>CM033473.1:161488730-162983730 GCA_019447015.1 Hymenochirus boettgeri | reverse complement strand
ATAGTGATACCCTCTTAACACATTTACCAATAGTGATCTAACACATTACCAAAGTGATCCCTCTCTACACATTTACCAATAGTGATCCCTTATAACAATTGACCAATAGTGTATCTCTCTAACACATTGACCAATAGTGATCCTCTCTAACACATTTACCAATAGTGATCCCTCCTGTAACATACTGACCAATAGTGATCCCTCTAAACACATTTACCAATAGTGATCCCTCTCTAAACATTTACACAATAGTGATCCCCTCTAACACATTGACAACTTACATTAACAGACCAATAGGATCCCTCTCTAACACATTACCAAAGTGATCCTCTCAAACATAATACCAATTGTGATCCCTCTCTAACACATTACAATAGTGATCCTCTCTAACACATTACCAATAGTGATCCCTCTCTAACACATTTACCAATAGTGATCCCTCTCTAACACATTGACCAATAGGATCCCTCTCAACACATTTACCAATAGTGATCCCTCTCTAACAAATTTATCAATAGTGATCCCTCTCTAACACATTGACCAATAGTGATCCCTCTCTAACACATGTACAATAGTGATCCCTCTCTAACACTTGACCAATAGTGATCCCTCTCTAACAAATTATCAATAGTGATCCCTCTCTAACACATTGACCAATAGTGATCCCTCTCTAACACATTTACCAATAGTGATCCCTCTCTAACACATTACCAAGTAGTGATCCCTCTCTAACACTTTACCAATAGTGATCCCTCTCTAACAAATTATCAATAGTGATCCTCTCTAACACATTGACCATAGTGATCCCTCTCTAACAATTACCATAGTGATCCCTCTCTAACACATTGACCAATAGTGATCCCTCTCAACACATTTACCAATAGTGACCCTTCTAACAAATTTACCAATAGTGATCCCTCTCTAACAAATTACAATAGTGATCCCTCTCTAACACATTGACCAATAGTGATCCCTCTCTAACACATTTACCAATAGTGATCCCTCTCTAACACATTTACCAATAGTGATCCCTCTCTAACACATTGACCAATAGTGATCCCTCTCTAACACATTTACCAATAGTGATCCCTCTCTAACACATTTACCAATAGTGATCTAACACATTTACCAATAGTGATCCCTCTCTAACACATTTACCAATAGTGATCCCTTCATAACACATTGACCAATAGTGATATCTCTCTAACACATTGACCAATAGTGATCCCTCTCTAACACATTTATCAATAGTGATCCCTCTCTAACACATTTACCAATAGTGATTTCTCTCTAACACATTGACCAATAGTGATCCCTCTCTAACAGAATCCCTGGTGACAGTGAGTTAATGGGGAGGGTGAGTATTGAAAGACAGTTTGATAACTTTAATTATAGAATGATCCAATAGATCTCCTATTGATCTATTATTGGTTGGAAATTTAAGGGGGAAGATTGATTCAAGCTCTGCACAACAATTGTATTTCACTGTGGTGTTTCTACTGAACTATAACACTATACAATGTTACAATAAATAGATCAAAATATTCATTTAGGGGATGTGAGACTAATAGAACCAAGATTTCATAGGATTTTTTTTATTTTTAACATCTTGCCTTTATTTTTTTGTACAAATCCCTAAATTTTATAGTAGTGTGTATAAAGAATTTATATCATCTGTATCCACATATAGCTAAGCATACACCCACATATTTCCCACTGTGCACCAACGGGCACACTTTTGCTAGTACATATATATACCAAAACTGTATTTTTTGTTATCACTTAACCTTGGCAAGATCTGTAGTTCTTTAGCTTGTTGTATATTCATTTCAGGCTTATCCATTATGTAAACAGCCAAGAATTACTCCAATATTCACAAAGTTTTTCTAAAGCTTACTTTCCAACATGCAGGAAATATTTGCATATAGAAGATTAAGGCAGGAAATATTTATTTCCCCCTGACATCTGGTGAAAGTCCTGTAAACTGGCTGGGAAACTTGCCAATTAGCCAAGATGACTGCACAAGTTAAATTTTCAGTGGATTGGCTGCTTAGTATTTAAATAAACATGACTTTAGCAGGTTACTCATAATACCTATAGTAGGCTGATCCTGTCAGGTCCAGCAGGATAGCTGGACAATCAAACAATCTCCCTACACAGTATAGGTAGAACATATTGGGGATGTGTGTAGGGTTTTTTTTTTAATAGCAAATGAAAGTCAGATACCAATGGAATCTGTTGTTTAGTAGTAATATGTAATGTGCATATTTTTCCTTTTCCATAGCCATTGATTCAGGACAGGCAGATAAAAAGTTTTATCTGGGGAAATCAATACACAGTTTAAACCCCTTGAAAATGATGAAAGACTGATTGGGGACTGGTGACTGGTGCTGGCAGCAGGTTTAATCTGGGGAACAGTCAGTCAACATTCTTGTGTTGTTTGTTGTTTTCCAGCCTTACACAAGAGTACTTCCTATGCAAAGTCACAAGAATGAGCGCTCTTTTTTTGAAGAGATGGGTGGCTGTGGTGCAAATAACGTTTTGCACTGGATGGAGGTGTTGACTTGGCTTGGCCTTTGACAAACTGTGAGACAAAACTATGGGAGTTTTTAAAGTTCCTTTGCTCCTTAACACCTAGACCAAGACTAGGAATGATATATTGAGAATACCACATTTGGTTTATTGAATGGCATATAATGGCATGTTTGGACCATCAGCTCTTTCATCTGCTCTTGATACTTAGCTAGTTACATATAATGTACTTGTACCTGCTAGCTGTCAGTTACAGTGTGACAGTCACATAACAGGCAATTATTTATGATGGCTGCACGAGTTACCTACTTTACTTTAGAAGAGCTTGTAAAGCCATAATTATTACTGTGGATTTATATAGCGCCAACATCTTCCATAGAGCCCAGAAGTAACTCTCACAAACATGAGGACGCTATAAGACATGGCTGCCAGCTGTGAAGACAGCCGCGGGAGCAAAGGGCTATAAATATGATTTGGGAGGTTTAATTAGAAATCTAATGCGCTGGTTGGGGGTGGGCAGGTAGAGGTACAGTATATAAAAAGGATTTTACATTAGGTGAAGGGCAGCAATAAAGAGATCTGGAGGTTGGGAGGAAGGGTGGGGGAGGGCTCCCCTGCACATGCTGCTGTCCTCTCAGAGGCATAAACTTTTTACACAGGAAGACAGCTCCTACTGTTCAATTTCTGGGACTTTGGACAAGCACTACAGGAGGACCTTTTGGAGCAGAGATGTAAGATTTTTTTTACACTAAACAGTGGGGCCAGTAGTGGGTTAAATATTAGTTTGGGGGGTGGACATGCAAGTTTCAGCCATCAGTCACTCGGTCACGTTAGAAGACACATGCTTAGAACAGTTCTGCCCGCTGCTAGCCTAGTTAAGCAGCGGTGAAAAACTATTGATATGATTGATGATGTCAGCTCCAGGACTATAGACAATGAGAAATGTAATAATTGCAAAATATGAATCTTTGTGTAGAACTCTGAATAGTGCAGTATTGATGCTTTCTCATTTGCTATCAAGTTTACTATTTTAACATTTTTATTTTTGTTTCTAAACACCATACATTTTGATATTGTGACATGCTTCATATCCTTAATAAGAAATGACTGATTAAACTACTGATCTCTACAGGAAAGTTGTAAAACCACATATTTTCACCTCTGTGGGAAAAGCACTTGCATAAACTTACCCTAGCACGCTGTGCATTATTTCTGGATGATCCACTCGCTACTAGCTAAGTCATTCCCTATTGCTCACTAACATTTCCTTATTATTTTTTTTAACATTTCATTATGTAAGAGAATATTTGAAAGATTAGACACACATTCCCTCTAATATTATCTCAAAATGGAATACATATGATCCTATAAATTCTTACTATTTGATATAGCCATACCCTCTCACATTACATAGGTGTTTTGTTTCTTTTCATAGTAATATGGAATGTATTATAAAAGACATTGGAAAAGAAATCACATACAACATACCAGAGTAGTGAAAACATATTTATGCTACTTGTAGTAGATCTGTGTTACTGATTTGACAGCTGATGCAAATAAAATGAAGTGATTTTCATTTATTCCACACTTTTAGTACATACTAAAGACTAGATTTGTATTTTTACACAATTTGATGATCTAAATCTAACCAGAGGGCTCTACTTCCTGTTTATATGAACTGTGAAGTTTAAGGGAAAAAATTGATAACAGTTTTAAAATATTTCCATTGTACAATGTTTTATAAGATCGTGGCCAATGTTATGTCTCATCCTTAGTTAGTCTGCTTAATTCCCCAGATGTGATTAATCCATGAGTGTTTTAAGAGGGCAGAAATGCTCTTGTAGAGCTATGCTGATGGTAACGTTTACTTTATACTAGTCTTTCTACTTTGCCTGAACTTCTTGGAGCATTTTCCTGTCCTTAACCTGAGTAGCCTAAAAGCTCATTTTGCATAAAAAGAGGCATGGTGTAGGAAAGCTTCAGAAAGCATGTGCATGCGATGTAGCTATTAGTGTAAAGATGTTGCTTCATTTTAAGCAAGGTTGAGGAGTGGAGATATTCAAAACAGGCGAGTTTTGTTCCGTTTTTGAATTTTTTGAATTGCAAAAAATTTCAAAATGGACCCAGAAGTCAATGGCAGAAAAAATATGAATGTTCCGAGTAAAGTACAGGTAAATAAAAAATGGTAACTTACTGCAGATGGTTCAGGCATCTGGGAAATTATCAGGAGAACACATATAAATCCCCAAAACTTAAATAAAACCAAATTTCCTTCACTCTTTTTTCGAGCTTCTAATTATGAACTTTCACATGTATATTCTAGGCTACTTTCGTTAACCCTCAAAAGTATTTGGAACCGGGTCCAATTTGGACTTGGAGTATGAGGTCATTGAGATCTTAGTGAAGGGTTACAAAAATATAAAATTCTTAGGAAAAAGCTTTTCATATAAAGCTTTTTTTGAAGCCATATATTTCAATATATGTGCTTATATGAAGCACAATAAGGTGCAGTATATCGCATGGAAAGACATCCATAACCAATATATTTTACATAGTAATTGAGGTTTGATAAAGAAGTCACAGACTGTTATGCTCCTACCAGCTCGGGGGGTTCTTCTGGTGCGTGCACGCCATAGGTCCCGACCTCCTCCCAGGGCTAGAGGTAGGTGCGGATGTCCTGCTGTGCACACATGCACCGACGTTTATGCGCGGGCATCTGCGTCCCGGCTGGATGACACAAACAGAGCTTCTTAAAGCCCTCCTCTTCCAGTTTGCTCTTGCTGCCAGATCAGTGTTTGTGCCCTGTTCTCAAGCTTTATTGGAACCCTGTTTTCTTCTGGATTTTGGACTTTTGCTTGTTTCCTGACCACTCTACTTGCTTGCCGTCTGCCTTTGAACTTTTGCCTGTTTTCTGACCACTCTTCTGACCACCTGTTGTCGAACCGGATTGCCTGACCTTCACCAGATTGCCAGCCTTTGAGTCCTGCCTGTCCTGTGACTACTCTGCCGCCTCCTGACTGACTACCTGTTGCTGATCCAGATTGCTTGACATTTGCTAGCCTGCCGCATGCCCTGATTTTTGCCTGTTCTTGGATTTGATTGCTTGCCGCCAGTCCCGACCCTTGCTGTGTATCTTGGATTCCTACTTTTCTGTGGCTGTCTCCACATTGCGGGATAGGGTCTTGTGGTTGTCTTTCCTGGGGCGGCGACCTGTTACCTGACCGCCATGCAACATCCCTACCATCAGAGGCTCTGGAGAAAACCGGCAGGTACTTAGACTCCGTGCCCAGGGAGGCCTCCCATAGGATTCCTTTTCTGAAGACATTAACACAGATGTTGGATAAGTTGAAGGCAAAAAAAAAACAACAACTAAAAAGGGGAGGGGGGACATTCCTGACTCCAAACGACAATCAGAAAGTATCACTGGATCAACCAGAACTGCAGTATATATATAAGTAATTCTCAATATTTTTTAGTTTTAGAAATTTATCTATGCCACTTTTAAAGCTATTCAATGGTCATTGCCATTACCACATCTGCTGGAAGACAGTTCCATAGTTTTACCATTCTCCCAGTAATACACCAGAGTGTTTATTGTATGGCCCATTAATATTTTTGTATAAAGTGATCATATCCCCATGCAAACGTTGCTTCTCCAATGTAAACAGCCCTAACTTGTCTGCCTGCATAGTCAAGCCCCTCCATTCCCTTTTATTTTAGTTGCCCTTCTCTGAACTGCTTCCATTTCCAAGATGTCCCTCTTGTATATGGGATTCCAAAACTGCACCACATATTCCAAATGAGGCCTTACCAGTGCCTTGTAAAGAGGGAGAATAATGTTTTTCTCTCTTGAATCTATTCCCCTCTTTATACAAGACAATATCTTGCTAGCTCTAGTCGTGGCTGCCTGGCATTGTTTGTTACAGCTAAGTATGTTATGTACCAGAACCCCCAAATCTTTTTCCATTAGAGATGCACTTAACACAGACTTATTACGCTGAATCTCATCTGCCATTCACCTGCCCATTTTGATAATCTATCTAGGTCTGCTTGCAGCATTTGCATATCATTTTGAAGTTTCCAAAGCTCTGCATAGTTTAGTGTCATCAGCAAAGACAAAGACCTAGCTGCCAATGTCCCTTTCTAAGTAATTTGTAAACAGATTAAAACGAAGTGGCCCCAGTATAGAGCCCTGAGGTACTCCACTTAGATATTTAGCCCACATAGATGTAGCTCCATTTACCACCACTCTCTGTTTTCGATCCAATAACCAATTCTCTATCCATGTATAAATGTTTTTTTCTAGGCCTACAGTCCTCAGTTTATACATTAGTCACCTATATGGCACAGTATCAAAAGATTTAACAAAATCCAAGTATACTAAATCCACTGCTATGCCAGAATCACAATTCTTATTTACTTTTTCATAAAAAAAAAAAAGTAAATTTGTCTGGCACAATTTCTCATAAATCCATGGTGACTACTACTACTAAAATCAGTTTTGGAGACAAAGTCAAGGATATGATCCCAGAAAAAAGTTTCCAGCACCTTCCCTACCACTGACGTTAGGCTTACAGGTCTATAGTTACCAGATTGGGAATGACTGCCTTTTTTGAATATCGGTATTACATTGGCTTTTTTCCAATCCAGTGAGACATCACCACACAAAAGTGAATCTGGAAAGAAAAGGAACAGTGGTCTACATGAAACTGGAGTAACACATTTTGGGAAGTCAGTTTTATTGAAGAACGAGGGTGTGTGTGTCTTACCTCCCGTTCTTCAATAAAACAATCTGGAGCCAAGAGAGAAGGTAAGGAACTTACCCGAACACTCGCTCCCCCAGAGTGTAATCTGACAGGTCTCGACAGACTCTGTCTTCTATGCGCATGTGCATATTTTAAGGATATGTACTTATAGCTTTTTTGTTTGACATAACATCCATGGTTTTTCTTTTGTACAGTATGTCAAATGTTCAAAGTTACTTTATACATTTACCATATTTGTGGCCTATTGTGGCATGCAGACTACTGTAAATAGAGAAAAACGGAAACTAAAAACATCGGGCCTGATGTGGTAAGAAAACTGACATTACTTTCCTGCCTGAGATTCCGCAAATCCCTTTGCGAGACTTTACGAGAGGGTTACTGCTGCTTTACCAAAAGAGGAACTCGGATGAACAGGTTATAAAAGGAGAAAACCCCAAATATTATATTCAGACACAAAGCAATCCAACGTTTCGGAGGGAAGTATCCACCCTTCCTCATTCCTGAGGACGATTGGACCTTTGGAATGGGGTTTGAATGGAACAGCACCGAAGATAACTAGCAGGTGTTTGAGTGTGCCTATCCATTATTATTTTAAGTTACTTCTGCTTAACCAGTTAGCAGTCTTAACACCACATATATGATATATATATGAAGTAAGGATGGTAGACAGGAGGCAAACACAGAGGCTCAGCTGTGCAACATGGCAGGTTTATGAACCAGAGGTTAAATTTGGTTAATAAACCTACCACGATGCACAGCTGAGCCTGTGTGTTTATCTGGTCTAATGATGGCCACTCTAACTTTATATATACACAACTTATAAAGCACTTTACTTGTGTAGATGTCAACATGTCAGATATTTAAATCTATGCATTTGGACTTGTTTTCCTGTTGTATTTTTATAACCTTTGTGGGGGTTCTTGTATAAATAATTTGTGTTTAGTTTTGCACAGCCATCCGTGTATTATGTGGTGTGAAAACGTGTTCATGCAATTTCTTTAAGTGTATTTTGCATTATTCACTACATAATAAACAAACAATATAATGAATTGTGCGGTAGCATAACTAAACCGCTCTCTTTATTGATAAATATTTTACAGATAATTTAGCATTTATTTTAAAGAACAGAAATCTTGGACTTTTTTTAATGTATTGGTTATTCTAAATAAAATTTAGTGGTCTGAAATGACAGGAAAGTAAAACTATTTTTATCAAGGAGCATATTTCTTTCATGCAAGTCCTAAACATAAATCATCGTCTTCCTGTGTTTCCCTCTCTATCCTTAGTAATGTGGCACTGTGTTTTATGAACTGCCTGAAAATCTTTGTTAATTACATGCTGTAAAATATGGTATGCAGCTTAATTCATTTGGGTATGGGAACAGACATCCCTTTAAGTGTCTAGCAAAGTAATGATTTTTCTGCAATAAATGTTGATTTATTCTGAATAATTTGACATGTTAAATTGCACTGTTTAGTAACAGCACTGAAAAAAAAATGAAAAATTGGATATTATCCTGGAGTCTATAGGGAATCCTACGATAGGGATGATGTGAATTTACTGCCGCAATATCTTTATAGTAGGAATCTCCTTGAGGGTAAAAGTTTATTCTGCAATTATGTGGACACACAGAATGTCAATGATTTAGTTTTTGAGTACGGGTGAAAAAATTAAAACACTTGTTTTGATGTTTAAATGATGTTTAAACTGAATTAAAAGGCTTAACTGACCTAAATAACTGTAGCAGTTGGTGCACTAAAGTGCTTGTCATTACCTAACATGAACATATTGAGGGCTAATGTTTGACTATCTCTGTAATTTATAACTATACCCCCACCTTCTTTTAAAATAATTCCATTATTTAGGACATAGTTTAGGAAAATAAATCCCTGCCCTAACGTCATTTTTAGACAGCGAGAAAAAGGTTCAGTTGATGTGCAAGCAGATCAACTGGTCAAGTCTAAAGGTTTCAAAAAAAATTGCATCCCACCCTTCAAAAGATGAATGGTGGTCAGCCAGTTCCTACAAGTGAGGCAAACACACTATACTTGCGTATAAATAAAGGCAAAAGTATATACCTTTTAAAAAACCTTTATTAGCTATGGACTATGGATATAGGAAGGACAGAGCTGTCATTGCTGTCCTTAGAGCTGACAGTCACCATCTCTATAACCAAATAAAAGCAATACCAGTAGGAGAATTCTTGAGAATTCGAAGAAATTGCAGTAAAGACAGTGATTTTAAGGAGCAAGCGGTAGAAATAACACAAAGATTTAAAGAGAGAGGTTATTCAAACATTGTAATTTGTAAGGGTTTCAACCGGGAAGATACACACCAAGGGAAAGTCTTTTGTTGAATAAGAATAGGAAAACAGCAAATAATAAGTTAAGGGTGATTATCAAATACAATCAACAGTGGCATGAAATATCCTCAGGAGACATTGTCATTGGTTGGAAAATGACAGAGGGTTGAAAGTAGATTGTTTCCCCAGCTAAACGTGTGGCAAGTTTGAAGGACAAATTAAGTCCAAGCCATTTTGTGCGATGTGAAGGCCCACTAGATAAGTGGTTAAGCATTGGAAATAAAGAATTTAAACGTAAGAGCAAGAAAGAAACTAAGAAACGTGGAAGATGCAACATGTGCCCATTCATGAGAAATACGGCTAAAATAATATTACGTAATGGGCAAGAGTGGGAACTAAATCAAGAGATAACTTGTCAAACTTGGGGAGTTGTCTATTTAGCCTACTGTCATTGCGGGGCTAAATATGTAGGAAAAACCATTAGGAAATTGAATGTGCAGATGGGAGAACATGTTAGGGCAAGCAGTAAAGGTCAGGTTCTGAGAAGTTCCATTGCCAAACATGTACTGTATTTGAGGCCCATAAAGGTAATTTTAATGGGTTATCATTTTTGGGCCTAGAAACTTGTAAGATTAAGGGAAAGAGGAGGTAATCTGAACAAACAACTCTTGCAGGTAGAAGCAAAATGGATTGTAAAATTGAAATCGGTGTATCTGCACGGTTTAAATGAAGAAATTCAGTTTTCATGTTTTTTAGAATATATGTATAGATTTGTATAGAATCCTAATCTGTAAAGAGCAAGCCATTGGAAAATGCACAAGTAACTAGATTATGTATTATCATTGGTGTATAATATTATAGTATGTATCTGGGCCCCTTTAAGAACAGGCAATATAAGGAGGTCCCAGAGTGATGACGTAGTACCCAGACAAAGTGCTCGGCAAGGGCGCGAAAAGCGCATCGGTGAGGCTGAGTGGCTAATGGCAGAGGAGCCTAACTTTGGACGTGAGTGTCTACTCTAACTCTGGCTGCGTTCATCTAAGAACTTGTGAGTATGGCCACGTTGATAATGTTCGCTGTGTATTTATGTCTATAACTGAACTTGAGGAAGACAACTGTGGAGGTGGGACGGGTGAAGACAAGTGTGTTAGATATACCAGAGCCGCGACTATGTGACATTTATATACTACCTACTATCTACAGATTAAAATGTAAAATACTATTAACTATATACACTATATATACAACACATACAGAGGCTATAGACCCCCACAGCAATCCCTAAAGCCCTTAGCACTTATTATAACTCTATAAAAAAAAGTGTAACTCACTCAACATTATGCACTTTATTAAAGTTTGCAATACCAGTCCCCATAGACATAATTAATCCAAAACAAAGATACTCAAATTATATATTAAAAATCTTATACCTATATACTGTATATAAAGTACAAATACAACAGCTAAAAATCTCCTAGGAGGAGACAACTGGTATAGGCCTAAGGTCCAAACGGCTAGTACATTATCGTTCAAGCATTTGGACTCCCACAAAAGATAGGGGTCATTTGCCTAACTATTTCTCTGTACTGTCACAAGGGGCCATATTTATGGTCGCGGTACCACTTTTTAGCGATACTGCGATTTTAATGATCGGTATAGCAAATTTACAATCGTTAAACCGATCAGAGATTAATGATTGGTTAAACGATCATAAATTTACGATACCGATCGTAAATCTACGGTAATGAAATCGTAGATTAACGATCCCCATAGAATACCATTGCGATAATTAACAAACGTTCGATCGTAAATTAACTATCCCACGGTATTGCTAAAAAGCGATACCATGGGTTTATAAATATGGCCGAAGATTCCATGGCTTCCCATAGTTATTTAGGATATCTGGGGCTACTAGATGCCAAGTGACTTATTGCTTTGGGTTTAGTGTACCCCATTCTCCTCACCTCCTACTAACATGACAGATGAGTGTTTCACGCCATCTAACTTAGTGCTTTAGCAGTTAGTTATCAAAGGGTGGATTTGTCTTTTATCACTTTAAAGGGATTGGTTAAATTGAACATATATACAAAACCATGGCTTATTTTCTTTATACTACATTCCTATTAGGTTGTGTTAACATATACATATCTGGTAATATTCCTTCAGAATCGTAAGAGAAAGAACAAT
This sequence comes from Hymenochirus boettgeri, assembly GCA_019447015.1. Lineage (NCBI taxonomy): Eukaryota > Metazoa > Chordata > Amphibia > Anura > Pipidae > Hymenochirus > Hymenochirus boettgeri. The sequence goes on along the minus strand of CM033473.1, from coordinate 162,971,943 downwards.
AGAATATTATTAAAAAAAGCAATTAAACTGATTTCCCCATTCAGCCCTTTTGTAATAAATGCATTTCATTCACTAAACTTCAACGAATCAAGTCCATGAAGTTGGTATATTTGTAAGTTGTATGTTTTTCAAAAATATGTTTAGCAAAAGCACTTCTGGATATGTCTCCCTTCATGCATACTCTTAAAGGGTATGTCCCAAATAAAAACTTCAGATTTTAAAGAACACCCCCCAAAACTTAGACCTTGCAATATCTCAGACAATCACACGTCTCAGACAATCACTGACGCAGCTGCCGGTCCGGCCCCCTCTGCTGCTTCTGTGCACAGGAAAGGCATGGAACAGCAGCAGAGAGCCAAGGGAAAGAGGGCTGGTAAGAATATTCGCAGAGAGGTTTGGACCTTGCAAGGTCTAGGTTTTATTAAATCGGAATTTTTTTTGGGGGGGTGGACATACTCTTTAAATGCTGAAGAATTCTCAGCTTGGGTCTGACCCACATACAGTACAGATGGGTTAAAGCCTGATTAGTAGCTTGGCACTCCATGAAAAAAGGATTAACTGAGCTATTTGCTCATATATGAAACGTTAGGTAATTGCAGGTATCCCACCCCTCCCAGAAGTCACAGGAGTCTCCTGATTTCACCCCAAACTTCTGTGACTTTAAAGACTCCACCTCCCCCCACCTATTTTGCTCCTAATACCACCTCCGCCCACCACCTAGATGATGTCATGCCCCCAAACCACGCCTCTCGCTGTACCCACTTTCTCCACCCTGTCAGGAAGCCTTATATGGTAGGACGGGATGTCTGTAATCATGCCAGGCACAATGGTTTTCATTAAAAAAATGATTTTCTCTCTAACCACTAGATTTTGTCCAAGAGCTGCTTTCCTATATTTTAAGTAAGTTCTCTATCTGTCCAGCAGGTGTCCTCAGCAAGCACATTAAGTCTGAGGGAGTGATATGCTGCCTGCAGAAACGAAACCCATGTGTAACTGGTTTCACCTGCTAGCAGTAGAAAGTGTACCGTAGTTATTTAGGTTCTGCAGCTCCTACTGTAGTGTGTTGAGAGGCTTGTACTGTGCTAATCAGTGATATTTCAGGCCAACCGACTGATATTTCCATGTAAAGGAGCTCTGTGGGCTGTGATGTGGAGGCTTAAGGCTATTTGAACATTTGGTTAGGGGGCCTTTGTGGCTGTAAGTATCCAGGAGCCTTTTAAACAGAATTAGCAAGGACCCTTTTTCAAGAGTCTGGGGAGTAAAGAACTTTATAGAGCAGGCATCACTTGGTATATCACCATTAAAGGGAAAGTCCATCCCACCAACAAAATGTTATGCTTACCTTCCCCAATCCGAAAAATCTGACCTTTCATACCTTCCTGTCACTCCTGAACAGAGATACTTACCCTACACCCGTCATCCTTTTTTAGGGTTGTTTCCACCTCATTTAAAGCTGTGCGTGCACACACATTGAGAAGGTGATTGGTCAGGAGCAGTCATTCAATGGTCATGATGTCATCCTTCACAGCCGTGATTGACTGCTATGGTGGAGAGAAGCCAGCGAAGAGGGTGCGGGTGAGTAACTCAGTTCAGGAATGCCTGGAAGGTAAGTGATGGTTTTGAGGTTGGGGGTGGGGACACCAGGTATGATTCTGTATTAATAAACCTTCAAATAACTATCAATACAAGGAATAATGCACAACTCCCAATTTAATATAAGAATATTATCTCACCAAAAAGTATTAGGGTGCCTGTTAAAGGGCATGTCCATTCCCAGTATCAAATTTCATATTTAAGAAGAACATCCCTCTAAATGTGGAAACTATTACATGCACTAACGATAAAGGGATGATACCGTCAGATCCAACGGCATTGTCCCTTTATCGTTAGTGAGTGTAGCACATTTCCAAGAACTTCTGAGACCGGGAAATGTTCACCGTTGACCTTGCAATCGCTTGGAAATTTTCCCCGGCTGCGTTCAGCTGCCTGTACTGAAGTATAGGGAGTTGCCTGAAGCTAAAGGTAAATGTTCAGTCCCATGCTTTCTCCCTAGGCATTACACAGGGAGAACACTCAAGACTGTGAGTTGTGTGACTTTTAAAAAAATTACAGAGAAGACAAGCAGAAAGCAACCGAGAGAACAACTGTTGGTAAGTATATTTAGAAGCCGACTTGAGCACTTTAAGCCTTATGAGTTCTAGGTTTTGGGGGGGTTTCTGTGAGTAGAAACATTTTTGTAAGGGGGTGTCATGCAATCAATCAAGGCTGTGACTGCTGACATCACAACCAATGATTGACTGCTATTTTACCTGCTGCATATGTTCAATCTTATAAAAAGCTCTTGGAGCAGAGAGAGGAGGCAGATGCATTTGCCAGAAAGGAATAGAACAGGGAATAGGGGTAGATAACTGAAAAGTCACCTGTTTTTTGTTTTAAGGGTGGACATGCCCTTTAAAGATTCTGTCTGTCATCTTTTACAGATGGGTGAAAGCTTGATTAGCAGGCTGGCGCACCATAGAATAAGATTACCTATGCCATTTGCGCCAGGAAATGTTTTAAATTTCAGACAAACAAATTTACTTTCTAAATGGTGTAATAGCGGATGTGTTTTAAAAAAACTTGGAGGGTTATTCAATAAAAGCTCTTATCGTTAAAAATTGTGCTAATTTTGCCCCAACCAATCAGATGTTAGCTTTCAAATGTTAAAGGAGAACTAAACTTCAGTTTTTCAGATCCTTATGTGAAAGTTTTTCTCCCCAGAACACCTACACGTTGAAAGATTCTTCTCTAGTTATTTGCATTTAGTAGATATGAGTAATAGATTCTGTAACAAAGGAGGCTTCCATCTTGTTGCCAGTACAACTCATAGCCCATGTTGGCTTCAAAGAGCCACGCCCCCTGACCCCAGCATTCACTGTCTCTATGTGCAGAGTTTCTAGCATCTCTTTCTAGTGAAAGATAAAGCCTCTAAATGTACCTGCAATCACAGTTGATTTGCTGGTGGCGCACCATGTAAATGCTTTGTGTTTAGAAACAATCAGACTGAGAAGTCGCAATTTCAAATCCCCTAGCTTACTTATGAAACAATATAACATGGTCTACTGCCTGAGTTTAGTGCTTTTTTTGTTTGTTTGTTTCCATGTTTCTAGAAAAATATGAAGTTTCTACATATGTACAATCTTTATATATAGCAGCTCTGTTATTTATTTACCAACCAGTGTGAATTGCTGACAGTCTTCCAGTAGCAATACAAAACAGTGTACTGATTTTACTGACATTTACTTCTATTAATTGAGAGTTCACCTGTGGTGTGCTCTGCTAAAGTGCTGGGTTAGGAAAAAAATCAGATTATTGGGACACAGCTTCGATTCCCCATGTTCCCTTTTTTTGTTTTTATTATGTCTCTAGCAAAAGATAAAGACTCTACATGTACTAGTCCATTACTTATTAGCCCTTGTGGCCTAGTGGTAGAAAGCTTTCTTTTTAGAAAGACACAGAATAGAAGGTTGCTGGTTCGATTCCCCATACTTACTTTTATTTTTTGCTGAAATGTTAAATGTTCTGTTTCTTTCATCCATGCTAGCAAAGACATACACTGCAAAGATTACTTTTCTTTTTTGTATGTAAAGCATAGGAATTTATCATTGTTAGGGACAGGAGCATTTCTAATGTGTTTACACAAAAACTGCACTGGTATCTGTGTTCTGTGTCAGAGGGAGGGAACTCTGAGCTGTAACATGATTGGCTGTCAGCTTCCATGAAGCAAGACTGCAGTTTCCTGTGAAGTGTCCGGCGGACACTTAGATGGGTGTTCCCAGATAAGGTGAATTATGGGAGCTGACCCTTAGTACACACAGGTTATTTTCATAAATCACCCAGCATCCACAGCAAAGGGAGACATGAGACACAGCTTGTTGTTCGTTTGTGAATGTGCTCTCTCGATTGGGACAATGTTGTCTTGGGACTTTAGTTCTCCTTTAAATAAGATCTGATTGGTTGGGGCAAAATTAGCACCATTTTAAGCGATAAGAACTTTTATTGAATCTCCCTGTTGGTTTGCACGGAAAGTTACTGGAGCAGCTGATCAGACTCCTTCCTACTTCCTGTAGCCTTACAGCTGCAAAGTCCTGCTGGATTGACTGTACTTTTGCACTATAAGTGCTCAGCTGGCAACTGTAAATCACACTTCTGTCTTCTGAGTAGAGATGGACTCGAACTCGAACTTGAACTCGAGTTTGAGCCGAACTATTCAAATTCGAATGAATTCGGAGTTCTCGAACTATCCCGGACCCGGATTTTCGATATTTTCAGACTTTCGATAAATATCGAATGTTCGACCGTTCGAATATGCGAGTAAAATACCTATTATACCTATACACGAGCATCGAATCCGCGAGTAAAGTGTCCATTAAAACATATACGCGAGCATCGAATACGCAAGTAAAATGTCCATGGTATCTAGGCGCGAGCATCGAATCCGCAAGTAAAGTGTCCATTAAAGGACAACTAAAGCCACAGAACAACACTGAACCAGAAGTCAGGACACCGTAATATAAAACCAATAATCTGTGTCTTACCTCTCATTTTGATACGGGTGCTGGGAAATTTACCTAAATAACATATGGTTTGTGCTTTACTTCACAGCATTCTAGTATCAGACAGTTTCGTCAACAACCATTATGTTCTGCACATGCTCAGTCCTTAGCTATGGCAGAAACTTGTTACAGTTGGTCACACCCATTAATAATCTCTAGCCAATCCTTTTACAGGACAGATAAAGCAAGGAAGCATGTGACTGAGGCCAGGAGGTGTGGTCTGACACTGCACAAACACACAGATACTTTATCCAGTTCATTTCATTTCATCCAGGCTTCCATTTACTTTAATACAATTTACTGAAGTGGTATTTTATAGCTTATTGGTGTTTTTAGGGGAGTTGTTTTCAGATTCTGGAGTATAAAAAATTGGGTTTAATTCTCCTTTAAAACCTATACGCGAGCATTGAATCTGCAAGTAAAATGTCCATGGTATCTAGGCACGAGCATCGAATCCGCAAGTAAAGTGTCCATTAAAACCTATACGCAAGCATCGAATCCGCAAGTAAAATGTCCAAGGTATCTAGGCGCGAACATCGAATCCGTGAGTAAAGTGTCCATTAAAGCCTATACGCGAGCATCAAATCCGCGACTAAAATGTCCATGGTATCTAAGCGTGAGCATCGAATCCGCGAGTAAAATGTCCATTAAAATCTATACGCGAGCATCGAATCCGCAAGTAAAATTTCCATGGTATCTAGGCACGAACATCGAATCCGCAAGTAAAGTGTCAATTAAAACCTATACGCGAGCATCGAATCTGCAAGTAAAATGTCAATGGTATCTAGGCACGAACATCGAATCCGCGAGTAAAGTGTCCATTAAAGCCTATACGCAAGCATCGAATCCGCTAGTAAAATGTACATGATACTTAGGCGCGAACATCGAATGTTCGAACGCGAGAACGCGAGAGCTCGAAAATAGCACGAGTGAGAGTAAAATTGATTTTACTCTCCCCAGACCATTTCCCAGGTCCCACAGCCATTTACATTAAGTTACCATTGATATTTTATTTGTATTTCATTAGAACTTTTCGAACTATTTGACTCCCATTGACTTTAATGCGTCTGTTTTCAAATTTTCGAACTTTCGAACTTTCCGTATAGTTCAAAAGTTCGAAAACGGACCGAATTGTATATGCGATTTCTGTGCGTTGTTGTGCGTCGTTCTGTGTTTGCGGATGCGTTTTTGTAATTTAACATTCTAAAAATGCATGCGGTTGTGTAAAAAAATTGTTAAATGGTGTCCACAAACTGCAACCGTCTGTGCAATCGCATGCGCATCAGAAATCGCGGGAATTTTTGTGATCAGACATGCACAACGGGCAGGAGTAATCCTTGACCATTGCTCTTTACAGAACTGTTTCAGTTCAGCAATATTCTTGGGATTTCTGATGTAAATCGCTTTCTTGAGGTCATGCCACAGCATCTCAATCGGGCTGAGGTCAGGACCCTGACTGGGCTACTCCAGAAGGTGTATTTTCTTCTATTTAAGCCATTCTGTTATTGATTTACTTCTATGTTTGGGTCATTATCTTTTTGCAACACCCATCTTCTACCCATCTTCTGCTGAGCTTCAGCTGGTGGACAGATGGCCTTAAGTTCTTCTGCAAAATGTCTTGATAAACTTGGGAATTCATTTTTCCTTTGATGATGGCAATCCATTTCTGTCCCTGACACAGCAAAGCTGCCCCAAACCATGATAACCCCACCACCATACTTCACAGTTGGGATAAGGATTTGATGTTCGTGTGCTGTGCCTCTTTTTCTCCACACATACAGGGTTATTCAATAAAAGTTCTTATCGTTTAAAATGGTGCTAGATTTGCCCCAACCAATCAGATATTAGCTTTCAAATGTTAACTAAGATCTGATTGGTTAGGGCAAAATTAGCACCATTTTAAACGATAAGAACTTTTATTTAATCTCCCTGATTGTGTTTCTTTCAAACATCTCAACTTTGGTTTCATCTGTCCACAGAATATTTGGCCAGTACTGCTGTGAAACATCCAGGGGCTCTTTTGCAAACTTTAAACCGGCAGCAATGTTTTTTTTGGACAGCAGTGGCTTCCACTGTGGTGTCCTCCCATGAAATCCATGGGATTAGCAGGTAGCAGACACTTTTGTAAGTCATTAGCTGACATTCTAGGATTCTTATTCACCTCACTGAGCATTTTGCGCTGTGCTCTTGCAGTCATCTTTACAGAACGGCCACTCCTAGGGAGAGTAGCAGCAGTGCTGAACTAACTCCATTTATATACAATCTGTCTTACAGTGGACTGATGAACAGCAAGGCATTTGGAGTCTTTATGCAAATCAACTGTAAATTTGTAATCTTATGTCTTCTGAGAGCTCTTTTCATCATTCATCTTTTCATCATTCATCAGGCATCATTCACGTCAGGCAACGCTTTTTGGGAAAAGCAAACCCAAAAATGGTGTGTGTTTTTTATAGTGCAGGGCAACTGTAACCAACACCTCCAATCTCATCTGATTGATTGGACTCCAGTTGGCTGACACCTCACACCAATTAGCTCTTTTAGATGTCATTAGTCTAGAGGTTCACTTACTTTTTCCACCTGCACTGTGAATGTTTACATGGTGTGTTCAATAAAAACATGGAAACATTTAATTATGTGTGTAGTATTAGTTTAAGCAGACTGTGATTGTCTATTGTTGTGACTTAAGGCTCGTACACATGCTCGATTGTCGGGGGTCGTGCCTCGCTAAAAAATCGAGCATGTGTACGATCACATTTTATGACCAATTTGTGCAAAAATACATATAATTCCAAAGGGTTCACATACTTTTACTTGCAACTGTGGGCTAATTACAACGTGATCTTTTGTTACCAAAAGTTACCAAAATAGCATACAGAATTTGCATGCTTTTGCATTCTGCATAGTTGGAATGTTCGGGACTGACGTTTCCTACAATCGCTACTCTGTATACAACACAGGGTGCTGCCCATGGGTAAGGGAAATTTTCTGGATGCAATGATCGATACCTACAATGATCATTCAACAGCGTTGAAAACACTTGTTCACGGCCACACACAATGCTGAGAGAGGGGCGATTCTGACAGAATTGTCCATTTTCTTGTCCATATGTGTTCCCAGCTTAAAAGTTCACAGCTAATGCCTGATTTTACATATTAAAATAAATAGAATCAGGCAAAATTTATTTTAAGTTTTTGATGTATATTCTGATGATTTTTGGCAATTTTTCATTTTGAAATGGGTTAGTTTTATTCCACCAGCAGAAATGTAAAAAAATACAATTAAAACCTAATTAAATTATTTTGATAACTTCCAGCTTTTCTGAAAATTCCATAAGTTGCACAGCTTTTCAAAACTGGCAGGTCTGAAACTAAACCAGGTGAATTTCTAAGCTGGGACTCTCTAGTTGTTGCAATAATTCCAGCTAATATTTCTGATTGATTGAAATTTTACAATGTTCGTGCGCTATGTGTGTGTTTTGGCTATGTCAGAAGAACTGACTAGCCTAATCTTTTGGCAATCGACTCCTGAATATATTTATAGGGAGATGTAATAAAAGTTCTTATCATTAAAAATTGATGTCCCTATCTTGGTGGGGGATTGGGTGGAAATACTATTAGGTTATAGTGTAATTTCTCCCATGTAGCAGTCGTGGCCCTATTAATATGGTTACTCCAATCTTAAAAGCAGACTTTGTAATGAATTTAAAATGGGTAGGAACCTGTCTACATAGAAGATTGCACAATTGCCCTTGATCTACAGAAAGCCTGAAATATCTGCTTGTAAGTAACAGCCCTTAAGCTAGGTACACAAGATGCAATAATTCGGGCCAACTGACCGACATTTCAATGTTTTGGTCGGTCGGGGGTGAAAAATTGTATGGCGGCTTTTTGCGTCCGCGACCGATCGCCGACTGTTCGTTCGTCGAAATAGGATGAACAAACGATCAGACAGGTTGGAAAATCACAACCGATTGTGCGGTCCTCTATGAACCACACAATACTGCTGCCTAGCTGCTGCTTTTGCCGCAACCGACAGTCCTTCCTCCAGTGTGTACCTAGCTTTAGTTTGTTGCCTCCCTCCCATACCACAATATGGGAAAATACTTATAATTATCATAGATTACCCCTGCATGCGTCTTGCTGGACTTAGTTAACTAAGGTCTCTTTCACACTAGGGGGCATTTTGGTGTGATTTAATGCGGTAAATTGATTGCAGAAGTTTGGTGCATTACTACATAACAGTGCGATTAAAAACATTGGACACTGCTATATGATAAAGCTCGTAGTGTATACGCAGCTTACCATAAGTGTTTGGAATGACAATACCCCAGAGGAGGTGGCACATAAAACATGGCATGCCATTTGTGGCTCTTCACTCACATGAGGCTGGCAACAAAGAAGGTATTGCTGGGGCTGCTCTACAGTATCTGTTATGTCACCCCCTAACAGCTGTGCTACCCAATGAGGTCTAGTGATACAGTAAATCCTTCCCTCTGTACAGTATAACTTAATTAAGCCTGACAGCTCTCTCTCAGATTGGTGGTCTGTTTGCAAAGAAGTACACACACGACTGTTCGCCATTTCTGCACAGATGTTTTGCCGCTAGGAAAATGTTGCATGCAGTTACACTCAGATACCGCCGGGCACATCACGTGCAGAACAACAAACAATCGTTCATACGAAAGTAGCCCAACCAAACACTCATGCACAAATCAATTGTTGGTCCGTCGGGCATGGTGTGTTGTGCCAGCAATCATAAGTTTGTGTACAGCATAACTGTTCCTTTAAAAAACCCTAAACTGTATTGTAGGAATCCTTGTTTTCTGATAAATTGGTGGGGGAGGATATAGTAAAGGGACCTGGTGAGCTAATTCATGTGAAATTCTAGGGGGCAGGGAGAGACTAATGTGAGGTGGAGGCTGTTGAACTAATGAAACATTTCCTGGTGTGAATGTCTAATGCCTAAACCTTATCAAAAGCTTTCACACCTTTATGCAATAGACACAGTCTCAACATGGATCACACCTTTATACAATAGGCAGTCTCAACATGGATCTTTTGATGGATCACACCTTTATACAATAGGCAGTCTCAACATGGATCTTTTGCTTTATAATAATATGGATGATGGTATGAAAGCTTTTGACAAGGATTAGGCATTTAGACCCGATTGATTGGTATGAAAGCTTTTGACAAGGATTAGGCATTTAGACCCGATTGATTGTCACTTAAGGCCCCCATACACATACAACCGCCAATGCATATATGGCAACAGATTCAACTGGAGGTGTATTTGATACAGTATGTGTCCCCATACAATGGAGCAATTGCATGTGCTCCCCAATGTGGTCAAATTGTCTGCATTGTGGTCATTTTCAGCCCATACAACCTTGTTGATTTAAGAAAATTCCATTGGATCTGATGGGATTTGTCAAAGATTGTTAAAGTGAATGGCCCCATTAAGGGCCGGTTTACACGAGTCAATTGTGACCCTATCTTTCTGACCAACAGTTTGGCCTTAACCCATTGGTAGCCTGATGGTAAAAAAAAACAGGGTGTAGCAGATATTCAGTGCAGCCTTTTGATGACCATTCCCTCTTTACTGCAGGGGATTCTCTAACGCTGAATGTCACTGACACAGTGTTACGTTGATTTGACATTAGATCTAAAAGGAATGTCAAGTTTTCTGCAAATTTTAGCTGGTTTATGATTTGTGATCAGCATTATGGGTTTAATTTTGGTAGCAAAAGTATTGCGGATGGAATACTGATTAAAAATGAGTAAAGGCTGGTACACACAAGAAGATATTTCGGGCTGAACAACCGATATTTCCAGACAATTGGACATGAACTATCCAAATGAAACAATTTAACCAAATGAAACAAGACTTTTTCAGGCTTGCCCATACATTCAGAAAGTCATACCCGATAAAGGGAGCATCAGTTAGGAGTGGAAAGGAAGGGGGATACTTATCTTGAGCATAGCAAGTTCTGGATAAAATGCATGCAGCAACACTCACACCTTACCTTAAAGGAATGATATTTTAATTAAATTGAGTTTGGCATTTTGAAGTACCTCTCTGTATTTAATATTGCCTTTTTATTTGTTAAAGTGATTACATACTTTAAGATTATTCTTCTCAACTGACCATTCTGCACTTTCGACCAGTCAGCCAGTTGATACATGCTTCTGTGCTAAGATGGTGCATGTTTGTAGTCAAATTAAGGGTCGCCTATATCCCCCAACTATGAAAATATATTTGTTCATATTTCTGTAGCCCGCAACACTACCCATAATAAGTGGGATGGTGTAATATATAGTGCTGTGACTTTAAGATCTCTAGTCACAGGTCATGTGTTGATACATTGTTGTGCTTAGCACTGAAAGTGTTGGACTCCATTTTATTGTGCTCTCTTACTGTTTAGAAGTTCTATGTTAATACTTCAGTAAAGTCTGTTCTTCAAAATACAGTTCCTGTATTTCCTTGTAACCTGGTTCACCAATTACCCACAAGCTCTAGTAATACAGTGAAAAGACATAACAGATGGGACATTATTTTGTAGTGTATGGCCAGCTTAACCTACTGCAGTAATCTGGTGGTCTTAAAGTAGGGATGTCTAATAAATGGCCATCTAGATGTTTGAAAACTACAAATCCCAGTATTCCCTGGCTGCCCAGATGTTTTGCATAGTGATTGAAGAGGAATGCTGGGATCTGTCATTTTCAAACAACTTGAGGGCCACAAGTTAGATATCCCTGGATTTAAAGCTCTAAAGGGTTGTTTTTAAGAACCCTTAAGCCTCACACCACAGGTCCGATGGCAGGGATGAGGCAGGATACCCGAGGGCATGCACAGGTGTGTTAACCTCTATTTCGGCCAGTAATCGGATGTGTGTATGTGTTCTCTCAGCGCCTGAGCAAACGCAGTACACACGTGTGATACCATTACCCAAAATGCTCATTTGTCTCATTTGTACCACCTGTGCGGACCCTTAGTTCCTGAGTAAGAGAGAAAGTAATACAGTCTCTTCGCATTGTCCTGACACTAATGGAAAGGACAGAGCTTTTAGGAGTAATTTCATTTTTTTTTTGCTTTTTTTCTTATAGTATATATTTTGTTCCATATTGTAAGTGCAAAATCCTAAAAGTGAAAATTTGCTGCAAAATCTCTCTTCTGTGATCTGATTAAAACACAATGGGATGTAAGGCTGGGTACACAGGAGCAGATTTTTTTGGCAAACTGAAAAATCGGGCTGAAAAATTGTACCACACAATCAGTTGTGGCAAAATATTTATCCGTGTGTACCCAGCCTAACATTTTACAGCTACTGTAAAGGAAAACATGTTTTGTTATGGTGTCTGTCTGCTGCAACTACATGACAGAAAATAGTAGTAAGCTAGTTTGGTGTGACATTGTGAGCCAAATGAGATGAGTTAGTTTATTCTTCCCACAGTAGCACAATAGGAAATAGATGAACTGTCTAATCAAGCAGCTTAGCTGAGGATTTTGTGATGAGGGGTGCACAGGTGAAATCAATTAAATGAAATATGAAACGTATAGCATTTATTAAAGGTGGGGGCATTTTTATGATCAATCTATCTATATTGAGTAATAAAGTTATTTCTACATGGTGATGTAACTTGTTGGATAATTATTAACAGGGCTGGAGTAAGGTCTGTGCTGTAAGAGGACAGTGAATAGTGGAACAGCTTAAGCTGATAATTTGAAAAGAAAGCAGGAGGCTTGACACAATGTATTAACTATAGTAGGGCAGCGGGGTGTATGGTAGAAAAGAGGCTTTAGGTTCTTTAGCAAGCAAGAATAACCTGACCTGCAGACATTGTTATTTGGTGGGATAACTATGGAGGAGGGAAACATATTGAATACAAAAAAGAAAAAACAAAATTGTATTTAAGGTGTCTTTTATTCTCCTATGTGAGCTTCAAACTGAAAAATACAGGAATCAATGAGGATTTAGGATTTTAGCAGCTAAATTTCATAGTCATTTCGGCACAAACTTACAGCTTTTTTTGATTGATCTCCTTTTCCTTTCTGTTTAAATGATGTGTGAATGATCAATAGGAATTAAGTATCTAAGGATAATGTAAAGTAATAAAATCAAATTGCAAAATAAGCTAAAACCACTATGAATACAATGCGTTCCGGATTTTAAATCCCTACCATAGAGTGTGCTTACTTAATGTAGCAAGTGGTTTGGGCGCACATGCCCTTAACCCATTGCTTCAATCAGCACCATCCATATTTAAAAGATAACTAAAATTAACATTTTTAACCCTAATGTGATTTTTTTTCTCCCCAGAACACCCATGCATTGTAAGATTCTTCTCTAGTAAGTTGTATTTACATACATGTGAGAAATAGATTCTGTAACTAAGAAGGATTCCATGTTGTTGGCAGAACAACTCATAGCCCATGAATTCTTTAACCAGTCTTGTGAGCATGTGCACCTATTGGCAAGGCCTCTTGACCCCAAACAGAAGTCTCCCCACCAATATGGAAGTCCTTTATTTTTCAGCTAGTGTGCATTACTTTGCTTCTGTTTCTAGCAAAATATAAAGGTGCTCATTTATCCATGGACACTAAGTTAAAGTCGCGCTAACCAATTCAATACCAGTATGTGTGACTTTCATGCTAGCTAAAAGCTGGCGTTAAACTTGCGCAGTGAGTAAATTTCAAGCTCGCAAATTCGATCTTAAGTTCGAGTGGGGAGATTTAACTGGAGCGATCTAAATGTACTATTTTTTTGTTGTTCCTCTAGTAGCACAACATACAAATACCATGTTTTTAGAAACTTAGTCCTGGACTATTTCTGTATTAAAGATAGTGATGAAGCCAGGAGGAAGACTGGCAGAATCTGTTTTCTTTGGGCTGGTGCTCCTCATAGGAATAATATTGGGAGGTAGGAATTACTAGTCCTATATCCCTGTCCCAAGTGCTTTTCAGTTTAACTGTTTTTTAAGAAAACTCTATAGACTAGATAGTTATCCTTTAATCACTTTATCATACCTATTTATATTAAAAGTGTAAGCACAGGAAAACTACAGCAATACTTTGGATAGTTGAAATGCTTGGATGTGTCCCACTAAAATAGCAGCTTTATAGCGTTTTTCTTTACTCAAAGCTAGAACATTGGCTTTTATTATTTTATGAAGTGAAAACTGTAATTTTATATTCGTTTAATATATCACAAGCACATACTTAACTTGGTGTGAATATTTCATATTAAATACAATAACAGTTTCGGCTATGAGTCACTTGCAGTTTAATATTTCCAGTTATGATAACAACAGATTGCTGAACTCAGCTCTTACTTGAAAAAACACAAGGTATTGTTGTGTCAAAATGTAATACTTTCCTTATCCTCTGCCATATTTATTACACTACAGTAGAAAGAGAAAAGGACACATAAAAAGTTAATAGGTAATACTGATCAATCCTTTTAACGGCCGCAGTTTTATGGTTACATATAATTACGATTAAAGGATATTGATCCTTTAAAAATATGGCACATGAACTAATATATCCAGATGGTTGTAGAAAGATACTTGTTTATCACTAGTCATTAAAGTCTTTATATTAACGGGTGCTAGAAGCCCAGAGTCCCCCCTCAGTGCTCCAAGCCTAGAGTCACCCTCAGTGTACAGTATAAAGCTAATTTTATGCTATTAAAAAAAGTCTTTGGCTCATAGACTTGGGAAGATACTGAACAGAAGTGTGCTGCTTTTAAAGAGTAGTAAACTATTACACTTATAAATTTAGATCTTCTGGGAACCAAAATTAAAAATTAGATTTACACCTGCGTGGCATAATGTTTAGAAAAGAGAATTAAAAAACTTTAAAACAGAGGGAACAGAGAAATCTGGATATTCTGCCTGTCTAAGAAAACACCCAAGCCTCCTTTAAATGTGTTCAGAGATTCAGCCAACACAAGTCACCAGTCCAGATGCTTCAAAATATTTTTGCATCGCTTTTTAACACCAACTAATGAATGTCAAATGCTTGCAGTGCATCGCAATTCACCAAGTGCTGCTAATAAACATAGTTCAAGATCCATGGATCCATCTCGATTGCCATTTGCCAGGAAGGAATATTTTCCGCTGGGTTTGGATCTATTAGTCAGGTTTTATGGGCAGGCTATCAAAGTTGAATTAGATGGATGTGTGTCTTCATTCAACTTACATTACTATGTTACTATGAATGCAGCAAGCGGGCAAGCTAAAGTTCACAACATCTTAGGGCTTTGCCCTTGATCGACTAGAGACATGGCCCCTAAAATATTGTGCATTTTTGGTTGCTTGCTGGTCACAAAGAAATTGATTCCTTGTTTTGTGCACATTGCTACAATTTGATAAAGCAGGAAGGGCTTCTATGCTGGGTGTCCACACTATGAAATTGGTAATGGTGTCAACCTCAGCACAATCTTTAGGGGGGTAGATTGAGAGGATGGTAAATGACAATCTCTGCCTTATCCAAGTTGAGTTTGAGGAAGCGGGAGGACATTAAAGCAGAGATGGCATTTAGGTAGTCAGGGACCCTGGATGTCAGAGAAACAAGGTCAGGGGCGGAGATGTAGATTTGGGTATTATCAGCATACAGGTGGCATTGGAATCCAAAAGAACTAATGAGCTGACTAAGCCCAAAATGGAGAAGAGGGCAGAGTAATGAGCCTTATGGTACCCCCACAGGGAGGGGGAGAGTGGTGGAGTTGGAGCCAGAGTAGGAAACACTGAACGCCTTACTTGAGAGGTAGGAGAACAGCCAAGAGAATGAAGAGCCCTGTATAGGTATAATATAAAATTGGGATTACTGATATGTAGCCAGATGTTTAAGTGATGCAATAAGACATGTAATTGCTTAGTGCATCACAGGATTGCAGAAAGGTAAGACGCAGGGGTTTGCGATATGGAATTTCCCTGTTTATTTGCTAGGAATATATTATTTCTTATTTTGAGTTGTTTTTTTTCTTGTAGTTATAAGAATAGAAACCAAAATCAGGTTTTCCTATTTCCTAATTATTTCTAGTTTGAATATTTACATTAGGAGTTGTCATCGCAGTCATTTTAAAAACTTGGTTAAAAGGAGAACTGAACAGTAATCAAAAGGTAACAGGAAGAAAAATAGAGCAATTAAAAAGAAACTGGATCACAAAAGCAATCCCAGAAGAATTATGTGTATATGCTTTATGTTGGTGGTAAAATATCTGGCTTGCAGATATCATTTTAAAACAGCTCCTTTAAAACAGCACAATCCAGCCTTATGTACACCATCATCCAAAACTATACACTGTTTTGACATCCCAAAAACCAACATAAGCTTCCCTGGGGTATATTTCTAAAGGCGATATTTACTATACTGTTGCTATTATGCATAGGTTAGCCTATTGTCATTGATTTAAACCAAAACTGTAGATTTTATTTCACAATGGATACACTATGAGCTCTTGCAAAAAAAAGTTGCCATTGTGCCAAAATCTATATTTAAAGGTTATATACACTGTAAATCCAACTTACTATTAAAAAAGGCTTTAAATGTAAAGTGTTTTTTTCTGTTTCTAGCACCCTCCTATTGCCTACCCTTACTCATTGAAAGGTTCTGTCTCCCTCCTTCTGTCTCCTCCTGTAATGTGACATCATTGCACATGCGCATGGTGGCAACATTGCCGTGAGCATGCGCACACGTGACGTCATCATGTCGTGACCAAGCACATAGCTTTGCCACAACCATGCTTGTGCACTGACTTCACATTGCATGCTCTGCAAAATGGACAGTGTTTGCTTGGCAAAGGGATTTGGCCAATATCGTGGGGGCGGAGCTGAAAACGAAGGAAGACAGAACCTTTCAATGAGTAAAAGTAGGGTATAGGAGGGTGCTGGAAAAAAAAACACTTTACATTTAAAGTCTAAGCTATCTAGTAATAGTAAGTTGGATTTACAGTGTATATAACCTTTAAAGCTCGTAGCTACTGATAGAGATCCTTTCACCAGCTGCAGTGTTTATTTTATGCCATGGTCATTAAATACCGATTGTTATCGACATTGCATTATTGCAATCTTGTTTTTATTATGTGTTTAAAAAACACATTCAGGACAGTATCAAAATACTTCCCAGTGTAGATATTCCAAAAGCACAGCAGTTGAATACAAGTACTAATGATATTGTTTGACCACAGGAAAGGATTAGAAATGACCGATAATGATCCTTAATAAATATGTGCCGTAGAGTCAATTTTATTCTTTTTTTTGGTTTGTGAGAGGTAAAAAAAGAAATGACTTTAGATTTAAAAACTCTACATAATAAATATCAATCAGTAGTCAGTCTAAAGGGAACATCAAGGCAACATAAATAAGTAGAAAAAGTTTAGTTCTTGAAGACGTTTCACTAGTCATCCGACTGGCTTTCTCAATTCAGAATGACTTGTACAAGAATCTGTGGCAATTATGTACCCTGGAAAATCATATCACAGCCAAGTGATTGGATAGTGGCTAAGACATGTTATAGGAACGCTCCGAGTAAGGTGTCAAAACAGTATTGGGATTTTCCAGGGTACATAATTGCCACAGATTCTTGTACAAGTCATTCTGAATTGAGAAAGCCAGTCGGATGACTAGCGAAACGTCTTCAAGAACTAAACTTCAAGTCCAGTTGATCTAATTGAATACAACAGATATACCATGACCTGGATGAATGAGAACCATCACATGGGTAGAAAAAGGTAGAATAAGAGAAAGAAACTGGGAGAAAATAGAGACACAAGTAACAAAAATGATCAATAGTGAGATATAAATTGATGGAACTCAAATTTAGATATTCTTTGTGCTGCCTAATACTAATAATACAATATTCTATTGTTGCCTAATACTGTAGGACTTGGCCAATGCCCCACTTGCCTGTTTTCATCAGTATAAAACAATTGGGCTGACCTCTCTGCGTGTGCTGTGTTCTGACCTATTATTGGAATGCAATAGTTGAGGTTTGTACCGTGTTAGCCATTATTGGAATGCAGGCATTCAGAATTTCTGGTGCTCATTGTGTGTGTTTAAATAATACAGATAGCTATAATGCACACTTTCAAAATGGATTGAAATGCATTGCAAACTATATTATGCATGTTTTGTGTGGGGCCCTTTAAGTTGCTTTGGATTTTAGTATTATTGAGCTCAACAAACTTTTAAACAAATTTTCAAAACACAATTCTGATCTTATAGCTTCCACTTAAAGTTTCCAACATCTCAACTATAATAACATTGTATTATAACAAACTACCCCACTGTGAGAATTCTTTTCTGTCACTGAAATGAAATAATTGTGACCTCAGTGGAGTCTACCTATAAAAATGGTCATAAAACATTTATAACAAGTATAAGTCCCACTATAACTTTCTATAAAAGCAAAATTAGGACCTACATATAGAAAGAAAGTGCGTAAATGGTAACTTCACTCATGAATTCTCTTTTACCTTCTCGTTTAGACTGGAACATTTTATCTTCCATAAATATTTCCAAGCCAAATCTGTCTGAAGGAACTGTCCTAGTCTAAATGAAAAGTTTCCCCTCCAAAGGGAAGTCTGAAAGAAGAAAAAACATGTATAGGAAAGAGATGTCATTTTTTTTATTGTGGTAACTGAAGTTTAAAACTGTGGAAATATTGAATGCATTGATCAAATAACATTTCCAGTCGCCTTGTACATTTTTACCATTTCATTTTTTTTCAGGTGGCTTTTTGTTACTATTTTACAGCACTTTAAACAACCATAACAATGAACAAAATAGTGCAATATAAGTGTTTATGGTATGAATCTTACATGTTTCAGATATGTAAAGAATAATAGGCTTATTTATTAAGCAAAATTTGTGAGGTCTGTGCTGTTAATTTGCAGCAACCAATCAGATTGGTTTAACTGTAATCTTTTACAGTTAAAAAAAAACATTTGATTGGTTGCTGCAGGCTGACAGTACAGGCAACAGTCTACTCCTTTTATTAAATAAGCTCTTAAGAATTATAAAAGAATAGCTGAATTTTACATTTAAAAACAACAAGCAGGTATTGGATAAGGGAAAATGGTATGAAAGTATGCTTCAAAATGATTTATTTATATCTCCTGAGGGCTATTATTGTTTTCATGAGAATAGATGAAAATTCATCATATTTATTCAAAGCATTATCGCATAGAACAGACAGGTATTCCATCCTTTTTATTTCTATAGTTAATATTCTGAGAGTGAGTTGCAATATTGGTACACAGATTTATTATCAAACTTGCTGTATGTGCACAATGCCACATACAAAAGCATTTTTTAAAAAAAATACTGCACTAGCAGCTGGTCATGAACATGAACCATGTAATAAGATTAGGCTTTGTGTATTTAGTATATATATATTACCCAGAGCACTCCTTGGACTGCAGGTGATTTCCCTTCATTGCTTGCATGTATGTTTAACTCTTATACCTTATTTTGTTTGAGCTGAATGTCTATATATATATATATATTCTTTTTTGGTTATACAGCACACTACTGTTTAAATCTCTTTGTTGCTGGTGCTGGTACAAACGGGGGGAATTGCTCTCCACCCCAAAATGTACATGCATAGGAAATAGTACCGCACACAGATTAAATTTTGCTTCGATTTATTGTCCACATATACAATGCGGCGTTTCGAGGATATACAACATCCCCTTTCTCAAGCAGGACAAAAAACATTCACCTGTTCCACTCAGTCTCCTCCCCTTTTATCCTTACCAACAGGAAGTGACCTCGTGGACCCAAATTACATATATTGACATGTCAACATTACAACCTCTCCAAAATGTTCATAGTCACAGAAGACATCAGAGAAAACATCAAATATAGCATCAAAAAAGACATAAAAAAAGACATCAACAAGAGACTTCAAATATTGATCTTTATTCTTTTTTTTAGGAGACTTAGGCTTAAAGCCCATTTCCTACATAGACCTGTAGGAGACTGAGTGGAACAGGTGAATGTTTTTTGTCCTGCTTGAGAAAGGGGATGTTGTATATCCTCGAAACTTCGCATTGTATATGTGGACAATAAATTGAAGCAAAATTGAATCTGTGTGCGGTACTATTTCCTATGTATATATATATATATATATATATATATATATATATATATATATATATATATAAATAAAAATATATATATATATGGAGAGAGAGAGAGAGAGACTTGACATTCAATTCCTTCTGGGGTTTAATGGGTACTTAACCAGGTACATGAGAATATAGAATTTACATATGATATGCATACTATCCATTTTTTGGATATTAAAGGGCAAGTCCAGCCCCAAAATGAAAACTTACATACAGGTAAATCACCCCCCAAAACCCTAAACGGTAATCGTTTGAAATCTGAAATATATAAGTCTAACCTGAAATCCTGCACGTCCTGTTGCCCCAGTTTCTGCTTCCTGGTTCTTCCAGTTAGTAACTGTCAGTTATGGATTTGACAGTTGACATCACAGCCAATGACTGAATGTTAATCCCCTGTCTGTCTCTTCTGAGCATGCCCAGGCTCAGTAAATGCTCAGTACAGGTTTCTAAATTGCTCAACATGTTTTAAAGAGCCCATTCTTTCTAAAAGATGTTTTTATGAGGGTGGAGTTGTCCTTTAAGGTAATACTGGGTGAAACATTTTTGACCGAATTATTTATAAAATCTACCGACCGCAACCAATTGTTGCATTTTAGTAGCTACTACCCTAAACATGTGTTTCAATCCATACCCATTTGTCAATTCACTGGGGTGAGACGGGAGGTTAATAATGAGGGGAAACAACAGGAACAATTAGGCAATATGATTACTAAGTTCAAACAAGTTTCTCCCCGTAGTGTTTTAGACCAAGCTTTAACACACTCACTTGAGATAGCGAACTTAAGAGATAGCAACAAGAGATCAGGTAGAACACAAATACCATTTGTCAATCAGTATTCTAGTATAGTAATATGGTGAATAAAGGCTGAGGAAGCATTGGAATATTCTTCAGCATTCTATCCAGATATTAATGAATTTGAATAATTTCCTTCTTTCATACAGGAGAGGATGTACACTATATAGTTTGTTGGTTTCAGCTGACTGGAGCACACACCCAGTTACAAAGGTACACTGACTGGCAGTGTGGTGTGTGTGGAGTGTATGAGTGAGGTGTGTGAGATGTGTGTTGTTGTGTGTGAGTGTGTAGGGGGTGTGTAAGAGTGTGTGTGTGAGTGTGTGGTGTGAGAGTCTGTAAGAGTGTGTGAGTGTGAAAGAGAGTGTGTGAGTGAGATTGTGTGTGTGAGAGAGGCGTGTGTGTGAGAATGTGTGTGTGTGAGAGAGAGAGTGTGTGTATGTGGGAGAGTGTGTGTGTGAGAGAGAGTGTGTGAAGAGTGTGTGTGAGGGGGCCCATCTTGTCTGTGAAGCCCATTCTGTGTGGACAACTGCTGACAGTAGCCAGATGATAACAATTGCTGACAGCTCCTACCATGCATGCCCCTTGCATCGGAACAGCTGTGGACTGGGCCAATCAGTGTTCAGAACTCCGATTCCTGATGTAATTGGTCCAATAGTCCAGCCACTGCCACTCTTTCCTGCTTGGAATTGCCATGATCAACAAAAGTAAGACAGCGCAGCACCGTCAGAACAGGTTTTGGAAAGGGGGTTTGGAGACATACTGTAAGTGTAATTATTGTGATTTGTGAGAGTGCATTTCTTAGGGGGGCTACCTACCTATTTGTGTGCTGGGGTTCACCTACCTACTTGGGGCCTGTCTACCTATTTTGGGACTGGCTACCTACTTGTGTGCTGGGGCCGGGACCTACCTACTTGGGGGCTGGCTACCTACCTATTTGGAGGCTGGCTACATATCTACTTGTCTGCTTGGGCCTACCTACCTGGGGGCTGGGACCTACCTACCTAATTTTGTGCTGGGGCCTACCTACCTACTTCAGCCCTCTTGCTGAAGAAAAGAGAAGACAGCACTTGCAAAACCACAGTCTACCAAAATGGAAAAACAAAAAATAAACTATCTTTCCTATACTTAAAGTGATTTTAGTTCCCACATTTAATCTGTCCCTGGGAATCAATAGGAAACCCAAAGCACTCAGTGCTCTCTTGATATCTAATAGTACAGAGAACTATCTGGTTTCCTAAACTAGAGGCAGGCTGGATTGCATCTAAAAAATAATCATGCAGATATTGCAGTAGTTGGTGTCCCACCATGTCTCCCATGTGCAAAAATAAGAGGAGGCCTGAGGACTAATTCATTACTTATGCCGGCAAGTATTAAGACAAAGAGAAGAAAATGGCCCTGACACCCTTAGACTGGGTGTATACCAGCAGATATTTTCGAAAGTGCTGTGAATTGGTTGGTCGGCCAAAAATATCTGCTGGTTTCGGGTGGCCGGCCGCGACTGACCTCGATAGTTTGTTCGTGATTGGATCAACGGACGATCGGACGTGACGGTAAATTCCGATCGAACATGCGGTTCCCCACGGGATCGCTCGATCGATCGTTCACACTTTCGGACGAATTTACTGCGACTGATGGACATTTGTGAGCGCTCGGCCGCGACAAATAGTCTGTGTGTGTGTTTAATCATACGATTATAATGAACTATAACATAAGATTAAATGGACTATATTAAAATAAGATAAGAATTAATTAACTAGTGTATGATATAAGGTCTTTGCTTCTTTTCGATACATAGTTACATGTAACTGTACCCCTATATTTGTACCTCTCTAGTAGTCTTCTGGGTTTTTTGTAAATATCTAATAGTCTAAAAAATGTTTCTGTGTCACTTAAACTGACTTCTATCTGATTCTTCACTTGGTGTCTCTGACGCTACTATTTCTGGCAAAGTCTAACATATGTTAATGAAGGGGAGAGCAGTTTAGGTTTAAGAGCCAGAAAGTTATCAGTGTCCCTTTAATTTCCTCCTCTTTAGGAGGAAGCAGGCATACAGGAGTACAAGAGAAGTCCAAAAACAAGCAAGGTTAGGGCAGGCAGAATGTTTCAATGTCAATATTTAAGCCCAGGTTCATAATGAAAGTGAAAAAGGGAGCAGATAAGGGCATAGGAACAAAGCACACGATTAAGCACTGAAATGAGGAGACAGGAAAGGGAACAAGGCACTAGAATATGGCCTACCTTGTGAATGGGTTGGGTCTGGAATAAAATGAGCAATAAGTGTAGCTAGGAGGTAACTGTAACCCCAGGGGTGAGAACCTAATGTTTAAGGTCCTCACCCTGGGTACGGCTTAAAGGAGGTCACTAATTTGCCTTAAGATCTCCTTTAAATATTTGTGCTGACTGTGTTTAATAACATTGCAATGTCCACCATGATGCACAAAGCATCATAGGAACCAAACGGACCACTAAGTTCCCCACAATAAGGGTGCACATTACTACCTAGGAGATTCTTATGTTATAAACATTGTGCAAGATCTTTTAACCTAGAGTTAAAAAAATAAGCGTTACTCATCTTTGTCATCTGTTTTAGATTGCACCTTAGGCTGTTTTAAGTTTTGGTATACCAGTCTCCTTGTCATTAATAAAATGTGAAAGTTGCATGCTTTAATACAACTGATACTGATTTGCTTAGAAGAAAAGTCTGTTTATATAATATGGTATGCCTTTGAAGTGAGGTGTAACTGTCCACATTCCATTTTTAAATGATTTATATTTTTACAATAAATATGCACCTGTATGTAATCCATTATTTTAACATCAGATTAGAACACTCTATCTATATTGGTATGTTTCTAAAAAAAAACAAAAAAACTTTTTTTTTCTGGGTTTCTTCATTTCTTTTATTTTTTATTCAGCACAGACATGCTGAGAGGGGTTGCAAGCCTCTGCTATGCAATCCCCTCTGTGAGTGGAAAACTGGTTGTACTATCTGGTTAGCGTGGGGCTAAAGGTGCCCATACACTGATAACATACCTGCGATGTGACTTTCCCCAAACTGGATTTTCCAATCTACTTTATGACCCGTCTTGCATCTGTAACGTCAATCTTAAAGTGTAATCCAGCTGAGAAACAATCTGGGAATGTCGCAGGTAAGAATTGTTGGAAAGGAAGATGTTAGAGCCGATTAAAAGTTTGGTAGAACTAGTGTCTAATCAGCTTTAATATCAAATTGCCTACACCATTTCCCAAACTATCTGGAAATAGCACCGCACAATCAATGCAATAAAAATTACGTTAAAAGGCATGTCCACCCCCAAAACTATAATCTAACCCACTACTGGCCCCACTCTGTAGTGTAATAAAATCCTTACATCACATCCCAGCTCCAAATGGTTCTGCTGTAATGTCCCTCCAAAGTCCCAAAAACTGACCACCAGGAGCACTGCAGAGTCCATATAGGACTGTGCCTCCTGTCTCCCCTCCGGGAGAATTTTGCCATATGCGCTGCAGCCCTCCAAGTTATTTCCAGATAAAATTTTGAGATAATGTGTTGCTAGGCATTTTAAAACAGATGTTCGACACTATAGTATGTGAAAACAAAGTTAATTAGATTACCGAAAGGCAATTAATACAGTTCTTTATATACACATGATCTACTTGTGACACCCTTCTAAAATTAAATAATTATTAGATTAGAGGTAATTTAAAGGCCAGCTGTTCTAAATAAATAATTGGTAATGTTTCATTTTTCATGAGAAAAGGATCCATAAAAATCATCTTAGGTAAAACAATTTGGTTTTAATTTATTTATTACTATGAATAGTAAACTACAATAAGCTACCAATAAAGCCCATATAGGTGTTATTTTTATTGTCAGTATAAATAAACAGGAAAACTTTAATACAACAATACATAAAAGCAGCAATACAAATAATTAACAATGACACGGAAAGTCAATTATTATTTGCAAATCTCATGTTACTCTCAATTAGCATTTAGATTATTAAATAACTACACGCTTTCATTATATTGGATTACGTGGAATTCTGTTGCAATGGGTACACCTTCATCATGCAATGCTGGAGTCAAACTAATGTTATTAAACACTTAAAAATAATGTTGACAATTATAGCTGCATTGATAGGATAGACAAGTTTTCTTCTCCTTACAGTACCTCTCTTCAATTTGACAGCTTGTGCAGTTACGGTAAGCAAAGAAATAAAATCTAATGCTGCGAGTAAGTGAAGAAAAAAAATAAGAGAAATTCTAGGACACATAATCTCACAACCATCGTGGAGAGGCAGATCAAGAAATGTTGAAATAGTTTATGTAGTATTACTCTCCCAGTTTATGTAGTTTTACCCTCCCAGTTTATGTAGTATTACCCTCCAAGTTTTTGTAGTATTACCCTCCCAGTTTATGTAGTATTACCCTCCCAATTTATGTAGTATTACCCTTCCAGTTTATGTAATATTACCCTTCCAGTTTATGTAGTATTACCCTCCCAATTTATGTAATATTACTCTCCCAGTTTATGTAGTATTACCCTTCCAGCATATGCAGTTTCACCATCCCAGTTTATGTAGTATCACCCTTCCAGCATATGTAGTATTACCCTCCTATTTTATGTAGTATCACCCTCCCAATTTATGTAGTATTACCCATCCAACATATGCAGTATCACCCTCCCAGCATATGTAGCATTACCCTCCTATTTTATGTAGTTTCATCCTTCCAGTTTATGTAGTATTACCCTCCCAGTTTATGTAGTATTACCCTCCCAGTTTATGTAGTATTACCCTCCCAGTTTATGTCGTATTACCCTCCCAGTTTATGTAGTATGACCCTACCAATTTATGTAGTATCACCCTTTCAGCCTATGCAGTATCAACATCCCAGTTTACCGTAGAATTACCCTTGCAGTTTACATTGTGTAGCATTACCCTCCCAGTTCACACAGTATTACTCTTCCAGTTTATGTAGTAAATTAACCTCACCAGTTTATGTAGTATTAACCTACCAGTTTATGTAGTATCACCCTTTCAGCCTATGCAGTATCACCACGTCAGTTTACCGTATGGAGAATTACCCTTGCAGTTTACATTATGTAGCATTACCCTCCCAGTTCACACAGTATTACTCTTCCAGTTTATGTAGTATTACCCTCCCAGTTTATGTAGTATTAACCTACCAGTTTATGTAGTATCACCCTTTCAGCCTATGCAGTATCACCATCCCAGTTTAACCAGTAGTAGAATTACCCTTGCAGTTTACATTATGTAGCATTACCCTCCCAGTTCACACAGTATTACTCTTCCAGTTTATGTATTTGTGAAGGTTCTCATTCATCCAGGTCATGGTATATCTGTTGTATTCAATTAGATCAACTGGACTTGAAATGTAGTTCTTGAAGACGTTTCGCTAGTCATCCGACTGGCTTTCTCAATTCAGAATGACTTGTACAAGAATCTGTGGCAATTATGTACCCTGGAAAATCCCAATTAGCCGGCTGCCCAATTAGGACTCAGCCGTGTATCTGCATCTTAAGGATAAAGGACATACCTTTGAAGATTGTAATGTTAACATACTGGCGAAGGAACGTGACTGGTTCAAGAGAGGTGTTAAGGAGGCCATTTATGTGAAAATAAAGAAACCAAGCCTAAATAGGGTGGGGGGGTTCGACACCAACTGTCTGCCATGTACAATGCTGTTTTAAACCTACTCTGGGCGTCTCTATAACACCTCTTAGCCACTATCTCACACCCTTAACACCTGGCTGTGATTGCTAATTGGGATTTTCCAGGGTACATAATTGCCACAGATTCTTGTACAAGTCATTCTGAATTGAGAAAGCCAGTCGGATGACTAGCGAAACGTCTTCAAGAACTACATTTCAAGTCCAGTTGATCTAATTGAATACAACAGATACAGTTTATGTATTATTCTCCCAGTTTATGTAGTATTACCCCTCCAGTTTATATAGAATTACCCTTCCAGTTTACATTAGGTAGAATTACCCTCCCAGCTCACGCAGTATTACTCTTCCAGTTTATGTAGTATTACCCTCCCAGTTCATGCAGTAATACTCACCCAGTTTATGTAGTATTACCTTCCTGGTCCAAAAACCCAAGTACTTTATATTACCGAAATATGTAATTATTTTAAACTTATTTTAAAAGACTAATGTTCTCCTTTGTGATATTTTTTTGTATAATTACAATACCACTTCTTGATTGCAGTCACAAAATATCACTGGTACCTGTATTTTGTGACCACTCCGTATGGGCCCATTGAATGCCATTACAATTTTAGAATGCTGTCATAAAATAACTGAGGAATTTTTAGGTAGCCTTCCTTCCCTCCATCTTTGCCTCCCCATCCCCCCACTACAAAGTACAGCTGATAACAGTAATTAAAGCAACTGATGGCGGCGCTGGCTGCCACAGTGATCAGCTGTTTTAAACAGCTGTTCAGTACCATGTGGACAACCACCAAGCTCCCTGCAGTCACAGGAATTGCAGGGGGTATTGTTATGCCATTGGATATCACCCATTTATAAATACAGCGTCCCTGCAGTTCAGTTTTCATGCTTTTTAAGTCCCTGATAGGGTCTAGTCCTAATTTTCTGTGTAATAGACTAAGAAAAAAGTATGAATTTTGTGATGTGTGCAGTTGTGCCACATTTTTAAGTGCAGTCTTTAAAGAAATTCCACCAACACCGTGCATTACTATTAGTTATGTTTTATGCTGGCTGCAGATTTTCCTTTGTATTTCTGTTGTTTAACCCACTGCTAATATGACAATTTTCTTCACAATGCAAGCGATGTACATTTGGGGGCCTTTTTAATGATGCATGTATCTTAACCACATTCAAAATGAAAACTGGAGTGGAAATGTAATATGAGCTGCTATAGACTCTTATTTCATCTGGATAACAAGGGCAGATCTTAGCAATTTTGCCCCTCACACATTTCACTGTTTGGTGTCACTTTTGACTCTGAACCTAGAGCTGCCTGTCCTGATCTCCAGAAATACTGGTTTCTCCTGGTGTGCGCTTTCTTTATGGGGACACCAGCTGTTCCACCCATGCACAATTCTTATCATATATACTGATATTTTTTAACTATAGTAAAAGGCTTGTTCATTTGTATGGAGTTTTATACATAATTGGGAACACACAAAAGCTGCACATTTTATAGAAAATCACAACCACATTTAATTATTTCAACAAAAGACACCGCAAATGTCTGCATATAAAGTCTAGCAGAAAGATATATTTTGTGCTGTACTTGAACTATTTAACATCTACACAGGCTCATCTGGTTGTGTGGCACTTGAAATCCACATCAAAGGATTGGTCTGAAATTGATAACGTAAAAAAAAAACCTTTGAAAATCTTAAAAAACTAGCCAGGGTTTATAACAGCACCACCATTAATATGAAATGACTTGTCTGAATTATTTTAGACCAAGGTTTACTCTGGCAATACAAACATGAAAAAAAAACCTTTTAAGCAGGTTCGCCCCACGAGAACATCCAATAATTTATTTTTATGTCTACATTAGCATGGAATGGATACAGATGTACAAATCTGGTTTAACCTTTCATTTTAGCATTATATTAACCAAATCATTTTACAGCATTCTGATTGTGTGCAATATATTTCATCAATGTAAAAAATTAATGTTTAATTTTGAGTTATCATTTTACAGAGGTTTTTCAGGTAATTGCACAGAACATCCAATGCCATATTTTTTAAAGGGTAAAACTGTTGTTTTTTTTACTTACAAAAAATTGCCCATTACTAGAAACTATAATTCTTCCCAACTATCACTGTTCCATTTTTTTGTTGATCCGTCCCCTATTTCTTTAGATATCCAGTCTGAAACATCTTACATTTCAGCTGTCAATCCAGTGCCTTAGTATCACAAATTATTCTGTTACGTGCAGTTATGCTGTAGCTGGAATGGTGACAATTGGTACGATAACTGCATAGTGGGAGTTACAGGGATTACTGAGCTTGCTTGCCCTCAACGACAGTCAAATAGTCTGTGAGGGGTCTGGGGGACTGTGGGACTGAGCCTGAGCAAAATAAGTACTGGATTGAAGTCACACAAAAACATCATAAGTGCTGCTTCTATGTGTATTCATTTATAGATTGAAATGAGGCAAACTATTTCAGTGTACATACTCTTTACTTACCTTGTAGCACAAACCATAAGAATAATTCTATCAGGGCCTTACAGTAGCATAAGTTATGACTCCTTACCTGACAGCACTTATAGCACTTACAGCACTTGTAACACAACTTGTGATTTGTCTGTGATAGCAAAGGAGCAAACAGAAAGTAAAGCTTTACATTCCTATAACTTGGATTCACAGAAGCTAGAGATGTCATCCTAGGCATTTTGGGGGGAAAACAAAAGTTTTGCTTTGATTTCCTTTAGTAAGCAGACCCAAACTGCTATTATTACTTTCATAATTTTCAGCTTCTTAATATTTCAAATTGCTTGTAATCTTATAATTACCAAATCTTCATTAATTCTAAAAGAACTTGAGTTCTCATTTATAAGTTTTTTATTCTCTGTTAATACCCAGAACTATGATTTTGACAGAATCCCTTCTTTACTATCCATCCATGATCACATTATGCACACAGATCAACAAAGACCAGCTAAAGATTTGTACACACGTGCGATTGCGGGTGCCAACTCGCGACGTACGATGTGTACAAATGTCACTTCGTCCAATAATCGTGCAGTGTATGGGCACTTTATCGACCGACAGGCCAGGCGGATCCCCAAACCGAACTGGCCGGCCAAAAAAGTGGCCATACATGGCACGATTATTGTGCCACACAATGTGCATCACGGGTCATCACCCGCGGTGACACGTGTATGAACCTTAAGTCAAAGAAATATTTCCACACTTGTATCAAATTGATTCACTGATAGTACTGCTGTTGAGATTTATGTTGAACAAGGTCAGATTTGTATGTATGTATAATTTCATTTATAAAGCGCCACTTGGGTACGCAGCGCTGTACATTATAAAATACAGAGTATACAAAAAAGGGTATAAGTGCAAGCCATTATACAGATAGATAAAAATTAAATTAAATACAATTGCATACATCGGTTATATAAATTATGTTTGAATTGATATAAGTGCAACAACCCTTGACATATTAGGAATGAGATCCCTGCCCCGAAGAGATTATAATCTTAATGGGAGAGACAACATACAGATACAAGTGGGGAGGATGGGTACAAAGTGCTTAAAACGGCTAACAATCATTTGTTGTGCTGATGCTCAGAAAGGTAGGATAACAGTCTAGATTTGAAAGTATTAATGAATGTCACCAGGCGAAGCGAGAGAGGGAGAGAGTTCCAAAGGTAGGAAGCAGCAAGAAAGAACGGTTTAAGCCGGGAGGCAGCAGTGTTAGTTGGGGGTCTGTGGAGAAGATTTCCTTGCGAGGAGCGAAGGGCATGGCCTGGGACATACAGGACCAAGAGAGAAGATAAGTAGGGAGGTGCAGTAGAGCGAAGGGATTTAAAGGTTAAAAGTAGGGTATTGAATATGATTCTTTGTTTGATGGGAAGCTACCCTATGGACTGAAGTATCAGGGTTGCGGGTTCTCTTTTGGAGGAGAGCGAGATGATCAGAGCTGCCGAGTTTAAAATAGACTGGGGAGGAGAGAGATGAGAGGCTGGGAGTCCAAGTAGTAGAATGTTACAGTAGTCAGGACGGGAGATTATAAGGGCATGGATAAGCATTTTAGTAGTGGACAGAGAGAGAAAAGGCCAGATTTTGGCAATATTGCGAAGGAGAAAACGACAGGTCCTAGCAACATTGTTAATGTGATGATGGAAGGAAAGAGAGGAGTCCAAGGCAGCGTGCAGATTCAAATACATTAATGACTATATTGTCAATAGAGATGGAGAAGGGTGGACTAGGTCCCTGTTTAGGGGGTAAAATTATTAATTCCGTTTTGGATAGATTGAGTTTAAGGCGACGGTGCGCCATCCAGGAAGAGATAGAGCACAGACATTTAGAGATTTGGGATTGAACATCAGGGGTTAGTGCGGGGGTGGACAAGTAAATTTGGGTATCATCAGCATATAAGTGATACTTAAAACCAAAAGAACTGATTATTTCTCCCAGAGAGATAGTGTAGAGGTAAAACATCAAGGGTCCTAAAACTGAGCCCTTAGGGCAAAAGAGACAGAGAAAGATCTGTTAGAGAGATAAGAAGGCAAGATTTGGTTCAGTTCATCTGAAATTTAGAAATCTCAGCCGTGATGATATCTAGTGACCCTAGTGCCTAATTGAGTTACCCAAGGCTCACAGAATTCAACAAGTCCATAACTAAACCAGGGGCACCTGGTCAGCAGTGTTTAATAACTCCAGCCAGTGACTTAAATCTAGTAGGGGTTGACACCCTGAAACAGCAATGTCTAGCACCTACAGCCAATGTGCAATTAAACTCAGGAGTGCGGTCTTCACACCACACTGAAAAGCTTGCCCTGGGCACCAACAGTGGTTCACTAGGCAGTGAACCACTGCAATTAAACCTCACACATTTCCCATTTCTCCTCCCACCCATTTCTCAAGAGTTTTCAGGAATTCACGTTCTGTAAACCACCAGGTGTTCTAGAAACCACGATAACAAAATGCAATTTTAGTATTTCAAAAACAATTATAGGCCAGAAAAGAATTCTTGTGTTAATGATATTCATGGACAAACTGCTTAATAAAATTGCTGTGCATAAAAATAATACTGTATATTTCAGATGCAACTATTAGGGTTGTTGTTGCTCCCAAATAGCAGATTAGAGAACTGTTTGCATAAATGTACACCATTGGAAATAAACATAAAGTAAAAGTGATCCCCAGTATTTTATTGTATTCATTTCTTAAATGGTGCTAAATATATTAACAGCGTTTTACAATTCATGTATGCATTTGAGTAATGCCTGTTCCAAAGAGCTTACAATCAATGTATTCTACGCACACTATTATCCTATTGTTATGTCAAAATTGTAGTTAGGAAACCCTTGGAAGCACATGGAGAATATGTAAACTACGTTGTCATGGTTTATTTTATATACAAGCTGAAATTTCAAACTAAATTTGTCTTTATGATTTAATTTTCATTAAAAAGTCTTTTAGCAAACAATCTGACACCATTGAAAACAAATTAAAAGACCATCTAAATCCTTGCTATATTAAGGCTTAGAATATATCGACGTTTTGTACTAATGTTCCATTCTACAGCCTGTTTGAAGAGGGCTCTTATCATCCTCTTTCTGTTGCATTGCATATTAAACTATCAGGGAGATTCAATAAAAGTTCTTATCGTTTAAAATGGTGCTAAATTTGCCCAAACCAATCAAATCTTATTTAATATTTGAAAGCTTACATCTGATTGTTTTTTGGCAAAATTAGCACCATTTTAAAAGATAAGAACTTTTATTGAATAACCCTGTATGTTTGCTAGCCTCTTCTTGCTGTTTTCTGGAACACAGTTTAAATTTTTTTTTCTTTTTACAGCTGCTTTCAAAGTCTCTGCAGACATCTGTTTTGCCTTTTTAATTGTTTTTCTGTCTGGAATGTACTTTGTTGCCATCTCCTGGATGCAGTCATGATCTCCTGAACATTGTTCATCAGGCACTATCTCTGGCAGTCCAAAAGCTAATACTTTAAATCAGTTTGTCAGTTTTGATGCATATTCTTAGTTGTTCATCTATTTTTTATCGATTTGCTTTTATGAATAGTTAATTAAATCAAATAACATTGCTGAGTGAAGCTGAGATTTATTACACTGCCTTAAAGGTTATCTTTACGCTAATTTTTTTTCTAATTTTCAGTTTGTAGATCCTAAGAAATTATCATTTACAGGGAAAGTCCCGTCACTCCAGAAGCAGAAATTCTCATCCCTGACCTCTTACTAGCATCTTTCTGCAACAACTAAAGGGCATGCACACCCCTAAACCAACTTTGGGGGTAAGGTAGGTAACCCCTACCCACCCCAACCGCCGGCATTTTTCTTTAAAAAAAAAGTCCCCCGAATTCTACTTAAACTGCCTTTTCTCCCACAGCGATCTGATCCGGCCATCTGCTTGCAAGCAGGGGCCGGACCTCAGACGCATCTGTGATTGGCTGAGAGGCAGAAACTATATTTCTTCCCAACTATTATTGTACCATTATTTGTTGATCTGTCCTCTATTTCTTTACATTTCCAGTCTGAAACATCTTATATTTCAGCTGTCAATCAAGTGCCTTATTATCATTAACTCTTCTGTTATATACAGTTTTGCTGTAGCTGAAATGATGACAGTTGGTACATGAACTGCATGGTTGGAAATTCCCTCTCCCAATGCTGCCTTATAGGGATTACTGACCATGCTTGCCCTTACAGAGAGTCAGAAAGTCTGGAAGGGGGCTGGGGGACTGAGAAACTTAGCTTGAACAAAACAAGTATTGGATTGAATTCATGCAGCAACACAAACACATCAGAGTAAGTGCTGCTTACATGTATTCATTTATAGATCGAAATGAGGCAAACCCATTTTTTCAGTATACAATTGCATTAACTGAGCATGCTTCTCCCCTGGGGCAGAATGTCAGGTCAGTGGACAGGTGATGTCACTCAAACAACTGAAAGCAGGAAATATGAATATTCACCCCACTATAATTTATCATAGGCTGTTGCCAGAGGTGTGAATGTTAGCTCATTTTAAAAGGAAATACTAAAGGCTTTTTTACCCTAGCTTGTTTGGAGACCACAGTTGCCCTTTAAACAAGCAATGTTTTATGTTATTTGTTCATAAATCCCAAATAGACTGGGACTCATTACTAATAAGGAGATGCATTTGGGGTTAAGGAATTCTTGTGTTACTATAAATGGGCTCCTGGGAAAGACCTAGTAGCCCTAGTTCTTAAACGGTATGTCTCCATGCCAGCATTTCTTAACTGCAGAGGAAAGCCAGGGAATGCTGAGAGTTGTAGTTTTCAAAAAGATCTGGAGGCACACAGTTTGTAAATCCCTGTTCTAGTGGCTAACAGGCTCCATTGAAGCAAAAAATGCTAGTTAATAACAACTTATACTACAATGTATGGCCCCGTGTAGAACGTAGGATGTATATGCAGTTTTAGCACCCTGTATTGTTGTGGATTCAAAGAAAGGCAGCTAAATTAAAAGGTTAGGATTATTTAAACTGGAGATGATGCACTTTCATGCATTGCTCAACATTAGATAATTCCAGAGGACACATGGGAATCCCTTAATCTTAGGGGAAAAGATATACATATTTGGTACTTTATATTTGGAAAGGTAAAAAAGTACAACTATTGCAATGTCATAGTGGTAATGGCAGTCTCATTGAATAGTTTTAAAGGGCATGTCCACCCCCAAACTAAAATTTAACCCACTACTGGCCCCACTGTGTAGTGTTAAAAAATCCTTACCTTATATCTCTGCTCCTTATGGGTTTCCTGCAGTGCTTGTCCAAAGTCCAGGAAACTGAAGAGTGTTAGTTGTCTTACTGTGTAAAGGTTTCTGCCTATCTTGCCTCCAGGAGGTAGTGTGACATGCACAGGGAAACCCTTTCCCCCCTTCCTCCCACCAACCAGATCCATCCATAGCAGGCCATCAACTAGCATAAAACCTTTTTTGCTGTATTGTAGGCTACCCCTGCCCACCCCCAACCAATATGGCAGATTAATAAAATAAAATTCAGAACTGTACTTACAGCTCTTCGTTACCGCGACACTCTCCATTAACAGCAGCCGCGTCTGTGATTGGCTGCCTCTCAGGGATGCACAATATATCAAAAGTTTTTATTAAAAAAAGGCCTAAAAAAGGCCTAGAGGGCTTTCTAGAAAATATTTTCTTGATACACAGGATTCCTTAAATGTTAATGCTGTAATTATGGACGCCTCTAGAGGCAGTAATATTGATGTGGATAGTACAACTAATTTGGATGCTCTATTGTCTTTAATTAATGATTCATGTGTTGGGAAAGTGCCTTTGGGTGAAGACCGTAGAAAATGTAAAAATAGATTTAGAGCTAAGTACAAATTCTATCCACTTAAGGCCAGGAGCTATAGCGTTGACACTTTCCAAGAGTTGTTGGAGATAGAACTTAAAAAGCTACATCAAGCCATATAAAAAGGTGAAGCTGGTAAGAAATGGAACAACTTGACCAGAGGTGAAAGCTTAGCTGTAAAAATTTTTAAAATGGATATCTCTATTACCATAAAAAGTTCCGATAAGGGCGGTATGGTTGTGGTTCTTAACACCAAGGACTACCAGCAAGAAGCACTTAGGCAGCTTAACGATACAAATGTGTACACCCGTATAGCTAAGGATCCTACATTGGATATTAAAAAGGGTATTGGCATCATTGGTGGAGGAAGGGGTGGCTATTGGCATAATAGAATCTGATATGGTGGACTTTTTAGTCCCCCGGTGCCCAGTCACTCCAATCTTCCACCATTTACCCAAAACCCATAAGAATGAAGTACCACCCAGGGGCAGACCCATCGTTGCAGGCATTTCATCATTGAATGAGGGGTTATCAGAATTGTTAGATTTCTTATTACAACCTTTTGTGAAAAGACTGGAATCTTATATAAAGGATACAACAGAGATTCTGTCTGTACTGGATAACTTTGTGTGGTGAACAGAATATAGTCTTGCCACCATGGATGTGGTCTCCTTATATTCGTGTATCCCTCATAAATGGGGAATACAAGCTGTCAAATACCATCTCAACAAGTATAGTTCATACCCATTGGAATGGATAAACTTAATCATAGATGCGTTGCTATACTTGTTGACCCTTAACTTCTTTGAATTTGATGTTACGTTTTATATACAACATTCGCCCCCACTAATGCAAATTTGTTTATGGGGTGGTGGGAGGAGACTTGTCTCTTCCACTAGTCTGAGTTTTCTGCAATGGACCGGAAGGTTTTATTATATAAAAGATATAGATGATCTGTTATTTGTCTGGGGTGGTACTGAGTCAGAATTTCTTGTATGGGTTGATGGTTTGAACAATATAACATATAATCTGAGGTTCACACAGTGTTTTGGAGGTAATAAGGTTGATTATCTGGATTTAAGTATTTATGGTACACAAAAAGGTTTGGTTATAGATAATTACCGCAAACCAGAATCTAGGAATACAATCCTATATGCTCAATCATCCAATCCTCCACACTGTGTTAGAGCAGTCTCATATGGCCAATACCTTAGGCTATGTAGAAATTGTTCAACTTTCCCTCTGTTTCAGAGACCCACAGAAGAAATGACCAATAGGTTCAAAGTAAGGGGTTATGATGATAAGATTTTGAAAAAAGCTGTTCTTAGAGCGGAATCTGTACAAAGGAGGCATCTTATTCAAAATACAGAATATAGTGAAAGTTCTCAAAAATCCAGAGTGAATAAAAACAGACAGACCTTTTTTGTGACTAGATACAGTGCCCAATATAGACAGGTTGTATCAATAGTAAAAAGGTTTCTTCCAGTTTTAGAAGAAGACCCCCTAATGCGAGAGGTTCTGAAACAAGGCTGCAAATTTGTCCCTAGGAGGGCAACGTCTATAGGGGATACTTTGCCCCCAAGTCTCTTTAAGAGTGAGTCTTCCTCCAATAATATGTGGTTCAGTTCTAAAGGCACTTACCGGTGTGGGGCGGCAAGGTGTAAAACCTGTACTCACATATCTAAGTCAGATACATTTGTGAGCTCAGTTACGGGTCGATCGTATAATATACGACAGTACATTAACTGCAATGTCAGTTATGTAGTTTATCTGTTAACCTGCACCTTATGCTCTATTCAATATGTGGGATCTACCATACGTCCCCTTAAATCCTGCATCAGAGAACATATAAGGGATATAGAAATAGGCAATGAGCATAGCCCGATAGGTAAGCATTTTAAACTTTGTAATCAGGGTAATGCTAACTGCTAAAAAGTGCAGGGCATACAAAGGATGTTTATGGACAAGAGAAATGCCAATAGAACTGTTGCACTCAGAAAGGCTGAAGTGAAATGGATATTTCTACTAGATACTTGGATACCAGCAGGCTTAAATTCTAGGTATGATATACTATGTTACATAGATTCATGATTTACATCTATATTGTTACATTTATTTATGATCCGAAAAGAATGACTTAGACACAATTTATTATGCGTATGATGTGTGTCAATTTTGATCTGAATAGAATGATTTAGACACAATTTAGAATGCATATGGTGTGTGGCTTTTTAGCGAGATATATTTCTTTATTATTACTATTATATAACCATTTAGCTTTCCTTCTATTATATATACTAGTATACCCAATTTGTACATAGCACTTACTTTATCTGTTTTTACGTGTTTTTATTTCTCGAGTCTAATTCAGACTCATGTCACTATAAGAAGGAGGATCACGTATAAAAGACAGGACGTGACCCACTACTTTGTGCCAATGATTAAGAGCCAGTCAGGCTCGAAACTCGTAAGGCATTTGTTCGTGTGTGTTTAACTCCTCTGAGTATACTGGATTAAATAAAGATTTTGTTTTTATGCATCCTGATTGGACTTCTTCTTCCGGAGTTCGCCAACAGTGTTTGCCTATTGAATTATCATGTTGACGGTCCAAGCGAAGGGTCCGGGCTGGCGGCACCCGGATCACCCAGGGAAGCCGGTGAGTTACGACTTATCCTGACTGCAAAAGTTTATGAAAGTTTGTCCTCTGAAGCGATAGGTTCGTGGTTTTGCACATCCAAACCGCCACAATTTAGCAAGTAAGCCGATTATTCTACCAGCACACCTGTTGAGTGGGACAAGGGCTGGAGATAGGCTATCTAAACAGCTGGGATATGGGTCATTTGGCTACTTTTGTTATTAGTTTTACTTTCTAGAATTAAAGAAAATTCAAAAGTACTGGTATTAAAGGAAAATAAGCCTCTATACAATACTAAATCAAAAGACAGGGCATCTTGACAATTTGTTGTGGCTGGTGGGAAACCTTATTAACATGTGTTTAATGCAATAATTCTTTCCCTGTATTCTTGTCTAACACAATTATTTTATGAAAATTCAGTTTATTTTCAATCAACAACCAAATTGTAATGTTCCTGGCTGCCATGAAGCTAGAATCAGTCAAATAGCTGAAAGGTGCAGCGAGACCTCAGCAGTTGAAGGCAAGTTTTCTAAAAGTTTTTTTAAAAATCAAGATAAACAAAACAAAACATGACCATGGTGACAAGCCCACACTATACAAGACAATAATACACGAGAATATAAGAATATGTACAGACAGAAGAGGTAGTACAAGATGGATAAGTACAGGGAAAACCAATGAAGGTCAAGGTAAGGTAAATAGAAAGTAAGACTAGGAACTGGAACCAATGAGAGGGGGCCAAAACAAGGTACTGGAGAGCAGGATCAGGGACCAAAGCAGGGTACTGGAGAGCAGGATCAGGAACTGAAAAAGGATACTTGAGAGCAGGATCAGGAATAGAATGAACCAGACAGGAGAGCCAGGTACAAATGAGGTTCTGGCCATGAGACAAGACGGGTCCTAAAGTTTCCAGCCAGCAGTCCACAGCTGGGGATAATGATGATAATTATGGTGATGAAAGAGATCTGATGGTGGTAAAAGAAAGTTCATGAGTCCAGGTCTCCCATAGGACTCTTGCAACCCTGTTAGGGTTTTTACCATTGACCCAAAGCATCTAAACCTGACCCATAAAAGAGAAAACCTTATAAAGACTCCAATTGCCCTAGGGTAGCCACCAGTACTAGGTGCAGTAGGATGTAGAACCGATAGGCCTCTGGGACAGCTCAATGACAATACACTAACAAACGAGGCCAAGTAAATTGGAGCTAGGACAGATAACTGTTGATATTACCGGTGAAGCAGGAAACAAGACACTGAAAACCCAGGCAGCATGAGCTCCCAAAAGATTGGAACAACTTCCCCCCCCCCCGTATACTGATAAAGTGGTGGACTGTATGGACACTGAGGCAAATGGATTAAGTAAACAAAAGAGCTACTTGCAGAGAAACAGCAGAAGGAAAAAAAGTCTGAAGTCATCGTGGCGCTCAAGGCTAGGAAAACCAGTCTTTCTTGATAGGCATTCAAACACCCCAAATCGCTAGCTCCAAGAGAGTCCAGCAAAAGTCACCTCAAACATAGGCACGTCAACTTGATTCTAATCACTATAATAAAACACGCCAAATCTAGAAAACTCTATTTATTATTATACAGTGCACAATATCCTAAAGTGCATATGCAGTAGCAACAAATATAAACACACATACATCAATCCATATGAATAAAAGGTTATAAACGATCAGACGTCCCTGATCATTGTATAAAACAATAAGTGGTGCTGGGCCTCATCCCTCAATCCCCTCCATATCACAGTATCTATTTCCCAAGCCAAAGTTTAAATAGCAGCAGATGGAATCCACAAAGTGACTCAGATGGCCACAGTGTTCAAAGAAGGCAAATCACAGGCTCCTCCATGACTGGTAACAAGCCCTTTCCTATAAGTTTTGGTTTTAAGTGTGTCACCATTCTTAATAATCATTAAATCCAAAAAGCTAACAGCTGTATCACTAAATTCATAAGTTAGTTTAATATTCAAGTCGTTACAATTTAACCCATGAATAAATTTGGTAAGGCCATTGATCAAGCCCTTCCATAGGAGGAGATCGTCCACATAGCGAAGCCAGAGGACAACCACCTCCTCCCTCTCCAGGTACTCACTAACCACACCGTTTTCCCAAAGTCCGAAATGAAGGCAGGTGTACGTCGGTGCGCACGCCTCCCCCTTCGCGGTTCTTCGTACTTGGCGGTAGAATTTACTGTTGAATACAAACAGTTATTCTCCAGGACACATGCTAATAGAGTAATCACAAATTCAGTATGCAACTTGAAACTTTCTCCCCCTTTGTTTCGAGAAAGGATCTCACCGCCTGGATCCTGACAGGATCCAGGCGGTGAGGAATATAATCCTTTGATATCCAATGTTACCAAAATTGTACCCTCCTAAATTGTTATCCCCTCTAATTTTCGGAGGATGTCCCCAGTATTTTTTTTTTTCTAGGTCCCTCCTGAGCCTACTGTAAAGTTGCTGACATCTTGGATGTGCAATGAAGACTGTTGAGCTCCTCCACCTTGAGACTCCTCCCCTTCATCTTTAGCCTCCAAAAAGGCTAATCACCCCCAACAGATATTTTCTGGGATAGGACTGCATGAAAGTTTTTTGTCCTTTCTAGCCAGGAGACAAAAATAACTGAATTGGGTGAGACCTATAGTGAAAGAATAAATACAGGCCTAAATAAACAAGAGTTCACTAAATGCTGCAGTATTCAGTACAGCAGGGCCGTTTCTAGCCATTTTAGTGCCCTAGGCACTAGTCACAGTAGCGAAAGCCACAAACCTAGTAAACAAAACCCATCCCTTTCTAGCCAACTAAGGGCCATATTAAATATAAAAAGTAGAAAAGTATGATTATGGCTATAAATATATAGCTACGACCATGAATTGACTAACGAATGGTCATTTGTATAATACCATGCATTAGTAAGCTACTACAATAGTATTTTATGGGAGATTGTACATTTACAATCATGGTAACATACATTAAAGGCACAGAATCGCAAAATAGTGATAACATGCCTTTATAAATATGGTGCTAGGAACACTATATGTGAGACAATAATACACAATAATATATATAGACAGAATAGGAAAGAAAAGGGTCAAGATGGAAGGGTACAGGGAAAACCAATTAAAGGGAAAGCCAATAGAAAGTAGGGCTGTGAACTGGAACCAATGACAAGGGGCTGAAACAGGGTACTAGAGAGCAGGATCAGAAACCAAAGTCAGGAGGCCACAACAGGGTTCTGAAGAGCAGGATCAGGGAAAGAAGCAGGATACTGGAGAGCAAGATCAGAAACGGAAACAGGATACTCGAGAGCAGAATGAGGGATACTGGTATAGATAAAGTTATGGTCATGGGACAAGAAAGTGGAGTCCTAAAGTAGCAAGCCAGTAGAGATGACCGAACTTCATAAAGTTCGGTATGTTTTCGAACTTTCGAACTTCAGTAAAAGTTCGAAAGTTCTAATTCAGACCCATTAAAGTCAATGGGGAGTGATAGTTCGAAAAGTCCGAATGATTTGCAGCTAAATTAACAATGGTAACTTACTGTAAATGGCTGTGGCACCTGGGAAATGGTCTGGGGAACATGTCACTATCACCAAAATTTTTTTAAACACTTCGAGGGTTAGCAAAAATAGAACCATAAATTCGAGGGTTACTGAAAACGAACAATACTTTCGAGGGTTAGAGAACGATACATTCTAGGGTTAGCAAAAACGATCCATACATTCGAGGGTTACCCGAAAACTAACGATACTTTCGAGGGTAACCGAAAATCGAAGGCTACATTCGAGGATTAGTGAACGATACATTCTAGGGTTAGCGAAAACGATCCGTACACTCGAGGGTTACCGAAAACTAACAATACATTCGAGGGTTTGCGAACGACCCGTAAATTCGATAATTATTGCATTTTCGATAATTATCTAAAATACAGCCGCGAGTCCAGAAAGTCTGAGAAATCAGGGTCCGGGATAGTTTGAAAGTCTATTCGGACTTGTTAAGTTCGACTGGAACTCGGGTTTGAGTTCGAGTCCATCTCTACAAGCCAGTAGTCCACAGGAGGGGATGATAATAATGCTGATGAAGGTGATGAAAGAGGCGGGTGGGTAAAGAAAATGCAGGAATAGTCCAGCTAGAGTCCAGTAGAGAGAAACTGCAACATCAGAAATCCTTACAAAAAGAAGACAGAACTTATTTGTAATTCATAAACATACCTGTAAATTTACAGAATATTTTTACCATGTATAACTTGCATGGCTTACCTTGATGATGTTGTGTCTTTTACATATAAATAGAACTGGAAACCAACTTAGTAAAACTGTTAACTAACACAATTCCTGTTGCTTGTGTATATGTAAGGTCGTGCTGAAGAAAATATTGGTTGACAGTAGTCTATTTGCATGGGATCCCAGGGTGGCAAGGGAAGGGAAAAGTCTGTAAGAGCTTGTAAAATGTTACTTATGACATGAATTTGGAAGCATGAAAGAAGTATAGAAGTATATCCTGTGTAACAGTAATATAATGAATGGAACACATTTTCATAGTATGTGGGTGTCAAAAGCTACAATAATTTGTATGAAACCCCTGCAATCTCTCACTATTTTTACAGAATAAAGATAGTATGGCAGTTTTATATTTTTTTCCAAATCTTCTACTCAGTTGCCTAATGAATAAAAGCTGAGTTTACAAATGGCAAAAATATGTGGAAAATCTCTACAATGTTGTTCCAGTAAATGTATAATTAGAAAAGCAGGTTTACTTATAAGGAACCATGTCTTGAAATAAGCAGAGTGGTGTAAAAGGGATCATTGTTTTGCATTAAATGGATTTTCTCCCCTTTCTAATCTGACTTTCATCACTCGATTTTTAGTACTTTAATTATATAAACACAGTCAGCAATTTTGGATAATCATAACATAAGCCACATTTGCTCAGCGGCAAAGTGAAGACTTTTTTTCATATGCATTCTTTAAGGGCTGTAATGAAGTTCTAATGCCCAAAGTTTCATTATCAGGGCAACCACTTCAAGCTTTCTTACTTTGGGCCGTGTTTATAAAGCAGGAGTATTTTTAAATAACACTAACAGTTGGTAAATAATACTAATTTTTTCTAAACAATGATACCTAAATATTGAATATATATGAATATCCAATAAATAAATTACTACAGTACGTCCATGCCATGGCCGAAAAAATACTTTAACAATTTATTATTAAGAAATGCAGAAAAACATG
Organism: Hymenochirus boettgeri; assembly: GCA_019447015.1. NCBI lineage: Eukaryota > Metazoa > Chordata > Amphibia > Anura > Pipidae > Hymenochirus > Hymenochirus boettgeri. The sequence goes on along the minus strand of CM033473.1, from coordinate 162,929,502 downwards.
TATACAAAAAGGACATATTAAAAACAATGTGCAGTGCATCCTTGGCCCATCAAATTACTTACCTAAAAATTTAACAGTGTTGAAAAAATAAGTTTATACAAGTTCCTCAAAGCAACAAATTCATGTAACACATGGTTTTTGAGGTATCATGCTTTTAGAGTGCCTAGGAGTTGTTGTTCCAGGTGATGAGTATATATATGCTCATATGTACTGCTCCATGTATATTCATTTATATTTTATATTATTTATATAATTTTTATTTTCTTGTTCTCTTCATATTGATATATGGAACTTAGGGTGTGTTATTACATGCAAACTGTACTACATCCAAACTGTACCTGATGTAAACTCCCTAGAGACTTGGCTTATAAATGTAGCTATTTGTAATGGGAATCTAATGGTTATGAAGCTTTTTCTGATGAAAACCCTAGATATAAACCCTGATAAAAAGATTTTTAAAATACAGGAAAAAAAATTCAAAATAGTAAATAGAAAGTGAGACATTTTGAGTTTGGAAGGTTATGCTGAGTCCAGAATGATCCCTATAGGGTTAAAAATTATGCACCTTTTATTAAATAGTTTCAAAAATGTCCCTGCATTTGAATTGACAGTTGAAAGATATACTTAGTAAAGCAGCATTTAAACTAATGACCCTTATTATAGAAGATTCTAGACAAATGATCTATTTGCAAGAAGAGGTAGATAAATTGCCTGAAGAGTTAAACTCATGGAAAGATCATAGAGATTATAATAGATGAAATAAAAAGGCAAATGACATTGACAGATTATAAATAAATAAAAAATTGAGGTAGGAAAAGTTTTGATTCCAGTACTTCAGATACAGATCAGGACAAAGGGAGGTCTAGAAAAGTATGATGAAAAATAGACCCCCTTAGTTAAAGAAAAATCCTGGGCAAGACTAGTTACAGGTACTGTAAGAAACATTTTAAATTAAGTATTGTAAAAAGCTAGACAGTGCCCCTGCTTTTGATCTCTAAAATGTTGCCTAGTAACATAGTAATTGATGTAACAAAGAATAGTCTTTATAATATAATCTTTATACCCTCCTCTTTAACCATACTTAACAGATGATTTAGAGGAAGGCAAAAAAGGGAAAAAAACAGCTTAAAGGGCAGAGGGGGGAATCCCTTCCTGACTCCTTCCTGAAATGGAAATCGGAAAGAATTCCTCAATCAACCAGAACTACAGTATGTATTAATACCAGTAATTCACAATTTTTTTAGTTTTAGAAACTTATCCAGTCCACTTTTACTGCTATTCAATCAAATTTTTGAAAGATATAAAGATATTGTAGAAGAATAACCATTTTGTAACACATAATTTGGTCCTTTAATAATTGCAGATATCATCTGTGATTTTATCCTTAAATACATATTTATGGTGGGTTCCCAGGAAAGTTTAGAAAATCTGAAAATCCAGTTGAATTGAATTAAAAAAAAATCGATCTGTAATTTCTGAATTTTCAATTTTCTGATTTTATATTTTTCCTTTTTTTATCATAAGTTCAGAGTTTCAAAAATGTTAAAAAAATAAAGATTTGGGGATTTTTGAAACCGGCAGTTCTGAATCAAAGCTAGGCTCACTCTGAAACTGGGACTTATCACTATTTGAAGACTTTTTACCTAGATGATACTAGATATATTTGGTATTTGATATCTGTACTAATAGATTCAGCAAGTGTCTTGATAGCTAAATGAAAAATGAATGAGCTATACAGGCAAACCATTAAAAGTAAAAGTACCATTTGCTATAAGTTAGAGAATAGATAATGTATTATCACAGATGGTTTTGTATATAAAGCAAATATGACCATTAAAAAATTATTTTGATTTTTTTTAAAATCAAGTACTAGTAAGTTCAATAATGGCTTTTTTAGTGAGTAAATTAAAATCTCTCCAGTAAATAATTCTTCTATTATTTTCTGATTTACATTGAAATTGGTCTGTAATTGGCCGTGGATGACAAATCTTTTTCATGTTTTGGTAGATTGATGATCCAATGTGGAGTAAGTCTTGTTGGATTTGAGCTTTTCTTTTAACATCATTACCCCCAAAAATCCACTTGTGTTTTAATCTTTTCTCCAAAGCTCCAGAGCTCCTCTTTTCTCCAAAGCTCCTATGCTGAATTATGAAATTATCTCTACTACAACAGCAACTGTTACCAATTCAATGCAATAATGAGAAGATTGAAAGTGTCATTCTATGTACAAGAGGCAAAGCAAATACAATTTTAAATAAAAATTCTAATTCTATATGTCCTATGTAATATTACCATATTTTTTTCTGGATGTGCAATTAATTGATTAATCCTGTTTTACATCATGTATCTGCATAACTGTTGTTGTGTAAAATGGAGCAATGCCAGAAGTGTTTAAACTACAACAACTTTATCAAAATGTATGCAACATGTTTGGGCAGTCACCCAATGCTTCCTAAGCTTAAGCAGAAAGGAGTTGAGAGACATGTGATTGGGGTGTGTCACTTCTAAATGAGGTTCTATTGCATGTATATACCTGTGAATTTCTGTTTAATTTATTTCCAAATAAAGAAACTAAAATATTTAATTATAAATATTGAAATCTTCAATTTATTCATGAATAAACTAATTCTTTTCATCAATTTAATCTGATGGCCTAAATGGCTTACCCAACACAATACTCAGGGTTGTCATTTTCCAAATAACTCTCTCTACTGAAATTGTTTATCTTCTCTGTATTTTAAATTCAGTCCCTTTCCACTCTCAAACATCTGAAATATTTATGAAAAGCTTAGCGGATATTTCCCAGATGTGTTCATGGTGCAACTAGGAATCCTCACATAAACAACCTTCCTTAAGCTACTGTAAACCTCTTATACCTCTCCAGATGGTCAGTTTGCATTGAAGCTGATGAAAATATAGAGGTAAAAATATATGGGCAGACATTCACATACTGTTTCTTTACCTTTACACTGTTTTGGGTAGATTCCAGTGATTTTGATAAAATACACACCAATTGTGTTGTAATGTGAATTTTGGAATACACATTACATAGAGCAGTGATGGCGAACCTTTTAGGGACTTGGTGCCCAAATTGCAGCACAAAACCCACTTATTTATTGCATAGTGCCAACATGATAATTTAACCTTTATACAGAGATACTCAGATACGCAAAAGGATACAGTAGATAGAATAGATTATAGATTACCTATTAACCTCTACATTGCCACACAGGAGTTTGAGATCCAAAAGAGTGACCATTAACCCCATATTATTAGACCAGAGGTTGAGCTCCAAAACAGTGACTCAAGCTTGGATTGAAGAAAGGGGAGCAGAGCGGGCCTTGTCTCAATGTCTTTCTGGTAACAAACTCTGGTGAACTCTGCTGTGCATGTAAATATGAAAATCCTATAGTGAATCTGTCAGCTATATGATTTGTTCCTGGATGGATGGCCAACCAATGGCATTTCTAAGACATTTCTTGATCCTTAAAAGTTTATCAACCTAATAGTTGTTATTCTTCGCTATTTAATATTTTACACTTTACAAATTAAAGATAGAAATAAGATGAGTATTATTATAGCAATCATTTTAATACATTTATGTGCACTTTTTATTTATTTGCTAAACCTCTAAACAAATAGGGGTTTTCTTATTTGTCAATGACAAATAATGTAGAAAATGTAACTCTAATATACTCATATTACTACATGACATATATAAACTAATCCTGTAGCGAAAAAAGGCACGTTTTGGTCAGGATCTATATAGCGGCTGGAACTTCAACTGCTTAAATATTTTTACTATATTACAAAATAAGCCCCTTAGGGCAACAGGTGAATGAAGGTAATTCAAGTCTGAACAACACTCCCAACACAATCTTGACAATGATTCGCTGGAGCAGAATGGAACTTACTTTAACATGTGTCTTGAAGTTCATAGAAATGTTAAACTTCCCAAGTTTTAACATATTAGGTGGAGAAAAATATACAAAGAACTTAACTTTCAAAATTCTTTGTAAAAAATATAGAATTACTTGTCTTAGTGTAGGGTCTCATACACAGATGTGACAGCATTCTGTGTGAAAATACTTTCATTTGATAAAATAACTCAAAATAACACACTGTAAAATACATGTTAAGAATTGCTGAAAACTATTCTTTGTAAAATGTCAGTAAAATAGTCTTAGTTTCTTTTACCGTAATCTACAAAAGAGGTTATAACATTTGTGAGCCCAGAACTCAACGTTGGTCAGGCTAGGAATAATAGGCACTTTATATATTTTTGTTAGTTAAAGGGCATGTCCACCCTAAGGATTTTTATGCACTACAGAGTGGGGCCAGTAGTGAGGGAAATTTATAGTTTTGAGGGTGGACATGCCCTTTAAGTGAACTCCAAATACTGTATTTGTCTTGTTCAAATTGTTGCACAGGCAGAAAGGTTACATACTGAACCTGTGCAGTAACTCTGCTATGTTTTTGGCTTTTGGTAATATAATAAAGCCATAACTTCCCCAGTAATCAGCAAACATGACTTTGAGAGTCATTTACAAAGAGGCAAATTACAGAAATCAATGCAGAAACACCTTAAAGTCATGCTAACCCATTTAGAAAGGGTTAGCATAACTTTGACACAGGACGCTTTTTTACCAAAGTGAATGTTCAGCGGCCTTGTGCTCATTGGGGAAAGCTGCTACACACAGTTCCAATAAAGCCCCAATAGCATTGGATCCGATGGTATTGGGGCTTTATCGGTACTGTGTGTACCTAGCATTACTAACTGAGTACTGGGGCCATGCAGCAGACAAATGGAAATCCAGGAAGCACATACCAGCTTTCTCTTCTCTTTCTAGGAACGGAGCTCCTGTGTCATGTAGTATTGCATTTTTTTTAGCTAACACCTTTCCCTCACTCTCCAAACCCCTAACTGGGCCCCCCATACAGGAGTACCTCCTTCCCCCCCTGATGGCAGCCTTGCACAAATGTAATATCAGATGCTGAGCAGTACAGCCAGCAAGAGGATATCTTCCATTTAGTGGTCCATCAGTGTGTATGTATGTATAATTTTATTTATAAAGTGCCAATTGGGTACACAAACAAGAGGATAAGTGCAAGAGATTATTGATACAAATAAAAATGAAAGGATAAGTGCACTGTAAAATCAAGTTATGTTAATTTGGAAGCTGCAGCTTTAAAATACTGTTGTCATATTTTTTTTTACCTATGCCCCTCCAGAGCCTATCTTTGTGCCTTGGAAGTTGCTGACATCTTGTTACTGGTTTGCTGAATGTTAAGCTCTGCCCCACTGAGATTTCCTTTGCTTTCTCCTACTTGAGCCTCAAACAGTAATGCCTGTGAGTTCCGTGCACTCTACTGCTTGAGCCTCAAACAGTAATACCTGTGAGTTCCGTGCACTCTACTGCTTGAGCCACAAACAGTAATGCCTGTGAGTTCCATGCACTCTCCTGCTTGAGCTTCAAACAGTAATGCCTGTGAGTTCCGTGCACTCTCCTGCTTGAGCTTCAAACAGTAATGCTTGTGAGTTCCGTGCACGTGCGTGTGGGACCACATATACATACAAGTGGGAGGATGTGTACAAAGTGTTTGAGATGGCTAACAAACATTTCCTGGCCATCCCCCCAGGCAGCAAAAACTATATGGGTTAGTTCCCTGTCAGCTGAGACAGAAGAAACAGACACACCTCTAAATTATAAATAGAACCCCCCTCCCTACTTCCGGTAGTCTGTTTCTTCTGTCAAAGCTGGGAGATGTTTCGATTGTTTGTGGAACGTTTTTCATCTTTAATTTCTGACCTATGTCCAGACCTTTGTGACGAGCCTTGCGCCCTCTCAGGCTGGAATCACCTTTATTCCTCCCTTTCCCTGGCAGTCTGGTCCATCTCTGCAAACTTCCTGGACGACATGTGATGACATCATCTCTGAGAGCAGTAACCACGAGGTTTTAAAAGGAAGTTCATTTTTTGACTCTCTGCCCAGGCTGCTACTACAGTGGAGCGATACATTGTTGCAAGCAGGGCAAGCTACAAGCTATCTTTTCAATGGAGCCGGCTACCAGGAGGGAGAATGTTTCTAAGGGGAGGTGGAGAGTGTATCTCCTTTTCTTTCAAAGGGAAAGATTGTTTTACCTTGGATATTTACAAGGTTTTCAATTTGTTTGTTTCAGCCACAGCTCTAAGTCGGGAGAAAGCTCTAGGAAAAGGAGCAGAGAAGCCTCTACAGCACATGCACAGCATTTATGCAGAGCTTGTAATAAGCCTGCTTTAAAGGACAAGAGGTTATGCAAAGAATGCATTGCTGATATTTTAGAACAAGATGATGGAACTGATGTGCCTAATCCCCAACCTAAATTGTCCAGAAGTGATGCAGCTGTAGAGAAGCAGGATATCCTATCATGGATTACACAGGCAGTGGCTGAGGGCATTAAGGATGTAAGACCTTCTTCAGCTGTTGTAAAAGACACAGATATATATATTTCTGATTCAATTGAATCCATCTCATCTCAGGAGGATGAACAGGAGGAGTCTGCTCTAGATTCAAAACAGATTTCTACATTAATTAAACTCATCAAGGAAACCTTAGTGTTAACTGAAGAGGACCAGCCCTCTACTTCAGCCCTATTCCAGCGAAAGAAAAAATTGTACTTTCCAGTGCATAATGAAGTGGATGAGATCATTAAAATGGAATGGCAAAGGCTCTCAAGAAGGGTTGAGAGAAAATTTTTAAAATTATATCCTTTCACTGCATGGAGACTTGATGAATGGTGTAAGGCTCCTACTGTTGATGCCCCTGTTGCCAGATTGTCCAAGAAAACGGCCCTTCCAATTGACGATGTTTCAGCTCTCCGTCACTCAATGGATAGGGGCATGGAGTCTGAGCTTAAAAAAATATTCATTATATCTGGGTCAGGGTGTGCAGCTGATACAGCCCTAGCTTCCATCAATAAAAGCTTAGCTTTATGGTTGGAGAGGCTGGAGGAAGATGTTAAGGAAGGGATGGATCGATAATCAATTATTCATACTTTACCAAAGTTCCGTTTAGCTGCTAATTTTGGTTTAGAAACAGCAGTAAATCTTGTTAAAGTGGTGGCACGAGAAATGGCCTTATCAGTATCATCCAGGAGAGCTTTGTGGTTAGGAAGCTGGTTTGCTGATACCCCTTCCAAAAACACACTTTATAGGTTACCTTTTGAAGGAAACAAGCTTTCCTTCAAGGGTCTAGATGAGATAATTTCCAAATCATCGGGAGGAAAAAGTACCTTTCTCCCCCAAGGGAACAGGAGAGTTAGTGGTTCTGGCAGGAAACAGCTGGATAGATTCTTCCAGCGTAAACGAGAGGAGCCCAGAACCTATCATCCTGGTAGAGAATACTCCAGATCTTCAGCCTGGAAACCCCAAATCAAATTTTTCTAGATCCCCAAAGCAAAGTAAGGCTGCATGAGATGAGGCCTGCCCATGCCTTCCAGGTCGGCGCAAGACTCATCATTTCAGAAGGTGTGGGCAGAGAATACACAGGATGCCTGGGTGAGATTGATAATAAAGGGAAGATATCGCCTAGAATTCCTTCAAAAACCAAAGAGAGATTTCTTCTTGCCAACAACTCTGCCAACAAATGTAGTAAGGAAAGAAGCTCTGCTACTTTATATCCAGAAACTTATTTTGAAATATGCCATAGCAGAAGTCCCATTAAGAGATCAAGGCAAGGGATTTTATTCCCCACTATTTCTAGTAAAAAAGACCACAGGAGATCTTCGACCAATATTGGACTTAAGATGATTAAACCGTTTCATTGCGTACAAACCATTCAAAATGGAAATCTTACAGAGAGTGAAAGCTGCCATAACATTGGTCTATTGGCTTTGTACTGTGGATCTCACCGACGCTTACCTTCATATCCCAATTGCAAAAGAACATCAAAAATACCTGATATTCACATTACACTTCCAATTCAGGTACCTACCATTCAGCCTCTCAACCTCACCCAGAGTCTTTTCCAAGGTTCTCGTGGTAGTGATAGCCAACCTGAGGCGGCAGGGTGTTGAGATATGTCATTATCTTGACATTCTGCTTCTAGTTGCCAGAGAAAAGGAACAATTCTTCAAAGAAGAGATTTAGTTCTAAAGACTCTTCAGAGATTAGGCTGGCTAGTGAATCGGGAAAAGAGCCAATTGACTCCAACTCAAAGGCTGGTCTACTTAGGAGCGGAAGTAGATACTGCATTAGAGATAATTTGCCTTCCATGAGAAAAAATTCAAAAGATCACTGTTCAGATTCAAGAGATTCTCCAGCAAACAGTAATATCTGCCAGACAGTTAATGAAGATCATTGGGAGTCTCTCGACAACCATAGGATTAGTCAAATGGGCGGCCTGGAAAATGAGACCCATACAAAATTATTTCCTCCAAAGGTGGAACAAAATAAACCAAGATTTATCCTAGAGGATTTATCTCTCTTGGGATCTCAAAATGGAATTATTATGGTGGATAATGCCAGCCAATCTGAGGAGAGGAACCCCTTTGATAGAACCAGAATGTCTCGAATTATACAGATGCCTCAGGTCTAGGGTGGGGAGCCCACATGTGCAGTTCCCTAGCGCAGGGGAGATGGAAAACAGATCTATCCAGTCTCCCTTCAGGTGTACTAGAACTGAGAGCCATACACCAGGCCCTTTTGCCTTTCAACCAGTCCTAATGCGGACATCAGTATGCATCAGGACGGACAATCAAGCAGCCGCTATAAATATAAGGAAGGAAGGGGGAACAAGGAGCCAGGGAATGATGAGGGAATTAAATCATATCATGAGATTTTCTCATCTAACTGCAGTCTATTTCCCAGGCGAACAGAATTAGCAAGCAGATTCACTTTCCAGGAAGAAAATAGATCCTGGGGAGTGGAGTCTCAATCCCCACATTTTCAGTTACATAACGAGCAAATTCTGGATTTCAGAGATAGATCTGATGGCCAGCAAGGACAACAACAAAGTGAAAACAGACTTTACAGCAAGGAAGCAATGGCGACGGTTGCTTTGAGTCAGAATTGGGATGGGTGGAAGGCGTATATCTTTCCCCCAATTCCTTTGATATTCAGAGTTTTGAAGAAAGTGCTCCATTCCAACTTGAAAGTGTTGGCGATTCTTCAAGACTGGCCCAGACGCCCAGTAGAGAACCCTCTTCATCTCCCAATCCAGAGGGATCTTCTTTCTCAGGATATTCCATTCGAACCTGGAAGGTCTAATTCTGGCAGTTTGGAGATTGATAGTGGAAGGTTAACTCAGATTGGGTGCTCTGAGGACGTGATATACACTCTTCTTAGAGCCAGAAAACCAACTACTTTATCAAGATATTCTAACATCTGGGATGTTTTCCACTCATGGGCCATACTCCGTAACCTAAATCCTCTGAAAATGCCTATTCCTCGAATATTAGATTTCCTGCAGGAAGGTTTGGACAGAGGGTTAAGTCTGAGTACCATTAAGGTTCAGGTGTCTGCAATTTCGTCTGTGAAAGAAGAACTAATTAAGAGATTTCTCCAGAGTGCTATGAGAGTTAGACCACCACACAAGTCTTTGGTCCCTCAGTGGGATCTACCTTTAGTTTTAAAAGGGCTACTCCAAGTTCCTTTTGAGCCTATCAGTTCCATTTCATTATGGGACCTCTCCCTAAAGACTATTCTCCTTCTAGCCCTAACATCTGGAAGAAGGGTATGTGAGCTCCAGGCCTTGTCTATTGATTTGGCTTTTCTAAATTTCCAACCACATGCAACCATTCTTTATCCAGTACTGGAATGCCTTCCTAAGGTAATTTAAAAATTTCATGTCAATTAACCAATAATCCTGCCTGCTATGATTCAGTCAGATTTACCTGAAGGAGAATCAGATTTAATAAACCTTGATGTTTGCAGATTTGGCAAAGTGTATCTGGAAAATACATCCTCAATTAGAAAGACCCAGAGGCTGTTTTTCATACTAGGGGGCCCAAGAAAAGGCAAACCAGCTACTACATGTACTCTCAGGAGATGGTTAATCAAGGCCATCCAGAAAGCATATATTGTTCAAGATAAGGTACCTCCTCTTAAAATCTCAGCGCATTCCACCAGAGGTTTGGCGGCATCTTGGGTAGCAGATGCAGGTGTTTCTACGGAGGAGATCTGTAGAGCAGCGACTTGGGCAACATCTTCTACCTTTATTAAACATTACAAGAGAGATCTCAGAATGCCTGTCCAGGCTAATTTTGGTTATAAGGTTCTTCAAGCAGTAAATAAGTCTTGAAGTCTTGAATTAAAACTTTCTGTTTAGCAAGAAATAAAAGTTGTTCTCTTTTTCCCTCCCACTTTTATTGCTTGGGTACTAACCCATATAGTTTTTGCTGCCTGGGGATGGCCAGGAAAATGGAAACTCCTATAATACTTACCGAGAGTTTATTTTCCTGGCCATCCCTCCAGGCAGCAACCCTCCCTATTTTCTATTGCTTTTTACTCTAGAACTTATTGCTTGAGAACAGACTACCAGAAGTAGGGAGGTGGGTTCTGTTTATAATTTAGAGGTGTGTCTTTTTCTTCTGTCCCAGCTGACAGGGAACTAACCCATATAGTTTTTTCTGCCTGGGGGGATGGCCAGGAAAATAAACTCTCGGTAAGTATGATAAGAGTTTCCATTTTATTGTGCTGGTGCTCAGAAAGGTTGGATAAAAGTTTTGATTTGGAAGTATTAATGGATGTCACCTGGCAAAGTAAGAGAGAGAGAATTGTTTAACCCTTACCCTGCCACAGATCGTATATTCACGATCTGTGCAGTGAATGACCAAACTGCCACAGATCGTGAATATACGATCTGTGGCTTCCCTGCACCTAAAAAAAAATTGGCCCCCGCTAGGGGCGATCGGGGGGCAGCATTCAACTGCCCCCCTAGCCCCCTCGATCCCCCCTCGGTTTGATCCAAATCCGAGAAGGGGATCGGAAGATACGCTTACCTTAACCCGGGTCCCGCGATGTGCAGCCGGTCCCACGTGGAGTCTGTGGAGGAAGCAGAAAGGGAGACCCCGGTGACGTCACGGAGCTTCCTCCTTCACCGGGGTCTTCCCTTGAATGTGTAAGATGGTGGTTAAATTGAGGTACTGCAGCCTGATCTCAATTTGATCATGCTGCAGTACCTGGTATAGCAAAAGCTGTCAAGCTGACAGCTTTACTATACATTTTGTGAATGGAACTCAAAGTTCCATTCACAAATAGGATTTTTTCTAAGTCTTTGCTACTTAGCGAAGACTTAGAAAAAAAATGGGGACACAGATCAAAATTTAGTGATCACTTCTGATCACCAAATTATTGATCTTTGCCAATGAATGAAAAATCACTTCCTGGAAAATGATTTCCGGGAAGTGATTTTTCCGATCGGATTTCGAATTGGAAAACGGGCATTTACGCCCGTATTCCAAGTTGGGTATCATTCCCTAAGATGATTTGATGATCATCTTTGGGAATGATCCCCCCCAAAAAGGGGAAATGCACACAAAATAAAATCTTAAAGTGATCCTATGTAGCACTGTACTTAAAAAATTCAATTACAAAGTTGCCCCCCCACACCAAACACCATACTTTGCCATTCAAACTCCTACAGCTAAAATAAATCTTTAAATTGATCAAGCAGTGAATTACAGCTCACAATGCGCTGCTTACCTTCCCATAGCAAAAGCAGTGTAAAGCTTTCACTATAACACAAAAGCACTTGGTGAATGCTATTGGCTGTAGTTGAGGCACAGCTCATCTCCAATGCACATGCTCCCACTATAGCTGTACCTCAGTTTTGGGAGGGGGTGGACCGTGTAGTATACATGAGAGAGATATGCCAGACAACCCATCATTGATGTCACAGCATGGGCAGCGGCATGCACACCAGGAGGTGGGAGGAGGTGGGGTTATGGGGGTGGTGTGGGCGGTCCTGGGGCATGGAAGAAAAAAGGGGATGACAGGGAGGAGATTCAGGACTCTTCTATCAGTGAGATTGGGGTGTCTAACGGGAGTGCGGGAGACCACCCCAATTCCAGAGATTTCCGGAAGATCTGAGAGAGGAGGGATACATGACATGCATACAAACTAGGAGGGAGCTGAGCAGAAACATGTGGAGATTCTAGGGACAGGAGCACTGGAGAAAAAGGGATCAATTTCCTGACAGCATTTAAAGTATAGAGGATAGCCAAGGCAAAGTAAGAGAGAGAATTTTTAACCCTTCCCTGCCACAGATTGTAACACGATCTGTGCAGTGAATGACCAAACTGCCACAGATCGTGAATATACGATCGTGGGCTTCCCTGCACCTAAAAAAAAATTGGCCCCCGTAGGGGCGATCGGGGGGCAGCATTCAAACTGCCCCCCTAGCCCCCTCGATCCCCCCTCGGTTTGATCCAAATCCGAGGGGGGGATGGAGATACGCTACCTTTAGCCGGGTCCGCGATGTGCAGCCGGTCACACGTGGAGTCTGTGAGGAAGCGGAAAGGGAGACCCCGTGACGTCACCGAGCTTTCTCCTTCACCGGGGTCTTCCCTTGATGTGTAAGATGGTGGTTAAATTGAGGTACTGCAGTCTGAGATCATGCTGCAGTACCTGTATAGACAAGCTGTCAAGCTGACAGCTTACTATACATTTTGTGAATGGAACTCAAAGTTCATTCACAAATGGATTTTTCTAAGTCTTTGCTACTTAGCGAAGACTTAGAAAAAAAATGGGACAAGAGATCAAAATTTGGTGATCACTTCTGATCACCAAATTATTGATCTTTGCCATGAATGAAAAATCAATTCCTGGAAAATGATTTCGGAAGTGATTTTTCCGATCGGATTTCGAATGGAAAACGGGCATTATTCCGTATTCCAAGTTGGGTATCATTCCCTAAGATGATTTGATGATCATCTTTGGAATGATCCCCCCAAAAAGGGGAAATGCACACAAAATAAAATCTAACTTGATACACACACCTTTTTTTTTTAACCTAAAAACTATAAATTAGCAAAAAAAATTGTCTTCTCCCAGCTTCCAATGTCCCTGGTGATATCGCTAAAGTAAACGCGGTCATTATTGTTCGATTTCAAGGGAAACTAAGCCTATTTTAGTGGTTTTTGAGGTACCCAAAACCGATTTAACTTTTAGGATCAGTAAAAGTGTGCAAAAACTTGTGGGACTCTCCGTACTAACTGCTTTTCACTAAAATACCACTAAAAAGGGGGAGTGGGGATAGGTGTGGGGGGTGGGTTGTGGCGTTTTTTTATTTTTTCTTGTATTGCCAATTGCGCATGGATCCATTTGAGCTAGTTGGTGGCCGCGTCTCTGTTTGCACCACCCATATGGCATACGTTTGATTCAGAACATGTGGGAGATTGCCGTTTAGTGTTTTTTTTTACTTGCCAAGTGGTTTAGGTAGGATTTCAACCATTGAGTCCTCTTATTTTATTTTTTTCACAAAATCTCCTAAAAGCACGGAGTTCTATGAATAACAGCATCTGGAATTCTTCATGTATATACGAAAGCATGATACATCACGTAGCTGAAGGTGTGTAGCTTCAAAAATATATAGTTTGTGGAGGGGATTTCCAAGCTGATTAGGCTGTTCAAATTACAGAACACTTTGATTTTTTCTTGTAATTGGACTAGTGCATGCGTCCCATTTGAGCTAGTTGGTAGCCACGTCTCGGTGTGCACCCACACATATGGCATACCGTTTGATGCAGGATATGTGGGAGATTGACATTTAGTGGGTTTTTTGCTTGTCAAAAGGGTTTAGGTTAGGATTTCAACCTTGAATCATCTTATTTTATTTTTCACCAAACCTCCTAAAAACACGGATTCTTTGGATCAGTGGGTCTAGAATTCTCTCATGTATGTATGAAAGCATGGCATCGTAACGTAGCTGAAGGTGTGTAGATTCCAAAAATATATGTTTGTGGGGGGAATTTCCATGTTTCGAGACTGTTTCCTTAGAAAAAGTGTAGGCTGTTCAAATTACAGAGCACTTTGATTCTTTCTTGTAATTACACTTGTGCTGTGTCCCATTGAGCTAGTTGGTGCCACGTCTCTGTGTGCCCCAACATATGGCATACCGTTTGATGCAGGATATGTGGAAGATTGACATTTAGTGGGTTTTTTTGCTTGTCAAGTTGGTTTAGGTAGGATTTCAATCCTTGAATCATCTTATTTTATTTTTCACAAAAACCTCCTAAAAACACGGAGTTCTTTGGGTCACTGGGTCTGGATTCTTCAGCAGTATGAAAGCATGGCATCGTAACGTAGCTGAAGGTGTGTAGATTCCAAAAATATATAGTTTGTGGGGGGAATTTCCATGTTTCTGGACTGTTTCCTTAGAAAAGGGTAGGCTGTTCAAATTACAGGGCACTTTGATTTTTTCTTGTAATTGCGCATGCGTCCCATTTGAGCTAGTTGGTGGCCACGTCTCTGTGTGCATCCACACATAGGGCATACCGTTGATTCAGAACATGTGGGAGATTGATATTTAGTTGGGGGTTTTATTTGTGGGGGGCATTTCCAAGTTTTGGGGCTGTTTGAAATTACAGAGCACTTTGATTTTTTTCTTGTAATTACACTTGTGCATGTGTTCCATTTGAGCTAGTGGTGGCCTTTTTTCTCCTTTCTACTTGTCTCCACGTGTTTTGTACCACTCCCTTTTTTCGCCATCATGGCTCATACAGTTCCGATGTTCAGCCCACGGGCACTTGGGTTCTCCCCTACACGCATTTGAGATTTATTCCGACATCAGTTCCGTTTTAGTTGACCCATTGATTATGGCAAAATTTGCCCACCGTTATGTTTTTTTACACCCCTTTGAACGGATATTTCTTGTATTAAATTTTACTGATTTAAATCTTTTGTGCTTCTTACTTTTAAAAAGCGAATTTTAAATGTATACTGCAGCCCTTTATTAACCCCATCTTTTCGGTGGCATAAGCTATATTTTTCCAACAGGCTATTTTTCAGACACCCACACTTTTGTGGACTGCTGAAGTGTTTGCGTTACCACACTTTTTCGATCTCAGGATGTATTTTTTTTTTTAACCTAAAAACTATAAATTAGCAAAAAAAATTGTCTTCTCCCAGCTTCCCAATGTCCCCGGTGATATCGCTAAAGTAAACGCGGATCATTATTTGTTCGATTTCAAGGGAAACTAAGCCTATTTTAGTAGGGAATTTTGCAGAGGTACCAAAAAAAGACCAGATTTAACTTTTAGGATCAGTAAAAGTGTGCAAAAACTTGTGGGACTCTCCGTACTAACTGCTTTTCACTAAAATACCACTAAAAGGGGGAGTGGGGATAGGTGTGGGGGGTGGGTTGTGGCGTTTTTTTATTTTTTCTTGTAATTGCAATTGCGCATGGATCCCATTTGAGCTAGTTGTGGCCGCGTCTCTGTTTGCACCCACCCATATGGCATACGTTTGATTCAGAACATGTGGGAGATTGCCTTTAGTGTTTTTTTTTTACTTGCCAAGGGTTTAGGTAGGATTTCACCATTGAGTCCTCTTATTTTATTTTTTCACAAAATCTCCTAAAAGCACGGAGTTCTATGAATACAGCATCTGGAATTCTTCATGTATATACGAAAGCATGATACCATCACTAGCTGAAGGTGTGTAGTCAAAATATATAGTTTGTGGAGGGTATTTCCCAAGCTGATTAGGCGTTCAAATTACAGAGAACTTTGATTTTTTTCTTGTATTGGACAGTGCATGCGTCCATTTGAGCTAGTTGGTAGCCACGTCTCGGTGTGCACCCACACATATGGCATACCGTTTGATGCAGGATATGTGGGAGATTGACATTTAGTGGGTTTTTTTGCTTGTCAAAAGGGTTTAGTAGGATTTCACCCTGAATCATCTTATTTTATTTTTCACAAAACCTCCTAAAACACGGACTTCTTTGGATCAGTGGGTCTGGAATTCTTCATGTATGTATGAAAGCATGGCATCGTAACGTAGCTGAAGGTGTGTAGATTCCAAAAATATATAGTTTGTGGGGGGCATTTCCAAGTTTTGGGGCTGTTTGAAATTACAGACAACTTTGATTTTTTTCTTGTAATTACACTTGTGCATGTGTCCCATTTGAGCTAGTTGGTGACCACGTCTCTGTGTGCACCCACACATATGGCATACCGTTTGATGCAGGATATATGGGAGATTGACATTTAGTGGGTGTTTTTGCTTGTCAAGTTGGTTTAGGTAGGATTTCAATCCTTGAATCATCTTATTTTATTTTTCACAAAACCTCCTAAAAACACGGAGTTCTTTGGATCACTGGGTCTGGAATTCTTCATGCATGTATGAAAGCATGGCATCGTAACGTAGCTGAAGGTGTGTAGATTCCAAAAATATATAGTTTGTGGGGGGAATTTCCATGTTTCTGGACTGTTTCCTTAGAAAAAGGGTATGCTGTTCAAATTACAGAGCACTTTGATTTTTTCTTGTAATTGCGCATGCGTCCCATTTGAGCTAGTTGGTGGCCACGTCTCTGTGTGCATCCACACATAGGGCATACCGTTTGATTCAGAACATGTGGGAGATTGATATTTAGTTGGGGGTTTTATTTGTGGGGGGCATTTCCAAGTTTTGGGGCTGTTTGAATTTTTTCTTGTAATTACACTTGTGCATGTGTCCCATTTGAGCTAGTTGGTGGCCATGTCCCTGTGTACATCCACGCATATGGCATACCGTTTGATTCAGGGCATTTAGAAGATTGATAATTGACAAGTTTTTTTTACATGACATGGAAATTTGCCATGATTTTTAACTTTGAATTCTATTTTTATAAATTTTTACTGAAAATCTGGTAAAAAAGCAAAATTTTAAATGAAACTGTGCCCACACCATTGGTGGTATGCATAAAGGAATCACACCATTGTGTAGCTGAAGGTGTGTAGATTCCAAGAATATATAGTTTGGGGGGGTATTTCTAATATAGAGGGGTGTTTAGTCTGACAAATCTGAAAAGTTGCTGTAATTGGGCCATTGTTCATTGGCTCACTTTGTGGCTAGTTGATTCCACGTTTGCGTGTGTAACCATACATAGGGCATACCGTTTGATTCAGGACATTTGGGAGATTGATATTTGGTAACTTTTTTTTACATTACTTGGGATTTTGGCATGATTTCTACCTTTGAGAGTGTTTTTTTTTTAAATTTTTTAGAAAATCTGCTAAAACTGTGAACTTCTACGAAGAACTGCGCCCACACCATTGATGGTACGAATGAACAAACTACAGAATTTCATAGATAAAGGTGTGTGGATTCGAGAATTATATGGTTTGTGGGGGTTGTTTTGTGGGGAAAAATTGCAGACTGTTCAAATTCAGATTTGGCTGAATATTTTTGCTGTTTCTGAGCCATTGTGCATTGTTTCACTTTGTGTCTTTTGGCTTCCACGTCCGCCTGTGTAACCACACATATGGCATACCGTTTGATTCAGGACATTTGGGAGATTGATATTTAGTAACTTTTTTTTACATTCCATGAGGTTTTGCCATGATTTCTACCTTTTGAAGTTGTTTTTTGTTCATTTTTCAGACAAATGCGAACTTCTACGAAGAATTGCGCCCACGCCATTGATGGTATGAATGAACAAACTACAGTGTTACATAGCTGAAGGTGTGTAGATTTCATGAATATATAGTTTGTGGGGGTTATTTCTAAGTTACGGGGTTGTTTTGTGGAAAAAACTGCAGACTGTCCAAATTCGGAATTGGCTAAATATTTTCGCTGTTTCTGAGCCATCGTGCATTGTCTCACTTGTGGATGTTCACTTCCACGTACGCGTGTGTAACCACACATATGGCATACTGTTTGATTCAGGACATTTGGGAGATTGATATTTTAGTAACTTTTTTTTAGATTCCATGAGGTTTTGCATGATTTCTACCTTTTGAAGTTGTTTTTTGTTCATTTTTCAGACAAATGCGAACTTCTACGAAGAATTGCGCCCACGCCATTGATGGTATGAATGAACGAACTACAGCGTTACATAGCTGAAGGTGTGCAGATTTCAGGAATATATAGTTTGTGGGGGGTATTTCTGAGTTGGGGGTGGGTGTTTTGTGGAAAAACTGCAGACTGTTCAAATACAAAACTGGCTAATTTTTTTTTGCTGCTACTGACATTTGGCACTGGTCATGCTCTGGGTAGTTGGTAGCCATGTCTCTGGGTACACCCATGAATGTGGCATACCGTTTTATTGGGAGGGGTTAGGCTTTCATATTTGAGATGCGTTTGAACTTTCCTCCACAGTTTTTAGCTGAAATTCGCATTTGATTTTGTCTTGATTTACAGTTGAGGAAAAAAAGGAAAATGTGAGAAAATAACTTACAATTGGATGAAGAGCTGCGTCCGGGTATCTGCATTTTGATGAAACTAAACTCAATCCTAAAATCCTGCGGGTGTGTAGTTTCTAAAAATATCTCACTTGTGGGGATATTTTAGTTAATTTGGAAGATATTCTATGTTAACTGTCAGTAGTGGTTATACATTTTAATTTGGTGTAATATTCTTGAAGGCGCAGTTTTAGTTTGGGGGGGTCTCCTGTACAGGAAAAGTGGGGTACCTGCATATATCTGGTATCGTTGTACTCAGGAGTATCTGAGCTTTTAGAAACAGTAAGATTTTTGTGTGTAACCTTAAGATAACTAAGTAAAAATGGGAAAAATCCATGAAAATTTGCAAATTTTTCATTTTTTCACATATTTTACCCATAATTCCAGAAAAATTTCCAGAAAAGTTACAAAATTCTGTTACCATGTTAAAGTACACTTTGTGCTGAAAAAAACAATGTATAATATTCCTGATTTACTGCAAGGTTTCCTACTGTAAAATTAGTCTAAAGCGATTGAGGGCAAAATCCTGAAAATTCTTCTGGCAGTTAACGCAAAAAAAAATGAAAATCTGCTGGCAGTGAAAGGGTTAAAGTGCGAGGAGTTTTTGTTTGGGGTTTGTGGAGAAGATTGCCTTGTGAAGAAGACACGGCCAGGAACATTTGGGGCCAAGAGAAAATATAGGTAGGGGTGCAGAAGATTGTAGAGATTTAAAGGTCAAAAGAAGGGTATTGAATATTATTCTTTGCTTGATGGGAAGCTACCCCATAGACTGCAGGGGAGGAATGTGGAATGTTTAATAACTCTTTATTCATCATTGTGTACCAGACACAATGGAATTAAGCACAATATACACACTGACAATGATAAAAATGTAAACACATTTAAACACATTATGACCGATCTACAGAACAGTAAGGCTATAATTTATCCCAGGAGCATGTATATAATGTGCTCCACAAATATCTAACATTGTGGAGCGCATTATAGATATAAAGGTAACTGGAGACTTAGGGAATAATGACCATGCCTTTTTTGCCTTCCCCTGGATCAACAGTTAGGCAGGAAATGAGGATATTGCTAGATGGGTTGGACTGGATGAACATATGTCTTTATTCAACCTAAAATACTATACTATACTAGTATTAAATAATCTTATAGCTGTAGGGAAAAAAATATTTTTTAACCTAGAAGTCCATGCAAGAATAGAACCCACCCATCTCCCTGATGGTAAAAAAGTAAATAGAGAATAACTTGGGTGAGTAACATCCCCCATAATAGTTACAATTTTCCTACCACAGCGATTTTTATACAACTCTTCTAATGTTGGCAATTCATAGCCTATAATATTCTGAGCTGTTCTATTAATTCTTTGCACAACTTTCTTCTCTGCCACAGTGCAGCTGTTATACCATGCTATCCGGCAATAGGTCATGATGCTCTCCACAACACACCTATAAAAATTCACCTTCACAGATTGTGGAAGATCAAGTCTACTTTAAAGGCATGTCCACCTCCAAAACTATAATGTAACCCAGTACTGGCCCCACTCTGTAGTAATAAAATCCTTACCTTGCATCCCAGCTCCAAATTGTTCTCCTGTAATGTTCCCACAAAGTGCTAAAAACTGGCCCCCAGGAGCCTAGCAGAGTCCATATAGGACTCTGCTTCCTGTCTCTCCTCCGGGAGAATTTTTCCATGCACAGTTCATGCACAGTTGTTTCTGAACCAAAAGATATATTATCTTATGCTTAATGGAAAATGTGAGGAGAAAGTTCATACTGTAAGTACATAATTATTAAAAACTATCACACTTAACATCCTTTCTTGCTTACAGATTGTATGTTCTCCAGCAACATATCACAGATGTTTGTACCCACATGTCTTTTTTATCATCTCTTTTATAATCTTCTATCCCATCATTGTCATAACAGTCTAGGGACAAGCAGGTGTTCTTTATCATATATAAAGGGAAATTGCAATATCAAAGGTAGGTCCCAGAGTTCATTACTTTAAGCAAAAAGGGAGTTTCAACTTTTAGAAACACTGCATTGGATTGCATTTTGTTTACTTAAACAATAATGGCCTGTGTATACTGTTTTCAAACTATATTAATAATTGCTCTTATCTCTTCTAGCAAAAAAAACCATATAACCAATCAAGAGAGCCAAAAAGTGAGTCATCTACTTTAGTCCGAATATAATGTAATGTAATATTTTAAAAGTTTTTAATTTTGGTTTAATAATCTTCTCTTCTCTAGCAGATTTAAAGAAATAGTTCACACAAAAAGTGAACTATTCCTTTAAAGCAGTGATTGAAGACCGGGAGGTAAAGGACCTATTCCTTCCCTTCCCTTCTTCAATCACTTGATCAGGATCCAGGATGGATGGTGAGTCTCCACCGTGGCTCAGTTGAAAATTGCCGACCGCTTCTTGGATTAGTTTACTATAGCGCTAATTATCACGCACGCGTGCTATAGTGAAACTAAGCCAGGAAGCAGTCGGGACTTGTCAAATGAGCAAGGTAAATATACTTACCTTCCATCCTAGATCCTGGTCAAGTGATTGAAGAATGGAAGGTAAGGAAAAGGTCCTTTACCTCCCGTCTTCAATCACTGCTTTAAAGGAATAGTTCACTTTTTGTGTGAACTATTCCTTTAAAACATTTCCATATAATTTATGTTTCCTTTCCACTTTTTTCTGGACAAGATATATTGAGGCATAAAGCTTAAATGGGAATAAAACCCCAAAAATGAAAATTTGAGTAAGAAAGTACAGCAACCTTCTCAGCGTGTAATACACCATTCAGGGTGCTCTTCCTTTATAGCACCTCTATACTGCCATTGGTCTCAGCCACTAAATCAATTGGACTTGTGCACATGTGATCTCTCAACCCCCACCTCTTATCCATGGTGATGCGTGAATATATTAAGTCAAAAATATTTAAATCACAGAACACTGTGGTAGGTGCAGAGAGCTTCACTAGGAATATTTGATGATATAAATTTGATTTAAAGATGAATGTTGGAGGGTAGAAGAAACAAAGCACAGAGTTGCGGGGGTGAGGTTATGACACTGTAAGAAGGGGAGCCACCTAACACTTGATACTGTAAGTACACCCAAATTCAGCCAACATGAATAACACATCATAAAGGAAAAGAAAAAGATTTCTCACCACATGTAGCTGGCTCGGGTGCATCCATCTCAGGCCCTTCGCAAGGCCGAAGACTAAACATTGCAGCACACAGATTGCCAGTATCCAGAGGCATATTTAAAAAGCGTAGTTACATTTTTATGCCTTATTGTTGCATGATGTAAAAAAAAGCAGTTAAATTGCTTTTTGTCGCATTATGCAAAGAAAATTTCACTCCCTTTTACTGCAGTATTATTGGTGAAATGCCGCTAGGGTGTATAAAACAGTGAAATAAATTTTCACTATGCAGTATAGGGTTTGAATGTCTTTCCAACACTGTTAACACTACAATTCAAAGTAAAGTTTGAAAATAACACTGCTTTGTTAATTTGTCAAAAATCTAAATTACAAGTTAACAAGTTGTAGTTACTATGTATGGAAAACGTATATATATATATATTCCTCCAACAATAGCACTCCACATTTAGGAATAAAATGAGCACTTGTGGGTCCTTTTAAATAACCAAAAGAAATGACTTTTATAACACAACACCAACCCATTTCAGCCTACAGTTAGGCCATCATTAAGGTAACCTGTTTCTTCTGGTTATTTATAAAGACCCAGGAGTGTTCATTATAACATACCTATAAGAAGACCCACTATATTTAGAATATGCCTATTATAGGAACACCATGAGTTATGGAAAATTAATCATGCTACTCAGGGAGATTCAATAAAAGTTCTTATTGTTAAAAATGGTGCTAATTTTGCCCCAACCAATCAGATGTAAGCTTTCTAATGTTAAATAAGATCTGATTCGTTAGGGTAAAATTAACTATAAGAACTTTTATTGAATCTCCCTGACTGTGTCTTCAAGGAGTGCCAATAGGCATAATCCACAATGTTCAACTCCTCAACTTGTGTGTTCACTAGCATCAAGCTGGTTTTCTCTATTTGTAGGAGTGTATTGTCCTTCCAACTTGTCTTTTATATGGAGCTCAGGGATACATGCTCTCTGTCAGTATGATCTCTTATCTCCATTTAGGTACAAAATGTGCATTCAGTTTTTTTTGTCTTCTTTATCAACAGTACATAGTCATGACCAGTAAGGCTAAGCTCAATAGTATATCTTCATTTTTATGTAAGTATATATGTATTATAACAATACAGAGTACACAAACAATAGAATAAGTTAAGTAAATTCTAAAGCTAAATAATAATTACATAAATAATAAAATGTTTTATAAAAGATGAACAAAACCATTGAGTTTCATTCAGTGACCGGTTTTATGGTATCTACATTCTGCATTACCAATAATACATTTCTAATCCAATTGAAATAGCTTATGACACCTAATGAATCATTTATTGTGCACAGAGAGGAGGTATAATTCAACTATAGATTGTCCAAATATTCATACAGCAATAAGGATAAACTGCCACCAACTTCTACCTCTACCTTCTCTGGCCCCTCTTTACCTTCTTTTTAGCTCTTTTTAGCTCCTTCTTTTTAGCTTTTAAAGTTTCACTTGTGCCAGGAGGCAGAGCACAGCCCGTCAGTTAAAAACGATCAATTGACTGTCCCCATTGCACATCCCAGCCCACCCCCCCTTGACCCCACAATGTGTAGACACTTTTCTTTCATAGAAAACTTTATCCTCTGTCCCTGTACGACAAATTTATTCAGCATTATAATTTTGCAGATAAATAATCTTTGTCGTATGCCCGGTGCACAACTCCCACAGCTGAATAAAAATCTTATGATTTCATTTAACCTGTGATATCAGCTGACGAAGCTGCCTTGATAGGGAAGGGATATTGTGTTCTTTCACCATAGAACACAGGGTGAATGATGTGGGCTGTATCTCACAGTTCCCTGTTCTCAGACGCAGCCCTTCTCCACTGCACATGCTCCACAGCCCATTGTAGGTGAGTACCTACATGCAAATCACAAGTCTAATTAAAGGGTTGTTTTAATTGATGTGCTGTGAATAAATGAGACAGTAAATCCTGTTACTGCAACAGCAGTAATTAAACAAATAAAGTCTGTTAGTGTAGTATATTTTTACTTCTGTTTTTTTTGTTTCTTTAAGCATTCCCTCAAAAAACATCTATATTTGGTAGCGATGTTTATATTGCCAGTGTGAACTGTCTGGTACAAAAGGCTCATGTAACTTAGAGAGACACTAAAATATATTTTAGAACAACATAACTATGTGACCCAGAGGGATACTAAAATAGCTAGCAGTATAATAGGGATATGTAACCTAGAGATCCAGTAAATGCTATTCACTTACTAAGCCATTATTATTACACATTTTTATATTAGGTATGGTATTTCTAAAGTTTCAATAATGGAAAACTCCAATATCCATCTGGTTACACACTCATTCTTTTGTGATGTGATCTTTGAAAGTAATGGGCAGTCATAAATTGCCTATTGTTATCGCAATATTATTGTATGACCGAATGGCAAAGTAACATTTGTGGTAATCAATAGACTATTACCACATAGAATTTTGCGTTGCAGGTACAAATAAGCTTGTGATGGTTCTCATTCATCCAGGACATTGTACATCTGTTGTATTCAATTAAATCTACTGGACTTGAATGTTAACATATTGGCAAAGGAACGTGACTGGTTCAAGAGAGGTGTTAAGGAGGCCATTTATGTGAAAATAAAGAAACCAAGCCTAAATAGAGGTGGGGGGGTTCGACACCAACTGTCTGCCATGTACAATGCTGTTTTGACACCTTACTCTGGGCGTTCCTATAACACTTCAGCCACTATCCAATCACGCCCTTAACACTTGGCTGTGATAAGCTAATTGGGATTTTCCAGGGTACATAATTTCCACAGATTCTTGTACAAGTCATTCTGAATTGAGAAAGCCAGGCGCATGACTAGCGAAACGTCTTCAAGAACTAAACTTCAAGTCCAGTTGATCTAATTGAATACAACAGATACAGGTACAAATAACTTATGACAGTCAATATTTTATGACCGCGGTAAAGGAGCGATAACATTATTTAACAAAATTGATCATTTATAAATTCTGTTTTAAATGCCTTATGCAGAGACTGATTGTACCATATCTATAGTCACTGGTCTATTTGTGACAGTACAATACTTCTCATACAGATACACTTACAGAACAGCAATGAATAAACCACATTACCTCAATAATAAGTTTCTACAACAATGATTCTTATTCATACTCAAGAACAAAATATATTTTACTCATTACTCCTTTATGAAATGAATCCTTTTATCTTATCACTTGGCTATCCAATAGATAAAGCTGGGAATGATTGTTTTATAAGAAAATAATACAAAATCAGAAACATTTATATTAAAAAATGCATTTGGCAGGATCACTAATTATAAATAAACAACATTAAAATCTGTTTATTGTGGGCTTACAAGTGTGTGAAAATAATGTATCTGTATTTTGCTGCTGAGACAACAATGAAAAGAGCAATTTACATGCAATATGCAATGTATGCATTTGAATTTGAATTCGATTGGATTGGCAAAGGGAGATAGAAAGGGCAAGATGAGATTCAGTGTTGAGAAATCTAAGGCGATGCATTTTGGGTTTACAAATCATGAGGATGCTTGTACTCTAGTCTTGTAATTAACTGGATCCTTTGCAGAAAGCACTGCCAGGCTGCAGCAACATTTTGCCATGTAGAAATGAAACAAGGATTTGTATGAGAAAAACATTTTCCTCATACATTTTTGTAAAGTGGAATATTTGAATATTTGGTTCGGTTTTGGAATCACAAAGGAAGAATATTATAAAATTGCACATGATCCAAAGAAGGTGGAGTACATTATTTGCTATGAAGAATGTTAAGGGTTATATACAACGGGTAGGTTTGTACAAACAGATCAACAGTGCTTATATGATGAACATGATGTATGTTCATAAATAAATCTTCGCTCATTAAGTGTGAAAACTTATTATGTCTTATACTCTTATACTCTGTCACCTCATTAGATAGGAATCTTCATTAGTGGGGCAAATACTAATAGGGTTATTCAATAAAAGTTCTTATCGTTAAAAATGGTGCTAATTTTGCCCCAACCAATCAGATGTTAGCTTTCAAATGGTAAATAAGATCTGATTGGTTGGGGCAAAATTAGCACCATTTTTAATGATAAAAACTTTTATTACATTCCCCTGTTAATTTCTTAATTTACTGAAAAATCAGCGGCTAATTTCCAGTTTTCTGATTATTGAATATCTGATTTGCATTTTTTTACCACAACGATGATAAAAGATAATAACAGATAGGGGACACCTTTCCGAAAGTATGGTAACGGTTTAACTCTTTTTTTTACCATTGTCTTTATGTAATTAAAAAAATGTATTATTCTAATAGCATCAGTTGTAGAAATATTTCTATAAAAATCATAATCATTGTCAGCACAGTGCCTAAAAATGTATCAGTTCCATGTTTTTCTGAATCCATTTTAGCATATATTTTTTTAACTTTACACCCTAGCTAATATGCACCAACAGTAGCACTTCTCAGAGTTCCAGTACTAATGATCCATACTTTTACCCATTTATTTTGTAATTGAAACTTGATCACAAAATGATTCATCCAGGTGGCTATGATGTTTGTGTGCTAGCAAACTTAAAAAGTCCGAACAGACGAAAAAATGATAAAAAATTCTATATTTATCGAATTTACGGGTCGTTCGCTAACCCTAGAATGTATTTGTGTCAATTTGTGTCAATTTTTGGTAACCCTCGAAAATATTGTTCATTTTCGGTAACCCTCGAATGTATGGATCACTTTCAATAACCCTAGAATGTATTGTTCACTAATCCTTGATAGTTTTGTTCGTTTTCGATAATCCTCAAAAGTTCGATTTCGTTAACCCTAAAATTTTGGTTCTATTTTCGGTAACCCTCGAAAATATTGTTCAGTAACCCTCAAATTGATGGTTCTTTTTTTGGTAACCCTCCAAAGTATTGTTTGGTAACCCTCGATTGGCCGTAACCCTCGAATGTAGCTTGCACAAAACCTGACAATTGCCCGCTCATGTGTTTAAAAAAGTTTTGGTGACAGTGACATGTTCCCCAGACCATGTCCCAGGTGCCACAGCCATTTACAGTAAGTTACCACTGTTAGTATATCTGTAAATCATCCAGACTTTTCGAACTATCACTCCCTTGTGATAGTTCGAAAAGTCTGTTTTAACACCTTACTCTGGGCATTCCTATAACACCTCTTAGCCACTATCCAGTCACACCCTTAACACCTGGCTGTGATATGCTAATTGGGATTTTCCAGGGTACATAATTGCCACAGATTCTTGTACAAGTCATTCTGAATTGAGAAAGCCAGTCAGATGACTAGCGAAACGTCTTCAAGAACTACATTTCAAGTCCAGTTGATCTAATTGAATACAACAGATACTCCCCATTGACTTTAATGGGTCCGAATTTGAACTTTCGAATCTTTACTGAAGTTCGAAAGTTCGTAAACGGACTGAACTTTATATAGCTCGGCCATCTCTAGTTCTAAGTGTGGAAAATAACCATGCTATTTCAAGTCTGGTGTGCATTTCTCCTTCTTTAAGACTTCTCCCTCTGAGTTTACTCATTGCTGCATGGCTGTCTTTACTGTTAAGACAGAGGGAAGCCTTCTCAACTCATACATGTTAATCACCATACCAATAAATCTAAATCTAATTTTCAATGACACAGATGTCTGGAAAATGTCTGTGCTTTCCTCTACTTAGCTTAAACATAGATGGACGCACGCAATCTGTATTTTAAATATATATCTATATTCTTGTAAAAAAAAAAAAAATGAAAATATCATACAATTTATAACAATCTAAAAAAGATACATTCTTGTGGTATGCTGATTGGCGGCTACCAGTACAAAGGGGTTTTTGTCAGCTAAAGAGTGGAGACATTGCAAGCAGTAAGTCTAATTTTTTATTGCTATGAATCTGGAAAAACTGCAGCTTTAATCATAATTATGGACTCGTCTGAAAGGTAATTGAGAAGTTTATTTAATGGAAGAAACTTGTATGTAGACCACAATCCTCTGTAAAGCTAATTAATTCTACCAGTAGAGTATGCATGTTTTTCCTCTCATTGTTTCTTATGGCATGAACATAAATATAGTTGTATTATGTAAACAGCTAGCACAAAAAAATATCAAAATAGTGAGTCCACTGCAGTGAATAACCACATTTCTTTAAACTTGTAGGGAGATTCAATAAAAGTTCTTATCATTAAAAATGGTGATAATTTTGCCCCAACCAATCAGATCTTATTTAACATTTGAATGCTAACATCTGATTGGTTGGGGCAAAATTAGCAATATTTTAAAGGATAAGAACTTTATTGAATAACCCTGTTGGTTTCTAAAAGCCTTTCCTAAATATAAAATGCGCAGAGACATTGTAATTGACATTTCTACTAAAAAACAAAACTCAGCTAGAAAATCTATAATTCTAGGTGAGGTTGCAACTGGTGCTCTTTCTCTCTGAGACCATCTCTTCATTAAAATTACTTTGTTGTACTAAAAATAGATTTTTTAAAAAAAAGGTAAGCGGGCAATCTTTACTAACAGCTACTGGAGCTAATGCTTGCAGTATAGATGTTCACTAAGCTGTGCTGTTTCCCTAGGAAAAAAGAAATGTCTTTTTCCCCTTATATTGTATTTTTCACGAAACATGTTCTGCGTTACAATATGCGACTTATGTCTACCACTCATACTTACTCACGTTGGTCCAAATACATAGAAACAGGTGCCTAAGACTATTAATACCAAAGATCTGCAGTTCTGGGCAGAAGTACATGGTTTTGATTAGAGGAATTTATAAATCCATATTTAAATGAACTGCCAATATTTATATTATTTGGATCTACTATATGAAAAGCATTGCAAGTCAGCCAAGTGCTTTTGGATTTTCTTTATAGTATTAAATAATTCCCAAATGTTTTTTTTCTACAAAACATCCCTCTATGATGTTTTTTTACAATGTTTTGTAGCGGTGTCTTAGCCCAAGTATATTTTAATAGAAAATAAATTAAATTCATGTGATTCCTGATGTAATGTGACCTAAATCCCCCTTTTTAAAATAGATGTTACTAACACATATTCAAAAGCAAACTGATCATTATTGGCTCCTCTTCCTGTTATCTTTAGCAGCCTAGGGCAGCCCATTTAAGTCTATAGGACTGGCACCAAACAAAAATTTGAATGGAAGAAAAAATAATTTAATATTGATTATATCATTATTAAAATATCATTTTAATTAAGCTAATAGTATTAAATTCATGAGTTGGTTGAGTCGATGGTAAACCGCTAAAAT
This sequence comes from Hymenochirus boettgeri, assembly GCA_019447015.1. Taxonomy (NCBI): domain Eukaryota; kingdom Metazoa; phylum Chordata; class Amphibia; order Anura; family Pipidae; genus Hymenochirus; species Hymenochirus boettgeri. Next base: position 162,900,655 of record CM033473.1, on the reverse strand, counting down.
CTGAATCTGAAAAATCTGAAAACTCTGTCCTAAGGCTAACGCCACATTGCAGCATGTCCTAGCGCACCAGAAGCATGCATGTTTCGGGTGCTCTAGTGTGCATCAGTGTGCCTGTGCATTGCGACTGGGCATGCGATCTGCATTTTTTGCGCATGTGCTCCAATCGCGCAAAATTGCCCAATTGCATTGCACAGGCACACACCGTTTGAGGATCGCAGCACAACATAGGTAAGCGCACCTAGTGGTGCCAGACCAATTGGTTAACACTAGTGTGCGCTTCTTAATGTGCGATCAGATTGCGTGTTCAAACGTTGGGGTTTGGTCTATCCCTAACGTTTGAACATTTGGTCTATCCCTAAATGTAAAAATAATTTTATTCCAAAAACACAAAAAATAAAATTTTACAGATTTTTATTGCAAATATACTGGACTGGCCTTATGGGTGTGTGACCTGTGCAGCAACGCAGATTACTTTAAAGGAGTGGGGGAGCTTGCAAGAGTCCTGGGCCATGTCCCCACACCTATGCTCAGTAGTAAGACCCAAAGACACATAGTTACAATTGTCTACTTAAAGTGTATGTCCAACTCCGATTAACATATTGTTCTTTAACAAGTGCAAATTGAGGTGCATTAAAAAATGAAAAATAAAATACAATGGGAGACAAAAAAACACATGCAATGTCAATAGAGTAGGATTCAAGAAAACTACAGAATGAGACAAAATAAAAACATGATATGTAAAAGGAAAGGTTTGTTCTCCATTGTGGTTAGAACATTCACTGAAGAAGGCAAAGGCTCCACAGGAAGGAAAGAGGAACCTTGAGGTCTCTATGGTAAATAACATACAGTAGTACTGTATGTTTGATCAATATAAAAAAAACTCTAGTGACAGAAACAAGCAAAACAACAGAAAGACTTAAGGAAATAAATATTTAGGCATACACAATAAAAACGAGTCAGATTTATTAGATTTAGACAGATACTGACAATGCAATAATATGAAAGACTGTCATGTTTAAAGGACAAACCCCCCAGATAAGAATATCTTTTAGAAAGAATGGCCTCTTTAAAATATGTTGATATATCCTCCTTTGTCCTATGAATTCATTACTGTATGCCTGCTATGCTTCTGGATGCCTCATGGAAACTGAGCAATTTAGAAACCTGTAATGAGCCTGGGCATGCTCAGAAGAGGCAGACAGGGGAATAGCATTCAGTCATTGGCTGTGATGTCAACTGTCAAATCCATAACTGACAGTTACTAACTGGAAGAACCAGGAAGCAGAAACAGGGGAAACAGGACATTTCAAGTTTGACTTGTATATTTCAGATTTCAAACTATTACCGTTTAGGGCTTTGGGGGGTGATTTACCTGTATGTAAGTTGCCCTTTAAGTTCATGTTATAGTAAATAAGATAGACATTTTAGCTGGCAGTTTCCCCAATCATTTATACTGATATGAAAATGTCAAAGTAGGTCTTTAGTGGGTTTCTCCAAAACATTTTGCCAACAATTCAATCACTAGATCTTTCTTAGAGAAAATCTCATGGATTGTTATTGATGTTGAAATGCAGGTACACCACCATTACCCTAAAACCAAAGAAGAAGCCATGCAATGTATGTATAAAAAGTATATTATTTCTATCTGATTATTGAATATAAAGAAATTGCTTTATGATAGAGATGGATAGATCATAAGTACAGCCATTTGCTGTTTCTGTTTTGCTTATCAGGAATTTTATTATTTTGTTATTGTCCGCATATTTTTTGATATTTTATCTACAGAAACAAAATAAACCAGTATGAAATGTTAAAGAAAGGAAATACCGCCTTTCAGTGTTAATTAATTACCCGGGCCAATAGTTAATGTAAAGATCATTCCCCTGAACTTGCTGACCTTTGCAAAGGTTCATAGCAAGTAGCAGAAAAGTTAAACAGGAAACACACAGACAGGAGGAAGAACAGTCATTTTGCACTTAAGATTTTTTACATTCTGCTATACCCTTGAGAGATTTAGGAAAGAATCATTCAATCTACACATGAACATTCAGAAACATCTTTATAACATTTTAAAAATAGTTGGAAACGTATGGGGGGAAAATTCTGAAGAAAATTAAACCTGCTTTTCTAAATAAATGACTTTATAAGTCTGCCACTTAATGCACACAGTGTAACTATAGTGAACTGTGTCAAATACAGGGGCGTATGAATCACTATAGCAGTATATAGCAGTTGCTATGGTGCCCATAGCCAAAAGAGGCCCCGTCCAGGTTCCCTGCAGGCATGCCCACCTTCCTAAGAACATTTTTACCTCACAAAGCTCAGTCCCACAAACCCCATTTTCATTTTATTTAATCCTTTCAAAGATGCCCCCATGTTTCAGTAAAGTGAAAACAGGGTTTGTGGGGCTACTAAAATTTTCCTTAGTAGGGTGGACATGCCCTTTAAAAAAATCTTGCTGCAGTTTGGCGGGGTTAGGTTGAACTGCACCAAACTTATTTTTATTTGGGGGGGGGGGCATCTAAAATCTTGCTATGGAGCCTGTGATATCTAGCTACATCACTGGTCAAATACTGTCCTGAATTAGAGTAAAGAAGAGCTTTTCAGTAAGATAAAAACACCAAATGGATTAGTATTTTAGCCCGACGGGCACAGCTTATATTGGTTCTGTAGCTATGGGTGTTAGCACTGCTGCCCATGGTTCATCAAATTTGTGATCTTCTTTGCACTATCTGTGCTGATAGTTGTTACTTTCACAAAAATAAATTTCTTGCATAGTGGCATAGTTTAAGTAATTGTCTGCCAATCAGGCTGGATTTCTACTTTTTTCTACTCTAGACCAGCTAGTTGGTTGCATATCAATAACAAGCTAGCAATATGAGCCCAATATGAATGCGTCTGATGCCGAGACCCAGGAGCAGGCAGAGGAGCAGCACCACAAGAAAGGTAGAACATGGCATTTCTTTACTATCAGGAAGTTGAAAAGTTTATGAAGGTGATTATTTTTTTTTTATCTATGTCTCTGTGTAGCGTTTGTTACAGTAAAATTTACAAACTAACAAAATATTTATGTTTGTATTCATTAAATGTTACAACCCTTGATGTTTTCTATTTTGATTTCTGTTTGATCTGTTAATTCACATGTTTACATTCATTGATATTTTAAAGGACAACAATACCCAAAAAAATAACATCATCCCCATTACATGTCCACAGTTCCAGCAGCTGAAATCGCTTACTCTCATTTACAACCGTGCTGCCTTCCCTTAGATATCACACAGCAAAGATGAGTGCTAAAAGCCTGCCTCCATGATTAACATATCACTTGTCACTGGCTGATGGGAATGTCTGTTACAAACTCTCTCCTCCTCTGCCAGTCAAACAAACTTGAACTGTTCGGTTGCTTGGATACAGCCTACATAATCAAGCTGATCAAGGATGGGTGGAGGAATGTTTTCTCACATGTTAGTTTTGAGTGACAGTTACAGGCAGACAGAATTGTTACGCCCCCTTCACAGTGTGGCTAATTGAAGGCAGAGAGAAGCTCAAAATCAGGAAAAAGTTTTTTTTAAAAATGCATTGAGGCAATACAGTTACCCTTTAAAACAATTATAAAACAATTCTCAATAATTCTAGAATGATAAAATATTTTTTTTGTTTATACTTAAAACAACAGCATAGCAAATGATGAAAATACGTATTTCTTTTACTGGCTTTACAATATAAAACAAAATAGCTTCTACAGAGCTATGCTATTTTATACAGATGATGTGAATCAACAGAATATTTTACCAGGGAGTGTGAATATGCTAAACATATATTTTTTTCATTCAGATCTCTTCAATCCTTTTCTAAAGTCTGTGGTAGCAGAAAAAATATACAGAGGGTCCCAACTTGTATGCATATTATTAAAGGACAACTACACTGTAAGGCTGTTACTTCTGACATTGCTTATTGGGCTTAGGGAGGAGTAAGATAGCTTTTCCAGAATGTAAGATAACTTATTAAATTAATATTAAATATCTAGTTACAAATGCATGTATTAAACTGTTAAAATAGCAGTTGGGGTTTTGGGCAGATAACTGACAAGTCAGTGTTTTGTTTTAAAGGGCAACTCCATCCTCATAAGAACATCTTTCTCTTTAAAATATGTTGATATATCATAGTTTGTCCTATGAATTCATTACTGTATGCCTGCTAGGCTTCTGGATGTCTCATGGAAACTGAGCAATCTAGAAACCTGTACTGAGCCTGTACTGAGCCTGGGCATGCTTAGAAGAGGCAGACAGACAATTAACATTCAGTCATTGGCTGTGATGTTAACTGTCAAATCCATAACTGACGAGTGCTAACTTGAAGAACCAGGAAGCAGAAACAGGGTCAACAAGATATTGTGCAGGATTTCAGGTTAGACTTATATATTTCAGATTTCAAACTATTACTGTTTAGAACTATTACCGTTTAGAGTTTTGGGGGGTGATTTACCTGTATGTAAGTTTTCATTATGGGGCTGGATTTGCCCTTTAAGGATGGACATGCCTTTTAAGGTGCCCATACTCTGGTTAGTCACCCATGATATTCCCCTGAAATTCCACAAAAAGGATTTTTCTGATCCTACAGCTGGAACGTAGATCGTAAAGTGTAATACAGCCGCAAACCTCACAGGTAAAAACTGCTGGACATTTGTTGAATCAGCTTTAACATCTTACTAGTGTATGGCCAGCTTAAAGGATAAGTGCACTGTAAAATCAAGTTATGTTCATTTGGAAGCTGCAGCTTTAAAAATACTCTTGCCATAATTTTTTTTTACCTATGCCCCTCCAGAGCCTAGCTTTGTGCCTTGAAAGTTGCTGACATCTTGTTAGTGGTTGCTAAATGTTAAGCTCGACCTCTCTTAGATTTCCTCTGCTTTCTCCTGCTTGAACCTCAAACAGTTATGCCTGTGAGTTATGTGCACTCTCCTGCTTGAGCCTCAAACAGTAATGCCTGTGAGTTCCGTGCACGTGCATAGGTAAAAAAAATATGGCAACGGTATTATTAAAGCTGCAGCTTCCAAATGAACATAACTTGATTTTACAGTGCACTTATCCTTTAAGCAAGTCTTAGAGGCCTTAGTAATAGAAATCTATAACATTGATTTTTTTTTCTGTGCTTGGATAAAACAAATGGATCCCTTTTCATAAACGCCCTGTATCGCAATCTAACAATACCTCGCATTATCGCTGTATTTACATTCGGTCATGTTATCGTAGACTTACAATCACAATAGTGATTGTAAATTAACGATTGTTAACTGATCGTAAATTAATGATCAGTTTAACGATCGTTACACTGATTGTTAAATGCGCAGTATCGCTAAAATGTGAGAACGTGTCTTTACGAATATGGCCCATGATGCGGCTAGAGATGTGCGAGTTTTATAAATTGTATCTTTACTTTTAAAAAAAAGTCGAATTTTCAATAAGTGTACCTTTCGATACAGCAAGATCCCACTACTTTTTTCACAATTTGAATCTGAGATGTAGATCCTAAGAAATCATCATTTGAAATCACAGCATTTACAGGGAAAACCTGTCACCCCAGAAGTTATAATATGTCTCATCCCTGACCTCTTACTAGGATCTTTTGCTGTCTGCCAGCACACTATCTGCAACATTTAAGACAACCAGCAGAAAAAAGAAAGAAAGGGGGAGATGGAGATGTGTAAGCAGAGCAGGGTCTATGGTGAGGCTGTGCAGAACTACAACTACTATAGACACTACAAACATGAATAATTCACTGACGAAGAAGGCACAGAAAAATATGTGAATAACACTATTTTATTTCTCTCAGATTGTAATTTCAGATAATGTTGTTTGAGTGAGTATAGGGACCCTTTAACCTTCACATATAAGGATCCCATAAGATCTGTTGCTTTTAGGTATGCACTGGAGTTTGGATCAGAACCTAGTTAAAAGTTTAAAACTACTGGTTTCCCCATTGAAATTTTATAGTTTGAAACAATCTTAGAAAAGTTGTCTTTGTGCACATGCCATATTCTCAGTGTAGAAAAAATGGTGCAGAAGGTGTATGAATGTGCCGGTAATATGAAATAATTACTATTAAAAGAACTGTTACCAATGCTCATAAATATGTTACTTATTTATATTCATGTACACTGCAAAATAACAAAAAAAATATATAAAACAAGATATGTTATAAACAGATTTATTTGCCAAGCTGTCTTTGCACAGATTTTCACGTTTCCTCTGTTCATTGAACCTTTTAGACATTTCGCAGACTATCTTCTGTTTTCACAAGGGAGGGGGGAGTTACCTCTTCATATACAGTAGCCAGGAGAGAAAATATTGAAGGTTTACATTTTATCCAGCACTTTAGCTATATTCCTATTTTTTTTTATTTTTGTAGTACCTCTGAGTTCAAAGCTGCTAATGTGTTGTGCTCCTAAATGACAAATATAACACTCTTAAAACAGCATAAAACTGTCTTTCTAAAAAGGCTTCAGGCATCCCTAAAGGAAACTTTATACTATGTTTGGCCATGCAGGCATTTCCTTCCCATGTGCTGATGCTGAATGGTTCTTTGTGCCTCGGTTTTCCTTTCACCAGCACATCTAATTTTGACATTCGGGGAACAGGAGCCAGCAAACAGAAGCAGTTTTCAGAACTATCCATGGGAGGGGAACATTCCTTATTTTTGATTTACTAACAAACTACTGTATCTGATTCAGCTATGCCAAAATGATATCACATTTTTATGGAACATTTTAACAGTCCTGCAGAGAGGAAGATAATTATCAAAGATAATAAGTATTGATGATAAAATATATGGTTGCTAATACCCCACACACTAAAAAAGAAAAGTGTGATATTTAGTTGAACACAGATGCAACCCACAATAAATGCTTCTAAATGTATGTTTAATGCTTTTATATGGAAATGGGAAAGTGTTAAATATAATCAACTTTTTTATGAATCTTATTTTTTTTTAAAAATTAGTCTGTATCCTGGTTTATGGTTTATTTTTAAATGTACCAGATTAAATTAACAAAATTTCACTAGAAATTCAAGCCCTCATAGAACATATCAATGCTGTGGGCAAAAACATTTGATTTACAATGGAAAAACGTACAAAACAACACACTAGCTGTCTGGGGCAGGTAGTAAGCTGACAGTAGAGGTTTACAGAAAATAAGCCTACACAGACCAGTACTTGATGTTTGACTCCCACCACCATTTAGATCACAAGTTTGGGAAGGGGGTATGAATTTTAAAGGGAAACTGTGGTCTCAAAACAAGTTAGGGTTGAATGAAAGCCTTCAGTATCCCCTTAAAAATGAGCTGACAATCACATCTCTGGCTGGAGCCTGTGAAAAATTACATTGGGGTGAATATTCAAACTTCCTGCTTCCATTAGGTTTAGTGACATCACCTGACCTCTGCCCCACCCATCAGCCCCGGGGGAGAAGCATGCTCAGTTAAGACTTAATGCTGGGGAAATCAGGAAGTACCTGGGGAAAAAATTGACAGTTGAGAAGGAGAGACAGAAGAGGCTGGTAACATGGCTGAAAAAAGGAAGTGTTCAAGCAGGAAGTAATATTGCTGAAGCTTTCCAGCAATAACTTCTCACAAATTTTATCTAGAGATGTGATTTAGGTTTTATTTTGAAGGTAAGATGGAAGGCATTTTATATAATTCTTACTAGTTTGGAAGAATTCAAGACCACAGTTACCCTTAAAAGATAGACCTTATTCCTATCTGCTGCTTTAAATCCAGCAATACACTGAGGCAGCAACTGGTACATCCAAAAGACCCAATGCCAGAACTTAAGGCGGGTGACATCATATGCACAGTGCAGTGCTAGTGAAGAGTGCTCTAATTTGTATGTGGGGGAGACTAAACAGCAGATGCGCCAATGTATTGCCCAGCACAGAAGAGCAAATTCTTCAGGTGAGTACGCAGTCATGTACCTATATCTAACAAAAAAGGACACATTGTTTCTTATTTGTTATTGTTTCTAGGCCATTGTTTCTTATTTTTGCAGATTCCCTCATGCCCAGAAGTATGCTTCTGGATTGGAAAAAAAAGCTGATGTTATTCCAGTATTCAAAAAGGGTAGTCGCTCACAGCCGGGTAATTACATGCCTGTAAGTTTAACCCTGTGTTGGGGAAGATACTGGAATGTTTAAAGGATAAGTACACTGTAAAACCAAGTTAAGTTTAATTGGAAGCAGCAGCTTTAAAAAAATCTTTTGCCCTTTTTTTTCTATGTCCCTCCTGAGCCTACCTTTCCTGACGTAAAGTTGCTGACATCTTGTATCTGCATTGTAGACTGTTTAGCTCCACCCTTCCGAAATTTCCTGGATCTCTTTCTTCTTTAGTCTCAAAAAACACTGTCCGTTGGCTCCGTGCTTGCGTGCTCCCTCACCCCGTGCACATGACATTGCTACACACACAACGTCAGTGCATGCACAGACATGTGCACGCGTGACGTCATCACGCGTGCTGTGCACAAGCACAATACAATGACGTCAAGTGCGCACATGTCCGTGCACACACTGACGTCACTTGCAATGTTACACGCATGCAGCGATGTCACGCGTGTGCACGCGGTGAGGCACAGACCCTACAGACAGTGCTTTTTGAGACTAAAGAAGGAGATCCAAAAAAAGGCAAAATATTTTTAAAACTGCTGCTTCAAATAAAATAAACTTGGTTTTACAGCATACTTATCCTTTAACAAGGGAACATATTCTAGAGTATGTTTCAAGGACTGACATTATAAGTAGTAACCAGCATGGATTTAGGAGGAATTGATATTGTCAAACTAACTTGCTTAGCTTTTATGAGGAAGTGAGTAGAAATTTAGACTCTGGCATAGCAGTAGATGTAGTACAGTCCCCCATAGGCAACTAATGTATAAGCTGAGGTCTGTTGGTCTGGGGAGTCACATTTGTACATGGATAGAAAATTGGTTAATGAATAAGATGCAGAGAGTAGTTGTTAATGGGGCTTCATCATTATGGACTAAAGTGCTAAGTGGGGTGCCACAGGGTTCTGTGTTGGGGCCGCTTCTATTTAATCTATTTATTAATGATTTGGAAGTGGGTATTGTCAGCAAGGTTTCTGTGTTTGCTGATGACACAAAACTTTGTTGACCATTAAAAACTAAAGAGAATGTGAAATTGTTGCAGGGGGATCTAGATAGATTGTCACAAGTGGCAGATGAGATTCAACGTTGATAAATATAAGGTGATGCATTTTGGACTTAAAAATCCTTGTGCTGCTTATACTATAAATGGCTCTGTGTTAAGTGAATGCCTGTTGGAAAGAGATCTTGGAGTTTTGGTGGATAACAAACTTAAAGGAAGCAAGCAGTGCCAGGCGGCAACAGCCAGAGCAAGCATTGTATTGTCTTGTATAAATAGAGGTATGGACAACAAAATATAAAACAAAGACTCTGGGCGTTCAAGCTGCAAACAGGTTTATTGGTGCAATATACACAACATGTTTTGGGTGTAAAACCCTTTCTTAAGTGTACCAACCACAAGTGAACATACAATTTAACAGGAAAAACAGGAAGTGAGGTCACAGCCCCACCCCCAACAATCGGAGGAATAAACAGGAAGAGAACAGTTTCCCATCCCCCAAGTAGGGAAGCATGTGGTAAGGCCCAAACAAATCCCTCTAACTAGTGCACAAAAAAACAATACATAATAGTACAATCCCACGACTCCACAGGGGTCTTGGTGGCTCATGGGTAATGGTGACTTTCTAAAGGTAGTCCATAGTTTGTACTGGTAGCTACCAGAAAGTAAAAGACATCAGAGTTTGACACAAGTAGAAAGCCCCACATATTGCCCATCCAGGGCCTATGGAGAAACAGGAGCAGATAAATAGTGACTGGTATGGTGTGTCCAAACACAGCGATGGGCGATGATGAAGTCCATCTGTGAATGTATAGTACATCTAACAAGGCAAAAGGCAAGATTGTATACAATAGCCTGGAAACAGTGGTATCAGAATACGTGTCTGGAGAGTTATGGATTCAAGGGAGAAAAATATTATTCTCCCTCATTGCAAAGCATTGGTCTCAAGGCCTCATTTGGAATATGCAGTGCAATTTTGGAATCGTGTGTACAAAAAGGACATCTTTGAAATGGAAAGGGTTCAGAGAAGGGCAACTAAATTAATAAGGGGATTGGGGGAGCTTGAATATGAAGAGAGTTTGGATAAGTTACAATTATGTATGCTAGAGAAAAGGCGCTTGCGTGGGGATAAAATTACTGTGTATAAATACATTAACAGGCCATACAATAAACTATCTGGGGCATTGATCACCAATAGAGCATGTCAGAGGACACGTGGACATCCCTTGAAACTTAAAGAAAAAAGTTTAGGCTTCACGTTCAGAAAGGTTGTTTCACTGTGATAACGGTAAAGCTATGGATGTTTTTATGGCAGGTTCATTGGTCAGTTTCATAAAAAAGCTGGATGAGTTTCTGCAAACAAGGAAGTTACTGGTGTCTTATATACTAAACCATATTTGGTGGATGCTGGAAGCATTTGCTTGCGCTAAGGTGCCACCCAGGTAATTGATGATTGGGCGGTAAAGCAGGAAGTAGCATTAATTTGCGTACTGAAATGCTGTGGATTAATTGCACCATTGGCGTAACATTAGGGCCTGCCTGGGAGTTACGGTAAGAGGGCCCGCAACCTGCTCCACAGAAGGTCTGCAAAACGCTGGGTTTAAAATTAACAAATTAACATACGGGTGATCATCTGTTTAAAAGACCGGAGCCGAACTTCTGGTTTGAACTTCTGGTTTTAAACAGCTGATCGCTCGTATGTTTATTTCATATGTGCGATTAGCTGTTTAAACTCATTTGTTTGCAGACGTTCTCTGGAGCAGATTGCGGGCCCTCTTACCTCCCAGGCACGCCCTAATGTTACGCCAATGGTGCAATCCAGAGAATGGGAGAGAAGGGGGAGAGAGAGAGTGGCAGAGAAGGGGGGAGAGAGTGTGGGGGAGAAAGGGAGGGAGAGAAAGGGGGGAGAGAGTGGGGGAGAAAGAGAAAGTGGGAGAGAGAGTGGGGAGAAATAGAGGAGGAGAGAGAGAGTGGGAGACAAAGTGAGAGTGGGGAAAAAGAGTGGGAGGAGCGAGAGGAGGGGGAGAGATCTTTAAATGCAGGGGGACGGGATTTGCAATTCTTTAAGGAATCAGGGGTTTGCTAGTTGATATATAAAGTTGAGTTGATCCAGGGAAATTTCCAATTGCCACTTGGAGTCAGAAAGGAATTTTTTTCACCTTTATAAATTTACAGGGAGATGTAATAAAAGTTCTTATCATTAAAAATGGTGCTAATTTTGCCCCAACTAATCAGATGTTAGCTTTCAAATGTTAAATAAGATCTGATTGGTTGGGGCAAAATTAGCACCATTTTAAACGATAAGAACTGTTATTGAATAACTGTATATTGTCAACATCTTAACTGGTATAAATGAGGAAGTCATTAATGTCAAAATACAGAAACCAAGCTTGAATAGTGATTGTATAAAGCTGGGTACACACAGTAAGATTTTTAAAAGACAGGATCTGATTTAGCAAGTTTGTTTCTTATTTTCTCATTTGCATGAAGATCCATTTACCTCCCAGTATGTACTGTGATTTAAACATTTTCTATTTAAAATATTCATGCATCACAGTTAAGAGGTAGAAGTTGAAAGCACACATGTGCAAGAAAAAAAAAATGTAATAAGCTACTGGAAAAAGGAAATGGCAGATTTAGCTTTACAGAATCTTCCGTGCTGAGAAGGTTGCTGAGGCAAATACTTTCTTGCTCAAAATTTGTTTTGGGGGGGGGGGGGTTGATTCTCCTATAAATAATATGAACCGCACAAAATAAATTTCCACTCTTTTCTAGTTTTAACACGATTTTGCCCTCCATTCTATAAAAAAGAATCTTAGCCTCCACATGTTTGAAAATGCTACTGTGTGCTACTCACTGACCAAGTAAAATGTACCTCTTGTTTCAAACATTGATTACAACTGAAACTGTAAGGCTGGGTGGGTACACATGGACAAATTTTTTGTCCCGACCCAGCATTCACCACAAGAGAGTGCATGGCCAGGAAAAATCACTGCCGGTTGCAGTGAAAGTAACCACAGGGGACACTTCGTCTGACCGTTTGTGTGGTGCTATAGGGAGCCGCAAGATCGTCCGTGAGTTACCAACTTGTCTCATCATCCAATATAAAAATAACAGGTTACATAAGTCATAATAAGCCCCTCACTTTTTCTTTCTTGCCAGGGCCTTGGCCCTTTCTTTCTATTTATAAACAATGGACATCATTTGTATTATTGAAAAATGTACTAGGAACACAGGCTGTTTTTCAAAAATATAAATGGCACGGGAAACATTTCTAAAGTTTTCATTAATGTTTAATTCAATCTCATTGTGTTCAAAGATCTCATTTTGAGAAATATGTTAGATATCAGTTACTGAACAACTGCACTGAGGTTTCTGTTGACTGAAAAATAGGGAAAACATGAAGAAAGTACTGCTAAGTCTTGTTAGGAAGTAATTAAATGTATTTCTAGGTAGTGAGATTGGTGCAGTCACAACATATCCCTTAACTTTCCATAATAATCTCCCACGAACTGTTGCAGTATGTGCTTCCTGACACAGACAATGGGAACAGAATGCTGTATGTGTTAATAAAAGCAACTTTAGGCTTAAACTCAAACTTTACCAGGATTTTCCTACTGTGACTGCTAATTAAGGTTTTGAATTGAATTTAAATTGTCAGTTTTATTGAGAAAATTTACTGTAACTAAACAACTGAATGTTTCCTGCCTAAAATGATTATTTAAATTGACAGTTTTATTTTTTTTTTTGTGACTGATTAAATTATAGTGGCACACCTGGCATGGAATGCATAGTTAATTAGACCCTAAACTGTTATTTGTCAGTTATATACTTACAATAAACAAGAAAGCATGAATGGAAATTTCAATATTTTCCTAGAACCCCTGGCTAGTCGTTTTCTTAAAAAGTAAAAATGGTAATATAATGTGTCAATGTAGCTAAGGAATGCTTGTTCAACACAGAGAGAGTTGCTTGTACAAATTGAAAGAATGTTACCAAATGTTTATGATCATAGGCACCCTGGCAGTCTAGGTTTGATTTACATCTCAGGAGTCCATAGTCACAAAAAGACTTGGCACTCTTAAGGAGGCCATACACTCTAACGACAATGGGTAAATCTTGTCGGGGAACGATGGGATTTACTCATTATCTTCAGTGTGTAGGAGCTGTTCTCTACCGATCGTAGTGCCTCGAATGTATAACGGTCAGGAACGGCGGAAAATTTCTGCCGTCGGTATCGGCTCCCTTTACTTTAAGTAAAGGGAGCTGATCCGATCTTACTGTGTATGCCAACTGATCCCTATACCACATATGGGGATCAGTTGGGTCCTTATCTGCGGTCCACACAACATGTTTGTCGACAGATACCAATGTGATCTGTTGGCACACATGCTGTAGAAATCACATGTGTATTAAAAAAAAAATGTGCAATGTTATTCCATAACAAAAAGGAGATGACTAGAAGGAATATCAACAAAGAAAGCCATTCTACACCACTTATTTTATTCTACACCACATATTTTCTTTGGATAACCCCCCAATTAGATTAAGATTAGAATTTTATTTTTTCAAAGACCAGGTCAAAGCCCTATTAAAATAATAAAACACACATTTTCAATGATGTGACCCTAAATGAATCATTTGTGTTATTAAAGCAGATTTATTAGAGCAGCCAAAGGGAACATACTAATAAGGTAAATGTCTTTCATCTTCTAAAGAAGAAACAGTAAATTGCACTTTAACTAAACAACAACAATTACATTCTTCTCTACAGCTTATTAGTTTTATAAAAGTCAAAGTAGTTTACTGTAGTTGTAAAATAATACTGTAGTTGTAGGAGAACTAAACCCATTTTTTCCCCCTGAAAACATCTGATTAATTATTTTATGTCAAAGTGCTCTGTCTTCTTTGTTAGTGTTTTTCTGAGGCTTTAGTTGTCCCTTATGATAAAATAACCTAAATAATAATCTAAAAAAAAAAAAATATCTAAAATGTCTGATTATGAAAAGCCCTGTGAATGCAATAGGATTTTAGATGCCATCTGCTAAAAGCTTGCAAAGTTATTCACAGCATTATTTCCCAAATAAAAGCTTTCCTCTATATGTACATTTCCTACAATATACAGTACCTGCTTCTAAACATTGCTTTTATCTTTTTTTTTTATCTCTGAATGAGCATATATAACATCCCAATAACTAACCAGGCTAAGCTCAGGGGTTTAGGGGCCACACACTTTTATAAAGGATATAGTTATAAAGTCCCACTGGAAAGTAATTTTAGGGGAAATGATCTAAAAAAATCATTTTATAAACAGGGTGATTCTACACTGAGCTCTATAGATGAACAATTTAGTTCCACAGAGCTTATAAATTGAATCGGATTCGAATTGAAGCAAAACTTTTCGACCATGATTTAAAATTTTTCGAGCTTGATTTTCGTTGTTTTCTAATTGTGTTTTGAAAAGTTCAGACTTTTCAAATTCTGATCTGCAGGATCCATGTATTTTTGAAACCAGCAGTACAGAAACAAAACAAGGTTTGCTTCGAAACTGGGGCTTAAATCTAATGAGCAACAAAATTTATAAAATGTATAAAAATTTCTAAGTAAAGAATATCTGTGAGTGTGTATCCCCAGTTATAGGAGATATGCAAGGTTTGATGAAAAAAAAAACTGGTTGATACAATAGTAATTTGTTAAAAGGCTTTTAAAGTATCTTATTCACTTAAATAAACAATGTGGAGTAATTATTATTAGCCAAATAGGATATGTAATTGGCTAATTTAAAACCTGCCTGTCTCCTCAGCAATGGTGGCAAACTGCAGTAAGCCTACTCTAACTCAATGGTTCTGCTGCTATGAAGCATTACCCTTTCGCTGCTTTCCCCTATATAATAGAAATATGATGCGAATAACAAAAATAAAGATTAATGGGGAAGTTCAGTGCAAATACATATACTTTTAAGAAAAAAGAGCAGTATTTTTTATCCTAATGACCTTAACCTGCCCATTCAGCATTTTGTCTGTGTATAAATAAATGCTTCTAAAAATACTGACTTTCTGTTTGCAGGACCCCATATAGAGACCATTATGGTCTTGCCCTTGGATTAGCGCCTGGGTTGATTCAGTGGCTCAGTAGAGATCTGAGCATGATTGACCCATCCAACAGCCAACCAGTAGAAATTACTGTTAGGAACATTCTTCATTAGATTGCATTCTGGGAAGAAGAAGAACCATTACAGAACATGAAATGTCATCTTACTTATGTCAACAGCAGGAATTAGCAAGGGGTATAAATTCAACTGATTTTTCAAAATGGAGGAGAATATGTAGAATAATTATGAATGCATACTATAATCTTTAACAAATATTTAACACCAGCTATTTGCTCCTGAATCTCTTCCATAATGGAGTCTGGCATGTTAATATAATGCACTGGGAATTCTCGAATATACTTTCAGCCTTGATATTCCAATCTTCATGGCTATCTTCTGCAGTGAGCTGTACGATTTATAGAAGAGATATCCAAACAATATATATATAGAAGAGTGTGTATTATATTTATAGAAGAGTGTGTATTGTTGCTAACTCATTTTAAAGAGCTGTTATCTACTTGGTACATCGGTTGTGGTAATCCTGTTTTTGAGCACCACCACAACCGTTGTTATTTGTGTCTTAAAGCCACGTTAGCCCTTGGTACATCAATTAATGTGGCTTTAAGACATTAATAGCTGATAGCAGCTCTCTGTAAATCGGCCCAATGGTATTTTTGGAATATAGTGTAATTTTTCATCTGTTTTGTGTGAATATATTTTTGTTTCTAATAATATGTAGTCAAGTTCTAATAAACACATATTGACTGTAGACCTAGAGGCCTTTATTTGCTAACACAATAAAACATTTTATTTCATTATTTAAATGCAGTAGATCAGTTAAACCTCATTAGTTACTAGTTTTTCAGTACTATTTGTCAGTGGAAGACAACTGGTAGACTCAATCACATTTTTTATTCTGTAGAACTGTAGTCTTTTTTATTCCCAGAATGTGAATTTACTAAGCTTATCAAAAAAAAACCTTTATAACTTTCACACATCAAAAATCTGTGTTAACAGCTCATGTGGAAGAATAGTAATTTTTTCAGGCTTTAGTACTGGCATGTACATCCAACACTCTGGCCAAATAAATGATTTTGCTAGTGTCCTTTTATTACATCAATGCTTCTCTAACATACGTGTTGCCAAGAGGCAAATAATGTGCCAGGCTTAAGGATAATTTTTACATTTTGAAGTCTCCAGAGTATGGGAAGTACTGACCTGGAAAAGGACTTAAATGAGAACTTAAATGACCCAGATAGTTGACTCTGCTTTACAATAGAAAATCATATAGCAACGCAAAGATTTTTTTTAGATGATATTTATTCTTGATGACAATAAAATGTATCCTGCTAGGGGGAAACTTTCCTTACATAACTGGAAACACAGAAATCTATTTTACATGTGACAAAGTTATTAGTTGATTTTTTTTTGTCTTTTATTGCTTTAAAGCAAATATTTACCTAAATACAGATATCAGTAAAATTCAGTAAAAACCATGCAAAATATACAGACACAAAAAATATATATTAATTCTATTTTTCCTTTAATCTGCTACACTTATCTTTTTCTTGATCCATTTTCCTAGACATCAACAAGTCCCTCAATTAATTTTTTTAGGGACTTAAGAGAGACTTATTATACATGCCGTCTGCCTTCTTTGGTCAGCCGGTAAGGATGCATAGTACTGCCCTGGACTAGGTACTTAACATGAAAAAAGCCTCCATGTAATTGTAGTATAATGGGGGACTAGATGATATCTGGCAAAATTTTAAATACTTGTAAAGAGAAATAAGTGGCTATAGATCTGGAAGGCAGTACACTTGACTTCTTTAAAAATTTAGTCTGTAGCACTGTAACAATGTAATAGTTGACTATCTTTTATCCCCAATTTCCATATATGGAAAATAGTTAATGGCATGGCCATCTACTATGGTAGGCCTTTAAGAAAATATATTCTAATGTCCTAGATTTTTTCTGCATAAGCCTTGCATACACTACAAGTCCCAAATAGGGATGGGTTTCTGGTTTGTTTTGAACCCAGTACTGGTTCAAAACAGAAATTTTTAGAACTTTTACTAATCAATGAGTTAGTTGAGGATTCAATATTGCATACTCAATATTGACCTTCAAATATTCGATATCAAACATCTAATATTTTATATCGAACATTGAATATTCTATATCGAACATTAAATATTTTATATTGAACTTCAAATATTCAATATCAAACTTTGAATATTCCATACTGAATACAAAAACTGATCTGAATTTTGCCTCCCCCTGACTTCTATTGGGTTCATCTACTTAAAAAAAAATTTTTTTTGAAGATGTTTAAATCCGAATTCAGAACAAACAACTCTAGTCACAAACATTCTTGCAGTTACTGTATTGTATTGGGTCAGTGCGGTGACTTTCAGTTTCACTGTATAACCATGTTCTTAATGATAAGTCTTGTATTGGTAAGTGTCCTGCTCCATGAACTTTGTAAAATTATTAATGCTTCTCCAATAGAATAATTTGCATTTCCAGCATTCCATTAGTTCAGCATTTTCCCCAGCAAGCATGTTATATTTTCTGTTTTATTTTCTTGTTAGAAATTGTGAGGAGATTCTTTGATTAATCCATTTTGTACGGTACCTTCCTTTACTTGTATGTTCTTTACTAAATGTTATGATATATTATTATGTGGCATTAATATGTAACACTTAAATAGATATATAATATAAATACCTGTTTTATTGAATAGATCAGTTTAATATATTTCTTCATATATGAATATATGTGATGCCCTATTTTTATTTACATCATATTTTCTACAGTAGCATATTCATTTTTTACATTAAACCTACTTTTGCAGTAACTGCCTTGCTGTTGAAAAAAATGAATAAGGATGTTGGTTTGTCACTGAGAACTTATCACCTCATCTTTAGATTCCCTTTCAAGACTTCAAGAATATATAACAATAAAAGTTTTAATGATACTCTCAAAAAGCTGCAGGAATCTGTGAAAACCATTGCTGATGGAATTTTCTGTTATACAAAAAAGTAGGCTGTTGCTGAAGGTCAGAAATTGAGATTTTGTGTGTGTGTGTGTGTGTGTGTGACTAGTCTGGTCTGTCTGTAATTAATCCTTTTTAGCACAATGAGAATGTGTGTTTTAGCTTTTTGTTAGAATTTAATGCATTTCCTAGATGGAAAAAATAATAAAATAAAAGAGAACTAGGAAATGTTGTAAATAATTTACAAGTAGAAAAATTATTTGAAGCCAGAATAAAATTACAGTGCAGATTTATAAATACACCAACAAGGAAAGCCTGTATCTGCACTTTCTTCCCTGTGTTCCATTCCAACATGCTGAATTTTGGATTCTGACCCATCTTTCCATTTTTTTCACTGATCCTATGTATGCCATCATGTCCTGTAGAAAACCAATACTCAAACTCTGTCCGTCATTCTTGTTAACATGTTTAAAAACAGCTGATTGTGGGCCCCCTCAGTCCCCGGGCCCCCCCCACGAGTAGTTTATTAATATTTACTAAATGAGAAAAACAAACTAGACAACTTTGAAGCTTTATCAGATTTCATCTTCAGAACTCATTGTGGCAGGAATTATAGTAGAGGGTAGCATTCATTAAAATGAGTCAGCTGTAATTAAAATTTAAATGAGTCAGCTGTAATTAAAATTAAAATTAGTCAGCTCCTGCTAGCCCCCATTGCAGGTCTAAAAGGTCTAATGATATTAAGGGCTAGGCCACACTGGCACAATTCACATGCACTTCTGAACGCATTTTGCGATCCAAAATTCGTTTGACAAACTTTGAATTCCAAATATATTAAAAAATTGGTCCCAAACTAATTGCATGACCATAAACTATAGGTACTTTATGCAATGGTTGTAACATTCTAACATGATATCTGTATAATTAGTATTGTTACTATTTTACCTTATATCAATATAGGGGGAAATGCAATATCGCTAGTGTGTGTTATTTACCTGGCCAAGATCCTGTGATGCAGTAATGCAAGATTTACTGCTTCATGGGTAAGCGGACAGGTAAGGAGCACCTCCATTCAGCAGATGTTAAGTTTCACACTACATAGTAACTACTTAATGTATTGTGTATTGCATAGGGTTCCTGTACAAAATGGGCACAACTAATGGAGCATGGGGAAACACCAAAACAGGTTAAATCTCTAGTAAAACATATTCAGGGAGATTCAATAAAAGTTCTTATCGTTTAAAGTGGTGCTAATTTTGCCCCAACCAATCAGATCTTCTTTAACTTTGAAAGCTAACATCTGATTGGTTGGGGCAAAATTAGCCCCATTTATAACAATAAGAACTTTTATTGAATAACCCTGCTTGTGTGCAAATTTGTTGCTTAATCCTTCTATATCTGTATTCTAAATTCTAACATGGTATTGTATTTCTAGTTATCTTTTTGTAGTACTTGACATATAAGTCAACATAAAACCCTATGTAAGCCATCCTTGGCATTAGATCTAACTTTAGTACAAGGATTCAGAAATACAGTGACAAGAAAAGTTGCTAAATATTCTAGAAATTAAGAAGTAAGTCGAAAAAATAGTTGCAAATCCTTATAGTATAGGTGCCGAACACACGAGGGCGCATGCAGCACTATGGACAATAGTCATGGCCTAGAGGACTGCTGGAGTGGAAGAGGATATAAGTGTATTCAGAACTTTTGCAGGGTGGGGCAGGAAAGGCAGAGGGAGGGGTCATAGTCAGCAGCCTGATCAGTTACTGAAGTGCGGCCAGTGCAGCCCCCAGGCAGATTGGGCACCCCTGAAATTATGTTTAAGAAGAATATAACTGTCTCCAGTCATAAGCCGCACAAACATCATTTAAAAGCGTAAACCCCTGCACATTAGGTAAAATTATTAAGCTTTTGATGGACTATAATCGTGTAATAAAGATTAAAACCAGTTGATTGGCACAAAATGATGAACTAGGACAACTGTAAAAGCTAATCAATTCCTAGGCTTTTGGATTATTGTATAAAAAATACCATTAGTGTCAGTGATTCCTGTCATTTCATGTACTTATCTAATGGCAGACATCCATTTTGTCAACAGCCTAAAATGGTTCTTTTAGTTAAAATATACAATTAAATAAGCCATTATGCTAGATGTCTACAGTATATAATCCACATTTACTAATTTATTATACATTAATAGTTCATTTAAGGACCACTAAACTCCAAAATGAAATATTTTCCCTGTAAATTTATAATTGCAAGGGAAAGTGAACTGTTTTTCTATCATTAAAGAGTTACCGGTAACAGCTTTTAAAAAAATGTATACAAACATTAAGAAAAATTTACTGAACTGCTAGCACCAATTTTGATTTACATTTAAAACTCTTGTTTTTGCTTTTTTTTTCTTCTTTCTTACACATTCTATGTTAAATGTAAAATGATCACACCATATTTAGATTTCATTCATGTATCAAACCTGACATGTATAGTGCTAGCTTTCTTGTTTTATATACACATTCAAAACAAATAGCTTAGATGGCTTGTGCTGTTAGCATTGGTTTATAGGGATGAAAAACAACACACAATGTACTCTGCATTTCAAAAGGGGATGAGGTAAAAGACTGCAGATTCAAGGCTTATAGAAAAACTTTCTTACAATCTATTTACTCCAGATATGTACAAAGAACAAAGGCCATTCCATATGATTACAGGATAGAAGATTTCTCCTTCAGTAATTGAGATGATTTTGCACAGTAAAAAGGCAACATTGTCTGGCAGAGAAATTGCATTGGCAGACAAAATAAATACCAAGGAAAGGCAAGGAGGGTTTTTTTTGGAAAAAGCAAAATAATCAGGATTATGAGAAATAATTCAAGAAGGTTTATGCAGAAAGTAGTCTGTTTGCTATCTTGTAAGGCTTTAAACAAAAATGGAACATGATCATTTAAAATATATTGCCATCTTGATTATGCCAGTAAATATTTCACAAGTGCATTGGTGTGGGCGGTAATAATTTTGATAAAGATCCATGTTTTTATGAATTTTAAAAAAAACAAAAAACATAACTTTATGATTTTGTTTATCCTGGAGTCAGACTGAGTAATAGAATACAGTACTGTTTGGCACTGTCTTACAAGTATGACTAACATTGGGCGGTTTACAGATTATATTAAAGGGGAATCATAGTAGTGGGACAAGTCAAAGCAAGCAGGCATTAAATACCATACTAAGAAATAGAAATATTGGAGAAATAATTAGGAATGAGAGCGTTTACCACAAAATGAAGTGAAAAATTATCATAGATCTCAAAACTTGATTAGTGAAAATTTATTTTCTGGCATGTTTTTAAAATCCAAAAATCTAAATTTTGTTTATTTAAAAAGATATTAAAGGATAAATATTGCAGAAGTTCAAGGAAACATAATGATGTCATGTGAACTATTTATTCTACAATTAAACTTAATTTTTTTAAGCAGTAATACATAGCACCAAATGAAATGTAAAACAATCAAATTGTTGATTGTAAAATGAAATGTAAAATAAGACAAATTGGTAGATGTATGGCTAGCTGGTACACACGGGCATATTTTTTGGGCCAGCCAGCTGGTTGTTGATATTGACTGGTTGGCTGGGCCAAAATGGCCTTGGTTGTGGCCTACAGTTCATCACGACCAGTCATGCATTCCAAAGGAGACCATCAGTCAGGGCCAGTAAGAATGCCTTCAATATTTTGGGACAGAAATATCGGTCGCTCAGCCTGAAATATCTGCTTGGGTTTACCAGCCCTAACATGCTATATAAATCTATACTAATAGCAATAATAATAATAGCTGAAATGAAGGGATGAGGTGTGATACTGATGATAGAGAGGTTTACAATTCACATCAAAGGAGCATTCCACTGGTATCCCATAGAACTGAATGAGTGAAGTAGATGTGATAAACTCAAACAACACAGGCCAAGCTGTGAATATTGTGGTATTTATTTATCCAACTGCACACAAAACACACAACATGTTTTGAGCATCAAGGGCCCTTTATCAAGTGTCAAGTTGGATAAATAAATACCACAATATTCACAGCTTGGCCTGTGTTGTTTGGGTTTATCACATCTACTTCACTCATTCAATAATAATAATAATAATAATGGTAATATCATCTCTGAGGCCATACTGATTTCTTGGGAAAAGGTCACTTACTCCTATTACGCATACACTACACTTCCTGTGAAGCCTTGACTTTTTAAAGGCTGATTATAAACACCCAAATTTCCATACAATGCAATTTATTGTGCTGTAATAGATTACAAAAACACTCTGTAAGACTTTAACTTTCTTTTGCCAAAATGTGTTTTTCTATTGCTCTAAAAATACAATATATTTTAGTGTGGTCAAGCATGAGGATTTTAACACCAGCTGGATGCCTGGCCTTTAATACAAAGAGGCTACTACAAAATGAAGCATAATTGCTGTATTGCTACTGAAAAAGCAAACTTTATGTTCCCAGATGGGGTAATTAGTCTTGGTGAATAGGTCTGATTATATAGAATTAGAACCTGCAAATTAGAATCAGAAAGGAAGTACTATTTAAGCAATGTAAATAATTGGGGATGTGTTTCCATAACATAAACTGTGCTACATATAATTGTAATGTAATGAAGAAATGGACATTCTAATTTAAAGAATTGAGAGGAAACAATGGTAAAAGGAGTTTTCCTATTAAAGAATTACTGTCAACCAATAACTTTTTTTTTAGCTAAAACTACATTTGCATTGGTATCTGAAAATCTTATACCCACTGTCTTCAGATTTGTACACATGTGCGATTGCAGGTGCCAACCCCCGACGCACGATTCGTAGGAACAGATCTCAAAGGAGTGGCCGTTTGGCCGATAAAGTGCCCATACACGGGACAATTATCACATCTGTTCGTGAACCTTTAGGTTGAAAAATCCCACAATGTGATTATTTTTCATATCAGTAAAAAAAAAGATTTTAATAAAAAGCTGATCAGTGGCTATCAGTGGTAATAGACAATTCAGGGATTAGCATTTTTTCACTGATTAAGAGAGAAATAATTAAGGTTATTCCTCCCTTTGTTTCTAATAAGATCTCTCAAATGAGCTGACTTTTTGCTCCTGGGTGTTTCTGTTTTTGTCTGTTCAGTAAATGTACCATTTCTGATCCTCCTAACTTGTTAAGCAAAGCGTGCATTGGCATCCTGTCATTTTCAATTTAAATTACTGGGTATTTTCTGCAAAATATGTTTTCCCTTGTGCCCCGAATTAGTTCCGATGCTGACTAATTTTTTTGCAAGAATATTAAATCATTTCTTTAGCACTTCAGTGTATAAAGGATATATTGCCTATAATTCTCCACGCTGCTCACTATTTAATCAAAATATAATCAGTCTAATATTTTAGTGGAAGCGATATTTGGCTTGCTCTTGGTCAATTTTCTGTAAAAGGGTTATAACAGTAGTTCAGTGATTTAATGTCCGCGGGATATGGATGGTGGTAGGATTGTGTTGATTTGTTATTTTCAGGTAAAAAATGGCGTATTGTTAAACCACAAGATGTTGCCAGTGTTCATGTTTAGAGATGGACTAGAACTCGAACCCGAGTTCAAGCCGAACTATTCGAGCTCGAACAGACTCGGACTTCTCAAACTATCCTGGACCCGGATTTTTGATATTTTCCGGACTTTTGATAATTATCAAACGTTTGAACGTTCGAGGCAAGCGAATATGCGAGTAAAATGTCTATTATACCTATACGCGAGTAAATATCAAATCTGCGAGTAAAATGTCTATTATACATATACGCGAGCATCGAATCCGCGAGTAAAAAGTCTATTATACCTGTACACGAGCATCAAATCTGCGAGTAAAATGTCTATTATACGTATTCGCGAGTAAATATCAAATCTGGGAGTAAAATGTCTATTATACCTATATGCGAGAAAATATTGCATTATCAAATCTGCGAGTCGTTCATGGGATGATTCTCGAATGTTGGAACCCGAGAGCTCTAAAGTAGCGCGCGTGAGAGTAAAATCAAGTTTTAGAATGTCCTGGATATTCGAACATGTTCCCCAGACCATTTCCCAAATCCCACAGCCATTTACATTAAGTTACCATTGATTTTTTAATTGTATGTCATTCAAACTTTTTGAACTATTTGACTCCTATTGACTTTAATGGGTCCGTTTTCGAACTTTTGAACTCTTCATATAGTTTGAAAGTTCAAAAACGGACTGAACTTTCGAAAGTTTGGCCATCTCTATTCATGTTACATGTCATCTGTTTTCTTTGTTAAATGATGTATTGTTGTTTGTATTGTAGTTTTTGCAGTTTTGTTTTGTATAAATTAGCTGATTTCTTCGTTAAAGTTATCAAATTCCTTACTATATTTGGATATTTTATATGATTAACTCAGATTCAGTGACTATTGAGGGTTTAAGCAACTAAAATTAGGCTAATTTAATTGTTTTTTTTAGGAGAACACATTTAACAAGTAAATAAGCAACATCTACCTCCAAGTCCAGGAAGTTACAAATTCATACTTACCTTCCCTGAAAGTGGCCATACACATAGTGACATAGTGATCTGCTGATCTATAATATCACTATGAAAACCAGCATGTCAGATACCAAAAACAGACCAATCTGTTTTCATTGCAGGACACCAAACACATGATTTGGCCCAAAACTGCTTTTTGTCCGATAAAATCTCTATGCATGGAGCTACCATAAAACTGGGCATTGCTGACTTTCTGACCCAGCCAATTGCTCCCCAATCTGACAGGTCAGGAAATCTGTAGCCTTAAATAAGCAGGGTCGCAATATCATGCTACAGATTTCATTTCTGATTCACAGACTAAAGATTTGGAATATCAAGCCATAGTTGATCTGTGTATGCCTAGCCTAAGTCAACTACACATCTTAAAATCAATACTATACAGTATAACGTAATACTTGTTAATTAAATGTTAGATAAGCTCCAAAATTAACCAAAAGGTCACGTAAACTGGCTTGTAGAAGTGGTACTACCAGTTTTTCCTTAATATGCATAGACGTGCTTCAAATGTACAACAGGTGGTACTGGGTCCCCGAAACTCTATGGTTACCCACACTTACAGTTCAAAAACTAAGAGCAAGATAAACTAAAGTTTTATAATAACACATTAATCTAATAAATGAAACATACATATATATATACACTTTTCATTACTGTGTATTATGTGTATATAATTAACTTTTTAACTTTGTAGATTAATAAATTTTAATTAGCTGGCCAGCCCTATATATATATTATTTGTATATAATATATACATATACACGTGTTATATATATATAATATATATAACCCGTGTTTCCTTTCTCAAGTTCTATTCATTATTCTGACACATTTTATGTGCTCAAACAGGAAATGACTTCCTAACTTCCTGTTTCAAACCCTGGTGAAGGGAACAATGTATAAATCAAGCATCAACCTATACTTAAAACACAACATGTTACAAAAATAAAAATAAATCAAAATCTCTATTTAGGCCATTTGGAAATAAGGTTTTTAGCTCATGCATCCACTTTGGTTTCCCATTGTTTTCATTTCAGAGTCCGTTATAAGCCTTTTTATGTGCTACATTTTAATGGGATTAGGGAAATAAATATGTTAATTATATTTTTTTATAATTAATATACCCATTAAGAGATAAATAAAGGACTTCTAATAGCAGAAAATAGAGTGTTAACGTTCAGTTTTTTCTTTTCCTTCTTAAAAAAAATAGTTTCAACTATTTTAGTGCCCTGCCCTATATATAATATTGCTTCACTGTTAAATGGCAAAAATATATATATTTAAACAAGTCATGTCTGCAAGTCAGATGAATGGCTCTATACCATTAGGCTGTTATTGTGTGTTATTATGTTAGTAGTTCTAGACACATGCATTAGCCAAAGGACATGTAGGAGAAACTTTGCATGTCTCCGCCCATTTCTCTAGGAAAGCAGGGAATTAGAAATCTCTATATATTTTTTAATATTTAAGCAATGCTGTTTTATAGCATAGGGCTGTGAAATACCTTCTGTTTAAAGAACACTCTTTTATATTTTATTCTCTATGGAGGGCTTTAAGCTCACCTCACCTTCAACTATATAGCTGAATGGTATCTTGTGGTCCAAAATTCAATCCCACAAAAGCTATTAAACTTCTTTTTTTTTAACTTCTTCAATCAAATATGAGTGAAAATTGCTTTTTGGTAAGATCAAGTATAGATCAATCTGTTCACTGTATCTGTTTTAGGATCTACAATTGAACCCTTTCTGGGAACTTCCTGGTGGCAGCTGGGAGTTGAAAGGGAGGGCAGTATAAGTGAGTCTTCCACAGCCTTCTGGCAAAGGAAGGCCCTATGGATCCCCTCTTGGTGGTTCAGTTTTGGGTGGACAACTAAGAGGGAAAGATGGTCCCGACCACCACAGTACTTGGGGTGTGAGGCACAAAAGGAAACTTCCTGGTGGCAGCTGGGAGTTGAAAGGGAGGGCAGTATTAGTGGGTCTTCCACAGCCTTCTGGCAAAGGAAGGCCCTATGGATCCCCTCTTGGTGGTTCAGTTTCGGGTGGGGAAGGGGAAGATGGTCCCGACCACCACAGGGGTGTGAGGCAAAAAAGCAAGAGGAGAGGGGATTGAGAGCTCCTATATGGTGTTCTCCCCACTCAAAAAATGTAAACAGGTTTGCATGCTACACAATTTGGTTTTAAGTCTTAAGCCGAAAACATTTGGAAGCCGTAATCTCTGTTGTGCACTACTGTTCACAATGCGCATGTGGTTTTATCCCCTCCACAACCTGGTTCCCCTGGTAATTTTTTTGCCTTTGCTGGCTATGGCTTAGGCCTTAATTTGTGCACCCCATTAATTAGCCTAGAATTGGCAGCCTTTTTAATTCCACTTTGCTAAATTTGTATTGTTTTCTTCACATTTGTGGCAGGACAGGCTGGGTCCTTTTTGGGACCCCAGCTTTCCCAATTAAACACTTCCTGGAGACTTATGGCAGCTGGGGGTAGACAAGGAAGGGGAAGAATTGGAGGGCCTTCTGAAGCCTCCTGGCAGAGGAAGGCCCTATGGATCCCCTTTTGGTAGGTTCAGTTGCGCCTAGGCAAACGGTCCCGACCACCGCACAAGCACTTTGTGTGTTCACCATGGTGTTGGGCATGAAAGCACTAAACGGGCTTTCAAAAACAAAAACAAAATAAAAATTGTCATATTGTGTAAGGACAGGCTGGGTCCTTTTTTAGATCCCAGGATTTCAAGTGTTAGAATTTCCATACAAATTTTCTAGTGGGCTCTCCATAATCTCCCATCAAAGGGATGTCTACTGGTTTTCTACTGATTTGTTTGACATTTGCCAGAAAAGGATGGTCTTGACCATCTTAGGGTACTTGTGCTTCACTCTGGTGTTGAGCATGAAAGCACTGAGATATCTCCACCCAAACTAGCTCCAGGGCATTTATAGTGTACATACATTAGTTAACCATTTTTTTGATGTCTTTATTAATTTTTCATTTCTTTTTAACTTCTTGCCTTTGTTTTTTTAATAGGGTGTGTGAAGATTTTATATCCACTGTATCCACACATGGACAAACAGAATAATAATTAGCTGCAGTATATCCAAACATGGTATAAAGGATAAAGGTTTGTGCTCTCTGCTTACACAGGGAGCTGTGACATCAGCACAAGCAAGCTCCTGGCTTGATCTAGCCCGCTTTTATCCTACTGCTGGAACAGAGCATCATCAGCTGCATGAAAATCCCCACTCCTGACCTTCTTCTTGTTTTTAAAGCAAGCTAAAAGCCTGAAAACAAAAAATAAATCTCTCACTAAGGGCTTGTTCCCACTAGGGGCACGTTGGTGCAATTTTTTGCAGTGAAATTGCACCAAAACGATTTGCACATAGGTGTAAATGGTATAGTTTTCAACACACTGCATACAGCAGTTTTGTGTGGTACTGCATAGTGGTGCCATGGAAATCAATTTACATCGATTTACAATACAGGCCTATAACTTTGGATTGACAGTAGCTAGAGACAGTTGGGTTGCTTTGTTAAAACATTTTGGGCACGTGCGCCGGATCATTAGCAAAGTGCTCCAAAGGTTTTAGGTTTTAACACATCCTTACTAATGCAAGTGCTGAGAATCTCTGATTTCCCCATTATCTGTGGCTGCGCGACGATGATGCACCGCGTACCATGCCGCCAATGTCTACCTTGTTTTCCCCATGTAGTTGGAGCTGCTGCAGTCTGCAGATTTTACTGTGCAACAAGGTCAGATCAACTGTGATGTGTGTCAACTGCCCACCTCTGATGATATTCATGTCACGATGACCCACCACCTCCCCTTCTTCCCACCCTTCCCTGAAGTCACGTTTGGCAGGATGGGTTGTCTGCTATGCTGGAAATGGAATCTGAATAATGCTCATTATGGGGGTAGTTTCTAAAGGAGTATTGAGTACACAGAACTGTCTGCCAGCAGGTATGGTAAAGAGGAATCTGGGCACATCTTAATAAGGAAAACAGGCATACCCCACCCCCGTTCTGTGGATACCAAACACAGTGGCTGACTGAAGCAGCAGAGCAGATCTCTGGAGTCCTCCATGTAGAGGAAGCATGTAAATGTTACTTAACATTTGTAAAGAGCTTTTCTCCTAAAGGACTCAAAGCATGGGACTCTCCTAAAGGGTCTCATAAGGTCAAGTGCTCTTGACGTTAGAGATGCCCCATGCTAGAGATATTATCATAGGCTTGTTTAAAAGGTATAGAAGGCACTAGAATGGGGCAATCGTTATTGCTTATATGGATTGTTATTTTGTTAAATTGGAACACTCTAAAACAATTCTACTTGTACTTGTTGACAATGTACAGAGATGAACTGTGAAATGTCTTCATATGTCATCCAATGCAATGCAAAATATTCACTGTGTGGCCTCCCATAGAGAACTGCTTTTCTACAGTAGCTGTAAGACAGGTCATGATGAATGAACCTTGAGATTGGCTTTCTTACAGCTATTTTAACCATATCATTTATCTCTTTATAAAACCAGGAAAATCCTAATTCCCTCAATGTTACAATAATATTACATCAACTTTTCTAATTTCAAAATAAAATGTTTAATTTTTTTTTACTATACATTGGGGGAGATTTTCCTGGAGCCGCAATCGATTCAGGTAAATCTTTCCACGTAATTTCAATATTGCGTTTGCGATCATGAGTAAATCCCAAAAGGGATTTACTCACATCGTGATTTTAACGCCGGCTGTTAAAATCTCATGTATAAAGAAGTACAAGCCCGATCTTAAATCACGAGCTCCAGTTGCACCAGTTGCATGGGTGTCTTTCGCAAAACCGATTCAGCCAGCACGGAGATGGAGTTAAACCTGCCCTAACTGATATTGAATTGGTTAGCGCAACTCCAGAAATTTGCTTAGTGATCTTCTGTAAATTAGCCCGATTATCCTGTCTTCTTCACAGATCACATTAATTTATCAAACAAAACAAAAACCTCTGAATGTTATCCTTGTGAAAAGATTTCCTAATTGACATCCAGTCATACATTATTTTGGCTTTTCCTTAGGGGAAAGATGTTGTCATTACTTGGTACAAATGCTAGATTGACATCTGGGAAAAAGATGTCCTAACACAACAAAGACATTGGGAAGTAAGGAATTTGATATTTTTCTTTCCCAATGGGAGTCTAACCAACAATATCACTCATTTAAAAAATTATATTTTAGTGCACATAGGAAAAACGTGTTAAAATAAGTCAGAAAAAACTTTTCAAAGAATGTTTTTATTACTATGTGTTTTCAATTTAGAATTTGTTTAATCTGCTCTTTTCTATGTTTAAAACCATCAAAAAAGTTAATTTATGAATTAATAAAGCACAAAAGGCTGACCAGATCCTACTTTTATGTAAGGCTAAAATAATCTTTTTAGTGATAGATAGATAGATAGATAGATAGATAGATAGCAGAGTTAGATAGATAGATAGATAGATATATAGATAGATAGATAGATAGATAGATAGATAGATAGATAGATAGATAGATAGATAGATAGATAGATAGCAGAGTTAGATAGATAGATAGATAGATAGATAAATAGATAGATAGATAGATAGTTAGATGATAGATAGATAGATAGATAGCAGATAGAATAGATAGATAGATAGATAAATAGATAGATAGATAGATAGATAGATAGATAGATAGATAGATAGATAGATAGACAGACAGACAGATATAGATAGATAGATAGATAGCAGAGTTAGATAGATAGATAGATAGATAGATAGATAGATACATACATAGATAGATAGATAGATAGATAGATAGATAGATAGATAGATAGATAGATAGATAGATAGATAGATAGATACATCTTTGGCTTAAACAGCACCTGGAAAGTTTATTCATTGTCCCATAATTGTTAAGATAAGAAACATTTATAGGACAATTTTTTTATTGGGAATTCAATGGAAAGGGTATATTCTATAAAATGTGTTAGTGTTGTGTAGTGTTTTCATTTTTATCTACAGTAATATTCTAAAGGGCTGTCACATTTTAAAATATTATGAGATGACTTTAAAATCACATGTTTCAGGAATGTTTTCTAAACCCTTTTAATGTTTCCCTGCCAAGGTAATCACTACATTTTATCTTGGTTACACTATAATATCACTCTTGAAGTAAACTAAACAAACATTTTTTACTCCAGTAGTTTGCATTTACTTACAACTAAAATGTGAATTCTGTAATTAAGAAGGAGGGTTCTGTGTTGTTGCCAGTAAATCTCATGGTCCATGTAGTCTTTAAACAGTCTTGTGAGCATGTGCACCACACCCCCTTAACCCAGAATTCACTTTCTTTATTCACAGAGCATTTTCTATACAGATATCTTCATACCAATATGGGAGCCCCAGAAAAGACTGTCAAAGATGCTGTTCCTCTGCAGATTATTTTCCAGACAGCATACTTTTCTTTTTTTTTTACTTCTACGAGTTAATACTGAGTGGGATCTAAAAACCATCTGGTATCCCCTTTTCGCCACAGCCCTAAAAATGGACACTACTAAAAAAAAAACCGCTAGCGCTATACAGGTTTGTTATCAGACTTGAAGATATGGGGCACTTTAAGCCACACTCACTAGATAGTTAATAGAGATAGAAAAATAGCCAGAGAGACAAACAGATAGACAAACAAAGACAAACTGAGAGATAGATACACAGCCAGAAAGTAATAGATAGATAGAAAGGCAGGGAAATATAGACAGAGAGAGAGAAAAGAGGTCGACAGAGATACACAAAATAATGACAGAGGCACAGTATTCCATTATACCGGTCATCACAGACATGCTAATTATACTCCACTGACAACTTAGTTACAGCTACTGATCTGCTTCACCTTATGTTTCATCCCCATCTCCTCTAGACTGTAAGCTCTTTTGGGCAGGGCCCTCCATCCTAATGTACCACAGAAATGCTGTAACTTTCCGCACTGAATGCTGCTGGACCATCACTTAAATTATTTGCACTTTGTATTACTTACGACCCTTTTATGTAACATGTATGATTTCCTTATGAATATTAATTCTACTGTAAAGCACCATGGAAGTTGTATAAAAAATCCACAATAATAATAATAATACTGGTAGCGAACTGGCATTTTCATTACATGCTGGAAGCAAACTGCCAATTTCATAATATACTGGTAGGAAATTGGCATTTTAATTGTATT
Source organism: Hymenochirus boettgeri (assembly GCA_019447015.1). Lineage (NCBI taxonomy): Eukaryota > Metazoa > Chordata > Amphibia > Anura > Pipidae > Hymenochirus > Hymenochirus boettgeri. The sequence continues at coordinate 162,868,635 of CM033473.1, read as the reverse complement.
CTGGTAGCAAACCGGCAATTAAACAATATACTGGCAGCAAACTGGCATTTTTGTTTATTTTGGTATAGCAAACTGGCATGCATTTATGTTAAACTGGTAGCAAACTGACATTTTGCATTTTTTGGCTGGTATATACAAGTTGCCCATATTGCCTACACTGATTGATACATACAAGTTGCCCACATTGCCCATACTGACTGCTACATAAGAGTTTCCCACATTGCCCATATTTATTGGAACATACAAGTTGCTCCCATTGCCCATACTGATTGGTGCATACAAGTTGACCCCTTTGCCCACCCTGACTGGTACATAAAACTTGCCCCATTGCACACATTGTCTGGTATATGCAACTTGACCCAATTGCTTACTGACTGGTACTTACAAGTTGCCTCCATTGCCCAATGACTGGTACATACAAGTTGCCAACAAGCTTTAATTTACTGTGGCAGATTAGTGATGGCAGGCGGGCGGTGAGTCAATGCAGAGTCTGCACTGGATCACCAGCTATTGTAGTCCTACTGTATCTTCCCCATCTCGACGCACGTTCGAGTTGCCTGGATACATGCACCTCCCGTGCACAATAGCGCATGCATGCGCACATCCAGGAAACTCAAAGTTGAGCGAGATAATGGATACTGTCAAGCCAAGATGGCTTTCTTCTAGGGTTTTGGGCACTTTAGGAAAAAAGATTCGGGACACTTCCCAAACATCCGGGGTATGTGCCCTGAATCTTTTATTGTAGCGATGCCACTAGATTTACCAAAATTTCTGCTGCCGGATATCACTGCTTTATAAATAGCAATAAGTTAGATTTTGGCAAAATCAGCCGCTTTAATGGTGGGGGGAAGTTAATGGACCTTTATAAATATGCCGCCACTTTAAAGATTCACCCAATCCTTTGAGATTCTAAAAACTACTTTGCATTAACCAGTCTGTGTTTGTACCATAGATGATTCACATAATACCAATTTACTACAATTTGCCATTGAAGGAGTCGCGGATGAAACACGTTTGGCTCCTCGTCATTTTTCTTTTTAGCCTGCTCCTTCTCCATGCTGACAGATGAAATAAGAAGCCATGTGCTCTGTTTTTAAGTTGATCTGCCATCTGGTGTGTGCCTCTCTATTCAGAATACCCTACTCCCACTAGCTAGAGAAGGATCGTTACTGATAAGATTAAGCTTCATTATTTTGCGTCCAGTATGGAGAAGATTTTACGAGCTTTCAGCTCATTCTGCTATACTTATTGCACTTTAAACTATCTACCTCATTATTGCATAGTCACTATATAACTTTATGACTGAGTACATGTATTATAGATAATACTTATTGATAATAATAAGAAACTATGATTGTGATTTAAAGGGTATCTCCACTGATAAAAGTCACCTGGGTTGTAAGGATAGATATGTGTAAGGTGGATATGTACCTGCAGTATCCTGTGTCTTTCAGCAGTAGTTTAGAAGAAATCCAATGAGTTTCCCCCAGAAACTCACACACACACACACACACACACACACACAACACACACACACACTTTAAGCTACTGAGTTCACTGATTAATGGAGGAATAATCACATGACCATCACAGCAGCTTGCTGACTTCACTAATTAATGGAGTAATCAGGTACTATCTTTTTCTCTCTCCCACTCCCTCCCATACCAGATTTCCTCATATTCCCAGCATCCCCTATGAAATCAATCCTTGATCAATTTTTCAACCATCCCTCTCAGAGTTAGACACAAAAAAATCTTTATTAAAAACAACAAAGTTCCCCCTACTTACAGTAGTGTGGGAAGAGGGTTTTAACTTTTTCTCCTCTGTCTCTCTCATCAGCTGAAAAATGAACTTAGAGAGTCAGGGAGGAAAGGATTTCTTACTGCAGCCAAGTGGGTGTGTCTGCTACCATGATGATGCACATTGAGTGACAGCACTCTCAGCACAGGGGAAGACACACCCCCAGGAACCTGCACAACTTTCCCATGCTGCTGCAATCAAACGAAAGGGAATTCTGGGGGAAAAAAAGGTAGGGGGAGGGTTGGGGGATGGTGTACTTTAAAATAAACCAAAAAAAAAATGCTTTTTCCTCAGTGGAGATACCCTTTAATGTATTAAGCTTACCTGGATGAATTGATATAAATAATTATTATCCATCCCTACCTGTGTGTAAGAGTGTGTATGCATGGATATAGCGATATACTGATTTATTGATTGATTGCGAAATTAATTATATTATGTATTTAGGCTAAGGTGAGAAGTTTTTTAATTGCTATTTTTGTTTGTACTTTATACTATCCCAAATGATGAATTGAAATAAAGATTTGCTTTAAAATTAGGGTGTGCCCTGTTGTGAATCCACTGCTGCTTTTTCCTTTTTCTTCTCATATATTATATTTTTGAGTAGTAGGAGCAACCCTGTTTATTGATATATAATTGGTTAATTCTATATGGTCTGTGCTGGTTGGTCCCTCCGTTTTTTTTTTGTTTACAATTTGGGTGGTGGTTTTGGGCACTTTATCCCCTTGTCCAAACTACCCATGGCTAAATTACTTTCACAACTCTTTGTTTAACTTATCTTCTGTCTTCATGGGATTTCTGAAAATATTGTTTCAGACAGGAGGGTTCAATTTGTCTCTCGGTTTTTACGTTCTTTCTGAGCCTCTTTGGGGGCATCTTTGTCTTTTTTTCAGGGTTTCATGTTGAGACAAACAGCCAAAATGAATGAATTTTTCTGTAATTATGGCAGAGACCTTACATTTTCTTTTGTAAAAGACTTCTCTTTTGACATACCAGCTGTGGAGGACTGGTTAACTTACTTTACAAATGTTTGGTCACATGTGGTAATCTTAAACAAACCACTACTCAGTGAGCTGCTGCCAATTTGTTTTTGTTCTGTGCTAATGGATGGGGCCTGTTGTTGTATAATGCACACTTTTCTTTTAACCAATCCCTAAAATCAAATGAAAGCAAGAGGTTATCCCGTTAAACACATCTGTAAATGTAAACATGGTAGCAGTTTATAGCAGTTTTTCTAATGTTTAGCTGCAAGAATGCTAACATTGCAAATTTTGTTACAATTATCTGTTGTTTGGAGGACACATAAAAAGGCAACAAGGGCTGCACTGATTGCAATAAAACTGCATTAGCTCTGACTTAGTCTGCTGCATGTACTGTGTAATGTGTCATTAGATTATATGTAATATATTATCCAAGACTAGCAAGATGTGCATCCGCTGTTCTCCTGTCTCTTCTGGGGAGACCCGTCAGTCAAGGCCACGACGGAAGTGCCTATTAGCCCATAAAGGGTTACACAAGGCAGCCCAAGTGAAAATAGTTCCCTTATAAAAAAGGCACACACTGGTATCGTCATATCAAATCAACAGAGACGTTTAAATGCATGCACATTAAATCACAATAAGTACTTTGTGGTCCATCCTCAAGCAGGTCTCTCCCTGGACCTATGGGTGTTTCTCCCATTTGCGTATCTATGCCAGGGCTTTGTCAGGGTCTCCAAATTTCTTAAACAACATACCCCTTTTGTTAAGGGTCCACCAATTTTCTTAAAAGCAGTGTTGCTCAATTTTTCACTTACAGTTGCAAGTAAAAGTATGTGAACCCTTTGGAATTATATGGATTTCTGCACAAATTGTCATAAAATGTTATCTGATCTTCATTTAAGTCACAAAAATAGACAATCATGGTCTGCTTAAACTAATACCACACAAATAATTAAATGTTTCCATGTTTTTATTGAACATCATGTAAACATTCACAGTGCAGGTGAAAAAAGTATGTGAACCCTTGGATTTAATAACTGGTTGAACCTCCTTTGGCAGCAATAACTTCAAGCAAACGTTTCCTGTAGTTGCAGATCAGACGTGCACAATAGTCAGGAATAATTCTTGAGCATTCCTCTTTACAGAACTGTTTCAGTTCAGCAGTATTCTTGGGATGTCTGGTGTAAATCCCTTTCTTGAGGTCATGCCACAGCATCTCAATCAGGTTGAGGTCAGAACTCTGACTGGGCCACTCCAGAAGGTGTATTTTCTTCTGTGTAAATCATTCTATTGTTGATTTACTTCTATGCTTTGGGTCGTTGTCCTGTTGCAACACCCATCTTCTGCTGAGCTTCAGTTGGTGGACAGATGTCCTTAGGTTCTCCTGCAAAATGTCTCGATAAACGTACTAATTCATTTTTCCTTTGATGATAGCAATCCGCCCAAGCCCTGACACAGCAAAGCTGCCCCAAACCATGATGCCCCCATGTGCCTATTTGTCTCCACACGTAGTGTTGTGTGTTTATGTCAAACAACTCAACTTTGGTTTCATTTGTCTACAGAATATTTTGCCAGTACTGCTGTGGAACATCCAGGGGCTCTTTTGCAAACTTTAAACATGCAGCAATGGTTTTTTTGGACAGCAGCGGCTTCCTCTGTTGTATCCTCCCATGAAATCCATTCTTGTTAACTGTGAACAGGGATTTTAGCAGGTGCCATACTTTTGTAAGTCTTTAGCTGACACTTAAGGATTCTTCTTCACCTCATTGAACATTTTGCACTGTGCTCTTGCAGTCATCTTTACAGGATGGCCACTCCTAGGGAGAGTAGCAGCAGTGCTGAACTTTTTCTATTTAAAGACAGTTTGTCTTACGTGGACTGATGAACAGCAAGGCTTTTTGAGATACTTTTATAACCCTTTCCAGCTTTATGCAAGTCAGCAATTCTTAATCGTAGGTCTTCTGAGAGCTGTTGTGTGCAAAGCATCATTCACATCAGGCAATGCTTCTTGGTAAAACTAAAACCAATCATATCTCATTGATGGGACTCCAGTTGGCTGACACCTCACTCCAATTAGCTCTTGGAGATGTCATTAATCTAGGGGTTCACTTACTTTTTCCACCTGCACTGTGAATGTTTTAATGGTGTGTTCAATAAAAACATGGAAATATTTAATTATTTGTGTGGTATTAGTTTAAGCAGACTGTGATTGTCTATTGTTGTGACTTAGATGAAGATCAGATCACATTTTATGACCAATTTGCAAAAAAATCCATATAATTCCAAAGTGTTCACATACTTTTTCTTGCAACGTTATACTACACACTAGCACCATCATAAACATTGTATCCTAACTGGAAAAAATGGAATTATTTTGCTGCAATATTACACAGAAAATGTGAATATTTCAACAAGTCTATCTTCTATTATTAGATTATTCTCAATTATCACATATGCATTTAACCCTCCCGTGTCTACCATATGACAAGTTACTCTATATATTTTTACGGGAAATGCATTTTCCCTTTCATTTACAAATGGGTAAATGAACGTTTCAACGTTTCCATCCTGTAGATCCTTATCAATATCACCTCCTCTTATCCCTAAAGATATTGCTTCTATCCTACAAAAAGACCCCCCATTTTTGTTAATTGTTAAGTCCAAGAAATTTACTGATACATGGCTATATTCATATGTTAACTTAATGTTTAAGTCAGTTAAGCCTGTTAATAAATCCAGTCAAACCCTCGACTGAACCCTTTCACGTCGTCCACATAGTGGAACCAAATGACAACCTCCTCCTCCCTTTTCAGGTTCAATAAGGCCTCACTAACCACGTAATTTCCCCATAAACCGAGATGGAGACAAGCGTATGTTGGAGCACATGCCGCCCCCATCGAGGTTCTTCTCGTTTTTCAGTAGAATTTATTATTGAAAATGAAACAATTGTTTTCCAACACAAAGGATAGGAGCCTGATCATGAATTCAATATGGAGCCTATGCTTTTCACACCTTGTTATAAGGAATGTTCTTATCGCCAGGGCACCAACTGTATGGGCAATAGAGGAATACAACACCTCAATATTGAGGATCACCAAGACATGCTGCAAACTCGGGGTGGGGGGAATAGAAGTCAATAACCTCCAAATGATCACTGGATTTGTCAGGAAGTGCACAGTCCTATCATAATTACTACGTGGAATGCTGATATTGCAGCAGTGCCAAAAACGGAATAAAAGTGAAACAAAACACCTACTTGTATCTCCATATCAAATCAACAGAGACATTCAAATATATCCACATCATTTAATATATCACAAAAAGCACATAAAGTGCATATGACTCTCATTATCCCCCCTAGTACCAACTTACTGTGTACCGATAATGATTACGATAAATATATTAATATAAAGTGCAGTGCCATAAATGTGCCAATGAAGCAACCCTCACCTCAGGTAAGTTTAAGCTTGTGTAACCCAAACCCAAGATCCAGTCCCACTGAGTAGCCCTCACTAATCGGATCAGTTCGTAGTGATTAAGTGTGGAAACACACATCCTATCCGCTCATGGGGGAAGGCCAAATGGTGGCCTTTCTGTGGGATAGAAGTGATTTGGTTAGGGATAAGAGGAGGTAATATCGATAGTAGACTCTTCCAAAGGGAGCTCCTTTGGATCTTCAGGATGAAAACATTTAGCCTGTTTGGACTCAATGAGGTTGTTTTTAGGCGTAGGACTCCTAGGCAAAGAACTAGGGCGCCAATGTTGAAGTAAGAGGCCTATTCTTCTCCCTAGCATCTTCCTGTCAGTTTTTACTTTGAGTGTTAGAACTGCTCTCCTTGTTCTGCTGCTATAATTTGCAACATTGTAGTGAGAAGAAAGCCTGAACTCAGCACATTCTACTTGGAAACAATGTTGCAAATGAAGTGAAGGTGAAGGAAGGAGGGGAGGATGAGCTCAGTACTAAGCAGAGCAGCTCTGAAGTGGCAAGTAAAAGTTGCTGCAGACTTTTTAACAGTGGTCCCTGTGACTAGCAGCCATGAGACTCCTATCCCTGCCAATTTTTTCCTTCCACCCAACTCTCCAATTTGAACTTAGATTGGGTGAGGAGTGAAGAATTCAATGGAGGTGACATAGAAAGCAGGTACATACGATATATCATGTCAATGCTGGCAGCTGAACGAGTTAAAGATAATGTTCTGGCACTGAAAGTGTTAATGGCAATACACTGGGAAAGTGCTGGCACTGAAGGGTTAATAGCAATATTCTGGGGAAGTGCTGGATCCCCCTTATGCTATCTACATTGTTGCAGCTACAAACAGCACATTTGCTGTGTCGGAGGGCAGTGACACTACGAACTGATAATTTCCGATTAGTAAGAGCTACTCAGTGAGACACAAGCTTGAACTTACCTGAAGAGGTCAGGGTTGCTTCATTTGTATTTTTATGGCACTGCACTTTATATTTATATATTTATTACAGTCATTATTGGTACACAGTTAGTTGGGAGAAGGTAGAATTAGTGAGAGTAATATGCACTTTGACTGCATGATGCACTGTGATTTATTAAAGGACATGTCCACCCCCAAACTAAAATGTAACCCACTACTGACCCCACTGTTATTAAAAACCAGGAAACCAGGTGTCTTCCTGATCAAAGATTTCTGCCTCCTCATGTGCAGATGAGTCTTTTTCTCCACTCCCTTACTCCTGATCCCTCTATGGCTGCCCTTCACCTAAAATAAAATGTTTTTGATATAATGTAGGGCCTTTCTCACTCCCAACTGCTATGTTAGTTTGCTAAAAAGAGGAATCCAGGCTTTACTTACAGCCTTTTGCTCCCGCGCAGCTCTCCATTTATGGCAGCAGCTTTGTTGTACTGACCTATTCCAAAACAATGCAAGGCTCCCATCAGACCACTTGTTCTTTATTTTGATTATGATGACTATGAAGTCAGTTGGGAAGCCACTGCTCTGTTAAAGGATAAGTTCATTCAGAAACGGTATCCTATTTGCCATGTTCCTACTGCTTCCAGGTTAAAGGGACACTATACTGAAAAAATAACTTTGCCTCATCTTAATCTATAATTGAATATATGTCAATTATAGAGGTGACCACCCACTGATATCACTACACGAGTGCTACCCAGGTTCCCCTAACTGGGAAAGAATATAAATAGATATCCCCTAGCACTGAAAACAGGATCTCAAGACCAGATAAACATAAAACAGCACCCCGTGGTGGTAAAAATAGTGATAAAACTAGAAACCAGAATATAAAAAATATAAACAGCGTTTATTTTATATAAATATAAAAAATGGCTGGCAGGCCAAACCACACTGAACATAACAATATTAATATATAAATAAATAATCAATCTGTATAAGTATAAAAAGTAGAAACGTCTACAAAAACGTCTACTCATACACTTGGCTGTGTTTTCAGTGTGTACACACATGAACTGTATTTACACGTTGTTTGGATTACATATTTACTGCTAAAGACTTCCACATTCTTATTACCGTTAGAGGAGGAGATGTGATTCACATTACCTTTGACTCTTATTTACTGGCTCTACCGATTTGGGTCTTTTTGAAGACATTTCTACTTTTTTTTTATATATCAATAATGTTATGTTCAGTGTGGTTTGCCAGCTATTTTTTTTATATTTATATATAATAAACGCTGTTTATTATATATATATATATATATATATATATATATTCTGGTTTCTAGTTCTGGTTTCTAGTTCTATCACTATTTTTACCACCACGGGGTGCTAGTTTATGTTTATATGTAAGTAGCACTTACTCTGATTAGCTTTTGTTGCTGCATGCCTTCAATCCAGCACACATTTTGTTTTTTTTAGGAGCAGTATACCCCTCCCTATTTTAACCACTCCCACTTCCATCTGACCTGACTTTTTTCCTACAAACCAACTGTCAAGCCAGCATACAGCATACAGCATTTCAGCTGTCACCATTCCAGCTACAGTAAAAATACTCACAGAAGAATTGTTTTTGAGAGCAAGGAACTTGATTGACAGCGGAAATATAAGAAGTTTTACATTGGATATCTAAAGAAATAGGGTGCAGATCAACAAAAAAATGATACAGTGGTGGTTGGGAAGAATTATAGTTTCCAGTTATGGTTAATTTAAAATAACCTATTTTTCAAAATAGATGCCCTTTAAACTGCTGCTATAGCGCACGTACTCGCAGGTATGATTTCAATCTTCGTACCCAGCTTCTAATACATAAATTGAAGAACGGGAGGAAGACATATCTCCTTTAACCCCCATTCTGCAATTAATGCGAAATAGAATAGGTTTACTTTTTGAGTGAATCTATCCTTATAGTAAAAAAGAAGACATCTTGAATATAAAATAATACCTTTTATTGGCTAACTAAAATGATTGAACAAAGACTGATTGACTAGAACAAAGACTTTCTGACATTACACAGATGTTATCTTTTGCCCCCATGCTTAAATAAAACAGTAAATGCATATTCAATGATCACACGCAGTAATAAAAGATTACGACAGCCATTGCCAATCAGGCATGGGGGCAAAATATAACATCTGTGTAAAGTCAGAAAGCCTTTGTTCTAGTATGTATAAAATAGAGTGCTTTACAAGATTCAGTATTGTATCATGCCTGAGGAAGAAGCCTAGTGCTTCGAAAGCTTGCATTTTCAATCATTTTAGTTAGCCAATAAAAGGTATTACTTTATATCCAAGATGTCTTCACTTTCATCTATGGCTAACACAGTACAATTCTCTACTACTACTATTTATAGTAAAAAGTTGATTATGGGACCACCAGCAAGAAAATGACAGCATCTGGAGAAGCCTAACCCTGGTTGATGAAGGACATAGAGGTTTCTTGTTAAGCATATTAAAAATTCAATGTTCAATTTAAATTTATTACTAGTTCTACGAGACTTTCAAGGAATGAAAAGGCTATGGCTTATGAACATTAAAACATTTTTTAAAGAAATGCATAACTGCCCTTTGAAAATAAATAGACAAGATCTTCTACTGGAAAAATGTTGCTATTAGGCTATAAATGTCTGAATATAATTTGCATGTCTGGTACATCAATTAACATCTGTCTTATGAAATATTTATACAGCATTCATATAATAAAACACTGCACATTCATTATTTCTCTGGCACACTCATTATTCTACTAATAGTTCCAGGTGGATTGTTGCTATGGTCATTTGCAGTAATCTCTTATTTCCTGGTATAGTGTCTCATTTGAATAGCTTATTAGTATATATCATATAAAAATGTTCATAATAATAATAATAGTTTTATTAAAAAAAACAATATCAGTAGCTTAATGTACCTTTGCTGGTTTGATTTTAGTAGGGTTGCTGCCTCCTAGGCCTTGGAGGTATGTCGTGGGTGGAGCTTAATGACCTGATAAATAAATAGAACAAGTCTGTAGTTTTAAAATTGTTTTACTGTTAACAGCAGGGATACACCGATTGGGCATGTACAATACTGGATGGGCTGCAAACTTTGTCATTTTAGGCTGAGAATCCTTTTAATTGTAATTGTGGTCTCCATACAAGGATGAAGTGCCCATATATGTAGCCTGTCAGTGGGTCCTTGGTAGGTGTCAGTACTTTGTGGAGTGTGTCTCAATCGTAGTAAGGGTCTAGGGGGATGTTAGACTATTTTCCAGGATTTAGGATCTGCGATTTCCAGTTTTACCAAGATCACTTTTTACCTTCACTTGCAGACATTTTCTCTTTTTGCCGCAATACAGGACTTAACGCAATGAACATTGGGCGATTTTGATACTACCATCGCACAGCCATATGGCGATGCTTTCCATGGCTAAACCGATAAGCTTTATAAATATGATGAAATAGCGATCATTGCCGACGTGATGTCCTGTGATAGTGAAATAGCAAAAATTTTAATAGTTTCTAAATATGCCCTATATGCTTGTAAAGTTGCAGTTCCTTGTCTGTCGTGACTGTCTGAGTCTGTGACAGTCACATAATGTGCTGTGTAATCTGCCCTTTCCTCTACCTGGACACCTTAGGGAGAGAAAAAAATATTTTCAGGCTTGTGGCTAAATTTAAAAAAGATATAGAAGTTCAGGTGTGGGGCCTATTATGCAGCTGATGATGGTCTGTCCCAGTAGTGAGCATGCTCCAGACTGAGACTTTGACAGAGCAGTGTTGCTGCTGATGTCACAGCCCACAGTACTAGTAAGAAAAAACACCTTTCATACTGCTGTAACTTTGTATAGACTGCAGCCAGAAACATGATCCTGTAGTAATTTTAAAGGTAGGAGAATTTTTAATAAATGACACTTTGTTTATGCTTACTAGTAAAATGGTAATGCATTTAAACCACTTGATGTGTAATTTTAACTAAAAAGGATAATTTGCACTATACCTGGGTGCATGCACACCTATGTGCTAAAGATAAAGCTGATTAAAGGAGCTTCAGAGTAAAAAGGGTTTAGTGAATATTAAATATGATTTAAATTTAGGACACTGATATTTTGGATGGAAATTTACACCAAGCACTTTCATGCTGGCATCCAAACATAAAGCATCTTCACTAGGTGGGTGTTTGACAAATGCAGAAGCATTGTGTGTGTGATTATAATTTCCCTTTGTGGTAATTGTAAAGTGTTTTAAGTATCTGAAGCATGCAAAAATTCACTTTTAAAGTTTACCTTTAGGTATGCTATCACTTGGCATATTAGCTGATGTGCAAAATGCTGGAATGCACACTATTAAAGACCATAAACCTCAAAGGAAAAGGTTTATGCTACAACACATTTTCCCTGACTAAAGCTGTGTACACAAACAAGATATGGGCCAAAGTTAGTTTTTAAGACCAATCTTTGGACGATTGGCCCAACAATTTTTCCCTTGCGCATTAGTCAAGAACACTTTTCTATTCTATAGGTAGGGAAGAGGGAGTGTCTATGAGACACACCACTGCTCTCTGACAAGGTTTAGTTATCTGGTGGGACAGATCTACAGACAATGGTGAGTGTCCCATACTCTGCCATTTCAGCTTGCATGTGTACAAACCTTTATATATATTATATAAGATATCTTGTGTCTTTTTATAGCAATCCCTAATCAATGATACCCAATAAAATGTCTCCCAACACCAAGCCTATTTAAAGCCCCTAGACACACCCCTGACCTGCCCAGTCACACCCCAAGGGACAAAGTTCGATGGATCCCAGGAAAAACCCTTCATATCGGGGGAGGGGGGCACCCTGGGAAAAATGTTCCTGTAGTGTAGGCCACCGTAGTCCAATGCCCATGCACTATGATCCAGGCCCTCTGCTTGCTGGAACTGGACTGGAGGGTTCGCCAACCCTCGATTTCACAGTTTGAGGGTTCGATAACCCTTGAATCCTCTATTTGTGGGGAAATTATTGAAAATCGAATTCGGGAGCTCGAAAGCACTGCGCATAAGAATAAAATCTATTTTTTTAAAATTCTGGATATTCATACGTGTCCCCCAGACCATTTAAATTAAGTTACAGGTCCCAGAGCCATTTAATTAAGTTACCATTGTTATTTTAACTGTATTTCAGCCGAACTTTTCAAACTATTTGACTTCCATTGGCTTTAAAGGGTTCGTTTTCCAACTTTCGAACTTTTATCAAAGTTCGAAACTTCAAAAATGAACCAAGCTTTATGAAGTTCGGCCATCTCTACCTCTAAAAAATGCTATTGCTTTGCTTATACACCATACCTTGAAAAAAAGGATAGTGCACAGGATTCATAAGAAAAGCAACTTTCTGTTCTTCCATTAAACTATTCATGCTGCTATGGAGAAACAATCACCTTACAGCAGAGCAGCCCATTTGACTATTGACCAGATTAGCCCATATGTCTACTGTCGTTTTGTTTTTCAGTTTTGTCCACATGTCTGGTACAGGGTGATCATGTTTAGGCAATGAAAACGTTTCAAGTTCCTTCCATCAATCCACCAGCCACCTGGACTAATAAACCATGCTCTATCAAATAATGTCAAAAAAGCTTCTCTAAAGATATGAAATTCTATTACCAGACCTATTTCTAAACTAAGAATATACTAGTAGCCATCTGCATAGAGAGCAGAGATGAAAGGCCAAGTCACAGTATGTTGTGAGTTTATTATTAAATATTGCGTCTTTTTTGAGAACATTTTTTCCAGCCATAAATTATTAGCCAGTTGCAAATGAACTTAAACCCTTGAATCCATTGATGCCAAAATGTCTTATTGCTGTTCCTTTCTTGCCATAGGAATTTTTCCATCCTTCAGTAATAAAGGGCATTAGTCCCATTAGTTCACATGACAGCACGGTCTTGTCTGTAGTGGATTGTGACACATTCACAGAGTGTTCCAATACTTTAAAAATAATAAAGATGCAATGGGGGTTCAGCCTACTAGACTTTTGGGAGGGGGTCTGTAGCATTGCCACTGGAAGTATGATCTCTTCAGATTGAGTTACTGGGAGAATGAACTTTTAAGCATTTCCAGAAAAAAATCTTTGAGAATTTAATCCCTACTGATTTGTGGTTTCAGTGATGTCGTCCAAGCTGATTTCTTTTTTTAAACAGACATCTTTACCCTTGTGCTAAATGTTCTACATGTTAACATAAATGAAAAAACTCTAACTATATCAGAAAAGGGCAATGAGCTTTTCTTGCCAGTAGTCAAAGCCTTTGTAAGCACAGCTGTAATATTTCTTTTGACAGTGTATCAACTCCCTTAGACCAGTCAATGGATTTACTCTGCTATTGATCAAAGCATTTCATTTTGGCAGTATGAGGATGCCGTATCACACAACTACCAAATTTACATTAACAGATACAGGGAATCTATATCTTTCTGTTCTAAATGAAAACTCCCGTCATCACCTCACAGCGTAGAGCAAAGAATGAAGGAGTTATTTAAAAGTTTCAAGGCAAAAGTTTGATACGGATGCTATAGGTAATTCTACATACTATTTTGTTAAAAATATAAAGCTTTTTCTGTCCTTGTTAATTTTTTTAGGCTACTCATTACATTTATAAGGTTTAACATATTATTTGAGAATCACCAGAGCGTAATTTACCATTAGATTAAGATTATCCTTCTATTCTATAATTAAGTGGGGGATAGGAACACTTCCTTTTAAGTCCCCTGTTACTGTACAAGCCAAGATAACAGTTACTTTAGGAGCCATGATCCAGCAGCACTGTCTCCCCACCTGGCTGCACATCTGACTCATGCCTGGGCTTTCCTTTATTGCAACATATCACTTATGTTTCACCCGTGCTCATGTATGGGGGGTAAGGGGGGCAGGATGCACAGATAGGAGCAGATTGCCTCTGTTGCCACTACCCTTTCAATTGAAGTCCATTGAGAGGTGACAACTGTGATACAATTAGCTTTATTTCTGCTTTAAGCTTACCAAATTTATTTTGAAAAGACTGATAAGCAACATCAGATTTGTATTTTAGGGGACCTCATGATCGACTGTGATTTACCACCATACCTGATCATCCTTTCATCGGGTGACTGATATCGGCTGCCCGCAAACACACCATGCAATTTTTAGTTTTTGTTTGATGCAGACATTCCCTTTAAAAAGCAGATCGTCACTTACTACCATTACATTGACAACCTCTTTCTGGTTTGGGATAAAGAAGACTATACAGTCAACCACTTGGTGATCTTCTGCAACCAGACGGGATTGGGAATTAAATTCACGTCTCATATCGATCCAATATTGATTGAATATCTTATATATAAGACAGCTGAGTGGAGACAAATCTATATAGGAAACTTTTCACACATAACACTCTGTTGCGAGAGTCATGGAACACGTCAGGCTGTCACCTACCTCCTACCCCACCTCTTTTCCTCATACTTGTCCCTTGTGATTTTGGTACTATATGATTTTTACTGATAAATAAAAGTTACGTTTTAATTCAGCTGGCGTGATGCCCGTCTGCCCATGCTGCTCTATTTGGGATCGCTGAATTCCTGTACGGCCATTGCTGAGGTTTGTTGGATGTAGGAGCTCTGCTGCAGCTGTGAGGGGTAATGGGGATTTTGTTCCCGGTTGTCATATCTTTTTCTTTTGCATTACCGCAATGTTCTACTCTTGATTTACTTACATTTTATTCCTTAGACATACACTAATTTACTTTCTGCTGCTGGACATCAAAACACATACAAGGAAAGTGTTAATTTGGGGGGGTTTACATAAACTTGTCAATTTGTTTAAAATCCTGTAGGAGATTGGTTTTACTTGCAAAACAATAGCAAACAAAATGGGTTGAAAGGTTAAGTGTGAAACAGCTGCAAAGCATGTGTTATAAGTTTTGGTAGATATTTTGCTTTGAACAAGTACATCTCTCACATCTATATACACATAGCTTGTAACTCAGCCACCAGAGAAAATTTATTCCAATCCAAAAAGTCTGAACCACAATGAAATAAATATCTGTTGGTCACAGTCAACAGTAAACCTACTATGAGATAGAGGTACACAGTGGTAGTAAATTTAAAACTAACACACTAAATAAAAGTCAGTAATGAAGATAAGATGTCTTCCAGTAAAAGGAGAACTGCAGGGCAACATACACGTCACTTCCAACCATCTATAAGTGGGGAGAAAAAGGTGCTCATTGGGCAATGGAAAATGAAAGTGCATAGGATCTTCTTTAAAAGACAAATGATACATTGTTTTAATCCAAATATATTGGGCTACAAGTGTGGGGAAAATAAATCTTAAAACAGAGACATTCAAGGACATACATTCTTTATATTAAATCATTAAAGGGTAAGTCCACACTTAAAACAAAAATCTGGTGACTTGTTAGTTATCTTTCTGCAACACCAGCTGCTAGTTTACTACATGTATTGGTAACCAGGTATTTGATGATACGTTCTCTTCTGTTCTATTGATCATGTGCAGTAGAGGCATCAGAAGAAACAGCAGTCAATCATTGGTTGTGATGTCATCAGCCACAGCCTTTATTCACTTCATGGAGGGAGGAGACATCTCACTGGCTTAAATGCTTACTGGCTTACTTAAAATGGAGAAAACAATTACACTTAAATATCTGATTAATAATACACCTAATAATGTGTTGAATATATCAGAAGGGGTTGGGGGTAGGTAACTGACCAGTAAAAAACTAACCAGTTTTTTGTTTTAAAGGGCATCTCCACCCTCCATAATGACTTTCCTTTATATCATAGGGCATACCCTCCCACCCCCAATCGCCAAGTTAAAATCTTAAAAATCACTCCCAAACAGTACTTACAGCTCCTGGTTCCGGTGTAGCTCTGGTCCTGGCTCCCCTATCTGCAAGATCTACAAGCAGGGAGCCAGACCAGCAACCGCGGCTGCCAGCAATGGAGGAGACGCTGGCAGCCGGGAGCTGTAAATATAGTTTGACAAAGATTTTTTAACTTATAAATTAGAGGTTGGGGGTGGGAGGGTTTGCCCTAAAATAGGCCTTAAGGTTTTTACGCTCGGGGACGTTTTTGCAGAGAGGGGTCAGGAGGGAGGGAGGGGGGGGGTGAAAGGGCTCCTGTGCGCATGTCACTAGCCCTCCCGGAAGAGAGACAGAAGGCAGCAACATTAGGACAGGAAGACAGCCACTAGACTTCACTTTCCTGGACTTTGGACATGGATTGCAGAAGAACCATAAGGAGCAGGATTGTAAGGTAAGGATTTTTTTAAACTGTATAGTAGGGCCAGTATGGGGTTAAAATTTAGTTTGTGGGGTGGACATGCCCTTTAAAGGGTATCTTTACTTTAACTTTTTTTCAGATTTTAAATCTAATCTGCATTTACAGTAAAAGACCTTTTTAGGGATTTTAAGCTGCCTGCCAGCACACTTTCTGTGAAATTTAAGAGAATTAGCAGAGAAACTAAAGAGCTATAATGCTCCTTTATAAAGTATACAATAATTGTATTGTTGTATGCTTGATAAAGGAGCATTATAGCTCCGAAACATGTTGCACACAATAAAGGAAAATTTTGCAGTATAATTCTGCTTCTGGCTCTCACACGATCTTCTTTATATTGACACTACAAGGAGGCAGTGAGTAGGGGAGGGTGGGGAAATTAGTAGTAGTACTCACTAAACATTCATAATTTAATGATAAAGCCATTTTACTTATCTCTTATTGTAGTTTCAGAAAATAAAGTTGTTTGTGTGAGTATAGTGAATTGGAGATTTACATTTCTTGTTGAAAGCCAAATTTCCATCTTTTTGTGTTGATAAGCAGGTTCGTCTCCAATATCTGTTTGTGTTATGCACCATTCAACCATTTAGCAATCCTGATTAGAATCACAGTCCCCAATGAAAAGCATCTTTACAACATAATACAGCCTGCACCTCTTTTTATAGTAGAGATTGTGTTACTGGGCTCGGCTGATGTGTATTGCAAAATAATTCTACAGATGGGGGGAAATATTTAAGTTCCAGAAAAGGAGTTTTTGTCTTAATGGTAATAAATTCCCCTTAGCAAAACCCATGCACAGTCTTTTAAAAGTAGTTTGTTAACACTCACTGTCATTGAATGATTGTAGGATCAAGAAAAGATATTGCAGAGATGATTATAGAAGAACTGCTTGAAACTTTTATATTAAAGGGGAACTGTGATCAAAAATGACTTTAGGTTAATGGACAGGAATTGCTTTACTGGGTATTTTTACAATTTACTTTCATTATTTTTTTTACATAGCTGCCCTTAGATCTAGCCTGGGGTACATCACTGACCCATAAACTTAATTACAATAAATGCACACTGCGTAAAATACACAATGTGTTCTAAACCATGAATCTAGGAGAGAAAAAACCTCAATACAAGAGACTATCATATTACTCCATCCTCCACGATTGCTATACCAGACTAGACTACATCATGTGCTCTACCTCACTCTTGCATACTATCATGAAACCCACAAGGGAAACTTGTGTCTTGTCAGACGATAATATAGTCAGACTTGAACTAACTCATACACCAAATCATTACACATTTCAGTGGAGCCTTAATGAATCCCTCCGATACCCTAGCCCAAAAAATAACTCCTAAAGAAGTCTCTACAGTCATCAAACTTCTGAAGCCATTATAAGGCCCCTGGCCTGGATGTATTCTCAGGGTTATAAAATAAAAAAAAAACTACTCACAACCCATCTAACCAAAATGTATAAATAAGTTTTAAAGGTTTTTTTTCATCTGAGGTGAATCTAGCCAACATTACTCTCCTCCCAAAACCAGGGAAATCCAATACTAAACCGCAAAATTATAGACCCATCTACTTAATCAACCAAGATCTCAAAAATCGTAGCTTCTAGACTAAATTAATTTCTCCCCTAATTTGATTTATTCGGATCAGATAGGATTTACACTGGGCAGACAGGCATCAGATAATAGCAGAAGAGTCCATAATATAAATGACCTCCACCAACACACATGGCTGTGTTACAGTATGACTCTAGATATAGAGAAAACATTCAATATCCTTGTCTGGCAATATATGAGAGAGGCGCTAACAGCCTACTATTTCCCACAAGAATTTATAAACATAATTAATGTCTACTATTCCACCCCAAAAGCTTACTTAAACTACCCTCACTAACCAAAAACTACATGCAAATGAATAGAGGAACAAAACAGGGAAGCCCCTTATCACCACTATTATTTATTTTAGCTATGGAACCATTATCCCAGACACTGAAACTAAATGATAATATCCAAGGAGTCAAGATTGTGGAGGGAGAGTATGAGCTCATTCTCTTTGCAGACGACATAGCTCTCACATTATCAACACCAATGGTGGCATTACCAAAATTATTTAATGAACTAAACTCCATATCCACAATCACAGGTCTCAAAATAAATACAGATAAAATTGAAATAATGGGCATTAACCTAACACCAGAGGAACAAAAATTAATATAAACTAATTTTAACATACAATGGAAAAAAGGAGGGTTTAAATATTAAGGGGTACATAGTTCTCCATTTTATGATTCTATGAACAACAATAGCATCAATACAATTTTTAAAACAATTAAATCAGACATAGAGAAGTGGGTTAAGCTACAAATCTCCTGGTTAGGTAGAATCAATTCATATAAAATGCAGATTTTGCCACAAATTCTGTACTTATTTCGTTGCCTACCAGTTAAGTCATACCTTGACCCCATACAAAGAAAAATAATAAAATACACATGGTGCTCTAAACCCCAATGAATCTTGCGCACTTAAATGTACATACCAAAAACAAAAGGAGGCATGGATGTTTCATAGGCACATGGCAAAGTAACTCGAACATATACAGATGGATAATCTTAGAATCTGACCTACAGATTGACTCCATAGTAGTGATGGACACAAAACCGAACTTGAACTCGAGTTTGAGCCAAACTTTATGAGTTCGATCGTACGTGTGTATGAGGCTTAAGGGTTATTCCTGGTCGACAAACAGAGATGTTTATAAATTAGCACATTTTTCAGGCAATGGTTCTGAAATAAATATGGAGCAACTAAAAACCAAGTTCCCAGACCCTTCAAAAGGGTCAATATCTACAAATATACTCATGTTAGAAAAATAATTAAACAAGAGGAAACAAACCTAAGATGACAGAATTTGAAAAAATATGCCTCAAAAATCCAAATACAAAAAAAAAGTATTGTGTATATATAGCAAACTGAGTATACCTACAATAATTGTAAAATATAAATTGGGAATTGGATCTTCAGGCAGAAAGAAACCAGGAAGGTTGGATGGAAACCGTTTAACATTTAAATAAAGGGAGTCTAAATGTAGCATTAAGGGAAACTTCCTTGAAAGTAATTTCTAAATGATATAGTGTCTTCGGTACTTGCAAAAATATACCCTAGCGTAAGTCCATTACTGTATGTTTCAGGGGATTTAAACAAAAGGGAGACTTCTACCATATATGGTGGAGGGTCCCATTGCACAAAGTTGTTGGATATCCATATTTAAAATTCTATCAGAAACACAAATGTATACTATACCACCCTCACCACAAGTGGCACTCCTGCTTCTCCACACAACAAATGTATTCAATATGTGATGCTCACAGCAAAAATTCACATAGGAGCAAAATACCCTAGATACCACAACAGCGCTCCGCAGGATCAATTCTATTATGATTAAGGAGTGCATATTCCATACAATGCAATTTCCCATGCATTTATTCTCCAAAATTGGGTTGATGATATGATTGGTTAATGTTTGATCATATGGTTGCAAGCATTGAAATATTAACCAATCACAATTGGATTTGATCCTTCAGCAAACTTATATAAAGAGGTGCAAACCCAGTGGAGCTCAGAAGTCATCACAGTGATGGCAGAAAAAAGAAGACGCCAGCAACACCTTCGACGTTGATGTCACCAGTGCCTTGTAAAGAGGGAGAATAACATTTTTCTCTCTTGAATCTATTCCCCTCTTTATACAAGACAATATCTTGCTAGCTCTAGCTGTGGCTGCCTGGCATTGTTTGCTACAGCTATATCTGTTATCTACGAGAACCCCCAAATCTTTTTCCATTAGAGATTCACTTAGCACAGAGTTATTTATGGTGTAGGTGGCACAGGGATTATTAAATCCCAAATGCATGACTTTACATTTATCAACATTGAATCTCATCTGCCATTCTGCTGCCCATTTTGATAATCTATCTAGGTCAGCTTGCAGCAATTGCGATCAGCGTTTTTTTGCAAGTTATATTCTCTCCAATTATGCAAAAAAAGTATTGCAGTGCATGCAATGTGGTCACCCACCTTGACATGCACTGACATGCACATGCGATGAGAAATCGTGCTAGCATGGCCTAGCCCTTAAAGATAAACAAGGATTTCAACTTAACTCCATTTATATGAAAATTTTCCCAAAACTTTGTGTTTTTCCCTATAGCTCTACCTATGCAGACACAAGTATACAATTTTGTATATGTGATACCTATGATGAGCACATTCAACAAATGAATCTTGCATCTGGATTTATATCTTTATGGATATGTATTATATAAATGACTTAGAAGGAGGCATTGCGAGCAAGGTCTCTGTGTTTGCTGATGACATTAAACTATGCAGAGCTTTGGAAACTTCAAATTATGTGCAAATGCTGCAAGCTGACCTAGATAGATTATCAAAATGGGCAGCAGAAGGGCACATGAGATTCAATGTTCTGGGGCACATAAGGTGGTAAAGGAAGATAGATTTGTAAGGGTCGCCAGGGAAAGTAGGGGATGGAAGGGTAGGGTTGCTTTTTCCCAGTTGCTTGATCCCAACAGATTTGAATTGTTAGGTAAAAATGTGAAGGACGATGGCTCAGAAGTAGCATGTATGGAGTGGGCCGTTCCTTTGAGCACCCAGGGGATGGCCATCTCCAATACAAGGGAGGGAGAATTGGGGGCTATGAAGGATAAGCAGGTGGTAGTGTCTGCCTAGTGCTAGGGTTCGACATATGGTGGATCGTGTAGACAGATTATGGGGGGGGGGGGGTTGGGAGTGACCTGGAAGTCTTGGTTCACATTGGCGAATGAAAAAGTTAGAATGACAAAGTTAGAGGTGGAGATGAGGTCCTTAAAAATGATTTCTGAGAATTAGGGGCCAAGTTAAAAGCAAGGACCTCAATGCTACGCTAGGTAGGCAACAGGAGCGTAGGAATATAAATGCGTGGCTAAGAGGGTGGTGAAAGGAGATGGGGTTTGGGTTTTTAGAGAACAGGGA
The DNA here is from genome assembly GCA_019447015.1 of Hymenochirus boettgeri. Classification (NCBI taxonomy): domain Eukaryota; kingdom Metazoa; phylum Chordata; class Amphibia; order Anura; family Pipidae; genus Hymenochirus; species Hymenochirus boettgeri. Next base: position 162,847,099 of record CM033473.1, on the reverse strand, counting down.
TGACTTTTCTGTTGGCTACAGGCTCTTTAGACGGATTGCACCTCAATGATGATGGTGCAGCTGTTTTGGGGGAGAAGACAGCTAGGGGGTTGGAGGAGATTTTAAACTAGGTATGGGGGGTACCTAAACTAGGTATGGGGGTAACTACACAGGGGTAGATAGACAAGTTAGGGATCAGGGGGCTAATAACACAACGGGGGGAGGAGAAGTGGGTGGGGGAGCATAGAGGATAAGGAGGCATGTACAACCAAGTATGGAAGTAAATCAATTGATAATCTAAAATGCATGTTTACAAATGCAAGAAGTCTGGCTGGAAAAACTGGAGAACTAGAACTAATAGCTCTAAAGGAAAGGTATGATGTAATTGGTATAGCAGAAACGTGGCTAAATGATTCACACGACTGGACAGTAAATATTGAAGGATACTCCTTATTTAGACATGACAGAGTTAATAAGAAAGGAGGAGAAGTATGTATGTATGTTAAACAGGAATTGAAGCCAAATCTAAAAGATGGAATAGATGGAGGTATAGACAATAAGGCAGAAACAATATGGTTACAGCTCTGTACAGGAAGCAAGAAGGTGGGTAAATTAATTGTTGGGGTATGTTATAAGCCGCCAAATGCCAGGGAGGAGGTGGAAATGAATCTCCATATGCAGTTGGCGAGGGCTACTGGTATGGGGCATGTTTTGGTTATGGGGAATTTTAACTACCCTGACATAGATTGGAGTAAGGGAACTGCCAGCACCTCAACAGGTATAACGTTCTTAAATTTCCTATGTGAGCATTTTCTCTCAAAGATGGTAGAAGTTCCTACAAGACAGAATGCGTTTAGGATCTAGTGATATCTAATAACCCTGAGTTTATTTTGGAGATGAAGATAATGGGAAGCTTAGGGAATAGTGACCACGATATAGTGTCATTTAAAATAGGTTGTAAAAAACTAAAGTGCACTGGGTTAACAAAATCTTTTAACTTTAGGAAAGCTAATTTTATGCTGTTAAAGGAATCACTCCTGCTCTAGACTGGGCGGGAATTGTTTCTAGGTAAAGATACTGAGCAGATGTGGACCACTTTTAAAGGGATATTAAACTATTACATTTCTAAATTTGTACCTTTAAGGGAACAAGTGTAAAAAAATGAGGTCTACTCCTGCATGGCTTAATGCTCAGGTAAAAAGGGAAAAGTATATAAATGGTAAAAAGATAAGAACCGTTTTTTTGCATTGCTTTTCACTGTTGAAAATCCTAGTCCTTACAGCAGGGATTGTGATAATATGCAGGGGAGAAATGAGAAGTATTCACATTGGCTGACGGAGGATATGGTTACTGAAACAATTAGACAAAGTTAATATCAATAAAACCCCAGGACCAGATGGATTGCATCCTTGGATTTTAAAAGAGCTTAGTTCAGTTCGATCTAGACCACTGTTTCTCATCTTTTCAGATTCACTTTGGTCTGGGGATGTGCGGCTGGATTGGAAAAAAGCCAATGTAATACCAATATTCAAAAAAACAGACTGGTAACTATAGACCTGTAAGCCTAACATCAGTGGTAGGGAAGGTGATGGAAACTTTGTTACGGGATAATATCCTTGACTTTGTCTCCAGAGCTCATCTTATTAGAAGTAGTAAGCATGGATTTAAGAGAAATAGATCATGCCAGACAAATTTAATTGGTTTTAATGAAGAAGTAAGTAAGAATTTAGATTCAAGCACATCAGTGGATGTGGTATACTTGGATTTTGTGAAAGCTTTTGATACTGTGCCACATAATGTATAAACTGAGGACTGTTGGCCTTGAAGAAAACACTTGTGCATGGATAGAGAATTGGTTATTGGATCGCAAACAGAGAGTGGTGATTAATGTAGCTACATCTATGTGGGCTAAATTTCTAAGCGGAGTGCCTCAGGGTTCTGTACTGGGGCCACTTCTTTTTAATCTGTTTAGAAATGACTTAGAAGGGGGCATTGAGAGCAAGGTCTCAGTGTTTGCTGATGACACTAAACTATGCAGAGCTTTGGAAACTTCAAATGATGTGCAAGTGTTGCAAGCAGAACTAGATAGATTATCAAAATGGGCAGCAGAATGGCAGATGAGATTCAATGTTGATAAATGTAAGGTGATGCATTTTGGATTTAATAATCCCTGTGCCAATTACACCATAGATAACTCTGTGTTAAGTGCATCTGAAATGGAAAAAGATTTGGGGGTTCTGGTAGATAACAGACTTAGCTGTAGCAAACAATGCCAGGTGTTACCTTGACTTGCTTGGAAGGCATTTCATTCATATGATCACTGTAATGTATACTAAAACCCCTTTGTTTACAAAGTATGCCAGTGTGCAGATAATATGATATTGTATGGGGCCTAGGAATGTGCATTGATTATCTTTTCTATGTTTGTATAAATGTTTGACCAGATCAGTAGCACTTCCGCTAAATGTAGTTGTAAATTAGCCTAATTGGAGTGCTTCCACAATCCTTGTATTGTATGTATTTATTGAGAGGCTTGGTCAAACCTCCATGTGGTAATAGCAACCCCAACACACACCTTTTATGGGAGGTCCTATGCCTTTAATATAAAGCACTGGATGGCCTCTTCCCTCATTTTAAAAACCCAAAGGGCTGGGGGGAAGTGAGAGAGCCTGTTATATGGATACAGTGTGTAAGAATGAGAAATGCAAACTTTGCTAATCGTAATTTAAGTAAAAGAAATTTAAAAAGGTTAGAACCTTCCAGCCTGGGGTTACCTTGACGTGGCTAGAAGGATTTTCATTCATGTGATCACAGTAATGTATACTAAAACCCCTATTTTTTATAAATTATGCCAGTGAGCACATAATATGATATTGTATGGGGCCTAGGAATGTGTATTGATTACCTTTTCTATGTTTGTAATGGCAAGTTCATTGAATAGCTTTAAAAATAGCCTGGATAATTTTCTAAAACTAAAAAATATTGAGAATTACTGGTATTAATACATATAGATCTGGTTGATCCAGGCATGCTTTCTGATTGCCGTTTGGAGTTAGGAAGGAATTTCCCCCCCCTTTTTTGCTGTTTTTTTTTGCCTTCCTCTGGATCAACTGTTAGGTAGGGTTTAAAGGAAAAAAAAGTGTGAATAAGTTGGACTTGATGGACATATGTCTATATTCAACCTCAATTACTATGTTAGTATGTAATGTTGATAAATGTAAGGTGATGCATTTGGGGTTTAGCAATCCTGGTGCCACCTACACAATAAATAACTGTTAAGTGAATCTCTAATGGAAAAAGATTTGGGGGTTCTGGTAGATAACAGACTTAGCTGTAGCAAACAATGCCAGGCAGCAATGGCTAGAGCTAGCAAGATATTGTCTTGTATAAAGAGGGGAATAGATTCAAGAGAGAAAAAAATTATTTTCTCTTTACAAGGCACTGGTAAGGCCTCATTTGGAATATGTGGTGCCGTTTTGGAATCCCATATACAAAAGGGACATCTTGGAAATGGAAACAGTTCAAAGAAGAGCAACTAAAATAATAAAGGGAATTGACGGGCTTGACTATGCAGGCAGATTAGACAAGTTAGGGCTTAATTCAGAGAAGCGATGTTTGCGTGGAGATATGATCACTTTATATAAATATATTAATGGGCCATATAGTAAACTCTCTGGTGCATTGTTTACTAATCAGTCATATCAGAGGACATGTGGACATCCTTTAAGATTGGAAGAAAAGAAGTTTCATCTTCAGGATAGGAAAGGTTTCTTTACAGTGAGAACGGTGAAACCGTGGAACTGTCTTCCAGCAGATGTGGTAATGTTCATTGAATAGCTTTAAAAGTGGGGTAGATAAGTTTCTAAAACTAACAAATATTGAGAATTACTGTTATTAATACATATACTGCAGTTCTGGTTGATCCAGGGATACTTTCCGATTGCCATTTAAAGTCAGGAAGGATTTTTTTTCCACTTTTTTAGCTGTTTTTTTTTTTTTGCCTTCCTCTGGATCAACTGTTAGGTAGGGTTAAAAAAGGTGGGTGAAAAGGTTGGACTTGGTGGATTCATGTCTTTATTCAACCTCAATTACTGTGTTAATGTGTTTCTCTGTTCTCATATAGTATGCTATTATTGTGGCTATTTATAGTATCTTTGAAATAAAGCATTATTAATGCAATTGTTTTCATCACATTGACGTAAAATGTTCCACTAGCAATATATCAGTTTCATGAAAAATGGCAAAATTTTACAAAACTGCTTACAAACCAATCCTGGGCAGTTCTGTCTATCTCTACTCACAGTATCATATTATACCATAGATATATTGCACATTATTATGTTAATCAGGCCACAGTCATTCAGACTGTTTTATTTTATGATTTTATTTAATGATAAAAGCGTATTTCATTCCTTATCTCATGAAAATCCCTAGTGTAGTCTGCAGGGAATCTTAGAATTGACTAAGGGATTTTTTCTCATAATAATAAGTTTGGCCCATTAACACAATTTAATCTGTTCCTGTATGAGTGTGTGTGGTCTTCCTTGTTTCTGTATATGATATTAAATCCTATGTTGACTGCTTGAGTCTATCACTAGGCAGAGATTTGTCTTACAAATATGTCTCTGGCTACCCTTGCACTTCTGGAGAACTTTAACTGATCACAGCTTTTGTTTATCTTAAGCTGTTCTTTCTGTCTCTTCAATTCATATGTATGGGTTTAAGCAATCTACTTATGTAATGTGGGTGTTTTAGAGATTTCAAACTTTTTTTCTTAAGTCCTTTTCACAATCATCCAGGTGAATGTGTAAATTACTACCAATTACAAGTTATTTACCATGATTGCCCGTGGACTTGTTTGTCTGCTTGAAACAAATCCCTGCCAAAGGAATCTTCCTTCATGGCTAAATATTTTGAATAGGATTTGGTTACTTAGATGGTTTTCTAAAAAGAGATGGGCATTGGGAAACATGTTGTCAGGACTGTCATGCAATAACATTTAGTATCTGGTAAATGGCAGATACAGTATTTAGAAATGATTAGCAGTTTATAGCAGTTTAATAGTGCACCGAAGTGTAGTTTGGTACCAATCCTGGCTTTAGGGTGAAACCGCCAGTTTAGACAGCACAATGAAAATTCACCTTTCAACTGTCAAAACTGATTTTTAAATGTCAAAATTTTGTGCTTTTTACATAGAATCAATGTTAAAATTCCGATGCCAAAACTTCACTGAGTGAACCCAACAGTTGAACCCGGTATGTTTGGCAATTCGCCTTAGGAAGAATCACTTTAACATAACATGTAGCTTTTCCTCCTTTTTAAACTAAATGTAACAGTGCATGACCAGATATCTGTTTTAATTAGACACAATAAATCAATTCTTTTTTTATTTAAAAGAGTTATAAATGAAATATTAGTTTAATTAGAATAACAAGGTTTCTAGGAATAGGTTGGGAAGATGCACCCTAAAGCGATTTTCACTTCCCAACATGCCCTACAAATATCACTGCCAAGATACAAAATCTAAGGCCAAAAGGAATTTTTATCCAAAACACTTTCATTCTGTATTAACTTTACTGATTAGACAGAAACAAGCAACAAAGAAATACATTTATTATCCCTCCTAGTTCAATGTTAGCACATTTATTTCAGTTTGAGAAGAAAGTATTTTGGTTGAAAATAGATTGTGGGGATTCATGAACCACGTGGGTTCATGGAAATGCCCTAGTTGTCAAACCGCAAACATTTGCCATTGAAGGTGTGAAATTTCTGGTTTTAAAGGTCGAAATTTGAAAGTTCTGTGTTAAAATTGCAACAGTTTTTTGGACTGATGAAATTTCAATGGCAGAACTGGTTGTTTCAACCTGAAGGTTCATACCTAAAAGAATATTTTTAAGAGAAACTCTTAAGTATATTTTGATAGAGACCGTCAAAGAAACAGCTGATGTTATATTAGCCTAATGGCAGTAAGGTAAAGGAATCAACTCTCAGGTAGGTTGCTCTGAGATTTATGGTAATTTTGAAGATTACATTAATAAAACAGAAGGGTTGTAGTAATTTTTTTTAAACAAAAGAGGTTTGGGCAGGTGATATTTAACAGTTCTCATAAAAATATTGGTTGCTAAGCAATGTTAGTGTTTTATGTGTTTCCTCTCTGAAAATTTGTACCGTATATACTCGAATATAAGTCAATCCGAGTATAAGTCGAGGTACCTATTTTTACTTAAAAAATTAGTAAAACCTGATTGACTCGAGTATAAGTCGAGGGTAGAAATTATGACCACTACTGCCTTCTGATTCTATATTGTTTTGAGGCTTTAGTTGCCCTTTATATGGACAGCATAATTCCCATACAGTAGTCCCATACAGTAATAGCCAAATCCAGTATGGTTATTACTGTATTGGAATTCTGCTGTCCATTTAAAGGGAAAGGTAATTTAAATAAAGCCTTAAAACAATACAGAATCAGAAGGCATAACAATATATTAACAATATATACAAATATATACAAATTAACAATATATACCATCCTCCTGATTCTGTATTGTTTTGAGGCATTAATTGCCCTTTAAATAGACAGTTATTCCATACAGTAACCCCCATTCCTTGGCATTCCATATTTTTTTGCTGGGAGTTGTAGTTTCCAAACATCTGAAGTGGCAAGGTATTGGGGGTTACTGTATGGGATTACTGTCCCCCCCAGAGCCCCCCCCAGTTCGGTGTTAACTTGCCTCCAATCCAGAAATCCGGCATCCGCTCGCTATGCATCCACTGCTCTGCCGCCATCACTACTTGGCACCGAGAAGTAAGACAGGCGTCGAGTAGGGACGTCAGCAGGCAGAACAGTGGATGCGGCGTAAGTGGCGTAACTAGGAATCACTGGGCCCCTGCAAAACTATAATGGGGCCCCTATCCATGCTTCATACACAGTGGTTTTCTGGGAAGAGGCTATATCTAAGAAGATGAGGTACCCTTGGCTTCCAGGCCACCCTGCGGTTGCTCGTTCTGCTCCCCAGGTAGTTACAGTCCTCTTCAAGGATATATGGAGGTGGCACTGCTTCCAAGACTATGCAAGCAGTCAAAGCAAGAATTTCCCAACATAAGTCCCTAAAAATTTCGCTGGCAAGGGACACTTAGATACACAGATAAAATGTAAGGTCTTGGAAGCATTGCCACCTCCATTGAGAGGAGAGGATAGAAAGATAAAGCTGAGGCAGAAGGAAACATGGTGGATTTACCAGTTGGGCACGGGGGGGGGGGTTTGAACCGTGAATATGATTTTTTTTTCCTTCTAATTAAAAGCAGTCCAGATTTATTGCCTAATTTTGTAGTATCCATAGTTTGGGTCTGATACTGGGCTAATGAGAAAGATGTCACTTCCTGCCATGCTCTATAAAATGCCATGTGATGGTTTATGTCTTTCTTGAAAAGGAAACAGGTGTTTCTGAAACGTTGCAATGGACGTGAGCAAATAAAGAATTTATGCATCAAGAGATGTGTGCTGAGGTGTATATTGCAGTCATATATTGGAGCTATACAGTAACACTCAAGACTCCAGGCACCCTTGCATCAACAAGTGGTGTGTGACTTAAGACTTTTGGTACATATTTTCTGTATAGTCAGCCCCCACATAAAAAGTGAAAATGCCGATTGACATGTATTCCTATTCAGAGGAAGAATTTAACAGGATACTTAGTGGTCTAGAAGGATCAGGGGAATTCCTGGCTATCCCTACTAGTATTACTGCCCGAAGACAGCTAGAGACACTGCAAAGGAGAAAATAGATCCTGAGCTGCATGGGTTAACACTAAAAGAATATTGAAAGCAACAAAGAATCCTCTAGAGGTCTCAGGGTACATCTGAGGCCAACACTGTTCCAGGACAATGAACTGTTCAAGGTTCTGTTTTACCCAAATATTAAACAAATATTCTACTGATGGGATGATGTTAAAAATTTAGTTTATCACAAAGCAAGTAGCCACATTGAATGCTACAATTGTGGATAAAGAGGAGGAACTTACTGCTGCTATGTCCACATAAGGTATGAATGCGATTAAGGAGGATCTGGAATGCATGCTGGGTAATTACAGGAAGAAAGGGGAGGAAATAAAGTGCTCAAAATCCTTGCCCGATCAATGGGATTATGAGCATGGCCAGGTTTATGAATTTATTTTAGCCACATTAGATGTGTCATCACTGTAAATCTCAACAATACTCAGAAGAACAAATCTCATTTTTTATGGAAGCTTGGAGCTTATTTTTAAATAATAGCTATTTTGCCTTTAATGAACTGTTCTACCTGCAGCATAGAGGGACTGCCATGGGCTCCAATGCTGCTCCGTCATATACCACTGCCTATGGCATGGCAGGAGGAGGAATTTGTCTATGGGTCTCCTATCATCACCAAGAAATGTTTGGCCTGGTGGAGATACATAAATGATATCTTCCTCCTATGGCAAGGTGGTTTTGGAGACCTCTTGGAGTTCTATACTTTCCTGAATAGTATAAATCCGAATATAAAATACACATTGCATTGGGGCAGAAGATCTGTTGATTTTCTAGATGTGAAGGTGATATGGGAGGACAAGATGAGAACGCAGTTATATCGAAAATCGACGGATTGCAACCAGATATTATTGTATTAAAGTTTCAATCCCACACACATAAAGAAATCCATCTCCTACTCACAATTTTGAAAGGGTAGACTGAATAGTAAGTGAGGAGGAGGATAAAGTCCTTGTGTTCACTAATATGAAACACAGGTTCAGGGAAAGGGGGTACCCTCAAACGATTATAGATGCTGCCTTTAACAAATGTATAGAGGGGAAAGAAAAAGATAAATCAGTAAAAAAATTAAACATATACCTTTTGTTACCGATTACGGTCTAGGTAGTGATACATTTTGTAGAATTATCCAGACCTGGAAGATTTTGGGTTACCACCCATGATATCTTACAGGAGAGGGAGAACATTGGTCAGTCAATTGGTTCATTATTTATATATACCGAGTAGGAGTAATAGAACTAGATTTTTAGGGCCCTCCAAAAAAGGTATGTACCCATGTGTCTAGTGTAATCTGGTCTCTAAAGGAGAAAGGAGAAAAAAATTATACATCGGGTTCCAAGAAGGAGTACACATTGAAATCACTTTACACTTGCAACCAAATATGTGGTGTATGAAAGTCAAAGCAAGAATTTCCTAACATAGGTCCAGCAGCAGGGCAAGGTACAGTCGGCTGTTGGTCCCTAAACATTTCGCTGACAAGGGACACTTAGATACACAGATAAAATGTGTGGTCTTGGAAGCAGTGCCATCTCCATTGAGAGGATGGGATAGACAATTAAAGCTGAGGCAGAGGGAAACATGGTGGATTTTCCAGTTGGGTACCTTGTCACCAGGTGGTTTGAACCGTGATTATGATTTGTTTGTTTTCTTGTAATTAAATGCAGTCCAGATTTATTGTCTAATTTTGTAGTATAGTTTGGGGCTGAGACTGGGCTAATGAGAAATATGTCACTTCCTGTCATGCTCTACAAAATGCCATTTGATGGTGTATGTGTTTGTATGTCTTGCTTGAAAAAGGAAACAGGTTTTTCCGAAACGTCACATGCAATAATATATATTTAGAAGATTAAATATTTAATAGTATTTATCTGTTAATTCACTAGGTGTGTGCCTTGTGTCTTGAGGAAATTGACAAGCAATGCCCCAGCAAAAACCCCTCGAACCCAAAACAAAAGTTGAGAATACCTGATCCTAGTTGAACTATAATTATGGAATCATTACAGCTTATGTCAATTTTTAGTTCTCTTTGAAATATTAACTGTTAACATTCAAACCTTGCCTGATGTTTAAGCAATAATACAGCAGTTTAGGGTTTCTCAAAGGGTGTGGTAGGGCACACTGGTGTGCTTTGAAAGAGCCAGGGAATTATTTTCTCCAGCCTTCTTTTTTTATTATAGTCATTACTAAATAAATATTGTAATAGAGTTGGCTAAAAAAATTCAAACAAGAGAGTTTCAACTAAGAAAAATTCAGAAGTCTAACACTGTCTGAAAAGGTTTAAGTACCACTGGTGGAAGTGGAATTAGCTTGCCTCAGGCAGCAACACCTCCAGGAATTCCCCTGAAAAGGGCGGTGCAGTATCTAGTGTTGCAGTTCATGTTATGGTGTTAGTATTGAGAGGGAATTAATGGTTGTTATACATTTCTACTGAACATTAGGTAAATATGTATAAAGTTATAGTAAGTTAGGTTACCCTTTATCAAAATAAAACTGACATGCACTGCATCTCTCTGTAATTCTGCATCAGTGATGTAAACATACCTCTCTGCCTGAGCAAAACATTGACAACTTTTAAAAAAAAACAATGCTTAGGTAAGCAGCACGCAGCCTATGCAGCGCTGCACCTGACTGAGGTGAGGAGGTCCTTACCTTAGGGCCTTGGGTTGTGGCCGGCGCTTTCTCCGCCTTCCCGCTCGCACTACAGCTCCCAGAAATGCAGGAGGCGGGAGGCATCAGCCGGTGTGTGTGCACGATGATGTCAGACGTCTTGCGAGATCGCACGATATAAAAGGGGAGGAGCACGTTGTGCGGGTGCCATTTTAGGTAGTAAATGGGAGGGGGAAGGCAGTTTTCCCACCGATCCCATCCCTAATCTTGTCTTTACACAATATTTTTGTAAATATGTTTATATGCTGTTGTAAAAGTTCTAATTATTTATTCGTGAAAAAGTTTTGCTATTTTTGGACATGTCACAGCAGGTGGTGAGATCCTTGCATTGGGATATAATTTTGGTTTTTGGGATTTTACATGCCCACCATAACAGGTGGTAGGCATACAAAGGATGGTGGAAATGTTTTGTTGTTTCTAACACCTGGTTTTAAAGGTTGCTATGGCAACCTGGGGGATGGTGACAATTCAAGGATTTATAACATCTAAAACGTAAAACATCAATAAAGCTGTAGCCGGCTTCGTTTACCCAATGCCTATGTTGTCATACGCCTTATTTCTAGTATATTAAAAGAAGTGGAAGACATTTATCCGGGGGGGGGGGGGCAAGGAACGGAAGGAAATAGGTAACAACAGTTAGATTGGGGAGGCCCTCCTCTTATACATTCAGTCTTGGGCTGAGACTTAACAAATACTGTACACACTGAAAGATGCAGCCATACTTGTTCCATAAAAAAAAACAAAAAAAAACTTAAAAACCTACAGGGTTATTCAATTAAAGTTCTTATCATTAAAAATGGTGCTAATTTTGCCTCAACCAACCAGATGTTAGCTTTCAAATGTTAAATAACATCTGAATGGTTGGGGCAAAATTATCACCATTTTAAGGATAAGAAATTTTATTGAATCTCCCTGATAATCTGAGATTTTAAATATTCCCTATATTAGCTACTAGCTAATCTAAATAAGATACTGTTAGAGTATTTTGTGGAATATATTGAAATGTATGAGAGCTGCCACTCACAGTGGGTGTCCTAGAGATATAAGATGAATGTCTATTATTTATAAATCTCCTCAAATACATAGTTATAATATAAATGTAACAGAAAACCATGGGGTGTGAAATTACTTTTGATGAAGTCTTTGTGTAAGGAAACTTTTTCTAAATACATTAATAAACAATGTTATCCTTTTAAAAATAGAATAGATTCATTTTACAAAATAAAACATTTAGATACAAAAACATCAAAGTAAAAAAATAAGTGAAATCTGCAAGAGTAATTATTAACGCATTTGCATGCAAGGTCATAAATATCATTTTAAGCTTTAATGAAAATTTTTGACACTCAAAGCACTAGTATAATTGTGAGGTATAGAGGATTACGTAGATTTTACAATAGCTATTAGTCATTGTCAATGATGGGGTTCTGTCTACAGTATCAGAAAGTAGTGTGTCTTAGTTCATTTCATTATCTGGTAAAAATTTCATTTATTAAACAAGTGAATCCTCATTTTCCACTAGCAGACCATTTACCTATATTTCTAAATAGTATGTCTACAACAGGTTGTCTCCCTTTTTAAGTGGGGTATGATAATACTTAATAGATGATAATAATCAATAGCAGGATATGCAATACATTTCATTTGTTATTTGTTAGGTCTCACTGCACTGGTTTACTAATTTGAGAAAAAAAAAAAAGGTATATTTAAAAAGGTTCATTAACTTTTCACCACATTTATTGGTGGCATTACCGGCAAATTTGGACTTAACGCAATTTATGAATTGGCGATAAAAGTCATTAACGTATTTATAAGTAGTGATAAGGGTGTTGTTATGTTCGATTGTTTAAATTCAGCAAGTCCAAAGTGGTGAAAATGTCTCAGTGCCAGTAGTGGCGTGCTATGCACGTTGAGGGCATGTCCTGCTAGTGACTTATTCCCCTTCCTACAGGCAGGGACTCTGCACCCTACCAGGGCCCTTGAAAGTGCCTTTCAAGTTGGTTTTGAGTTGCAGGACCCCTCAATGGTCGCTCTAAGGGCTCGGCATTGCCGGGGGGGGTCTGTTTTTAGCTGTGGGATCCCCAACAAAGGGCCCTTATAGGGCCCGCAAGGGTCCTATTAAGAGCCAATGTGGGTCTTGGGTTTGAGCTGCGGGGCCCTCATCAAATACCCTTATAGGTCAGACCTATAAGGGCATTTGCCGGACCCCTTTATCCCCAAAGGCACTTCAGAGTTAAGTGCAGGGGAAGGGGGTCCTGTTTTTGACCAGTGGGACCCCCTAAGCGCCAAAAAGCTTTTTCAAGGGCCCTGGTGAAGTTAGGGGACCCTGTCTGTTGAGGTGGTGGCCACCATCACGAGGGGGTGTCACTAGCAGAACACATCCTCTTCCCAGCAACCCCTGCAACCCATCATACATAGCTGCCTCCGCAATGGCAAGCAACTTCTCTTTTTTCCACAATACCAGACTTAACGGACAATGAATACAGCAAAGTCACCACCTCACATTGCTAAACTATAATACTACTGCCGCACATCACCAGGGCAATACTTTTCGTACCAAAAACAATTGTCTTTAAAAATATCTTTGCATTTGCGATGTCCTGCGATAGTTCAATCACGAAAATAGCGATTCTTTATAAATATGCCCCTATATGTAAACTGCTAATAATGTGCCAAAAATGGCTTGACAAATGTGCACAGTGTAGGACCCAAATGTAATCTGTGTGCACAGCCTATGAAGATCAGTTTGGTTCACATTATTCAGTGTGCACTTTATGCCTTGGTATTAAAGTATGGCAACCTCTTAAATGTAAACATCTAAACATGGCTATGAGCTACTACAAAAAGAAACTTAAATCTAAGTTTGTTTTTATTTACTTGTGGTTAATGCAGGTGTCTAAGACATCAAACTTTTGTTACATATTTGATGGATAGGTATTTCTGAGGGTAGGGCTGCATAAAATAAGCCGCCACCATTGGCATCCATCTCTGCCTTCCCCTGTGAGTGTATGCCCAAAGACTTAAATGACTGGGGTAATACCAAGGGCAACAAAGAGCACAGCGCATTGGGCAGCATGGTGGCTAAGTGGCTAGCACTGATGCCTTGCAGCACTTAAGTCCTGAGTTTGAATCCACCCTTGGACACAAAAATATGTTCTCCACGTGCTTGTGTGGGTTTCCTCTGGGCACTCCGGTTCCCCCACAATCATAAAGACATACAGCTAGGTTGTATGTGTCAAATAAATGTACTAAGATTGTAAGCTCTTTGGTGCAGGGCAAGATGTGAATGTATCCATGTCATTGTAAATATTAACTAGAAAGGGAAAGTTTAAGTATAAACTTTGAATTTGGCTTGAAGGGCTGCATTTTGGAAGGGAATATGTGTGTTTGCTGGAGATCTTAAAACTCAATAATGGGAATGATGAGTTTGTAATGAACGCTTGTTTGGGACAAAAAAAACTTTTGTGTGTACCCAGCCCAAAGTGGTGCTAATTTTGATCCAATCAATCAGAAAGCTAACATCTGATTGGTTAGGGCAAAATTAGCGGCATTTTCAATGATAATGATTTTTTATCAAAATGTATTTTTTTGACTTTAGTTACCCTTTAAGTATGTCTGCCACAGTAATGGATAAGTAGATCAGTAGGTTTGTGTACCTGTGTCAGGTTGGGGGTTAAAAAAACTTTTTTGATAATTGGTCAAAAAACATTTTTGACTTTAGTTACCCTTTAGGTATGGCTGCAACAGTAATGGAGGGGTAGGTCAGTAGATATATGTACCTGTGCCACGTGGGGGTTAAAAAAACCAAACTTTTTTGTTTTTTTTACTATAGTTACCCTTTAAGTATGGCTCCAACAGTAATGGAGAGGCAGGTCAGTAGGTGTATGTGCCTGTGCCACGTGGGGGTTAATAAAAATAACTTATTTGATTATTGATCAAAATTTTTTTTTTTACTTTAGTTACCCTTTAAGTATGTCTGCCACAGTAATGGATAAGTAGATCAGTAGGTTTGTGTGTACCTGTGTCGGGTTGGGGGTTAAAAAAACAAACTTTGTTCATGATTAGTCAAATTTGTATCTTGACTATAGTTACCCTTTAAATATGGTTGCCATGAAAATGGAAGGGTAGGTCAGTAAGCATGTGTACCTGGATCAGGTTGGGGGTTAAAAAAACACATTTGTTTGATGATTGGTCAAAAAAATGTTTGACTTTAGTTACCCTTTAGGTATGGCTGCAACAGTAATGGAGGGTAAGTTAGTAGGTGTATGTACCTGTGCCACGTGGGGGTTAAAAAAACTAACTTTTTTGATTATTGATGAAATTTATTTTTTTTACTTTAGTTACCCTTTAAGTATGGCTGCCACAGTAATGGATAAGTAGATCAGTAGGTGTGTGTACCTGGGTCGGGTTGGGGGTTAAAAAAAGAAACTTTTTTGATGATTGGTCAAAATTTGTTTTTTTTTACTTTAGTTACCCTTTAAGTATGGCTGCAACAGTAATGGATAAGTAAATCAGTAGGTGTGTGTTCCTGGGTCTGGTTGAGGGTGTATGTCTTTTTTGTGTTTACAACCATAAAACTATATTTTATTGAGGATAAATCTAAATTTGTTTTTTTGACTTTAGTTACCCTTTAAATATGGCTGCCACCATAATGGATAAGTAGATCTGTAGGTGTGTGTACCTGGGTCTGGATGAGGGGGTATGTCTTTTTTGTGTTTACAACCATAAAATTATCTTTTATTGAGAATAAATCTAATTACTGACACCCCACTCACGGCTTATCCCCAGCTGACAGTCATGCTGTCTCGATCGCACTCCTATCTTTAGTATTGGAACAGTTGCGCAAAAGATAGTAGCTCAGTCATGACACAGCGCCATCTGCTGGGGAGAAGCCGCGAGTGGAGCGTTAGTAGGTAAGTTAACTCTGTTACCCGGGTGTTCTACTGTCCACAGGTAGATGGGAATAAGCGCCCCTGCTGTTAATTTGAAGCAATCAGACAATACCTTTTTACTGGTCTATTTGTCTAACATTGGATAGAATTTTATTGGTTGCTGCCAATTAATAACACAGGCAGAATGTTGCACCACTTAATAAGTCTTTTCCTGTTCCACAATCCAGGAGCCAACGTTATAAGAAATAAAAAGTGTATTTTTTACAAATACATGTACAAGTTTGGTTGATGCACAGGAAGTTTTTATAAAACTGTGTGTGTTTCATGTACATACATTTGCACATTTGCTAAAAAAATATTGCTTCAGGGCACGGCCACACTGCAACACAAACGCAATCACAGACAGAATTGTATACAATTTCATGTTTCGATTTCATTGCGTTTGCGCATGTGTTTTTCTATATGTAACGAAAAAACGCATGCGAAAAGATTGCGATTTAGAATGCAGAATGCAAATCGCAAGCGCTAGCGCAAGCGCAATCGCATTGCAAGAAAATCGCGACAGTGTGGCCTAGCCCTAATTCTGTCACTCTCATAAAATATAGAGTTTACCTACTATGCCTTGCCAGCAGAAATGGATGAACTCAAATTTACCAGTGGGCTTGCAATATCTAAAGTTCACTGGCGCCTTTAAAGTTAATGGTAAGTTTTTTGCTGGCATTGGGACTGACTGGCAAGCTTATTTGAGGACTGGTTTCGGGCAGACTGGTGGACCATATTGGAAATTACCTTATGCAGATTAGATGACCTAACAATTTTTCCCATATGACAAAATTATATTGTCATGTGATCTGACCAATCAATCAGTAATTTGCCACCACCACCCCATAATTAATAATTATTGTCTTGTGTTCACCCCACAATAACCCTTGCCTCTCACTGGCTAAGCACACTCCTAGCTGCTAAATGATTAACACTACACCACTTACTCCAGCAATCAAAGGGTTTGTCAGCTTCACACACATTTCCCTGCCCACAGTCACATTGTTAATTAGCATTCCAACAAGCAAAGCATTCAAACAGAGCTAGCTGGGTTCTTTTAAAGGCTAAATATTACAAAACAATGTTACATATATAGACATATAATGCAGAGTAATGTAAGATATTATATCGGCAATCGTGATTTAAACGCCTTCATTGCGGCCACTGCGTGGCTAATGCAAAAGGTAACCATAGTGGCTCTCGGTGCATCGCCCTGGTATTTTGTAATTATCAAACTATGGTCCATATTTATAAACTCGCGGTATTGCTTTCTATCGATACTGGAGGTTAGTTAATGTACGATTGTGGTCGTAAATGAACGTCAGCGATGTTGGTAATCAATGAACGTTCATTAATTACCAAATGTTCGGTTGAAGAATACCATGCGGTAGTAAACTACCGCAATGCTATTCTATGGGGATAGTAGATCTATGATTTCGTTTTTGTAGATTTAAGATCAGCATCAGTAATTTATGAGTGTTAAAGGCGCGTTATCGCTAAAAATCTATACCACGCCTTAATAAATACGGTCCTATGTTCCTTAGAGTTAGAGAGGTATTGTTCTTTGCTTGAAAGACCATAGTTTTGGAGTGGATGATGCCACAATTGTCTATTTGAGCAGAATGAGTTGCCTTGATTAAAACCACAATTCCATTCCAGGAGATGATCTAAAATTCAAACTCAGAATAACATCTTTTAAGTGAACAACAACATTTAAATTAAATTTTCTCTTGATAACCAAGGTGTTAAGCTGATGTCACTATGTTATATAGTCTTGATTTATCTAAACTGACTTTCATTAAACAAATTGCTAATAAATAAAAGTAAAAATAAATAAATAAAAGGGATAGAAATTTCCCAAACCCTTATTACTCACTAGAAGTCTTGGGTCTCAGGGCAAGAAGAAACATATGATCCATACCCCATTCAGATTGACCTCAGTGTGAACACAGTTATAAAGATCACATTGGTTTCCATGTCTCGGTCTCACATATGCATGAGGTGGGAGTGTCCAGGAATGTCTGGATTTACCTCCATGCATTCCATGAAACACAATCTGCTTTTAACTGAAAAACAAGGCAACTGGTGCATCTGAAACACAAGAGCGACATCATATACACAGTGCAGTGCACTCTAAGTGCTCTGATATGTATGTGGGGGAGATCAAACAGTAGCTGCAACAACATATGGCCCAGCACAGAAGAGCAAATTTCGCAGGTCATGCCCTGTACCTACATCTTAGGTAAAAGGACATACATTTGAAAATTGTAATGTCAACATCTTGGCAAAGGAACAGGATTAGTTCAAGAGAAGTGTCAAGTGTCAAAATGAAGAAACCAACCTGAATACAGGTGGGGGGTTTGACACCAGTTGTCTGCCATGTACCATGCTGTTTTGACACCTTACCCTGGGCAGTTACGATAACATCTCTTAGCCACGATGCATTCAACACCTTGCATTCAGGAGGTCCCTAGCACCTTGCTGTTATATTATGATTGGGACATTTCAGTGTTTTTTTTGCCAACAGATTCTTGAACAAGTCATTCTGAATTGAGAAAGCCAGTTGAATGACTATTATAACCATTATTATTGTGGCTTTATATAGTGCCGACATCTTCCGTAGCGCGTTACAATTATATGGATACATACACATCAGGCCCTGCCCTAAAGGGCTTACAATCTAAGCACAGTTATTTGACACATACAACCTATCAGTATGTCTCTATGATTGTGGGTGAAACCAAAGTGAATGGAGGAAACCCCCGCAAGCACAGAGAGAACATACAAACTCCTTGCAGATGTTTCCAAGGGTGGATTCGAACTCAGGACTTCAGCGCTGCAAAGCTTCAGTGCTAACCACTGAGTCACCATGCTGCCAAAACTAAACTTCAAGTCCAGTTGATCAAACCGAATACAACAGATATATCATGACCTGGATGAATGAGAACCTTCACAAGCATAGAAATAGAAAGAACATTGTACAGGGGACAGAATTCCACTCACGTTATCTCTACACTGACAGTGGAGTGGGACTGAACCCACTTCCTCACGGTTTGGGTTTAGAATTGGGGCTTAACATATGTTGCTGACAAACACTCTCTGGGGGGGGAGTTGAGTCCATTCTATGTGCTGCCTGGGCCCTAGGTTATAGTGTGTTAATGGAGAATGATGGGAACTGTGGTCAGGGGAGAAATCTGTTTAGTTTAGTTAACTCTTATTCATGCATACGTGTGTGTGTTTATCCATGCATGCAAGTGTATCCGTATGCATGTATGCCATTCTGTATACTTGGACAAATTAAATTTACCAGTCTGTACTGTGGGCATATTTATTAGTTCACCAGCCAGTGTAAAGTCAGGCCTCAAGTCCGCCAGTTAGTGTTAAGTCAGCACTTGAAACCGCAAAACAAGGCAACCTCCACAAGCCACACCCTTTCCCCGCAGCAGCGTACCTGTCTGCCCATTCAAAAGTTGTTTCAGGTGGCAAAAACCCATGTAGATGCCCTACCTGTAGGGAAAATACATGTTCTGTCAAAGTCTTTATCTTTTTTTATACAAGCATTACATGTATCTTTATCCAGATATGATGAATCAAGGCATGCTATTTAAGCACATTCTCTATGATCCTATTTATGCTACCTTGAAATTATTTTTATAAAGTTCCCATTTACAGATTATAGATAATATTTTGTAAGCATTTCACAATATAATAACATTTAAAATACTTAGTTTTATTTCCAAAGATGATATTTATTATTGTTGAATGTATTCCAGAATGGCTTTTTAAATGATTTACTATCATGTAAAACACAGTCTAAGTCCAAAACTTTAAAATAGATTTCCAGTACTCCTAAATGTCATCTACTTTACACTGGCCATCTGTACGTAGATTATATTAGAAAACTTACATAACATTTTACTTTAAATGTCATCGATCATGGATCTCTTGTGAGTAGAATCTGACAAGCATAATACAAATGTCTTACATTGCATACGATAATATAACATGAAACATGTTTCATTACATGGCAAGGAAATGTATTTCATAAAAAAATGACTCATTGCACAGCTATACATTTTCTTTTTTTTCAGTAAGATTCTGTAAGTGTTATGATGCTACTAGAAAGGATGGCAGGACAGGAAAAATATTGCCAGCTTTAACTGTGTTGGCTTTTGAGACTTTGGAGACTATTGGAAAGGAAAACAAACAACTGAATCCAGACTAGATTACTAAGTCAAGCTCAATTATCCACTTGAAGCCCAAAAGCATTAAAGCTGGTTTATGTTGTATACAGTATTTTACAAAAAGGTCAGTTCCATATCAAAAGCCAAAAATAAATTGTTTTCATTGAGTTCAAAAGGCAGCAATAAACATGAGAAAAGTGCCGCCCACCTTGACTTATTGTATTTTGTTATTGTACATACTGCATACCCAAGTGGCACTTTATAAATAAAGTTGAATGATCCTCCATACACGATCCGACAATCGTACTATATCGGGATATCCCAACATCATACATCTAAGCATCTATGGCCACTATTAGATGTGGAGTTTGCCTACACTTGTTCCGGAACTGGAACATCCATTGCTTGATTAGCTGAAGAAATAGCCTCTCTGATCCATCGAGTAATAGTGGCTATAGAAGCTTTTCTCTTTCTAGATCTAGCATAAAGAATCAGAAGAGAATTGTATGTTCTGAAATCTTTCACTCTGGAAAGAAGTAAACTCTTAACATCAACATGTGTAAAGGAATCATGCTCTGTACTTTTAGGGTCTTATAATGTATGATTGAGGGAAGAAATATTTCTGGGTCTTTATGGAAGGTTGAAGAATCCTTATGAAGAAAATCTGTGTCTAATTTCAAATGAATGTCTTCATCCAAGACTCTCTGAAAAGGGGTCATACATTTATGATTACGGTAACCATCAGTAAAGGTTCTGTATCGCAAAGTAGCAATATACCGTGCCTTTATTAAAATGGCCCAAGCACCTTTGTTTAGGCCTTTAACTAGAAATTCAATGATCCGGGGAATATTTGGATTTTCTCCTGGTAAATGCCTGTTGCTACATCATGTTTGGAAGGTATTCCAAGCTCTTTGGTATATAGCAATATTGTAACTTTGTCAGTAGTAATGTGATAGCCCATTAAATTGCTTCTTTAAATGGGGGTTTCTTGCTTCTTAATATTTTGTTAACTCAGTGAGACATTTGAAATATAAAGCAAGTCACTTATAAGCTTAATGTACTAACTCCTTGGTATTAAATACTTTACACCTGCTTCCCTAAAAACCAATAGAACTACACCCAAGGGATGAACAATATAACATTTAGGATCTATTTCTGGGCATCAGCTGCTTGAATAAGCTAGAATGTATTTGTACAAATGACAATAATTAGCACATGGGAATCAAAAAATGTTAACTATGGGGTGGAGCCAGACACTGATGTGAGCACAAGCACCTTCTGTGAGCTCTGCAGAGGGACATAGCAAAACGGCAAATCCAAGGGATATATTAGACCCCAAAAGTCACAAAAAGTCTCCGGAGATACCGAAACATACCTGGACAGAGATGACTAAGTGCGGAGGTGCAAAAAACACAAAACACAACCACATGTGGAAGCCAAGATGGCACCGGTAACTCAGACGACTCCCAATCCCCAGCAGCTTATAATAATATAGCGGTTGGGGTTGGGGCAGGGAGCCCTACAATACAGAAAAGGGGTTACACACTAGGAGGAGGGAGAGCAAAATGGGAGGGAAAGGGAGGGAGGGAGAGGGAGGGGGGAGGGCTGCAGTGCACATGGCAAAATTCTCCTGTAGAAGAGACAGAGACACCCCCCCTGGTGGCCAGTTTTGGGGGTTTTGGAGGGGCATTGCAGGGCAGCTATTCGGAGCTGGGATGTAAGGTAAGGATTTTTATGCACTACAGAGTGGGGCCAGTAGTGGGTTAAATTATAGTTTTGGGGGTGGACATGCCCTTTAATATCCTACTATTTACAACACCAAATGTTTTTATTTGTACTTGCATTTGTATTGGACAATATGGGACATATTTATAAAGCGCATAATGGCAATCTAGCAATACTGTGCATTATCGATAATTTACGACCACGGCCGTAATTAATGATAACGATTGTAAATGAACAATCACTAAACCGATTGTTAAAGGAGCGGTATCACTTTTTAGCGATACCGCCCTTTATAACTATGGCCCTATTTGAATCCATTAGGTATTTCTTTACATAATTATTATGGTTTGTGTTTGTATCACTAAACTGTACTTAGCATCATATTACAGTTGCTCAACGCCAAATGCTTTTGCGAGGCAGATTTCCAAGATCTGCAGATTGCGGATTTTCCATGTTTTTTTGAGCCTTGAACCATGTTTGGAATTTTTTTAAAATTTGTGGATTTTCATAATTTTGGAAAATTTGAGGATTTTTACATGTTTTAATCCAGTCACATGTCTCAAATTCACCAATGGCAGCTGTTTTTATCAGTGACAACCCTCTGGGTATAAAAGGCAGCTCGACAGGCACCTGACTTTTTTAACTTATACATGTAAAGAGTTTACAGGGTTTATCTTTTACTTTAGTTTCCTTTTAAATAGAGCTGCCTTGGAAATAGAAGGATGGGTCAGTAGGTGTGTTTACCTGTGTCTACCTGTCTATCATTATGCATGTGTGGGTATCATTATGCATTTAAAAGTATAAAAATAACTTTTTATGATTGACTGTGACTGTGGGTATCATTTTGCATTTATAAGTGTTAAAGTAATTTTTTTTATGATTTCATTTTTGAATAAATTTTTTTCAATATTGAATCTCTCCAGTTTAAGTAGAACAGGATTCAGGAAAAAGTAATGGATCATCAAATATCCAGTTCCGATCATTTTTCCCCCTGAAATATTTAGAATTTTCAATATTTGTAGAAAGCATAAATTAAGTTGGGTACACACACTAATGATAAAGGGCTTTTACCGTTGGATAGAACGGTATCGGTCCTTTATCTTTAATGTGTGTAGCGCATTTCTGAGTGCTCCCAAGGCCGACAAACTTCACTGTTGGACTGTGATAGTTTGGAAATGTCTGAAAATGTCCCTTGGTCCCGGTCGTCTCCATTTATTTAAAGTATCTGGAGTAGGAATGGACCGGAATCTGAACCTGATTCTGGTTCCAAAGCAAATTTTCCAGATCAACCGGAACTCGGAAATTGCTGATTTATGAATTTTTAAAATTTTTCTGAATTGCAGAACTATTTTCAAAACCTTTCAAAATTGTACTACTACATGGAATGCCAAAACAGGAAGTGCATGAAGTTTCTGGTACTGGACGATGTGTTTTAAAGATTGTGGGCATTGATATGTGTTCCCCAGACCATTTCCCTGGTCCCTTAGCCATTTACAGTAAGTTACCATTGCTATTTACACCTTTATTT
Organism: Hymenochirus boettgeri; assembly: GCA_019447015.1. Taxonomy (NCBI): domain Eukaryota; kingdom Metazoa; phylum Chordata; class Amphibia; order Anura; family Pipidae; genus Hymenochirus; species Hymenochirus boettgeri. The sequence continues at coordinate 162,824,297 of CM033473.1, read as the reverse complement.
TAGGCGTAAATTTTCATTTGTTTTCCTCATTGACTATAATGGTTATACTCGCAAATTTTTGAATTTTTAAATATTGTTTAAAAAATCTGCATATCCTTGAGTGCAACTGGGTTTTTGAAGTTCAGCCATCTCTAGTGAGGACCTAGATGTTTATGTCCTCACTCTGGTTACTCTTTAGGTGTGGACTTGAGGTGAGGAGAGTATAAAAGTTCTTTAATGGATATGACACTATGGATTATTGTGCATGGGGTGTTATGTGGATTATTGATTATGTTTGTGCCCCTATGTCCCCCTAAACAGTGCATCCAGTCACATATCCACCTTTCAGGAGCAGTTAACTAGTAAAACAGCATAACAGGTAGAAACAGTTGTGCAAGTCAGAACAGTCCCTCAGTCACAATAATATCAAAACTCATTTCAGTAATTGCTTCTGTTCTCCATATTAAATATTAATCTCACACTTCTCTGGAAACTTATCTCATCTATTTTCTTACTAGAGGGCCCCCTAAACATAGCAGATGTAGTGCAGTTGTTTTCTCTACCAATCTTAGAGCATGTAGTCAGTCACATGCTTGCTCGCCACCAATCAGACCAGGGCTGAAATCTGGCTGATAAAGACATGTGATTTAAGTGATGTCAATCTAACTGAAATACAACAGCAGCTTCTACTAGCATTTTCATGTTTTGTTGGTAGAAAGCATGTGACTTAAAGGGTAATTCCAGCCCTCAAACAAAAACTTTTATACAGGTAAATCACCCCCAAACTCCTAAACTGTAATATGCTTGTGAAGGTTCTCATTCATCCAGGTCATGGTATATCTGTTGTATTCAATTAGATCAACTGGACTTTAAGTTTAGTTCTTGAAGACGTTTCGCTAATCATCCGACTGGCTTTCTCAATTCAGAATGACTTGTACAAGAATCTATGGCAGTTATGAACCCTGGAAAGTCCCAATTAGCATATCCCAGCCAAGTGTTAAGGGCTTGATTGCATAGTGGCTAAGAGGTGTTATAGGAATGCCCAGAGTAAACTGTAATAGTTTGAAATCTTAAATATATAAGTCCAACCTGAAATCCTGCACAATGTCCTGTTGCCCCTGTTTCTGCTTCCTGGTTCTGGATTTGATACTGGCTTTGCAGCAGTTAGTCAGAGGAGGCAAGGCCCAGGGAGGATAAGCAGGGCAAAGTAGGAGCTGCAAAGAAGTAACTACAAAAAGCTTAGGGGGTTGAGGAGGTAGGTATATATTAGTATTCTGGGTGTAGACACTCTAAATACTTTATTGTGATAATGTGCAGCAAGGTGATGTTTCTGTATTTTGCTGCAGACCTGTATCAAGTCATAAGTGTTACACTAATCTTACACACTTAAATATTCTCATGGATTGCACCTCTCATGTGACTTTGTGGTGAAAATAAGAAATGGCACTGTACTGTACAAGAACAATGTATTTATTTATTGAAATATGCTTAACATATTTAAATGTTTTTTTTATAACCCTTATACCTTACTGCACACAGGATAATTGTTAACATACTTTAATAATTACTTTTGCTAATTTGATCATACGTTTCAAGTAAACAAATACTCTTTGTCATGTACACAAATGGCGATCTATCGAAGTCCTGCAAGGAGGACTATAAAGACCCCAAATAAAGGCACTCACAACAAAAATAAATAGACCATAAAACAAGTGGGAAATACCACCTTAATCATTTATTAATCAGATTATAACTTCAAAGGTAAAGATGTATCAATAAACACCATCACTAACCTTCATACGTGTGAACCTTCATACGTGTGAACCACTACAGGGAGAAACACAGGAAACACACAGAGGCAGAACACAGCAATTACATAGACTACAGGTAAAGTTGCTTGGGACAGAGTGGGGTACCCTGGATTTGGGACAGAGGGGGGACCCTTGGGTTTGGGACAGAGGGGGACTCTGGATTTGGGACAGAGGGGCAACTCTGGATTTGGGACAGTGGGGGGACTCTGGATTTGGGACAGAGGGGAACTCTGGATTTGGGACAGATTGGGGACTCTGGATTTGGGACAGAGGGGGGGACTCTGGCCTTGGGACATGGAGGAGGGGGCTATGGCCTTGGGACATGGAGAATGGGGATTATGGCCTTGGGACACTCTGGGGGAGGGGGCACTCTGGGCTTCTAGAACCCGTTATTGTTACAGGCTTAATTTCTAGTATGATATATATCCCACATTGACCTAATATCTGATGCCTAATCAACATGTCAAACTTTTATATGTCCCTCAAACCATTCTTGAACAATTTTTGAAATGTTTAGGCTGCTGAAAGAGGCCACTTCCATCAGGGAACACTGGTTTTGTGAAGAGTATTTGAAGTACTGTAATATCCATGTAAATGTACTGTACTATCCATGTGAATGTAATGTAATATCCATGTGAATGTACTGTTATACCCATGTGAATGTAATGTAATATCCATGTGAATAGCAGGACCCAATGTTTCCCATCAGTTTATCTTCTTCCCATAATGTATCCTGCAAATTCAGTAAGGAACAGAGACTTCTGGGTAATTTCCATGTTTCCATGGCAGCTTATAGGAAAGCTATACATTTTAAAAGTTTTTTTTTAAAGCATTCCACAAGATTAAAGCAAATCCAGAGCAACTATTAGTGGTTTCATAGTTATTACACCAAGGCATTCAGCTAAACCATCTGTTCTATGCCTAAGTTTATATATTATTCAGGCACTTTAAATTGTCAAACAACCAATTTGTTTAAAAGATCTAATTCAACTATATTGAGATGCATTTAAAATGTGATGTACTACTTACCCTTGTTTTTCTACAGGCATAAGGACAACCATTAGCTGCATAAAGTCTCCACTAACTGCATCTGGGTAAAGGTTTTCTGCACTCCTTGTCTAACTTCTTTCTATATCTGGTCCTGTAAACACCAGTTTCCACTTGTGAGCAAAAGCTCACACATTATCTTATTTTTCTTTACATGTTAAAGGATTAGAGAACTTCTTCAAAGCTTTCTTATTTGGTGCAGGTCCCATCCATGAAGTTATTAAGTAAAATAAAGCACAGTTGGGTGCCCTTTAATAAGTAGATAACCTGTTTCTGATCATATTAATGTTTTTTTTTTTTTTACATCTATTTTAAACTGCTCTTCTGTATAGACTCAGTTAAAGTAAGTATGCTAATTAGATTTTGTCTTGGCTTAAATCTTAGTTCTGAGGGAACAAATTTCTGCATACACATGTTAATAATTACTGTGTTGTTTTCATATTGCAATATTTCTTTAAAGCTTTGTGGCTGACCTATGCTGAATCTCTTCAATGCCACTGCCAAATGTTGTAGTTTTAACAAAGTTCTTAAGTTTTAAACAATAAAAACCATAAATACTTACAGGGTTATTCAATAAAAGTTCTTATAATTAAAATGGTGCTAATTATGCCCCAACCAATCAAATGTTGCTTCATTGTTAAATAATCTCTGATTGGTTGGGGCAAAATTAGCACCATTTTAAACAATAAGAACTTTTATTGAATCTCCCTGAAGAATTTTGAATCTCCCTGTAAGTATTAAATATTGACACAATGGCTATAAAAATTCAACTATATGCTGATAAATTACTCATTACAACCAGTTTTATTAAATTAATCTAGGATGATTAAGTGATACATAATGATTTCATAAAATCTCTGGATGTTGGAATATAAAACAATATTAGTTATATTCAGTAGTTATGAAATGGACAGCCGACCAAATTTCAAATCTAAGAATATTGGGATTTATTATATATATATGATAGGCAGCGGTTTTCTTATATAACACCACCAGGATATAAGAAATAATAAAAATAAAAAAATAATAAAATAATAATAAAATAATAAAAAAAAACAAAGATCTTTTATCTAGCACTGGGAGGAGAATTTTCTCTTGGTGTTTAGACTTGTTTTAACCTGCTTTTTTTTTACAAACATGTATAGCTAACTTTATAAGAAACTACTAATGTGTCTTTAATAAGAGTTAGCAAAATTAGCATTTTTAGTTTTGCAACACCAAAGAATAATGATATATCAATCATTAGTTCCACCAACATTTGCAGTCAGTTATTATTGACAGCCACATTTCAAAAAAGCCAAGGTTCTGCTTATTCATTTATTTGCCCTTCTTTGAACTCAGTACTTTTTATTGAATATTCCTAAACGGTACATGTCTGAACCAAAGTGAATATGAGATATAAAAAATATGGTCTAGATAAAACTGAACTTAATAGTTTCGCTAACCACTAATGGGTGTATTTCATCAGGTACAGAAGCTTTTTTGACATAACTTTGTCTAATTATCTGTCAACAAAAGTAGAGTTTTTTATGTTTCTAGCTACTACAATCTATACTATCAGTACTAGGTTGCTCTATAGTATATACAGAGAAAATATACCTACCATGCGGCTCAAATATATGGGTGAGGGATTGACATGGGTAGGGGTAAGTTTCCTGAAGGGAGCATTTTATTCAGTTATCACTCTATTGGCTAAAGTTGCAAACATCTGAAACATTCATTTAATAATAAGGGGGTTATTTTCCTTAGGGACCACATTAGAAACTGAACTGATGTGGGTGGCCACACCAATAGGTGGAACTCAATTTTGTTTGACATTAATTTGATCTAAATATAAAACACTATAAAAGTTTCCGTTTTTATTAAGAAATTAAATTATATTCTGGGCTAATCATATGTTTTACCAGTTCTAGTCCTTGGGAAAGTGAACCAGGATGAGCATTTTATGTCATATCTTTATCAATTGTTTTTTTTCTCAAATTTTTGTAGAAATTTCGAATTTAAAAATCGTCAATTTTCAACAATTTCTAGACCCGAAAATACTTTGTGGAAAGCCAAAACAGGAAGTGCATAAAATACTAGAAAGTGATTTTGGGCATTGATAATATTCCCCAGATAATTTCAAAAGTTTTAGGAGGACTTTTGGAAGTTTGCGGATTTTCTGATTTTTTAGAAAATCGCGCGAATCTACAAGCGGCCGGATTTCAGCGAGTTTGGCCATCTCTACTGTAAAATAGTCAACACATCCCTGGTCCCATGTATGTATTGGGAAACATATATACTGACACCTTCAGTGACACACTGACAGGCTAGATACATGGCTAGATATATGGAGACCTATGCGTTTCTCCACCCTCAGACTTGGCGATTTTGAAAGGCTGAATTTTAATAATACGATTGAGCAGTTAACATGGTGATGTATGCAATAAGCAAAGTGGTGATATGCGTCGGTAATTACTTTTCGTGTCCGGTTATAATAATAATAATAGATGTTTACAGTAAATTTCACAGAGGACTAGTCTATAGATTCCCATGAGTTCATGCACACATTTGTTCCCATTTGTTTGAAGGAAAGTGTTCCAAAGAAAACCGGTGAACCAGCTTATGATCATGGATGTCCATAATTCATGAGGGCTGGACCATATTGTTTGATCCAATAGTGTGTTGATTGTTACGTTGCTTTAGTTAGAAAGGAGTCAGAACACCAGTGCATTGCAGTTTGTTACGCATGTGGCTTCATAGCCGCATACCATTAGGGTGCCCATGCTGACCTGTGTTCGCTGCCAGATGAGCAGATGAGCATCAAAATTGGACCAGAGAACAACAAAAGATGGCGGCCTGGTCTGATCAATCTAATTTTCTTTTATCATATGTACATATGATCGGGATACATTCCCAGTCTGTAGCTGGTGCTCTGGATTGCTTTAATCTTGTGGAATGCTTTAAAAAAAAACTTAATCATGGATGTCCATATTCATGAGGGCGGACCATATTGTTTGATCCAATAGTGTTGATTGTTACGTTGCTTTAGTTAGAAAGGAGTCAACCACACATTGCATTGCAGTTTGTTACGCATGGGCTTCATGCCGCATACCTTTAGGGTGCCCATGCTGACCTTGTTCGTCCCCAGAGAGCAGATGAGCATCAAAATTGGACCGAGAACAACAAAAGATGGCGGCCTGGTCTGATCAATCTAATTTTCTTTTACATCATATGTACAGTATGATCGGGATACATTACCAGTCTTGTAGCTGGACAATATGGTCCAGCCCTCATGAATTATGGACATCCATGATCATAAGTTTTTTTTTAAAGCATTCCACAAGATTAAAGCAAATCCAGAGCCAGCTACAGACTGGTAATGTATCCCGATCATACTGTACATATGATGTAAAAGAAAATTAGATTGATCAGACCAGGCCGCCATCTTTTGTTGTTCTCTGGTCCAATTTTGATGCTCATCTGCTCATCTGGCAGCGAACACAGGTCAGCATGGGCACCCTAAATGGTATGCGGCTATGAAGCCACATGCGTAACAAACTGCAATGCACTGTGTGTTCTGACTCCTTTCTAACTAAAGCAACGTAACAATCAACACCTATTGGATCAAACAATCTGGTCCAGCCCTCATGAATTATGGACATCCATGATCATAAGCTGGTTCACCGGTTTTCTTTTGGAACACTTTCCTTCAAACAAATGGGAACAAATGTGCATGAACTCATGGGAATCTATAGACTAGTCCTCTGTGAAATTTACTGTAAACATCTATTATTATTATTATAACCGGACACGAAAAGTAATTACCGACGCATATCACCACTTTGCTTATTGCCATACATCACCATGTTAACTGCTCAATCGTATTTATAAAATTCAGCCTTTCAAAATCGCCAAGTCTGAGGGTGGAGAAACGCATAGGTCTCCATATATCTAGCCATGTATCTAGCCTGTCAGTGTGTCACTAGAAGGTGTCAGTATATATGTTTCCCAATACATACATGGGACCAGGGGATAGTGTTAGACTATTTTACAGTAGAGATGGCCAAACTCGCTGAAATCCGTCCCGCTTGTAGATTCGCCGATTTTCTAAAAAATCAGAAAATCCGCAAACTTCCAAAAGTTCCTCCTAAAACTTTTGAAATTATCTGGGGAATATTTATCAATGCCCAAAATCACTTTCTAGTATTTTATGCACTTCCTGTTTTGGCTTTCCACAAAGTATTTTCGGGCATCTAGAAATGTTGAAAATTGACGATTTTTAAATTCGAAATTTCTACAAAAATTTGAGAAAAAAACAATTGATAAAGATATGAACATAAAATGCTCATCCTGGTTCACTTTCCCAAGGACTAGACCTGGTACAAACATATGATTAGCCCAGAATATAAATTTAATTTCTTAATAAAAACGGAAACTTTTATAGTGTTTTATATTTAGATCAAATTAATGTCAAACAAAATTGAGTTCCACCTATTGGTGTGGCCACCCACATCAGTTTCAGTTTCTAATGTGGTCCCTAAGGAAAATAACCCCCTTATTATTAAATGAATGTTTCAGATGTTTGCAACTTTAGCCAATAAGAGTGATAACTGAATAAAATGCTCCCTTCAGGAAACTTACCCCTACCCATGTCAATCCCTCACCCATATATTTGAGCCAGCATGGTAGGTATATTTTCTCTGTATATACTATAGAGCAACCTAGTACTGATAGTATAGATTGTAGTAGCTAGAAACATAAAAAAACTCTCACTTTTGTTGACAGATAAATTAGACAAAGTTAATGTCAAAAAAGCTTCTGTACCTGATGAAATACACCCATTAGTGGTTAGCGAACTACTTTAAGTTCAGTTTTATCTAGACCATATTTTTTTATATCTCATATTCACTTTGGTTCAGACATGTACCGTTTAGGAATATTCAATAAAAAAAGTACTGAGTTCAAAGAAGGGCAAATAAATGAATAAGCAGAACCTTGGCTTTTTTGAAATGTGGCTGTCAATAATAACTGACTGCAAATGTTGGTGGAACTAATGATTGAATTACTCATTATTCTTTGGTGTTGCAAAACTAAAAATGCTAATTTTGCTAACTCTTATTAAAGACACATTAGTAGTTTCTTATATAATGTAGCTATACATGTTTTGTAAAAAAAAAGCAGGTTAAAACAAGTCTAAACACCAAGAGAAAATTCTCCTCCCAGTGCTAGATAAAAGATCTTTTGTTTTTTTTTATTATTTTTTATTATTATTTTATTATTTTTTTATTTTTTATTATTTCTTATATCCTGGTGGTGTTATATAAAGAAAACCGCTGCCTATCATATATCATATAAATAAATCCCAATATTCTTAGATTTGAAATTTGGTCGGCTGTCCATTTCATAACATACTGAATATAACTAATATTGTTTTATTATCCAACATCCAGAGATTTTATGAAAATCATTATGTATCACTTAATCTATCCTAGAATTTAATAAAAACTGGTTGTAATGAGTAATTTATCAGCATATAGTTGAATTTTTATAGCCATTGTGTCAATATTTAATACTTACAGGGAGATTCAATAAAAGTTCTTCAGGGAGATTCAATAAAAGTTCTTATTGTTTAAAATGGTGCTAATTTTGCCCCAACCAATCAGAGATTATTTAACATTTGAAAGCTAACATTTGATTGGTTGGGGCATAATTAGCACCATTTTAAATTATAAGAACTTTTATTGAATAACCCTGTAAGTATTTATGGTTTTTATTGTTCAAAACTTAAGAACTTTGTTAAACACTACAACATTTGGCAGTGGCATTGACAGGATTCAGCATAGGTCAGCACACAAGCTTTAAAGAAATATTGCAATATGAAAACAACACAGTAATTATTAACATGTGTATGCAGAAATTTGTTCCCTCAGACATAAGATTTAAGCCAAGACAAATATCTAATTAGCATACTTACTTTAACTGAGTCTATACAGAAGAGCAGTTTAAAATAGATGTAAAAAAAAAAAAAACATTAATATGATCAGAAACAGGTTATCTACTTATTAAAGGGCACCCAACTGTGCTTTCATTTTACTTAATAACTTCATGGAATGTGGGACCTGCACCAAATAAGAAAGCTTTGAAGAAGTTCTCTAATCCTTTAACATGTAAAGAAAAAATAAGATAATGTGTGAGCTTTTAGCTCACAAGTGGAAACTGGTGTTTACAGTCACCAGATATAGAAAGAAGTTAGACAAGGAGTGCAGAAAACCTTTACCCATGATGCAGTTAGTGGAGACTTTATGCAGCTAATGGTTGTCCTTATGCCTGTAGAAAAACAAGGGTAAGTTAGTTACATCACATTTTAAATGCATCTCAATATAGTTGAATTAGATCTTTTAAACAAATTGTGTTGTTTGACAATTTAAAGTGCCTGAATAATATTAAACTATAGGCATAGAACAGATGGGTTTAGCTGAATGCCTTTGGTGTAATAACTATGAAAACCACTAATAGTCTCAACAACTTTTCTAAACAGTAGCATGTACAAATCACAGTGAACAAATCAAGTTTCATACATAGGTTAAAAACTGATTAAGTACTTGTTTTGGGTAACCCCTGACTGAATTTGTCATAAACCATTTGGCTGTTCCTGATTCTTATTCTTTTCACTGACCAACCTCCTTACCCTAACAAATTGGCTAATCGGGATAGCATTAAGTACATGTTGTGGTTGATAACAGCTAAAATGTAACAATTGATTGCGATCTGTAGATTTAGTCTGTCATCTAGAAAATCTACTGTTTTCTTATCCACATTAACTGTATTTAATATTTCCTTGCATATTTTTTAGTTCTGTATAGAAGGATGTCAAGGAGTGATGTCAAAGGGGGAAATTCTGCTGGCACTGAAATAGTTAAGTGGGTTCATTACGTTGGTCAGGTGCCACAAGGGTAACTACCAGGATAGTAGAAGTGGAACTCCCACACCACAAGTTCACTTGCTAGGTGCCGCTAGGTGCTGCCAATGGCAGTATATCCAGTATATCAAAACAAGCAGGGCACACCAGTCTTTTTGCTAAAAACAAAAGTGTTTATTCAACACATAAGTGTAACGTTTCAGTTTCACACACGGGGCCCCATTTTCTATTTTCTTAATGACGGATACCGCCTCCTCACAGAAAACCACTATACAGTACTTTAGTGAAGATCTGCATGTAAATCTAAATCCCTCAAATTCAAACAAAGATGGCAGGCTCTGGTCATGGGCCCCTTCCTGTATCTGTGCTATATTCCAGGGTCTACTGTATACCTTACAAATCCAAGCTAAAGTTATTTCAAAAGAGCTGAAGGCACCAGTATAGAACCAAGAGACTCTTTTTTTAAACCGGAAGATCCCTTTAAACAAAAGAAGAGGTTAGGGCTATTTACAGTGGAGAAGAGGTGCTTGCATGGGGATATGATCACTTAACATAGTAACATAGTAATTGAGATGGAAAAAACACATATGGCCATCTAATCCGATCTTTACAACCTACTATTTAACCCTACATAACACCCTACTATTTAACCCTACTATTTAACCTTACATAACATAACTTTTGCCATCCCTACAGAGGACGGCAAAAGAAAGACTGCTAAAAAGGATGGGGGGGGGGGGTTCCTTCCTGACACCAAATGGAAATTGGAAAGTATCAATGTATTCATAATAGCACTTAATACAGATACATGAATAGGCTGTACAATACATTTTCTATTACATTGTTCACCAATAGATCTTTCAGATGACACGTGGGCATTATTTCAGATTAAAAGACAAGAAGTTTCATCTTTTGGTTAGGAGATGTTTCTTTACAGCAAGAATGATGCAAATGTGTCTTCCAGCAGATTTCCCAGAAGGTTCATAGGAAAGTTTCAAGAGTAGGTTGGACAAGATTCTAAAATTTAACGCGAAAATTTCTGATATTAGTTCCCGACTGTATCGGGACTTTATCGGTACTGTGTGTACCTTTGTTTCCAAAAATGACCGAAAGTGACCGAAAAATTCCATCGGCCGCACTCCCTATAGAGGAGTCTAGCATGGCCGATGGAAACACACAGTCCCGAGCGTTCTCCCCATGATGTTCATAGGGAGAACGCTCGGGACTGTGTGTATGCAGATCTTTGAAAGCTGGCAGACAGGATCTTGCAGATTCTGTCTATCATCTTTCAGAAATCTGTACTGTCTGAACCCAGCTTAAAGCGTTGTTATTCACACTTGAAATCTAGCAGAGATCTGGTTAAAGATAAGTTGTCTAAATGTTGAAAAGTGCAGTGAAATTTAACCTTACAATTTCATGGAAATAATATGAACTAAATATCTGTTGTATTCAATTAGATCAACTGGACTTGAAGTTTAGTTCTTAAAGACAATTTGCTAGTCATCCGACTGGCTTTCTCAATTTAGAATGACTTGTACAAGTTTTGAGAAAGCCAGTCGGATGACTAGCGAATCGTCTTCAAGAACTACATTTCAAGTCCAGTTGATCTAATTGAATACAACAGATATACCATGACCTGGGTAATTGAGAACCTTCACAAGAATATGAACTAAAGTTCCTTCAATTTTCTTATCTATTACCTTTTCCTAAACACATATTACATAGCCCAACAAATATGGTTGTTGTATGTACAACACAAAGTTTTTACAGTAATACTATCTGTATCAATAAATGAAACTAAAATAACATCACACGTTTCTGATAGATTGTTTTTGGAATGTAAAACAACTGGGCCCTTTTACATGTCTGGGTACTGGGGAATTTAAATAGTGTTTTAGCCATAGTACTTTTTTACATTCTTGAATGCCTGCTTGTTATAGAATACCTCTGAGCATTTGTAACGCATGTATATTGTACCTAGAGAACCTTTCAATAACATTATTTTCTTTAAAGGGCATGTCCACCCTAAAAATGATGTTTGGGCATAAGGTAGGTACCCCTGCCCACCCCCAACATCCAAAATATTTCTTCAAAAAAATGTTTAGATCACTACTTACAGCCTTTACACTCCTGCGGCGTCTCCTCCCGGTTCTCTGTTTGGAGGTACCATATATACTTGAGTATAAGCCGACCGAGTATAAGCCGGGGTACCTATTTTGGCCCCCAAAATCTCAAGTGAGATTTTGGGGGCCAAGTTGAGGGTAGACATTATGACCATTACTGCCTTCTGATTCTGTATTGTTTTGAGGCTTTAGTTGCCCTTTAAATGGACATCAGAATTCCCATACAGTAGTCCCATACAGTAATAGCCATACTGGATTTGGCTATTACTGTATGGGACTACTGTATGGGAATTCTGCTGTCCATTTAAAGGGCAACTAAAGCTTCAAAACAATACAGAATCAGAAGGCAATATTTTTAACAATATATACCATCCTCCTGATTCTATATTGTTTTAGGGCATTAGTTGCCCTTTAAAATGGACAGTAATCCCATACAGTAACCCTAATGCCTTTCCACTGTACACTACAACTCCCAGCAAGCTTTAGTTGCTGGGAATTGTAGTTTCCAAACATCTATAGTTAAAAGGTATTAGGGGTTACTGTATGGCATACTGTCCCCCACCCTAGAGCCCCCCCCCCACTTCAGTGTTCACTTAACTGGCCAGTCTTGGATCTTCCTTGGATCTTCGTTCTGTGCTCCGTTAGTGCAGGTGAGGGATATCTCCACTAGCAGGAAGGGACAATTACTGGCTCTGCAGGTCTCAGCAGAGCATCCGGCAAGGACCAGCCACGCTGCCAACAGGACAACCCACACCGCTGCCATGGTCCTAACTCTTCACCTCTCCATCGGCTGCCGCTCACTCTGCTGCATCTCCCTACCTGACATCATTACTCGGCGCCGGGAAGTGAGAGGCGCCGAGTAGTGACGTCAGCAGGAGGTGCGAAGCGACCAGCAGCAGGCAGAGAGGTGAGTTTGCGGCTGACTCACATATAAGCCAAGGATCGATTTCAGGCTTTTTTAAAGCCTGAAAACCTTGGCTTATACTCAAGTATATACTGTAGTCGCAAACAGGGTCTGGACTGGCAGCTGCGTCTGTGATTGGGGAAGAGGCAGCAAATCACAGACCCAGCTGCTTTCAATGATGACCCTGCAGGAGAGAAGGGGCTGTAAGTATTGTTCCAAAGGGGGGAAAGGGCTCCCCTGTGCATGTGATGCTAAATTTTAGTTTTGGGGTGGGCATGCTCTTAAACTTCAACACAGAATCCGAAAAAAAATATTTTTGCTTTTTTCTGTGCATATGATATTTCCCGCTAATTTCAGGCTGATTTTTGTGCATCCTTTTTTTATTAATTAGAAACTATTGATGAGATTAAGTTGGCTGAATGTAAGCTATTTATTGCCAAACATTTCTTCTATTTATGGTTTCTTTATTATTTATAGTGTGTCTACTCTTTTTTTGCCTTTTTCTCTATTTTTCTATTTTTTTCCCCCCATTATTAATTAAAATTAAATTGCAACAGCAAATGAATGGAAATGGCATATTCCTTAAAATATAAAGTATAAGGGAATTAGAATCCATGATCAAGATGAGTTCTTTGTACCAAATCTCAAATATTAAAAATAAGAAACAGATTGAATGTGTTTTAAAAGCTAAATCTTTAATCTCTATGATATACAGTATATATTTTGATTGACTGGAATCTACAGTACAAATATCTATTTTAAGAATATAGTGTTGCTTCTATTCATATCTATTCACAAGCCTTGACATGTTTGTGAAGTTTACATGAACTGTTATTCTTTATATTATACTGACATCTATTATTATAGTATTTATCTGACCATTGTAGAGTACTGCTGGCACATGGCAGCCTCCTTTATAATTAGCTTTGAAGCAATTTATCCATCCTTGTCAACTTGTAAATACGTGTGTTAAAGTCAAACATAATCTACTTTTCTCAATAGAGTTGATACCTATCCTTTGTGTTGAAAGAACAAGTTTAAACTAGGTCTTTTTTAAATCCTTGTATATACATTAAATCACACACGCCAACTAAAATAGGCGAGGAAACCTGGTGCTATCCCTATTTCATTGGCTTCTGCACTGTTTATTCAAACTGTTATAGATAAGAATGCAAGTAGAGACATTTTGGATATAAAATAATACCTTTTATTGGCTAACTAACACAATTGAAAATGCAAGCTTTTGAAACACTTAGGCTTCTTCCTCAAGCATACATAGCTCCATAATTTGGACATAACTGCAACAGGACAGCATAGTGCAGTTGTTGGAAGTAGGGCCGTTTTAGGCACAAGCCACCTAGGCTAGGATACATATGTTAAACCAGGGCACCCAGTATTCTCCCTAGCATCTCCCTCTCAGCTTTTACTTGCTGCGTAAGATCTGCTCTCCTTGTTCTGCTGCTGTAATTTGTAACATTGTAGTGAGTAGAGAGTATGAACTCAGCTCCCTCTACTTGGATACAATGTTGCAAATGAACTGAAGGTGAAGGAAGGAGGGGGGAGAATGGGCTCAGCTAATAGTACTGAGGAGAGCAGTTTTAAAATGCCCACAATTATTAGACCGATTCTGCCGGAACCACCTTTCTTTTTTGTGACCGACATAAGATCACAAATTAAAGATTGTTTTTTTTTTTTTTGTTTTTTTTTAAAGGTCACAATTTTCTTTATTTACCAATGAAATCAAATTTGGTCTAAAGGGACATATTTATAAAGGGGCATTATTTAATTATTAAATTTAATAAAAGTTATTAAAAAGGCGAATTTTCATCAAAGGTGAAAATTATGTAGCAAAAAGTAGCACTAATAATGCTGAAAACATGGCAAAAAGTTAAATTTAGCACAAATAATGGTAAATATGTAATACTACCTGGTGGATTTTCAAAGTAGTATGGAATTTTGTAATACACACTGAACACATTAGGTGTTTTTTTCCAGCAAAAAATTTGATAAATAGTGTAAAACTCACCCAGGGGAATTTTCTCTTTTTTATAAATAGAACTAATTTTTTAAAGGACAACAATATAAAAAAAACCAACATTACCCCCATTACATGTACACACTTTCAGCAGCTGAAATCACTCAGGGCTAGGCATTTTTTTTCTCGTCTGTGCTTGCGTTTGCAAATGCGTTTTTTTCATATCATTGAAAACGCGGCAACGCACCGAAAATGCACGTTTTCGGGTGCGTTGCGATTGGGATTTGCGTTCCGCATTTTAAATGACAATCGCATAGTTAATAGTTAATGATAAAAACGCATGCGCAAACGCAACAAAATCGCACATGAAATCACATGTGATTGCATTTGCGTTGCAGTGTGGCCGTGCCCTAACTCACATTTACAGCCGTGCTACCCTCCCTTAGATATCACACAGCTAAGATGAGTGCATAAAGCCTGCCTCCTAGATGGCCCAGGGTCTTGGTTAACATAGCACTTGTCATTGGCTGGTGGGAATCCTATGCCAGTCAAACAAACTTAAAGGGCAAGTTCAGCCCTAATATGAAAACTTATATACAGGTAAATCACCCCCCAAAACCCTAAACGGTAATAGTTTGAAATCTGAAATATATAAGTCTAACCTGAAATCCTGCACAATGTCCTGTTTCCCCTGTTTCTGCTTCCTGGTTCTTCCAGTTAGTAACTGTCAGTTATGAATTTGACAGTTGATGTCACAGCCTATGACTGAATGTTAATCCCCTGTCTAAATTGCCCAGTTTCCATGAGGCATAGCACAGAAGCACAGCAGGCATACAGTAATGAATTTATAGGACAAACTATGATATATCAACATATTTAAAGTGGCCATTCTTTTTAAAAGATCTTCTTATAAGGGTGGAGTTGTCCTTTAAAATGTCCTGTTGCTAGGATACAGCCTACATAAACAACCTGATCAAGGGTGGGTGGAGCAGTGTTTTGTCGCATGCTAGCTTTGAGTGCCAGTTAGAGGCAGACAGCATTGTTGTGCCCCCTTCACAGCATGCCTAATTGAAGGCTAATTGAAGGCAGAGAGAGGATCGAAATTAGGAAAAGAATGTATGGGGAGGGCTGAATACCTCTTGAATACCTTTTTAAAGAATTTTTTTTAAAAATGCATTGAGGGAATACAGTTATACTTTAATATTGCTTATTTTCAGCAAACTGCATCTAATTCTCAAACCAGTTCCATTAATATGGGAGCATACCATAGTGCTGTGTAAGAAATAGTCATGTTAATGGAACATTCCAGTAAGTAATGATGTTTGGCGGAAATTCTGGTAAAACTGCACAAAATACAACAAAAGGGAGAAAAGGGGCAAAAAGGCGAAATTTCACCTGTTTATAAAGAGCTTTGAATTAAAAAAATTACAAAAATAGCTGGTCTGGTATTTGTCTTTTTACCGGGATACCAGACTTGAATAAGGCAATATTACTATCACACATCACTGCAGCGTTACTTTTCCACAAAAGCAAAAATAAGCGTTTTATAAATAAGGTGCAAATAGCACTCTTTGTCATTGTGATGTCCTGTGATAGTGAAAGTGTGAAAATAGCAATCGTTTATAAATATGCCTCTAAGTTATAATGTGCTCCTTCACATCATAATATAAGAATATTAGGCAGGAACATAGTGGTTTTCTGGGAGGTGGCTATATAAATAAGATGTGGACCCCTTGGCTCTTGGGTAGAGATGGCCGAACTTCCTAAAGTTCATTCGTTTTTGAATTTTCGAACTTCAATAAAAGTTCGATAGTTCAAAAACGTACCCATTAAAGTCATTGGGGAAAAATAGTTTGAAAAGTTCAGTTAAAATAGCCATGGTAACTTACTGTAACTGGCTCTGAGACCTGGGAAATGGTCTGGGGAACATGTACATATAACCAAGGATTATCGCTATATTCTAGGGTTACCAAATGCTACATTCGATGGTTATCACCTTATTCGAGTGTTAGCAAATGACGCATTTAAGGGTTAGCTAATGCTAGATTTGAGGGTTATCGCCATATTCAAGGGTTAACGAATGCTGGATTTGAGGGTGCGAATGCTACATTTGAGGGTTATCACCAAATCGAGGGTTACAGATTTGAAAATTTGCTAATCCTCAAATTTTCAAAAATTATCAAAAGCATGAATGGGATTTGCGATCACACGTCGGTCACAACGAAGAACGGGAAAGGTGGTTCCGGCAGGATTGCTCTAATGCCGTGGGATCACTTGGTTGGGTAAGTTTATCTTTCTAGTGTATGGCCACCTGAAATCTTAGAAACCTATGTTGGTGAGCTACTAGAATATTGGAAATAAAGAAGAGTACTATTGAACACCAGCACTATTGGTCTTCTTTTATATAGAAGGTTTTTTTTGCTAATTGTCAACTAGCAACAGTCTTGACTGTTTCCTGGATATAAATTCCTTTTAATTACCAAAGTAGAATAAATGTTTGCATGATTCTTTCATATTCAAAATAATGTAATTTCTTCAAGCTTTATCCATACAGTTAACCCCTTTACACACATGCCATGTGTTATGACACACTATTTGTTAGGCCTTTTTAGGACATTGCCCTAAATAAGATACAGATAATAAATTAAATAGTCTTCAAAAGGTCTTTAATACCTTCGATTTAGGCTATTTTTCCTAAATCTATGCTTTTTATAATTGTGTGCAATAAAACAAATGTTTAATCTGGCAGAGAAGTCTGAGTGTTAAAAAAAAGTATTCACAGATAAAATCTGTTTTGCAGTCATCTATTGATGGTTATTACTATTGCAATTACAGTGATTCATGTGAACTTGCATTTTGAGCACCAATCGTATTGCTCTGTAATTTTACTCTAGGCAGGAGTTGCTAGGACTTGATCCTCTCAGCTTGTCTGTTCTTGATTTACTGTGTTATATTAGTTCCCTGCTCTCTGGGCTCTCTAAAAATGTCTACAAACCATTATTATGTGATTTATTTTGATCGCTGTATCATTGGGAGAAATATACCATAAGTGTGCTTCGGCACGTTTTTAATTGTTTTAAAATGTGTTTAAAATAATTTTTGGCTAACATAGACCTCTTCTAGCAATTAAAAAAAGAATTATTCAGAGCTAGAATGTATTTATCAACATGATATTCTTTATCTCTATGTACTTACTGTACTTGTACAATGTGGTACTCTTCTCTAAATACACTGCCTTATAAACAGGGGCATATCTGAAGGAGCTCGGGCCCCCCTGCGAGATTGGAGGCTGAGCCCCTGACCCCCTCCTCCCTCTGTGAAGATCTCTGCAGCCTCCATGATCTCTGCAGTGACCAGACGTTTTTAAACAGCTGATCACGCATGAAAGAAACATACCTGCAATCAGTTGTTTAAAAGACCAGATTCAAACTTCTGGAACAGCTGGTCCCTGCAGAGATTATGGGCTTTTCGTGGGCCCTACAAAAACCTGATTAACTCAATTCCTGTATGGCAATTCCTGTATGGGACTACTGTATGGGAATTCTGATGTCCATTTAAAGGGCAACTAAAGCCTCAAAACAACAGAGAATCAGAAGGCAATATTTTTAACAATAGTTACCATCCTCCTGATTCTGTAGTGTTTTTAGGCATTAGTTGCCCTTTAAATTAACAGTAATCCCATATAGTAACCTTATCACTGTAGATGTTTGGAAACTATAACTCCCAGCATGCTTTAGTAACAGTTGGGGGTTACTGTTAGGGATTACTGTCCCCCAGAGCCCCCTCAGTGTTCACTTACCATGACAGTCTTCAATCTTCAGTCTTCACCTCCCTACCGGCTGCCACTCGCTCCGCATCTGCCCACCTGATGTCACTACTCAGCGTCGGGAAGTGAGAGGCGCCGAGTAGTGACATCAGCGGGAAATGCAGAGCGAGTTTGCTTGGATTCTCTAATACATAAACTGTCAACTGACATTCCCATGGCTACCAATATGTAAAAAAATGGACATGGCCACCAGTATGTGATGAAATGCTCATGGCTACCAGTATGTAATGAAATTCACATGGCTACCAGTATGTAATAAAATCCCCATGGCTACCAGTATATAATAAAATCCCCATGGCTACCAGTATATGATGAAATTGTAAATTTGCTGCCATTATGTGATGAAATTTCCATGGCTACCAGTATGTAATGAAATTCACATGGTTACTAGTATGTAGTAAAAATCCCATGGCTACCATTATGTGATGAAATTCCCATGGCTACCATTATATGATAAAATTGTCAGTTTGCTACCAGTATGTAATGAAATGCCCATGGCTACCAGTATATGATGCCAGTTTGCTACCAGTATATATTGAAATTGCTAGCTTGCTACCAGTATATATTGAAATTGCCAGTTTGCTACACGAATATAATGAAAATAAAACTTTGCTAGCAGTATATATAGTAATTTCCAGTTTGCTACCAATATATCCTGAAATAGCCAGTTTGCTGCCAGTATAATGGAATACTGTGCCTCTGTGTCATTAATATGTGTATCTCCGTCTACACCTTATCTTTGTCTGTCTATTTCTCTGTCTTTCTATTTATAACTTCCTGGCTGTGTAACTATCTCTGGTTGTCTATGTTTGTCTGTTTGTTTGTCTCTCTGTCTATCTCTATTAAGTACCTAGTGGGTGTCGCTTAATTTGGTCGGGGAAGGAGACACAGCCCAAAAAATTTCTACATGCCACACGTGGCACAGAGTGCCCTATATCTTCTCAGACCCTAGAAATGCCCCTGTGCTGCACAAATGTCATTAATATGCCAGTTTGCTGCACCAGGGTCATTAACATGTCAACTAACACAATACCAGTTACAGCACAAGTGTTATTAATATGCCTCTCACTATACAAGTGGAAGCTTGCTGCACTAGTGTCATTTACATGCCAGTTACTTTACTGACAGTTACTGTTCAAGTGTTTAATGTGCCAGTTATTATACTAGCTTTATTAATTTTCCAGTTTGCTGCACCAGTGTCATTAATATGCCAGTTACTGCACCAGTGTCAGAATTATATCAGTTACTCCATGAGTGGTATTGAAATGCTGCACCAGTGTCAGTAATATGCTATTTATTACACTAATGTAATTAATATGCCAGTTTTCTGCACCAGCATCATTAACATGTCTGTAACTACACCAGTGCCACTGATATACTGATTTACTGCACTAATGTTATTAACATGCCAGTTTGCTGCAACAGTGTCATTAATATGCCAATGTGCTGCACCAGTTTTATTATTATGCTAATTAGTGCACCAGTCTCATTAATATGCTAGTTTGCCTCTGTAACACATACTGTACACAATTTCAAAATAAAAGCCCTAAAATTACAAAATAAAAATACATGAATTTAAAATGTACTAGCTCTCTTTCATAACAATAAAGATTTTATGGAAGTTTTTAAACTCGAATTACACACAGATATTAATAGGGCTTTAGCAAATGAAATGTTGCCTTTCAATCCAAATTTAAAGCTTATAGTTAAACTTGACCTCTTTTAACCTAATTTTTAATTCCTAATTTTAACATAATTGGCAACAATTCCCGCATTCTCACTCTCATTTTTGTGTTGCAGAATGTCCATCGAAAGGTTAGAAACCAGCCTGATAGAGAAATTGCACGTAGCCCTGGTTATTCAGTGAAAC
Organism: Hymenochirus boettgeri; assembly: GCA_019447015.1. NCBI lineage: Eukaryota > Metazoa > Chordata > Amphibia > Anura > Pipidae > Hymenochirus > Hymenochirus boettgeri. The sequence goes on along the minus strand of CM033473.1, from coordinate 162,803,861 downwards.
CAACAGACCTTTAAAGGAGAACTAAACTTTTTAAAATCATAATATGAAAGCTTTTCTCCCCAGCACACCTATACATTGTAAGATTATTCTCTAGTAAGTTGCAGTCAGTAGTATAGTAGTATAGTATAGTATTTGAGGTTGAATAAAGACATATAAAGAATAAAGTCCTTCCAGTCCAACCCATCTAGCAATATCCTCATCAAAACCCCTCCAAATTTATGAAGGGGGAAAAATTCCTTCCAGACTCCAAGTGGCAATCGGAAATTTCCCTGGATCAACTCTACTTTATGTATCAATACCTGTAACTTGCAACATTCCTTGTTTGCAGAAACTCATCCAGCTTTTTTTAAAACTGCCCAGTGAACCAGCCATAACAGCATCCACTGGAAGACAGTTTCATAGCTTTACCGTTCTCACAGTGAAAAACCCTTTCCGAACTTGAAGCCTAAACCTTTTTTCTTCAAGTCTTAAGGGTTTTAGTACATTTGGTGCTAAATGCAAAGTACATTTAGTTCTGAATCGGAAATCCCAGATCCAAATTTCTGACTTTCGGAACATGGAACTTTCACATTTTCAAAATTTTTTGAAAATCAAAGCTACTTTCTAGGGTTACTGAAAGTAGCTTCATATGTTCAGGAACCCTAGTCTACTTTCGAGAGTATCTGGTTGTACTTTTGAGGGTTACCTTACATACGAGACTAGGGTTTTTTTTTTGTTTTGCTGGTTTATGCATTTTCCCCATACCATTTCCCAGGTGCCTGATCTATCCACTGTAAGTAACCATGCTTTTAATAGCCTTATTTTACTTGATTTTGCTTTCCTATTGACTTCTATGGGTCCATTTTTGGATTTTCAAATTTTTTTGGAATTCTGAAAATAAGAAAACACAATGAAACTTTCTGGTTTTGAACATGTAAGTAATAGATTCTGTAATTAAGAAGTTGAGAGTATTTTCTATATAGATGACTCTACACCAATATGCAAGTTCCTGATAAGACTTTAAAAGCTGTTTGTTACCCTGCAGTTTATTTACCAGTCATTGTGAATTACATACATAGTAACATAGTAATTAAGGTTGAATAAAGACATTCGTCCATCAAGTCCAACCTATTCACTTTTTTTTTTTTTTTTTTTTTTTTTTAACCCTACCTAACAGTTGATCCAGAGGAAGGCAAAAAAATCCCAGCTAAAAAAGGGGGGGAAAAATTCCTTCCTGACTCCAAACGGCAATCGGAAAGTATCCCTGGATCAACCAGATCTATATGCTTAATACCAGTAATTCTCAATATTTTTTAGTTTTAAACTTTCCAGGCCTTTTTTAAAGTTATTCAATGAACTTGCCATTACCACCTCTGCTGGAAGACAGTTCCACAGTTTCACCGTTCCCACTTAAAGAAACCTCTCCTAACTTAGAAGATGAAACTTCTTTTCTTCCAACCTTAAAGGATGTCCACGAGTCCTCTGAATGACCTATTATGAACAATGCACCAGAGAGTTCACTGTATGGGCCATTAATATATTTGTATAAGGTTATCATGTCCCCACGCAACCGCCGCTTCTCCAATGTAAACAGCCCTAACTTGTCTAATCTGCCTGCATATTCAAGCCCCTCCATTCCCCTTATTAATTTAGTTGCCCTTCTCTGAACTGCCTCAATTTCCAAGATGTCCCTTTTGTATATGGGATTCCAAAACTGCACCGCATATTCCAAATGAGGCCTTACCAGTGCCTTGTAAAGAGGGAGAATAATATTTTTCTTGATTCCATTCCCCTCTTTATACAAGACAATATCTTGCTAGCTCTAGCTGTTGCTACCTGGCATTGTTTGCTACAGCTAAGTCTGTTATCTACCAGAACCCCCAAATCTTTTTCCATTTCAGATGCACTTAACACAGAGTTATTTATGGTGTAGGTGGCACAGGGATTATTAAATCCCAAATGCATCACCTTACATTTATCAACATTGAATCTCATCTGCCATTCTGCTGCCCATTTTGATAATCTATCTAGGTCTGCTTGCAGCACTTGCACATCATTGGAAGTTTCCAAAGCTCTGCATAATTTAGTGTCATCAGCAAACACAGAGACCTTGCTCTCAATGCCCCCTTCTAAGTCATTTATAAACAGATTAAACAGAAGCGGCCCCAGTACAGAACCCTGAGGAACTCTGCTTAGAACTTTAGCCCACATAGATGTAGCTCCATTAACCACCACTCTCTGTTTGCGGTCCAATAACCATACAGCCTTCCAGGGGCAATATAAAATATTCAGCTAATTTTACTTGTAATTTTTTAATTGTTATTATTATTATTTTGTTCCTAGCAAAAGATAAAGCTTTTAAATTACTTAACCAATAAATTAGCAATATCCTTTTTTATTTGCATCTTCAGTGGTCACTCAACTAGTAAAGCACATGTTTAAAAAGTCACAGGTTCAAATCCCCAGACTTGATTATTTTTGGTTTCCATTATGTTCCTAGCATAAGATAAAGATCCTATATGTACTTTTGTTTCATGTAGTATATATGTTTGTGATATGGGTAAAAGCTTTTCTTTTAGCAAGATAGAGTATATGAGATTGCAGGTTCAATTCCCCAGACTTGTTTTTAATTTTTACTGAAATGTTCATATTCTGATTCTTACATCAATGCTATCTTAGAAATACATCACAAAGATTACTTTTCCTTTTTTGTTTTAAAAGTAAAGGATTATATCACTGTTAAGACAGGAGCATCAAATGTGTTTGGGGAAAAAGTTTTTAAAAAAAATAAATCTCTGTTTTGTGTCATGGAGTTCTTCTTTAAATTTGTAGCACTGCTCCTGCTACACAACAGAGTTCTGTTTGCTTCTACCAATGAAACTTTGGAGTTTCCCACAGATCTGGAGAAATGATAACACCCACTCATATAATTTAATTGCTTTTTTAACTAGTTGGCTCTCATCTAAATTTCATCTACCTCTCTCAACTCTATACAAAATTGTTCTGCTTTACCCATGGTTTCTTTTACAAATCACATTTTTAAAATTGTGGCTCTATTTATTTAACTTAATGTATACTGCACAATATAGTATAGAAGTGATTAAAGTATACCAGCTGGAAAAGACTGTAACAGATCCAGTGGTATAAAACAAAACTGAGCAATCTGCATATTTTAATTTAGCCAGAACAGAAATGCTATGCAATATACTGTTATAAAATGTAAACTAGACTTTGGCACCATGTAAAACAAGCATGACTAATAAAAAGTAAATAATCTCAGATGGAATGAGGATGTTTTTGTGGTTTCTCTTGCAATGACTTCTTGGAGGTAGACAGCAATTAGTAAATCAGTTGTACTACAAATATGCAATGGCACTGAAAATTCATGGGATTCTTTTATGGTGCAGCAGATGTGAATTAATGTTTATGTACTATTTTCAGCTGCTAATATTATTCTGTGTTACACATTTATCTTCTTAATTATGTTAAGTAATTTTATAAGAACTGTAACCATTATATCTTGAGCTAGTGAAAAATTGTTCAAAAAACATTTATTTTTCCTGTTCACATTAATATGAAAATTTTCGAAATTACGGGGTTTCGCGTATTTTCGAAAATACATATTTTCGAAAATACTAGTTTTCTCGTATTTTCGAAAATTTTCGAAAATACGAAAAATCTAGTAATTTCAAGGGAATTTTTCATTTTAAAGGGTCCGCTCACGGATTTTCGGATTTTTCCAAAAATTCGCGGATCCTTGAGCGGACCGGATTTTGCAAAGTTCGGACATCTCTAGTGATGATGTGTCTATAAAATAATTGCTATTTGTATTTTCCATCCGAATTGTTGTTTTACACCACTGTTGAAATGGGGCCGTATGCAAAGTCGCAATATTTTTTATTTTGTGCTGTGATTGGAATTTTATGATGTGATCAAGAAGAATACTGGTACCACCAACTGTATTTTGTGACCATGATAAAGAAGCAGTATCACTATACAACTCCTTTATTATAAAGCTGTATTAACATAATTTTTTTTTTTTACGGCGTCTAAAATTACTAAAAACCAAATGGACAAAGTCTCGAGAGGCCTTCATTGCTTCTTGTTTTAAGATTTTTAAATCAGTTTTCTTGATTTGAAAAACAAAGAAGGGAGACATTAGCAATAGAACATACAGTGTAGTATCGGGTATGTAAAGCACAAATACATAAGCTTTCAAGAAAAAAGGGGAGTCCATTCTTATTTCAATTACCATAATCTGCCCATCTAGTAATTTCTTTGTGAATAAATAAATGCTTCCAAAATATTAACTTCCTGTAAGCAGGACTCTTAATAGAGCCTGTTGTGGTCCCAGTCCCTGGTTAATTCATTTGCTCAATCTAGATCTGAGCATGTTTGACCCACCCAACAGCCAATGAGTAGAAATTACTGTCAAGAACATTCAAGTTACCACAGCAAAGGGCAAAACTGAAGACAAAATGTACAATACCTATTTATGTTTAATATAGGTAATTATTTTAAATAATAATGATTTTTTTAATAATCATTTTTTTCACATAAAGGGCAACTGTGGTCTCAAAACAAGTTAGGGTTAAATGAAAGCCTGCAGTACTTGCCTTAAAATTAGCAATCACATCTCTGGCTGGAGTCTGTGAGAAATTACATTGGGTGAATGTTTAAACTTCCTGCTTCCAGTAGGTGAGTGACATCACCTGACCTCTGCCCCGCCCATGCTTCTCCCAGGGGAGAAGCATGGTCAGTTAAGACTTAATGCTGGGGAAATGAGGAAGTACCTGGGGAAAAAATTGACAGTTGAAATGGGGAACCTATTAATGCAGGCAGAGGCTGGTCACATGACTACAAGCTGGTCACATGGCTGAAAACAAGAAGTGTTCAAGCAGGAAGTAATATTGCTGAACCTTTCCAGCAATAACTTCTCACAAATTGTATCAAGAGATGTGATTTAGGTTTTATTTTAAAGGTAAGATGAAAGACTTTTTATATAATCCTTACTAGTTTGGAAGAATTCAAGACCACAGTTACCATTTAATGTCTCTGTCTTTTACTTTTTCACTTCTGTGTTTTAGCTAGTTTATATACTTTTCTTTTTCCTTTACAGTGCATTTTATAATTAAATTTTAAATTTGACAATGTTTTTAGTCACAGTGACATTTTCAGCCATTTACTACAGACTACTAACTACAAATTACACTTCTATAACCTAAATGTATATTTCCAATCATTTTAGAGTAAATACTGTAAATAAAGCCTGTTATTTAACATTTATTTAATTGTTATGATTTTAAGCTGTTTCATACGGAAAAAAAATCCAGCATTCTAATATTTTCAGATTTATTTAATAGTATACTTTTGTGTGAAATTATTCCTCAGTCAAGAGTTGAGCTTTGTCTTGCCTAATCTCTCTTTAATTGGCTGGCCAGTAATATACTTCCTGTACAAGTCATTCTTTTCCAAAGCAGAAAATAAATCCACACGTTAATAAACAAAACACTGAAGAGCAAAAATGGAATAAGAAGAAACATTGTTTAGAATGAATAGAAATTTGATGTGGGATGTACAAAGTCGAAAACCTTTAACCTAATGAGTGAATATTTTTATTCAAATGGAAAAAAAAAGTAAAATAAATAAACCAAAGATCATTTAGATTTTTTTTGCAAAATGTGCTCTTTACTTTATCAATTGATATTTACTCCTCTTTAACTGCTCCATACTTGCAAGGTTAATCAAAATGGAAGGAAGGAAACACAAAATTGAAATGTACACAAAAGACGAATTTAACACTTCACATTTTATAAAGCTAGCAGAACGTTTTGTCAAGGTGATCTACTGTACTGAATGGTGCAATTAACATTGATTAACCTATTGTTTTGAATGACGATGTACATAATTCTTGTCAAGTCAATTTAGTTAATATGAACATTATAATATGATGTTTTATTTAATTTTTTATTTAAAAAAAAACTTAAAAAAAGTGTTAAATTGAGGCAGTTCAGAGAAGGGCAACTAAATTAATAAGGGGAATGGAAGGGCTTGAATATGCAGGCAGATTAGACAAGTTAGGGCTGTTTACATTGGAGAAGCGGCGGTTTGCTGGGACATGATAACCTTATACAAATATATAATGGCCCATACAGTGAACTCTCTGGTGCATTGTTCACTAATAGGTCATATCAAGGACTCGTGGACATCCTTTAAGGTTGGAGAAAAGAAGTTTCATCTTCGGTTAGGAGAGGTTTCTTTACAGTGAGAACGGTGAAACTGTGGAACTGTCTTCACGGAGGTGGTAATGGCAAGTTCATTGAATAACTTTAAAAAAGGCCTGGATAGTTTCTAAAACTAAAAAATATTGAGAATTACTGGTATTAATGCATATAGATCTGGTTGATCCAGGGATACTTTCCGATTGCCGTTTGGAGTCAGGAAGGAATTTTCCCCCCCTTTTTTAGCTGGGGTTTTTTGCCTTCCTCTGGATCAACTGTTAGGTAGGGTTAAAAAAAAAAAAAAAAAAAAAAGATAGGTTTGACTTGATGGACGAATGTCTTTATTCAACCTTAATTACTATGTTACTATGTTACTATGTTACAGCCATTCCCATAAATAAAAGAAATATTATTATTATAATTTTATTTAATATGATTATAAAGCAAGATATAAGAAAACAGTTCTTTCAACAGATTGGATTTCACTTTTTCTTTCCTTGTCTTTACCGTAGTATGACATTTTAGAACCATACCAATTGCCTAATAGCCTTATAAGAAAAAAGGAAAGAAAAAAATAGATGAATGGAAAGATTTTTATTATGCATAAGACCTGAAGCCAGGGAATCCTAAAGAAACCCTTGAGTGGAAGATTTAGGTTACCAGTAATGAGTTATGCCCTATTCTCCTAGATCTCCCTTTATTAATTTTTTTTCCAGATAACATCTTAGATTATATGGTTACATTACTTTAGTATATTGCCTTCCTGGATAGTAACAAATAGAATAGGTGCTGCTCCCTTGTGGTAGAGAACATTAAAGCAGTGGCCTTTGACTACATTGGTGCCAATGAAAAAGTTAAATGAGGAGGAGAGGTCTGTAAAAATAATTTACATTTCCAAGAGCTAAGGGCCAAGTTAAAGACAAGGACCTTCACGGTAGTGAGTTTTAGAAATGTTAATGCATGATTAATAGGTTGGCATAAGGAAGAGGGGTTTGGGTTCTTAAAGAACTGTTCAGACATTTCTGTTAGCTACAGGACCTTAGGACCTTTACTAGGGATGGAATGGACCTCACTGATGGTGGTGCAGCTTTTTTGGGAGAAAATGGCTAGAGGGTCGGAGGAGATGTTAAACTAGGTTAGGGAGGGTTATTGTCAATCTCACTGGGGTAGATAGCACAGGGGGTAAACAGGGAGTAGATGGAACACTGGTGGAAGGAAAGGGGGGAGGGGCTAGCATAAAGGATAGAGAGGCATGTATATTAAAAAGCATAAATAAATGAACAGATCTAATCTAAAATGTATGTTTACAAATGTGGGAATCCTGGCTGAAAAAAATGGAAGAATTTGTGATAATGGCTTTGACTATTATTTGATGTAATGGGTATTGCAAAACTGTAGCTCAGCGGTTGGTAGCTCAACCCTTGGACATATCTGCAAGACGTTTGAAAGTTTTCCCTGTGCTTGCGTGGGTTTCTGCCAGGTACTCCGATTTCCCTCACAATCATAAAGACATACTGATAGGTTGTACATGTCAAATTACTATGCTTAGATTGTAAGCTCTTCAGGACAGGGCCAAATGTGAAAGTATACATGTAATTGTAAAGTGATATAGAAGGTGTTGGTGCTATATAAATCCACAATAATAATAACAACAATAGCAGAAACATGGTTAAGTCTCTGGCTGGGCGGTAAATTTAAAGGTTTGCTTCTTATTTTAGGCATGATAGATAAAATAAAATATTTATGTTAAACAAGAGTTAAAGCCAAACTTAACTGTTGGATGTTGGATCGGATGTTGAATCGGATGTTGAATCGGATGTTGAATCGGATGTTGAATCGGATGTGGAATAGGGCAACATTAAGAGGGTAAAGTTATTGCTGGTGACTGCTACAATCCACCAAATTAGCAAGGAGAAAGTGAATCAAATTCATATGCAGATGGCTAGGACTGCAAGATTTTGGGCATGTTCTGATTATAGGGGACTTTAATCACCCGGACAATGATTGGAGTAGTGAAATTGCCAACTTAGGAAAGGGTAATAGGTTCCTAAATTTGGTATTTTATTCCACAAGTAATTAAAGTGCCTACTAGAAAAGGTGCTCTGTTTGAGCTGGTGATATCTAACTACACAGAGCATAATATAGATATGAAGGTAACTGGAAGCTTATGGAAAATATCGTTATTTAATGTATGTTATAACATGGAAAAGTGCAGTGGGTTAAGAAAGATTTTTCATTTCAGGATATATTCTCAGGTTAAGATACAGAAGAGAAGTGGACCGTTTATATAGGGGGTTAAAACCATGTTTAATTTTACACCCTTGGGAAAATATTTAACTCAGAGGATACACAATGGGCCTAAATAAACTATTAAAAGTATAAATAGCATTGTAAGCAAGCAATTAAGCTAGCTAAAATAAATAATGAAGTTAGGATAGCTGAAAAACCCTAAACATGTTTATAGGTATATTATTGGTAAGAAGATGAGGACTGAACATGTGGGGTCATTAAATAATGGGGCTTAAATAGTTACAGAGGATGCTGATAAAGCAAACGTCTTAAAGTTTCCTCTGTATGTTTCTCTCTGATTCCCTCATGTCCTGAAACATGCCTTTGGATTGGAAATGTAATTCCAATTTTCAAAAAAGGTAGTTTTCACAGTTTGGTAATTACAGACCTGTGAGTTTAACCTCAGTAGTGGGGAAGATACTGGAAAGTTTTAATCTGTTTATTAATGATTTGGAAGAAGGCATTGTTAGCAAGGTCTCTGTGTTTGCAGCTGACACAAAACTTTGTTTATAAAGGTAAGGTGATGCGTTTTTGGCCTTGTACTGCTTATACTACAAACGGGTCTATGTTAAGTGAAACTCTGTTTCTGAGACAGATTGGATAAATTACAATTATTCACACTAGAGAAAAATAAATAAACATTTACTCACCTACGCTAGAGATTGGCTAGAACTTGAATGCGAATTCACCCTGTTCACCCCTGTTTTGAGACAAACTCAGGACGAACTCAGCAGCAGTCCATGGCATTGGAAGGCCTAAAGCAAGAATTTAATCTAAAGTGAGGCAAATATCATAGATTCAATGTACTATTGTTCTACCCATTTCTTTATATTTTAGCGGATTTCCTTAGCTTTTAGAAATGATCAGAGCTTTTCCTCTTTATATCCTTTATTTAGGCTTTAACATCACAGCTTTTACATTAACCACAAGAAATAACACCTCAAAACTAAAAAAACTAGTGTGTTGTTTTCACAAAACTTTTATTAGAATTCTAAATTAATAAACTCGTGTCTATAATTATCGAACGTGCGAGGATTATTGAAAATAGCCTTGAACGTTTCATAATCCTCAAAAATACGATCGGAAACTCGAAAGTAGACTCCGATCGTATTATTGAACGCTCAAGGCTATTTTAGAAAATTATCGAAAATAGCCTCGAACATTCAATAATTATCGAAAATTCGTTCCCTTTTTGGATTATTTTCCGAAAACTGAACGAAACCGGTGAGTTTCACCCATCTCCCTATTTTGATTCTTAATTAATGCTTTAGTCATTCCATTTTTACATTTACGTTTGCATATTCTAATAATGTTTTTATTAAAATATCTGAAAAGTAAAATACAGGAAGGTAAACATACTGTACAAGGAATGCTGTTAAAGTTGCAATTCAAGGCATCCTTTATTTTCAATATAAATAAATAATCTTGGTTGCTTAAGCTATGTTAAGTAGTTCGCACTTTGAGAGCAATTTTCTTCTCCTTAAAACCCAAATTGCTTTAGTCAACAACAGCTTGTGACAAAGAAGCTATACATTTTCAAACTATCATCTAAAGAAGCCTTATACTAAACCCTCTGGATGCCTATTATCTTATAGATCTCAGCAAAGGACATGAAGGCATCTTTGCAAACTGAAAGAATGGAGGTTTTATCTATTTTAATGAGACCAGAGAAACTGGAATTTTTTAATGAAAGAGGTTGTACAAGTAGATAAAGTAAATATTTTTTTGAAGAGCAGAAAGATTTTCAGTAATTGAAAAAATAACCTTTTAATAAACATAATAATAATATAAAGTTTATTTATATTAGCATTTAACATAGTACAGTAGCATAGTAAAACTTTCATCTCACTTATCTCACATACATTATATAAAAGTTGATTAAAAAGGTTTAATGGAATAGTCCACTTAAAAAGTGAACTATTCTTTTAATGTATTAATTGAAACAAGTTTCTTCTTTCTTCGTCTATCGCGCCTGGTGAATTGATTGAAGAACGGGAGGTAAGACATAGCTCCTTAACCTCCTGGCCTTCAATCAATACATAAAAGGAATAGTTCACTATTTCAGTGAACTATTCCATTAAAAAAATATGAAAATAAAATGCTTTGGTAAGCAAAATTGAAACAATCCTTGGATCATCCTGAAACATCAATGTTCAATTTTCTGTGATTTTTAAGAGGCATTCAGCTACTCAATACAATGAATCTATTTAGACCACATTTTCTGTTCTTATTGTTAAGAACCCTTTCCATGTCTGAGGAAAATAAGTCTTTTCTAACAAGTTACCTTTACTTCCACGAATTGGATAGAAAGTATCTGGCTTCTCCCTATGTATAAGAGGTACAAAACATGTTTCCTTAATAAACTGCAAAATGGTGCTTTAATCAAGCCTTGTCTTTCCTCTGTTTCTTGAGATTTGTTCTCTGAGATGGCCCGTTGGTGAGCAATCTCTTATAAAGTTTATTGTAAGATTTTTTTTTTAAAGTCAAAGATTGATCTTGAGCAATATACCTTTTTTAACATGAATTCATTTATTTTATAATTTTATTTGATTTAAAATAAGAAGCTAAGAAATGGTCAGAAATCTAGGTGTGATAAACAAACAGTAATACCATTATAAAGACTAGGGGGCATATTCCTCAAATAGTCCAATATTAATTTACAAAAAAAGTTTGCATAATTAATGTAATCATAAAAGCAGACTATACCAACACCACCACACCACTTCCACTCTAACCCCATCATCCCAAAGGCTAAAATCAGAATTCTTTGTTTCATATTATGTTTATAGATGCAAAATACACCTTAACATTACCAGACATTAATACACAAAACACCAATCAATGTTTAAATACTATCAGGGAGATTCAATAAAAGTTCTTATCGTTTAAAATGGTGCTAATTTTGAACCAACCAATCAGATATTATTTAACATTTGAAAGCTAACATCTGATTGGTTGGGGCAAAATTAGCACCATTTTAAACGATAAGAACTTTTATTGAATAACCCTGTATATGAGTGGCATAGAACAACTCTAATGATCAATAGAATTAACCCAGCACACTCGCCACTTCAAATAATGATGTAGAATATTAACTAATGGGATAACTACCTTTGTTTTTTTACTGAATGCATTCTCACAACAGTGAGCAGCCTGTTTAATGTGCTTTCTGCTTCCAGCCTTATATTTGTTTTTTTTATATTCTAAATTCAAAAACAGCCACATTATTAATTTGGTCTAAACTATGGACATGACATTTTGGATTTTTTTGTGCATCGATTGCATTTAGCTGAGTCACAAACCTAACCAGTACTGAATAACTTTTTTTTATAGCATTCAGCTGTGTCCCAGACCTAACCAATGCGGATTACCTGTATTGATTGTTTTCAGTAGCGTCAGTCCTAATTAGCACTGAATACCTGCCTTTTAAATGCGTCACAGGTCTAATAAGTGCTGTTTTTATTTCATTCAGGTATGTCCCAGGTACAGGTTTGAAAACTCACAGCACACGCAGACACACATTATTAGAGCTGTGTGCCTGAGGGATTCCTGAGGGATTCCTGTTTTTGAGTTTTGATGTGTTGACAAAGAAAGACTTTTAAAAGTTTCGAGTTTCTGCCAGTATTTTCGAGTATTATCGAAGGTTCAAGGCTATTTTTGAAAATAGCTTGAAAGTTCGCTAAAAATCGTAAACTAGCTCCAAAGTCCCGAAATCAAAACTATTCCATTTGGTTTCAGATAGAACATTCAGATTTCGGAACTGAGGGGTTCTGTGCCGTATCTGGGTCCAAGTCGGAGCCGGATCCCATCTCTAATCTCCATAAGGTTGCTTCTTCAAAGAGCCTGATATAAACCCTGGATAAATAAAAACAATTAGTTCAATAAGTTTGCCAAATTATTTTAAGCCCAGTCACCACGTCAAGGTTGCTTTTATAGCTATAGCCAATATACAATTAGAATTGTTTGTGCACTAGAAATCTATTGTTTGTATGTATTATATTTTTGGTCTATAGTTGCACTTTAATATGAATGTAGAACAGCCGTATTTTCTATATATTGCATGTTACATTGAAGGTTTTACCAAGCCTTCTGGGAACTTGTACTCCACTCAGAGTTAGGTCATATGCTCGTTTGAGCAAAGTAATTTAAACTAGAGATTCAGATTCAAGCATCCAGGAGAAGCTGTCAGCTCATGTAGCCAAAAAGGCAAGTACCAGTAGGTTATGACCCAGCTCTAAAAGCAATCTTGATGTGGTGGCTGGGCTTAAAGGGACAATATACTGAAAAAATTACTTTGCCTCATCTTAAACTATAATTGAATACATGTAAGTAGCACTTACTCTGATTTGCGAGATGTGCACCTTTCCCAAACATTGGCTTTTAAGGTGTGGCTTTGCATACATTACTGCGTTGCTACCTGGGATAAAACATATATAGTACTACATAAAACAGGCAAAAGATGCCATGTTAAATAGATCCCACTTGGAAGCAACTCGGATAAGGGGGAGATAATGTTTTTACCAGTGTGTTTTGATCTCAATAAAGTAGGATCTACTTAACAGGCATCTTTTGCCTGTTTTATGTAGTGAATAAAACTGATGTTTGATCTTTAACTAAAAAAGCAAACCTGCACAGTGGCCTTAATCATAATAAAGTTTATTATTTTCAAAGTAGCAGCTCAATGAGGCTATTCACTAATATGTTGATGTTACATAACTCTCCCCCTGGTTGGAAGTAATGCCTACAGTGTTCACAATGCTAAAGAGTTAGCTTTGTGGACTGGTACCTTGTCGAGACTTGCTGAACTACTCTTGGAATGTGTTTGATTATATTTAAATACTATAAGGACAATTTGTCAGGAAAGTGTGTAGTGACTTGGCAAGAATGGGTTAACTATTGGTATAAGGACCAATAAAAATACCATTCCACCCTGGAACAGTCCTATTGTTTATACTATGATTAGTGAAGCATGGAACCAGATTTTCTTTTCCAGACAATGTGAGGGCCGAACCCTGTATCTGGAATTCTCTTCAGCTAGGGGTCTGGTGGGTACCCTAAGAGGTCATTTTAAGGACAACCACACATGTAAAATAAATGTATTTCGGTATTGGAATATGTGAGACAGAACCCAATATTATACTTGTGAATGGAAAAGTACGTCCATTAAAATGATACCCAACATGGAGCCCTTATTCCCTTACCAAGGCGAGTTATTAATATCTTGGGAAATATGGATTACACACGTTTTTTATTGTAGGAATTGATAATTAATACAGGAGAGGAATATGTGGTCAATATCCCAATACAATGTACATATATACATTTATATGGAATCTGCCTAACTGAGGGGGAATGAATGCTTTTGGCTAGTCATAAATCTGGACATTCCTAGACACTCCCACCTCATGCATACCCAGGAGGGGGGTGGTTCATCAAATGGTTTAAAAATCCATGTAGCCCCTATAACTGTGTTCATACTGAGGGGACATGCTAAAACCGTGTGTATGGATCCGATGTTTCTTCCTGCCCCGGGATACAGGACTTCTTTTAGTGAGTAGGGTCTGTGAATATTTTTATCCTTTTATTTTATAAAACTGTTGTACCTATTATATGTCATTTTATTATAACACCATTTTCTTTTATTTTTGTATTATATGCACTATCCACCTTTTGGAATATTAAATCTAAAATTTAATAAGTTTGTCTTTGATGCTCTTAAAGAACTCAGTTAGCCTGATAAGTTTATATGTGGTTGAATGGAGTGTTTTGCAGTGTAAATGCTAATTAACTCTGTGGCTGCTTGTGAAGGACTGATGCTAATTAACCAGTTAGTTGCTGGAGTGAATGGTGTAGTGTTAACCATTTAGCTGCCAGGACAGGGGTGTGCATAGTCAGTGAGAGTCAAGAGTGTTTTTGGGGCGTTTTTAAGGCCATAACTTAAAGTGATGGCAGCGAGTACAGATTGATTGGTCAGATCACGTGCCCAGCGAACTGGCGTTCGTGACACAATTATTTAAAAAAAGAAAACATACTAGGCAATTTATGTTACAAAAATACCCATAAAGGTTCTATGACTTATGAAACATTTGAAAATGTCTTGAGCCTTTATGGGGCTCAAATTATTGCAAGAAAAAAACATTTCTGGTCTGGGCTGTCATTGCAGAAGCAATCAAAATATTTGAAATACACCAAAATCTATATAGTGTGATAAATAGCTGGTATTGTTACCTTACTTCATTTTGCAGCTATTTAGCATGTATATACTCAGGGATGCGTCTGTCATAAAGATACTTCAGTTTGGTGCTACCCCCAGAAATGTTGCAGTATATTTTTTGCATTTAAACATAAGCAGGGAGATGTAATAAACAATTTTATCGCTGAAAATGGTGCTAATTTCCCCCCAACCAATCATATGTTATGTAAGATTGGAAAGCCAACAGCTGATTGTTTGGGACAAATTTAGCACGATTTTTAACAGAAAGAACTGTTATTACATCTCCCTGAAGGATCTTAAAGGAAAAACTTATTTTACAATTTAAAAAAAGCTTACAGTATTTTGCTTGTGAAGGTTCTCATTCATCCAGGTCATGGTATATCTGTTGTATTCAATTAGATCAACTGGACTTGAAATGTAGTTCTTGAAGACGTTTCGCTAGTCATCCGACTGGCTTTCTCAATTCAGAATGACTTGTACAAGAATCTGTGGCAATTATGTACCCTGGAAAATCCCAATTGCATATCACAGCCAGGTGTTAAGGGTGTGATTGGATAGTGGCTAAGAGGTGTTATAGGAACGCCCAGAGTAAGGTGTTAAAACAGCTCGAACTCGGGCTCGAGTTCTAGTCCATCCCTAGTGTATTGTCGTTGCAATTATTTTTCATTTGGGATCTTGTGAATATACATCCCTTAATTAAAATGGCACAGCTGATAATTGCTGTTACAGAAAACAATTAAAATAAACTCTTGTTGTCCATGGTTGACCTTGGAATATCTACATATTTGTCCAGATCAGAATTTCTCTAACATTTAACATTAACTTTCTTTGCTATCACAGTCTTAGGTCAAGTTGGTACTAATAGCCACAGTAAGGGTGGGTGGCGTGCAATAAAATTCCCTATTGCATCATACTTGCACTCGTTCCACAATGTATTACACACTTTGAGACCATTAATACATCGTGGATACGCATTCAGTATGTTGCAATCTTTTGCGGGGCATTAATTCCCAAATTAAAAAAGACATTCATTATTACAAAAAACAAAAAATAATTGGAGATTATACTGTGCAAAATGAGTGCAAACCCTTGATAACCCAATAGTACATCATGTAGTGTGGATTTTATACTCATTTAAGATATAGCCCAATATATTGCATCTCCCCTTTGGAGAACATTGATACAAAATATAGTAGAATAACTGTAAATGACGGGACACCAATCCAAAGGGTATTATTTTAAAGGGCATCTATAGTGAAAAAAAACACATTGCCCTTTTGCAAAGTTAAATTCATGTACTCTGTGCTGCCTTAATCCTATCTCTGTCAGTGACTCTGTTTAACCATGGTGCCAGATCTGTGTGTAGCACTCCCCCCTTTCCCCTCCCCTCTGTTACCTCCTCTATGTCTCAACTCCGGCTAAGCAACAAACTTATCATGTGCAGTAGGAGTTAAAAGTTCAACATCCTGAAAAACACACCCACGCACAGTGGCCAATAGAAAACAAGCTCTCCTGGAGACACGGAAGAAGAAGTACAGTTTATGATCTCTCACTTTGTGACCCATCATCAATCAGTGAAAGCTATTAAGAAGGGGGGTCAAGTGCAGCCTTATAAATACCATCAAAGCTACCTCTCTCCCCCTGCTAATGCTCTTATCTCTATGTTTATTACAGAGCTGGGAGGGGGGATCACGTCACAGGGATTTGATTGACAGTCCAAGTATAGGAGTAGAGGAATGCAATCATGTATTCTTCTAACTGGTGTATCTCAGGACAGAGAGGGAATCTGAAAAAGTGAAGACACTCTGGGGGTTGTGGGGAATTATAAAACACATGGAAAGAAAGAAAAAAAAGTTAATTTTCCCACTATAGATGCCCTTTAATAAACAGAGCAGGATTTGCCAATCATGCCTTAAACAGACAGTTGTGCATGCTTGGAAAAAACTCACAAAATCAGCATTTGCCCCTCAAGACTGATTTTTTCAATGACCCACACATACTGTACATACTGTACATTCCTCGCATATATCAAATGGAACAAATGTTGGAATCTTCCAATGAGTCATACATTCCAAGCATTAAAAACTTACTCTGCAACCCATACTAGATAAGATATAATATATCCAAACTGTGCAACAAAAATGTATTTGGGTAAACTGAATTTTTAAAATAATTTTGTGCATGTATACTCAAGACAATGCTACAAAAAAATAGTGTTTGATTTTCCTAAAAGTTACTTTGTTCATATTTATTTGTTTAAACAGTGATTAGGCACTGTCTAAACATGTAACGTTAAAGGGCATCTATAGTGAGAAAATGTATTTTTTTTTCTTTCCGTGTTCTATCATTCCCCTAACCCCCAGAGTACATTTATTTTCTTCAGTTTCCTCTGTCCCAAGATATATAAGTCAAAAGAAGTCAAGATTTCTATACAGCACTTATGCTTAATCTGTCAATCAAATCCCCTAACTGCATGCCAGTGTAGTGTGTAGGCTTACACAAGTTTTACAGCAAGTCTCCCAATAACTCCTTCCTGCTCACTAAAATGCTTGGCAAATACGGGGTTAAAAACAGAAGTAAAGGGAAGGAGAATGAAGCAGCTTTCACCAATTTATTTCCTGTCAAAGAGAGATCAGGTTGCAGTGGTAAGGCAGGACTCCAGTCTTTCCTAACTCTCCTTACCCCTCCCACTCCTATTTCACTATAGATGCCCTTTAGCAATTCACTATAGATGCCCTTTAGCAATTCATTTAGAAAGATTTGAGCTGAAATCTTTAGCACAAGGTTTATCAAACTGTGCACTCTGATGTGCAGTAATGGACCCGTAGGTGTGCCATTAGAATTTGGTACTGTATTGATTTTGTACAGTATCAGCCTAAATTTCATTTTTGTCATGTTTAGAGTTTGAATAAATTCCATAGAGGGTACTTACTACCTTCTACCATCAAAAAGTCTACACGGTTTTAAGTGTTTAACATAATGACAGGTGTCCATAATAGCAGACACAAAATAGGGGGTCTAGCACTTTTCTGCATACTGGACTTTAAGTTTAGTTCTTGAAGACATTTCACTAGTGACCTAACTGGCTTTCTCAATTCAGAATGACTAGTACAAGAATTCCCCTTAGGCTAAATTACAAGTTCTACTAATCTGGTCAATAATTTATACAAAGAACATAACTTCAAGTCCAGTTGATGTAACTGAATACAACAGATATAATATGACCTGGATGAATGAGAACCTTCACAAACATTTTGGACAAGGGACTTCTCCTAATGTGTTAAAACATTCCGCACATATAATATCAGTTTAATCCTTAAAGGGGAAGTTCAGTACAAATACATATACTTTTCAGAAAAAAGAGCAGTATTTTTTCATCCCAATTACCTTAATCTGTCCATCCAGCATTGTGTCTGTGTATAAATAAATGCAATCGAAATACTGACTTCCTGTTTGCAGGACCCCTAGTAGAGACCGTTATGGTCTTGCCCTTGATCCAGCACCTGGGTTGATTCAGTTGCTTAGTAGGGATCTGAGCATCTTTGACCCATCCAACAGCCAATCAGTAGAAATTACTATTAGGAACATTCCAAGAAAGTGGTGCATCCTGGGAAGAAGGACCATTAGAACCTGAAATGTCAGCTCACTAATGTCAACAGCAGGGAACAGCAAAGGGTATGATATCAACTGATTTCTCAAAATGGGAGAGAATATGTAGAATAACTAAGAAGGCATTACACAAACTAACAAATTAACAAATATTGATCATTTCCACTGAACTGTCCCTTTAAATAATGGATACATAATAAAATGCAGAAGTGCTCAATCTATAATAAATGAACAATTATCTATATAATAAAAAGGTCTAAAATAAATACAAGGTGTAGGGTAATCCTAAAACCCATATGAAGTGTAAAGCTATAATAGAGCTGTAATTAATAAATATTAGGAACATGTTAAAATTTTCCCCAATATTTATGAAGCTGACTGCAAAGGAAAACAGCCCTGAAGTCTAATGCAGTCAGTTTCAAAAATATCGGAGATAGTTTTAACATGTTTATAATATTTATGAGAACCTTTTATGAATTTTATTAATTAAGTTACCTTAGTATAATTACAAAATGGGGATTTTAAACATGGGCTGGCTAAAGTGTCCCTTGGAATGGAACAAAAATATCAAAAGAGCTAATCAGATTGTTCTTGGTTCTCATTCATTCAGGTCATGGCATATCTGTCGGAATCAGCTAGATTAACTGGACTAGGTGTCATCTGAACCCTTCAACACTAAGCACAGAACATCCCCACTATATCAGAGGCCAGTGTTACCTCTAAGCTGTGGGCTCGTACACAACTATGCAGGCGTGCACACACAGGTTAAAGTGGTATACACACAAAAATCTGCTGGAATTTCTGCCCACACAGACAATTTCAAATTAAAAGGAACATTGGCTAAGGCTAAGGAAATTTAAACATCTCAGAGGAGCCCAAAAAACTTGTGGAATATCTGGACTGGGCCTTTGTTACAACACAAAGAAGGAAAGAAAAGAATACAAATACCGCCAGTGAAAATTAAGACAGGAGAAAGAGATTGAGGGTTATTCAATAAAAGTTCTTATCTTTAAAAATGGTGCTAATTTTGCCCCAATGTTGTGTAACATTTGAAAGCTAACATCTGATTGGTTGCGGCAAAATTAGCACCATTTTTAATAATAAGAACTTTTATTGAATACCCCGGCTTATCTTTAAAAATGGTGCTAATTTAGCCCCAACCAATGAGATGTTATCTTTCAAATGTTAAATAAGATCTGATTGATTGGGGCAAAATTAGCACCATTTTTAATGATAAGAACTTTTAATCCTGAATAATCCTGACTGTTTTCCAGTCTGTTTTAAACCCAGCAACACAGTGATGCAGCAAATGGTGGATTCCGAACAAGAAGAGCAACATCATATACGCAGTGCAGTGATAAGGGGTCTGATGTATGTGTATGTGTGACAAAACAGCAGATGCATAAACATATGGCCCAGCACAGAAGAACTAAACTTCAAGTCCAGTTTCAATCAAATAAAGTTTGTCACAACGTACATACTGTATGAGATTAACAGGCTTATTTACCCAGAGCTGCAATTTTCTGGGGTTAAAGTCACGCTAATTGATTTAATGTTAGTTAGTGACTTTAATCCCTTCCTTATGCTGACTGTGTGAGTGTCACAAAAGACATCTGCGCTGCTGGTGTGACAAATGTAATATTTTCACTCGATTTAGTTGAACAAAACAGACATGGGAGATGTAATAAAAGTTCTTGTCATAAATGGTGCTAATTTTGCCTTAACCAATCAGATGTTATTTACCATTTGAAAGCTAACATCTGATTGGTTGTCAAATCAAATGAACTTTTATTACCTGTAAATTGGCTGCATGGGATTTACCTGGAGCAATTGCGGCGCTGGGTAAATCTCCCCCTAAATGTTTTAAATGAAAAGTGGTGCATTTTGGCATTCCAAATTTCTTGCACTGCATGTTCTACAAACAAATCTATTGTTAAAAAATATCTATTAAAAATTTAATTAAAGGAGAACTAAACCCAATTTTTTATACTTCAGAATCTGAAAACAACCCCCCTAAAAACACCAATAAACTATAAAACGCCACTTTAGTAAACTCTGTTAAAGTAAATAAAAGCCTGTTAAAAACTGTATGAAGTCTGTGTGTATGTGCAGTGTCAGACCACACCTCCTGACCTCAGTCACATGCTTCCTTGCTTTATCTGTCCTGTAAAAGGATTGGCTAGATATTATTAATGGGTGTGACCAACTGTAAAAAGTTTGTGGCATAGCAAAGGACTGAGCGTGTGCAGAACATAATGGTCGTTGACCAAACTGTCTGATACTAGAATGCTGAGAAGTAAAGCACAAACCATATGTTATTTAGGTAAATTTCCCAGCGCCTGTATCAAAATGAGAGGTAAGACACAGATTACTGGTTTTATGTCAAGGTGTCCTGACTTCTTGTTCAGTTTTGTTCTGTGGCTTTAGTTGCCCTTTAAGGAGAACTAGTAGAGAATAGGCTTTAGTTGTTGCAAAAATACCATGTGGCATTCTAGCATCTAGCAAGATTTCTTGCCTAAAGATGGATGAATTCAAGGGAGAAAAATATTATTATTCTATAGGAAGACACAGAATAAGCACTTCCACACTAATTATATGTAGTGTCATCATACGAGATTGGGAATACTGGCTCAACCCTGTTTCCTGTAACTCAGGGCTGCAAACATCAAAGATACATATATTGTGGTGAAACTCCGATTCCCTGAATATTTATACAGTGTATTGACCCTGAAGTGGGTCAATATATAAAATAAGCAAATAGCTGCTATTTACACATTCATGCTGAATTGCAAACATATCCAGCATTATATAACAATTCACAATACCATCTTATTTGTTGGCTTTTTTCAGGGTTATTTCTGCTTCTAATCTCCTTCTTGAATGTTTTAATGTTACAGTCACTAATTATTTGCAGTTTATTGGAAAACACACTTAGATTAGGTAATGCAGTCATCATTATAATAATAAGATCACTTCCTTTTATTCCATGTTTCCACTGCCAAACTAGTGGAAATATTTATATCTACAGTACATCCATTTCCTGTTATTTCTACACTACCCTTTCGTACTGGTTTCTAATTGCCCTACTCTGTTCCTCTACTACTATATACTCACTTCTACCTATTGAGATGTCTGAAAGCTCATAAACATATACATTTAATAGACACATTGGACTTTTCTTTACATTACATCTAGTTAATTACAAATAACATAAGGCTATGGACTTTCAATGGGGTGGTTTCCGTGTGCACACAACCTGTCTCTGTTAACAATGAAGTCATTCAGTAAAAGTATATTAGGGCATAGACCTGGTTAAAAAGTATTATATCTCCACAAGCAGCACAGGCGATCAAACCCCTTCCTATGACTCATAGGAAAGAAATCGGGGTCTCCTGGTCTGCTCTGTGTATAGAATTACAGAGGAAACTGGCACTTGAACTTATGGAACCAAGGATTAACTCCAGTGCTGCTTGAGGAGATACAATACTGTTAACCAGGTTTGTGGCCTGTACTTATTTACACTGATATTTCTGAAATACTTCATTGTTAATGGTGACAGGCTGTGTGTAATGTCAATAGGAAGCTGCAAAAAAAAAAAACTTTTTTAAGGCTGTACACAGCATAAGTAATTTTTTAAATTTAAAATAAATATGCCTTATGTATTATAAGAAATATTATGCCCTATTACAATATAATATAAGTATAAAAAGTAACCTTGGCATTTTCTGGCCTGTGTAAAAGCACTTGGTCTGCGGCCTCATGCTTTTATATGGTCAAGGAACTCCTCTGTGACATTATGTACTTATATTACATTGTAAAGCTGGGTACACACCTAGCGATTTTTCCTCCTGACCCGACCGTTCGATACTTTCGAACGGTCGGCCAGGAGGAAGGACTGTCGGTCGCGGCAAAAGCAGCCGCGTCCGATAGTCACCGCGACCGATCGTGCGGTCCATAGAGGACCGCACGATCGGACGAGGTTTTCCACCCTGTCCGATCGTCCTTTCGTCCGATTCGGACGAACGGTCGATCGGACATGGGCACTTTCGGATGCGATAATTTCGGTCCGATCGACCGATACACTGAACTATCGGTCGATCGGACCGAAATATCTCATCGTGTGTACCCAGCTTAAGGGGAATATTATCCCTTATATAATTAATTCCTAAAACCTGAATAGATCTTTTAAAGCGACACTATGATTGTTTGTTATATACAGTGTAAAATATACATTCTCACAACAAATATTGGGTTTAGACTTGCACCAGAATAAACGATACAGCTGATCTAATATTGACTGGATTTAACAAGGATTTCTTTTTACTTTTGAGAACAAACCTCCCAAACTCCACTGTTAACTTTATCTACAGACCTTCAGTTGCCCCTAGGTCTTAAAGTGCAAAATAATGGTGCTGAAACCAAAGTAACCAAAAACATAATGAACAACCCCCCCAAAAAATTACTCTAATGTTTTTGTGTTGCTGCATGACTTTAGTCCAGTATTTGTTTTGCTCAGGCTCAGTTCCCCGCCAGACTATCTGACTCTTTGTAAGGGCAAGCATGCTTAGTAAACCCTATGAGACAACATTGGGAGAGGGAATTTCCCACCAAGCAGTTCATGTACAAAATGTCACTGTTCCAGCTACAGCAAAACTATAGATAACAGAAGAGTTTATGATACTATGGCACTAGAAGTTTGGCATGCGTATTGCAGCCCTTCTCCCCCTCCCTCCCCCTCCCTCTCCCTCCCGTTTTGCTATCCCTCCACCTACCATAAAACCCCTTGCCCATATAATAGAATAACTTCCCCCAGCCCCAACCGCAAAAAAATAATTTTAAGAAAGTTCCCAGAACTCTACTTACCTTCTCTCTCTCCCCCGGCATTCTGAGAAGCCAGCAGCTGCATCCGTGATTGGCTGCCTCTCAGCCAATCACAGAGGCGGCTGCCGGTCCCGTCCCCTGCTTGCAGTGTCTTGCAAGCAGAAGGCCGGGCCGGGCGTCGGAGGAGAGAGGGAAGGTAAGTAAACATCTGGGCACTTTCTTAAATTATTTTTATAGCGGTTGGGGCTGGGGTACTGTATTCTATTATAGGGCAAAAGTTGATAATAAGGGTGGACATGCCCTTTAAGAGATTGGCAATTCCCAGTAAGGTACAAATCAATCTACAGTATATCCAGAGAGAAATGTAATATGTAGCAATCTTCACAGGAATAAAAATGGCAAACATATTGTGTGGCTGGCCAAAAACAGTATATCAATAGTAATAAAAATAGTATACACATATAAAAAACAATCAGGCAGATTCAATAAAAGTTCTTATTGTTAAAAATAATGCTAATTTTCCCCCAACCAATCAGATATTATTTAACATTTGAAAGCTAACATCTAATTGGTTGGGGCAAAATTAGCACCATTTTAAACAATAAGAAAGTTTATTGAATATCCCTGTATATATCTGTATAATTATTATAGGGAAAAGATATGATCATAAAAACTACACTGTTCCCCTAAACACTAGATAAAAAAGGGAAATAGTAATCAATATCAATAAAGTGAAAAAAACTTTTTATCATAAATAACTCTCAATATAAATAGAATAAAATTAGCACACAAAATATCAAATGATAAATCTGCATAAAATATAAAATATTAAATATAGCAGCTGAAGCATTCCAAAGAAGTACAGTTACAGCCTGTAATGAATAAGGCTCCAAGATCCACTAGGACTATAAGAAGATAAACTGAGTGCACCCTTAAGCAGTCCTATGGAGATTACAATAAATCTCTTCTATAATGTAATACATCACCAATCAGGGTCAGAAGATATGTAGGTATCCTGATTAAGGAAAAGACCGCTCGTCTCCCAAATTTATACTCCTCTTAGCTCCGTAGAACATGCTGGCACCGGCTCTCAGAATCAGACTAGGGGACATATTAACAAAAAAGGGTACAGTGATAGTTGGGAAGCATTTTAGTTTCCAGTAATGGACAAAAGTAAAAAAGAAGTCTAGACCTGCTCCCCGGTACTTCCTGTTAAGTGTACAGCACACACTTAGATGGGTGTTACCTAACTAAGATGAATTATGGAAGCTAACCCCTAGTTTTCTCAGATTCATTTCAGAAATCACAGGTTAGGTGAGACACAACTTTTGTATCTTTGCAAATGTAATATATGTCTGTTGGCACAATGTTGTTTAAAGATTTTTTTTTTCCCCTTTTAAGGATTCATTTCAATCTGACAGGTGCCTTAAAGCTTTGTTACTTTCTGATTGTTCCCCAGGAATCTTCATAAACACATTCTCCTCCAATTCTGCCTAGGGTGTGGAACACATGCAGATGCTCAGCACACCTGGATATTAGCATTTACCTGTTTTTCCATCTTTTCTTCCAAAACAATTATTAATTAATGAAAACCTTTTTTCTTTAGCTTTCTATGGTTTTTGATGCCCATCTGAAGGTAAGATAAACCTAAGATAAACTAGCATGCTTTTGACTTTTGGTCTTTCAGCTTTGACATATTTTTGTGTTCATTGACTTTCCTTCTTTCCTACCTAATTCTTTCTAGATTCCTAACTAGCTTAACACTTGGACTGCAAAGGTTTTAGTTACTAAATGTATTCCAAGTTGGAGAGTTCCTGAGCTCTAATGCCATCCAGTACTGTCAGCCAGCTCCACCCTAGTCTGCTGAATGTCACTGACAGAATATGGCATTTTATTCATTTATTTTGTTGTTGGTATATGGTTCTTTTTCCTGGGGCAGAAGGAAGATCTAAAACAATATATGCTAACACTATAGAAGTGTAATCTATAAAACAAAGATATCCCAGTGGCTTAATGAAATTTGAAAGATCTGGAAACCTAATTGTGGCAATAAATGCAGAAAAGTGGTAACAGTGAATTTAACTTTTGTTAAAGGAGTTAAATGGCTCTCACACCCAATCCCAAACCAAGGTGGTGGAGCTCAGCATCTGCAGGATTGCAGAATTAAATCTTGTCTAACCTCATAAGAAACAATGAAACAATATAGACAATAAGTGTAGACAAGTTAATGGCTAAATGTGATCAGCAACACTAATTGTTGCCACTGCAGTATGGACTTTTTCACAAGATATCTACAAAACCGGTGGATAAACATGTTCTGAGGACGGCCCGAATCTTGGGCGGAAACATGTTAACCCCACAGTAAAGATTTTTTTGATTCAGCAACAAGACATGCGAGTGCATCTTCTATTCCTCGTTTATTTATATATATATATATATATATATATATATATATATATATATATATATATAACCATTCCAAAAAACGTCCGCACTCCTTCGCAGAAATATCACTGCCCTGGTGCTGGAACCTCGACTCTATACTACAAACCAAACCGTGTATGAGGGCACTCTCGGGACTTAACACTCAATCAATTACAAGTGTACGGATAGGATCAATGCATTTCGGCCATGATACGGGCCGTCCTCAGGATCACCATATCCGTTTCTCTCACCATCTTAAGGGCCGGGGGGGACACACACCCCCTCGTACCCTTAACCTATGTGCATAAAAAATATATCAGTGATAAAAATATGACAACAAATAACCAAATAACCAAATAGACCAAAGCAAATATAACAGTTAAAAAACCCCACCCCCTACAGATAAAACCATCTCACACCGGACTATACATAAATCAGCTAAAGAGTTAAATTGTGACTAAACATCGAATCAGTAACAAGACATATGTATAACCTACCCCTACGATATCTCCTACACGAGAAATTGCGGATTCCCTAATGTTCAAATAGGACCAGTAGGGAGGCTCAGGTACAATATCAATCATACTAGACCACATAACTTTAAATAACGTCGAATTGTGTATCAAGGGGACCCCCCACACAATAACATCTCGATGCAGCGACCAAAAAATATATATAATCCATACATGACCAATATTCTAAAGACTGGCCCTCACAGAAAGCAGGATAAAGACACCATTTCGTGAGACCCTCGGGGCCACTGTATCAAGTCTCTTGATCCATGCACTTCTAATTGAAGTAGCCTTTTGTCTCTCGGGAGGCCCGGCAAGAGTCAGGAACTGGTCTATAGCCATCCATCTAAACATAGACAGGTTATGCCCCGCCTTTTTGAAGTGTCTGGCCACCGAGAGCTCCCCATGTTTAGAGTCCCTCACAGATCCTTGTCCCGAGAGTGCCATTCTGATGCTCGCCCGGGGTTGTTCATCCGTTCCTGACAGTGGTACTGGCTTCCCGACATAGAACAATCCACAAGGACAAGTGATCACATAAACCACATGTGTGGATGTACATGTAAGTGAACCAAATGTCAAAACGTTTCCCACTATGGGATGAGGGAAATCCCTGCCCACCAGGGCATAGCGGCATGTTTGGCACCCAAACATTTCATACAACTCTTGATTTTTTGTTTAGCCAACTCTCTTGTTGTGTCTTAGATTGGGGAGAAGAATCTGTTTTGACTAACGATTCCTAAGATTGGCACCCCTTCTGTGTGCCACTCTAATCCCCGAATCATGAAACGGGAGACCATGATCTGACCTGACCAGTCCCAATGTTTTATGACACTTTTTTTGAGGGCATAGCTAGCTGGTGTGTGATTGATGACGAGGGGGGTATCTCAACATCCCTTCTCACTGATGATTTGGATTGTTGGTTGGATACCATGGTGGAAGCCATTTGGTTATGTGCTCTCTCAATTTGGGTTAATAGGTGACTTTTTTCATAGCCCCTAGCAAGGAACCTGTCCACCATTTCTTGTAGTTGGACCTCGGCCCTAACGGGTCAGAATTGTTTCTAAGTACCCTCAAAAATTGTGAATAAGGAATGCTCATAATTTGTGTTTGGATGAAAGTGGCATGGTGAAGAATGGTATTCCTATCGGTATCTTTCCTGAAAAGAGTCGGCCCAATTTGCCATTTTCAACAAAGATTCTTAAATCTAAAAAGTCTACCATGGTGTCACTTACGTTGATACTCAACTGTATGGGGGTCCCTAAATTGTTTAGATGTTTGACAAAACGATGGGCTCCAATGTGGTCCCCCTTCCAAATGATGAAGATGTCGTCTATATATCTCTTATAAAGAGCGATGTTAGATAAAAATACTTGACGAACAAGTGACTAAATATCGTGACGATTTGATTCAATTTAAAAAATCCAAGGTGGTTAAAGTCCATACTGACTATAAAGACAAAAGGGTTTACGGGTGGTTAACCGGTGGACATAGTGTGGATAGACCCAAGAGATGGTTTTGGCGCACACGTAAACCCATTAATACTATTGACTCCTCTGGGGAATCCCAAGGGTCTGAAGGTGAGGAAGGGGGTACTGATAGCCCAGGGGGAGCAGAGAAACCTTTTTTAGGGGTCACGACTCGTTTAACTGCGGCTTCCATTGCTGTTTTCCACAATATGGTTTCTAATGATTTGAATAATTGGTTTAATGATAGGGCCAATCTACGGATAAATAATAATTTAGATAAGGATGAAAGAGAGGCTTTAGTGTCTCTAATAAATAATGATAAAGTGATAATACGGGCAGCTGATAAGGGAGGCTCCATTGTTTTATTGGACCCAGAATATTACCGCAAAGAATTGTTGATGCAACTTGAGGACAGCAGTACCTATTTCCCATTAGAGAAAGATCCTACACCACGCCTTAAACGGGAGTTGGAATTAAAGCTTAAGATGGCCGTAATACATGAATGGATCACTGATAATGAGTTTAAATTCCTACTTAATGAAAATCCGCGTTGTCCTATCATATATACCATACCGAAAATACACAAATCAGTCAATACCCCACCAGGCAGACCGATTATAGCCTCTAGGGATTCGTTGTTTAAACCTGTAGCCCAGTACGTAGATTTTTTCCTTCAACCTTTCGTGAAATCGATGCGCTCATATTTAAAAGATAGTACTGATTTACGCATACTTCTCAATGGGTTTGGTGGCAATTTATCCGGTATGTCACTTCTAACATGTGATGTGTCAAGCCTGTATACAGTTATCCCCCAGCAACAGGGGATTGACATTTGTAAGGAAGTGCTTTCTAAAGGCCCATGGTGTGGCCCCCCGGTTGAATTTATAATCGATCGCAGGCACCGCTATGGGCTCGAATGTGGCCCCTTCCTTTGCGAATCTCTATATGCAATGGTTCGAGGAGACCCATATTTTTCCGGTATTCGAAGCTAACATCGCTCTTTATAAGAGATATATAGACGACATCTTCATCATTTGGAAGGGGGACCACATTGGAGCCCATCGTTTTGTCGAACATCTAAACAATTTAGGGACCCCCATACAGTTGAGTATCAACGTAAGTGACACCATGGTAGACTTTTTAGATTTAAGAATCTTTGTTGAAAATGGCAAATTGGGCACGACTCTTTTCAGGAAAAGTACCGATAGGAATACCATTCTTCACCATGCCAGCTTTCATCCAAAGCAACAAATTATGAGCATTCCTTATTCACAATTTTTGAGGGTACTTAGAAACAATTCTGACCCGGTTAGGGCCGAGGTCCAACTACAAGAAATGGTGGACAGGTTCCTTGCTAGGGGCTATGAAAAAAGTCACCTATTAACCCAAATTGAGAGAGCACATAAGCAAATGGCTTCCACCATGGTATCCAACCAACAATCCAAATCATCAGTGAGAAGGGATGTTGAGATACCCACCCTCGTCATCAATCACACACCAGCTAGCTATGCCCTCAAAAAAAGTGTCAATAAACATTGGGACGTGGTCAGGTCAGATCATGGTCTCCCGTTTCATGATTCGGGGATTAGAGTGGCACACAGAAGGGGTGCCAATCTTAGGAATCTGTTAGTCAAAACAGATTCTTCTCCCCAATCTAAGACACAACAAGAGAGTTGGCTAAACAAAAAATCAAGAGGGTGTATGAAATGTTTGGGGTGCCAAACATGCCGCTATGCCCTGGTGGGCAGGGATTTCCCTCATCCCCATAGTGGGAAACGTTTTGACATTCAGTTCAGACTTACATGTACATCCACACATGTGGTTTATGTGATCACTTGTCCTTGTGGATTGTTCTATGTCGGGAAGACCAGTACCACTGTCAGGGAACGGATGAACAACCACCGGGCGAGCATCAGAATGGCACTCTCGGGACAAGGATCTGTGAGGGACTCTAAACATGGGGAGCTCTCGGTGGCCAGACACTTCAAAAAGGCGGGGCATAACCTGTCTATGTTTAGATGGATGGCTATAGACCATGTTCCTGACTCTTGCCAGGGCCTCCCGAGAGACAAAAGGCTACTTCAATTAGAAGTGCAATGGATCAAGAGACTTGATACAGTGGCCCCGAGGGGTCTCAACGAAATGGTGTCTTTATCCTGCTTTCTGTGAGGGCCAGTCTTTAGATATTGGTCATGTATGGATTATATATATTTTTTGGTCGCTGCATCGAGATGTTATTGTGTGGGGGGTCCCCTTGATACACAATTCGACGTTATTTAAAGTTATGTGGTCTAGTATGATTGATATTGTACCTGAGCCTCCCTACTGGTCCTATTTGAACATTAGGGAATCCGCAATTTCTCGTGTATGAGATATCGTAGGGGTAGGTTATACATATGTCTTGTTACTGATTCGATGTTTAGTCACAATTTAACTCTTTAGCTGATTTATGTATAGTCCGGTGTGAGATGGTTTTATCTAGTAGGGGTGTGGGGTTTTTTTAACTGTTATATTTTGCTTTGGTCTATTTGGTTATTTGGTTATTTGTTGTCATATTTTTATCACTGATATATTTTTTATGCACATAGGGTTAAGGGTACGAGGGGGTGTGTGTCCCCCGGCCCTTTAAGATGGTGAGAGGAACCGGATATGGTGATCCTGAGGACGGCCCGTATCATGGCCGAAATGCATTGATCCTATCCGTACACTTGTAATTGATTGAGTGTTAAGTCCCGAGAGTGCCCTCATACACGGTTTGGTATATATATATATATATATATATATATATATATATATATATACTGTTATTCACATTTCTTATTTTATCTGTTTTTAATTGTATACAATATTTTAATCAGTCTTTTACTCTGGGCGCCCATCATTAAGGGTATTTAGACCACATCACACCCCGAAGATGGCTTATAGCAAGTTGAAACACATTGATGTAGCATGATTGCAATTCTAATAAAAGTTTTGTTTTAAATTAGAAGTCCTGCATGTGCCTTCTTTCCTCATATCTAGATTTGAGGAACTGAACTTCACCCGGGCAATTGATTGATGGTTTTGGAGTGCTGATCGTGTTTCCAAATATATATATATATATATGTGGTGTCCCTGTAAGCTAGTCTATGTAGGAAAGACTACACAAGCAGTAAAAGCAAGAATTTCCCATCATAGGTCCAGTAGCAGGGCAAGGGACAGTTGGCTGCCTGTCCCAAAACATTTCGCTGACATGGAACATACACAGCTAAAATGTAAGGTCTTGGAAGCAGTGCCATCTCCATTGAGAGGAGGGGATGGACCATTAAAGCTGAGGCAGAGGGAACCATGGTGGATTTACCAGTTGGGTACCTTGTCACCAGGTGGTTTGAACAGGAATTATGATTTTTTTGTTTTCTTGTAATTAAAAGCAGTCCAGATTTATTGTCTAAGTTTGTAGTATCCATAGTTTGGGACTGATACTGGGTTAATGAGAAAGATGACACTTCCTGCCATGCTCTATAAAATGCC
Source organism: Hymenochirus boettgeri (assembly GCA_019447015.1). NCBI lineage: Eukaryota > Metazoa > Chordata > Amphibia > Anura > Pipidae > Hymenochirus > Hymenochirus boettgeri. Next base: position 162,772,816 of record CM033473.1, on the reverse strand, counting down.
ATGTGAAGGTGTATGCCTTTGTATGTCTTGCTTGAAAAAGGAAACAGGTGTTTCCGAAAAGTTGCAATGGACGTGAGTGAATAAAGAATTTATGCATCAAGAGACGTGTGCCAGGGGTGTACATTGTTGTTATATATTGGGGCTACACGGTAATGCACAAGCACCGTTGCATCAAAAAGTGACAGGTGTGCGACTTTAGACTGTTGTTATATATATATATATTTATATATCTAATATTTAAAATATAAGAAACGTGTTTACGAGTAATATCAAGTAATATCAGGTACCTAGAAATCCCTGCTTCTCTTTATCTTGAGATAACGATATGTTAATTATCCTTGCTAGCAGTTTGCTGAGCCACTAAAAAAAGTCATCAGAAAGTTTAAAAGGTTAACAGGGAGATTCAATAAAAGTTCTTATCGTTTAAAATGGTGCTAATTTTGCCCCAACCAATCAGATCTTATTTAACATTTGAAAGCTAACATCTGATTGGTTGGGGCAAAAGTAGCATAATTTTAAACAATAAGAACTTTTATTGAATAACCCTGTATGTTCCATAGAGGATTAAAACCAATAAGAGCCAAGATACAGAAATATTAAACAAGTGCTGATAGTTTTGGGCCAGATGTAGTATTGCCCATAGTGATAAGTCCCACACAATTAGATTCTTGTTATCTTCATGCTTGGCCAAGTACCAGTATTAACTTTAAACTAAATCCCCAAATATCTAATAACATTAACAGTTACCCCGTTAGTACAACTACTGTCCACATTACTTCCACTATGCTAAGCATGTATATAGAGACTGAAAGGGACATGGGTACATAATACAATACTTTTTACTATTATGCGGTTTTCACCTCTAACAAGCATTGACGAATGTTTATGAGATTTAATGATTGTTCTAATGAAAACAAGTATGTCAACATCGCTTACATTTAATTTCTTCCAGTAGCTTATAAAAATACAATCTGTGTTTAAAGATGCAATATTTAATGCTATAATTCCAAAAGCACAAACAAAACAAAGAACACCAGATAAAATAAAATAAAAAACAAAAAATATTAAAGAAAATAATATACTTTTTAATTTGTAATCTACATAAAACATTTCAAGAGAGATTCTTAACTAAGGTAGAACGTCTTGTGGTTTTCTGATAATTTTAATTTGTTTATTCTTCTTTAGTCTCTATTCTCCTCTAGCATGTAAAACCACACCATTTTTATTTAATGCAGAAGTTCAGCTGGAATTTCTAACTTCCAGCCATAGAACCTGGCAAGAGTTTTCTACCAAAGCAGTCTCTTTCTATTCCCAGACATTTTTTATGGCTATGACTCAAAAAGGATTTGGGCCAGCTCTTGAAGCTATTTGTACCGTTTATCTCAAATCTACATTTTCCACTCTCTTTTGTTTTGGACACAATTCAGAGAGTCCAGCATTCATATAAAGCTAAGAAGAGACGAAAAGCTCAATTTCCAAAGGAAAAGCTGTCGTTAAAGGACATAGGCTTTTAGTTTACTTGACAGTTACTTAACTAGCACGCATACAGGATAAACAGCTTTCATTTCCTCAATGTGGGCTGCATTTCCAGGGTAATAAATATTAAGGAGCATCTATGCTCACAAAATCTAAATTTCAAAACTGGCTTTCAAGCATTCTACAATTTAAAATAAACCAATTATTCTTACTGTGCCTGCTCCCAATGCCATATTCAAAAAATGGCAGCCCATAGTTATCTGACTAAATCTCCTCACTGACTGTCTACTTTGCCTTGCTTTCTGATACAGTTTCCCTGCATTGGTGAACGCCGACAGAGCCTTGTCATTTGAGATTCGTGTCACTACCTGAACCTGTATCGCCTGCTCACCTGTTGGTTGTCTTTCAGAGAATGGAGGGGAGACTGAGTGGGCAGGCAGTGACACAGGAAGGAGGAGAAGAGCTCTGGTTAGCTAACAATGGACAGTATCAGGAACCAGGAGCAGGCAGAGTTAGGGGAATTTAAGTTTTTATTTAAATTACAAAATTTTTTAAAGCTAGTTTTTAAAGAATATTAAAAAGAGTCTATTTACCTAACTAAGGAATCCTTGAAAGCATTTCCGAGTATCAGCAAATTTCCAACCTTTTTTGTGCATCAGATTTAATGAACATATCTATTAAATTTTAGTTACATGTGTTATTTGCCAGTGTCAACGCAGCAGGTTTTCAAACTAACGGCACATGCAGTCACTCACATTGATAGAGCTGTGTGCAGCCTTATAATCAATGTTTATACTTTCTTTCTACTTTTTTTTATTGAAATAATTTTTTTAAGTGTACATGTGCATTTGAGATTTTTACATATATTTACCTGTACAATAAGTACATACTTACTAAATAATAATATAATGTATATATGTAGACAGTCAGATGCACTAACACTCTTATCTGAACACTATATCCCAAGATACCATAACCATAATTAGCAAAGGCCATTGTAATATGGGTGTAAAACCCAAGCTAACACTATTATATCAGGTAGCATGGATTTTACACTCATTTACCAAATAATGGTGTTTACTGCATCATTATATGTTTTATAATAATACAATGTAAGGACTGTGGGAGCAATCTTTGGACTAAATTGCAATTTAATTCTTAAATTGTATGTCCACCCCCAAACAAAAATTTAGTATGTTGTAGGGAACCCCCAAAACCTCAATCTTGCTAGGTTTATACCAGTGAAAACAGTCCCCAAATGTACTTACCAGCCTTCATTTTTTTTTTTTGCAATAACACTTTGGTCCTGTAATACATTGATCCTATTTGTTAGTTGGTGGCTATGCCTGTGTGTACATCAATACATGTGGTACACCACTTGTTCAGAAAATGTCAGAGATGGATTTTTAGTGGGCTATTTTTTACTTGTCTGTTTGGGCAAGTTTTCTAACTTCATCTTTTTCCTTTATTTTTTTAGAAAATTTTCTAAAAGCATGAAATTTAAAAATCTGCTTCCAGAATTTGGCATGCATAAATGAAATAACGGCACCATCATATAGTCTAATGGGGCCCATACACAAACCAATAACGGATGTACGATCCCGATATCGTACGATCACGGGGTTGTGTATGGGCAATTGTGCAATGATTGCACAAAATGTTTTGTCTCTGTGTCAACTCATGCGCATACCATTTTATTCAGGAGAGGTTGGCTTTCATATTTGTGTCAGTTTAAAACTTTTCTTTATTATCTTCGTAAAATTCCTCCTTGATTATGATAATTTGATGAACAGCTGTATCTGGGTATCTGCGTTTTGATTGAAAGTTACACCACTTATAACAACCTGGGGGAATGTAGTTTCTAAAACTCTCTTTTAGGGCACGGCTCTTTTAGGACACTGCAACGCAAACGCAATCGCACGCGGAATCGCATGCGATTTCATGTGCGATTTTTTTGTGTTTGCGCATGTGGTTTTTCATTAAGTATTGGAAAACGCATGCGATTGCGATTTAAAATGCGAAAAAGCAAATCGCAATCGCATTGCACCCAAAAATTTCAAATACTGTTTTAATTTAGGGACGGGTGTCTCCTGGACAGGAAAAGTGGGTCATACAGTATGTTTGTATGTACGTGGGAGAGCTTTTATAAACAGTAAACATTTGGAGCATAAACTTAACCTTTCTACAAATATAAATGTGCAGAACGTAAGAAAGGTGGGAGATTCTGCTGGAACTGAAAGGGTTAAAGGGATAATGTGACTGTCTTGAATATGTTTGCTTTTGTGTTATCAAGGCTCATGGGAACAGGCACTCAAGTACAAAAAAAGGGTACAGTCTTTTTAGCGATTTGAAGACTTGAACATTTTAAATTCCTATTTCGATCTACAAAAAACAGGTGTCATCTAGATTTTCCCACAAAACAGAAAATAGAAAATATGCATTGTAACATTTAAATGTATATTGTGTTGTATTATAAAAAATATTAATTATTTATACAAATATGACGACTCAGTAAGTTCCAAGCAATTTGCTTATCTTCAATACCTAAAGGAAATGATCAGTAAACATTTATAAGCTTGTACACATTGTTCGATTTTGGCACTGACCTGCGACCCCCGCGGAAACCAGAAGTAGGTTGCGTGTGTGCTACGTCTGTTTTCTGCTGTTCCCCGCACACGGACGTGTTCCCCAGACCATCTCCCAGGGCCCTGTAAGGTAAGTTTACCCTGCAATATTTCAGAAAGTTAATTCGAACTTTCCAAACTATTTACCCCCCCACTTGCAACATTGACAACATAATTAAACATTAAACAGTCCTTAAAATATAGGAAAAGTAATTGGACTATATTTGACCTTGGAATATACTTTTTTAGTTTAGTTCAAAACAAATCTCTGCTTCATCTGATTTAGACAATTTCCCATGCACACATATACAGTAGAATGCCCCCTTTTGTAGTGACCTAATGTTATAGACCAACCGGTAATGTAAAATCTGAATATAGCAGACTATTAATGTTGCCCTTGTCCATTTTACTACTTACATTATTATAGGAGCTAAATTAATCTGTCTGACATGATTCATTTATAATTAGCCATTTTTTTCTATATTGTATTCCTGAATTCAACCTTTGCCATTTCTTCAATCATTTGCCTTTAGCATACTAAGATTTATCAATCTATGGTTCTTGCTATTTTGCTAACTTGGTTGCTATTATCAATTCCTCTTTTTCTAAATTGATGTACATTATATTACAAATTTTTATGAAAATATTAAAATGTTGAAATTATTGGTATTAATAATGCTGATAATTAAGAAATAGGAATGAGATTTTTTTAAAATTATTACCGTGCACCTGAACTACTAAGAACAAAATTGTTTAAAAAAAAAAAAAAAACTTCACAAAAGTGACACATCTTTTCTGCAATAAGTTCCTCAATAACCCTGTTTGGACTCCAAATTTTGAATTGTCTTTTGAAAAGAATTCTCCCAATGGTCTCTATTCAGGACACAGGCCCCCTTTCCAAAATTTTACATTTTCTCTCCAATGAAGTCTACTTATGTAATTTCTTCAGGGACAAGACAATGGTATTTTATGGGGATTGCAAATCTATGATTTCGTTATCGTAGATTTATGATCGGTAATTTAAGATTGTAACATAAATTAATGATTGTTAAACCGATCGGAAATTAACGCTCAGTTTAACGATCATTTTACCGATTGTTAAAGGTGCGGTATTGCTACAAAAGCGATACCATGCCTTTATAAATATTGCCCTTTGTAGTTATACCACGAATATACAGCTGTGGGATAGGATGCTCTTAATTCTGCTCAATATACACATTAACATGTTTATTCTGCACACAGTGTACCTTTGTAATTAAGGGAAAGTCATTTGTACACCAATAAACATGAATGATGTTTCATATTAATGGGCATTTCTAATAGAAAAATCCAAATTTACAATATATGTGTCATCGTGTCCCTGTCATAAATGTTATGTTGGAGAGATAACACAATCAGTGAAGTAGGACCAGATCTCCCAACACTGTTATAGTATTTGTTTAAAAGATACAAGGCTACCATAAATAAAGTAAATAAATAAGTTGCAGAAGGCAATATACAAGCATATGGGATAGTGCATTGAGTAATGACAATTGTTACCCTATGTGCTCTAGGGGGGAGGGGAGGAGTGTGTTTAATGCTATACACTATATTACTGTGTTATATAGAATGTGAGAAGCAACTTTATTGAAAATTTGACTCATTTTGTGGAAACCGTAGATAACAATACACTAATAGTTATATCGTATTGCTTTCATATACTGTATATATATATATACATATACAAAGAATATGCAGCTCAAACCTTAATTCAAAAACACTTTCTGGTGCGGTGCAATGGAGTAACGGCAATTTATACATTACACAAAAATCTCCAGAACTTAACTACACATACAATTATAAATGAATAGGGTAAAAGAGTTAGACATGTATGCAAGCAATGAAGGCAAATCACCTGCACTTAAGTTCAAATGGATACCTTTAGTTACATTGTTTGTACAAACATGCTTAGCTGACACACCACTACACGCAGTATCCCAGTGTCAGTCCTAACCTAGTGAAAAATATATGTTCCCTGGGGCTACCAGGCCATACCTGCTTCTCTCTTTGTCTAGCATGACCTTTTCCAAGGACTCAAATGAGCTTACAGAAAGAAGGTTAAAAAGGTATAGAAGCTCTGTAAGCTCATTTGAGTCCCTGGAAAAGGTCATGCTAGACAAAGAGAGAAGCAGGATGGCCTGGTAGCCCCAGGGAACATATTTTTTTCACTAGGTTAAGATTGACACTGGGATACTGCCGTGAAGTGGCGTGTCAGCTAAGCATGTTTGTACAAACAATGTAACTAAAGGTATCCATTTAAACTTAAGTACAGGTGGTTTGCCTTCATTGCTTGCATACATGTCTAACTCTTTTACCCTATTCATTTATAATTGTATGTGTAGTTGAGTGCAGGAGACTTTTGTGTAATATATACATATATATATATATGTACCTCCGCACATCGTTCACACATAGCTGCCTGGATGCTGCACGTAAGAGGGTTCAATATTCCAAGTATACTGAGCACTCCAAGGACTTGGTAACCAACAGTTTATTATAATATAGTAGGCCTGAGGCCTACGCGTTTTTAGCCCATCAGTGTTGGGTGTCTCCAGGGTTACAGACCAATGAACACACACACTAATAAAGCCAAATACACACCATCACAGGCCCCTAAACCCGCCCCCCACATGATCCATCAGTGCCCGAAACACTACCACCAAGATGCTGAGATTTTCAGAGACCGCCCTGCTCCCTGCACAACCAATAGAAGAGGGAGCAGAGGCATCAGAGAACACAGCAGTGCAGAATGATGCTAACAGAGAAAGCCGGGCACAAGACCCACGGCTCCCCCCTACAGGAAGCCAGGACGGCCCCTCAGAAAAACAAAGTTCTAGTGCTAAAGAGGAAACATGCCACAAAGTTGCAATAAAGTGCCAGATAAAGTGCCTCAGTGCGCGGCGAGACAAGAACATCAAATTAGTAGCAGTGACAAAAAGTGCATGAGTGCTCCCACAGTAGAATAAAGTGCAACACAGGTAAGTGCCAATAGGTACAACAACAATATAAATGAATAAAATATAAAAATACAATATCAAAGTATCTAAAACTGTCCATATTAAAGCAAGGGACCTAAAAACGCTGGTCAGATTAATAAATACAAAGGAGGATGCTTATATGTGTTATGATCACAGAGGGTCCCAATTTAAGTAGAGGACCATAAATAAATCACTCAATAAGAAAAGATTTGTAAAGTCATAAGGATTGTAAACCACTCAATAAGAAAAAAATAAGATGTTTATTAAAATAAATTATAGACTAGACTATAAAGTGAGATTTATTAAAATTCTCCTGCAAAATAATTTTCTGGAAATATAAAAGTTTTTATGACATGATATATAGTATTGTTAACGGTCATAACAAAATATCTGCAACATAGATCAGAATATTTTCTATTTGGAAAGTTCATTCCAAGTAACAAAGGTCAATGGTTTATACATTTCCTGCTTTTAAATCATGATGTGATCAGTGACATGGGTTGCACTCTTCAAATTAAATATTTTGCATTCTTTCCTTAGTCTAAACCTGTTCAATTAATCTTTTAATACAAAATCTGCTTAAAGATAAGGTATGTAAAAAAAATTAGCATTTTTGTATATGCATTTTGCTCCCCACACGTCAGTAAAAACGAAATGTTTAGAAAGAAGACTTTGCAGTAATCTAGGACCTGCAAACTACATTTTTCAGACAGGCACCTAGCAACAGCTGGGGGCTAAGATGTCTGCCTCTCGAATCATCACTTTGAAGAAAACCTAGGACTTTAGTATAGCTGGCCGGATCGCAGATCCGAACCCGGTTCTCCTGCGGATTTTCAGAATTCTTTTCCAAACCGTTTTCGAAAATTTTAGAATTTTTAAGGATTTTCAAATTTTCAAATCGACAACCCTCGCATATTGTGTTTCATAACCTCGATTAACCTCGATTTCGGTAACCCTCAAATGTATCATTCGGTAACCCTCCAATGTAGCAGTTGACTTTTCCAGTTGACTTTTTACATTTTCGGTAACTTGCTTTTAGGGGGGTGATTTAGGTCCACTTCAGAGATCAGTAATCTTTAAACAAGATTAGACTTTTAATCTAAGCAAATAAGCCACCATATAAACAAGAATACATTATATAAATATATAAAGACAATGATTATATCAAATGTCATATATAAAATGTGAGAATAAATATATAAAACCATAAATGTGCTCAAACTCAGAAAAATGCATAAAGATGCATATATAGAAACATATATAGAATAAATGTTGTCATAAAAGAGAAACTTAAGAGAGAATCATACACAAGTAAAAAAAAATTACTGAAAAAGAGCATGTAACCATATATAGTGTATTCCAAATAGACCAGACAGTACAAAGCCGGTTTTGGTCCAAAAAACAATTAGGTTCAAAGTGTCTATTAAGACCTAATGGATGCACAGTCTGAAGTCTGTGGATCCAATATATTTATTTGCATAGAGGGGTTCTATGGACATTTCCCTTCCTGACACCTATTTTTACTCCATCATTGAAAAGCAATGTCCTTATCCCCCCATGTACATCCAAAAGATGTTGAGAAATGGTTACAGGATCTCCTTTTTTAGTAGCAAAATTTGCTGAGTACTCCCGCACTCATTCCAGGTACTATCTTTCAGGTGCCTCCAGGTATCACAGTTCCATTAGCTGTGCACATAAATCAATAAAAATATGAAAATATTCCCGGGCACAATGTTTTTCAAAAATAACCAAACTGTTTTTTATTTCAAAGTTTGGTTATTTTTGAAAAACAGTGTGCCTGGGAATATTTTCATATTTTTATTACTTTTTTATTAGCATTAATCTGTAGCATGAGATCCTTTTGGAAGCCCACCTGATTGTCTTCCCTACGTACTGTAACTTGCAACTGTATCTGGATATTTTTTGGATGTAGTACTGATGACTGAACAAAAATAGTTTGAATAAAGAACATAATCCAGAGCGTTCAATATAAGGTATTTCTATTCTGTTGGATAAAAGTTGAACCATTTAAACCAAAAATGTATTGCTACCAAACCTTTAATGTGATCCATGGATGACTATAAAAACCCCACATCCATGGTAATCCACAAGTATGTATTAGAACACGTAATGTCTCTGACTTTATTAATAGTGTCAGTGGAATCTTTAAGATAAGTGGGTAGTTGTGAAACCATGGGTAGGAGTAGGGTGTCTATATATTCTGCAAGACCTGACACAATGGGGCATCCCTTCACTTTCTCTACAGATTTTTAAACGTTTGGAAGCCAGTGGAAGATCGGAATCACTGGACTGTCCACCAACAAATAGTTCAATTCTTGGGTATTTAAGACACCAGTGGGTCTCTTAAGGCAGTATACACTGTTTAAAAAAACTCTGGCAGTATACACACACAATTGCATGAGTGCATAAGAAAAATATTAGCAAACTAAATAAATATCTGGAAATGTTAAAATTTACATAAAAAAAGAATAGACAACTAAACATAAAATATCAAAGCACCTTATAATAAACCTCCTGCCTTCTGAAATATAATTAAATTACCATTGGCCGACATAGGAGTCAATGAGGGTTTGTGAAAAATTCACAAAACTCGAAAAAAGTGCACAAAGTAGGAAGTTCAAATATCCATTACCCGAGTTTGAATTGGATTTTACGAGTTTAAACAAACTCAGACTTTCAGAACTTAAGAAGATTTTTGAATTTTCAAAGATTTTCAAATTTTCCAAATTTATAGCAGTGGAATGATCCACCAATATGTCCCAAATTCACAAATGACAGCTATTTTTAGCAGTGCCAGCCCCCTGTGTATAAAGGCAGTTCAACATGCGCCTTGTGAAATGTTACCTTTTAGCCCTCTTTACTTTGTACAATGTATACTTTAGCCAATGGGGTGTGTGATATGTCCAGTGTCACCAAACCTGCCTGGCTCCTCAACAATGGTGGCAAACTAACAGTGAGCCTACTCTTAGTTACAGCCTACTCTAACTAACTAATGCTATAATGTTTTACCCTTTGCCCATTTTTTATCTGATGTAAATATGAAAATTGCAAAAATAAAGATTAAAGGGTAAGTTCCATGCAAATAGATATACTTTTAAGAAAAAAGAGAAGTATTTTTCAATCCCAATGACCTTGCCCATTCAGCATTTTGTCTCTGTATAAATAAATGCTTCCTGTTTGCAGGACCCCTAATAGGTTATATGGTATATATTAAAAATATATAAAAAATCACCAAAGAATCCCGTTATGATCCATTCTATTGTGATGTTTATATCTTTTTAGGGAGGTGGGAGATATATAGGATATATAATGTGTATTTTATATCAATATATATATATTATATTATGTTTTTTAATAAGAAAATTATGCTCCATATCTCTTAATTTTCTTATGTACCTGCCATGGAGTTAGCACCCTGGTCGTTGAACATTGGAGTGGAGTGCAATCGGCCTTGACTGTATTTTCATGTTTTTTAATAAGATATTATTGTTTTAGTATTTGTGAATAAAGACATATGTCCATCCAGTCCAACCTACGCAACAATACCCACATTTTCTGCCTAACTGTTGATCCAAAGGAAGTCGAAAAAACCCACCAAAATTCCTTCCTGACTCCAAGTGGCAATTGGCAATATCCCTGGATCAACCCCACTTTATGTACCAGTACCATTAACCTGCAAAATTCCTTGTTTTTAGAAATTCATTCAGCTTTTTTGAAACTACCCAATGAACCTGCCATCACCACATCCAATGGAAGACAGTTCCATAGTTTTATTAAATTGAATTATTTCACCTATTGTATTTAACACATGTATTTTTACTCATATATTATCAATTAATGTGGTAACATTAAAGTGCAGGATTTTACATTTAGAGGCCGTTGTGGTATTGCCCTTGGCCCAGTGCCTGGGTTCATTTAGTTGCTCAGTAGAGATGTGAGAATGTTTGACCCATCCAACAGCCAATCAGTAGAAATTACTGTTGAGAACATTCCAAGGTAGAGTGCATTCTGGGAAGAAAAAGGATTGTTACAGAACCTGAAATGTCAACTCAGTAATGTCAACAACAGGGAATAGCAAGGGGTATAAATTCAACATTTCTTTCAAAATGTAAAAGAATATGCAGAAAAACTAGGTATGAATAATATAACTAAGAATTTAAAAAATACTTTTGACTGAACTTTCCCTTTAAAGACAGGTTTTATTTTTAATTTACATTTTTTACCCCTTTTGTTGAGGTATGCAACTAGGAAGTGAAGCCACTCCTTTTTAAGAGATTCAGAGACAGATATATATAGTAAAATGGAGTTTGTACACTCCGGGATCTGAAGTACTAATACGGGTGCCGGTGTTCAGTCGAGGATCTTGCTGATAGTCTTCTATATACAGAAAAGAGAATGTAGACACTACACTCCAACGTTCCAAATGTTTTATTCAGGCCAACTACATATATGCGATGTTTCAGGGACAGCAGCTCCTCTTAATCAAGCCACACAGTCAAACAGCCATTATCCAATTATACAATTGTAACATCACATACTATTAAAAAATTAAATAGCTTCACAGTCCCCTCCTACTTTCATTAAAGGGATATATGCACAATATATAATGTTAATACCCATCCCCTTAAACAAACCCACATTTATAGGTAATATGGACGCTCATGAGGAGATGCAAAAGCTACACATTGATTAACAAATATGTGTGACAAACTGGTGACAGATAGTACCCTATATGATGGTGAACAAATTGAATCCAAACAATTGTTGGAACTGATTTTGACACAGTCATATTTTCGGTTCGATACTAGTTTTTATAGACAGCTGCATGGGACTGCCATGAGGCCTAATTCCTTCATGCTTAGGCAGGAGAAGGACCTCATGAATGTACTTTCACTATTCTTTTAGCACTGCTGTGCCTGGTGGAGGTACATAGATGATGTCTTTATGCTGTGGCGGGCCGCATTGATAAAATTCACCATGGTGTATGACAAAAAATGTCTGCCTTTTCTAGATGTCTTGGTAGGATAAGACATGCCTGCGCATTGGTGCACATTGAAAATTATGTTTGTGAGCTTGCTTTGCTATGTGTGGATACAGTATATTTTAAACTGTTACTCAGACAGTCACCAGCATCCAGGGTAACCAAATAGGATAAACCTGCAGGTCTGAAAATAGACCTGGGCAATCCTGCCACACTGTGGTTTAAACTAAACATGAGACCCTAAACAGGGTCCAGATAAACATGCTATGTTCATACTTTAGTATTCACCATGGCATGTTCCACATTTATAGCTGCTATGACCTGCGAGCACATGATACTTATTAGCTTTATAGATTAAGGTGAGGTGGCTAAACTCTCTCCACAGAGTATAAATATTAAATGAAATAGAGCCTTCTTATAACAGAATGTACCTCACAGCCTCATGTTATTATAATAGCATTGCCCTAATAATATAACATATAAACACATATTTCTCACTGACTCCCAGCATTGTCTGTTAGCAGTAAGTTTCTCCTTTATGTCCATTGGCTAATAAATGTATACAGATGCAATGCAACCTAATGATATAGAGCATGGGTGTTGAACTTTTCACATGTTTCACTTTTTACAACTCCCAGCATTCTTTGGCTGCACAGATATGCTAGTGATCCATCTGTCCTTCCCTTACATCCATAGCTATTACACTATTGGTCTAGGGAAGGATTATTTAGGTCACTTCAGGCAGTAGGTGATGTAAACCTTACCAAACTTTCCCTCCCTTTCCAATTGCATCTACCTGCCAGTTAGAATTCAGGGAGTCTAAGTGGAATAAACCTGCAGATCTGAGAATAGACTGTTGCTATGGGGTTAGGACATGGGAGCACAGGAAAATGAATAGTTTACTAGCTTAAGGTGAGGTGGGGGTTAAAGGAGCTAAAAGCTCCCCACAGAGTATAAAATGATATAGAGCTTTCTCATAACAGAAGGTACCTCACATCCCCATGTTATTATAATCGCATTGCCCTTATAATCTAACATATAAACACATATTTCTCATTCCCAAGTATCCTAGAGAAATAGGCGGGGCGTGCAAATTATCATCCTTTATATCCTCTTTCATGCAGATCTAGTTGAAAAACTTGCTTCAACACATGTTTTAATAACTGATAACTGCGTTTTATTTCAGTATTAAATCCTTGGTAAACCTGCCTGGCTTTACCACTAAGCAAAATGCTAAGGACTTGCAAGCGAGCACCTTCCTCCAACCATTAGCAGTGTTTGCCAATTCAAGTTGTTCTAGCCAATTAGTCCACTCCCTAGTTACCCTATCAAATGGATCAGGTTTAAAAATAGATTTTGCAATTGGGTACAAGATAAACCAGTTTTAATTACATGTAGCAGTAAGTATTGCAATGGTTTAATAAAAAAATGTAAACAGTTTTCCCACTTAACATCTGCAGTAATGAAGAAGTCCCTGCTTATGGTGCACCACTTTAAATATTAACCAGACCTTGGTGTATATGTCCATTACAATATACATCATGTCCTTTGTAGCATCCAGAATTTTTTGGGGGGATTGGCTATGAATGCCACGTGTTTTACAAACAGCACATCATTGGATGTTATACTGACATTACCACTGCCTTTCAGTATTCACATGGAGCTCCCTTAGCAATCACAGGGGTGTGGTTTAACCTCCCATTTGGACTATCTCATATTAAAATAGGAATCTCAGCTCTGTAAGCAATTTTATATATTTTGTATATTTTGTCTTGTACCGAATATGTCAGTGCTATACTTTATATACATTTTTTGATGGTCATTTAAATGGTAATAGTGAGATAGAACACACATACATATACACCTATATGTAATATCCTATACCCCCCACCTCATTGGTATCCCCTAAAAACTTAATGCAATCTCCAATGAAGATATAAATATATTTATATAATATAAAGGATACTGTTTATAAAGGTCCTTAAGCAAAGGCCGAAACTTGGCTACCACTGCACTATGTTTGTATAAATACATTTTTTTGTCTTGTAAAGTGCTGAGAATTTTCTACAATTTGTGCATATATATATATATATATATATATATATATATATATAAATGACCACCAAAGAGGGCACTCAAAGGACTTGTATGAATAGACACCACGTGTACAGATAAGGATCAATGCATTTCAGCCATATTACGGGCCGTCATCAGGATCATCATATCCGGTTTCTCTCACCATCTTATAGGGCCGTCGGGGACACACCCCCTTGTACCCTTAACCCTTGAAATGTGAAATCAAATAAAGAAAAACATATCACTAAAATACATCACCCCCCAACCCTAAAAACTTCCTTATATGCACATGACATATCACAGGCAAATAAAGCCACCTATGTTTGTAACCACACAACCTTGTTAAGACTGAACAAATCAGTTTAACTCAATAAAACTGTATAAGTTGAACAACGAGCAAGAGCAAGCATCTAGACACCCCAAGCAACAAAGTGGATTCGATCACTGGAAACTGAGACACTTAAGGTACACACTACAAAAAGCACGCTAGTGACACCATTTCATTAAGTCCCCTTGGTGCAACTGTATCAAGTCTCTTGATCTCTCAGTGGGCTACATATAGTCTCCGGCACATGGTCTATGGCCATCCATTTAAACATAGATAAGTTGTGACCAGCCGCTTTGAAGTGCCTAGCCACTGAGAGTTCCCCATATTTGGAGTCCTTTACCAATCCTTATTCAGACAGGGCCAACCTGATACTTGCTCTGTGGTTATTCATCCATTCTCTGAAGGTCGTGCAGGTTTTCCCAATATAGTAAAGGCCACAAGGGCAAGTCAGCATATAAATCACATGTGTGGATATGCAGGTAAGTCTAAATCTGATGTCAAATCTTTTACCACTGTGGGGATGCGGAAAATCCTTACCCACCAATGCGTATCAACAAGTCTGACACCCCAAACATCTCACACAGCCCCTAGTTTTCGTGTTCAACCAACTTCCTTATTGTGTTTTCACACAAGGGGACCACGTTGGAGCCCAATGGTTTGTTAAGGGGCCTCAACAAGCTTGAGACCCCGATTAAGCTAAGTATGTGTGTCAATAAAACAGTAGTAGATTTTTTGGATCTTAGAATCTATGTGAAAGATAACAAATTAGACTCCCCAGCTGGGGACAGCATTGATGATATTTGTTGTTATATATATTTTGTATAACTTGATACATTTTTGACACATATATTATTGTATTTGGTCACATTCAGAGTACTCTGTAGAGATCTGTATGGGCTTCAGCGCGATTGGACGGCATGGTCATGTGACCGATGACGTAGCAGTCAGCTGACCGTACCTTG
Source organism: Hymenochirus boettgeri (assembly GCA_019447015.1). Classification (NCBI taxonomy): domain Eukaryota; kingdom Metazoa; phylum Chordata; class Amphibia; order Anura; family Pipidae; genus Hymenochirus; species Hymenochirus boettgeri. Next base: position 162,757,331 of record CM033473.1, on the reverse strand, counting down.
TACTTTTAAAATCTCGGCGGACAAACGCTGACGGTAGCACCATTGAGAAAGCCCCTGGTGGAGTGAAACGCGTTTGGGGGTGCTCCCCCACCTAGGATCTCTCCTCCTCTCTTTACTGAAACTGGCATTTACCCGCTGATTTGGTTACCATGCTTAGGTCCTGACTGTCCGTGCATGGACGTTTTTGACTGGGCTGACTGATAAGTATAAGAGGGTTCTATGGGAGATATATATATATATGCCCAGGAGGGGTTAATGCTTGTATTACTTACTAGCATTTTGTACAAGGTTATTTGCACACTTATTGCACTACTTTTTCTACTCAGTAAATTGTTTTTGATAATATTTTTAATTGATTTAATAAATGTAAGTTTTAATCAGCCATTTTTTGCCTCTAGCTTTTTCTATTTTTCTGAAAGATAACAAATTGGGCACCACGTTATATAGACAAAGCACTGATCGCAATACCATTCTACATCGGGACAGTTATCACCCCAAGCAACAAGTGTTAAGTATTCCTTACTCTCAATTTTTGAGAGTGCTTAGAAATAATTCTGACCCTGCCAATGCAGAGATCCAGCTACAAGAAATGCTGGAAAGATTTATTTTGAGAGGCTATGAGAAGGATCTGCTTTCAGCACAAGCGGCCAAGGCACATAGTCAGGTGTCGTTGGTTCAGACACCTAAGCAGAGGGGATCACCACATTCTGGGTTACCAGGTGAGAGACCAACCTTGGTACTAGGTTATACCCCTTCTAGCCAACACATCAAACAGAGTGTCTTTAAACATTGGGATGTGGTTAAGTCTGACCATTCTCTGCCTTTTCGCAATTTGGGGGTCAGGGTGGCCCAACCTCAGGAATTTGTTAGTGAAAACGGATGTTACCCCTTGCGTGAAAACACAACAAGGAAGTTGGTTGAACACGAAAACTAGGGGCTGTGTGAGATGTCTGGGGTCTCAGACTTGCCGATATGCGTTGGTGGGAAGAATTTTCCGCATCCCCACAGTGTTAAAAGATTTGACATCAGATTTAGACTTACCTGCACATCCACACATGTGATTTATATGCTGTCTTGCCCTTGTGGCCTTTACTATATTGGGAAAAACTGCACAGCCTTCAGAGAATGGATGAATAACCACAGAGCAAGTATCAGGTTGGCCCTGTCTGAACAAGGATTGGTAAAGGACTCCAAACATGGGGAACTCTCAGTGGCTAGGCACTTCAAAGCGGCTGGTCACAACTTATCTATGTTTAAATGGATGGCCATAGACCATGTGCCGGAGACTATATGTGGCCCACTGAGAGATAAGAGGTTACTCCAACTGGAGGTACAGTGGATCAAGAGACTTGATATGGTTGCACCAAGGGGACTTAATGAAATGGTGTCACTAGCGTGCTTTTTGTAGTGTGTACCTTAAGTGTCTCAGTTTCCAGTGATCGAATCCACTGTTTGTTGCTTGGGGTGTCTAGATGCTTGCTCTTGCTTGTTGTTCAACTTATACAGTTTTATTGAGTTAAACTGTTTTGTTCAGTCTTAACAAGGTTGTGTGGTTACAAACATAGGTGGTTTTATTTGCCTGTGATATGTCATGTGCATATAAGGATGTTTTTAGGGTTGGGGGGTGATGTATTTTAGTGATATGTTATTTGATTTCATATTTCAAGGGTTAAGGGTACGAGGGTGTGTGTCCCCAACGGCTATATAAGATGGTGAGAGAAACCGGATATGATGATCCTGATGACGGCCCGGAATATGGCTGAAATGCATTGATCCTTATCCGTACACGTGGTGCCTGTGCCCTCTTCGGTGGTCGTTTATGTCTTTATTGGAAAACGGAGGTTCAGCACCTGGGCATTGATGGTGGTGAAAGATATATATATATATATATATAGAGAGAGAGAGAGAGAGAGAGAGAGAGAGAGCGAGAGAGAGAGAGAGAGAGAGAGAGAGAGAGAGAGTTTAGTTCAAGTCACAGAGTCACTCACGGGTCTTCATAAAACACCAAATTTTATTAAGACAAATGAAAAACGCTCCAACATCAACACGTTTCGGCTCAACAGCAAGCCGTGCTCCGGATGTGACGTACTATGTGTGGGACACCATTTTATACCCTATACCCCAAACCAGCTGTGAAAGGAAAAATATACCTGGTAAAAACAGTTAAAAACTTACATATAAAAACATCATACATACAAAAATCATATATCCGCTGTAACTATAGCAGCAAAATAGTATGTAGCATATAAATCCCAGGATCATAGAGAGAAAACTATACATATTTAACACGTAAATAGTGCTGTGCAACTATGCAGTAAAACAGTCCAGTTCTGTTCCAAAAAATATGTAAAGCCAATGGCACACAATTTTTTTTTTTATGGGAGAGTAAAATACACATCTGTCCTACTAGTACAGGATACAATGTATGGACCAGTGATTCAATAGTTCCACACTTATAAGAAACAATGTAATAAAAGTTGTTCATTAAGTCCCTTCGGTGCTACAGTATCTAGTTGATGTAACCATCGTTCTGTAAAAGCAACCTATCATGATTGATATTGGACTGGACTTCACATGTGGTCAGACCATCAAAAATCATACATTTCAAAGATGATAATGCATGACCCTTTTTTCTGAAATGTCGGGCAACAGACAAATCACCAAACTTGTAATTGGAAGCTATAGGTACACCGGTATTAAGGGCTTGTCTAACAGAGGACCGATGGTTAGCCATCCTCTCCTTAAATTATGTTCTCGTCCATTGTGAGGATGGGCAAAGTCCCTGCCTGTTAGCATAGAGCGGCAGGTAATGCAATTTGGACATCTATAACAGCCCGTTTTAGGAGCATTCATAGTAACATAATTGGTGATACTACCTCCTCCCATCAATGTAGGTGTTTCATTGGCATTTACCAAATAACTCGCCAAATTTCGTCCCCTTCTATAAGTATGTCTCAATCTTGTATTGTGGAAAGGGAGATGTTTATCTTTGGTGACTAGATTCCAATACTTATCAGTGACTGATCTCAATTCATTACTGTGGGGTGTGTATGTGGTACAAAAATCTATGGTGCGCTCCTTATCACATGTCTGGGCCACTGCACGATTAGTATGTCCTGTATTGGTCGCCCTGGCTCTGTTAAGTTCAAAATCAAGCATGGTGCTAGAGTATCCTCTCTCAATAAGTCTATCGTACATCTCTCCCAATTGTCTATCAGCAAGAAGTCCATCTGTATTGTTCTGAAGATCCCGTAAAAATTGACTATATACTAGACCACATTTGGTTCTATGTGTATAACAGCTGGAAGCATGAAGCAGAGAATTTTTATCTGTAGACGTCCTGTACAGGGTGGTCACTAGTCCCCCCTCAGTTTTGAAAATTTGCAAATCCAAAAAATCAACAGTGTCAAAACTCCAATAACAAGTGAATTTGACGGGAGTATCAAGCTCATTAAGGGTACACACAAAACGCTCAGCACCCTCTCTGGTGCCACTCCAGAGCATGATAAGGTCATCTATGTACCTCTTATAAAATAATATGCCCTGTTCCATGTGTGGTATGATAAATTTCTCCTCAAACAACCCCATATACAAATTGGCCACAGTAGGGGCCACATTTGACCCCATGGCTACCCCAGCACATTGTATATAGAAATTGGACTTGAAACAAAAAATATTATTAACCAAAATAAACTGCAAAAGATCAGAGAGGAAATCAATAGGAGGACCCTTATGCTTAGAGTGCAATAAGGCTACTCTACATGCCTCAACAGCATCCAGCTGCGGGATGATGGTATATAGACTTTTAACATCACAAGTCATCAAAAACACATTGTGTCCAGAAATAGAAACAGTCTTAAGCATTTGGAGCAGGTGCTGGCTGTCGCGTATATAGGAGGGCATGTTCCTCACAGCTGGGCTGCAAAAATGTATCAATGTATTGTGCTATTGGTTTGAAGAGAGAGCCATGGGCTGACACAATAGGTCGACCAGGTGGCTGAGTCAGATGCTTGTGGATTTTGGGCAATGTATATATTACTGGACATCGTGGATAGTCCGTGGTCAGAAATTCAAATGTTTTGGTAGTTATCCAACCCTTATTATGTGCCACTGTTAGCCTCGAATCCAATTCCTTTTTCAGAATACTAGTAGGATCTTTCTCAGTCTTATGGTAAGTATTTTCATCTGAAAGCTGTAATGCAATTTCATCTTCGTAATATTGTCTATCTAATAGCACAATACCACCTCCTTTGTCAGCAGCCCTAATCACTATGTCTTTGTCCGACATTAAGGATTTCAAACCAATTCTTTCCATAGATGAAAGATTACTATAGGACAAATGCTGCCCGTGTTTGTGGATGTCGTGGAGGTCACTGCTGACCACATTATGAAAGGTTTTAATGGTGGCTGGTGTATTAGGAGGATTGAAGGTGCTCTTTTTTCGCAAATTAGAATCTTTGAAATCAATCATATTATCAGAGTCCTTGAAATGATCTCTTAGTTTCAGATTCCTCTGTAATTTAAACAGGTCCAGGTCTACCTCAAATGTATCGTATCTTGGGGTAGGGATGAACGTCAAGCCTTTCTGTAAAAGACTAAGCTCTCCCAGTGTGAGAGTATGTGTACTCAAGTTATACACTATGTTCTCCTGGGCCTGGGTGGTCGACCCTTTGTTTTTGTACCCCCCCCTTCGAATGTGCGACCTTTTTCTATGGCGGTGGCTGAACGTGTGGCCACCCCCCGGAAAAAAGTAGAGGAGGAAGACCGTGTATGAGACTGTTCGTTGCTGGGACAACTTTGAGCAGTGTTATTATCATCACTGTCAGTATTAAGTGAGTCTCCCGAGGTGTCAATAGTCCCTCTGGGTTTTCTCAACATAGGGCGCCTCGAACGTGTGTATTGTCGATCAGCCTTACCTACAAGCTAGCCATATACACGCTTTTCTTTATAATCCAAATCCACATTAATCACCTTACTTTGTTTGAAAGCAATCAAGTCAGTTTTGTACTTATTAACTTGGTCACCCAGCTTGTTAATCCAATCTTGTGTTTTATCAGCAACAAGGCTCTGTTGATATTTAGATTCAAAATCACATATGTCCCTCTTAATGATATTAAGCTCTTTGGTGGCTTGTTCAATTACTAGTAACAGGAGATCATATGAACATTTATTTAATATACTGCACCATTTACTGCAGAAATCCCGATCCAGCCGACCAATAGTAGGAGTGTTGCGGACCCTGACTTGAACTACCTTATATCTATTGGAGGACACCCGGGCATGACTATTCTATTGGAATGGTGTGCCGATCGTCCACATTTATATATATATATATATATAAATGTATATATAAATTTATATATATATATAAAACAAAGGGGTTTTAGTATACATTACTGTGATCACATGAATGAAAAACCTTCCAACCACATCAAGGTAACCCCAGTGTGGAAAGTCCTAACTTCTAACCTTTTTTACTTCAATTACCATTAGCAAACTTTTGTATTTCTCATAGTTGTGCACTGGATCCATATAACAGGCTTTCTCAATTTCCCCCAGCCCTTTGGCCTTTTAAAATGAGGGAAGAGGCCATCCAGTGCTTTATATTAAAGGCATAGGACCTCCCATAAAAGGGGCGTGTTGGAGGTGCTATAACCACATAGAAGCTTGACTAGGCTTCCCAATATTTTCCCCAAAAATTGTATTGTATATATATCATATATACAATATATATATATATATATATATATATATATATATACATTAAGTGTATTGTAGCTTTAGACTACTCTAGATTACTACTAGTATTGTATTACAATATAAATATACACTGCAAAGTTAACAGCATAATATAATTATATGCACTAGTGTGCTTTTGTAGAAACCTGCATTTCTAAGTGTGCATTTTTAAGGTATAGACAAGTTTTTAATAGAATCAAAGTCACTTTTATATTTAAAACAATATAAAACTTTCATTAGTGTGCAAAATTGTAAAATTTAGCCTTTCCATATTATCGGGTTTGGATGCTCCTTAAAGGGTATGTCCAATCCCCATACAAAAACTTCAGATTTAATAGAACACTGCCCAAAACCTATATCTCTCAAGGTATAAATCATTCTGCGAGGCTTGTAAGTATACTTACCAGCCTTCGTTCCCTCAGCTGCCTTCTGCCTTTTGCGTGCCTTTTCCGTGCACAGAAGCAGCAGAAGGGGTCGGACTGGCAGTGGCGTCAGTGATAGACTGAGACATTGTGTCTGTCTGACACCACTGTCAAGGTTTTGGGCACTGTTCTCTAAAATCTACCATGGACATACCCTTTAAACAACTGCCTATGTGTTTTTATTGCACATTAATGCTTTTGCCCCATTTCCCCAAATATTTTCACAAATGCCCTAGATAAACTTTGAATTGCGTTTTGATAACGTGAACCAAATAGATCTCTCTAGTTTTTTCTATAGCACAGTCAGTCCCCTACACTTAAAGTACAACAAACACACAATACTAAATGTCTGCTATGAAGGCATGTCAACCTTTTAATGTTTCAGCAACTTCTTGACAAGAACAAAAATTATACCATTTGTAACTCACACTATTTTCAAGATTCCTAGTAATTGAAATTACTTTATATCCAGATTCAGATTCAATTTATTTGTCACAATACTCAGCATTATACAAAGTCAGTGAAAATGCACATAGTTCCTACTTAGCAAAAGCTAACAAATACAAATTGCACAGTATTGAATTAAAAAAAAACTCACAGCGGGTGGGTAAAAACTGTTCCTAAAATGACTGCAATAAAAACTTCTAAACGTCGAGAAGTCAGAATAACTGGGGTGAAAGGGGTCTCATCTATGTCTTTTACCCTGTTCTCCCTACACCTATAAAATAAGGAATCAACAGCAGGTAATCCAAAAAACAGAGCGTGCACACTGAAAAGATCGGTTCTCCACAGGTAAAATTAGACAAAGTTTATTGGAACATCCATGCCCAGGCCCAGGAGGTCACCTGACACGTTTCGTGCAACAGAACTTATTCATATGTAGAGACAACCTAGTGCTGGGATCTAGGCAATTTAAATACACACATGTATCAAGAGAAGACACACCGTCTCTCAATTTAAAGGTATACACACTAAAACATATGGTTATGATCAAACACAGAGAAGAAAAGAAGACAAAAGGAAGAAGAAAAGGAAGTAAGTTAGAAAATGAATAAAAACACAGTGTTTCTCAGAAATATATATGTGCTTGCTGTATCATTACACATACTAAAGTAGATATAAAGTTAATATGTAACCATTTAAAGTACACTTTAAATAGTTATATCAAAAACACTGTTCAGACCTTTTGGCACCCTGGTATCTACCACAAAAATCCATTTGGCTTCCGCCTTAAGTAAAGACTTATGTATACTTTCTCCTCCTCTTCCCCCTCGAGAGGGCCACATTCTTTGGATGCCCTGCACACTTAGAAAAGACAAGTTACCCCGATTGCATGACAAAAAATGTCTAGCCACTGGACTGCAAATGTTATTATTTTTGATGTCCCACACATGCTCTCTGATTCTAGATTTTAGAGTGCGGATAGTGCAACCAATATATTGGATGTCACATAGAGAGCATGTGAGCAAACATACCACTTGAGATGTGTCACAGTTAATATAACCATTAATAGAAAACTTTTTTCCAGTTATAGTGCAAATCTGGCGAACCTATAGTGAAATCTGAACCTACTTTTATTAAATTACATGTTAGGCATTTAGTTTTCCCACATCTAAATGATCCCTTATATCTAAGCCAAGTACATTCGTCATTATTATTGCTCGGAAATACGCTAGGGGACAGAATATTCCCCAAGGACTTTTCTCGCTACAAATTTGACTCCTTGAGTCAAGATAGTTTTCAGTTCCTGGTCCTCATGGAGGATCGGCCTCCATAATCTCCTAATGATCTTTACAACCTTCTGAAACTGTCCACTATAACGAGTGGAAAATATAATTTGGTTATCGGGTTCGTTTTTCCTATTATTAGTTGTTACATGATTTAGATCAGACTTTTTGGCCATATCACTTTGCTTTACATCCAATTGTTCAAGAGTACCTCTCTTCTCTTTATTGATAAGCGCTGATCTATCCCTTCTCAAGGCCTTTAAGAATGCTTCCCTCAGATTACTCACGGAGTATTCTCTTCTTAGGAGTCGATCTCGGAGATGGCACGACTGTGTAACGAAATCTCCATATATTGAGCAGTTCCTTCTAAGACGAAGGAACTGCCCAAAAGGTATCCCTTTAAAACAGTGCGGTGGATAGCTTGATGCAGTGTGCAAAATGGTATGATGTGATGTCTAGGAAATTTAACCTACAGTCACCAAATTCAAAAGTAAATTTTAAGTCCAAATCATTATTATTGAGAATTAGCATAAATGCTATTAAATCAGGTTTGGAACCACGCCATACGATCAACAGATCGTCAATGTAGCGTTTAAACAATGTCACATTATTAAACAGTTCGTTCGTGCTCATAAGGGGTTCTGTTATAGTTTCCTCCCACCAACCCATGTAAAGGTTGGCATACGTGGGGGCGAATTTCGCCCCCATCGCCGCCCCCTTAACTTGGAGGAAGAAAACAGACTCAGACTTCAGTAAGAACCACACTGCTTCCAAAATAAATGATTTCTGAGAAATAGTGTAGCTACTATGTATATCCAAATGATATTTAATGGCTCTCATCCCTTTAGTATGTGGAATACATGAGTAGAAAGAGGTAACATCAATAGATGCTAATTTGCATAGATTACAAACTTTGAGCTTATCAATCACCTGCAGTACATGTTTAGTGTCTCTTAAATAAGACTGCAGACGTTGGATCAAGCATGTTTAAACGATTAAACAGAGCCCTCGTTAAGGAACTAAATACGTCATGGGATATTGCCTCCCTTGAAAAATGCCTTGATATGTCTATGATACCAAGAGGTTTGCATATCAAGAAATTTCCTACATTTATAGAGGAAAATGCTCCCTTTTTAGAACAATGGAATAAGGTTCTTACCGATAGTTCTTTTAAACTTATGAAACGCCTAATACAGACAAAGCAAGACTCTTAACTCTTTGAGGTCAGAAATAAATGAAATACAAACTAGCTTAAGTAGTGCTAATGAAAGTTCAGAGTTTGTTGATTTAGACAGTGATCTTCGGGATAAAATTAAAAAGGTGGGAAATGATATCATCTACAGAAAAAGAGATCTTCAGGATAAAATTAAAAAGGTGGAAAATGATATCATCAACAGAAAAAGTAAAAATTTTCAGAGGGATAAGAAGGACTATGACATGAGCAGAGTGTATTGCCTCCCTTGAAAAATACCTTGATATGTCTATGATACCAAGAGGTTTGCGTATCAAGAAACTTCCTACATTTATAGAGGAAAACACTCCCTTTTTAAAACAATGGAATATGGTTCTTACCGATTGTTCTTTTAAACTTATGAAACTCCTAATGTAGACAAAGCAAGACTCCCTTAACCCTTGAGGTCAGAAATAAATGAAATACAAAGTAGCTTAAGTAATGCTACTTAAAGTTCAGAGTTTGTTGATTTAGACAGTGATCTTGGGGATAAAATTAAAAAGGTGGAAAATGATATCATCTACAGAAAAAGTAAAAAGTTTCAGAGGCATAAGAAGGACTATGACATGGGCAGAGTGTATGTGAAACTCAATGATCGGGTACAAACCCCATTTAAGAAAAAGTATAATAGGTTTGATAAACAATCTTTCCCTAAGCAAAAATGTACACTTAGAAATCGGAAATACATAAAAAATACATCCAAACATGTCAGTTTTTCAGACACTGAATGCGATATGACTGCAGATAGTTCTTCTTCTTTCTCTTCTGCCCCCTACAGCACCATGAGAACACGGGAGAAAAAAGCCTTGGACATTTTCTCCAAATATCCATCATATAAATGCTCATCCACTCCTAACTCCAATATGAGTAATTTTCAATCTGGACGCACTGATCAGCTAAACCATTCTATGGAGGACTGTAATTATATGTAGGATTCCACAGATAGAACAGTAGAATCTAGAGGTATACCATCAAAAAAGTACGGAGAGGTACAAGAAGATCGAGCGGAGCATTAACAATGAGGTTATATGTTACAGGACAGAAAAAAGGGGACACGGGAAGGGAGGGGTTAGGAACGGGGCAAAAATGTGAGATTTTAAGTGTTTTAATCTTTCTGATCATATTTTGACTAATTTTGAGATTGCGGTTTTGGAAAAGGGGCTTACATTTTGCCCAAAAGTAAATTTTTACCTGTTTGGTACGATTATAGATGTTAATAAACTAGTTAGGAAGCTTATGTTAAGGAAATGGTTTTTTTGAAATTGATGGCCAAGAAAGTATCTATGATCATAGTAACCCAGAGATTTGTGAATCGTTCACACATAGTTTAAACCTTGAAAGTGGTATTCTTAAAGCCCTTCTAGATCAACAGGGAGATAATTATGTACCTGTGGGAGAAATCAATGGAGGGATTAGAGTAGACCCTAGAGCCTATATAAAGAAGTAAAAGGGTAAGTCCAACTTTTACCCTACTCAGTGTAGGTCATGTATAGTGGATACGTTTCAAAATTTGGTTGAAAAAGCTCTGAGGGATTTAAGGGATAAAATTAAAATAGACGGGATAAAAAGTAATAATTTAACTAAGAAGGTGAGGGAGGCCCTAGTTTCTTGAAAACGAAATAAACATATCATGATACGCAATGCAGACAAAGGAGGATCAGTTGTGGTCCTCAACAAATCGGATAACAAAAAAGAAGCGTTGCGTCAACTGTATGATGCAGATACGTATAGAGTTTTGGAAGGTAATCCGACCGCCAAATACCGTTTGGAATTGGCACATATTATTGAAGAGGGCATGACAGTTGGTCTTGTATTTAGCACCATGCAAAAGTATTTATTACCGGATAATCCTAGTTTTTCATTATTTCCCCAAAATCCAAAAACCAGATAGGCCTCCTTATTATTATTATTTATTTAGTGGGCATAGGATCCTTGGGGGAGGGCTTGTCTGATTTGGTGGACAGCCTGCTGCAACCACTGGTCCAACGTCTGCAGTCTTATTTAAGGGACATTAAACATGTACTGCAGGTGATTGATAAGCTCAAAGTTTCTAATCTATGCAAATTAGCATCTATTGATGTTACCTCTCTCTACTCATGTATTCCACATACTAAAGGGATGAGAGCCATTAAATATAATTTGGATATACATAGTAGCTACACTACTTCTCAGAAATGATTTATTTTGGAAGCAGTGTGGTTCTTACCGAACCATAACTACTACTCTTTTGAGTGTGTTTTCTTCCTCCAAGTTAAGGGGGCAGCGATGGGGGCAAAACCTTTACATGGGTTGGTGGGAGGAAACTATAATAGAACCCCTTATGAGCATGAATAAACTGTTTAATAATGTGACATTGTTTAAACGTTACATTGACGATCTGTTGATAGTATGGCGTGGTTCCAAACCTGATTTTATAGCATTTATGCTAATTCTCAATAATAATGATTTGGACTTAAAATTTACTTATGTGGACTAATTTCCTAGACATCACCATCACTCATGTTAACGGCAGATTGTTTACTTCAATCTACCGTAAAGAGACAGCAGGTAATACCATTTTGCATGCTGCATCAAGCCATCCACCGCACTGTTTTAAAAGGATACCTTTCGGCAGTTCCTTCGTCTTAGAAGGAACTGCTCAATATATGGAGATTTCGTTACACAGTCTTGCCATCTCCAAGATTGACTCCTAAGTAGATGATACTCCATGAGTAATCTGAGGGAAGCATTCTTAAAGGCCCTGAGAAGGGATAGATCAGCGCTTATCAATAAAGAGAAGAGAGGTACTCTTGAACAATTGGATGTAAACCTGATAACCAAATTATATTTTCCACTCGTTATAGTGGACAGTTTCAGGAGGTTGTAAAGATCATTAGGAGATATTTGCCGATCCTCCATGAGGACCAGGAACTGAAAACTATCTTGACTCAAGGAGTCAAATTTGTAGCAAGAAGAGCAAAGTCCTTAGGGAATATTCTGTCCCCTAGCGTATTTCCGAGCAATAATAATGACGAATGTGCTTGGCTTAGACATAAGGTATCATTTAGATGTGGGAAAACTAAATGCCTAACATGTAATTTAATACAAGTAGGTTCAGATTTCACTAGCACTATAACTGGAAAAAAGTTTTCTATTAATGGTTATATTAACTGTGACACATCTCAAGTGGTATATTTGCTCACATGCTCTCTATGTGGCATCCAATATATTGGTTGCACTATCCGCACTCTAAAATCCAGAATCAGAGAGCATGTGCGGGACATCAAAAATAATAACATTCGTAGTCGAGTGGCTAGACATTTTTTGCCATGCAATCGGGGCAACTTGTCTTTTCTAAGTGTGCAGGGCATACAAAGAATGTGGCCCTCTCGAGGGGGAAGAGGAGGAGAAAGTATACATAAGTCTTTACTTAAGGCGGAAGCCAAATGGATTTTTGTGGTAGATACCAGGGTGCCAAAAGGTCTGAACAGTGTTTTTGATATAACTATTTAAAGTGTACTTTAAATGGTTACATATTAACTTTATATCTACTTTAGTATGTGTAATGATACAGCAAGCACATATATATTTCTGAGAAACACTGTGTTTTTATTAATTTTCTAACTTACTTCCTTTTCTTCTTCCTTTTGTCTTCTTTTCTTCTCTGTGTTTGATCATAACCATATGTTTTAGTGTGTATACCTTTAAATTTTGGTGTGTCTTCTCATGATACATGTGTGTATTTAAATTGCCTAGATCCCAGCACCAGGTTGTCTCTACCTATGAATAAGTGCTGTTGCACGAATAACGTCAGGTGACCTCCTGGGCCTGGGCATGGATGTTCCAATAAACTTTGTCTAATTTTACCTGTGGAGAACCGATCTTTTCAGTGTGCATGCTCTGTTTTTTGGATTTTCTGCAAGTATATTTACCTCTGGCGATGTGCTTGGTGCTTGATGCACCTGAGCCACTATTTGTGAGCGGTGAGTGAGCAGTATCACTGTTTTGAATTAACTGTTTTGTGATTAACCCAAACATCAAAGACACAGGGTTGTATGAACAGAAAGAAAAAAGTATCTACGAAGGGTCTGGGGCATCGGCACCCGGACCACCTGTTTAATTTTGTGAGTGTGTTAACTACCATATATTTATACATTCATTCTTGGTTTCACCCAGTCCTTGAATGTAATGGGTATTGTTTGTTATAGGGCTAAATCTGATAGACTTATGCTGTGATCACTTTCTATATGTAGCTTTATTCGATGTTTGGATTTGAAACCACCCATACAGCTACATTATCTTTTTACATCTATTGCACATTTAGCTGCACATGTGTAAATCCCCACACCTAAGCTTACAAATTGGATATATCAACAGCAGGTAACCCCATTCCAACCACATATTGTACATGCTTAACACTACTTCCACTTCCATTGTACCAGGCCAAAAGACCATAATTTATGATACTCTCAATCATACTCCTATAGCATGCAAGTAAAATGACAGAAGATATATGAAATAGTTATATAAACAATCACAATGAATATATAAATATATTGATTTGGCCTTAATACTTACAAAAATATATTGTAATCAGTAATGCTTTCTTCATTAATTCTGTAGTAAATAGGCATGGATGATCCTTATCATATACAGTATTTTGCTATGAATTCATATTAAAGGAATAGTTCACTGCAATAGTGAACTATTCCTTTTCTACATTGATTGAAGCCCGGGAGGTTAAGGAGCTATCCCTTACCTCCCGTTCTTCAATCAATGTTTAGATAGACAGGAACGAACTTCTGAAAATCTTAACTTTCACGCGATCCAGCGGGGCCGCTCTGACAGTTCCCGACTGCTTCCTGCTTCTGTTACACTATAGCGCGCATGCCCGATAATGCCCGATAATTGTGAATATAGAGAGGGAAGAGAGTCATATTTAAATATTGCACCGTCTCTGCCCTAGATGAACCAACATCCATCTCTCTAGTGCTCGTCCATAGCACAATTAGTTCCTTTTCATTTAAAAGATAACACCAATTTTTAAACTAGAAAGGGATTTAAGTATATATTTTAAATTTGCCTTGAAAAGCAGCAATTTGGAAGGGAGTGTCTGTGTCTCAATATCCTTGATGGTATGAAAGAGGACATTTAAATCCATGTTATAATCCATTTAGTTTTGATACATATATCATTATTATTGTGTGTATGGTTGCCATTGAAACAGAAGGGAGGAGTGGGTTGTGAAGATGTATCAGTAGGTCTGTGTACCTGTGCCATGTATTTACATTTCAGACCATAAAATTAACCTTTTTGATGGTTTTGGTATGCCATAGAAATGGAAGGTAGGTTGGGTTGTAAGGAAATATTAGAAGAGCTGGGTACACACAGTAACGATAAAGCCCCGATACCGTCGGATCCAGCTTTAAGCTAGGTACACACAGTAAAGATCACTGAAAGATGACGGACAAGATCTGCAAGATCCTATCTGTCATCTTTCAACGATCTGCATACACACAGTCCCGAGCATTCTCCCTATGAACATCATAGGGAGAACGCTCAGAGCTGTTTGTTTCCATCAGCCACGCTAGACTCCTCTATAGGGAATCTAGCGCGGCCGATGGAAATTTTCGGTCATTCCCGAACGAGCATTCAGCCGACCAGATCGTTCAGCGGCCACACGCTTGTTCGGAAATAAAGGTACACACAGTAATGGACCCGACGGTATTGGGGATTTATCATTACTGTGTGAACCCAGCTTTAGTGTGTGTACCTGTATCTGTGTTTTGTTAGAGGCTATCTTTTTGTGTTTGTGACCATAAAAGAGAGACACAGTGCATAGTATTTTGTATTTTCAAACTACAAAACTACCCTTAGTGTTCAAGAACAGTAATTGTGTATGTGTTTGTGAAGTGGTGTGTGTTTGTGTCAGAGAGACACAGTGCATAGTTAGTGTAGCCTCGGACCCAGGTACTTTTCATTCAGAAAGTGACAGTTGAAATTTTATTTGATCACATGACCCTGAAACCCCTGGAATGTTCATGTTGGAAGGTCTGATTTTTTATAGTCAATGGATAAAAAAGTTCTAAAATCATCGATAACCTAGTAACACTTCTACAGATTCCTTAGCTAGGCAATACCACAATTCTCATATGTGTTCCACACGTCTGTACCAAATTTCGTGTCTCTAACAGGAAAACTGTGGGAGGATATTCAGTTGAAAAATGCAGAAGAATAAAGAAGAAGAAATAGAAAGAACAGTAATTTGGCTCAAGCCAAGTTAATAAACCTTTAAGAGATAAGGCAGCAAAACATCCTGGATTGCTGCATTCATTTTAGGTTTCAATTATTTAGAGATACTGTATTGATGCTAACAAGTCTAACGGTGCTAAAATGGTTGAAACCAGCCAGCCTATTGTGCTGTACTAACTAAATGATCCTCTGAATCCCTATGAAGTATGCAATGAATTTTTTGCATACACAGAAAACAGGTGAATGTTTTTCTAAACACAGGGTATTCTCTGTATGTCTGCCAGGTGCTGTGTAGATTTCTCAGAGCCAGTCATCTCTTTATTATGTGGTATTCAGAACCTTCTTTCTAACAGTTGGGAAAAAAGGCTCAAGGCTATACAAAACATTTTTATCAGAATATAAAGGATATTGTAAGAATCCTACTTCTCAGTATTTGCAAACAGCTGTGGAAATTTGATCCAGGTGCATGCTTCAACTGTCAACCCTGCAGTAGTGAACATCAACTCTGTCTCTGTCCTCAATGAAACAAAATGAAGGAACACTATAATGTACAGAGTATTGTACAGGGTTCTTAAAAAAAGAAAAGACTACAGATTATACATATTAAAAGACTATTCACCCTTGTGTTGATAGAATGAATAGATTATCATCTTGTAATAGTGCCATTATAGTCTAATATTAAGGACAAGGCAGGTGACCTGTAAAGATTTGAACCCCTAAGTTTCAATCTTTAAGCTAAATAGTTATTTGTTTCAGAAACTGTGATTATTACTTGCATGGATTTCTGCAGCAAGTGTCAGTTCCATTAAAAGGCTAAGTATAATAAACATGCATCTAAAATATCAAGGCTATTTTCTGGCTCATTAATTGCAAAAATACTTATTTTTTAGTATAGTATTTGAGGTGGAATAAAGACATAGGTCCATCCAGTCCAACCCATCTAGCAATATTCTCATTTCCTGCCTAACTGTTGGTCCAGAGGAAGGCAAAAAACCCCACCAAATTTATGAAGGGGAAAAAAAATTCCTTCCTTGCTCCAAGTGGCAATCGGAAATTTCCCTGGATCAACTCTACTTTCTGTATCAATACCAGTAACTTGCAACATTCCTTGTTTGCAGAAACTTATCCAGCCTTTTTTTTAAACTGGCCAATGAACCTGCCATAACAACGTCCACTGGAAGACAGTTCCATAGCTTTACCGTTCTTACAGTGAAAAACCCTTTCCGAGCTTGAAGCCTAAATCTTTTTTCTTCAAGTCTTAAGGGATGGGCACGTGTCCTCTGACAAGCTCTAAAAATTATATATATATATATATATATATATATATATATATATATATATATAGATAGATATGTAGTGATCCACCGCACTCCGTATCAGCTTCAGTGGCCGGGGTGCTACTGGACAGAATCATCCAAATATAAACATAAGTTCCAAGCACTCCGCGGACTTAAATATCCAATACTTTATTGGATATTTAATGAAGAACAGTAGGTCTATAGCCTACGCGTTTCAGCCCGATACAACAGGGCGTCCTCAGGGTTACAGACCAACATGGAAAAACCATTTAAATAACAGACACATAGTAACACACCCCCAAACCCGCCCCCCATGTGAGGTTCTCAGTGCAACTGGCGAATGAGAGAAACCATCCACCCCCATGGTGACGTAATAGGATACCTACCCCTTCTCTAAACGTGAGAGGAAGCTTTAAATAGAACCACAAGAAACCGACAGTCTAAAAGGGCTAAAAGTTAATATCTAAAAGTGAAATCGTGCAATAAATAACTATGGGACTTACATACCCACTAGGCGTCCCAGCCTAATAAGAAAAGAGGGAACAAGAGTGCACAAATCCTACCAAGGGACAATAGATTAAAGTGCCAAAGTGTAAAGTGCTACTGCCCACTGTGAAGAATTAAAAAGGGTCACAGATAAAAACAAGGATATATATCATAAATAAATTAACATCAATAAAATGCTGAATAACAATAGAAAGCAAGGTACAAAACATCATATTAATAAACCGTCATCAACAGAGTTGTTGCCATTACAAAAAGCTGCTGCTGGAAAGAAAGGCATAAAACGATAACCAGGAAGAGGATAAACACTAATCTAATGATGAGGCCATAGATACATAAAGGGCACATAAATAGCATAGGGATCCCACTCCTATCTGGGGTAATTATAGAGGGAATACATAAACTGCATGATTCCCTAACTCGCGGCATTAACTCGCTCCTAGGACCGCATAGTTCTCTAATAGTAATCACCGTTCATTATTGGGGGGCAGGCACTGGCACCGCCAGCCTATCACTACGCTTGATAGGCTGGCGGTGATAGGCTGACGGACCCCCCCTGCCCTTTAAAGATGGTGCGAGCAATAAGAACAAGTGATCCTGATGACGGCTTCCTTGGTAGCCAAAATGCATTGATCCCCGAAGTTCCGACACAGAGTTTGGTATGATCATTCGTGTTGTAAAGACCTATGAGCCCCCTCATTGTGGTGAGTTGTATTGAGTAGTTTGAGGTTCGGCACCGAGGCTGTGAAAAGTGGGATAGGAGTGAGAGCAGAAATGAGGACATATATATGTATGTATATATACACATATATATAAAACATTGCGTATAAGTTGAAATTAAAAAGCGCCAAAATAGAGTGCTGCTATTGGCATATAACATGCAATAGCCACACAGCTACCGCAATGACGGAGTTAAAATCGTGCTAACCGATATAACATAGGTTAGCAAGACTTTAACCCCAGAACAGGAGCAGTACACCTCTTGGTACATCGCCCTGTAAGACTGAAACCTTCACCAACTAGCTGTAATTTTAATAATCTGCAGTAGTCTTTTACACATTGCCACACATCCGCTTAAAAGGAAAGCTACACAAATGCAAACCACATTTTACATTATTAACAAAAACAACAAAAAATTTCACCAGATCTATATTGACAATCTAAAGTACCATGGCTTATATAAAGAAAACTCTTCGACTAGCATTAATGATAACAGTGCACTGAGTGCCTGCCCAGAATCACAGCAGTTCTATGCTAGTAGAAAGTTCCTTGAAGCTTCCCATCTTTCTGGGTATTAGCCAGCCTTCTCTAAATAATTAAGCAATTCAGTAAGTTTCAAATTCATAATCTTTCTTAAATGTCCCGCTTTCATTCCCAGTTTCCCAAAACTCTGTGCTACACAAAATCTCCCCTTTTCTCCGAGAAATCCCATAGAACCATGCGGCACAGTTAGTTAACTGTGATGCTGGATTTCACAAGTACCGTTACTGCAGGATTAAAAACCTACGTAGTAAATGTAACCCAAAATAAATAAATAAATACATTTTCATGCTTTCATCACTATTACATTTTTGAGAGCATTGCACCATGATCTGGCCATATGGTGCCAAAGCCTGTGGAGTTTTGGTGTCATTTTGCAGACTTTATTTTACTGCTCAGTTCCAACTCAGCAGTACCTATCCTTTCCCCCAACACAGTGGTATATAATAAATGAACTGCTGTGCATTGAAACCTTTTGTTAACCAGTGTTCCTGCTGTCTTCCTGCTAGCTTTTATTTAGTTAAAAAAGAGAGAGAGGAATTTAATAGTTGATTCTGACCAAAACATCTGGTGGTACATTTGTTCGACCACATGAAATGTAGTTATCAAAATAAGTGTATTCATTGGTGTTTGATTTCACTGAATGTTTACATATTTAAAACATTATCTGTATCGTATTCATTTTTCGAGACCAATTTAAAGTTGTCTGGTTTCCTGCCAAAGAAAACAGTACTTTCTTTCTACTCAGACATCCCTGTTGGGGGAAAAATTGTGTTAAATGTGCTTAGTAAAATAACTCACTGCCATTTTTACTGCTTTCTAGCACCACTGGGATCAAAGATTTATTGGGAGACAAAAGCTGGATTTTAGTTATTATCTGCCCTGACAAATACTTAATGAGAAAAAGAAGAACACAACCCAATATTGAATAGACTCACTTTGTACTTAGTCAGATAGGAATAAAGCATTGCCTGGTAACTTGTTAGTTTTACCTTACATAAAACAGGCCAATGATTTCTTTTATACATATTACAAAAAAAGTTATTAGAAAAAGCAATTATTAATGGCATGGTATAGTTTGTCATGATATAAGCATATTGTGATAAAAACTAGAAATGAGTCTCGGTTTTTAAATAAAACTGGTTTAGTTTCAGACCTGACTGTTTCAAGAATAGGTAAGGATGACGAAATTTTCAGTAATTTCAATAATTTAAACTAAACTGAACTAAACTAAACTAAACTAAATTCAAAAAAGAAATATTGAAAATTGAGAAGAATCAAGAGTAAAATGAAGAAGAAAATTCAGACAAAAATAAAAAAACACAAAGTGGTAGAAAATTACAAAATTCCAGTCAAAATGTTGAAAATAAGGATACATTTTTTTTTTTTTGCTTTAGTTGAGCTTTAAACAAACTCCACAGAACCGCTGAAAGAACAAAACCAGTTTCATCGATTTCGAAAATCTTAAGCAAATCTTAATCTGTTTAGACTAATAATCTAATACATACAACATATAACTGATAGGGTTTTATGTTTTCAAGGTTTAAAAAAATGTAAGTGCCAACTGGGACCATCATACCATGGGGCATATTAATAAACCTGTGGCACATTCCATTTACATTGCAGCTGTACACAGTACTGAATATAATCGGTTCTTTACAACTGCCTTCTAATTTTTTTTAATCTATTCTGATAAAAACAAGTGAATAACATGTATATTAAGACAAGCTTTGTGTTCATGAAGGACTTCAAGTATCACCAGGGCAATGTATTGCAATTGTTGCCTACACCCCGATTATTAAAATGCAGTATGTTTACTGTGCCTCATATTGTAAATTTCCACTGTTCTGGTGTTAAGTTTTGGTACATAATTTGTGCCATATAGACTCACAATCACAACCTATACTGGGGGGTCCTGAATTCTGGTCATTTTGCAACAATGTAATTAAACCTTTAGATTTTTCCTAATACTGTACCATAATACACTGCAAAGATGATTACATGCAGGTCAGCAGAGCTACAACAATCAGTTATGTTTTTTGTCTGTACCAGCCCCTGGCAATAAAAACATTAGTCCCCACTATCAAAAGTGACTTTGTTGGAGTGTGCTAGGGGGAGCGTCTTGTGTGAATTAAAATAGCCAACATGCCAGCCAGTTCATAAGTCAGATTACTAACCAATAAAATAGCCTCTCAACATAATAAATAAGCTGTTGGAACAAATTTTGCAAAACAACACCCAGAAAAGAAATCGATAAACACAGAAAGTCCTGAGAATGGGTCAAAGTTGTTTACTGAAAGCAAACTATTCATCCATAACCATGATTACATTTTTTAAAAATGAGAGACCAGGAACTGAATAGTACAGAGGACAGATTATTTAAACTTCAAATACTTATTAGTATTGCTAGAAAAATGCAAACTAAAAACATAAACAAAAATAAACTTGTAAGTAGAAGGTTAAGGGAGAAGTTCAGTACAAATACAGATGCTTTAAGGAACAATAACTAAATAGCAAGAAAGGTTCCAGGCACCCTAGAATTTATATGCAAATAATTCTTTCATTACATCAATGTTTTGGTGCTGCACAGACGACCTTAATCCTGATGAAAGTGCTCTTTCGAAAAAAAATGTAACAGATATAATTAGAAATAATAAGTTAGTGTTAATGGCTCAGGGACCTGGGAAATAGTCTGAGGAACATGTACATATAACCAAAATTTATTAAAAAGAACTTACTTCATGTTGGAGCTTATTTTGTGGTTCTGATATTCGGACTTGAGGCTTCACATATTCGAGGGTTCACAAATTGTCCCTGTAGAATCCGTATTTTTCAAAATAGGCATTGAACCTGGGTTTCAGATCTCGATTACTATACTCTGTTCTATCCCATTGTGCAAGAATCTACTATCAAGTCTCGAATAGGCCTATTCATCATTTTCCAACATGCCTAGCAAGGAGTGTCAGCTATTTATGGTGGCTTACCTCCATAAAGCTGTGCAAATTGGGCACTCTGTGGGGACGGTTCCAGGTTGTGCAGCTTTATATAAGGTGGTCTGATTTTGCACAAATTTGTGCAAAAAGCACAAAATATCTCTCCAAACTGCAACACTGTCAAGTCCCATACTAAACTGCCCAAGACACTGGCAAAATTGCACCTGGGATGCTGCCTTTTTATATCAAGGGGGTTGGCACTGCTGTGGTTGGTGATTTTAGGCCATGTTTTGAATTTTTCAATTTCAATAAATCTAAGAGTTCCGAATGTTCTGTCGAAACTTCTGAACGGTTAGATCTGTTTCGGAATCGTGTTCCGATCAGACCAGGACTGTAATGTTAATCAAATGTTACTGTAATGTTAATACAAATGGCACCTGGTCATAAATGTTTTATTTGGCAAGATGAGTGTACATGGACTGAACTTTTCATTCCAATAACCTTAATCTTCCCATGCAGTGTTTTGTCTGTGCATAAATAAATGCTAAGCTACAGTACCTATGATGATTAATGGCTCAGTAGAAATCTGAGCACATTCCAAGGAAATGAGAACCTTGGGCAGAAATGCAACATTGTAAAACATGACAGTAGCATAAATACAGGGGCCTGGGCCCCCTGCAAGTTTTTCCAACCTTGCCCCTGTCCATCCACACCTTGTGAATTTTCAAGCATCAAAATGTATTTTTGGTGGCTGAAATTTAGTAATTCAAAAGACATTCCTAATTTATAATGGAATGCATGCAATCACCTTTTCTGTGTTTGTTTTTTGGCATCAGGACCAAAAACACAGGTAAAAATTATTCATAAAACCCACCCAGAAATGCTTTGCAAAAATAATCTGTTTCTTGTGATTTGAAGTGGGGCCTTACTTAGCCTTAGGGAACTCTGTGCTGAACTGTTAGTCATTTCACTCATCACCCAGTCGGGACAGCATGACACTGAGATGAATGTTTTTAGCAGAAAAATTAACAAAAACTTTTTTCTGTTTAGAGGTTTTCTAAGCAGACCCCAAAATACCTGAAATATAACATAACTGTCCCGGATAATTTTTAAAACATGAATAAATGAATTCCTGCCCTAAATGTAAAAGTAAAGAAATGACCTCTTTAATAGATTTTAGGGATACATCAGCCATATCACCCCCTTAGAACATGTCAAATAAAAAGAGGCCAATAGCCCTCTGTTGGACTAGATTTTTGTAAAATAGCTAATTTTTAGATGCACAGATGTTTGCACGACATAATATTACTCTATACAGCAGTACTCACACAACATTTCCCGTTAAAGTGGGACCAGGAACAGTTTAATACAGTTGTAATAATTCAGTGCAGTCCCTAATGTGCTTGTAAGGTTCTCATTCATCTAGGTCATGGTATATCTGTTGTATTCAATTAGATCAACTGGACTTGTACAAGAATCTGTGGCAATTACGTACCCTGGAAAACCCCAATTAGCATATCACAGCCAGGTGTTAAGGGCGTGATTGGATAGTGGCTAAGAGGTGTTATAGGAACGCCCAGGGTAAGGTGTCAAAACAGCATTGTACATGGCAGACAGTTGGTGTCGAACCCCCCCCACCTCTATTTAGGCTTGGTTTCTTTATTTTCACATAAATGGCCTCCTTAACACCTCTCTTGAACCAGTCACGTTCCTTTGCCAATATGTTAACATTACAATCTTCAAAGGTATGTCCTTTATCCTTAAGATGCAGATACACGGCTGAGTCCTGACCCGAGGAATTGGCTCTTCTGTGCTGGGCCATACGTTTTCCAGGGTACATAATTGCCACAGATTCTTGTACAAGTCATTCTGAATTGAGAAAGCCAGTCGGATGACTAGCGAAACGTCTTCAAGAACTAAACTTCAAGTCCAGTTGATCTAATTGAATACAACAGTCCCTAATGTGTTTCTGGATATTACATTTTGAATGACTGTCCCCATTAAAATGGTAAGTGTAATACTTAAAACAAACTTAAAAAGGGTAGAAGGATTTTAGAATGCCTGATATAACATATTTGTACCATTATGAAGGTATTGCACATTTTAACCAAAGACACACAAACTACTTTGGGAAGTTCTGCTTATCTTACCGTTTTGCTGATTATGATAGTATTGGTCAGGACTTCACTTTAAATAGGCTAATAAAATGAATCCCCTTTCTATATTTTACTTCTTTCAATCTATAGATTTGCTCATACCTACTGTTAACCACATGGGCCTGGTGCAATATTTTCAAAAAGCGAATAAATATACTGAAATAAATGCAAACCTGAGCTACTTGAGCTATTATGCATACAATGTAAGTACCATCTTGGCAAATCTGTTATATATACCTTGATTGACATCAGGAACCCTGATATCATTAACTTGTAAACCCTGCTTTGAAGAGAAATTGCTAACATCAGTGTCCTTCCAAGTAACATTGATAGTAAAGCAGGATAAGCTTGGTATAGTCTCTGTCCATAAGAAAGATTATCCTGACACAATGCAGTGGAAAACGTCTTGGTGATGAAGCATAGAACTGCCAGCATTAATGAGGATAAGCCAGAAGATGCCTGGATAACTATCATTCTCAATTATCCAACCGCAGTCTAATGCAAAATAACCCTCATTTTATTTGAAATGTATTTCTATGATCATAAAATGAAAGGAAAGAATGTTTTGTCTGTGAGTTGATAAAATTATTTCGGACACGACCGGAAAATAAGTATCATAAATCACCTTAAGGATTTGTCACATTTATATTACTCGACAAAAGTGCTGTGAAGTGCTTATCTGTTTTTACTGCCAAGTGCTAAACCAGATGAATAACAAAGTGACCAAAGAGCCTGCAGATTTGTCAAGTAACTATGAAAATAATCTCTTTATTCCAGCCATGTGACCCTGGACAAAAATAAATAAACAAAAGAGGCATAAGGAGCGCAGCTTTAGGCAGTATGTATGTATGCATACTTTTGTTGGGGCAGTGCTATTTGGGCAGTGAACATTCTTAAAACAAGTGCTGAATGTTTCATATAAGTAAATACATCTAAACATGCAGGTATACTTTTGTTTTGTACAATGAAAAAATTGTTCCCAGATTAAGAATTCAAGACCAAAATCCATTTTTTTCCAGTTCTATTCCTTCCATGTGGCATTTTTGAACAAATTTGAAAAAATGTGACCAATAAGTAAAGCACACTAGAGCCACAGCAGCCAATAGAAGAAAAAGGTATGTATGTGAGATAGAGAAGGAACCACTGAGTTTGCATCTAACCATGGCTTTCACATCTTAAAATTTAGGACTTTTACTCATAGCTTCATTTATTAATCTTAGTAGTTGAACCCAGGAAACGAATACATTTCCAAAAAACTGAAATAGCTAGCTATTCTGTAAACTCAAAGGTTTTATGGAACCTAAGACACCAACCACTCTAGAATAAAGCCAGTCTAATCAGAATTAAAGAAAAAACACAACTGTATGTTTGCCAGAATTTTTCCTAAATATTTGGCGGTCATATTTATTTTAGAATTGTATAGATTGTAATTCAATATAAAGAAATGTAAGTAAAGAATTTAAAAGTGAATAGAGAAACTAAGTAGAATGTAAGAGATCCCTTCTACTAAGAACCAACTAGGAAGCATTTATTTTGTCCAGCATTGTTATTGTCATGTAATGCAGTTAAATCAGGGTTATCCCTACTTCTGAAATGGGAAGTTGGAATGGGAGCTGGAACTCAAAAACTATTGTCACTTTTGTAGCAATTCAAGACATCATACTAGTTGGGCTAAGTGCCCAAAATATTAAAGGGAAAGTCCACCCCTCAAATGAAAAAGTGGGTATGGGTTAATTACTCCCTAAACCCCAAAACTGAAAAAGTTAGAATGTGGAAAGATATAGGTCTAATCTAAAATGTCCTGTTACCCTTCTTTCTATTGCCTGGTGTTTACAGTTAGCAACTTCAGTCATGGATATGACAGTTGACAGCTGGATCACAGCCAGTGACTGAATGCTATTCTCCTAGCTGCCTCCTCTGAGCAAGCTTCTAACAAGTAATAATGAGCAAGGATTCATCAGAAATAGATCTTGTCAAGCTATCTAACATCTATGAAGTTGTAAGTAAGAATCCAGATTCTGGCATACAATTTAGAGTTTGCTAAGGCTTTTGAGACTTGGGCACATAAGTAATATATGTATAAAATATGATCTGTTGGCCTTACAAAAACCATTTGTACATGGCTAGAGTAGTTGTCAATGAAACTTGACCTCAAATGGATCTATGTTGTCTAAAGTATAGTGCCTCGGAGTTCTGTACTGGGGCCACTTTATTTTAATCTGTTTATAAATGACTTAGAAGTGGGTATTGAGAACAAGGTCTCTGTGTTTACTTATGACACAAAACACTGTAGAACTTTGGAAACATCAAAAAATGAGCAATTGCTGCAAATATAAGGTGATTTGGTGTAGATAACAGCCTTAGCTGTAGCAAACAGCGACTTCCAGCAACAGCTAGAGCTAGCAAGCAATTGTCTTGTATTAAGAGGGGTAAAAAAACAGAAAAATATTAATCTCCCTCTTTAAAAAACACTAGTAAAAGGCCTTATTTGAAGTATGCGGTGTAGTTGTGGAACCCTTTATATAAAAGAATTCAAAGAAGGGAAACTAAATTAATAAAGGGAATTGAGGGACTTGACTATGGGGACAGATTAAACAAGTTAGGGATTTTTACACTGGAGAAGTGGCACTTACGTTGGGACATGATCACTCTAAAAGTTAATGGGCCGCACAATAAACTCTGGTGCATTATAAATTTCAGAGGACTTATGGACATCCTTTAAGATTAGAAGAAAATAAGTTATTATCTTCATTATCTTGAAATGTTTGGACAGCACGGTGGCTCAGTGGTTATCACTGATGTCTTGCAGCGCTGAAGTCCTGAATTCAAATCTACCCTTGGACACATCTGCAAGGATTTTGTATGTTCTCCTATACTTGCGTGGGTTTCCTCTACAATCATAAAGACATACTGATAGGTTGTATGTGTAATAAACGTGCAGGGCCTAATATGAATGTATATGGTACATGTAAATGTAAAGAGCTACAGAACATGTTGGCTCTATATAAATCCACAATAATAATAATAATAATAAAAAATGCTTCATTACAGTAAGAATCGTAACACTGTGACACTGTCTTCCTATGTGGTAAATACAAGTTTATTGGATAGTTTTAAGAGTGGGCTGGGCAGGTTTATAAAATGTAAAAATATTAAAAAAAAATATTAAAAATTACCAGAATGAATTAGAGGTGGGATTCGGGTCCGACTCAGCAACCCCTCAGTTCCAGCGCATTTTAAATTTTTATTGAACGTTCAATCTATTTTAAAAAATTCTCGAAAATAGCCTCAAACGTTTTATAATACTCGAAAATACGGTTGGAAACTTGAAAATAATTTCCAATCGTATGTACGGGGATTATTGAATGTTTAAGGCTATTTTCAAGAGTTTTCGAAAATAACGTGAACGTTCAATAAAAATCAAAAACGCTCTCCGAAGTCTCGAATTTAAGTTCCGTTTTTGGATCTTCAGGATTTTCCCGAGATCCAAAAACAGAATGAAACACGACAGTTTCGCCATCTCTAGAGTTAGTTTAGAGTAGGATATTTTTCCCCCTTTCTCTTGATTAACTGTTAGGTAGGTTATTATAGGTATGTCTTTATTCAGTCTCCAATACTATGTAACTATGTAATTAAAAGCATGAGTTAGTGATGGGACACTCAAGGAACAGCATATCTTGTGACTATGTAATTTTCAGCAATTTATAGATAGCCTGTTTGTAAGATGGAAAAGGTACATATACCTATTAAAGGGTAACTGTGGTCTTGAATTCTTCCAAACTAGTAATAATTATATAAAAAGCTTTCTATCACACCTTCAAAATAAAACCTAAATCACATCCCTAGATAAAATTTGTGAGAAGTTATTGCAGGAAAGGTTCAGCAATATTACTTTCTGCTTGAACACTTCCTGTTTTTAGCCATATGACCAGCTTGCAGTCATGTGACCAGCCTCAGTCTGCATTAATAGGCTCTCCTTCTCAACTGTCAATTTTTTTTCCAGGTACTTCCTAATTTCCCCAGAATTAAGTCTTATCTGAGCATGCTTCTCCCCAGGGGCGTATGGGCGGGGCAGAGGTCAGATGATGTCACTCAACCTACTGGAAGCAGGAAGTTTAAACCATTACCCCACTGTAATTTCTCACAGGCTCCAGCCAGAGATGTGATTGTCGGCTCATTTTAAAGGAAATACTGCAGGCTTTCATTCAACCCTAACTTGTTTTGAGATAATAGTTGCCCTTTAAATGTAACTAAACGGATGTTTGCATTTTTAAAAGGGATTGCTTTTAACAGCTGCTTCTGGTACAGCACAAGGTAGATAAAGGGAAGGGTTTGGGGCCCATTAAGCAGTGGTTGGAAGCCAACCATTGATGGATTACCTGGCTGTACACAGCTGCAGCCCCACATGATGTACAGCATTTTCACTTATTTCCCTCTAATTGCTCTGTTCCTAAGAAGGAAAAAGCTCAATCCATAACTGCAGGACTTACCCCATGAACAATATGCATACAGTGTATTATACATACACAGTCTAGATATTTTGTAGGCTAAACATCGGCTTTATGCTCCATTAATGTCAGTTTAAAGTGAGTTAAATAATGTTGCTGCTCCAAGAAAGTTTTGCCATATTTAAAGGTGAATTCCTGCTACAGAATTTTCTTGAGAATAAAATACACTTTAAGAGGATAACATAGCTGGCTACAGGGGCCTAGTGGATATTACTTAGTGGTACAGTATTCCTTTCTGCTTCTAAACACGCCAGCCTTGCTAACTATGTTTAACATTAACTTCTATTAAAAATCAGGTGCAACTATAAAAAACTGAACACACATTTTACCTTAATATATATTGTGTACACTCCAATAACAAAGTTAACAAAATATTTATTCTAAAGTTGAACACATTTGAAAGTAATTAAAAGCCGACACAGAAATGGTAAATTTAAATTACACACTACACACTTTAACCGCTGACTGGAAGTTGTATGAATGTGTCGATTTGCTACTGTATGTTTTCCTTTTTTTAAGCATGCCAAGAAGCAGAAGCCAACACGCCGAAAATAAATAGGAAAAAATTATGGTTAAAAAAGGTTTCATTGATACTTCTGGACTGTGTAACAAAGTTGAACTTCTTGTCCATATACCCAGATAGAAATCTCTGTAATGGTATGAAGTGTACTAAAAACAAACATACTGGATTCTAGCAGTGTACAGTGCTGAGTAATATTTATGATCATCTGTTCAGTGTTTAAAAGTAAACGCTAGAAGAAACCAGAGGTGGTCTTGCTCCTTGGGTCATGCAGTTCTTTATCTGAAAATAACATATTTATAAATATAGTCAGAGGATCTATTCAGAATGCTGTGACCATACATAATGAAAGCAATGATTTCTCACATTCACACAGAACCAACCACCACAAATGTGCCCCCTTCTCACCCCTAATTACAAACCACAGTCATGAACTAGCAATCCTAAAATAGCCACAACAGGCTGTGACAGCCAGGAAAAAACAGTTAAAAAAAAGAACCTGCAAATACACTTTGCATTCTAGAACTAACATAAAAATATTTTTAAGACACAACCATTAATTTTGTCCTGTTTTAAATTTTTGAATGGAATATACCATTTTACTGTATCTTGGGAAGTGGTGGATTAGATCTGTCCTTACATGAACCTATAGTAGCAGGACAGTTGATTACAGTAAAATAAGTGTCTAGTCCTGACATTGTGTGGCATATTAATCTTTTGTCCCATAGAGAATATTTATTTATAGTTTGTTCTAAAATTCATGACAGCTAAAAAGGAGAATAGCAAAAACAGCTGTGTATTTGTTATTACTGAATATCAAACAAAGGTGTTCTGTGTCAGATAAGACAAAAACTCTATAGCAATGATTAAACTTGGGATTTTACAGTAAAGAGATAAAAGCACATGAATAAAATATCTACAACGGAGCAAATTAATTGAATGTCTTCAAGCCTAATATGTAACTGACCTTAAGGATGTTTTTCATTTGTAAAAAAAGTCAGCACTGGGTTCTAGAATAGTTTTTGTACCATGTCTATAAAAAAAAACAGTTTTAATTAAGCGCTCTGAATATGTCTATAGCTGGGCATGAAAAAAATGACAGACAGAATATGCAAAGAATTTGCAAAGCATAGGGAGAACGCTCGGGACTGTAGATTTTTGGGACTGCGTCCAAGGGAAATTTTCAGGCATTTTAGAAAGATTGCGAGGCAGACGGTATAAGCCCTTAGTGTGTGTACTCACCTTAAGACTGTATGATTCAAACTTTACAGTAGAATTTCAGCTCCCCAGTAATGTAATTGATAACCAGCAAAAACAACAATCCACATGAGTGGATAAAGAAAGGTTTTTTTGGAATACGCTAATCATTATCCAGCTGCTTTTATAAATCAGGCAGATTCTTTGGCATTCTAAATATGAATATTATTAGCTACTTTAGGGTTGCTTGGGCAAAATGAGCTGTATTTAACCACATACAGTATTTGAATAGAACGTTAGATGTACATTTTAAAATGTGTTTCCTATCGGACAGCTTTATACACTACTTTTACAATATGGCATAAAACATTTTAAACCACTAACCCAATCCACAAAAATCAGTCAAGCTCACAGACTGCAACCCCCCTCCTTCAATCCTACATATGATAATTGAAGAGACATTGAAAGTTTTTTTATTTTGTACCACCATTATAAATCATTTCTTAGTACAGGCACTATCCAATCTAATAATATTATAAAAGAATTTAAAAAAAATTGAGATACAACTAGATGGAATTATCTGAATATTACAAATGTAAAGGGATTTTTTTAATGATTTTCACGTAAAAAAATTTAGCTGTCATACAACAAAAATGGTGCAAAATATTGAACAGATGTTACCTGGATCTCTTGTGATTCAGACACTATGGGCCCAAACTGAAAACCCTGTATTATCGGAAAGTTCATTTACGGCCAGAGTCGTACATTTCTGATCATATGGCTGCACAATGCCTTAGCGATAGTGTTCTACAATTAGGATCGCAATCATAAATGTTCAATAGCAATTGTACAACTGCGATCATAGTTCAATGGCCACAATAGAAAGAGGTACATAGGAGGCCAAAGAATTAATTAAAAAGATGGAAAAAGACTTATCTACATACTCCATAAAGATTAAGGCATTAAAAAAGGAGAATTAAGTATGAAGACTACAGAGACAAGTTTGTTCACTTGTGACAAATTAAAATGAAGAAAGTGTCTGACTATGAACCATCAGTGGTGGTACAATAAAGACATACGAACATGAGGACTTTGAATAAAGAATAAAAGATAAACCTAGATTATGGAATGCATTAGTTAAATTAAAAGAGGATGACAAGGAAACCTCGAGAATCTCCAAGAGAAGCCCACCTGGCTCAGATCTTTATGAGTTTTTTGAAAGAATGTTATTTTTATAATTATTTTTATAATTATTTCAAAATTGCACCACCTGCTGGTAGTACATGTTTTTCATGTTTTATGATGAGAATTGGGATATTTATGTTTCATGGTGTGGTATGGAAATGACACTAAATTAGATGTGTTCGTTACATGCTTGCTATATGGCTACACTGAAACTAATGCAGTGTGCATTATTGTATTTCTCTAAAGTAAAAACTGACCTGCATTGCAGCATGATGCTTATATGTGTATTTGAAGGTATTGTAACTCTAATTTTCACCATTTTTAAAATAAATCCCTTAATCTAGGTTAAATAAGCAGGACATCCTTATTGCACAGGATTTTTAGTTATAAAGATATAAATAAATACGGTATTTCAAAACCACATAAGTAAGTATATATATAACTAGTAAGCCCCGGACCTCCCGTTTATTCAAAAATTCCCACGCACAAGGTAGCCAATCAGTCAGCACTCCCCAAAAGATGCTGTGTGGTCCGGATGCTGCCACCCCAGTCCTGTCGCTAAAGTGCAAAATGTTTAATCACAAAAACACAAGAAGCGCGCGTGATTTAACGGTTAAAAGTTATGTTTTAATTGATTAAGGTGTTTCCGATGCTGACTTTTCTTCAGGGCCGCGCTTCTCGTGTTTTCAGGATTTTTAGTTTTCCATTTTCCTTTTTTTACGATAAACTTTTTCGTTTTCTCTTAAAAAGAGAATATAAACCAGATTTATAGAATGAAAGCCTCTAGTGCATGTTCCAGATAAGTGCTTGTCATTTGATTCCACACCCACACAACAATTTTTCATAAACATTTCATGGACAAGTATAAATAGGCAATGCTACAAAATGCAGCTCCATCTATTCCAACTGTCCAGGAATAACTTGCTCATAAATAACAAATCATGTATCACCATAAACTCATTCAAAACATCTGTTACAGCTCCATTACAATGTCTGCGTTTGCTCTTTATAATTACTTTAATTGCAGACGTATTATTAGGCAAGCTGGCAGGTACTGTATCTTCCATTTCCATTAATTTGCCTTCTTTATAGTTTATATAATATAAATTTTTTAGATTCAGGTTGATTTTTCTAGCACTGCCCAGAATAAGCAGACTCAAAGCAGGGCATGAGTACATAGAGAATGGCAGAAAAAGGCAAAGGCCAGAATGCAAATGACAAGACCAGTCCCATGCCAAATAACTAAGGAAAACTAACAATAATTCCCCCAAATGGATAACTAGCTCACTAAATGGTACAAGCTGCATAAGGTACACTTTCCAAGGGATGTTTAAAATCCCTATACCTACAGGGGAAAAAACTAGTTAACTTATCTTGCTGGGATTAATATTTGGCAAAATAATTTTCCAGTCATTTCTTAAATCAATCTTTATAATAAATGATTCTCTCTCCCAATACCATCAGAAGGTTAAATTAACCTATTTGCATCTTGCTGAACATTGCTCACAAATAAGGGCAGTATTTAATTAGCAGCTTACAAAATAATGTGCAGCATTTGAGGAATGTTTTATATATTACTAAACCATGTCATGATGTAATAAAATTTGCAGACGTCTGCAGTGCTATCAATCTGCAGCAACCCATTAGGTACCATCTGTAGTAACCCCTTTAAAAAGCTAATATTTGATTCGTTTCTGCAAATTACTCATATAGGCAAAATGTTGTACCTCTTATTGCATCAGCCCCATAGATGGTAATTAGTATTCTGTGCACTAATACTGATTATGATGCTTTTAGCACATAAGCATTCAGGTTTGAAATCTCGAGATCAGAGATTACGACCAGATAGAGTAAGGTATGCAAAGTGCTACAGTCACAAGACTAAAGAGAATGCAAAAGTGGGGTTTTAACATTAATAAAAATTGCATTGAAAGCATAGCACTGGGTTGACCATGGGTTGGATTTAAATTCAATGTTACCTATGCACAATTTTAATTTTTGCACATTCTTACTTTATGGAAGTCGAAGGAGTCTCACATTTCACTAGGATGCCCAGAGAATCAGTTTATCTAAATCCCCCAAAAAGATTGTATATTATTAGTATATTATATATTTTCCAACATTGTTTTGCAGCATCAGCAAACACAAAACCTTTTCATTTTTATGACCACTTTAATAAACAGGTGAAAAAAGTGACACATCCCTTTGTCATACTGCTCACAACTTTAATTACAGTAAACACACCTTTAACTACAGTGGTTTTCCTTAGAAACGACTATGCATCATTTTCTACATTGTACGTTTTATCCTTAGGAATAGCTGTCTTAGATCTTCTTAAGGATAAAATGTACAATGTAGACCATTGTATGAAAAACTATCCACAATCTTAATAAAATCATCTGCTGCAGTACTACAGACCAAACCCTATTTGTAATAAGTTAATACGCACAATAAGAACTATTCCACAAAAATCATGCTGAATGTTACTTGTAAAATAATTGCCAC
The DNA here is from genome assembly GCA_019447015.1 of Hymenochirus boettgeri. NCBI lineage: Eukaryota > Metazoa > Chordata > Amphibia > Anura > Pipidae > Hymenochirus > Hymenochirus boettgeri. The sequence goes on along the minus strand of CM033473.1, from coordinate 162,723,915 downwards.
AAATCATTATTCCATATGTGATTCATAACCAATGTTTACATGTATTCTGCACTACTGGTTTTAAGTTTCTGAATTACTAGGCACTGGATAATGGAATTATATCATTTTAATCCAGCTATCCAAGCCAGGAATCAATCTGAGAAGATTACAAGCAATATCCTAGATAAAAGTAGGTTACGTATCACACCCTGGATTCTTAGGACTAATTGTACCTACAGAAGAAGTATTTTTTTAATAAAAGAAAACCACACCAATGCATTAACATCATGTCATTGACTGTACATTCTCACTTACCAACCCTATTATATCCCTACACTGGTTTGCCCCCATTACACTACCTTCCCCGAAATATGTTTGGTATGTATATCAGGGAGATTCAATAAAAGTTCTTATTGTTTAAAATGATGCTAATTTTGCCCCAACCAACCAGATCTTATTTAACATTTGAAAGCTAAAATCTGATACGGTGGGGCAAAATTAGCACCATTTTTAACAATAAAAACTTTTATTGAATTTCCCTGTATGTTCTTCCCATCCCCTCACTAGATTTTTGCCTCCTCTTCAAGCTTTCTAAGTTGTTTTTGTTTTTACAAAGTTTTACATATTCAGAGGAGACAGCTAGGGAAATAGCATTTAGTTATTGGCTGTGATGTCATTTGTTACATCTATGACTGATAGCTTATAAATGAAAGAACAGGAAGAAGAAAAAAAATGTAAAAATACAACACAACATTTGAGGTTAAACTTTGGGAGTAATTTGCCTATATACAATTTCTTGTTTGAAAAGACTTCGAGGGTTATTCAATAAAAGTTCTTATCATTTAAAATGGTGCTAATTTTGCCCCAACCAATCAGATGTTAGCTTTCAAATGTTACATAAGTTCTGATTGGTTGGGGCAAAATTAGCACCATTTTAAAACGATAAGAACTTTTATTGAATATCCCTGTTCACCTTTAATCTGCCTTGCCCTCTGTACAACTTAAAATATAGAAGTAATAACTGTGCCTGGAGTGTGTTTTTTGGATTGTGCAAGAAAAATAGCAAATGATTTGAATGTACAGTATGTTGTTGCTATAATACCCATCACTAATTTGGGAATGTAAAACAAAGTTATAGCATATAGTACCATATTTAAATACACATGGACACACAAATCAGCCCAGGAAAATGATTTTAACTGTTATCTCATTTTTCCTTGTTTAACATCATTGACATGCCACGTACTCTCACACCATGTTTTTATATCTATTATTGGCTATAATAAAACTCTTGATACTTTATTTGGCAGGTAAGCAACTAATAAAATACTATGTTTAGTCTCTTACTATGGTAATCAAACTTATATGTTTCACATTCCCACAGATTTTTGATTGAACCAAGAAAAAGATTTGGTTTATATTCCAAATTTTTAGCAACCATTTTTATTTTCTTGTTTTTCCTAATAAAAAAACTATTTGTACATTAAACAAATATTTACAAGTAATCTCAAATGTAATATTACAAAGTGTAAGAACACAATGATATTTTTACATTAAAAGAGATCTAACACAAAGTACATAATCTAGAAAGTAAAAAGGAATATATGATGATAATGACTGAATATCTGTTTAACATTTTGGGACAGGTGTTAGGCAAATAAAAACAATGAACACACCCTTAGGCATAGGTGGAAGGGTTACACCCAGTTTTAGAGGCCAGTTGGGTGTGTTTGTCTTCATGATCTTTAACAATTACAAATGTGGTGACAAAGCATTTAATATTTTGGCTAATGTTGTTACTCCCCACCATTACCTGTTCCCCTATAATGTCTAGCAACAAGTTACTTTGGTTTAAAGACAATTCAGCACAACGAGTTCAATGTTTCACCAGAATGGAAAATGTAAGATTATTTTGAACATTTTCCTTCTTTCTTACCTATTTACAAATATGAAATTAATAAGAACTTCAGTTTTAAAAAGGAATAAATTAATATTTCAAAGGCATTTAGCTTAAAAACCTCCTCTTAAGACTAAAATCTTTAATGCCCTTTAATTGTAAAGGTTAGTATTTTGTTCTGTCCATTTAGATCTGTTGCTAAGGGTTCATTAGATGAACTAGAATGAACTTCTTGTATAAAAAGGTATATAATTTATATTCATTTTGATATCATTTCCATTCCTACCAGACATCAACCAAACAATGGCGACACTCTCCAACACTAAATTAATTTTAACACTCTTTTGTGATACAGCTTTAATGCATGTGAGATAATAACACCACTTTAAATTAGTATCTAAAGCTGTGTTGCAAATAATATTAAAGGAATATTTCACTGCAATAGTGAACTATTCCTTTTCTACATTGATTGAAGCCAGGGAGGTTAAGGAGCTATCCCTTACCTCCCGTTCTTCAATCAATGTTTAGATAGCCAGGAACAAACTTCAGAAGATCTTACCTTTCACACAATCCGGGGCCGCTCTGAAATTCCCGACTGCTTCCTGCTTCAGTTACACTATAACGTGCATTATCAGGCATGCCCATTATAGCGTAACAGAAGCAGGAAGCAGTCGGGAACTGTCAGAGTGGCCCCGCTGGATCGCGTGAAAGGTAAGATGTTGAGATACAGCAAACAATAACAATAAATCATGCACACACAGGCTTTTAAAAATATAAATAACATTTTTAGAATTAATGTTATTATTATTGTGGATTTATATAGCGCCAACGTCTTCCATGGTGCTTTACAGTTGCATTAATATACATGAGGAAAATATGCATGTTACATACAAGGGTAGTGCAAGTAATACAAAATGCAAATTATTTAAGTACTGGTCCAGCAGCATTCAGTGTGGTAAGTTACAGCATTACTGTGGTACAATAGGATGGAGGGCCCTACCCGAGAGCTTACAGTCTAGAGGAGATGGGGATGAAACATAAGGTGAAACAGATCAGTAGCTGTAACTAAGTTGTCAGTGGATTATAACTAGCTGTTTCTTTTATTCATGTTAAAAAAAAACTCATTGACTAGCTAACCCTAGTGTAATTGGTAAGCAAACTTTGTATACAATCCTGTGCCATTTAAACATGAAAATATACCATCTGCCTCTTATTAAATGGAAATCTATCCTGACAATAAATGCTGTATCTGAGTTACAAACAATGGTTTCTTTTTTTTTACTGATTTATTACAGGTGGGAAGAAAAGTAATTTTACATACAGCTTACATAAGTGTGTGTGATATGTTCTTCTGTCCGCTCTCCATCCAGATTATGCACATCTGAATTTCTAGGTTACATTCCTCTTTTAGAATTTGTATTATGTGAGACATTTTTGAAAATGCAGATGCTAAATTCTTCGATGGGTTAACTATACCTACTTTTTTACATTCTATATTTGTTGGTTAGGTAATCCTTGAATGTAGCGTTCGGTAACCCTCCGCTGTAGCCTTCAATTTCCGTAACCCTTGAATGTAGCGTTCGGTAACCCTCAAATGAAGCCTTCAATTTCGGTAACCCTTGAATGTAGCATTCGGTAACCCTCGAATGAAGCCTTTGATTTCGGTAACCCTTGAATGTAGCGTTCGGTAACCCTCGAATGAAGCCTTTGATTTCAGTAACCCTTGAATGTAGCGTTCGGTAACCCTCGAATGTAGCCTTCGATTTCGGAAACCCTTGAATGTAGCATTCGGTAACCCTCGAATGAAGCCTTTGATTTCAGTAACCCTTGAATGTAACGTTCGGTAACCCTCGAATGTAGCGTTCAGTAACCCGACAATTGCACAATCGTGGGGGAAGTTAGTGTTTAAATAAGTTTTGGTGATTTGGACATTTTCCTCACACCATTTCCCAGGTGCCACAGCCATTTACAGTAAGTTCCCATTGATGTTTTTCCTGTATTTAATCCAGACTTTTCAAACTAATTCTCCCCATTGACTTTAATGGGAAAGTTTTAAAATTCCGAACTTCTGAACTTTTACTGAATTTCGGTTGTTCAAAAACGAACCGAACTTCAGGAAGTTCGGCTATCTCTAGTAGTAATGAGCACTCCTACCTCCTGTTTGCACTAATAAGCCAATAGTTCCTGCTTTTGATATTTTCTGTACATCATATTGCATGCACTAGACAGGAGAAAATCAGGTTAGGTTTGAGCAATCAAAAAAAAGAGCCTGATGTGAATTATCCGGTAAATGATAGAAGATTTTGAAAAATGTTAATAAGAACTGTTCAAACTCTGTTTATACCAAGCCATGGTCAGACAGACTAAAAACAATTTTAGACACATCCCAGCAAAATTTGTGTGATTGCAAAACCCACTAGCAACAAATGGGGTGAGATACAGAGAGCCACAAATGGCTTTTTAAGTCTTAAAGCCATGTTAACCGACGCACCATGTGTTAACGCAGCTTTAAAAGCAACTTAACAGTAGTTACGTCAGTAAGCAAAAAACACGTTGTACAAATGTTGCAACCAATGCACCAAGCCGATTTTGTCTTTTAAGGACAAGATCTTTAACTGTAGCAAACAGCTGGCGTTTAAGATTCGGATTGGTTTAAGCCTTTACAAGATGCACAGAAAGCCGCTATCAACTTGGTGCATTGCCTTAAGGGGGCACTAGAGAGTGACAGCAACTCTCTATACATTGAGATATATGTACAAACATGGTTAAAAAGAGAGAAATCTGTAATTTTGGTAAAAAATTGCTAATAAAAAGTCGAAAAATACTGTGGTTTTCAGAATTTTCAGAAGTTCTGCAGAACCGCCCACAAAACAAAACTATTTGTTTAGTTACTCTCTATCCAACAGTCCTAAAGAGAATTAAAACTTCTGATGAGAGGGAATTATAAAATTATAAATATCATGGCCCCAATTTCTGGAAGGCTTACAACAAGGACTTAACAAGACATGTACCATTCTGTTATGTGAGTGTTATGGGAGTGTCAAACATGCAATTCAGGTTATGCTGGCCTATCACTTATTAGGTATTAAATAGATTCAACATATTACTGCATCTATTTAATATCTAAATATACTACCTCCCAGCAGCAGATTTATCTGCCACCATTCCCACAACCTTCCCTATACTGACCATTCATTTTTCAATCAAATATCAGCCTCAAAATGTCTGGGTTAGGTGCTTGTCATGGGAAAACTAGGAGGTAAGATATTTTACCCACATTCACACCATCATGTAGACTCACTCAAATGTATTACTACATTTTAGTTATATACAATACAATACAATATTGCCCCAGAGCTATTTTAATGGGTTCTTTTAAATATGCTGTGAAATGAAATGCATAATAAACCATGCATACATAAAAACTATCAGGGTTATTCAATAAAAGTTCTTATCTTTTAAAATGGTGCTAATTTTGCCCCAACCAATCAGATGTTAGCTTTCAAATGTTACATAAGTTCTGATTGGTTGGGGCAAAATTAGCACCATTTTAAAACGATAAGAACTTTTATTGAATTCCTTATTTCCCTTTCTTTCTTTCTTTCTTTCTTTCTTTCTTTCTTTTTCAATTTTCTACTCCTTATTTCCCTTCTCTCCAGCCCCCCTGTCCATGTCGCCCTGGTGGCCGCTGTCACTATTGTAACATTACAATTTCCACTTCTTTTCTTCCTCTTTTTTTCTTTCCTTTTTTCCCCCCCCCCCTCTTCCTCCCTTGTCCCCCTCCCCCCCCCCCCCCCTCCAGGGGGCAGTCATGCATGGAAAGTCCCTTATTTAATTTAGACGCAATGAAAATCGATCCTGCCATTCGATACAAAATAAGAATCAAGCAGATTAAGGGACGGAAATTAACTCTGAAAATATTTTTGATGGAGTGCCTTGTACTCTCCCCAGCAAATGGACTGCAAAGTGGAACAAATGACGGGAGGCAAGTGTCTCAGACAGGGGCTCTCCATCTTTCTATTAGTGGGTAATGGGAAAGGTCCAGCACAGAGCCTGGGACCCGCCATTAATCACAAACTGCCTTTATGAAGATTTATTTCCTCCTCCATGCAGCCTGCGCGGGGAATGAAGTCATAACGCAGCAGAGACGGGGGGGGGGAGAGGGTGACACAGAAGGGACAGTGACACCGACCACACGGGACAATAAAAATAAAATAATTAAAATAATAAATGTGTAAAGCTATTGGGATGTTCACACCTGCCCGCCCTCCCCCACATGGACTATAAAGTTATCAATGTAGTAGGGTGGCAGCTCCCTCTGTGGGGGTTGTTGGGGGGGTAGTCAAACTTACTGCGCCAACCTCTGAGTAGCACCTAACTTCAATGTAATATTAAAGGGAAAAGGGGGGAGTTACTGACATTGCCTGCTGGATGGGGAATGTCTACGCTGCTTCAGAACCTCTTGGGAAGCAGAACGATCCATTACAGTTTGGGGGGGGGGGGGGGGGGTTCTATTTCTTTTTGAAGTTGCTCCTAAATATTTATAAAGTAGAACGGCGCTAGGCGGCTGTTTCCTGAGACAATCTCTTGCCTGCAGGCTGGACTGTGTGTGATGGAAATGGTGATAAGGCTAGACGGGTCTGTTGCTGAACTACAACTCTCGCCTCCCCCCGATGGTGCACGCAGGGAGGACGGCGTCAGTTAATACAAGGACCCAATGAAATACATGGAAACTGATTTAGCTGCTCTCAGTGTATTGCTGTGTTTGCGTGACGTAGAGACATAAACAATATTTGTGGGGTTTTCCATTGCGTTTGCGTTTTTCTTTGTGATTTTCTGTGTGTTTGCGTTTCCTTTCTCAATTCATATAATTGAATAGATCGGAGCGCACACAGCGGGGCCTAGTTATCAATTTCATGTCACTGCCGGACTGGCACACAACGTATTAATAAGAGGGACACTATGTGTACGTGGGGCCTAGTCCGAGGGCTTGTTCCCTCTAGACGCCTTCCAGGTGGAAGGCGTCTGAATTGGTCCTGGGTTACTATTGGTCTGAATTGGTCTTGCAAGGCCAATAATCTGAATTGGTCCTGGGTGACGATTAGTCAGAATAGGTTATGGGTGACGATTGGTCTGAATTGATCCTGGGTGATGATTTCTCAGTATTGGTCCTGAGTGATGATTGGTCTGAATTGTTTCTGGGTGGGATTGCTCAGTATTGGTCCTGGGTGATGATTGGTCTGAATTCGTCCTGGGTGATGATTGGTTTGAATTGGTCCTGGGTGATGATTGGTCTGAATTGGTCCTGAATGGTGATTTTGGCTGTGTCCAAACGTTCTGACATTTCGGGCCGGTTGAACACTGAGACTGAAGTTTCAGGTGATCGGATTGAAGTATCAGAAGTAATTTTTAGCCTTGACAGACCAATGTTGGTTGACCGTTTGTCTGAATCACAAGCACATGCAATTGGATATGGTGGGGAATTTGTTCAATCGTGGGGTTTTCAATGGACCACCCAAAAGTCTGTCAAGCCAAAATATTGTGCCATGTGTACACAGTTAAGTAATTATCAACCTTGGAGGACCCCCCCCACATGGTCTAGCCCACTGAAGCATTCTAACTTTCTGCTGCCTAAGGAACTTTCTATGTTATGATAATTATTAACCTCCACTACTACATTCCAGTATTCTGGTATTTACCGTCCTCTGTACGGCTACAGATCGACTCTCTGCGCTTTGGGACAAACAAAAAAAGGAAAAAAAAGACGTTTAGAAAAATATTTACATTTTTTTTACTATTTGCATTTAAACACGGGGCTGAGAGTACAAGAGAAATCCCCACTAAGGCAGGGAATTTTAATTGAGGATTACCCTATGGCGGTAATTCTCTCTACTCTCCTTAGGGAGCCCCAGACACAGTGAGATTTAAAGGGAAGGAACTTCAAAGTGAACACAGGGAAGTGAGTGTAAATTTCTGTTGCTCTAATTGATCCTCTTAAGGTTAAAGTAAAAATATCCTTAAACCGCGACCCTTTAATTATTCCCCGTGTGTTAGTCCTATTGTTTAAGATATCGGGATGTGTCAAAAGCTTCCAGAACCGGGATTTCCATATTTGTACTGGCCAAATGTCGGAAATCACCTCCGATTACCTGGAATGCAAATTCCATCTCTGTGCGCAGTTTTTAACCCAAAGTTACGTGTTCACATACATAGCAGCGGAGGTTGAATAAAGACTCAAGATTGTTAAATACCATTCATCATCCTTTATTGCAGTCCACTAATATGACTAGTAGCGTTTTTGTTTTGGAGCACAAAGTTTTGACTACTGCAGTTGACACACCCATTGATTTTATGACCGTGGTTTTACTTTATGAATGTAAAATAACACCACAGACGTTAAAAGGATGAATATCGGTAAGTACCCATACCGTATGTCCTTCTAGTTCACATCTTTTTCATGTTGCCTGTCTAACAGAGAAAGGCAAAAATCCCAATCCCCTTATTAATTTAATTGCCCTTCTTTGAACCTTTCCCACTTCTGTGGTTTACATCAATTTACCTACTGGAGACATTGACTTTCCTACATTTCCTACTTTTTTTTTTAACAGATCTTGCCTGGAGGGATAATTGTATAGAGTCTAAAGACTCCCAGTGTAAAGGTTCGTACACACGTGCGATCACGGGTCCCGACCTGATAATCGGCCCGTGTATCACCACTTTATTGGCTGAAATGGTCGTTTGGTCGGGGATCGTTGCCCAACCGACCGGGCGGATCTCCGAACAACCGGCCGTTTCGGCCGATAAAGGGCCCATACACGTATGTACGAACCTTTACGTAAACCTCACTGTACCCACTCGATTGCAATGAACTTACAAATCTTAACATTCTTTGATAACCGTCAGTAGAGCTAAAAGACAGAAAAAGGGCCATGTTTTTAAAGGCGCGGTATTGCCTTTAGTGATTGGTTTTACAATTTTTAATTTCCGATCATTTTAACATTCGTTAATTTACGATTGCTGTTGCACATTACTGTAACGTGTGGTATCGCTACATTTTCTTAAATATGGCCCAAAGTATCTGTGCTATGGGAGTCTGTCTATCGATCACTGTACAGTAACATTCATGTCAACTTCTCCCTTTTTCAATGAGCAGGTTGTGTGAAACACTGTGTAACAACAGGTTCCATTAACAAAATAGATGAAACTCAGAAGTACTTAACATTTAAAGGGGAACCTAACCGGAAGAAAAAGAGTTTATGTAGTTAAATAGAAGGACATTTATTTCTTGTGTTAATTGTTTAAAGTTTTAAGTAATACAGCTAGGTCATGGAACTTCAAGGTGACAATAGCCTTGTGTTTAAAGCTACGTTATTTCCTGTAATAAAAAACTTTACATAAGTCATGTGACACTGATGACAGCAAATCACTGTTTTATATCTGATGACATCAGAAAACACCATATATATTATATAAGGTGTGCATTACTACCTGTAATAAATAACTTTAAATAAGTCATGTGACACAGATGACAGCAAATCACCATGACTGATGACATCAGAAATCACCCTATATATTATATAAGGGGGTGTATTACTACCTGTAATAAACAATTTTATATGAGTCATGTGACACTGATGACAGCAAATCACCATTTTAAAACTGATGACATCAGAAAACACCATCAGGGAGATAAAAGTTCAATAAAAGTTCTTATCATTTAAAATGGTGCTAATTTTGCCCCCAATCAGATCTTATTTCACATTTGTAAGATTACATCTGATTGGTTGGGGCAAAATTAGCACCATTTTAAATGATAAGAACTTTTATTACATCTCCCTGCTATGTTTTAAACTTTCTGGGGCTGAGGACTCTATCCACCTATCATATAGTTTTACTAGTTTCTATATATTATGTTTGTTTTTATTATTATTCTTCCTCTTGTATATACTGTAATAGTGTACATGGTATAAATAAAGTTATACATATATAAAAACTCAACTGTTATTCTTGTGAGTTACAGTGGTCCCGCCGGGTTCATACAATTTTGTTGACTTTGTTTTCTGTGTTTTATTACTTTGTTAGTTGTTTTTGGGTTTCTTTTTATGGGCAGTGGTCACATGATCTGTGACATAACAATTATAAGGATATAATCCAATATGACATAGTTGTACACCCATCGTAAAATAAAACTTCCATAATCATTTAAAAGTCCACCCACAGGTCATTGATCCAACCTGCCAATAGCTTGTTATGTCTTGTTATCCTGAACGCTAGAATAATAATTTCAGCTAAGACCATTATTACCCCAAACTAAGTGATTTTCCTACCAGTCCAATACAGATGGACAAAATAAAGGAAACATGTTATTTTCTAATGACGCTGAAGACCAGAAACAATCCTCTCGTGCACATGCGTGTTGCTATCTGGTTTATCTACGATAGACGCCATTAGTAAGGTAAAAGCTCTTCTGATAACCCTGGTTAGAAAGTCATAATGTGTTTGCTAGGAAATCTGCGCTATCTGAGCCTGTCAGGATAATCTGCTGTGGAGAGGTTGTACCGTATTAGGCAGAACCATTCTAGACCCAGGCCTCTTAATCTGCGGACAGGAGGACACTATGGCACTGTCTACAGTCAGTCCTAATCATCAGCAGTGTCCGATGATTAATAGTTAATAGGAAAATGACTTCCCTTTGTGATTTATATAATGCCAATAGAGACAAGTGGATGGTAATCCTGTTTCCTCTGCATGTACACATTTCATTTTTGTATAAATGTAATTTCCTCCCACAGCCCTCCTGTCAGTCATACGTATGTATATTAAATCTTGAAATCTGCGGAAGGCGCCGTGTCTGACTGGCCGGTCTTCGCTTTTTCGATAAACCACTTGATATTGTCAGTCGGCATTTCAGCAGATTTGATAAAATTCGCAGGATCTGTTGAAATATCAGCGCTGTGTATGGCCGGCTTAACATTTTTCTCACACCCAGTCCTATGGAGAGAAAGAAAATATATTAGTGTGTTTATCGCACTAGTGCAAGTGGATAATGTACGGGTCCTAATCCACACCGAGAGGAGCTGCCATACTGAATGTCAACTATTCGTTGGCGACTTCAGAACAATCATATCTGTGTACATAGCTTAAGCCTAACTCTAAAGACTCGTTTACACGTCTGATGGCATAGACCTGGCACGATGCCAGAGCCCGTGCATACGTGGCACGAACAAGCATTTTGGCCGATAATTGTACGTGTTTGTGGGTTTACGTGGGTATCCTTTACCAATCCACCGCGTGCCATTGGGCATGTGTACGGATCCTAAGAGCGATGACCTTTCACGTCACTTTTGCTCAGTACTGCCCCTTTAAATGCGAGGTACCCGTGTGATTCGGTGTTAAACTTGTATTTATCATCAGCTACTTGCTGGTAAATAAAATCAGGTATAAGTGGCAAAATCTCATTGTTACATCGGTTTTACAAACTGCCGCGATTCCCATCTAACCCTTCTTACACTGCGAACAGGTTAGCGTGACTTTAAGCAGAAAATAGCAGTAAAGGTTATCACACGGTCCATATGTGTGTTATAGCATGATCTATTATTCAAACACACGCAAGTACAGATGCTGGATTACATGTGTTTTAATAATTAAAAAGCGATGTACGCCGAAGTCACGCCGAAAAGACGCACAGCAAAACACCAGGGGTTATATGTGTAGTTTACTAGGATCATAATGAAAATCATTGTTACCAGATAGTACCAGATTTCATTTATCCCACAAAACTAGCGAATCACAAGGCAACTGGTCGGTATGTGGCGGCCTATACAGAACAAGCTGTGAATATCATTATAATCGGTGCTTCAATATGTCATCAGTGTCACATGGGCAATTAATACTGTAAAATATAACCGTGACCGGTATAACTGTGGCATTGAGCTTTTGTATGGCCATGGAACGCCTTGATCAGATGACTTCTAGCATCTATTTCAATAGGGGGTCCATTATTAGGTTATCTGGAGGCTTTTTGAGGTTTCCCGTTCTTTACCATAAAGAAGGTTCACGTTGGCCAACAGAATGATGTTTCCCTGGTTATTTATGGACAAATGAAGCCTTCAATGCTTTTTTTCTTGTTTGATAATATCCCAGTAAACAATGCATTGTGTTTCTTTGATGCTCATTGAAGGGGGCTGTTTGTTTAGGGCCGTCAATTGGGATTGATGGGGTATCGTTGAGAATTTGTCCCCCGGCGCGTCTCTACGAGCGCCTGATGGATTTGGGTTTATTATCTATTAGGAACATCGGGAGAGGCGACCACCCGCGCCAATTCATCAAAGGGGGAGGGAGAGGAGGGGGGGCGCATGCAGATTCCTAATCAAAACATTTTACTCTAAATGGTCTCGAACTAATTAAGTAACTGTTAATTAAAGTTCAGCAGACAGGGGATTGTTCTGAGCCTCGTCACGCCTTATCCATCTACCAGTTATTGATAACATCCGTTTGAATGTGGGTGGGAGGGAGAGAGGATGGTAGGAAATGTAGGGGGGAGTAGACGGAGCAATACAAAGAAATGATAAAGGAGAAAGCAGCCAGAGATTGGGAAAGTTCAGTTTTCTTGGTTGCCCCTTGTATTGCAGTTTCCATGTCAGCATCACCCTGGCCCAACCTTGGAGATTTGTTTCTAGCTCCTCCCACAAAGTCAATAGCCCCACCCCCGCAGAGCTGATTAGGATCTTTTTCTGTTGAGGTGCCCCAGTGCAGCCCCCGACAGAAGCTTCATCTTCCCTTTAAAATTGAAAAAGGATTTTACATACTGCTGGGGTTTGGTCATCTCCCTTTAAGGAAAAGGTGAAACCATTTTATTTTATTGTTTGTAACGTAGCTTGAAATGTGCAGGGTCACAAAGAAAAAGTAACCAATTAAATGATCAATATATTAATAACACAAAGGTTAACTGAGCCAGAAACAAAATAATGAGGCACCAAAACGTGTGTGAAATAAACCAGTGTAATAATTCACATTATCCTCCGTAGGTTATGGCCTTTTACTGTAAATAGGATAGGGTTGCTTCTGCAGAAATGAAAAAAATCTCCCGGCATGGTTTACAAGGGATTCTGGGAGCTGTAGTTTTGCAACAACTAGAGCGTGGTACTGCTTTAAAAAAAATTTTGCTATGCAAGTGATGGCTATGGGTTTGCTGATAACAGATGATAGAGCTGTATTGTGTTTAACCTTCCTAAACACTGATTGGCTCTATGCGTGTGTGTATACCAATAAACCATCCAATTAAACTGTCACTAGCAGAGAACACAATAGCCTCATCGGCCAGGCAGCAAGGGGTTAAGCACTTGCCTGGGATTGATGGGAGCTGCCTGTGGAAGGCGTGGAGAGTTAAGTGAATAGATATATAACTGTATGGGATTATTACAGCAGACTTTAAACTAATTAAAACAAATTACCGCAGTATTGTTTTTATACTACATTATGTATTTCTAAGTAAGAGATTGCACTACAGCACTTTGAAAGTGGATACACAATAGTGATATAGTTAAGATTAGATGAACATGCTATGGGTTAAATATATTGTCACATGTTTGCACTGAAGGGATGGCACTAGGGGTGTGTCTATGAGTATATGAGTTTGAAGCACTGTGTGTCACATTGTTCTGATGAAGGTGCTCTGTGAAGCACCGAAACGTTAATAAACTTTTCGTGTGAAGAAGGAGTGCTCGGAACTTTTTTATTTTTTGGCTTTTATATATATATATATGCTGAATATTCACAGAGACAGAAAGTGATGCTGTAGAGTAAATGAGTAAATAGCAATATTGCATAATGGAAAATTGAGGTAAAGGAGCTGTGTCTTACCTTACCTCGTTCTTCAATAAAATGATCAGGAACTGGGAGAGAAGGTAAGCTAGCTCGCTCCTCCGCCGAGTAGTCTGACGGCTCCCGACGGACTCTGTCTTCTATACACCTGCGCAATTGGGATGTGCATGTGCATAGAAAACAGAGTCCGTCTGGATCTGTCAGACTATGTGGCAGGGGAAGCCAGCGAGCGGGTAAGTTCCTTACCTTCTCTCCCTGTTCCTGATCGTTTTAGTGAAGAACGGGAGGTAAGACACAGCTCCTTTACCTCCTGTTCTTCAATAAAACTAAATGCCCAAACTTTATATTTTCAGTGGAGATACCCTTTAATGAACTGTGCCTACAAATCTTTGCTAATTTATCCCGCTGTTCACTCCTAAAGAGGATAGCTCTTAAACCCTTGCTGGGGGTTTCCTTATTGCTACAGGCCACAAAAGATAGGATATCACAGGTGCTTGCTTCCATCTTCTTGAAACTGTTCTTTTTTATTTCTGTTCAAGTTTGTTTGATAACTCATTAAGCTAACCTTTATGACAATGTATGTAACATATATATTATACTACTAAAATGGAATAAAACATGTGACTTTAAAGGGACACTAAACTGAAAAAAATGACTTTCCTTTATCCATTGCTATATTTTTAGCACTGTCAGGAACTTGGTCCCTTTTTGCTTTCAGTGTTCCCTGTCACTAGATGTCCTCATGTCCTGTTCAGCTCACTCCTAGTTAGTATGCATGTCTATTCTCGATGTATCCATCCCCTCCCAAAACTGAGGTACAAATGGAGTGTGGAGCATGTGCAGTGGAGATGATCTGTGCCTCACTACAGCTAATAGCATTCACCCAGTGATTTTGTGTTATAGTGAAAGTGAAAATAAAACTGCTTTGCTATGGGAAGGTAAGCAGCACTGGGAGCTGTAATCACTGCTTGAATCAAGTAAGATTTTCTTTTAGCTGTAGGAGTTTGAAGGTGTGTGTGTGTGGGGGGGACTGACACTTTGTAATTGATTTTCTAGGTACAGTGCTACATTGGGAGTTAACTAACACAGACAGCAGCCAACTGCAGGATTGGGTTTATCTGCACAGAAAGAACACAGAGCAACAGATAATGTTTATTCATTTTCCTGATCTTAATGCTGAATCAATTAGCCATGCAGTGACAGAGAAATAAGCTTTACTTTTATAGAATGGATAGTTTTTACATGTAGTGTGCCAGGGGGAGGGGCTGGGTGATTAACAGTTCTTTACTGACTAGCTGTGCCCCGCCCCCTTTAAAAGTAAAACTCCCAGAGCTAAAAAAACAAGGTATAGGAAGGTCAGAGAATAAAAATAAAAAGCAGATTTAAGATTGGTGGAAATTAATCCTAATTACTGTGCGGTTAGTTAAAAAATTATTTGCTTCAGTTTGTCATATTGTATATTTCTACTGTATATGTATATATGGTCTATTGTGACAATAACCTCAAATGAATTTTATTTCTCATTTAATATCAGTTCTATATCTAATAATGGAACGTTTGTGAAATGACCACTTTATAATTGCTCATACTAACTTTTTTCTATGGCAGTTGTATAAAACACAATCGCTTGAATTTTCATACAGTTCACAATGTCCAGAGGGAGATTTATGGGATTTTATGTTTTCTTGAGAAGCACTGGTCAGTTTGATTTTGTCCTAAATAATGTATAAATATGGACATAATGTGGCAATTTATTGGTTATACATCAGAAGTCTTTCATTGCCATCCAAGTGAATGACAAGGAAGGTGCTAAAGATAGGAAAAAACACACTGAAAACTGCTAGGGGGCTTTCTCTCTCCCTCTATTTCATTTTTTTTTGCTTCTGGACATCATTACATTTAATATAGAATGGCAGAAATGTTTTTACATTTGTTTTTAACTTGTTCATTTAAAGTGAGGAGGAAATTTATAATCCCATCATACCCATAAAAGTCAGAATAAAAAAATAACTGGGAGATTCAATAAAAGCTCTTATTGTTTAAAATGGTGCTAATTTTGCCCCAACCAATCAGATGTTAGCTTTCAAATGTTAAAAAAGATCTGATTGGTTGGGGCAAAATTAGCAGCATTTTAAACGATAAGAACTTTTATTGAATAACCCTGTTAGTGTTTAACATTGTAATTATGGAAACTTAAAATTCTGAATTGTTTAAGCATGTCTGTATATTTGAAATAATTACGATCTCATCTGAATCCCTCCTTAGGGGTTTTCTGTAAGAATCAGATTGTCTTTTTTGTTACTCCCCTTTAAACTTTTTACTCACGCTATATAGGAAAAATAGCTTCTGACATTATAATTTCATCAACGTCTCATAAAACCAGAGTTAATAAATTCCTAGTTGTTTAATACAAACTGCATGCATCAGATCTGTTCTTCACTTAAATGTCTCGGAGGATTTTTCTATCAAGCTATGTAATTAGACTTGCAAAGGTCACAACTGGTTTTAATGTAAAAGAATCAGTTCCAGTTAACTGTAAAAAAAGACTGGCAGATCTCTATGAACCAACCATCTGCAATTAAAGACAGGTGACTTGGCTGAATCTGCACACCTGCAGTCTTATTTATCCTTTTAATCTTATGATTATACTTGGGACGCATTTCAGTGATGTTGGCTCCATTTTATTAATAAGCTGAAAAGACTACTGTTTTTCATAGTTATTCATGTAAACAGTTTTCAGAAGGATGAGGTCCATTATAAGGTCCAAATTTTTTCTGCCAGCAGATGAATTCCTAGATAATTTTTCTTGTATGCTGATTCACAGAGAGGTAGTGAAGCTGCTTTTGTAGCGAGTAGTGCTTATTAAAGCCATAGCCTGTGCTTGCAGAGTATTTTCTTAAAGTGTATGTATTCTAAAAAATAGGTTGTATAGGCTAGCGTACACCTCACAGTTTATATTGTAATATAATTGCATGTAATCAAAGTATGCACTGACTACTATGGAGAAACATGCATATTTCATCAATATTATTGGTGAGTTTCTGGTGGAGAATGAAAGAGCGGTGTCATTACAGCAGAAATGAGAACATATCTAACATGCTTGCTGAATGCTGTGCCTTAATTCACAAAAAACACTGAACCACTGGGTCATCTCATAGTGTCCGGGGTTAATTCAATATCTGACCCATTAACAACACTATTAGACAAGGTATTGGCACAGTTGGTACAAAAGACTAGCAGGGAGATTCAATAAAAGTTCTTATGTTTAAAAATGGTGATCATTTTGCCCCAACCAATCAGATCTTATTTAACATTTGAAAGCCAACATCTAATTGGTTGGGGCAAAATTAGCACCATTTTTAAAGATAAGAACTTTTATTAAATCTCCCTGTTATATGTGAGACTAATGATTTTTTGTCTAAACCACATATGATATGGACAAATGATTGTGCGAATTTTAAAATGGCTACAATGCATGTTCATACCTCCCAACATTTGGAAGTGTGAAAGCGGGACAGGTGATAGGAGAGTTTTTAGTGCACATACGGGGAGATTCAATACGCGAAGTTCGCTTTACGTACCTTAGCCCGATCCCGCGATACAATAACTGACGTAAACGAGATTACGTCAGTTATTGCATCGCGGGATTAGGCTAAGGTAAGGAGTGGGACTTTAGCGATCCACAACCTGTAGCATAAAGTTTTGCACTAAGAAGTAGCGCAAATCTTAAGGCTACTGGATTTGGAACGTTAGCACAGCATTATTTCCAAAAACATTCAGAAATGGCGCTGTGCTCTAAAATCCGTCTAAAACCCACGTTAACCCGAAATTTCTTCAGGTTAACGTTGGTTTAAACAAAAATGGGCCATATTGTATCTCCCCCAAAATATTTTGGCCATATCCAGTTTTCCCAACCCACGTTGTTTAGGCCACGCCTACATTAAAAAAACTCTATTCTCAAATTTTACATTCATTTTTTTTTTAAAAAATGTCCAATTTATTGCTTACCAAGAACCAATAAGTAATGTAACATCAGAGTTTGTTTGTTTTTGATAGTGAATACTCCAAAGCAAAGCCCTCTCCTACTGGCCGGCAGTGCACACAAGTGCTCTCAGTATAGCAGCAGTAGGTGTGGAAGGTTGTTCCCAACCGGTGCCACATCCTTCCAGTTATTCACACACATTGGCCGGGCAGTGTCCTGTCTCTGTATAGTTTTACTTATATAGGAACTACCGTTTTTAAAAAAACTTTACACAGAACTACACTACCTGACCGATACAATACCGTTGCAATGCAGGAACATAGAAGTAGTGCCAGGAAAAGCTATGGCAAAACAGAATAATCCCAGCGAGACTGGGACGGTTGGGAGCTATGGATTTTACATCCTCTATACTTCCATTCCTCATGTTGATGGATTAGAGTCTGTAAAACTAGTAGAAAGTTTGACAGTGGCATCGCTATGTTAAAACATTTGGGGCACGTTTCTTTGGCAAAGTGCCCCGAATGTTTTAACATAACTTCCCCAATAGAGGTGCCCCGAATCTCCTTTCCCAGAAGTCCTTTGTCACCGCGCTGACATCACCGTGCATGCCAGCGCAATGATGTCATTGCACAGCTGCGAAGGGCTATTGGGAACTGTCGCCCCTGCTCTGCATGTCTGGAATGAATTCCGGCCTCCACTTGCTCCACTGCACATGGGATAAGTAATAGCTTACCAAGTCCCTAAGATATGATGAAATTGTCAGTTTACTGCCATTATGTGATAGAATGCCCATGGGCATTTGATCACATACTGGTAGCCATTGGCATTTCATTACATAATGGTAGCCATGGGCATTCTGAATTGAGAAAGTCAGTCAGATGACTAGCGAAACATCTTGAAGAACTAAACTTTATGTCCAGTTGATCTAACTACTACAGCAGTAATCTGTTGGCAATGCATTTTCTGAAATGTATTTCAATTAGCATATAACAGCCAGGTGTCAGGGACCAACTGAATGCAAGCTGATTGCATTGCAGCTAAGAAAGACACACACTTCTTTCAGCCTTGGTTTCTTTATTTTGACATCTTCCTTGCCTTGTTATAGAGACCTGTTTCTTTATCAGGAATTAATAAATGCATAAACAAAGTCATAAAAATAAATTTCCTGCCTATGGGTAAATACAATCTTTAGCTGGGAACACACATTAGCAATAAAGGGCCAATCCCATTGGTACCATTCCTGAGGGCCAATGAACATTCACTGTCGGCTTCAGGATCGATCAGAACTGCCCCCGAAAATTTCCCTCTAAAAGTATAGGGAGTCAGACGCAGGAAATGTGCAGTCCCAAGCGTTCTCCCTATGCTTTACATAGGGATAACACTGGCGACTCAGTGTAGTGTGATCTTAAAAAAGAAGACAGACAGAATCTGCAAAGATCTCTCGTTGTAAGATCTTTAGTTGCAGACATCATTTGGAAGCAATAGGTGGTTTTGATATCAACAGAAATAAACGGCTTATGGAAAAATAGCGTTAAAAATTGTATGAAGTTAATACCTTCTTCCAAAAAGGTTTCTTTATAGCGAGAACAGTAAACTGTGAAATTAACTGCCTACCACAGCAGATGTAGTAATGGAAAATTCATTGAATAACTTTAAAATTTGTCTGGATAAGTTTCTAAAACTAAAAAATATAAAAAACTACTGGTACTAATACATATAGTTCTTGTTGATCCATGGACCCTTTCTTATGGTCATTTGGAGTCAGGAAGAAATTTCCCCCCCCACTTTTAGCTGTTTATTTTTGTTTCCTCTGGATTATCTGTTAGGTAGGCTTAATGAGTAGGCTAGAAAGGTTGGACTAGATGGACGTATGTCTTTATTCAACCTCCATTACTTTGTTACATTGTAAAACTTAATGTTAATTGCTACTATATAAAGAAACATATGGCATTATTGGGTTGTATCAGTGCAGCAAAGAAAGAAATAATGTTACTTGGTCCAGTTAAGAGATGCCTAAAAGACCTAAAATATGAAATATGCTATAGTTAAAGTTTATCTGGTAAGGGCACTTGTCTGTGATATGCTAATTGGGATTTTCCAGGGTACATAATTGCCACAGATTCATGTACAAGTCATTCTGAATTGAGAAAGCCAGTCGGATGACTAGCGAAGCGTCTTCAAGAACTAAACTTCAAGTCCAGTTGATCTAATTGAATACAACAGATAAACCATGACCTAGATGAATGAGAACATTGACAAGCATATAGTTATAGTTAAAAATAAAAGTGTGTAGTAAAGAGCAACCAAAAACTCAGGCAACCCCACAGGTATTGCTATAAACAAACGTGCATTTATTGTGCACACAACATGTTTCGGACAGTCTAGGTCCTCTGAGAAAGTTGGTTTCTATCTGATTTACTGAAGAACAGGAGGTAAATGCACTATCTCTTACCTCCCGTTCTTCAGTAAATCTTACAGGAGAGGAGGAGACACTTACCTGCGGACCCGCTCCAGCGCCGACTTCACTGACAGTCTCCGGCGTGTCCTTGCTCCTTCGTACTGTGTCCACATGCACACACAGTGCAAAGGACTGGAGATGCATCGAGTGTCTCCTCCTCTCCTGTAAGATTTACTGAAGAACGGGGGGTAAGTGCTGGACATACCCTTTAAATTAACCTTCCCCCTATCTGTACCCATAGTGCTGGGTCTTTACCTGCGCACACAGTGCGAAGGAGCGAGGAAGCGTCTGAGACTGTCAGTGAAGTCGGCGCTGGAGCGAGTCCGCGGAAACCAACTTTTTAGATGGCCATACCCTTTAATAAAGGTGCACACTGCTCCGAAACATGTTGCTGAATACACAACAAGTTTTTTGCAGTTAATACTCTGCCTGAGGCTCATCTATAAATGAGTGGTGTGAATAGCTTGCAAATTCCTGCTGATAACCATGAAGAAATCCCCATAACTACAGAGAAATAAAATAACCTTATAGACAACATCAACTTATACAGTATTTACATGCGTTATACTCTATGTATAAGGAATGCAAATGAGGGGAGGAGAGAGTTTTTTTCCAGGGGTTGCTCAAGACAGGAACTGGATTTGAATGCATTATTTAAAGTAAAACCCAAATATATAGATACATTTATTGATCCATCTGTTTTATTTGTATGAATTATGTATTTTGATAAACTGATGGCTGAGAGTAATTGATGACAGTTATTCATTTAAAGCTTTATACTGCATTTACCTTTAAAATTCTAACATTTTCTTTTCCCCTACGCTTTTCCTAAGCTTCTTTGCGACTGGTAACAAATCTTTATTTGCAACTAGCCCTTCAGCGGGGGTGATGCAAAGGACTATGAGAAACAGAAAGAATGAATGATCGGGTTGTTTTAAAGTTATTAATAAGTATGGTAAAGTAAAATTTATCTAATAAAGCTGCTTTAACATAACAGTTAACTAAATAATACACCCTTCAGATAAAGAGGATAGGTTGATTATCTTTAGATACAGAAAGATCCCACTACTTTCTTTTATTTGAAATCTCAGCTGTAGATCCTGAGAAATCATCATTTGAAATCACAGCATTTACAGGGAAAGACCTGTCACTCCAGAAGCAGAAATAATAATATGTTCCCCATCCCTGACCTCTTACTAGGATTTTAGCTGCTTGACAGCACAATTTCCGCAACAATTTAGAGAATCAGCAGAGAAAAGAAGGCAGGAGGGAGGGAGGGGGAAGTGTGTAAGCAGAGCAGTGTCCATGGTGAGGCTATTCAGAACCTATAAGTATCACAGACGCAACAAGAAGACAGTGAGTAAGGGAGGGTGGGGGGAATTAGGAGTACTCACTAAACATTAATAATTTAATGATAAAGCAGGCACAGATAAATATTAGTGATGGGCCAAACTCGAACCTGAACCCGAGTTTGGGCTGAACTTTATGAGTTCGTATGAACTTGAACTACTGTATCCGAACTACGAACTAGTCATGGACTTATTTTTGATAATTAGCAAAAATGTTATAATTATCGAATTCTAAAACTGGTAAACTTCGAATGTATTCTTCAATTTCATTACCCCTCGAATGTATCCTTTGATACAGTCCCCCATAGGCGACTAATGTATAAGCTGAGGTCTGTTGTCTGGGGAGTCACATTTGTACATGGATAAAAAACTGGTTAATGAATAGAATGCAGAGAGTAGTTGTTAATGGGGCTTCATCATTATGGACTAAAGTGCTAAGTGGGGTGCCACAGGGTTCTGTGTTGGGGCCGCTTCTATTTAATCTATTTATTAATGATTTGGAAGTAGGTATTGTCAGCAAGGTTTCTGTGTTTGCTGATGACACAAAACTTTGTCCACCATTAAAAACTTCAGAGGTTGTGCAATCGTTGCAGGGGGATCTAGATAGATTGTCACATTCGACTGCTAAGTGGCAGATGAGATTCAATGTTGATAAATGTAAGGTGATGCATTTTGGACTTAAAAATCCTTGTGCTGCTTATACTATAAGTGGCTCTGTGTTAAGTGAATCCCTGTTGGAAAGGGATCTTGGAGTTTTGGTGGATAACAAACTTAAAGGAAGCAAGCAGTGCCAGGCGGTAATAGCCAGAGCCAGCATGGTATAGATTCAAGGGAGGAACATGTTATGCTCCCTCTTTACAAAGCATTGGTAAGGCCTCATTTGGAATATGCAGTGCAATTTTGGAATCCAGTGTACAAAAAGGACATCTTTGAAATGGAAAGGGTTCAGAGAAGGGCAACTAAATTAATAAAGGGATTGGGGAAGCTTCAATATGAAGAGAGACTGGAAAAGTTACAATTATGTAATTTGCCTGGGGATATAAGTTACTGTGTATATATTAACGGGACATACAATAAACTATCTGGGGCATTGTTCACCAATAGAGCATGTCAGAGGACACGTGCCCATCCCTTAAGACTTAAAGAAAAAAGGTTTAGGCTTCAAGTTCGGAAAGGGCTTTTCACTGTGAGAACGGTAAAGCTATGGAACTGTCTTCCAGTGGACATTGTTATGGCAGGTTCATTGGTCAGTTTAAAAAAAAAGCTGGATAAGTTTCTGCAAATAAGGAATGTTGCAAGTTACTGGTATTGATACATAAAGTAGAGTTGATCCAGGGAAATTTCCGATTGCCACTTGGAGTCAGGAAGGAATTTTTTCCCCCTTCATAAATTTGGTGAGGTTTTTTTTTTGCCTTCCTCTGGATCAACAGTTAGGCAGGAAATGAGGATATTGCTAGATGGGTTGGACTGGATGGACGTATGTGTTTATTCATCTCAAATACTATACTATACTGTACTATACTAAACCCTCGAATATAGCCTTCGATTTCAGTAACCCTCGAATGTAGCCTTGAGTTTCGGTAACCCTCGATTGTATCATTCATTAACTCTTGAACGTAGCCTTCAATTATCGTTTGATTTTGGTAACCCTTCAATGTATTGTCCTGTAATGTACTTTTACTGAAGTTCGGAAGCTCAAAAATGAATGGAACTTCAAGAAGTTCAGCCATCTTTAATAAATTCTCTCAAATTGTAGTTTCGGAACATGTAAAGTTGTTTGAGTAAGTAAAGTGACCCTTTAATGTTTTGTTTTTGTTTTTTAAATACTATTTTAACTATTTTAATTAAGTAAAGTGATGAAAGCCAGGAGAAATGCATTCACAATCTACATGAACATTTTGGGAACCTACCTGTAAAAGATTTGATAACAGAATCAGTAATAATACCTTGAAAAACAGGAAAGGCATAACTATAAGTCTTGAAAGTGATCAGATTGTGGAAGACAGAACACGTCTATAAACCTGCTGAATGCAAAACGTATCATTATCTACAGAGAACTGACAATAAACTCACAAGGAACATAAAACAGAGTCAAAGGTTGACATCCCTCTGTCTTCCAGGGTTTTGTAAACCCTGGCTATACATACAAAATAGAAGCCTAATGCACACCCAATATCATTTGCTTACATGTTTATTCCCTCTATGATGCTGCTTTAAAAAACTTGCAGTTCTCTCTGAATAAATAAAAAACACTTCAAAGTTTGCTTTTTCTGCTGGGTCCTACTCTTAACTCACCTGAACACATGATCTTACCTTGGGTGGAGTACACAATACCAGAGGCTTGGTCAAACCCCCATTGTAATACACAAAATATATAAAGATGGCATAGTATACATTCATTATAAAGTGCAATTAGTAACCAATTTAATATAGTATACATACAAAATAAAACCCTGACTACTATTGTAAAGCCAACTCACCAAACCCATATATATATTTTATACAAAAAATCAGGCAAAAGGGAATAGAAATGAGAATCAATTTAGGCTACAAAATACATTATCGGCTTGCAAATGAGCTAAGTTATAGGAGGAGGCCTGTTATGGATTGCTCTCAGAAGCTAAACCAACTTTTTTTTTTAACTTTCATTAATTCTAAGCTATGCTGGGTAGACATTTGCTGTCAGCCCCCAGGACACAAGTGAAGAATCTCAGGTGCTCAGATAAACTGATTAATTTTCTGTGCTATAAAATCAAGCTGCAGCTTCTAGGTTACATTTTTAAATTATCATGCACTTATAATTAAAAGTCAGTGCCATGCTAGGTTGTAAGCTCTAAGGAGCAGGGACCTCATTTCCACTTGTGGCAAAGCTCTAGCACTTCTATTTATGTACTGAACTATCTATTTATTTATCCCCCTTGTATGTATTGTATGTTACTGTACAGCGCTGCGTCCCCAACTAGCGCTTTATAAATAAACTATACATACAAGAAAGACTCATCCTGCTGTAGCTACTGTAGCAACTTCAGTAGCTAGCCACACTTTAAAATGTTTGTCCAGTTGTTAAGCAGCTCAGTGGTTAAGTAACCCACAGAAAGGTTTATAAAGATTGGATTTGATATGACCATATGAAAGGGCATATTTAAAACTCAAATTAAAAAATTTACATGGGTAACCCCCTCAAACCTACAAATACAGTTAGAAACTTGTCAGATGTAGGGCTAATCTATTTTGCAGCAAAATTATGCTCTTTCCTTCCCTCTGCCTCTCGAAAGGTATTTGCCTCTTCTTTAAGGTCTTTGAGCTTTTTTACAAGCTTTTTTGCTCAGAAAGGGTTGTGATGTCATCTAGCTGTGATGTCGTTTGTTACATTCATGACTGAAAGCTGACTGAAACTGGAAGAACAAGTAGAAAGAGAGGTAAAATCAGGCAGCATTTTAGGTAAGACATCTCTCAGATTTCTAACTATTGTAGTTTTGGGATTTAGGGGGTGATTTACCTATACACAATCTTCATTTGTTTAAATAGCACAATTTTTATTTGTTTAAAGGGCATGTCCACCCTTTATAAAAAGTTTTTATATAATATAGTTCATGTTCCCCCAGCCCCAACCGCTATAATTATATCATCAGAAAGTCCCCCGATCATTACTTACCTTACATCTATCCTTCGCCGCACTGCCCAGCCCTCTGCTTGCACGGAACTGCAAGCAGGGGGCGGGACTGGCAGCCTCGTCTGTGATTGGCTGAGAGGCAGTCAATCACGGACGCGGCTGCCGGCTGCTCACAAAGGTGAAGGAGAGAGGTAAGGTAAGTAATGATTGGGGGACTTTCTCATGATATAATTATAGTGGTTGGGGCTGGGGGAGCATGAACTATATTATATAAAAATGGATTTACGCTAGGGGGAGGGAGACCAAAGCGGGTGGGAGAGGGAGGGGGGGAGGGCTCTCCTGCGCATGCCTCAAACCTTGTCGAGGTTGAGGCAGACGCAGGAGCAGGACAGATCCTACACTGCAGTTTTCTGGACTTTGGAGTGGCATAGCAGGAGAACCATTTGGAGCAGAAATGTAAGGTAAGGATTTTATTAAACTACAGAGTGGGGCCAGTATGGGGTTAAGTTTTAGTTTTGGGGGTGGACATGCCCTTTAAATAGCACAACCATTTTATATCACTACTAATGTGCATTCCTCAGGATCCCTAATACATACATAGCCCTGAACAAAAGGCTTGGTACACAAGAAAAGATGTTTCTGCCTTGTCATTTACCTATCGCAATACTTTGAAGTAGCAGTAATTTGCCATAATAAATGATCATTCCCAAACAAAATCAGCTTCTCTGGACAAAAGACATGTCTGTTAATTACAGCCATGTATGTTAGAATACATTGTGTGATTACACCGATTGAAAAATTGTCCTGTGAACTTTATTTACGAACAAGAGAGTGACAATGGCACTAAATAAATAGAAGAATATTCATCCATTAAAGATTAATGGATGACCTTATGGGCAACATTTGCACCTCTTCTTAAATAAGCTCATTAATGTTTATTTAGAGATACAGACCACAAATTCTAAAAGCAACATATAACTAACCAGTTGCACAGATTTAGAAAATGATTTATTCTTCATACTCTTACTTAAATTGTTTGAGACCCATAATCATTACCTGTCCCATGAATTTCCTGTCCTTCATTTGGATCTTGTTTTTTCTTGCAAATAGTATTATTAAAAAGTCAAAAGTTAAATGCTACTTTTGTGACCTTTAAAAAAAAAAGGTTTATTTTGGTATTGCCCAAGGCAACAAAGATATAGCAAAGAAAACTGGAAAATGCTTTTACTTTCTAAAATGCTTTTCATGTCCAGGCAGATCACATCCAGTATATTTAACACTGCTGAACACGGCAGCCATCTGACATTGAGCGGCACATTTACACAATCACAGTGGAAACAAAGAATTTCATTTTCGGTATAGGTTCATGTTTGCAGTACAATGCTTAAGGTATATTTTGAAATATCAGTTTTGAATTCAACTGTCCTTGAAATGAGAAATATTCTATTTTTTAAAATAGTTAATGACATGCTGTTCTTATTCATTTTGTGTTTGCATTGCTTAGCAATAGTATACAATAAAATACATACAAAACGCAAGCAGTTTATTATTGATTGCAAGGACATTTTAAGGGCTAACTATTTTTAGGTTAACTCATACTTTACAAAAGCAAGTTCCCATTTAAGTGTTGGTATCTTTTAAAACTAATAGGTTTATTAGACTTGTAGGTTGGAAACCAGACTTAAGGTGCCCAAACATTAGTACTTACCCGCCAACCGATCCACGATATTCGCTCAATATTTCCAGTACAGCCTTTGCCGTTCTACTTGGCGAGGCCCATTCATCTTGTAATGGTCTATGTCTTATTAAATAAGCCTCATAATCATTTGTTATTTTGGTGATATGTGGATTTAAGCATGAAACTGTTATTTTGGTTTAAAAAAAATAAAAATCTAAACTCTCTATGCAAAACCCAGTGACCCCAACACAACAAAAAGTAAAGTTTCTACTACCCACCCCTCAGTACCCCAACCTGAGCAAAGACACAACAACTGATGAAAAAAATCCCATTCAGGGCACAGCCACACTGTGGTGCAAACGCAATTGCACACGGAATTGCATGCGATTTTGTGTGCAATTTTAATGCGTTTGCGTATGCATTTTTCTTTAGAAATATAAAAATGCATGCGGTTGAACAAAAAAATGCAGGACGCAAAGCACAATCGCATGCGCAATCGCATCACACCTAAAACGCGCATTTTAGGTGCGTTTCCGCGATTGCAATGATCGGAAAAAACGCATGCGCAAATGCATCAAAAGTGTGGCCTAGCCCTTTCAGTGTCCACCACTGACTCACCAGTCTGCTCTAAATTAGGTGTCATTATGGCCTTCTAATATTTAGATTTATTTATCACCACTTATATACAGCGGGAGTGCCTTGCAGACTTTACATCCCAAGTCTGTTACTGGAGCTACCCCTATTCCCATTTTGTTTTGTTTTTACTAGTTTTATCTGTTCTATATTATATATATATTCACCTCTCCGGTCATGGTGAAGCTGTGCGTGGTATGTAGAAACCTTTATACATGTATGTCTTGCACATACTTATAAATACGTGGCCTAGCCCTCACCCTGAGTTAATAAGAAATATATGTTCTTATATAGTACTCTTTAAAGGTAAAAGATAAATAACTGGTTGATTTTATCTAATAATATAGGAAGACTGTTCGGGACTGTGTGTAGCCACATCTTTAGCAGATGAATTTCAAGATTTTGTCTGTCATCTGTCAAAGATTGGTATTATATGTACCCACATTAAAACTTTCCAAAAGTTACATTTTACCTACTACAACTTTGACGGTGACACTGTGACAGAGTTTTTTGTGTGTTAAAAAAGTGCCTTTTCTGTGTGTTTCATGTCAGTCAGTGAGTTTTTGGGAGGGATACCGGTAAGTAAAATTGCCCTTTTAAAAGTCCCAGACATTATGCATTGTTTGTTTTTGTTGAATTTATTTAAATATATTTATATATTATGTCTGACAAATAGTACAAAATAGTATGTACCAAATACTTTTTTGTACTATTTGAACAGGGACTGTTGGTGGGTATGTTTCTGCACAATATTGAATATGTTGCAGCAAAGGTGATATTAATGTGATATAATTTATCCATTAATACCCTCTTCCTTAAAACTAAACATGGTTCTGTGCAGTATGTGCTTAAAAGAATTATTATTCTAAAATACTATTAATGGTAAGGTCCCGCTATCACCCACAGCAGCGCATTCAGGATTTTTGCAATGTGCTGCTGTGCATGATACCCCGTGTGTGATGAGTTAAATGTTATTGGCACGCATGTGATCAGTATGAAAAATAATGTACAGTATGCATGCAAACCAATAACGGACCAGATCGCAGGGCACATAGTGGAAACTACCCAGTAGCATTGCGTTGGCAAAGTGAGAACAGAGTGCAAATTGCACTCTGACACGCAGTAGTGGGACCTAGCCCTTATAGAGAAGAAATAAACTACAAGACTACAGCTATTTCAGCACATTTTAAAGGTAATTGTTGAAGACTATACTTTACCCTGGTACACAGAAAACAGGTGCCTGAGACTTTCCCGCATAAGGTTTATTATGTTCAGCTTGCCTAGTAGAAAATACAAGCAACCATAACTGTATTTTAAAAATATTTAGTTTGAACAGGGTTTAGCAGGTTTTCTCTTTTAAACTCCATATGCACAGTTTTAGTGCACATAAAAAGTGAATTTCTATTTCCAATCTAATGTAGGTGCAGTTTTAATTAGTTCTGATAAGTATACAGTATACAGTACATGCAAAATAGAGATGAGTTTGATATTTATCCTCATTCCCTAAGTCATGGCTATTGGGCATGTGCGATACCCAGGAGGAGGAGCCAAGGTGGCAGCCCCCATGGGACATCTTTACAACTACATATCTTTACTGTCATTGGGCTGATGTCACTCAGAGTAGGTGCATTATATACAATGGCATATGTATTTTGTTTTTAGACCAAGTTGTTTTTTCACTTCAGTTGTCCTTTAAATTTCTCCTTTGCATCCCGTCTGTATTTTGTATTCATTTTGTTACCCTGGCATTCAATATGTACCCTGCACTCGATCATTCCTTAGTTACCTTGCAAAACCAACTTCCTAAATTCTAATAATGGGCAAAAAAGGGAAACATTATGGGGACGCTGGAGGAGTAAGGCTACATGTTAAAAAAAAATCTTTTTGCCTCATTAAA
Source organism: Hymenochirus boettgeri (assembly GCA_019447015.1). Lineage (NCBI taxonomy): Eukaryota > Metazoa > Chordata > Amphibia > Anura > Pipidae > Hymenochirus > Hymenochirus boettgeri. The sequence goes on along the minus strand of CM033473.1, from coordinate 162,694,606 downwards.
ACTAAATGAAATAAAGGTTGTCCTTTTATGAAGATACATTAGCTATGTGTTTAGTTTTTTTATAGTTTAGTTAACATCTGTAGTAAACAACTGAAAAAATAAGAATAATAAAACTGCACTCCCTATAGAGATTGGTTGGTCTGCAGAGATGCCAAGAAATATGCTGGAGATCTAACAGTTCCAAAAGGCGTTTCTTTGCCGTCGAAGAAATTACATGTTGTATATGCTTATTAAATGTTATGGGAATTTAGTCACCAACCCTGTTTGCCTCTGACTATTTTGCATCATGAAGTTCATATTTAACTTTATAAAGTTTCATTGTCTGTATATATGCAAGAGGAATAATATTCAGATGGGAACATGAGATCCTAGGACACAGGGAATATATCTACATGTCAGTAAGCAAAACAGATTGGAGGTAAACAGTGTTTTTTTAGGATCTAGAATTCTACTGTAAACAAGTCCAGGGAAGGATAAAGAACCAGGCCCACTCCTTCTAACCCAATTACTAACTAGCTTTATTAATATACACTAATACAAATATTGCATAACATTAATGTACACCTTGTAATTTAAGTTCCCTCCTTAAATTCTCAGTCCCCGGCTGAGGTTTCTTCCTCCCAGCTGATACTCCACCCTCTGTCTCTGTCCCACTAACCAGATTGATGTTCTTCTTGGGCCTTTAAAGAAAAAATAATCAATAACCAAATCTGGATGAATTTATTGCACATATTGCTATACCTCACTACCTAAAAAACCTGAGCGGGAGCTAACATATTCTGCAATAATCTTAATCGGACAATAGGAACCTTACTGTGTTCTAACTACAAACCAGGAACCTCTCCCATATACGTCAGTTTTCAAATGCCAAATGCCTAATGTGTACTCATATGACAGATTCTGACAGAAAAACATCTTTGAAATGCAAACCACCCTGGTGGACCCGACTTTGAGCAACTAACTCATCTGCTAGCATAGCCCCAAATAATGACAAAGCAAAACGAATGAGTAAAATGAGACTTCGTAATAGATTTGCCTACTACATCCAATACCAAACTGAGCTAAATTAGCGAGATAGGGGGCCTAGGCTCCTGAACAATGTGCTCCTTTTTTGCAACCTTCTGGCACCGCTTAAATGAGGATTTCTTAACTCACGTCCTGCCAACCACATACTCTTTGCCATTCTGATCTGCTTGCAGAGCCCACCAATGGAATACCTGCAATCAGCAATGTCATTGGCCATACCCAGAACAGTTCTTTCTTTACAACACGTGTTTTTATTTATTTTTTTTAAACACATTTTATTATTGATTCCAGATCATGCTGTGGCTCCACTAGATAGGAGAGTCTAAAGAGATTTGAATGGCATCCCCAGTTGTTGAAGGATCAACCAATTGTTATTGTCCCCATATTTTCTAAAAATCTATCAGGACATTTCCTATGTTTATTTATAATCTTAAGATCTCAAGAGGGTAAATCAGCAGTGAAAATTTTGATCTACCTTTTTAGTTGGATGATTATTTTCCATGTGTAAAACAGTGTGGCCCGCAAGAAACCAAGCTCCCCACTGGACCATATATTATCCTCCATTAAACTGAACAGACAAACCGATGGCCTTGGCTGGATGGGATGCGGTGTCAGATCTCCAAAAAATGGAGGCCGTCCAGAATGAGCGTACCTTGGGGCATTTTTACAACACATGTAATCTATTTTGTCTCCCATCAACCTCTAAAGTCCAGAGGAAGATCAGGACAACTAAACATAGGCACTATCACTATTACTATAATAAACGTCTGACAAGGTTCAAAGATCCATACAATGCACCTTTATTTGTTCTGAAACACATCATATACATCATATACATACACATCATATACCTATACATTAACCCATTCACCGGACTAGGGAACCACCCCATACAATACGATATACCATACAAACAAACAAACTTAGCTGGGTGGAAGGGCACAAAGGATGATGGGATTAGTAGACTCCTCACTCACAACCACAAGTATAACAGTGTCCAGTCTAATCCACCAATAACCAAACCGAGATCAGATGTTCAATCCAGATACTTGGACTGCAACTGTGAATGTCCCAATTCGTGCGGGTAGTAGGCACGGAAGGGTATCGGGACTTGCACTTTGTCACGAGAGTCTATACAGCCATACAGCAGATACGGAAAGCACATCACCTTTAGCACTAGGTATATGACATCCTTCGCCTGTCCCAGATTATCCTCATTGGTATTTTAGCTGGTGTCAGGTCTTATGATACTCCCATACACTCTCTCATGGCGTTGCATGCTGTACACAATCACGCAGTCTTCACCCGTCCCACCTCCGTTATCTGATTACCCTACACATAATGGATCCAATTGAGGTTATAAAATAGATATAGTCCTCTCATACTCACGACCTTCACAAAAGTCCTTGTATCACAGTGGTCTCCCCCATTCAAAGTAGCGAGCTCCTCTACTCAGTTGGCCCTTCCGCCCAGCAAAAACACTGACGCGCGTTTCGCACCCATTTTTACAACACATGTTTAATCCCAATGACAAAAGCACTAGCGGAGAGATTCAATAAACGTTCTTATCGTTACAAATGGTGCTAATTTTGCCCCAACCAACCCAATATTATTTTACATTTGAAAGCTAACATCTGATTGGTTGGGGCAAAATTAGCACCATTTTTAACAATAAGAACTTTTATTGAATAACCCTATAGGTGTCTGAGAAAAGCCAATTAATTTGTTATTAATTGCACACACTATGCTCATGAACTCCTTGCAGGGCCTGTGAATAAAGAGAAATCTAAATTATGGATGATAGTCAAATAGTGAAAATAGCGAAATACCACAAAAGAAACAAAACTTTAAAATAATATCATGATATTGAACTAGCTATAGGCAGGCACATGTCATAACAATAATAGCAACTAAACAAAAATGGGGGTCCGTGGCACACAGCAGAAACAAAGTGAATCCACACAAAAAGTCACATGAGAAAAACTTTATTACAAAGGCACAGTAAACAAGCCTGACATGTTTCAAGCTTTGCACCGATAATAGCCATAAAGCTGACAGCTAGGAGAGCTCCCTCTCCTGCCACCTGAATTAATTCCACCATCCGTTCAAATGAAACATAGATGAATGTTGCTTTCCCCTTTTCAATGCTGTCATTGTGTTGAATCAAGCAGAATTTCTTGGGCACAAATAACAAAGGGGAAAACCCTTAAATTTTTATATGGCAACTCATCATGGGGCCCAATATTGTCTTCAAAGAAACCTTCTGGCTAGATCAGGCATCTCCTATCTGAGTTTAAATTCTAAGCAAACAGGGTAAGGGAGAAAACTGAAAGGGGATAATAAAACTAGTAGAAAAAACTCTCCTAATGATGATTGCCTCTTCCCTACTAGGGTAGATTGCTAGCCATAGCCTCATCTCTTCTACCTGCACTAGTTTCCTCTGACCTTGACGCTTCTGGGTTGGATCTGGTGCTGACCCTGGTTCTGCAAAAGTATTTTGCTGCAGAGTGATTCCCCCACCAAAAAAGGAGCATTCATGATGAAACTTTCATGCCCCAACAAATTTGAATTGCCCCTCATTAAAGAGCAAACAAGATCCCAATGTAGGGGTGCCAACCCCTGTTGTTGAGAGGACCACCACCACAAATGTGCCCTGTTCCCTAGAAACTTCCCTACAGCAAACAGGTGATGGGCAGTGATGTGATCTCTCGCTGCTACACCTGTCAGCACCCTCAATGTGTACCTGGTATCCACAGAATCTGTTCACCTTCCTCTACTGCCCGAGAGACACCCAGTTAAGCCAAGTTCCGGCCTAGGGGTAGCAGTCGCTGCCACCTCTGGATTTTGAGTGCGCAGTCTGGCCCCCATTTCAAGGTGGGGAATGTCTGCACAGGCAGACCCCAAGCCCCTCTATTGTTCGGCCAATCAAGGAGACCCTAGACAGGTATCTCCCACAAAAACATCCTCCCTGACCAACCAAAGAAGGGTACATTGTGGACACATTGGCTGCCTTCACTTTTCCTGCGACATTGGCCTGCCTCGCTGGGACATTAGTGCATTTTTTTAGGCCAGTTGGTGGGCGTGTGGACTTAAGATGTGAGCTGTGGAGTAGCACTTGCCCCCGTAACCTCCTTTCAGGGCCACATTTACCATTAGGCAAAGTGAGGCATTTGTCTCAGGCAGCACCCCGGCACTGAAGAAGAAAGGCGGCAGACAGGCAGTTGTAGAAACAAATTTTATTTTCCTTGACGAGTCAAGAAAAAAAAAAAAAAAATAGTTACAGATATGATGTTGTTAAGATCCTTTAATATGGTTGGGTTAGCTTTAATAAGTTTGTTAGACTGGTTAGGTTAGTTAGGCCTTGCTTAAAGAGTCTACCTTGACATGGTGGAAGGCTTACAAATCTTTTGGCTAAAATCTTTTATACTACAGAAAGTATGGCATTTCTAATGTATTGAAACAGTTGAACCAACATGTAAAGCACAGACTATAAAATATATAAAACCACACAGTAAAAATTCAAGGATAATAAAGTTGATTTGCTTTCGAAAAACTAAGCCTCTTTGCTGTAAACTACAGAATGACAACTGCACTTCTGGAGCTTCCTTTTACAATCTCTGGTCCCCCCTTTAATACGGGATGACATAATTGCAGCGTTACGTCACGCATCTGTTCTGAGATTAGATTGGTTGCCTGAAATCACTTTTCCTCAAGTCAGGGGTGGCTTCCTGCCTTTTGTTCATTCTTATTAGAGAAAAGTCTCCTGATAACATCTCCCTCTAACATAATTGTAAAGGATTAACTCCCAATGTTATATTCAGAAAAGTTATCCTTCCTTGACTCCTATATTTAATTTTCTTTAATAGATACTATTAACACCAAAAAACATTCCATTTGGATATACCTTGCATTCATGTTGTTTTTGTCCAAATGCATAACTTTTCCCACCATTAAACCTCATTTGCCATTTTGTAGACCAAACCCTAAGAGGCAAAATTATACAGGGAACAATATTTATTTCTCTTTTCCTTTTTCTGCCAGTTTCACTAAATTTTTTCATCTTTTCAAAAAGAAATTGCCATATTGATAGAAAGGCAAATTAACACAGCAAATTAGACAAGGAAAACCAGAACATTTCCTATTTCCAGATCAGGGCATATGATAGTAAATAGGTGGCTCCCTGGTGACTTTTCAAAGTAATGTGAAAAAGGCTCATATACACTGAACACTTATCTTTGTTACATAAAAATAACTCTTTGTTACATAATAATAAAAGATATGATAATGTAAAACTCAAAATTTCACATTTTCAGCACACCATGGCTATTTTCAGTATTACTAATTTTCATCATACTGTAGCTAATTATTGCTATTAATAGGGTAACAAACCATAGTGCTGTTTAAGCAATAAGCATGTTAATGGAACCTTCCAGGAAGTTATAGGACAACAATATAAAAAAACAACATCACCCCCATTAAATGTTCACATTTCCAGCAGCTGAAATCACTTACTCACATTCACAGTTGTGCTGCCCTCCCTTAGATATCACACAGCAAAGATGAGTGCTAAAAGCCCGCCTCCCAGATGGCCCAGGGACATGGTTAACATAACACTTGTCATTCGCTGGTGGGACTGTCTGTTACAACCTCTCTCCTCCTCCTCTGCCAGTCAAACAAACTTGAAATGTCCGGTTGCTAGGATACAGCCTACATAATCAAGCTGATCAAGGATGGATGGAGGAGTGTTTTCTCGCATGCTAGCTCTGAGTGACAGTTAGTGGCAGACAGAATTGTTACGCCCCCTTCACATCATGGCTAATTGAAGGCGGAGAGAAGCTCAAAATCAGGAAAAAAAATGTATGGGGAGGGCTGCATACCTTTACTCTTTTTAAAGAAATGTTTTTTAAAAAATGCTTTGAGGCAATACAGTTATCATTTAAATAACTTGTTTTCAGGCTAGAGAAGACCCAATAGATGCATTACCACAACCTTAAGAGATAATGTCTTCAGATAATTTTTTGGCAAAAACCTACTTTTCACCACTTTATAATTACTGCTTTTTCACTATGTTTGACACTCTCAAAAAAGCTGTATCGATGCTTGACGAAAATTATGGTGAAACAGGAAAAAGTACAGTGAAAGAAATTGTTTTAAAAAGTGAACTTCCACCTCTTTATAAATAGCGTTAAATTTAAATCTCCCTGTGAATAATAGGAAGCTCGGGGGACACTGGAACTTACCTTACCGGCGCTACAATCGCAAGCTGCTCCTGCAGCTGTCCTGATCAGGCGCCTATCTTTTGTATTGGTGCGCATGCGCCTAAGATAGGTGCTTGGTCGGGACAGCATGGCTGTCATTGCAGAAGCAGCTGCGAGTGGAGCGGCGGTAAGGTAAGTTCCAGTGTCCCCTGAGCATCCTATTATTCACTGGGAGGTGGGAATAAGCATTCTCACCTCCCCGTGAATAATAGAAACAAATGGAATCTACTTTTAAAAATAAAATTATGTAGTTTAGTGTTCCTTTACATCAAGGAATATTCAACAAGAGGTACATATACGTGCCTAAGATGTTAATTTGCCTCAACAATCAAATAATCCCTTTTTACTGGTCTACTACAGTTAGAAAACATTTGATAACATCTAATTGGTTGCTGCAGATTAAAATAACGGGCAACATTTTGCATTTATTATTAGTAAGGCCCATGAGTCTCTGAGTAACTTAAACGTGTACAGAGACATGCAATATACATTTAACAGGTATATCATTTGTATGCAGCAGCATACAGAAGCAGTTTACACAGGTAAAGGGATGGCTGGATAATTTGAAACTCCCACTAACCAATAGTCAAAAGTATACCAAACACCAGTGTGTTCAGGATCCAACCATGTACTCAAAAATAAGGAAAGGAAACACCAGGAATGGCACCTTCCTGTTTTTGTAAATCAGATAATAATGTAATGTGTCATTATAGAATAAAACTTAACTTTTATTAGATCCTTTTAGTACACTCTCTTAAAAAATCACAGAGTTCATAGTATGTGGCACCTGCTTTTGCATAGTTTAATTCAAACAGCATTATTGCAGGACTTAAAGTTCTGAAAATCAAAAAATCCGATATGAACCATATCGAATTGGAATTTTTCGAATTGTTGTTCAAAAAATGATGATAATTTACGTGTTTTGAATTTTTTTTAAAAATCACGTAAAATACGCAGATTTTTGGAACCGGCAGTTCCAAATCGTAACCAGGCTTGTTTCGAAACTGGGACTCATCACTAGTCATCATTAGAGATGGCCGAACTTCATAAAGTTCGCCCGTTTTTGAAAAAGTTCGAAAATGTTATAAATTATTCTATCAAAAATGCTTTGCTTTGGGGAACAAACGGCTGAACTTCACACCAAAATACATGCAAGGTTATTCAATAACAGTTCTTATTGTTTAAAATGGTGCTAATTTTGCCCCAACCAATCAGATGTTAGCTTTCAAATGTTAAATAAGATCTGATTGGTTGGGGCAAAATTAGCACCATTTTTAACGATAAGAACTGTTCATGAATCTCGCTGATGGTATGTTAGAAATGCATCCATTTTATAAACCCTTATTTTTACTTAAAGGATCATTTATTCTATGGCTACTTTAGCCAAGTGCACATTTTTCTCACACTTCCAAATAAAGGCGGGGAGGGGAGAATGTCACAGATGTTTGCATTACGAAATGGCTTTGCTGAATGTAATAAGTACTTGTTCTCCCTTAGCTCCATTTGGCAGCACTAGTCTAATGTAAAAGAAAAACTTAAAGGGTTAAACACAGAAACAAAAGAGAGTAACAGAAGGGACATAGGTTAAATGAAATATTTAATTATTGCTCTTTGCACTCTCTTGCAGAACATGTGAAGCAAAAACAAGACTTTAGATAAATAATTGAATGGAATAAATTCTCTGTGGGGATATACTTTGAATGCCAACAATACTGTCATTTAAGTTTTCCTACCCCCTTACCCCATTTTAAGTACCCAGGGTGTACTTCAGATCAACAGCCTAGCTGCACCCCCACCATCAGTGTGATACCTGTCCAATGGGAAGAAATTATACTTGTAGAACATGTCAGGTCCTAAACACAACCCAGAGGTATAGACCTAGCAGTTCCAGAGATGGATGAGTTGGAATATTTTGTTGACCTTTAAAAAAAAAACAGGGAGAAGTTGTTTAAATGTTTTTGTCCAGATGCTTAAAAGTATTATTTTTCTTAAATGAAAATTCCATTAACTGATGTAAAGGTACGGAACTTGGGCAAATATTGCCTTTCTGGTTTTATATAAAATCAATTGACAAAGATGACATAACTATGAAAGGTCCCTAGTTTTCTTAAACTTTTCGGGGGCAATGTCTTTAAATATTTAGCAGATGCATGCATAGCACACATTGCTACAAATGTTACTTAAGTAATAGGAAACGAAAAAAACATAATGGATACGGAAGAAGCAGAACAGGAATGGTATGGTAGCAGAATGGGGAAGAGGTGATATGGAGAAGGACTGTCCCAGGCTGTTGAAATGTCTAAAAAAAAACACACTGGTCAAGAAAATGGAAAGTGGTGAATGAGCTGCCATTCTGAGCCTAAATTGCCAGGCTATCTGAAGGTAAATGAAACCTTCACTATCTGAAGCTGAATGAAACCGTGAGCAAATCTATGTGGCTTCACATTTTTGTTAATTACAAATTTAAGCCCTGACACGCTTACCCAGCTAGAATGAGAGCTAGCATGGGATTTCACTGACTTACTATATTAGGATGTCAAACTGCAAAAAGTGCGAAAATCTATTTACAAATGACAGGAATCAAATAACAAGGCTAATGAAAACTTTTAAGTTAGTAGAAATAAATAAGGTGAGTGAAAAAAAAGGTTTACAAGTCCTTTTAACCAACATATATCCTAGAAATGTGTTCAATGTTCCACACAATACAATTTGAGCCCTATCTATACTGTCAGCAAATAGAACAACAATTTGAAAAAATAAAATGCTGGGGTTCATTGATGTAATATAGAAATGTTATTTAATGTTTGTATGAAGAAGCTAGCTACAGAAACTAGACAAGGAAACAAATGGAAGAGGAGGTAAACATGTTGTAAAAATATACCCACAAGGGTATGTATGAATTGATCGCCCCCCCCAGGAAGTTTTTGATTAAACTACTTATTTTATTTATTATTATTGCCTGCCATTCTTAGAATAAACCCTGTTTCTCATTATGGCCCCAATTTTCTTAATGGAGTGCTTTAAGTCAAGCTTTTTCCTTAGTTTTTTTTTTTTTTAAACAAAGAAGCTTTAGTTCATGAAATATTGAATTCCCTATAGGGGCTGGATAAAAGACAAGTTTAAACTTATTCTAGTATTTGGTCCCAATTTAATTGAATACAAGTATTGGTTCATTTTATATCTAGGAATTTCTTACATTCTAATATTTTCCAAGATGCCCAATTTTCCTGGGTCTAACTTAATAAGTTTATTCTGTGATGCACAACTAAACCTCAAATCTTAACAGGCTAGTTTTACATACTTCTTTTTTTTTTCTTTTATGTCATCTTATTAAACAAAAAGATGGTCTGCATCAAATACTTCAAGTCAAGGAGCCCTAACTCAAGCCACATGCAAAAACGTTACGTTAAATGATAAAGCCTCCTTATTCTCATAATTTTCCAGCAAAACTGAGCACTGATGATTGCTGTAATGATTGCTGTCTGTTGTACTCACTTTCTCCGAGTCTCGTTCTGTTTTTCGGATTTACGGAACTCAGGAAAAACCTGAAGATGCGAAAATCCGAAAACAGAACTTATTTTCAAGGGTTCAGAACGTATTTTCGAGGGTTGCCGAACATTCAAGGTTATAGTCGGGAACTATCAAAAATAACCTCAAATGTTCAATAACCCTAAAAAATATGTTCTGAAACTGCTTTTGAGTTTCCGATCATATTTCCGGGGGTTATTGAAAGTTGAAGGTTATTTTCCAGAGTTACTGAAAATAACCTTGAACGTTCGATAACCCTCGAAAATACCTTTAGAACTACTTTTGCGTTTCCGGTTACATTTTTGAGGGTAATCAAATGTTCAAGGTTATTTTCGGTTACCCTTGAAAATAACCTTGAACATTCGATAACCCTCAAAAATACGTTCCAATGTATAACTAGTACAATGTAGAGTACTGTGCTATTTTTATATAGACTAAAAGTTTATTTTAGTTGACAAGCTTTTGAGGGTTCTTCTCATTTCATCAGACAGTACTGTACTGCTCTGACCTAATCAAAAATAAACTGCACTCGAAAGCATGTCAATAAAATAAAATGTTAGTCCATGTAAAAGTAGCACAGTCCTTAACCTTTTACTATACAGACACGTATAATTAATACTAAAATATTTTGAGCCATTGATAATCCTATATTTAACATTTTACCAAACCCTCCTATAATTTTCAATGGGGATTTTTTGTGATAAAAGACTAAAGGTCCATACACATGCACAATGTGTACGAATGAGCGTTTTGGCCGTGTATGAGCACTTTATCGGGCGAAACGGCCGCTTGTTCGTCGGATCGGGCAACGATCACAGAACGAATGGCTGTTTCTACTGATAAAGTGCCCATACACGGGCGGATTATCGCCCAAAACGCTTGTTCGTACACATCCAGCGTCGCAGGTCAGCACCTGCGATTGCACGGATCTGGCAACAATCACCGTACAAATGGCCGTTTCGTGTGTATGAACCCAAAGGGTTTAAAATGAACATTCATTGTATTTCAATAATTTGATCCTACAAATCGGCAAAAGCCCTGGTCTCTGAAAATGAACAGCTGTTTAAGGTTGCTTCTTCCATCTGGAACTACTTAAAGGAATACAATGTACAAGGCTGAAATATTTACAGTTTTGTTTTTTTTTTACAACAGAATTAATCAGTAGATTTTAAATGTTTCTATTCTGCAATGGCCAATGTTTTCTTTACAAAGATTTGTTCCTCAGGAGTTTGTAATAGTTAAACAGCTGGGTAGGTGGTAGCCGTCTGGGGGGGATAAACACTAACAGTATGTGCACTGTATTTGCTATTTGCACACAAGATGAACCACAGTCACAAACTGACACAGAGACATCTATGACAACCCTTATGTGCCTATGTTCTTTGTTATATTTCTATATGGCAGTCCAACAGTAGGAGCAAATGGGAAAATCAGAACTAACCGGACTTCTTTGGTAACTTTCAAAAATGGAAGTGTTTTTCAATACTATTCCCAATAAATTCACTTTAACTGACTCACCATAGTTCAAAATCCTAATAAACACCAATATAAAGGGGATATATATATATTAATAACCAGGGTTTGGTGCACACCGTAAGAACGATCGTCCAGTGTATAGGATAAAAGCATTGACTTTATTCGTACATTAATACAGGAATAACACCACACACAAACACATGACGCGTTTCAGTGTTATCTTATCCCTTACTCATAGGTCTAAAATCTACTGTTCATGCCCCACCTCTTATAGGCCCACAACCCTTCTCTCTTAAAGGGATTAGTCTAAGGTAGTTCTGGAACAATATGACAATTCATTTTAATAACACAATTAAACAATTTTAAGATCAAACACCATGTGGCTGTTACATACATTAAACCCTGATTACCTTAAAGTCATAAAAGGAAGACTTAAAGGTTAGTATATAAAGTATGAAATAATAATAAATGTATAGAGGAAAATAGTCATAGTCTCTGCATACAAAGAACTGAGTAATAGAATACATGAGAAACTACAATTTTAAATACACCTAGTCACAAAGACTTATGATTAATAACAAAGATAATAATCAGAATTGTCAACACAGTCTCAAAGGGAAAACCCACTACATCCTAATCTATATAGCATAGGATGTCATATCTCGAATTTAGGCTCTTAGGCATATCCCTATTCCTACTATCAGAGGGAACACATTAAATACTTTGTACCCTCAAGTACTTGAGATTAGACCGGTTACACATTTTGAAATGTTTGCCCACTAGGCTCTGTTCATTTCCTTTTTCATATCTCTGATGTGTTCCCTGATCCGAGATGTACGGGGCCGTGTAGTAAAGCCAACATACTGTGCCTGACAGCATTTACGTGTTAGCAGATATACCACAGGATTCACCTTACAATTTATGTAATGTCTGATCATGTATATGTCCCTCATAACAGAACAAATTTATCTGGTTTTTATATAAAAGTGCAAGTACTACAATGTGTTCTACCACATTTGAAAGTACCATTGTATCTCAATTAGGATTGTTTTCTTACTTTCAAATTTACTAGGATCAAAATCTCTCCCCAGGGACAAACCTTCGTCCCACCCAAAACTATTAAGAGAGGTTAGTAGATAGTTTTGGGTTGGAGGAAGGTTTGAGTATGGCAACCACAGATGTGGTTTCGCATTACTCGTGCATCCCTTACCATAATATATATAATTTGGATAGATATAGTACATACTTAAAAGATTGGAAAAGCTTCATTTTGGAGGCCATATCATATTTACTTATTCATAATTTCTTTCAACTTGATGGGCACTTTTAATTACAATGCTGCAGGGCATCAATCGGGGCGTAATTTGCCCCCAGCTATGCAAATTTATTTATGGGGTGGTGGGAGACTTGTCTCTTCCACCACCCCGACTTTCAAACCCGTGAACAGAAGGTACGGTTTTATCAATGATAGATAATTTATTGTTTATATGGAGGGGAACAAAATTGGAGTTTGAACAACTTATGGGAGAATTGAACAATAATGTCTATAATCTTAAATTTACCCACCATTTTGGCAGAAAATCAGTGCATTATCTGGATTTATGTATAGAGATTACGGGGACAGGATTGATCATTCATTATTATCGCAAAAAAGGATCCAGCAACACTATACTCAATGCTGAATCGAACCATCCACCACGGTGCATACAATATATAACGTTTGGTCAATTCCTAAAGCTCAAAAAGAATTGTACAACACCTTAGTAGTTCAATGAGACACATGAACAGATGAGCAATAGATTCCTGGAAAGGAGCTATAGCAAAGGACTTTAGAGCTATTAATAGATAGAGCTATTAATAGGGCCCATAAAATTAAAATGGAGGAAGCAATCATGGGAATACATGGAAAAAAAACTAAAATGAATGGAGTATTTTTGAGGGAGACTGTTTTTACTACTAAATATAGTGTCCAGTATGATCTAATTGTAAGTGTGATTAAGAAGTATCTACCCATTTTGGAACAGGACCCCCAATTGTGAAAGGTCTTGAAACAGGGCTGTAAGTTTGTTCCTAGACAAGCAAAGTCCCTGGGGGGCATTTTGGCTCCTAGTAAATTCAAAAGTGAGAAAATCCTGGTTGAGATACAAGGGTACTTTCAAAAGTAGTAGAACACATTATAGAACTTGTAATTTTATATATAAATCAAATACATTTGTAAGTTCTGTTACGGGGGACATATACCATCAGACATTACATTAATTGTGAAGTGGATCATGTGGTACATCTGCTAACATGTAATTGCTGTCAGACACGGTATGTTGGCTGTACTACACAGTCCCTTAAATCTAGGGTCAGGGAAGACATCAGAGATATAGAAATGGTAGTAAACAGGGCCCAGTGGGCAAACATTTCAAAATGTGTAACCAGTCTAATCTCCAGTAGTTGAGGGTACAAGGTATTCAATGTGTTCCCTCTGAGTAGGAATAGGGATAGGTTGGCCATCCTCCGGAGAGCAGAGGTTAGATGGATCTTTAGGTGGGAAACCTGTATGCCTAAGGGTCTAAATTCGAGATATGACCATCCTATGCTATATAGATTAGGATGTAGTGGGTTTTCCCATTGAGACTGTGTTGACAATTCTGATTATTATCTTTGTCATTTACTCAAGTCTTTGTGACTACGTGTATTTAAAGATTGTAGTTTCTCGTGTATTCTGTTACTCTTTGTATGCAGAGAGTATGACTTTATTTAGCTCTATACCTTTATTATCCTTTCATATTTATATACTTACCTCTATTTCTTCTTTTTTATGATTATGCCTTTAAGGTACTCAGGGTTTAATATATGTAACAGCCACATGGTATTTGATCTTGAAATTGTTTAATTGTGTTATTAAAATGGATTGTCATATTTTTCCAAAACTACCTTGGACTTATCCCTTTAAGATAGAAGGGGTGTGGGCTGGTGGGACCGGAACATTCGATTTTAGACCTATGAGTAAGGGCTAAGATTAGCCCGAAATGCGTCAGGTGTTTGTGTGTGGTGTTATTCCTGTATTAATGTACAAATAAAGTTAATGTATGTATGTATGTATGTATGTAATGCTTTTATCCTATACACTCGATAATCATTCTTACGGTGTGCACTGAAGGGGTTTATACACCCAGGTCACCTGTGTAAAAAAAATTAATTGAAACGCTGGGAACACTTATTTGATGTTTTCCCTTTTACCATATAGGGGAATTATTTATTTTTTTTACTCAGCAATATATTAGGCTGATATTGTGTTACTGTTTGATACATAAATATTGTAGATAATTCCAGTAAAAAATGGAAATAATTACCGGAACTTACAATAGGCACAAAAGCACAGAAGAAAACCTGTTATCCTTATCCCTATAGATAAAATAGCCCAATAGAAACATCAATACAGCAGTTATAATTCTTATTACATGCTGAAAATATTTTAGAAGAGAAACCATTATTTCTATCTAATACGGTACTTCTCCAAGCAATTGCAGGAGCAGTCTTAGTAAATGTACTGTACAGTCCTTTTCTTCCTTTTCTAGTGTATGAAGACATGTTTCTATACACAGCTGGAATGTCAAACTTGACTCTAAATTACAGGAATATGCACATTTCCTCAATTCACATCTGTTTGATCCAGATGTCATCACAAAAGCGATACAGAGATACAAAATCTGCAGTTCCTTCTTTGATTTTGATTAAGAACTTATAAAATCCTCAGGGGACATTCTAACGTGCACAGAAGAAGTTTGTAAAATACTAATAGGGTCCATCCATGTAACAATATTCTCCTATGATACTCAGTATCATACATTTTTTGCAGTGTCCAATGAAGTAAATTGGTGATTTTTCATCATTTTAGAATTATTAGCAAAGCTGCTGATTTGTCCTATTATGACCCCTGCCATAATAGGACAGCAGTCTTAACACAAAGTGATACCAAAAAAAACAGTGATATAAGGCATATTTGCATTTGTGTCTTTTTAACCTGGATAACCAGATTGACTTAATTTCAAGCTGTAGTTTGGGTCATTGTCCTGTTGTGACAGGAAAAAATTAGATGACAAGCTAGCTATTTATAAAAAGATAAAGTGTACAAGAGACTAACGACCATAAAAGAGGCAAAATCTGCAAATGGAGACACGTTAAAATCGTGGGGACAGCCATGTTAACAAGACATCAGACACTGACACAACAGATACGGCAACAGGGTATTTTTTAGAAGAAAGAAATTCCCCCCCCCCCCAAAAAAAAGAGGGGGGGGAGACAGAAAGCAGACAAATCATTATCTTACGCGCTCACAACAGAGACAAGAAGGAAAATCACAGAAACATGCAAAGAAACCCCAACGAGGCCATAACGGAAGACTTCTATATCATAAATTCATCCACATACAAATTCACAGACAATGAGAGGTCAGTTCTGGAAAAAGGCTTGGGTTTCTGTCCAAATAGAGATTTGTGTTTGACCATAACAAAGATCTGTTTTTTAGCTGGTGTTAAAGGCATTAAATAAAAACCCACTGATCATACTACCAGTTATACCACTCAAAATACACCACCAGCCAATAGCACGGAAACTGCAAGTAGGCCAATTTTTAAATCTAGATCTAAATTTGCCCCATTTAAATACATTCTATAATGTAATTAAAAATGAATTGGATTTGTTGCCACATCTAGGGGTTTCCCTCCATATCATTTCAAAGAATGATTCATTAGACATTAAACATCTGAAGTGTTTACATTATATAATAATCACATTTTCTGATAAAGGGGGGGACATAGTTCTCTGGCCTCTAGAAATGTATGTAGCAGAAATAATGAGAAGGCTTAACAATAAATCAAACTACTGGTTATTACCTGCAGACCCCACAGAAAGCTTACAAAAAGCATTAAAAAGAATTATTGATGAAGGAAAGTGTGAAAACATATTGACTCAAGAGGAAGTCCTGAATACTGCTTTTCCAATTATCCCTACATTCTACACACTATGAAAAGTTGTAAAAATCAATGGAGAAACCACTAGGTAGGCCCATATTTACAGGAATAGGCAGCATCTTAGAGCCACTGTATATTTTTATAGATTTTTACCTACAACCGTTTGTGTGCTCCTTAGATTCTTACCTAAGAGACACCTCGGATTTAATTCTAAAAAGGTTTGTGTTGACCCACAACTACTATAGTAATATGTATCTAAAGACCAGGGGGACTGTCAGGGGGGCAAAAATGTTTCCTAAGCCAATCTCTTTCTAAGATGGTGGGAATCTCACCACACATTGAGCCCCCACAGTGGCCCTCTGGCTGGGATACATAGATGATATTTTCATTTTATGGAAAGGCCTGAAATCAACACTTAAGAATTTCAAACCATTCTTGAATTCTTTACATAAAACTCTGCATTATTCAACAGATCAGTTGAATTATTAGATGTATTGGTAGGCATTGACCACGAAAGACACTTATACACCAATCTATACAGAAAGCCGACAGCATAGAATTCCCTATTGCACTATGAAAGTGCTAATCCACTTATATTCTTAACATCCCAAAAGCGTTTCCTCTAGTGAAAAAATTGCAGAAAAAACTGTATTCAAATTAGCATCTAATGAATTATCCAAATGCTTTATAGACAAGAGATAACCTAAAACTCTAATTATAATGTAAGCATGTATAACAGCTAAAAAGGGGTTAACTTACTGACAAAAAGCCATTTTTCTAGAGGCTATACGAGGACTAGCACAGGACAAAGATTAAAAGGGAAATAACCTTGTGGGGGTTGCAGTTTCTATAGTTACATCAAAAAAAGCCCCTTTCAGACTAAAAACTGCAAATGTTTTGCAATACTGCTACATTTTCAAAGTTATATGAATTATAACAACGGTAGACACTATGTGATCAGAGATGGATGTTAACGGATGGGACATATTGGACCAGGTTAATAGTAGGTTTAATGGAGACTTGTTTTAATTTTCAAGTTGATCTAGGGATTAATTTGACTGCCACATAGAGTCAGGAAAGTATTTTTTCCCTGCTCTGGATCCAATTGATGGGGTGGAATTTGGGATTTGGATTTGTTAGAATTTGGGATGTTTAAAGGAAAACAGAAGCCTTAACCTACCACCCTCCCTTTTGCTGTACCCTGGGTAAGGGTAATCACTAGATCCTGGGTAAGGGTAATCACTAGATCCTCACCTCTGGGGGTACAGCAGGTAGTTGGAATACTTACCGCCTAGCTGTAGGTGTCACACTGTATGGGACCACACTGGCTCCAGCTCTTCCACAAGGCTTCAGGCCCTGCCATGGGGATGGGGTAGGACCGGAGAGACGCAACAGCAGCTAGGAGGTAAGTTTCCAGACCACCTACTGTACTGCCAGAGTTGAGGATCTAGTGGTTTTGGTTCTTACCCTGGTGCCTGGGTAAAGGCACAGCCAAAGGGAGAGAGGTAGATTTAGTCTTAAGCCTGCTACAGCATGGTGCGCTGTGATGACATCACACGTTCGGGCAAAGTTGGTTTCAATCTGATTTACTGAAGAACAGGAGGTAAATGCACTATCTCTTAAATTCCGTTCTCCAGTATATCTTACAGGGGAGGAGGAGACACTTACCGCTCCAGCGCCGACTTCACTGACGTCGATCCTAGCTCCTTCGCAAAGAACTGGAGATGCGTCGGAGGCGTCGGGGAATTCAGTGCTGGAGCTGGTCCCGGGTTCTTCAGTTGTCCTTTAATCCTTCTAAGGACCCAGAAAGAAGTCCTGGGTTGAGCCGCGGGACCTCCGAATGTCTAACTGCGTGAGTTTTGGCCGTTCAAACGTTTGAGGATTCTCAAATTCAGCCGTTTGTGCCCTACTACCGTTTTTTTTCTGTTCTTCTCGCAGGGACATGTTCCCAGGACCATTTCCCAGGTCCCAAAGCCATTTCCAGTAAGTAACAATTGCTATTTTACCTTTTATTTAGGCAGATATGAGTGGATTTTTTCTCCCATTTATTTTAATGAGTCAGTCTGCAGATTTACGAATTTTTTGAGAATCTGTGATCCACAGGCAGAACGGATTTTAGCAGTTTCGCCCATCCTAGTAATGAGCAACGTTTTGCAAACCCCATCAAACTTTGGTGTCTGACAATATTGGGTGTTATGTTAAAGATGTTGACCTTATATTGCATTGCTCTTGAAATGTCTTTCAAAATCTTTTTTTTAGTTATCTGTCTTCCTACTGTGAGCTCCTGACAATGTAGGCATGGAACAGATGTCAGTGTTACAGTTGAGATACAGTTGATGTTATTAACAAGAATATGAGTTTGTGAATATGCTTTCAGTTATCAAATTATTGCAAATATTGTTGTTATATAGTTATAATACCTTATAAAACAACAAGATATCTTTGAGAAAACAACAGGTTGTTTATGATATTTTTTTAGGATCTGCCTAAAAATAGATTTAATAGATTTATTCCCAGTTTACACACTAAGAGGTTACACGCCAACAGATTTCTTTCTTACAACAAGGGAAAGAACTGCTCTTTTTTCCCTACACAGTCAGAATGTGTAAAGGATTGTACAAAAGATGATCAAAAGAACCTAAGGACGAGAAGGGGTATTATGTTTGTGTAAAAGTGTTTTATAAAATACTGTATCTACTCGAGTATAAACAGAGTTTTTCAGGCTGTAAAATCAGCCTGAAAACTTGAACTCGGTTTATACTCGAGTCACTACTTACTTTACCACTCCGTCAGCCGCACGCTCATTCCCTGTACTGGTGCGCGCCGGCTGACGTCCCTGCCCGGCGCCAAGCCCGGCGCCAATTAGTGACGCACCTGGTGGCCTGTACAGGGAATGAGCGCGCGGCTGCCGGAATGCTTACGTACCTACCTTCAATGCGCTTCAAAAGGCCTGTTCATTATATGGAATGTTCCTCCCACAGCTTGGACTGACTACAGGTGCTGCCATACCAATGAGCCCATCAATAAAAGGATATGCGGTGGTTGGATCCAACATCTCCCTGGGCCTACCCTGCTGGTATGGTAACATGTTTGGAGTGAAGGCCCAGTGGCCATGATGTAGCCCAAGTCCTGTGTTGGTTTCCTATCCAGCCCACTTCATATTAACACTCTTTCAATATTAAGAAGTGTGAAATTGCTTTCCACGGAGGGTTATATTTGTGACATTAAACAATACAATACAACTCCCAGAATCCTCAGCTGGCAACTTCATAATAAATTCCTCCTGGTTCTATATTTTGCTGATGTAACCTTCTTAGGATGCAGATTATACAATACTGTTGATAACGCAATGTAAACATAAGAGGGAGGTATCCACAGGAGCAACCTGACCATCAGACGCCATAAGCAGAAAGGGAGCTTTCTTCCTACACACAATGTTCCCTGAGCACAGGGTAGCTCTACCTGCTTACCGTACCTACCTTCAATGCTGGCACACGGGTGCACAACAGGATCTTCAATGCTGGCACACATGCTGACACACAGGCTGACAACAGGTACACACTGAACTAGGTGGGAGGGTCGGGTGCAGATGATTGGAAACTACAACCCCAGCTAATAAAGCATGCTGGGAGTTGTAGTTTCCAACATCTTGAAGGAAGAAGAATGTAGTTGTCTTTTAAAGAACAGCAGAATTCTCATACAGTAATGTCTATTACTGTATGGAATTCTGCTGTGCATTTAAGGGAACATAAAGCCTCAAAACAGAATCAGAAGGCAGTAGTGGTTAGTACATTTTCTACCCTCGGTTTATACTATTTTAAACGATAAGAACTTTTATTGAATAACCCCGTATGTGTAATAGGCCTTGTGTGCCTTAAGGTTGTCACCAACACCATAGACTTTGTTCTCCAAGTATCTACTAGCAAAGTTCTAAGGGACCACGTTATCAAGTTATAAGCTTATTTACAACGGCACAGCAGACAAGCCTGACATGTTTTGAGCTCTGCAGCTCTTAATCATAGGCTGTGAGCAACAATTTTGTGACAAGTTTAAATGGATAAGTAGATAGGCGTGGTCACAAATTAACACTTTGTGTTCTAAAACAATGTTATAGACTAATATTAAAGGGACACTAAACATATTTTACATAAAGTCTGTATTTATTATTTACAGGGAGATGAGAATGCTTATTCCCACCTCCCTGTGAATAATAGAACGGCTGGGGGAGTGAAGCGCAGGTAAGGTAAGTTCTGCATTCTATTATTCACAGGGAGGTGGGAATAAGCATATATTAGGATAAATAAAGTGAAAAAAAGGTGAAAATCATAGGGGGGAATATATAAATAGTGAACAAAATATAAAATTGTGTATATATATAAAACAGCCATATGATTCTATTCTTAGTTATATAAATATTTGTATATTATTACTGTAATACTCCCTAGCATATACATACCGATTTCTATGAGATATGATCTAGTATCTAAATGTCAATAATGTACAGTATAACTCAATAAAGAGAATATGTGTCCTTAATGTTAAACTTTAACTATAGAGGATGTCCATGTTGATAATATGTCTAAAATCCCAACCTGATAGAAATGTATGAAAGACTGTTGTGTAAACGTATAATCTCTAAATAGTGCATAAATATCTAAGCTATAGTACATAAAAATTATATTGAAAAAGATCTAATATAGATAAGCATAAAGATCCAAGAAGTAAACCCCAAAGTGTGTAAATATAAATAAAATATGTTATACGTATCATAAGATAGACAATTTCCCACAATGTACATTCAATCCCTGGGTGCTAAGCGACTCCTTTTACCCCAAAGGTCCAGCAACCAAAAGTACAGCCAAAAAATGTTTATCCTATTGAGGATAGTGTCTTAGTACTCTACTACCTCCAATACTAGCCACTGTAGCGAGGCTGCATTGTTTTTGGGGTTTTTTGTTTTTTTAAATGCTTACCCACAGATTTCCCATGTTTTTCTTCTTACACTCATATTTAGTGATATCTCTCTTCTGTTCAAAGGTGTGAGGTGGGCTTAAAGGAGCAAAAAGCCCTCCACATAGCATAAGAAAAAAAAGAGCCATCTTAAAACAGAAGGTACTTTGCAACCTAATGCTTTAAAGCTGGGTACAAACATTAATGATAAATCAGCGATACCGTGGGATCTAGTGATATCGAGCCTTTTAACATTACCGTGTGTAGCGCATTTCCCGAACAATCGCAAGGATGACAAACGTTCCCATCAGCCTCACAGTGGTTTGGAAAAGATTGAAAATTTCCCTCAGCTATTATTGTCTCCCTTTACTAAAGTATAGGGGAGTGTATAGGGACTGTGTGTGCCCTGACCTTTGACAAATGGATTTTGGATCCTGTCTGTCATCCTTTAAAGATCTGTGATGTGTGTACCCAGCTTAAAAATAGCATTGTCCATATAATTTTTCACTCCCAGGAATCCCACAGAAATGGGCAGAGACATGCAAAGTGTCTGCCTTATGTCCTGTGACTAATGCATGTGTCAAGAACCCTTGGCATAATAACATGCAATACAGCCTAATGTGCACTAATTCTTATCCAGGCTTCCCCTTTGGTTTAACCTACACATGCCCATCCATTGTCCTCCAAGTTCATGATAGTAATTAATACTTCAGGATTTATTTGCCCCTTGATTTACTTTTCACTGATTCTTAAATTAATTGTTTTTTTCATTCATTTATTTATATTCCATGCACCATTTTATCTTTATTCTCACTTTTTGATAAACAAACAGCAGTGATGTAGTAGCTATGCAGTACACCCTGAAGATTGTAATGTCAACATCTTGCCAAAGGGAGACTGGTACAAGAGAGGTGTCAATGAGGCCATTTATGTCAAAATAAAAAAAAATGTTGTTTTGGCACCTTACCCTGGGCAGTTTCGATAACACCTCTTAGCCTAAAAGCAACCTGCACCTTGCATTCAGAAGGTCCCAAATACCTGGTGGTCAAATGCTAATTGGGACTTTACAGCATACATAATTGCCAACAGATTCTTGTAAAAGTCATTCTGAATTTAGAAAGCCAGTCGGATGACTAGTGAAATGTCTTCAAGAACTAAACTTTAAGTCCAGTTGATCTAACTGAATACAACAGATATACCATGACCTGGATGGATGAGAACCTTCACAAGCAATACACCCTGTGTTATTAACTGCTGTTTTGTTTTGTTGACAGAAAACATTTCAATATAGTACTTCAACCATTCATCATGTTGAGACACCCAGCTTGATTATATGTATCACATACACCCATATTATAAAGGAGACCATGACATTTTTCAGTATGCTGACATTTAATGTCACTCAGCAGGTCCCAGTTAAATACCAGTTTAGTGCAGATAATTATCATAAACTGTGTCATGTTTAAGGCATTTTATAAAACACTTTACCTATAACAATATTAATAACAGTTGTAACAGTTGTGCATACATTTTAGAAAATTTTATTTTCTAAGTATTAAGTCAGGGTCTGTTTTGCTTTTATATGCAACAAATGTATGCTGGAATTGAGTTTAATTATTGTTAGTGTTGCAAGCTACAGTTGTGCAACAAGATAACCTTGTCTCATCCTGTCAAAACTGTCCCTGGCAGGGGAGGACTGTCTCAGTAGGCAGAGGGGCAATTCCCCCCAGACCACTCTATGCTACACTATTTGGCCAATGGCTGCTTAAGTAATGTTATGTCACATACAGCACTTAATTACAAGTTTGTGTGGGCTGGGCATGAGGGCATCTTATATTTACCTGTCTGTGTGGGCATGAGGGCATCTTAAATTTACCTGTCTGAGTTGGCATGAGGGCATCTTATATTTACACGTCTGTGTGGACATGAGGGCATCATGGGGGGGGAGGGAACGTTTAACTACACAGGGGTAGATAGAGAAGTTAGGGATCTGGGGGCTAGTAACACAACGGAGGGAGGAGAATGAGGAGGGGGGAGCATAGAGGATAAGGAGGCATGTACGACCATGTATGGAAGTAAAACAATTGATAATCTAAAATGTATGTTTACAAATGCAAGGAGTCTGGCTGGAAAAACCGGCGAACTTGAAATAATAGCGTTAAAGGAAAGGTATGATGTAATTGGTATAGCAGAATCATGGCTTAATGATTCACACGACTGGACAGTAAATATTGAAGGGTACTCCTTATTTAGACATGACCGAGTTAATAAGAAAGGAGGAGGAGTATGTATGTATGTTAAACAGGAATTGAAGCCAAATTTAAAAGATGGAATAGATGGGGGAGCAAACGATGCGGCAGAAACATTATGGGTGGAACTGTGTACAGGAAGCAAGAAGGTAGGTAAATTAATTGTTGGAGTGTGTTATAAGCCGCCAAATGCCGGGGAAGAGGTGGAAATGAATCTCCATATGCAGTTGGCGAAGGCTGCTCGTATGGGGCATGTTCTGGTTATGGGGGATTTTAACTACCCTGAAATAGATTGGAGTAATGGAACTGCCAGCACCTCAAAAGGTATAAAGTTCTTAAATTTCCTATATGAGCATTTTCTTTCACAGATGGTAGAAGTTCCTACTAGAAAGAATGCGTTGTTGGATCTGGTGATATCTAATAACCCAGAGCTCATTTTGGAGATGAAGGTAATGGGAAGCTTAGGGAATAGTGACCATGATATAGTGTCATTTAATATAGGTTGCAGAAAACTAAAGTGCACTGGCTTAACAAAAACTTTTAACTTTAGGAAAGCTAATTTTATGCTTTTAAAGGAATCGCTCCTGCTCATAGACTGGGGGGAACTGTTTCTAGGTAAAGATACTGAGCAGATGTGGACCACTTTTAAAGGGATATTAAACTATAACATTTCCAAATCGGTACCTTTAGGAAACAAGTGTAAAAAAATTAGGTCCACTCCTGCATGGCTTAATGCTCAGGTAAAAAGGGAAATGGAAAAAAAGAAAAGGGCTTTTAAAATTTTGAAAGCAGAAGGCACAGAACAGGCTTACAGGGACTTCAAAAGTTGTAATAAAGAGTGCAAGAAAGCAATTAAACTAGCTAAAATAGAAAATGAAATACGGATTGCCGAACAAAGCAAGTCCAACCCCAAGATGTTTTTTAAGTATATAAATGGTAAAAAAATGAGGACTGAGAATGTGGGACCATTAAATAATGGAGCTGAGGTGGTTGTAGAGGATGCCGAAAAGGCTAATCTGCTAAACCGTTTTTTTACATCGGTTTTTACTGTTGAGAATCCTTACAGTAGGGATTGTAACAATGTGCAGGGAGGAAATGAAGAGTTTTCACATTGGATAACAGAGGATATGGAACAGAATCAATTAGACAAAGTTAATATCATAAAGCGCCAGGACCAGATGGATTGATCCTAGGATTTTAAAAGAGCTTAGTTCAGTTCTAGCAAGACCACTGTGTCTCATCTTTCAGATTCGCCTTTGTCTGGGGATGTGCCGCTGGATTGGAAAAAAGCCAATGTATACCAATATTCAAAAAAGGTAGTCGTTCACAGCCTGGTAACTATAGACCTGTAAGCCTAACATCAGTGGTAGGGAAGGTGATGGAAACTTTGTTAAGGGATCAATCCTTGACTTTGTCTCCAGAGATCATCTATTAGTAGTAGTCAGCATGGATTTATGAGAAATAGATCATGTCAAAAAATTTAATTGTTTTTTATGAAGAAGTGAGTAAGAAGTTAGATTCAGGCACAGCTGTGGATGTGGTATATTTGGATTTTGCAAAAGCCTTTGATACTGTGCCACATAGGCGACTAATGTATAAACTGAGGACTGTTGGCCTTGAAGAAAACATTTGTTCATGATAGAAACTGGTTATTGGACCGCAAACAGGGAGTGGTGGTTAATGGAGCTACATCTATGTGGGCTAAAGTTCTAAGTGGAGTTCCTCAGGGTTCTGTACTGGGGCCGCTTCTGTTTAATCTGTTTATAAATGACTTAGAAGGGGGCATTGAGAGCAAGGTCTCTGTGTTTGCTGATGACACTAAATTATGCAGAGCTTTGGAAACTTCCAATGATGTGCAAGTGCTGCAAGCAGACCTAGATAGATTATCAAAATGGGCAGCAGAATGGCAGATGAGATTCAATGTTGATAAATGTAAGGTGATGCATTTGGGATTTAATAATCCCTGTGCCACCTACACCATAAATAACTCTGTGTTAAGTGCATCTGTAATGGAAAAAGATTTGGGGGTTCTGGTAGATAACAGACTTAGCTGTAGCAAACAATTCCAGGTAGCAACAGCTAGAGCTAGCAAGATATTGTCTTGTATAAAGAGGGGGATGGAATCAAGAGAGAAAAATATTATTCTCCCTCTTTACAAGGCACTGGTAAGGCCTCATTTGGAATATGCGGTGCAGTTTTGGAATCCCATATACAAAAGGGACATCTTGGAAATTGAGGCAGTTCAGAGAAGGGCAACTAAATTAATAAGGGGAATGGAGGGGCTTGAATATGCAGGCAGATTAGACAAGTTAGGGCTGTTTACATTGGAGAAGCGGCGGTTGTGTGGGGACATGATAACCTTATACAAATATATTAATGGCCCATACAGTGAACTCTCTGGTGCATTATTCACTAATAGGTCATATCAGAGGACTTGTGGACATCCTTTAAGGTTGGAAGAAAAGAAGTTTCATCTTCAAGTTAGGAGAGGTTTCTTTACAGTGAGAACGGTGAAACTGTGGAACTGTCTTCCAGCAGAGGTGGTAATGGCAAGTTCATTGAATAACTTTAAAAAAGGCCTGGATAAGTTTATAAAACTAAAAAATATTGAGAATTACTGGTATTAATGCATATAGATCTGGTTGATCCAGGGATACTTTCCGATTGCCGTTTGGAGTCAGGAAGGAATTTTTTCCCCCCTTTTTAGCTGGGGTTTTTTGCCTTCCTCTGGATCAACTGTTAGGTAGGGTTAAAAAAAAAAAGTGAATAGGTTGGACTTGATGGACAAATGTCTTTATTCAACCTTAATTACTATGTTACTATGTATCTTATATTAACACGTCTGTGGGGGCTGGTCACTATTTTTCAAATCAATTTTTACCAACCTTCCCTACAATTTTCTCTCCTGGAACCAGCAATAATCATATACTTGGTATGTGTTCTATACAATTATAAAATTTTTAACAACCTTCGTCTGTTTCTTATATTGTCATTGCGTATCCTTGTATAGCGCAGTGACGTCATCACGTGCCCCTGACACATGGTGTATGCGCATAAGCCTCAAAGTGCCAACACTTGCTGGAACAATGGGTCTTCTAGCTGCGACCCTTCTCTGCATACTAAAGGACCTAATACAAACAGAATAAAAATAAAACCTTCACATTTCCCAATAAAAGTGCAATGTAACATTATATTCATACACTGAAAAAAGAGATAGACACAGCAAATAAGAATAAGCTCATATATTCCTTGTGGAAAAAACGGACTACTGGTCAGTGTCCAAAACTAAATTTCAGGGATTCTAATCGCTGTGTGGCGAAGGCTTACAAATAAGACTAAGAATAATTAAGTATAAATAAATGTATAGGGCCCCCCCCCTACAGAGCTGTTCAAAAAATGAACACGTCAGAATATCACTAAAAAGTTCAAAGTTAAGTATCAGTGATCGAAGTTACTGAATGTATTGGTATTGATACAGCATCCTTAATCCATAAATTTTAAAAGAGCAGTATCCCAGGATATCACGAATTCAAGGCAGGTGATCATAATAGGAGCAAAATTCTGAAACAGTCTAGCCCTGTTATAAAATATCCATGCTGCCTATGCTCCAATAATGTAGATAATGGATATATATACATATAAAGCTGAACTTAAAGGAGTGGTCAGGGTCCGATACTCAATAATGATGATCCAGAAATTGAAAAGTAGGATAATGGTAGTAGCTTGAAAAAAAACTTTCTGGAAAGTCTTGAATCAAGAAAAGTCCCAGCTAGCTCAATAGAAGATGTTGTGCAGAGATTCCAGTATCTTTTCGTATATTATACAGAAAAAGTGGGTCAGATCCAGATCCTCATTTATTTCTTATGGTACGAGACAGGAAAGCTGGTAGATCCATCTCGTCTCTGCTCTCAACAGTAGATTGTCTACATCGCCTCCCCTCATGTTGGTTCTGACCTGTTGCAATACAAAACACGAGAGGCCATTAACTTTACCTCCATGGTATAGCAAGAACTGTTGAGTCACTCTGGAAATGGACTTACCATCTCCTCTACCCCTTTCTGCCCTTTCTTAGATAGGTGATTGGATAGACACTGTTTAAGTTTTTGCATTGTCTTGCCTACATACAGTTTGTTACAGAAACATTGTAAGGCATATACTACATTGCGAGTATCATAGTTGTGATAACCATGTAATTTAAACTTTTAAGCCCGTTTGAACTATCAACACTGTCCTTTCTTGTCATATATAGACAAAACTGACATTTTCCACATGGGTAGGTACCTTTTACTTTACCCCCCTATTTAGACTTTGTGGTGTCCTTTGGAAATGGCTATTAGTTAAAATATCCCCCAGATTTCTACCCCTTCTAGCTGTAATCGAGGGTTTGTGAGTTATTAGCGTGGACAGGCCTGGGTCATTAAGTAAAATGTGCCAATTTCTTTCTAATGCATTCTTTACTTAGGTGTAGCCTGTGTTATAAGTCATGATGAACCTGAACTTATCCATGACCCTCAAGAGTCTTTTTGGGTAGCCCCTATGCAGAAAGCGTCTTTCTAGTTCGTCTGCTGCTTTCTCATAGTCACTTCGGTTGGTACAGTTTCTATGTAGCCTAAGGAATTGGCCTTTTGGGATTCCCCTGAGCAGAGATAGTGGATGGGCACTGCTATAATGTAGGAGGGAATTAGTTGCTGTCTTTTTCCTAAATAGGTCTATCACCAGCTTCCTCTCCTCTTTCTTTACCTTGATATTCAGAAAATTTGCTTCTGTATTGGAGATGTCATAGGTTAGATGTATATTTAGCTTGTTCATGTTCAGAATCTTTAGGAAGTCAACAGCTAATTCCCTAGGGCCACCCCAGAGGATAAACATGTCGTTGATGAATCTGACCCAGAGATCTACATATGACGTGAAAAATATCAAATCGTCACTTAAGACAAATTCCCTTTCCCACCAACTGAGGAAGCATACGAGGTTAGCATAGCTCTTCACCCACACCACACTTCACTATTGCTCGAAACAAGCTCAAAACTGGAGCAGGGAGCAGACCCTAGGTGGCGGGGACCGGTCAGGTAAGTGCCTTCAAGGGAATATTTGGCACATATTAATAATGCGAAAGTGGGGTTTGGGGGGAGGGTCTTCTACATTTCCAGCTAAACTTATTTTTGTGATTGGACATGCCAGTGTCATTGAAAATAATGGTAACCGCTATGTTTAAAAACGGGTAGTGTGAAAGTCGCCTAAATGTTCATACTGCAGTGAGTACATTTTTTAAAATACTTTTTTAGTAAGCTTAATAAGTTTGAAATTGAAGACATATTACTGCAAGTGCTGGCAATGCATTTGACAGTCTTGTAACTACAGCACTATAGCATTTGAACCTTATTGATACGCGCACAAGGCTGCAACATTAGTTCATTTGGTTTGAAAGAGACAAATTCTAGTTCTTTCTATTTCTTCTTCCTTCCTTTTATTCTTTCGCTTTTTTTGGACTGTATGTCGACGCAAAATTAGGTACAGATGTGCGGAATACATAGAAGTGCTATTACCTAGCTAAGGAAATTGTCAAAGCGTTTCCTAGTTATAAGCAAATTTACGGACTTCTTTACTTATATACTTTAATGGGCATATAACAGGTGCAATTAACACCTGCCTCTTGATTGCATCAGCTGTGAGCAGACCTAATCAGTGCTGATTAGCTGCCTCCTAATTTCATTCACCTGTTAGTAGTCCTAATTAGTTCTGATTAGCTGCCTCTTCACATGGAAGAACGTATCATCCCATTGTCACACTTTTGTTATTGCATGTAGTGGGACCGCTCAAATAAGGTGGCACAAGCCGAGCCAAGAAATACAGCAAGCTGTGAAAATACCAAGCAGTGCCCAAGCTGCTGGGGGTGTAAAGGAAAGACTGACACGGGGAGCACCATTCTGGCCCACATGGCACTTTATCATTTGCTTGTTCTATAACCCAGGAAGGTCACTGCCATCAGTGCACAGCATCCAAGTGCTGCAGGGATAAGTCTACCATGTTTAATTGTTCTTCTTTGTACAGCTCCATGATTTTTTAGTACATTCATAGGACATTTACAAGTCACTTGAAGTAAATCCATACATATATTTAATAAGCCGTTAGTGCAAATATTTATTTTATTTCATTTATTTATATTACCAAGACAGGGAAGGCGCATCCTACACAACTAAACCATAAGGATAGGCAGGTTAGATAGGGTAGATAGGTTATATGCTGGGTGCTCCTGCACTGCAGCCAGCAGTATACACACAATTCAAGTAGATATAGCCGGGGACAGGAGTCTTGACAAATCAACTTATTTATTAATGATGTTTCAGAACCAAACTGGTTACTTCTTCAGACATGCAGTTTGTCTGAAGAAGGAACCAGTTTGGTTCCGAAACGTCACTAATAAATAAGACTGGTGTGCCCGGCTATATATACATGGATTGTTTATTTATATTAAGTACAGAATATGCTCTTTTTTAAATAAGTCTTGTAAAAACAAAGCTCCAGGTCTTTAATAGGGATGAAAAGTGTAATTCTAGTTATGACAGTCATTACTGTTTAGGGCAGTGGTGGCAAACCTATGGCACACGTGACAGAGGTGGCACTCGGAGCCCTCTAGGTGGGCACTCATGCACAGCAGAGTTCACCAGAGTTAGTTGCCAGAATGCCAGAGAGAAAGTGTAGCGACTGTCTGTAGCAGAGAGGTGATGTGCTATAACATTCAGCTCTGCTGTTTTGGATCTCAAACTCCTGTCTAATAATGTAGGGGTTAATGGTCAATATTTCGATTTCAAACACCTGTGTGGTAATGTAGAGGTTAATAGGTAATCTATAATCGATTCTATCTACTGTATTGGTCTGTGTCTATTTGAGTTGTTTTTTCTAAAGTAAAAACTCTATTCAGCTTAAATGATCATGTTGGCACTATGCAATAAAAAGTGGGGTTTTGGGTTGCAGTTTGGGCACTCACAGGGAGATTCAATAAAAGTTCTTATCATTTAAAATGGTGCGTATTTTGCCCCAACCTATCAGATCTTATTTAACATTTGAAAATTAACATCTGATTGGTTG
This sequence comes from Hymenochirus boettgeri, assembly GCA_019447015.1. Taxonomy (NCBI): domain Eukaryota; kingdom Metazoa; phylum Chordata; class Amphibia; order Anura; family Pipidae; genus Hymenochirus; species Hymenochirus boettgeri. The sequence goes on along the minus strand of CM033473.1, from coordinate 162,664,066 downwards.
GGGCAAAATTAGCACCATTTTAAATGATAAGAACTTTTATTAAATCTCCCTGTCAGCCTCTAAAAGGTTCGCCATCACTGGTTTAGGGACTGCTTAATTTGTAATTATGTATGTCTTTATTAAAGGGCAGTAGTTATAATTTTAAGTGGTATATATTACAAATTAAATAGAACTGTTATATGCTGATGAAATTGGTTCCATGGTATCTGTGCAATGAAATCCACCCACCACTCAAATCACCTTGTTTAATAAAAAGGTGCAAGATATTGACTGTGTTGTTAATCTGCAGCAACCAATCAGATGACATCAAAGTGTTCTCGAACTGTAGAAAACTAGTTAAAACGTATCATTTTATTGATTGCTGCAAATGTAGAGCACATGCACATTTTTGCCTCTCTTAAAATGGCATGTCCACCTCTTTTAAAACTTTTTGTTATATAATAGGGCTTCCTCCCCCAGCCCCAACTGCTATAATACTTTTGTCAGAAACTCCCCCAAACTCTACTTACCTTTTCTCTTTCCTCCAGCGTACTGTCCCGGCCCTCTGCTTGCATGAAACTGCAAGCAGGAGGCCAGACCGGCAGCCTCGTCCGTGATTGGCTGAGAGGCAGTCAATCACGGACGCGGCTGCCGGCAGTGGAGAATGCCAGGCGAGAGAGGCAAGGTAAGTCGAGTTCGGGGGAGTTTCTGTAAAAACTATTATAGCGGTTGGGGCTGGGGGAGGGAAACCTACAATACCACAAAGGGGTTTTATGCTAGGGAGAGGAAAACCGGTGGGAGAGGGAGGGAGAGAGAGGGGGGAGGGCTGCAGTGCGCATGGCAAAATTCTCCCGGGGACTCTGCTAGGCTCCTGGTGGCTAGTTTTTGGGAATTTGGAGGGGCATTGCAGGGCAGCCATTTGGAGCAGGGATGTAAGGTAAGGATTTTTATACACTACAGAGTGGGGCCAGTAGTGGGTAAAATTATAGTTTTGTTGAAGTTACTTTCCAAATGCATGGGGAAAAGGTTCTGCAAGCAGCCAACACTCACTTTAAAAGGCCTCTAAAGACTTTGCTGATGAATATTCAAACCAGGGACATTTAAGTGCATATGAGTTTAGCAACTTTAATTTCACCTCTTGAAATCCTAATTTAAGAAATATAGTTTAACACTGGCCTAAATGCTACAGTTAATTCACTGCGGTAGATTAATTTTGAAACATAACAGAATAAGTGGCCAATTTCACACTCCAAAATGTATGTATACTATGGGTGACATAGAACTGACTGAATCAAGCACTTGTAAAATGTCAAAGTTGATAATTTCTTGAATTTTATTGTGATACAAAAGTCTAATTTGCAAACAATTCTTTAAATACTATTGAGCTGCATTAGTAGTGTTTACTATTTCACCATTTTATTTTGGCATGTTTAAAGGGCATGTTCACCCCCAAACTAAAATTTCTAATAAATCACCCAATCCCTTGTTTGTCTAGTAATGACTGCCAGTGATTGCCCATGATGTCAGCGTCATAACTGTCAATGACGCCTGCTACTAGGAAGTCAGTGAGAGCCAGCGAGGGATTGAGTGATGTTAAGTATGTTTAGGAGCATCTGGGACCATTTTTAACCTAGCGAGGTCCAGGCTTGGGAGGGGTGTTTAAATAGCTTATTTTGACATTTTACTTTAGGGACATTCCCTTTAATCATACAGAAAAAATCCAGAATTTAAATGGATGTGCATTAGAAGTCCAGGATGAAAAGAAATGTGGTGTAAAATAGCATTACTGAACTAAAGACAGTAGACGTACATGTAGAAAAAAATAGCATTTTTATTCACAAAAGGAGAAAAATCCAAATATTGGATGCTGTAAACAAAATTCACAATCCTTTCCCTCAAGCATGGATGCAAAAAACAGTTACATCATGTTTCCTGCCTGATAATCTATGGTCAGAGTTTTCCAAAGAAGCAAAGCAAGGAGCAATTTGTTACAACAAAAGTATCTGCGATGGCAATGTTTATATGAGAGGAGGAAGAGCAAACTATGCAGACAGCCTCCCAAAAAGCTGCAAGAATTTGCAACAGTCTTTTCATTATTCGTGTGTTCATATTTTATAATCTGCTAACTACAGATTTGTCCTAGATTTTTTTTTTTTTTTTTACAATGAAATGTTAAAGAAAATATATTTATATATATATTCATTTTTTTTTGAATTGGCAAAGCCATCAACCAAAAGCATGATAAAAGTTCATGTACAAAAAAGCAAGTTACAAGAATCATTAAAAGCTCTCAAAGCATCTTATGTAAAGTAAAGCAACACTGTATAAAGCAAAATAATATTTCAGAAAGTATAAATAATTTGACACTTTTTTTCTATTTTATGCTCTAAGAATTAAGAGCTTTGCGTTTTTTGTTTTTTTGTGTGCAATAAACCATGATTTGGCTTGAAAAAAGTGTAATATTTCATCACATTTGTATTAAAGTATTATCTTAATATAGATTAGCAATAATTCCATCTTCCATACAAAGTACCCAACAGATGATTTAAAAAAAAAGCTTTTGAAAAGAGCCATTGTTTTAATGTATGATGATAGACTGGTTATAAACATAAAAAATACAAACATTTGTTGAAATAATTACATGAATGTACATGATACACAGCTGTTATGAAAGAGACCAAATACAACTGTTTGGGAACATTTCTAGAATATTTAAAATAAAGAACTGCAGAAATAATCCTGGAAGTCTCTCTTAAAAATAAAACCTTGCTTTTGGAAGATTTAGGATGTCATTAAAACATGTGGCTAAAACTACATTTCCTAACACCTTTAAGTAAGGAATGAGTTATGTATGCAATGCAAATAGTTGTGGTAAGAATGACTTTACCCCATCACCAGCTGATCCCATTTCCCCAGCCAACCCTTTTGATTCAAAACATAAGTCTTGTGGATATCTGTGGATACTGTTCTAATTTAGACAAGCACATCTCTATTATGATTTACTGTCTGAGGATTGAGCCATGGGAACCAAAACTTTCCTCCTCACAATCATGGAAGGCTCTCCACTGACCAAACATAAAATAGACAGCGGCAGTCACAGAAAGCCAGAAATTTCCGTGTAAACAGAGAGTGACAGTGCAATAGCTTTAACAGATCCTGCATATTTCACAGGAATGGTGCTACAGTAAACAAAGCAGGTTCCTGCTAAAATAATCTTAAGTGACACACAAAAATGCAGCCAGACATTTGATCTAGAAGGATGCAGAAGGGAGGGCTCAGATTTGATGGTCTCTGAGAGAAAATAGTTATTTTGCCACCAGAGGTGCCAAATGAGCCTGACACAATATCTTATGCCCGATCACTGCCTAGAGTGTGAGTTAGAAAAGTTAAAACCATTTTGTACTTTAATAATAAATGAGTTACTCTAGCTATATCAAATTTATTATTTACCTACCGGTAATAGAATAGTATATTCCAGGATTTCAAATACTAAAAATGAGTTCACACTAAAGCCAGGAACCTTAAATATGCAAGGTATTTCATTATAGACCAACCACGGAACTGTAAAGGCAATGCAGTGGGCCTTAATGCATCACTCATATACCTGCAAGCACAGATAAATCCTCTGATCCTCTAGACATTTCAAACAACTACAAGGTCATTTATCCTCCACATAGACTACACAGGGGTCTAAAGGTCATTTTTAAACACAATATCTACCCCTTTATTAAATCCTTGGAACATCTTGATCTAACAAACAAGAATGTTTAACCACAAAATAATGAACATTAAAATCCCATTAGATGTCTCTTCACATCACATGGATGTAGTAGGCCAGAGCAGTATAAATCAAAAAAATATTTTTTAACACAATAAACTTTACCACACTGGGTTTACCATAAAGAAAATCTGCTTGTAATGTTTTGACATGTTCTGTCATTGGAATTCTGTTGATAAATATAGCAATAAACTTTATTACTAATTTTTGAGAAAAATAATGCTATTTTACATATTTTTGAAGTGAAGTGATGTGTCTGCAAGTCAAACCAAAAACCAGGTTTAAAATAAATTGCAGATACAGTTTTAAACATTATTTCCTGCCTATTTACCTGTAAACACAGCATTAAGATACAGTACTAGCATTGTAAACACATAATTAGTATCTAGTGTGAACAGATCTTGTAATACCATATAGACAAATACTGAGCTAAAATAACCGTGTAGATCAAAGTTTAATTTCACATTACATACCTCTAGTGGTCCTTCTCTGCACTAAATACATTGAGCATTGAACAAGAACAAACTAAGTAGTGTTGAGATCCACTAACATTTTAAATGGTGGAAGAGTTTTTCCCAATCTTTTCAAAAAATGTTGCTTCATGAGCTTAAATTATTTAATTATCCAAAGGCAGATGCCATTAAACCTGAAATTTACATATCAGCTGGTAAAAGTTGAATAATTCAGTTTGCATTAATAAATAACTGAATGAATGTTCGGTGTTCTTTTAATGGGTACTGAAACCTCTGAATCATTATTTATACAATATATTCTGATGTGGGCAAATCATTTGCAAGGCTTCTTAAGTACAATGTAAATCTATCACAAACTTTTTATAATATAAACTTTTCCTAAGTGCTACATTCATCTAAATCAAATATGATCATACAACTTCGTGAAATCCCCCCCCCCACGCACACACAAACGCACCTGCACATCCCATTCACAATTATTATTTTATACAAGAATTTCTTATGAAAAAATAGGGCAATAACTCTACTGTTCACCAGAAGATTTGTTTTATTCCTAGAGTACCTGAATAAAATAATGTATGTGATTTAATCACAAACCCACATTATATTAATTTTCTGAAAAGCACCAGGCACTTTGATACAGTAAATTAGCAAGTACACACGCAAACAGGGTTATCCTCCACTATTCTCTCATTAGATTTTTTTTTTTTTAAATCTTTGGTCCTCAAGCAATCACCTCAAATTAAAAACTTTTTACATCCACATCATGCAGGAAATGTGAACGATGTAACCTTTCTAAACAATAAATATTGATTTACAGTTTTATCTACTGTGCCATCTTGTCTGCTTACCAAGCTATATGTTTCTTTGAGAATTATAGTGGGTACTCACTGACAATCCATAATAATCCTCCTGTCAGAATATTCACTTCCTTAAGCAAGGTCCATGAAACTTAAATCAACCCATTTTGCTTTCTTTTGTTAAGTGAGCTGGATTGCCAGACTATACTTTCTTTTCATCAATGATCCCTTTTGTATTAAGGAAGGCTATCATTAAAATGACATACTGCTTGTGCTCGTGGGTGTAACCCAATTAATTAGAATCTTGTTGCTTATGTCTTGCTTTCATGTATTACCACATGTACGACAAGCTTCATAAAGATTCAAATATAGAGCAGATCAGCATTGCACAAAATTGTACCCCACTGTAATCATTGGGACTCCCCATCTTACATGAATAAGAACTTTTTCCTCCAAAATAACGGCTTACTTAACCTCAATTACAGGGTAACCAGGTAGAGTATGTGTGTTGCTGGCATGTGAAAACAGGCTGAACTTGGGCAATATAGTAATTGCTAAAGTTGGCATCTGCCACATATGGGGCTGGTTGATAGTAGCATGTTACATTGGCTACATTTGGAATAATGTTTTGTTCAGCCAAGACACGGATTGCAAGCATGGTAATAAGGCTCAAAGTCTGCCTTCTTTCGTGGCCCATCAGGCATACTGTACTTTCATTGACTACACCATGCAGAGTCATTAAATAGTCATACTTGCGGTCTTCTAATCCCACAAAGTGGTTTTGCAAGTAGGACTCCAGCTTCCTTTGCTGTTCACCAATGTCAGAAAAGTCGATGAAAAACCTAGAACACATGTACCTCTGCAATGACTTCATTTCTGTTTCTGAGGCAGGCCTAAAGGCCCTTACTAAAAGGTTGCAATACTTAAGAAGACCACCCCCTCGGATCTCTTCAGGATTCCTTGTGGCAATAATCTTGTTACAAAGGTGATCAAATGCTTCCTGGAAATCTCCATACACACTCTCTCCAATAATGGTTGGGTGAAATGTTTCAGTCATTGGGTTTTGCGAACACTCATAAAAGAGCAGGAGGGAATCCAATTTAATCTGAAAGGAATCAACACTGAATTCAAACTGTCTCCTTAAAGAATCCACAAACTTGAGTTCAACGTTTTTGCCATGGTTGTTGGATAAGGAGATAAGACTCCATCGATCTGAGTCATTGCAGACTTTTACCATCTTCTGCACATATGCCTCCTGCAATAACAAAGGAACACAGATCGATTACACACATTAAGTTTAAAACAGACAGACATGAGAGGTAAATGCCAAAACAAATCTTCTGGTGAACAGTAGAGTTATTGCCCTATTTTTTCATAAGAAATTCTTGTGTAATAAACCTGTGAAGCCCTCCTACACATGTTACTTTGTATAATAGTGATGTGGAACCTTGGCACTCCAGATTCTTAGAAACTACAACTCCCTGCAAGCCTTGGTTGCAGAGTTGTTGTTTCCAAATTTCTGGAGTGCCAAGGTTCAACGTAAGCATTGTATAACATAGAATATGCTGAAGACTGACGTAGCAATCCACATTATTGTGAGGGATAGATTAGTAATGCACTATTAGACCCTCTTGTTGCAGCCAGATTAATTACAGTGCACATCAGGAGTGCAAAGAGGTTATAGGGATGACTAGTTATGGGCAGGTTTTTAAACTCCATAGCATTACTCCTTTATGATTAATATCACAGGCTTGTGAGAACAATGATACAACACATCTTTAGTTGAACTGCAATAGAACAATAATCTCTATTTGATACAATGCAAGTTATATGTGCCTGTTCCTATAAAATGAAGAAGGTACTGTGATCCCCAGCTGCTATTAGAGAAATGTCACTAGTACCACTTTTGTTTGTGAAAGCAAAATGAGTGTGAGGGTATTTATGTCTAGTAACACAATAATGTTTATGCTAAATTACAACTGTAAAAAAGTTCCTTTAAATGGGCACAAAAGGGTGTGTTTTACCATCTTTCCACTAGGGACACTGTTCCATTAGCCTTCCTATGCAAGCACCCGAATGAAACCAAATTAAAAGAACCCCTTTGTATACTAGTAATATTCTCTTTTCTAATTCCAAACCACAGCAGCTCCCTCCCTCTAATGCCCCCAAGGTGCAAGTGCAAACACACACACACTCGCTATTCTGTGTACCTTTAAGGTGAGGGGCGTGATCTTCTCTTTATTAACTCCATCGGGTAGGAAATCCAGCAGGCAATCCAGCACCACATCTTTGACAGTCTGAAACTCGGCCTCCCCCTTAAGATCGGCACAGAATATGAGGTCCAGGTCCTTGTAGCCCAACCCGCTGTCCTCGTGCAGGATGTGGCTGGCAGCTGATCCGTTCAGTCTCACGTCCCTGACCGCGATCCCCTTCTCCTCCAGCCGGCTCCTTACCACCTTCACTATCTGACTGGGTTTCATTTGCAGGGTCGGGAAGTTCCCCCTGCCGTGAATGGGGATGGTCTCGGTAAGGATGGCGTCCAGCCGCTGCACTTGCTCCCAGCTCAGTACATTGCAGTTAGCGCTGTCACAGCCCGTGCACGTCCCACTCTGGTCCCCGTCTGCCATGGTTCTCTGCCCCGTACACAGCTCACAGTGGGGTAGCTCTGGATCCTTAACCCTGGAAAAGAGAGTGAATCCGATCCCCACTGGAAAGGTAATGTTAATCCACCGTTTCTCCAGGGGCCACTTCCTTATGTGTCCCGATGAGTGGGTTGGAGCTGCCACACTGCGCCTCCCACACGCAGCCACACTAGATCTGACTGCGCTCTTCCCCTTTCTGTACTTTATATATAGTGCGATTTGTCCGAGTTGGACCGTGTCTGTCAGTGATTTACCCGCCCACTCCCGGACCGACACGCCCCCTTCATTATCATAGCGATTTGTTCGGGCAGCTCCTTTCCATAACCATAAGCCAGTGACTGAGCTTCGGTAACTCTTAGTATGTAGCCTTGGAATAGAAGCCACTGGGGGTGACGGGACTTATAGTTCTGATAGCGGGGGAGGGGGTGTAAAGAGTAAAAGTTGCAGAAGGTTTACACTGGGTAGTACAGTGTAACCACCGACATCAAGCGGAGTTGGTCCGGGTGGAGAACATTACAATTCCCTGCGGATCTAATGTAACTACAGCGTCACCAGCAAAAAAGCTGCAGGGCAGACTGTGTGGGACCCCAGTGACCTTACCCGCTCACCCACCCCCATTAAACACCGACACGGACCCTCTGGTGGTACAGCGCTTGTCTGGGCTTCCCTGCTCAAATGACAGCACTTAGTAGAGCGATCCTTGGAAATAATTCAGCCAATCAGAGGCCGGATACAGGATAACTGGAGGTAATCAGCAACGTTTGATTGGCAGTCGCCAAGACCCAATCAGAGAAGTATTACGCACATGTATTTTAGTGACGAACAAGCCTTGACACGATAGACCTAGTGCCCGGGTGGTGGGGGAATTGGAGTTCCGAGTTGAATGATGACTATTGAGTACGGAGGGGAGGGGGTCCTGTGTCTGTATTTATGGCTGTAGTCATGTAGCGCTGGAACAAACATAGACACGGTGATTTACGAGGCTTCAGCTTCCCACTGCTAAGAATGACCGCGAATTTGAACGGTTCCCTTGGCTGTAGACTCCACACGGGGGAGGGTTAACGGTGCGGGAGAAACTGGAACCTGCTCACACTGGGCCCCGTCTAAAAATGCGATTGGCTGGAGTTTGTCATCCCGTCAGCCAACAAAATGTTAGATATTTCCTGATTGCTACGGGTTAAAAGCAGAGACAGACACTGTGTGATACACCCCATATGTGTATAGCGATACCATGGGTATTGGGCTTTGTACACACATTGCACACACTATTAACATGCATATTGTACGCACATTCACACCATACACACATGCATATTGAACATACATTGCACATTCACTGCACACACAATTTACATGCATATTGTACATACATTGCACATTCACTTTGCACACACATTGTACACACAATTTACATGCATATTTTACACACACATTCACATTGTACACACATTTCACATTCACTTTGCACACACAATTTAAATGCATATTGTACATACATTGCACATTCAATTTGCACACACATTGTACACACACAATTTAAATGCATATTGTACATTGCACATTCACTTTGCACACACATTGTACACAAACAATTTACATGCATATTGTACACACATTGCACATTCACTTTGCACACATATTGTACACAAACAATTTACATGCATATTGTACATATATGTCGGTACCGTGTCAATGGCTCACCACAGTCACCGAACCACTAGTGACTTTTTTTTATTCTCTCATTTTCTCAAGATTTTCTCATGTTTGTTTGCCCAGAAAGCTGCATGTCTTATCGCTAATCTCCGGAAAGGGAAGAGAGATAATTTATTATGGGCGATTGTTTGCAATCAGTCCTGATTACCCAATTTTTATAGAGCCAAACTATGGCATTGCATCTATATCATGGAGCAACAGTGCCCACTTTTGTCCATTTGACGCATAGCACTCACCTTGCACAAAGAAAGAGCCTCTACTGTTTGTCTCTGCCTTTTAATAATGTTAAACCCCCTATCAGATATTCTAAGACAAGCTTGTGAATGGGCTATTGCTCTGAATCCACATTATATTTCACTAGATCTATTATCTGTTCTCTAAAGAAAGAAACATATTTGGTAGTTCAGCAGCTCTGGGGTTATCCAATTTCTCCACTGCAGTTATATACAAGAAAAGATCAGACGGGATGAAGAAGGCTGGAATCTCAATGGGTATTCCAATGTCCAGTCTGTGTTTACACTAGCCATTGCCTTCTATCTTTAGTACTAGCAGCGCACAAGATTCACTAAGTATTGTACTTATAACGCAGAAACATGCTGAAATCTACCGTGATACTTTTTAGATAATGACAGGCAAATACAGTATGACATACATTTTAGAATGAACTTACTATTTAAAAAAACAGAATTGCAATGCTTTAAGTGGATGAAAACAAGACGCATAGCTGTAACCACCATGGTCCCTGGCAGTTTTGTGCAGTATTTGTGTCATTTGTTTTTACACAGACTGTATAAGTGATATAATATGTATCATACCATACTGTATATGAAAAATTTCCTTATGATTAAACACCATATAAAGTATATATATATATATAAAAGCAAAATATATTCCTAGTGCACATCCAATGCAATTTGGCTGAATGCTGTATATAGTAGATTGCTGATAAAGATCCTGCCTTTCTCTAAGTACAAATAAATGCATTTGTCGATACAATTCAACAAAGATGAGTGAAAACGGGTGTGCGTTATGCCGTAAATCACAACATTTTGCCTGTTTATACATAGGTTTTAATATATGCTATGCACAAGTCTCACTTTATATTAACATGGAGGTTGTATCTCATGATAACCTGTATATAGTGGGCCTTGATCATTATGTAAAGGGGTTGATTTTATGTGTTTGACTTGATCAAGGTCCAAGAACAGAAACAGGGCCTGTAATGTTTTTTTAACTGCTAATAAATTTATTTGAAGAAATAGTACGCTCAAAGTGAGCTATTCCTTTATTGCATAAATTGAAGAACGGGTGGTAAAGGAGCTATGACTTTAACAACTTTACTTAAAGTGTATGTATACTGAAAAAAATGAGTTTGCGTCGTATTAATCTATAAATAAATACATGTAAGTAGCACTTACTCTGAGGTGTGTGTGTTGCTGCATGCCTTCAATACTACTTTAGTATTATATAGTATTATATTATTTAGTATTATTATTTAGTTTTACATAATATTATAATAGTACTTTTTTTGCTCCGGCTGACCACTGACCTGACTATTTTCACTCATACCAACTGTCAATGCTGCATACAGTATACAACACACCAACTGTCAAACCATTCCAGCTACAGCAAAACTGCTTACAGAAATGCTAATATGTAAGATGTTTAAGATTGGATAGCTAAAGAAATAGTGGGCAGATTAACAAAAAAATGGTACAGTGATATTTGGGATGAATTATTGTTTCCACTAATGGGCAATTAAAAAAAAAACAAATTAGGCAGTTTACATACCCTTTAACTTTAGTGCATATGTACACTAATGCAGGCTATAGTAAAGTAAAACCAGAAACAGGAAAAGTCAGAGGAGCCGGCAGTGGATCACGCTCAAGGGTAAGTACTGTACCTTTACTCCTGGCTCCTGTTAGATTAATTGAAGAACGAGAGCCCTTTACCTAATGTATTTATTTTGTATATTTCCAGTATATGCGCTATTTAATCATCTTTTAGTGGTACCCGGGTATATCTATCTGCAGCAAGTAAAACACAAGTTTTATCAGACCAATACTGATCACACAATACTGCAATCGAAAACCAGGTTGGGGAGCCTTAATGCAACATTCTATGGCCCAAGGGACTTGGAAAGAAAATCTGTCCAGTCTACTATTGGGGATTCTCAAGCTCATAGCAATAGCCCAAGCATTGCAAACATTTCATGCCCTAATTCAGGGAACAGCTGTATGCATACGGAATGCCAATCAGGCAGCAGCAATATATACTGTATATACGGAAACGGAGGAACCACGAGCCACAGCATGATGAGGCAGTTACAACTAATTATGGATTATGCTCAAGATAATCTAGTAGCAATAACAGCCCTGTACATTCCAGACAGGAAAAATCAACAGGCAGACACTCTATCAGGAGTACAATTGGACAATGGAGCCCTTAATGTGACAGTATTCAAGAGGATAACGGCCAAGTTAAAGAAGCCAGAGATTTGATCGCTACAGGCAAGAATCGGAAACTGAATTCCCCCCCCCAGATTTCTGGACTTCCAGGCCAGGGCAGTGGATGCTTTGGATCAGAGTTGGGACGGATTGACAGCTTATGTGTTTCCTCCAATAATGATAATTTTCAAAGTTTTGAGGAAGATCTACAGCTCCAGAATGAGGGTAATAGCCATCATTCCGGATTGGCCTAGGTATCCATTGTTCAAGAGGCTAGCCTGCAGGGAACCAGTTCCGTAACATATAACCTACTGTCTTGATTGAAGGTGGTCTATCCGAATCTGGCACCTTGAAGCTTGATAGGTCAAGGATAAAGGCAAATCCATCAGGGATTTGCCTCAGATTCCTCCAAGGAGTCATGAGATAAGACCACCATGACAATTGTTACTACCTCAATGATTTGTTTGGTTGTTTATTATCCTTTCAGGCTCAAGGAAAGGGGAGCCAGAAAGCATACATTTCTCAGGAGAAGGTACCCCCCCCAAGAGAATTACTTAACTAGAGGTCTGTCAGCATCTTGGGCAGCAGAAGAAGGGGCAAATACAGGTGAGCGGTGTAGAGTAGCAAAATGGTCCATTCCAACCATCCACTTTTGTAAGCACTACAAGTTGGATGTAAGAATGGCCTTGCAAGCAGGCGTTGGTCACAAGGTGTGGCAAAAGGTGGCTTCAGATTAAATTAGTATATTATTTCAGTTTAAAGATTTGTCTTATAGTTTCATTTCCCTCCCATTTAACATTGCTTGGGTATTAACCCATTCAGTGCTGACTGATGGATGGACAGGAAAGTGAAAACTCCTATTATACTTACCATGAGTTTCTTTTCCTGGCAATCCCTTCAGGCCGCACTCCCACCATTTTTTCATATTTTGACTTTGCTTTGAAACCAGACTACTGTACTGCCACGTGGGGATCATTTATAACATTGGGAGTGTCTGTTTTCTTTTGTCCCAGCTGGCCCATTTAGGGCCACTTTTCATGACCATAGAGCTAAAATGGCATTTTTGTAGTTGTGTAAACACTTGCAGAGGGATTTACTGGGAGGTGCTTGGGAGCTGAAGCATTTCCTTAAAGGGTTTAAGTTGTGCTAACAGATTTCCAATAGGCTAGCCAAACCTTAACCCCTAGGTTGGGGCGGCTGCGCGAGTATTGCTAGAGGTACTCCCACAGCTGCCATAGTCTATTTACCTGAGGCTGCTCGTCTCTTTTAGCGTGTTTAACGGCAGCTGACAGATGGTGTTAAATACATACTTGAAGGGAGGTTTACCCAGAGCTACACAGTGAATCTCTTCCGAGAGATTTGCCCAGAGCACCTGCTGTTTTGGGTGACTCTACCTGTTGGAGCCTTATTTAATAGAAAGGTGCAATATTTTGGCTGTGTTTTAATCTATGGCAATCAATCGCCTGTTTTCAAACGTTTTATAACTACTAGACCAGTAAAATGGTATCACCTGATTTGTTAAAGTAAATTAACAGCTCAGGCAAATTTTTGTGCATCTTATTGAATAAGCCTGGCGTTCAAAGGCAGCAATTAACTAAAAAGGCTTATGTAACATGTTAAAATGTGCTTCCCTGCCTTTCTCCCTAAACCAAAAACATCTGTATCTTTAGTTGCCAAGACTATTTGCTTCCCACAGACTTTGTTTAGAGATCATTCCAGGCACTTTGTCACCATTCCTTAGCTCTGGAATAGTTTGAACAATAATATCATGTGGTAAATGCCAAATGACAATAGTTCTTAATATGTTTAATTTTATTTTTTTATTACAATGATTCTGAAATCTGAGTATGTTTCCTTTAATAAAGTATATTTTATATATACAGAAAGTGCTGCTTTCTGCATTACACGTGTCTGGTGTCATTATAGCTATCAGCTGACATTACTGATGTACTACAAGAATTTAGCACCCAGCTCGTATTTTACTGGTTGGTAAATCCATGCATCTATAAGGGCCCATTGGAATAAAACACACAGATAATTTTTGTTTTAGCCATAACCAATAATATTTAGCCTTTGTGCATACTGGCCAGCACTTACTATATCCAAAATGTAACTACTACAGCACCTACAGCTACAGCTAATCATTTTGCTTAAGTTTCGGTAACTATTTTGCATGAAATGTGTTGGCTGAATCTCTGAACATACTCAAGAATGCTTATAGTAGATGTCTTCATGGTCATGCAGAATATCCAAGGTTAGTAGCTACATAGCATTTAAATGCATCCATGTAATAATGACATAATACCCATCATACTATAAATACACAAGGAGATAGGGGTAACCAAGTAGGGACGTAACATTTCAATAATGTACTTATATATTGCTCCGTGGGGCCCCACATTCCTGACACAATTGGCTTTCCATAGTAGCATAGTAATTGAGGTTAAATAAAGACATCCATCAAGTCCAACCTTTTTACCCTACTTAAACAATACCTAACAGTTGATCAGGGGGGAGGGGGGGATTCCTTCCTTACGCCAAATGGCAATTGGAAAGTATCCCTGGATCAAACGGAAGTAGTATATGTAGTAATACCAGTAATTCTCAATATAAAAGTAATTCTCATCTTGTGCAACTTCGGAATAAGATAAAATCTTAACTGGATGCAAAGAAACTCTATTTCCTTTGTATTGATCATACCTTGCTCAAATCCTTGATCAGTATGACACCCTTCTTATCGGTGACTTTCATCACCCAGTTACCCTGTTTTTATTACCACTTTAATACTCTATATTCATCTCTGGAGAGATTGGAAGTGATCACTGCTTTATCAAAGAGATTTAATATCTTGGGTAAATAATGTTACAAACAAATCCACACTGAGAAAGCCACTCAAGAATGGATACCAATTAGAGCCACTCAAGAATGGATACCAATTAGATTCCAAGTACCCACCCACATCTGCTGGCTGAGATCCAGTTCAATTCCCTCTACCATCTTGCTCCCCCATCAATTCTAAGAGATCTTTCAATGCTCTTTGAAGCCTCATTCACCAGTTGGTGCTGCGTGGCTGCAGTGCTCTTTCAGGCTCTTGAAGTTTTACGAACAGTTAGCGTTACTTTAAGCCTTGGTTTGCGGTGGATGCGCAAGTACCAGAAGAGACACTCGTCGCAAGCCTATTTACCAGATGCTGAGCATGTAAGTAATTAACACCAGATGATAGCTGGCGTTAAATACTTACGTGCAGGTGAGATTCACCCAGAGCCTCACAGCCTCTGGTAAATCTGCTATGGTAGATTTGCCTAGAGTGCATGCGGCTCTGGGTGAATCTTCATGTTGGTCTTCTTAGAGCTTACTGTAGCAGTATCTTTTCTAGCAAAAATCTTTTCAACATAATTTTTCGGGGCAAAAATGTGAAGATCCTTAATTAGGGAAAATGGATGACTTTGCAGGTGGATATGAGCATGCCAAACAGCTGGGGTATTACACTGGGAATATGGTGAATGATTCTGGGGTCTTCTGATAGAGAGGGGCAAAATCAGAAGTCCAAAGGACATTCTGGTCAGCATCAATTAAGGAACAGTTTGACTTGACTGCAAGGTGTTGAAAAACAAAAATATTACTTTTCCTTTAATCGGTTTGTGAAAGTTCAATCAGATGACTAGCAAAATGTCTTTAAAAACTGAACTAACTGAACTGTCCAATTAATCTAGCTAACTTGATACCACTGATTTTCCCTTAATTAAGTATAGTTTGACTATCAAACAAACCTGTCACTCCCAAATAATAGAGGCCTAAGCCCCACTAGGAGTGAGTTGTTGCATTTTGTGATCCGATTCTGTGTCCATTGACCTTAATAATGGAATTCATGAGAACTATATCTCATTATGTGTTTTATGATACATTAAAATAGTATCCATTTTTCGCATTATCCTCATTTTCTGTTAATTTTTTACCACAGCACACTATAATGCACTGCAGTAGAAGTCAATGGGAGTGCAAATAAATTGCAAAATACTGTACATCAACACATAATATATGTACTGTAGTACGGATTTAAACAGAACTTCCAACTACTTCCTGTGAAGCATTTCCTGTTCTTGTTTTGGCAAGAAGTGGTGCATGCAAAAGGTGGAGGAGAGCTAGCTGAAAAGAAAGAGCAAGGTGACCAAAAAGGAGCATGTGTGGGTTGGAGGTGTTTGGAATTGGTGTTAGATACAGGGAGTTGATATTGTTGAAGTTGGTGTGGTGGCTTATTTTGGGGGGAAGCAGAAAAGTGTGGATTTATTGATGGACATGTGTGGTTGCAGGTTGTGATCACAAAATGGCTGCCAGAAAAACATTTTCTACAGAAGATTTAATTGTAAAAATTCAAAATCACCCTGAACCGTACAATAAGAGATATTTGAGATATAAAGATAATAAAACCAGTTGATTGGTTAACATTTACAGACAAGCAAAATTATAAAATGATCAAAACACTATAGAATTACTTCTATCAAATGTGTTTTTTTGTGATATTTTGACTAATAAATGTATTATAATTCATATGTGTTTTTATTTTTGTGATATTTTTACTGTTATAGTGTATGATGCATATTTTTACTGTGATATTTTATTGTGGTATAATAACATTTTCTTTGATTTTATACTTTTTGAGACCTGTGAAGTAATAGAAGTTTACAGAGTAAGTGGTATGCACTTATTTAGTGTGATCACGTTAATAAAGCAAACTGTTGTTTGAAGTTCCAATATATGATATCGGTATCGATTTAAGGAGAGACATCTGGGCGTATGATCGTTGTAATGTGGAGTGGTATCAGGTTCTTTTTAATTACCAGACCAGAGAAGATGAAATTCTGGTCTGGTGAGAGATTTTTGACTTTTTTTATATTTAATGCTATTTATAAATGGGTGAATTTTCGCCTTTTTGCCCCTTTCTCCCTTTTGTTACATTTTTTGCAGTTTTACCAGAATTTTCGACAAACATCTTTGCTTACTGGAAAGTTCCATTAACATAACTATTTCTTATACAGCACTATGGTATGTTTCTATATTAAAGGACAACAATATAAAAAAAAAACATCACCCCCATTACATGTCCACACTTCCAGCAGCTGAAATCACTTACTCACATTTACATCTGTGCTGCCCTCCCTTAGATATCACACAGCAAAGATGAGTGCTAAAAGCCCGCCTCCTAGAAGGCCCAGGGCCATGATTAACATAACACTGGTCATTGGCTGGTAGGAATGTCTGTTACAACTCTCTCCTCCTCTGCCGGTTAAACAAACTTGAAATGTCCAGTTGCTAGGATACAGCCTACATAATCAAGCTGATGAAGAGTGGGTGGAGGAGTGTTTTCTCGCATGCTAGCTTTGAATGACAGTTAGAGGCACACAGAATTGTTACGCCCTCTTCACAGCATGGCTAATAGAAGGCTAATGGAAGTCAGAGAGAGGCTTAAAATCAGGAAACAAAATGTATGGAGAGGGCTGCATACCTTTACTCTTTTAAAGCAATTAAAAAAAAATGCATTGAGGCAATACAGTTATCCTTTAATGTAACTGGTTTGATAATTAGCTGCAGTTTGCTGAAAATAGGCAATACTAAAAAATTTGTCTTATTAATAAAAAAGAGAAAATTCGCCTGGGTTTTACACTATTTATAATATTTTTGCTGAAATAAAACACCACATGTGTTAGGCTATTTGTAAATAACTAAGATAGATGTTCAGTGTGTATTAATCAATTTGATACAATTTTGATCCACCGGAGAGTATTACCTATTTACCGTCATTTGCGCTGAATTTAACTTATTGCCATATTTTCAGCATTATTAGTGCTACTTTTTGCTATATATTTTTACCTTTGATGGAAATTCGCCTTTTTAATAACTTTATAAGAAAAGTTGAAAGTTTAAAAAATTGTGGTCTGGTGGCAAAAAAAAGCAAAAAGAATGCCCCTATATAAATATGTCCGTTAGACCCCCATTGGACTTTATTGGTAAATAAAGAAAATAGAAACCTTACGAAAAAAGAAATCTTAAAAAAGCAAAAGAAAAACTTAAAAAAGTGAAATCTCAGATTGTATTACAGTAGATGCTGGAAAATAGTCTAACACCCCCCTGGGTACTAGTCTAACACCCCCCTGGGTACTAGTATAACACCCACTGGGTACTTATTAGTATTGGGAAACACTCCACAATGTACTGACACCTTTCATGGACCTATTGGCAGGCTAAATAAATGACTGGCCACACTACAATGCAACAGAATCGCGCATGCGGTGTGCATGTTAACGCACATGCATGATTGCATGTGTGATTCCGGCACGTTCTCATGCATTTACACATGCAATTTTAATTTCAAAGGGGGAAAAATGGTGCATGCAAAACGGAAACAGGTGCACAATCGCATGCGCATCGGAAATCATGCAAAAAACACGCTAGTATAGCCTAGCCCTTATGCATTTTTGCCACCTCAAACTTGGCAAATTTGAATGGCTGTAAAAGTAGCGGTAATGACTTTTCTTCACTGGTTATCACTGCTTTATAAATAGCCCCTGCAGTTACGCCCCTGATCTTGCAGATTGAAGGACTTCAGTGTTAAGCCTCATACACACGAGAGATCGTGGGGATCGACCCTCATTGCACAATGTGTATGCACAGCCGTTTTGTCTGACAATCATGCCCTGTATGGTCGTTCAGTCAGGGCTCATTGATGATCTGCCTGGCGGATTGGGGCAACGAGCCCAGACCAAACAGCCATTTAGGCCGATAAAGCACCCATACACATCATGATTATTGCCCGAAATGGCCATGCATACACATATGCACCTTTATTATGCTAGACATCTTTATTATACAAACATACAGCAAGAAAGGTGTATGTAATTTAACATGAAAGCAAATGTCTGCCTAGCACGCTGAACTATTATGGTTTAATTGATCCTAATATTACAAAAACATTTTCATTGTGCCGCTTTCATTTACTAATTTGTTTAATAAAACAGTACATATTCTGGTACAAGTCATTCTGAATTGAGAAAGCCATTCAAATGACTAGCGAAATGTCTTCAAGAACTAAACTTTATGTCCAGTTAATCTAACATAATACAACAGATATACCATGACCTGGATGCATGAGAAGATTCTCAAGCAAAACAGTAAAGACTTTTTTTTTTTTTTGTTCATTCGTTTTTATTCAAGAAAAATAACAGTGTTTGTTGTTTATATTAAACCAATAAATTTACAATTACATAAAAAAAACCATAACAAAATTTTGTCTGGATTGGTTATTACTGTCTACCCATTTTATATTACATACACACATTGTTCTTTTACCAAGCCTTGTTTGAGGGGACTCCGTACCATGGCGCATCCGCGAGGACCCCGTCCCGCATTCCTCCCCCCTCATTTCCCCATTCTTAGGGACCAAATGTCCCAAATTTTTGACCATTTCACTAGAGTGCCTTGTAGCGCATGTGCCATGTGTTCCCCATCCTGAATCCACCATATCTTATTTATCAGCTCTTCTCTAGTGGCTATGCCCCCCTTCCAATATTTTGCTATTAACCCTCTATTTGCGGTGCATATATATCTCAACAAAGTTTGAGCTTGTTTGTTAAGTCCTGTCTGGGGTAGATTGAGTAGTGCTACAAAAGGGGTAAGTTTAACGTGTTCTGAGAGCACTTCATTGATAAGCTGTTCACAGATATCCCAAGTTTTCTGGACCTCGGGGCAGCCCCACCAGCAGTGGAATAGGTCCGCTTTGCTGCCGCATCCCCGGAAGCATAGCCCTGTGTGTTCAGGGTTGATTTTATTTAAGAAGGCCGGAGTGACATACCATCCATACAGAATCTTAAATGATTTTTCTTTGATCAGGATGTTAGCCGTGCATTGTGCTGAAGCTCTGTATATTTGGGACCACTGATGGTCGTTCATAGTTTCCTGTGTGTATTTCTCCCAAGCCTGTGAGGCCTTGGATTTTATTGGTTGTAGTTCGTGGAATAGTTGTTTATATATAAGAGTGATCATACCACGGGAGGAGTGATTATTTATGCAGAGTTGTTCAAATGGGAATGGTCCCTTGGGGGAGCAGGCTTGTGTAATTGTTCTAGCGTAGTTAGCTATTCTGGTATAACTGTACCATAAGTGTGATGGGATTTTAAATTTGGATCTAGCTTGGTCCCACGATAGGGGTACCCCCGATAGGTCCAATATGTCTGAGACTCTGTTAATATTCAGTGGTTGCCACAGTTTTTCGTTTATGATAGTGTGTTTGCCTCCCAGATATGGGGTAAAAAAGAGGGGAGTATGTACTTAGGGGAAAGGTATGAGTATGTGTTTTCTGTTATATTGGTCCCAAATCTCCAGAGTATCTTTTATGACAAAATTGTCCTCTAGGGGCATTATTTTTCGGTCTTTGGGAAGGATCCACAGGATCGAGGAGGAGTGGAAGGGTGCTAATTGTGTATTTTCTAGGTCCACCCATTTGGTCCTGCCCGGTTTGTGTAGCCACTGTAGCATTTGAGCCAACCTTGCTGCGTTGTGGTATGTGTACAGCCTGGGAAGTGCAAATCCCCCTTTGTCTTTATGTCTAGCCAAATAAGTTTCTCTTATTCGGGGTCTTTTGCCTTTCCATATGAATTGGTTAATTTCTCTCTGTAATCCTGCCGATGCGCCCCCCTCCATTTCGGAGTTTCTGCATATGAGAGACAGTCATCTTTCTGTTCAGTAATGAAAAAGTATATCAGACAATTAAAACTAAACCTTAATAACCTTAAAAAACATTTAACATAACTTAAAACATTTAAGGCCTCTCTACATTTCAGAGATGGCCGGGAAAGGAGCATCCAATTGCTCCTTTGCATCTTGTTGTCCTCCAAGGGATCTGCAATTAGATCCCTCCTTGTGAGGGGTATGTCTGTTCCTGAGGAACGTCTGAGCATATCTCGGGTGTTGTAACCCGCGGTATCTGCCTCCTCGCCTCTTGGTTTAATTTGGGTTCAAATTACTTATATAACGCGTTCTGTATGTATGTTGTACCTTACTGTAGCTTACTTATTTTGGGTCCCTTCTCTCATTGGGGTACCTCCTTATGGTGTGTTGGCCCCTCCTTCCCTCCTGTTTTTTGGGGTAGGTTTTGTAATCTGTATATATGTACTTAGCTCCTATAATTTTTTCCCCGGGCCCCTTTCCCTCTAGTCTCTTTATTCCCTCCTTTTTATTACTTACTCCTTCCCCCTGGGGAGGTATGGTTCCTTAATTGTCTATCATGCTATACAATATTTCTGGAGTGTCCTTTGGGATTGTTGTCCTAGTGATCCGGTGGGTTATGCCACCGGGCCATCAAGTCATATCGACGATAGTTCCCCCCCCAACCCTCCCCCAGGGGCCTTCCACTGAGTTATAAAGCCTGCATGTATACCTTCTGTATCCTTTGTTTATTGGCCATAGGTACTGTTGGCTTAGGCCTGTTAATTGCTCTCCATAATTTATATTATTTTTTGGTTTGCTTTATTTTACGGTCGATCCCTTTCCTTTTCGGCCCTCATGAGTTTAAGTTACCCTTATTTGCACTACCAGGGGGTTCTGTCCTAACCTGGCTTTGTGGTGAGTTATTACACTTGTCCGTGGCCCCGGATTGGGTATCGTAGGAGGCTCTTCGAGTCCCCTGTTGTTGTCCCTTTGTTAACCCCAGAGACCTAGGGGAGGGTTGTTACGTACGAATTCCTCAGTATATCAGTGAGTTAGTACTGTTATTCACATAAAACATAATATTACCAAACATATTCAATATTAAGGAGTGTTTAACTTGGTCTAACCAAAAGCATAACCTTATATGTAAAATACCATTTCTTTGACTGGTGTATGTAAAACTTTTAGGGAAGGGTTGAGAACTCGGACAGGGCTGCATTGTGGTGCGGGGGTGCTCCATATTTTTTGTTTAGGATGAGTTTGATTGTTCTTTTTAGTTTATATATTCGCCGTCTTGTGGCTCGTATATATAATTTGGTCCCGACCCGGGAAGTTCACCAAGTTGCCCCATCTGTCCAGTGCTGCACTTCCAGGCCGGCCCCCCTTTGGTGGCGAGCAGTGCTCTTCGCACTAATTGTGTGAGTTACTTTTGAGGTCAATTAGCATCAGTCCGGCTTCGCTTATCCCTTTCGTAGGTCTGTCTGGGGATATATACTGGAGTCTCCGGCGCCCTCAGCCCACCCCCACCCTTCGTTTGCTGGGGTGTACCAGTGCTCCAGG
The DNA here is from genome assembly GCA_019447015.1 of Hymenochirus boettgeri. Lineage (NCBI taxonomy): Eukaryota > Metazoa > Chordata > Amphibia > Anura > Pipidae > Hymenochirus > Hymenochirus boettgeri. Next base: position 162,641,974 of record CM033473.1, on the reverse strand, counting down.
TGTTTGGGTTTTGCAAGAATTATGTTCCATTCTCTTTTGGGAATACAGTCAGGAGTGTATGACTTGGGGTTGGTGTGTGCCAGGGAGGTCACTATAACTTCTAAGGATTTCATATCCATGCTCCCTTAATCAAGTGGTTTGGCATTTCTCTGCGTTAATTCCTCCGTATTATTCTGCGTTAATTCCCATCCATATTTAGTATTGGTTTTTATAGATGGATGAGTTTTTGTTTTAAGCGGGCTTGTTATGTGGGTGCCCTTTTCCTGTCCCGGCAGGATTGTCCCCATCTTTGTGGAGGTGTTAGCTCGCTTGACCCTCTCATTTGTGCTTTGGGTCCCCCCGGGCAGATCAGCTATCCCACCCGTCCCAGGGAGCCCCCCCAGTCCCGAACCACCCCTCCGCAGCAAAGTGTATAATAAAAGTATATATTTTAGGTACTTGCGGTTGGTAGTGGCGTTAGCTGAGCCCCTGTGAGATCGTCGGGGAGTGAGGGCCTCCATTGTGGTGGCTTTGTGGCTTAGCACTGACTTGGGTCCATGAGGGGGTTGGAGGGGAGGTCCTCGCGGAGTCCACCTTGGGTTGATTCTGTGGTCTTTCTGTGTTGATATCCAATCTACGGAGGAAAATCTCCCTGTCTTCCATTGAGGAGATGGACACCTGTCTGCCGTTTTTCGTCACTATTAGCCTGAAAGGGAATCCCCAGCGGTACTTTATGTGGTATTGGTTAAGTAGGTCGATCAGTGGTCTCATCTCTCTACACCTTTGCAGCGTTGTGGTTGATAGGTCTTGGAAGAGTTTAATATGCTCGCCCTTGAATTCAATATATTCCTTGTTTTGTGTGGCTGTCATTATGGCTTCTCGGGCTTTGTAGTGGTGTAGCTTGCATATAATGTTGCGTGGGGGTTCTCCAGCTGGGGGTCTGGGCCTCAGTGCTCTATGGGCCCTGTCGATGTCCATCTCCCTTGGGGGGGGTGTCCCCCAATATTTGTTGGAAAAGTTGTGTTAGGGATGTTTCAATGTCTGTTACTGTTTCTGGGATCCCTCGGATTCTGATGTTGCATCTCCTGGATCTGTTCTCGATATCGTCTTGCTGGTCCCGCAGTAATTGTATGTCGTGCCGAATCTCCTTGAGTTCGGTGTCTGTCTGTTGGCAGAACCTGGACAAGTTGTCTGTGGAGGTCTCTAGCGAGGACACTCTCTCTCCCAGAGATGCAATCTCTAATTTGACCTCCCGTATTATCTGGGCTTGGGAGGTATGAATTATTTTCTCGATGTTCGAGTATAGCATGTTTAGGTCACCTCTTGTGCAGGGAGTGGAGTCTTCTGTCTCTTCCTGGGAGCCGGCGCCATCTTGCGCGCCTCGTGGGGTGAACGGGAAGAACCCTTTAAGGTCCGATTTAGCCCCTCCGGTCCTCTTCGGTGGCATTTTTGGGTGTAGGAGAGGTCACTGCTGTGTTAGGTAGGTATTATTATTTATTACCTTCTGTGCTGAGAAGTTCTGGCCCCAAGCTAGTGATAATAGTGCTTAGGCGGGAGAGCACCGCGGGAAGACGTCCGTTCACATGCTCAGTCAGACTCCGCCCCCACAGTAAAGACTTTTTTAAAGAATTCTGTAACATTAACCTCAGTAAAAATGCAGCCTTTTGTTCTTCGGTGTCTAATAAAACAGATAAAACCTAGACTGAAGATTATCATGTAGTAGTGAGTAAATTGCAGCCCAGAATTTAAATGATTTAATTACACATTATTTAGCAATGCTTCTATGATTCCGGATCTAAAGATTTGTTTGCTTTGCAAACAAAATATAAAAATATAATTTATATATAAAACCTTTAATAGTTTTCTACGGAAATGTGAAAATTGGGTTTGACTATACTGAAATAACTGTAAAGCACATGCAGGTTTTATGTATGTTTACTCTGAGGCTTAACAGAATGGAAAAGTAAATGTCACCTATAAAGATGTAAACATACCTTTACCAGTCTGTAATAAAAATAATCTTGCACTTTCCTCATTAACGTTTATTAACTCCTGTTAGGGGAGTTGATATTTATGCAGCCTTAATATTTATTATTGTATTTGTGAAGAAATTGGTAGGTAAGGTGAAACCTTGACAAAAAGGTTCTCCTTGAAATGTGAGACACCAGTAAATAGAGGTTTTGCCCCAAGCATTGCATTGTGCACAAACAGTACTTTCTTTATATCAGGAGTACAGGTTTACAGAAAATTAGACAATTTGCTGTTATTGGATGCTTATGTTTTCTGTATTATGTCTTAAACTTATAATGCCAATGTGCAATATTATTTTGGGGGACTTAAAAGAAGCATTTCCCCCATATAGGCTTTTTACCCTTTCAATCCTTAAAGGGAGCTATTGGGCTATTTTGGGCAATGGCTTTTTTGGCTTTTTTTTACTAAAATGCTATGGGCATCAAATTCAAGTTTAACCATTGTGAAAACAAAAGTATTTTTAAAGAAAGTCCTTTGTTTTACCTTCTCAGTGATCCCTCATTAAAGGGGAAGTTCAGTGCAAATACATATGCCTTTTAGAAAAAAGAGCAGTATTTTTCCATCCCAATGACCTTAACCTGTCCATTCAGCATTTTGTTTGTGTATAAATAAATGCAACCGAAATACTGACTTCCTGTTTGCATTCCCTTGACCCAGCACCTGGGTTGATTCAGTTGCTCAGTAGAGATCTGAGCATGTTTGACCCATCCAACAGCCAATCAGTAGAAATTACTGTTAGGAACATTCCAAGGGAGTGATGCATCCTGGGAAGAAGAAGGACCGTTAGAACCTGAAATGTTAGCTCACTAATGTCAACAGCAGGGAACAGCAAAAGGTATGAAATCAACTGATTTTCCAAAATGGGAGAGAATATGTAGAGAATATGTAGAATATCTAAGAAGGCATTACACAAACTAACAATTTAACAAATATTGCTAATTTCCACTGAACTGTCCCTTTAAGAATTGTAGATGAAGGTATTCAGAAGATCTGACAACAAATGTTTGAAGAAAAAGCCCTTCTTGCTTCCCCTGGCCTCACTTCTAAGACTGCACAGACCCTCCCAAGTGGTGTGTGCCAGCACAATGCTCCTTGATGATGATAAAGAAGCAACAGTGCATGCATACGATGCAGAGAGGGCAATGATCTCAGCAACGCAGACTCAGCAGTGATGTCTGTAAAGGGATGGAGTGTATTTCTCTTCAGAGCTCCATAACTGAATACCTTGAAACGGAATGTTCAACAAGTGATAGATAGACAAATAAAACTCATTAAAGCCATGACAGAGCAAAATCTTAACTAAATTTACCCTTTAGATCCACAATTGTAATAGTAAATCATGATTTCCAATGCACTTTCGACTCTCACTAAACTTACCTAACTTCCAATTGAACAAATTAACAGAATTGTAATGGAATAAATCTACATTAAATTTAGAGTGGTCCAAGGCCCCGTAATGAGTCTAGCGTGTTTGCCTTTCAATGACATTTAATAATATCATTTTAAGTGTGGGACTTACTATCAAATTAAACTTGGCACTTACTATACAGAAAGCAATTAAATAAATCATGAGAGCACTCACATGTTTGAGAGTTCTTCTGAATTTTACAGGAACAGCTTCTTTGTCCTAATTGTAAATGATAAATTCCTATTGCTTAAAAGAGCACTCAGAAGCATTTGTGAATTGGTTCCCATAACTAAATAAAACATGCTGTATTTGTTTAGTCAAGCCATTATTTTTGTACCATTACTTCCTACTCACCAAAAGCTAGAACAGTATCAAACATAACAGTTATGTTAAATTTAAGAAAATGACTTTATGAAACGGATTTTGGTTAATCTCTCTAACTGCTCTTGAAATAGAGACCTTTAAAAATGTTGACAGTGTTGGTGTAGGCAGGGCCGGATTATCCACAAGGCACCCGAGGCAAGTGCCTGGGGCCACGGATGCCAGGGGGCTCGTCCAGGGGCCTCAGTATCAATAAAGTTGCATTAGTTGACTTGGCTGCATATCTCCCTATGAAAAAAACAATAAAAATATGAATTTGATAATATGATAAAGAAAAGGGGAAAAATATAAAAATACTTTTCTTTAAAAGTTTTTATTCACTAAAATATTTAATAAAAAATTATTAAAACATCTAGTCCTACTTAATCTTACATTCAGTGAAGGCCCACGGTGTTTCACAGCTTTATTCACTCTTGTGGGAAACAAATCCAAAATAAAAAGCATAAAAATGTTAACAATAAAGGTGTGTTTTCTTTTAAAGAATTCACTCAAACAGCCTGTATCTGAGATGCCCTGTTTTAAGGAATCTTATAAAAATAGATTTATGCTAAAAATCCTCAAACATTTTCGGGGAGATACAGTATTATAACTTCCCAATTTACACAATCCCGCGGTGCAATACCGGGATTGCTTGATCGAGTAAAGGTAAGAAGAGCTGCGCGAGTTTAAAGCCCCACGCACGACAGGGCCCTTGATGTTGTGTAACTGTTATAAAATGCTCAGTCCAGTTCAATGTTACAAAGACAACACACATGCCCTCTAAATTTCCCCATACCTTCTTACATAAGTCCAAATGGTTCTGTCCATACTTAAATAACTTTTTGGTGTGGATGTCTTATAATGTCCCATACATTACAAAGGGTGCCCAAGTATATAATATAATGTTTGTTGTTATGCAACTATAACAAGATACCAATACAGTAATACAAACACTGCACATTTGGTAACCTCTTAACATACTTTATTGTAACAACTTCTGTGTCACAGCAATGTTTTAAATGTTTTGCTCATTTTCTTGGTCCTTTCTACAGCCTTTTATATATATATATATATATATATATAAAACTCTCCCCTGTGTCCCGCACTCATGCTGCACGCTTCAGAGTTCCTTGGTGCTTTCCAACATAATATAATAGTTTCCAAAGAAGAAGCACTCATAGGTCTTGTAGCAAATCAATATAACGTTGTTTATTTCGTCTACGCGTTTCGGCTACAGATATCAGCCGTCCTCAGGATACAAACATACTAAAACAGTGCACATATAAAACCTTGGTTCCCCTCCCCCCAGTACCTAGACACTCCCTTCGTTTTACTTAACCCTAATGTTCCCGGCCCTAATCGATGCCGATGTGCTACTAAAAGAGGTGAAGTATTGAAATACCGTCTCCCCCGCCGGTCAAACTTTACCCAAATAAAGTGCTAGCGTGCCTTATATAAGTTACATTATATCACATATACAATAAAATAGTTTAACCTTCCGGCATATATTACAAAAAGACTGTGCAATATAATATATAACGAATCTAGCCCCTACAAGTGACCTTTACTAGATAAATAGTGTTAATAGTAAAACCTGTGCTAGAAAAAGATACAAAATATATAACCAATTTCCAAGCATATGTGATAATCCTGATAGGTAAACTCTGAGGTGCACTACCGGTTACCTGTGCCACTGCAGGTGAGTATAATCAGTCGTATATGGTTCATAGGTAGGCACACTCACTTAAGTATTTAAATAATACTCATTTATTTGGGTGCTGAAAACAAAAAAATGCCAAATACGCACACAATGTTTCGGGGGGTTTTAACCCCCTTCTTCAGGTCTGAAGAGGGGGGCTGAAACCCCCGAAACGTTGTGTGTGTATTTGGCATTTTTTTGTTTTCAGCACCCAAATAAATGAGTATTATTTAAATACTTAAGTGAGTGTGCCTACCTATGAACCATATACAAAATATATAAACTGGTTAAATTAAAAAATAACTATTCATTCTGTTTACTCCAACTGATAAAGATACAATTTATACCAATAACAATGTTTCTAAAATCTCACAGAGCAGTTTCTACAGGGATACACCAAGTATGCTATAATCTGAATGGGACTTGTAGATTCCTCAGTGCGAGAAAGCAATCATCTGTACAGGCTCCTGTAAACTGTAAGAGTTAAGACCTAGATCCAACTAAGGAGAGGACTAGCCCTAATACATGTAGGTAAGATATACAGATAGCAATTCTGAAAGACTATGTAATAAATTATACACTACAAGAAACATGACAAAGAGAATTGCTCATTGAGGCCCCTGGGTGCCAAGGTACACAACTTCTTTATCCAAAAAGCTTCTCGCTGTAACAGCAAACGTCTTCTCTCGCTGGTGTTAGGGACATTGGTTATTAGATCTATGGCCATCCATTTAAATGTGGCAAGTGAGTGCCCACTTTCTTTGAAATGTTTTGCTACAGACTGCTCGCCATATTTATGTTTTTTTTGAGGAATCAGGGCATTTTTTACCTTCTGTTACCACCAAGGCGGCTCGGATAGATGACCGATGATTGGCCATTTGGTCCCTGAGGGAGGTAGTAGTCTTACCTACATAATACTTGCCACAGGGGCATATAATGATATAGACGGCATCCTTGCTTAGGCATGACAATTTCTGCCAAATTTTAAATCTACCCGTATGTGGATGTGGGAAATCCACTCCCGGGGTCATGTACTTACATGCTTGGCAACCTGTGCACCTATGACATCCCTCTTTCTTATGATTTAGCCATGTTAATGCTGGTGGGGGTTGAGGCTGAGGAAATTTAGTTTAACTAAGATATCTGTTGTATTCAATTAGATCAACTGGACTTGAAATGTAGTTCTTGAAGACGTTTCGCTAGTCATCCGACTGGCTTTCTCAATTCAGAATGACTTGTACAAGAATCTGTGGCAATTATGTACCCTGGAAAATCCCAATTAGCATATCACAGCCAGGTGTTAAGGGTGTGATTGGATAGTGGCTAAGAGGTGTTATAGGAACGCACAAGTAAGGTGTTAAAACAGCATTGTACATGGCAACAGTTGGTGTCGAACCCCCCCCACCTCTATTTAGGCTTGGTTTCTTTATTTTCACATAAATGGCCTCCTTAACACCTCTCTTGAACCAGTCACGTTCCTTCGCCAATATGTTAACATTACAATCTTCAAGTATGTCCTTTATCCTTAAGATGCAGGTACATGGCTGAGTCCTGACCCGAGAAATTGGCTCTTCTGTGCTGGGCCATACGTTGATCAGTTGCTGTTTGGTCTCCCCCACATACAAATCAAGCATTCTTCACTGCACTGCACTGCATATATGGCGAAGGAACATGACTGGTTCAAGAGAGGTGTTAAGAGGCCATTTATGTGAAAATAAAGAAACCAATCGTAAATAGAGGTGGGGGGGTTCGACACCAACTGTCTGCCATGTACAATGCTGTTTTAACACCTTACTCTGGGCGTTCCTATAACACCTCTTAGCCACTATCCAATCACACCCTTAACCACCTGGCTGTGATGCTAATTGGGATTTTCCAGGGTACTAATTGCCACAGATTCTTGTACAAGTCATTCTGAATGGAGAAAGCCAGTCAGATGACTGCGAAACGTCTTCAAGAACTACATTCAAGTCCAGTTGATCTAACTGAATACAACAGATATACCATGACCTGGATGAATGAGAACCTTCACAAGCATATTTTAACTAAGATGTTTCTTAAATTGGGGGCCCTTTTATATCAAATACGGGCTGACTCTGTTTGAAAGGTAACGTGTTATCAGTGCTGAGTACCTTCCAATATTTCACATCACTACTTTTAATATTCTTGCTATGTGGAGAATATTGCATCAAATAGGGGGTCTGATCACTCTTATTGCCATGGCCCTTGATCTTAATGGGCCCTGGTTCAAATGTTGTTTTATAGCAAATTCTCATTGTTAGCTCACAAAATCAGGGTGGTACCCTCGCACAATGAATTTATTGGACATTTCTCCTAATTGTTTATGCACTAGCATCTCATCTGTATTATTAGTTAAACTCGTAAAATTGTGAGATTAGTACTCCCTTCTTCTGATGAAAGGATGATAGCTAGAAGTGTGTAATAAAGTATTTTTGTCCGTAGGTTTAGTGAATAGCTATTTTGGAGACCATGTTTGGTTTTGGTAATCCTTAAATCTATATAAACAACTGTCAGTTCATCAGCCACCATCGTAAAGTTGACTCTCTGGGACTTTAGTATAAGGCTATTAACGAACTGTGTGCATTCTTCGAGGGGACCATCCCAAAGGATGAATAAATCATCTATATACCGACAAAAATAATTATGGCCAAATTCCGGGAAGATGACTCTGGTCTCGAAATCCTCCATGTACAAGTTCGCAAAGGAGGCTCCGACATTTGAGCCATTGCAGTGCCGCCAATTTGATTATAGTACTCACTTTCAAATTGAAAATAGTTATTCTCTTGTGAAATAATAACAGTTCCATGAGAAACTCTATAGGGGGTCATGTGTGCCCCTCACGAACCAAAGCCTGCCTACACACTAACTTGGGGTATGATAGTGTAAGGGCTTTGAACATCCAGGGTCATAAGCGTGGTATTATAGAAGCTGTGGAGGTCCTCTGCACAACCCTAAATGTATCGATCATCCGGCTCATTACAAGCCAGCTATAGAATAAAGTGCTAAGTGAAAAGCCTCTTGTAGTTTTTTGCTTTTTACATATTTTACCTGATCCTTTGTGGTTGCTTTTCACTTAGCACTTTATTCTATAGCTGGCTTTTAATGAGCTTGCTTCGGCACTCTCCCTTTGGTTGTGACACTTGTTTCCTTTAGGGGTTAATCCTTTAAGGGAGGGACAGAGGCGGGATAGGGGTGTGTATTTGATGTATTTAAACTTACCTCACGAGTGACTCTGTAATCCTGAGACAGCCGTTTAACATTTTGTCCGAAACGCGTTGATTGAGTTTACCACTAGAATAAACACAGTTATTTGAAATCCCACGTGTGCTCCGACTCCATTGATCTATAAATATTATATATATATATATATATATATATATATATATAGCAATGGGTTACTGGATGCACTCCTCCCTTGCCCACACACACTGCCCGTGGGCCTCCGATAATTTACTACATAAGAAACGGAAAGGGGCACTCCATGGACTGCTTCAGCTTGTTTATTGCAACATCAAAAACGGATCGACGCGTTTCAGCCACCACGTGGCTGTCATCAGGATACGCCATATTGAAAAGGTAAGTACTATAAATAGAAAAAAACACTCCCACAAACCCTCCCACATCCCCACCCACCTCCACATAGTAGTGATGTTGCAATAAACAAGCTGAAGCAGTCCATGGAGTGCCCCTTTCCGTTTCTTTTATATATATATATTATATATATATATATATATATATATATAATATATATATATATATATATATATATATATATATTTGGGAAGAGGACTGGCACTCACAATCAAGGTACAGCTGCCAGGGTGCTCCCAACAGATCCAATAATAAAATAGAAATAATAAATTGGTGCACTCCTTGGTCTTGCACAAAAAAGTGGGTTTATTCACATCAAATGGCAACGTTTCGGCCCCTGGTCTTGGACCTTTATCAAGCCTGGCTTGATAAAAAAATTAAAATGGCTGTTGCATCTTACATAAAACACAGGTGTATTTAAGAGTAATGACAGGAAATTACCATTATGCTGGTTTCTCGTTTGGGACATGATGCAATAGGTGTGGTGGGAGGGATTGTGAGTAGGTAATTTCCTGTTATTACTCTTAAATACACCTGTGTTTTATGTAAGATGTAACAGCCATTTTTTCACCTGAGGAAGGGGACTTTTGTTTCCCTGAAATGTCGTGAATTGTTAATTTTGTATATGCTGTACTAATAATAATATTTGATGTTTTGAGTGCAGTGTCATAGGACGATTATTGTATGGGACAATCCAGCCAAGTCCCCTTACACTAGCACCAAATACGCTATGGTATATGTGCTGTGATACTCTGTTTGGAATATATAATATATATAATATATATATATATTATATATATATATACATAGAAAAGAAACAAATTTGTGCAGCACTCGTTGAATATTTATTTCTTATAAATCAAATTTTCAGGTAAAAGCAACATTTCGGTAGTATCCCCTACCTTTCTCAAGCCATATTAATAAGATGTCATCATTTACCGGAGAATGATGATTTATAAGAAATAAATATTCAACGAGTGCTGCACAAATTTGTTTCTTTTCTATGTTTACTGGAGGAGTACAGGTTATCCTCACCTTTGCGTGCACTAACCTTATAATCTTTATCAGTGGAGTGCTGTTGTTACACTTACCTTTTATATATATATATATATATATAGTAGAAAAGATGCACAGCACCTCTCTGGCCTTGTGTAAAAGTTAAATCTTTACATTTATTGGATACTCTAAAATAACGCTACATCTACGCGTTTCAGCCCATTTACGGGCCGTCCTCAGATATATATATACAACAAAGTCTAGTGCAAGTGTAGGGATTTACCTTAATTGGCTAAATTACATATAGGCGATGTTTGGCCCTGTGTTTCAGACCTTTATCAAGGCCTTTATGTTGGTGTGAAACCACACCAATTTACTTTCAAAATTTAGTGCTGAATGCAAAATGTCCTGTGAAATCATGATAGGACAGGAATCATGGAACCATCAAACCTATATCAGCAGAGATATGTATATGAACAACCTGTGCAAATATTAAAAATACATTAGTAAAACATTGTATACCCTCATTATATCTATGAGAAGTGCAAAAATAGTGCATCAATGGTGCAATAGATTGTAATAAAAAGATTGAAAAAAAAAAAAAAAAAAAATATATATATATATATATATATATATATAAATAGATAAAATAGTGCAATAAAGAACTTAACATCACCTCCTACACTCATTTTTTAATTAGGCCAGGGCTTCTAAAGTGCAAATAATTGACTAGAATAGGGAAATATATATATATATATATATATATATATATGTATATATATATATCTATATACAAAAAGTTCCAGCAAAGATGCACTTACTGCACATTCTCACAATAAAGAAATTGTGAAAGACCCGTGATTGGAACTTGCTGGAACTTTTTATCTATTATGAGGGTAGCACCTGGGCACTTTATGTTGGAGACAGAGTTTCCACCGCAAGGGGAAAATATATATACACTTGTGTGCCTTGCACTCAGGCTGTCTAGCTTCTGTGCCCCGGTGCTGCTGTGTTAAAGAACACCAATAGTATTTGTAGATAGAGCGCACTCGTGGGAATATGTTCAAAAAAATAGCTAACTTTATTTTAAACATCTAAGTGTTTCGGCTACCAAAATGCCATCTTCATATATATAACTAATAGAGTCCAGCAATCAATTACTGGAAGAGGTCATACTAAATAAAGGGATAAATAGGTATGGTCTTGTTGCCCCCAGAGAATGTATATTGTTTTCACCAGATTAGGACTAATGCTTGGATACTGCCTTGGAGTGGCACATCAGCTTGAACATGATTGTACAAACAATGTAACTAAAGGTATCCATTTAAACTTCAGTGCAGGTGGTTACCCTTCATTGCTTTAATACATGTCCAATTCTTTTACCCAATTCATTTATAATTGTATGTGTAACAATTAAGCTAACAAATGAGATACAACAATATACATATGCAATATGGTAACACTGCTTTTAACCATGTGGACAGGAAATTAGATCATCCAATTTGTATTCAGGTAATTCATTATACATAATATTAGCCATATATATCTCTCGCAGATCACTATCCAGCTGAAATATGTGTGAATAAAAAGAACACATCCAGTAAGCTCATCACAGGAATAAATACAGGTCATAGTCCCTGTTCAACCCCTGTGGAGCCAGCGTGTTCAGTTTGTGGACCCACCACACCTCCTGTTGTTTTAGATAAAGAACCTGGTCTCCCCCTTTTGATGTTACATGTACTGTCTCCAAAGCCAAATATTTCAAATTGTATATTGTATATTGTGTCCTCTAATATCAAATTCCTGTGCTGTCTGTTTGTGAACAAACCATATTGGTCTTATGCACAAACCTACATTGGCTACATAGGAAACATCCCTTTATTGCATAGTCCAAAAAGTACGTCTATTGGGATTAGGTTTCTCAAATAAAGATATCATTACTCAGCTTCCTTTAGTATGTCCCCATTGGTAAGAAACCAATGGAGGATTCACAAACTCTTCAATGTCTGGATACGCTCTGTGCAGCATATGCCAATTCTTCCATACAGTTCTACCTATAGCCTTACTCCCTACATGGAAATTCATCACCAGGGGGATACACTTGCCTAAATCCTGAGCCTTATCCCCAACTGCCTTATTGGTCTACAGTGTCCATTTTAGGACATCGTCATGTGTCAGGTATCAGATGTCAGGTATCAGGTTTCATGTATCAGGTATCAGCTTTCATGTATTAAGCTTGCTATACACGAGGCAGACATTACATAGATTAGACATTAGATAGATTAGCAATATCTGACCTAGCTTTTGGCGGTCTCTGAATAAAATATGAAAAGTTTTATTAGGTGTGGAGAAACACTTTGCTCTAGTAAAATTATCCCAGCTGCTCCTAAACACACCCTTGAGCAACAGCAGAGAAGGATCACAGCTCTCATTAACTGCCGCAACCAGTAAGTGAATATAGATGCGGTGAGGGATCGGGAGCTGCCACAGAAATGGAAGGGTAGGTCAGTAGGTGTGTGTACCTGTGACAATATGGGGGGTATGTGTTTTTTGCATTTTTGACTATAGTTACCATTTAAATTAGGCTGCCACAGGAATGGAAGGGTAGGTTAGCACAGGTGTGTGTACCTGTGTCTGTGTAGGTGTTGGAAGTATCAGTGAAACTCTCAGATATAGAAAGAACAGTAATTTGGCTTTTCAAGCTGTAGCGCAATCACCTCCTCTTCAACTGTAGGAAATGAGCAGTGAGCAGATATCCGGAATATATGTGTGTGTAAAGGCATGGGCACTTTCTGTGTGTGCGTGCAAGAATCGAACAACACGGCAAAATTGCAATGTTGCGCGATTCATGTGCACTACCCTGTGTATGCAAAGCATTTAATTTGATATGGACCTATTGGTGACCGCATGCACTGCGAAAAGGGTCAGCAGCGGGGATAATGGGGCCATCCCCATCCTCTTCTATTGGTGTGTGCTGAGCACTGCACTAACACAGGGCACACCAAAATATCCAATGAAGCAAATTTGTGGAGTCCGAACAGGTAAATTGTGAGGTGCTCCTCTTAAAGTCTGCGCCACATCTAGTAAGTATCAATATATTTGTTTGAAGGGAGGCACACTCAAAAAGATGCTTTTAAACAACAAATTATTTAGGTGCTGAAAACCAGGTACACAATATTCTGGGAGGGTCAAACCCCCTTCCTCGGGTGTGAGGAATTTTTCGAATTTCAGGTGTGCCTCCCTTCAAACAAATATATTGATGAAAACCTCTTTATTTCTAAATTAATTCTATGTATATTCTGTAATTTTATATTATTCTTTGTTTAGGTGACGTCATCCAATCAAGCTAATGGATTATAAAACCAGTTGTATATCATGTATTTTTTTCTATACAGAAAAACAGCAAAATATGGAAGAAAATTGACAGAAAAGCATTTACCAAATGTGTGGGAAATCTCAGAATTGAAATTACAAGACGTAAAATTAAAAAATGGGCATGCTTCCAGTACAGGGTGATATTCAGCTACAGAAGTTCTTGTCTATCGTAAAGCTCTGGTACATAGGGACCTTGTACTGCACATTATGTTTCTACACTAAATTGCCTGTGACCTCCTGTGTATATGGAATATCCTTATATATCATGTTGTATTTTAGATTACTGCATAGGCAAAGTTACATGTTTGTAATTTGATGATGGGGATTTTTCAGTTTTACTATTTTATTTTACTATCATCTTTTTAAATAAGATTATATAAGATTATATATAGGTAGCCAATATGCAATTAGAATTGTTTGTGCACTAGAATTCTATTTTTTGTATGTGATATATTTTTGGTCTCTAGTTGCACTTTAATATGTATGTACAACAGCCCAATTTTCTATATATTGTGTGTTACATTGAAGGTTTGACCAAGCCTTCTGGGAAATTGTACTCCACGCAGAGTTAGGTCATGTGCTCGTTTGAGCAAAGTACTTTAAACTAGAGAGTTAGCTTCAAGCATCCAGGCCACACAGGAGAAGTTGTCAGCTCATGTAGCCAAAAAGGCAAGTACCAGTAGGTAAGGACCCAGTTGAAGAAAGCAACCTTGATGTGGTGACTGGGCTTAAAATAATTTGGCCAACTTATTGAACTAACTGCTTTCATTTATCCAGGGTTTAGCAGACTGTTTGTAGCAGCAACCTTATGGAGGTAGCCAATATGCAATTATAATTGTTTGTGGACTAGAATTCTGTTTTTTGTATTCAAAATAAGACACAGATCCATTCAATTAAGCTAAAGCACTAACATAACTTATACAGTTTTAATATTTGAAAGTATCTTGCAGGATCTAAAAGGGGTAGATGTACGTAAAATCAGAAATCATTAGAGCACAATAAAAGGAAAAATATTTATGTTTTTTTTTTATTGTAGTGACTGTTATTACTCCACAGTGAGGCTGCTAGCCTCACTTTTTAACATAAGATTTTTGCTTTGATATTAAAAGACCAACATAGTGATTTTTTTTGGCATAGTTTCCAGTAAAAAACACTTTTTCAAGCCAAATTAATAACAAAGTCTGAGTAAATGCATTTAGAGGGATTTTTTCCGCTAATAAATTGTTTTTCTTACAGGGTGTGTTGACTATTTTTCATGATAAATTATCGTCTGGGAGGTATTAAAAATATCTCTTGCATTCAGTTAGATCAACTGGACTTGAAGTTTAGTTTTTGATGAATTATTGCTTTTCATCCGACTGGCTTTCTCAATTTAGAATGACTTGTACAAGAATCTGTTGGCAAAAAGTACTCTGACAAGTCCTAATTAGCATATAACAGCAAGGTGTTAACAACTTCTGAATGTAAGGTGTTGATTGCATTGTGGCTAAGAGGTGTTATCAAAACTGCCCAGTTTAAGGTGTTAAAACAACATTTCACATGGCAGATAGTTGGTGTCGAACCCGCCTACCTCTATTCAGGCTTAGTTTCTTCTTTCACATAAATGGCCTCCTTGAAACCTCTCTTAAACCAATTCTGTTCCTTTGCCAATATGTTGACATTACAATCTTCAATGATATGTCCTTTTTTCTTAAAGGGTATCTTTACTTCCAAAAATCAAATTTTCAAAAATTATACCTTTAGATAGTGTAATGATCCACTACTCCAACACATTTTTCAGATTTGAAATCCAAGCTGTAGATTCTCAGAAATCTGCAGGGAAACTGCTGTCACTTAAACCAGGTATTCTAATTTGTGTCCCTCCAATGACCTCTTACTAGGATCTCCCAAAACATTTATTAATACCACCCCAAATATAATGAGCTGATTAATCATATTGGTCTCCTATCTATCTGTCTGTCTGTCTATATATCTCTAATCTATCTCTGTCTGTCTGATCTAGCTATATATCGCTCTGTCTGTCTATTATATATCAATCTATATATCTATCTGTCTATCTATTTATCTGTCTATCTGCCTGTCTGTGTCTATCTATCTATCTATCTATCTATCTGTATCTATCTACAGAAGTGTCAAAAGAAGTCCCTTACAGGTAGAATTGTCTCACACAGCAGCCCCTTCCCCATCCACTTTCACAGCATGTACTTAGAAAGGGAGAGGGAGAAGTGTCTAGCAGCAGCCACACCCACTCTAAGCAGTGTCAGGAAGATATGTTAATGATCTCTATAGTGTCGGGCTGAATAGGCTCATTATTATGTAAATGAATGTATCCAGTGTTGGCTGGATTACAAGTGAGCAGTAACTAAGGGAGGTGGGGGCCAGTGTGGAGCAGTTAGTAAACATTGAAAATTCTCTAACAAAGCAGGCACAGACACACATGTAAGTAACATCATTGTACTACCCTAACATTGTCCTTTCAGATTATACAAAGTTATTTCAGAGCAAATAGCACACAGTGTACCAGCACATTGCAATTGAGTAGGAAAGCAATTCCTATAACATGCATCATCTTGTTTGTTCTTACAGTACTTTAAAGGGAAACTGTGGTCTCCCTTATTGAAAGGGATGTCTCAAACATTTCAAACAAGTCTATTAAAATGTTTCTAGCTTCTCTGGGTCTTAAGTTATAGGCTTGTAAAGTTACAGAGACAAAGCAGTCTAGAAAGTGTGACAGGCATGTGTCATAAGCCCTGCCCTCAAAATTGATCTTTTCTGAAGCTAGTTAGAGACCTGCATCCATTCACTGTCCATTCCTCTCCCTGTGGACACATTAGGTTGAGAAAAAGAAAAAAAATATCTTTAGGCTTGTGGCTAGCTGTAAAAATTATTTAGAAGTTCGGGGGCAGGACTTATGATGCAGCTAATGATGCTCTGTTCCCAGCAGTGGGCAAGGTCCAACCTTAAAATTGGGAGCAGACCCCAAGTGCTGGTGATGTCACAGTGCTAGCCAGAAAATAACATGTTTTATAATGCTGCTAATTTACATTGAGCTCCCCTGCAGTTTCATGGGGTAGATGAAATTAAAAACACATAGCAGCGTTAAGAACAGGGGCCACTAATATATCCAAGTAATAGTACCCTTTGTTTGTCAGCTACAATTAGGAATCAAAATTCAATACATAGTCTGTATGAATTGTTATTTAATTTAATTCACATGCAAACTTGTTCGAACTTAAACTTGTCTCATGCATGAGCTCATGACATTCATCAAAATATTGTAGAGACTTTTCCATTTTCATGGAATGCTTCCATCACACATCACACATTGCTCCAGCTGATGGAACAAATTGTGGTTTTGCTGAGTGTGTTTGTTCCCCTAAGCTTAGATTTTTATCTGTCCATGATAACCTGTGGGGATCTATGAAAAGAACTGCAGTAGCACAACACACTATTCATAATGGAACAATGACTCACACAGCTTCAGTAAATATCAAGCTTTAGAAGGAAAAAATAAGTCAAAATTTAATATAATAACCAAAGGCTGGAAAGTATCATTCGAGTTTGGACTCTATAGGGTTTAACACGATAAGCCTATTTTCTGTTTTTTAGGCCACATTATTACAAACAGTACTTCATAGACAACACGCTGGTTATTAAAGAGGGAAATTTGCAGTGATGTTTTACAGTTACTGAATAATAAACATTTGCTTCAAAAAACACATTATGTACATATTTTTTGGAAATATATACATAATCTGAAAAAAGAAAAAAGATAAAGCTAGAAAAATATATAACTAATGCAGTACTTCTCTACCCCTGAAGTATGTAAGGTATTAGGGAACCCCATACATTTTCCTCTCTCAGTCCTGCCATTCATCCATGTACATCAATACATATATCCATAAAGAGCAAATGTGCCCAAATTCATCACATGGGAAGTGTTATAGGGATATCTGTTGTATTCAATTAGATCAACTGGACTTGAAATGTAGTTCTTGAAGACGTTTCGCTAGTCATCCGACTGGCTTTCTCAATTCAGAATGACTTGTACAAGAATCTGTGGCAATTATGTACCCTGGAAAATCCCAATTAGCATATCACAGCCAGGTGTTAAGGGTGTGATTAGATAGTGGCTAAGAGGTGTTATAGGAACGCCCAGAGTAAGGTGTTAAAACAGCATTGTACATGGCAGACAGTTGGTGTCGAACCCCCCCACCTCTATTTAGGCTTGGTTTCTTTATTTTCACATAAATGGCCTCCTTAACACCTCTCTTGAACCAGTCACGTTCCTTCGCCAATATGTTAACATTACAATCTTCAAAGGTATGTCCTTTATCCTTAAGATGCAGGTACACGGCTGAGTCCTGACCCGAGAAATTGGCTCTTCTGTGCTGGGCCATACGTTGATGCAGTTGCTGTTTGGTCTCCCCCACATACAAATCATAGCATTCTTCACTGCACTGCACTGCATATATGGCGAAGGAACATGACTGGTTCAAGAGAGGTGTTAAGGAGGCCATTTATGTGAAAATAAAGAAACCAATCGTAAATAGAGGTGGGGGGGGTTCGACACCAACTGTCTGCCATGTACAATGCTGTTTTAACACCTTACTCTGGGCGTTCCTATAACACCTCTTAGCCACTATCCAATCACACCCTTAACACCTGGCTGTGATAAGCTAATTGGGATTTTCCAGGGTACATAATTGCCACAGATTCTTGTACAAGTCATTCTGAATTGAGAAAGCCAGTCAGATGACTAGCGAAACGTCTTCAAGAACTACATTTCAAGTCCAGTTGATCTAACTGAATACAACAGATATACCATGACCTGGATGAATGAGAACCTTCACAAGCATATTTTAACTAAGATGTTTCTTAAATTGGGGGCCCTTTTATATGCAAATACGGGCTGACTCTGTTTGAAAGGTAACGTGTTATCAGTGCTGAGTACCTTCCAATATTTCATCACACTACTTTTAATATTCTTGCTATGTGGAGAATATTGCATCAAATAGGGGGTCTGATCACTCTTATTGCCATGGCCCTTGATCTTAATGGTGCCCTGGTTCAAATGTTTGTTTATAGCAAATTCTCATTGTTAGCTCACAAAATCAGGGTGGTACCCTCGCACAATGAATTTATTGGACATTTCTCCTAATTGTTTATGCACTAGCATCTCATCTGTATTATTAGTTAAAACTCGTAAAAATTGTGAGATTAGTACTCCCTTCTTCTGATGAAAAGGATGATAGCTAGAAGTGTGTAATAAAGTATTTTTGTCCGTAGGTTTAGTGAATAGGCTAGTTTGGAGACCATGTGTGGTTTTGGTAATCCTTAAATCTATATAAACAACTGTCAGTTCATCAGCCACCATCGTAAAGTTGACTTCTGGGACTTTAGTATTAAGGCTATTAACGAACTGTGTGCATTCTTCGAGGGGACCATCCCAAAGGATGAATAAATCATCTATATACCGACAAAAATAATTTATGGCCAAATTCCGGGAAGATGACTCTGGTCTCGAAATCCTCCATGTACAAGTTCGCAAAGGAGGCTCCGACATTTGAGCCATTGCAGTGCCGGCAATTTGATTATAGTACTCACTTTCAAATTGAAAATAGTTATTCTCTTGTGAGAATAATAACAGTTCCATGAGAAACTCTATAGGGGGTCATGTGTGCCCCTCACGAACCAAAGCCTGCCTACACACTAACTTGGGGTATGATAGTGTATAGGCTTTGAACATCCAGGGTCATAAGCGTGGTATTATAGAAGCTGTGGAGGTCCTCTGCACAACCCTAAATGTAGTCGATCAATCCGGCTCATTACAAGCCAGCTATAGAATAAAGTGCTAAGTGAAAAGCCTCTTGTAGTTTTTTGCTTTTTACATATTTTACCTGATCCTTTGTGGTTGCTTTTCACTTAGCACTTTATTCTATAGCTGGCTTTTAATGAGCTTGCTTCGGCACTCTCCCTTTGGTTGTGACACTTGTTTCCTTTAGGGGTTAATCCTTTAAGGGAGGGACAGAGGGCGGGATAGGGGTGTGTATTTGATGTATTTAAACTTACCTCACGAGTGACTCTGTAATCCTGACGACAGCCGTTTACAATTTGTCCGAAACGCGTTGATTGAGTTTACCACTAGAATAAACACAGTTATTTGAAATCCCACGTGTGCTCCGACTCCATTGATCTATAAATATTATATATATATATATATATATATATATATATATAGCAATGGGTTACTGGATGCACTCCTCCCTTGCCCACACACACTGCCCGTGGGCCTCCGATAATTTACTACATAAGAAACGGAAAGGGGCACTCCATGGGAATGCTCGCTGGTTATTGCAACATCAAAAAAGGATCGACGCGTTTCAGCCACCACGTGGCTGTCATGGATACGCCATATTGAAAAGGTAAGTACTATAAAAGAAAAAAACACTCCCACAAACCCTCCCACATCCCCACCCACCTCCACATAGTAGTGATGTTGCAATAAACAAGCTGAAGCACGTCCAGGAGTGCCCTTCCGTTTCTTTATATATTATATATATATATATATATATATATATATATATAATATATATTATATATATATATATATATAATATATATGTGGAAGAGGACTGGCACTCACAATCAAGGTACAGCTGCCAGGGTGCTCCCAACAGATCCAATAATAAAATAGAAATAATAAATTGGTGCACTCCTTGGTCTTGCACAAAAAAGTGGGTTTATTCACATCAAATGGCAACGTTTCGGCCCCTGGTCTTGGACCTTTATCAAGCCTGGCTTGATAAAAAAATTAAAATGGCTGTTGCATCTTACATAAAACACAGGTGTATTTAAGAGTAATGACAGGAAATTACCATTATGCTGGTTTCTCGTTTGGGACATGATGCAATAGGTGTGGTGGGAGGGATTGTGAGTAGGTAATTTCCTGTTATTATCTTTAAATACACCTGTGTTTTATGGAAGATGAACAGCCATTTTTTCACCTGAGGAAGGGGACTTTTGTTTCCCTGAAATGTCGTGAATTGTTAATTTTGTATATGCTGTACTAATTAATAAATATTTTGATATGTTTTGAGTGCAGTGTCATAGGACGATTATTTGTATGGGACAATCCAGCCAAGTCCCCTTACACTAGCACCAGGAATACGCTATTGGTATAGTGCTGTGATACTCTGTTTGGAATATATATATATATATATATATATATATATACATAGAAAAGAAACAAATTTGTGCAGCACTCGTTGAATATTTATTTCTTATAAATCATAATTTTCAGGTAAAAGGGCAACATTTCGGTAGTATCCACTACCTTTCTCAAGCCATATTAGAATGATGTCATCATTTACCTGAGAATGATGATTTATAAGAAATAAATATTCAACGAGTGCTGCACAAATTTGTTTCTTTTCTATGTTTACTGGAGGAGTACAGGTTATCCTCACCTGTGCGTGCACTAACCTTATAATCTTTATCAAGTGGAGTGCTGTTGTTACACTTACCTTTTATATATATATATATATATATATATATATATATAGTAGAAAAGATGCGACAGCACTCTCTGGCCTTGTGTAAAAGTTAAATCTTTACATTTATTGGATACTCTAAAAATAACGCTACATCTACGCGTTTCAGCCCATTTACGGGCCGTCCTCAGGATATATATATACAAACAAAGTCTAGTGCAAGTGTAGGGATTTACCTTTAATTGGCTAAATTACATATAGGCGATGTTTGGCCCTGTGTTTCAGACCTTTATCAAGGCCTTTATGTTTGGTGTGAAACCAAACACAATTTACTTTCAAAATTTAGTGCTGAATGCAAAATGTCCTGTGAAATCATGATAGGACAGGAATCATGGAACCATCAAACCTATATCAGCAGAGATATGTATATGAACAACCTGTGCAAATATTAAAAATACATTAGTAAAACATGTGATACCCTCATTAATCATGAGAAGTACAAAATAGTGCATCAATGGTGCAATAGAGTATAAATAGATATGAAAAAAAAAAAAAAAAAAAAAAAAAAAAAAAATAATATATATATCTATATATTATAATAAATAGATAAATAGTGCAATAAAGAACTTAACATCACCTCCTACACTCATTTTATTAGGCCAGGGCTTCTAAAGTGCAAATAATGACTAGAATAGGGAAATATATATATATATATATATAATATATATTATATAATATAATAGTATATATATATCTATATACAAAAAGTTCCAGCAAAGATGCACTTAAGCACATTCTCACAATAAAGAAATTGTGAAAGACCCGTGATTGGAATGCTGGAACTTTTTATCTATTATAGGAGGTAGCACCTGGGCACTTTAGTTGGAGACAGGTTTCCACCGCAAGGGGAAAATATATATACACTTGTGTGCCCGACATCAGGCTGTCTAGCTTCTGTCCGGTGCTGCTGTGTTAAAAGAACACCAATAGTATTTGTAGATAGAGCGCCACTCGTGGGAATTGTTCAAAAAAATAGCTAACTTTATTTTAAACATCTAGTGTTTCGGCTACCCAAATGCCATCTTCATATATATAACTAATAGAGTCCAGCAATCAATTACTGGAAAGGTCATACTAAATAAAGGGATAAATATGTATGGTCTTGTTGCTCCCAGAGAATGATATTGTTTTCACCAGATTAGGACTAATGCTTGGATACTGCCTTGGAGTGGCACATCAGCTTGAACATGATTACAAACAATTAACTAAAGGTATCCATTTAAACTTCAGTGCAGGTGGTTACCCTCATGCTTTCATACATGTCCAATTCTTTTACCCAATTCATTTATAATTGTATGTGTAACAATTAAGCTAACAAATGAGATACAACAATATACATATGCAATATGGTAACACTGCTTTTAACCATGTGGACAGGAAATTAGATCATCCAATTTGTATTCAGGTAATTCATTATACTAATATTAGCATATATATCTCTCGCAGTCACTTCAGCTGAAAATAGTGTGAATAAAAGAACACATCCAGTAAGCTCATCACAGGAAAAATACAGGTCATAGTCCCTGTTCAACCCCTGTGGAGCCAGCGTGTTCAGTTTGTGGACCCACCACACCTCCTGTGTTTTAGATAAAGAACCTGGTCTCCCCCTTTTGATGTACATGTACTGTCTCCAAAGCCAAATATTTCAAATTGTATATTGTATATTGTGTCCTTAATATCAAATTCCTGTGCTGTCTGTTTGTGAACAAACCATATTGGTCTTATGCACAAACCTACATTGGCTACATAGGAAACATCCCTTTATTGCATAGTCCAAAAAGTACGTCTATTGGGATTAGGTTTCTCAAATAAAGATATCATTACTCAGCTTCCTTTAGTATGTCCCCATCGGTAAGAAACCAATGGAGGATTCCCAAACTCTTCAATGTCTGGATACGCTCTGTGCAGCATATGCCAATTCTTCCATACAGTTCACCTATAGCCTTACTCCCTACATGGAAATTCATCACCAGGGGGATACACTTGCTAAATCCTGAGCCTTATCCCCAACTGCCTTATTGGTCTACAGTGTCCATTTTAGGACATCGTCATGTGTCAGGTATCAGATGTCAGGTATCGGGTTTCATGTATCAGGTATCAGCTTTATGTATTAAGCTTGCTATACACGAGGCAGACATTACATAGATTAGACATTAGATAGATTAGCAATATCTGACTAGCTTTTGGCGGTCTCTGAATAAAATATGAAAAGTTTTATTAGGTGTGGGAGAAACACTTTGCTCTAGTAAAATTATCCCAGCTGCTCCTAAACACACCCTGAGCAACAGCAGAGAAGGATCACAGCTCTCATTAACTGCCGCAACCAGTAAGTGAATATAGATGCGGTGGGATCGGGAGCTGCCACAGAAATGGAAGGGTAGGTCAGTAGGTGTGTGTACCTGTGACATATGGGGGTATGTGTTTTTTGCATTTTACGAAGTACCATTTAAACTAGGCTGCCACAGGAATGGAAGGGTAGGTTAGCACAGGGTGTGGTACCTGTGTCTGTGTAGGTGTTGGAAGTATCAGTGAAACTCTAGATATAGAAAGACAGTAATTTGGCTTTTCAAGCGAGAGCGCAATCACCTCCTCTTCAACGTAGGAAATGAGCACTGAGCAGATATCCGGAATATATGGTGTGTGTAAAGGCATGGGCACTTTCTGTGTGTGCGCGCAAGAATCGAACGACACGGCAAAATTGCAATGTTGCGCGATTCATGTGCACTACCCGTGTATGCAAAGCATTTAATTTGATATGGACCTATTGGTGACCGCATGCACTGCGAAAAGGGTCAGCAGCGGGGATAATGGGCCACCCCATCCTCTCTATTGGGGTGTGCTGAGCACTGCGATAACAGGGCACACCAAAATATCCAATCAAGCAAATTTGTGGAGTCCGAACAGGTAAATTGTGAGGTGCTCCTCTTAAAGTCTGCGCCACATCATAGTAAGTATCAATATATTGTTTGAAGGGAGGCACACTCAAAAAGAGCTTTTAAACAACAAATTATTTAGGTGCTGAAAAACAGGTACACAATATTTGGGAGGGTCAAACCCCCTTCCTCGGGTTGGAGGAATTTTTTGAATTCAGATGTGCCTCCCTTCAAACAAATATATTGATAAAACCTCTTTATTTATAATTAATTCTATGTATATTCTGTAATTTATATATCTTTGTTTAGCTGACGTCATCCAATCAAGCCAATGGATTATAAAACCAGTTGTATATCATGTATTTTTTTTATACAGAAAACAAACAGCAAAATATGGAAGAAAATTGACAGAAAAGCATTTACCAAAGTGTGGAAATCTCAGAATTGAAATTACAAGACGTAAAATTAAAAAATGGGCATGCTTCCAGACAGGGTGATATTCAGCTACAGAAGTCTTGTCTATCGTAAAGCTCTGGTACATAGGGACCTTGTACTGCACATTATGGTTCTACACTAAATTGCCTGTGACCTCCTGGGTATATGGAATATCCTTATATACAGTGTGTATTAGATTACGCATAGGCAAAGTTACAGTTTGTAATTTGATGATGGGGATTTTTCAGTTTTACTATTTTATTTTAATTCACTTTTTAAATAAGATTATATAAGATTATATATAGGTAGCCAATATGCAATTAGAATTGTTTGTGCACTAGAATTCTATTTTTGTATAGTGATATATTTTTGGTCTCTAGTTGCACTTTAATATGTATGTACAACAGCCCAATTTTCTATATATGTGTGTTACATTGAAGGTTTGACCAAGCCTTCTGGGAAATTGTACTCCACGCAAGGTTAGGTCATGTGCGTTTGAGCAAAGTACTTTAAACTAGAGAGTTAGCTTCAAGCATCCAGGCCACACAGGAGAAGTTGTCAGCATGTAGCCAAAAGGCAAGTACCAGTAGGTAAGGACCCAGTGAAGAAAGCAACCTTGATGTGGTGACTGGGCTTAAAATAATTGGCCAACTTATTGAACTAACTGCTTTCATTTATCCAGGGTTTAGCAGACTGTTTGTAGCAGCAACCTTATGGAGGTAGCCAATATGCAATTATAATTGTTTGTGGACTAGAATTCTGTTTTTGTATTCAAAATAAGACACAGATCCATTCAATTAAGCTAAAGCACTAACAACTTATACAGTTTTAATATTTGAAAGTATCTTGCAGGATCTAAAAGGGGTAGATGTACGTAAAATCAGAAATCATTAGAGCACAATAAAAGAAAAATATTTATGTTTTTTTTTATTGTAGTGACTGTTATTACTCCACAGTGAGGCTGCTAGCCTCACTTTTTAACATAAGATTTTTGCTTTGATATTAAAAGACCAACATAGTGATTTTTTTGGCATAGTTTCCAGTAAAAAACACTTTTTCAAGCCAAATTAATAAACAAAGTCTGAGTAAATGCATTTTGAGGGATTTTTTCCGCTAATAAATTGTTTTTCTTACAGGGTGTGTTGACTATTTTCATGATAAATTATCGTCTGGGAGGTATTAAAAATATCTCTTGCATTCAGTTAGATCAACTGGACTTGAAGTTTAGTTTTTGATGAATTATTGCTTTTCATCCGATGGCTTTCTCAATTTAGAATGACTTGTACAAGAATCTGTTGGCAAAAAGTACTCTGACAAGTCCTAATTAGCATATAACAGCAAGGTGTTACAACTTCTGAATGTAAGGTGTTGATTGCATTGTGGCTAAGAGGGTGTTATCAAAACTGCCCAGTTTAAGTGTTTAAAAAACATTTCACATGGCAGATAGTTGGTGTCGAACCCGCCTACCTCTATTCAGGCTTAGTTTCTTCTTTCACATAAATGGCCTCCTTGAAACCTCTCTTAAACAATTCTGTTCCTTGCCAATATGTTGACATTACAATCTTCAATGATATGTCCTTTTTTCTTAAAGGGTATCTTTACTTCCAAAAATCAAATTTTCAAAAATTATACCTTTAGATGTGGTAATGATCCACTACTCCAACACATTTTTCAGATTTGAAATCCAAGCTGTAGATTCCAGAAATCTGCAGGGAAACTGCTGTCACTTAAACCAGGTATTCTAATTTGTGTCCTCAGTGACCCTTAATAGGATCTCCCAAAACATTTAATACCACCCCAAATATAATGAGCTGATTAATCATATTGGTCTCCTATCTATCTGTGTCTGTCTATATATCTCTATCTATCTGTCTGTCTGATCTAGCTATATATCGCTCTGTCTGTCTATTAATATCAATCTATAATCTATCTGTCTATCTATTTATCTGTCTATCTGCCTGTCTGTGTCTATCTATCTATCTATCTATTCTATCTATATCTATCTGTATCTATCTACGAAGTGTCAAAAGAAGTCCCTTACAGGTAGAATTGTCTCACACAGAGCCCCTTCCCATCCACTTTCACAGCATGTACATAGAAAGGGAGAGGGAGAAGTGTCTAGCAGCAGCCACACCACTCTAAGCAGTGTCAGGAAGATATGTTAATGAATCTCTATAGGTCGGGCTGAATAGGCCATTATTATGTAAATGAATGTATCCTCGTTGGCTGGATTCAAGTGAGCAGTAACTAAGGGAGGTGGGGGCCAGTGTGGAGCAGTTAGTAAACATTGAAAATTCTCTAACAAAGCAGGCACAGACACACATGTAAGTAACATCATTGTACTACCTAACATTGTCCTTTCAGATTATACAAAGTTATTTCAGAGCAAATAGCACACAGTGTACCAGCACATTGCAATTGAGGAGGAAAGCAATTCCATAACATGCATCATCTTGTTTGTTCTACAGTACTTTAAAGGGAAACTGTGGTCTCCTTATGAAAGGATGTCTCAACATTTCAAACAGTTATTAAAATGTTCTAGCTTTCTGGGTCTTAAGTTATAGGCTTGTAAAGTTACAAGAGACAAAGCAGTCTAGAAAGTGTGACAGCATGTGTCACTAAGCCCTGCCCTCAAAATTGATCTTTTGAAGCTAGTAGAGACCTGCATCCATTCACTGTCCATCCTCTCCCTGTGGACACATTAGGTTGAGAAAAAGAAAAAAAATATCTTTAGGCTTGTGGCTAGCTGTTAAAAATTATTTAGAAGTTCGGGGGCAGGACTTATGATGCAGCTAATGATGCTCTGTTCCCAGCAGGGGCAAGGTCCACCTTAAAATTGGGAGCAGACCCCAAGTGTGGTGATGTCACAGTGCTAGCCAGAAAATAACATGTTTATAATGCTGCTCAATTTACATTGAGCTCCCCTGCAGTTTCTGGGGTAGATGAAATTAAAACAACATAAGCAGCGGTAAGAACAGGGGCCACTAATATATCCAAGTAATAGTACCCTTTGTTGTCAGCTACAATTAGGAATCAAAATTAATACATAGTCTGTTAGAATTGTTATTTAATTTAATTCACATGCAAACTTTCGAACTTAAACTTGTCTCATGCAAGCTCATGACATTCATCAAAATATTGTAGAGACTTTTCCATTTCATGGAATGCGTTCCATCACACACACACATTGCTCGCTGATGGAACAAATTGTGGTTTTGCTGAGTGGTGTTGTTCCCTAAGCTTAGATTTTTATCTGTCCATGATAACCTGTGGGGATCTATGAAAGAACTGCAGTAGCCACAACACACTATTCATAAGGAACAAGACTCACACAGCCTCAGTAATATCAAGCTTTAGAGGAAAAAATAAGTCAAAATTTATATAATAACCAAAGGCTGGAAGTATCATTCGAGTTGGACTCTATAGGGTTTAACACGATTAGCCTATTTTCTGTTTTTTAGGCCACATTATTACAAACAGTACTTCATAGACAACACGCTGGTTATAAAGAGGGAAATTTGCAGTGAGTTTTTACAGTTACTGAATAATAAACATTTGCTTAAAAACACATTATGACATATTTTTTGGAAATATATACATAATCTGAAAAAAGAAAAAAGATAAAGCTTAGAAAAATATATAACTAATGCAGTACTTCTCTACCCTGAAGTATGTAAGGTATTAGGGAACCCCATACATTTCCTCTCTCAGTCCTGCCATTCATCCATGTACATCAATACATATATCCATAAAGAGCAAATGTGCCCAAATTCATCACATGGGAAGTGTTATAGGGATATCTGTTGTATCAATTAGATCAAAGGACTTGAAATGTAGTTCTTGAAGACGTTTCGCTAGTCATTCGACTGGCTTTCTCAATTCAGAATGACTTGTACAAGAATCTGTGGCAATTATGTACCCTGGAAAATCCCAATTAGCATATCACAGCCAGGTGTTAAGGGTGTGATTAGATAGTGGGAAGAGGTGTTATAGGAACGCCCAGAGTAAGGTGTTAAAACAGCATTGTAATGGCAGACAGTTGGTGTCGAACCCCCCCACCTCTATTTAGGCTTGGTTTCTTTATTTTCACATAAATGGCCTTTTAAACACTCTCTTGAACCAGTCACGTTCCTTCGCCAGTATGTTAACATTACAATCTTCAAGGTATGTCCTTTATCCTAAGATGCAGATACACGGCCCTAAATAGAGGTGGGGGGGTTCGACACCAATGTCTGCCATGTACAATGCTGTTTTAACACCTTACTCTGGGGTTCCTATAACACCTCTTAGCCACTATCTAATCACACCCTTAACACCGGCTGTGATATGCTAATTGGGATTTTCCAGGGTACATAATTGCCACAGATTCTGTACGAGTCATTCTGAATTGAGAAAGCCAGTCGGATGACTAGCGAAAACGTCTCAAGAACTACATTTCAAGTCCAGTTGATCTAATTGAATACAACAGATATACCATGACCTGGATGAATGAGAACCTTCACAAGCATGTTATAGGGATCTTGCAAAGATAAAGCACAAGTTTCTGAATGAAATAAAAAAAAAACTTTATTTGATTCTGGTATTGTTGTACAGCAAAGGTAATGGTAGCAGAGAGCAGCCTCATCACAGGTCTTTTCTTTTTACAGTCCAAAACCAGGCTGACTTCACACTAGGAACCAGGCTCATTCACACTAGGAACGGGCAAAAATGCAACTTAAAAATGCAGTGTGTTTAGTGACATTTTAACACGTTTTTGTATACGTTGCTGACTGTTTGCACGTGCGTTAATATCCATTTGTGACCCTTTTTTTCTGCATTTATGTCTGTAGCGTTTTAATACGATTTTGATCACATTTTTCCAATTTAAGGGGACAGGACCAAAGAACACTTGTCACTTGCTGGGGGAGTTTCAGGAGCTTATTGGAGAGAGGTAGCAGATAGTGTTGTGGAGAGAGATCTTGCGATTTTCTGGTGATTTTGCTATTTCTTATTGTTTTTCCGGTAACTCAAGGACCGCAAATGACATCACAGGTACTCCATTTTCATGCATTTTAAACGGACAAAATTGCTTGCAGCAGTGCATTTTTTAAACGGACTGGAACGGAAAGTTATACAACGCAATGATATTATAAAATACTATGCAGGGCGACGCTATCGGCAACCCGGTGCAAACTGCCCGGTGATGTAATATGCCGATAGCGGCGCTTGGAACATTGCTACTTGGTGCTGTTCTATTCCGGCACTTTCAACGCCAGCTATTAGCGGCATATAACATTTCGGCATATAACATTATTTGCGGCAGCTGTGCTAACTTTCACGTTAGCCACGCAGCCTCCGCAAGGAAGGAGTTAAAGTCACGCTAACCGGTATAACATCGGTTAGCGCAACTTCAACTCCAAATCAGGAGCGATGCGCACGTTGGTGCATTGCCCTATATGGTGTTTTATTTTCTGTCTGTTTTTTAAGACGCACCTACGTTTGAAAAACTGATACAAACTGATGTAGTGTAGGGCTCCTTAGGCCGACTGGCAGCAGCTTTTTAGACCCAAGGTCTCCCAGCATGCTTTGCATAATAAATACAACAATATCATAAATAATACTAAATAGTTATTTCTAAAACATTTCTATAACAATTTCTATTGTTACATATAGATTTAACAAAAAGGTCCGTGCAATTAAAAAAAAACCTCTTACAAACAACATGTGCACATCTGACCTTCATTAAAGGAGAACTAAACTTAATTTTTTTTAATCCTAATGTGAAACCTTTTCTCCCCAGAACACCTATACATTGAAAGATTCTTCTCTAGTTATTTGCATTTAGTAGATATACAGTAAGTAATAGATTCTGTAACAAAGGAGGCTTCCGTGTTGTTGCCAGTACAACTCATAGCCCATGTTGGCTTGAAAGAACCACGCCCCCTGACCCCAGGATTTACTGTCTCTATGCACAAAGTTTCTAAATGTACCTGCGATCACAGTTGAGTTGCTGGTGGTACACCCTATACTGTAAATGCTGTGTTTTTAGAAACAAACAAAGAAGTCACAAGTTGTAATTCCCTGGTCTAGTTATGAAACAATATAACATAGTCTACTGCCTGAGGTTTTTTTGCTTTTTTTCATTTGTTTGTTTCCATATTTCTTGAAAAATATAAAGTTTCTACATATGTACAACTTTATATATAGCAGTTCTGTTATTTACCAACCAGCGTGAATTGCTTTTTCCAGTAGCAATACAAAACAGTGAACTGATTTTACTTACATTTACAGAAATGTACTTCTATCTATTGCAAGTTCACTGGTGGCTCGTTCTGCTAAAGTGCTGGGTTAGGAAAAATATCAGACTATTGGGACACAGGTTTGATTCCCCATGCTCCCTTTTTTTTGTTTTTATTATGTGTCTAGCAAAAAGGTACTAGTTTTCTACTTATTAGCCCTTTTGGCATAGCGGTAGAAAGCTTTCTTTTTAGAAAGACACAGTATAGAAGGCTGCTGGTTCGATTCCCCATACTTATTTTTATTTTTTGCTGAAATGTTAAATTGTTTTGTTTCTTTCATCCATGCTAGAAAAGATTACTTTTCTTTCTTTGTATGAAAAGCAAAGAAATGTATCATTGTTGAGGATAGGAGCATTTGTAATGTGTTTACACAAAAAACTGCACTGAAAATCTATGTTCTGTGTCAGAGGGAGGGATCTCTGAGCTGTAAAATGATTGTCAGCTTCCAGGCAGCAAGACTGCAGTTTCCCGTGAAGTGTACTGCGTACACTTAGCTGGGTGTTCCCAGATAAGGTGAATTATGAGCTGACCCCTAGTACCCACAGATTATTTTCATAAAACACCCAGTATCCACAGCAAATGGAGAGATGAGACACCGCTTGTTGTGTGTTTGTGAATGTGCCCTGTCTATTGGGACAATGTTGTCTGGGGACTTTAGTTCTCCTTTAAGGCACCTATGTACTTAAAGGGCAGGTCCAGCCCTAAAATGAAAACTTACATACAGGTAAATCACCCCCCAAAACCCTAAACGGTAATAGTTTGAAATCTGAAATGCATAAATCTAACCTGAAATCCTGCACAATGTCCTGTTGCCCCAGTTTCTGCTTCCTGGTTCTTCCAGTTAGTAACTGTCAGTTATGGATTTGACAGTTGACATCACAGCCAATGACTGAATGTTAATCCCCTTTCTGCCTCTTCTGAGCATGTCCAGGCTCAGTAAATGCTCAGTACAGGTTTCTAAATTGCTCAGTTTCAATTAGGCATCCAGAAGCATATCAGGCATACATTAATGAATTCATAGGACAAATTAGGATATATCAACATATTTTAAAGAGGCCATTCTTTCTAAAAGATGTTCTTATGAGGGTGGAGTTGTCCTTTAAATGAACTGCCAAACTGCTGACAAAACCTTTCAGGTATAAACTCATTTTATACATTTCTATATGTTTTAAAGTTTAAACTTAGTAACATTTGGTACACACATTAACAGTTATGTTTAATGCATTGTAAACACAGCAAAAAGAAAACATGTTTAAATGCTAGCCAGGGAGATTCAATAAAAGTTCTTATAGTTAAAAATGGTACTAATTTTGCCCCAACCAATCAGATCATTTTTAACATTTGAAATCTAACATCTGATTGGTTGGGGCAAATTATAGTCTTACAACGTGAGCCCCCTCATCAATCAGTTTATTTTATGGAAGATTTAATGTAACATGTATTTGCTTTGACTACTTAATGACCTATTTCTTCTTCAGGTAATGGAAAATGAGACAGTTTTTTTGTTTGTTTTTTTTTAAAGATGAAACAACAACAATGAGTTTTTTTTCCTAAAGCACCATATTCTCATAACCTAATCAGCTTGTTAACCAGGTGCTACAGTATTATACTTGTAGCAGGTCAAATTGTGCTTATGCCAACCATAGCAAAAAACATCTCCAGGAATAATCTTTTCAAACCTGTTCCTGCAGAAAAAATCAAGCTGAGCTGTAACTGATCTAAGATATCAAAAGGCACCTCCATTTACCAAGCAGCAGTGTCAAAAGCCAAACTATAAGTAGGTCAAAGACTGTACTAAAGGTATATGTTAACAGTATATTTATGTTAACAATATAAAGGATATCATCTTTTTATTCTTTCATAACAAGAATCTCTTTGTTGCTCAAAAGTACATAGTCCCATCAAAAACCTGCCACTTTGTTGAACTACTTATATACGCACCATTAACAGACATTCAAGCTAATGTACACTTGCTGACTTACTGGCCAGGAACTGCTTGTTAACACCAATATATCACTTTAATTCTAAGTCATTTATACCAAAATCTAAATCGTTTTTAAATAGGAAGTTCTTTCACATCCTCACAACTTTTTATTATGGATTTATATATATATGTTTTCATTCACATTAGGCCCTACCCCAAAGAGCTTACAATCTAAGCATGGGGAGAACATACAAACTCCTTGCAGATGTGTCCAAGGGTGTACTCCAACTTAGCGTTTCAAGACGTCAGTGCTAACCACTGAGCCATTGGTCTCCTTTCCCTCTGGAACATGCATGGTCTGTGTACTAAACACATGGAGGGAAAGAGAGAGAGAGAGGAGCTCTCTAACTAGTGTCTGTAGCTAATTAGAGTGAATGAGGGAAGAGTTAAGAATTAAAAGACATTGTCTATGCAATGGGAAGAAGCACTTCTTTCAGAAGGTGTCTTCCCATTGGTTAGGCCCAGGGCCAGAAAGGGGGTGGAGTAACAACCATATAGTTGTCCATTACCTCACTTCATTTGCTTCAGTGAAATAATTTATTGACTTTGCATCAATGTATCTTTATGTAAGTATTTCTTCTCTCTCTTCTTTTTTTTTAATTAATGGAACATTTACTAGTTGGGCCATTGTTGTTCCTCAAGGGTATGTCCTGGTCTGGTATTCATTAATCTATTTATAAATTACTTAGTGTTGAGCATTGAGTATGATCTCTATATTTGCTGATTATTCTAAATTGTGAAGGATTATAGGCTCAGTGCAAGTTTTCTCCACTTTACAAACTTATTAAATAAACTTGGTGATTGGGCTGCAAAGTGGCAATTTAAGTTTAGTGTTGAGAAATGTCAAGTTGTGCATTTGGGCAAAAACAACATGAATGCTATTTGTACCCTTAAAGGGGAACTGTGGTCTCCATACAAGTCTTAAAGGCCAGTTTCCTACCTTTAAAATGAGCCACCAACCACCTCTCTACCTGCTCCACTTCCTAAGATATAAAGACATTACAGACCGGAAAGTTAATGGGTGGGAGGATGACATGTGACATTTCTAAGGCTGCTCTTCCCCCTTGGCCGCTGGCCAGCACAGGCTCAGACTTCAGTGTGTGAGGGAGACAGGAAGTCCCTCCCCCTCCGTGCTGTGCCAAGATCCCCACAGAGAAGGTAAGGGAATCTACAGTTCTCACTCTGCCTGAAAAGACCACCGGTAAGTGGGTGGGGACACAGCACCCACGAGTGGGTGGGGCAAATGCACCCGTGAGTGGGCAGGGCCAAATGGGGCTGTAAGGGAAGGGGCCAAGGGGGGCCTGCAAAGGAGGGGCTATGGGGTGCCCATGAGTGGGAGGGACCAGAGGGGCTGCAAGGGTAGGAGGAGACATAGGGCAGAATGACTGTCACATGGTGTCAGAGCAGGAAGTGCAGGGTACCTGGTGATATTGCTGCCATATCACACACAAAAAATTCTTCAAAACTATGCAAAATAAACAATGAAAATAAATTGCAAAAATTCTCAGGAGAGCAACACAGTTCCCCTTTAATGGGATAGAGTTTGACTCAAAGTATCACTTGTGAGTAATTGTGGGAAATAGACTTTGTAATTCCATGCAGTGTCATGCAGTATCTGCTAAAGCAAATTAAAAAAATGTGTAGAGTCAAAGGAGAAGGGCATAATTTTTCCTTTGTAAGGCCTCATCTTTATTACGCAAGTATTTCAAGTTTTTGGCACCAATCCACAGAAAGTGATTTCAGAAACATAATAAGGGAGATGAAATAATGGGGGAAATCACCAGATAAAGAGGTAAAACCCCGAAACGTTGTGATTTTGTGGTTCACTAGTTAATAAATCTACGTTTGGAGTGTGATTTGCTCACCTTCAGGGATATTCAATAAAAGGTCTTATCGTTTAAAATGGTGCTAATTTTGCCCCAACCAATCAGATGTTAGCTTTCAAATGTTAAATAAGATCTGATTGGTTGGGGCAAAATTAGCACCATTTTAAACAATAAGAACTTTTATTGAATTTCCCTGCTTGTTTTTTGAGATGTAATACTTACCACCGTGCTCCTCTTCCTGCCTAGTTCTCAGTAACTTAGCGTTAGTTACTGCATTGCGGGAATGAGGCAGGTAAGGAGCGTGGAGGTAACAGCACCATTGAGATAAAATTTGTTTTTGCACTAAGTAGTGCACGAAGTAGTGCAAAAATGAACGTTTTGCATCGGGCGACTGTGCTGTTAAGAGGAAACGGTGCAGGCCCTGGAAAAATTGAGTTAACCCCACGCAAAACCAATATAACCTCGAGAAGCGAGAGGTTAACTCCATTTAACCCCCAAAAGCACAATATTACATCTTCCCCAATGGGTCTTCACTTTGAGGCAGTCATTTTGTGGAATGTTACGCCTGATAATGTTGTCTGATAATGTTGTGTTGTGGCGTGTTTTGTTGAATTTCTGAACACATTCAAAGAAGGCTTGGGTACATTTGGTGTACTGGTTGGCATGCACCATTTGAATGAAGAAGACTATTTTTTTTGTTGGGTTGGAGAAAGGTTTGTGGAAAGGTTGAGCTTATTGGACTTTGTAATGGAAGTTTCTTGTTTACCCATCTGCTGTCCTATTTGTAAAGAGGTGCTGATATAGCCAATATATTATTTGGGATATAACTGGATATATTTGTATCTCTACTTAAATAGCTGACACATTTGCCGTATCAAGAAGCGCCATCCGCGAGTGCGCACGCCGTTCCATGTGTGCCTGCAGCAGTAAGACTAAGTGGTGTATCGATCCTCTATGTGGAAGTTCCTCTGGGGTTGATGATTATCTGTCTGTCCGATACTATGACTCCTGACTGTGACAGATAAGTTTCTATTTATGACTGTATTAATATACTGTAGTAAGTAACTAGTTTACACTTAAGGACTGCATTGGGGTGCTGCAAATTCTCTCTCCTCTACTGCATATTTAATGTTGATTAGAAAAACTGCATGGCATTCTTCGTGTATATATATGGATTTTTCATTTTTTTTAGAAATTTTCGTGTTAGGTTTATTTGTCCCCCATAATAGAGGATTTGTAACTAGTATTTGAGTGTACAGAGGACTCTCAAGAGATACTTTGCTTTCCTTCAGTATACTGTACAACTACTTTTCTCGCATGTTGACATTAAAATATACTCTTGACTTTTCTGTAAGACAAGCTCTATCTCTCCATTCAAAAGAGTATGATCATTATGTAAAATAAGGAAATATTGAAACATAAAATGAAAAGAGGTCAGCTGAAGATACCAGTGTTTTGTGAGAAAATACTGCAATTTCTGTAGTGGAAATATGATTGTAGTGGAAATAGACTTGAAAACTTGGTGAGCTCCAAAAGTAAAAGTAAAGTAAAAACTCCAAAGTAATGTACCAAATTTTAACACCATTAATGCATCAATGTAACGTGATATTTTAGAGCATTTGTATCACCACCAAAATGATGGTCTTAATCAGACGTTAACAGAAAAAGGGCAATGTACAGAGAGGCGGTATATGTGGACATTGCTATCATGTGATTTCACCTTCAAGACTGGCCCATTTTGTAATGTGTAATTGGTTGACACAGACCAATCACAAATCACGCATGCATGAGTGTGGCAAGCAAGCTTTTCTTGATGTTACTTTATATGTGCAACGCAAATAATTATTGCTGCATATATATTTATTAATCCATGTTCATTCAGAATTATCGTGTGTTGCTAAGCCAATTTGTTAACTACTTAGCTAGCCACTACTTGCTACCATAAACCGACCATAACAAATAACAGGAGCAGAATTTGTTAAAGGGGAAGTATGAGTTTACTAATTTCTTTGTAATTAACGTTAATACAATAAATGGCCTATGGATGTTTCTTGTTATCGAGAGTATGTGCATTGCTTAATAAACCCCGCCACGAATGTACGCTCCCCCAAAGTATATTTACTTTCAAAACACACGAGTGTCATGATTCTTGAAAATAATTTTAGTTTACGACAAACACTAAACAGTCACGTTTAAGATGTGTCAACATATTTTTGACACCCATATTCCTGTCAAATGAATGTAAATTAATCTGTACATGTGATAATATATAAATTCTGTGACCGTACTTTTGGATTATACCCCAAAGTGTTTTTTTGGACAATGCAATGCTTATGATGTAGTTGTTGTACGAGGAAGCAATATCTAGCTGATTCCTGATTTGTAAGCTTCACATTTGTAGCAATCTTACACTACAATATTAAATAAAGTGGTCAGTGTTGATGTCAATGCTCTTAACGTGACTTGCATCAAGACTTATGTAACTGTAGTACTAAAACATACGTTAAGCTCTTAACGTGACTTTCTAACGCAAACACTTATGTACTATTAATCGCAAACAAGTAACGCTCGTTAACTTTAGATCATCTTTGCGATAGCGGCTCTCTGTACATAGCCCTGAAAGTGTAATTATACACTGACACCCCCATCCTTAAAAGTACCCGGGGTGAAGACCTAAGCCACTAGGTCCTCACTCTTGGGCTTTGTTTGTTTGAGATTTTTCTCAGCATTGAAGTTATGACACTCGCTGTCCGAGTCTGGCCTGCTCACTCCCAGTCCAATGGGAAGGTGCATTCTGAGTGAAGTATTATTGTCCTTTATCTTGATTAAAGGGACGCTAACCTGAAATAGAAGAGCTTTTGTCAGAGTAGATTTGAACAGTAGGAGCCTCAGTGTCCTTTTCAAAGCTTCAGTACGTCCCCCTGCGCCAGTGTCTAATCCGTTCCTATGCAGCTAAGATAGCCTGTCTGCATACAAGCACAGGAAGTCCAGCTGTATGATGTCACAAGGGGGTTGACCCATTTGATCCTGCCCTAGAACAGTGAGTGGCTAATCGGGATACAAGCTACCGATGCTTCTCTGGCAGCAGCTAGCGACAAGCGTAGTGCATATTAAATGAGCGGGTCACATCATGTATCTATTACATGCAGCTCAAACGGAAGTTCAGGCTTCATGCAGGCCTCCATGCAACAGAGACTATCAGGAAGATTCAATAAAAGTTCTTATAGTTTAAAATGGTGCTTATTTTGCCCCAACCAATCAGATAGTCTCTGTTGCATGGAGGCCTGCATGAAGCCTGAACTTCCGTTTGAGCTGCATGTAAGGGATAAATGATAAGATACTGATAAGAACTTGTATTGAATAACGCTGTATATCTTATTAAACTGGAGCTTTTAGGAGAAACCATCTTGGCGATCCAGGTAAGTGCTTCATTTCCCACAACATATAAAATAAATTTTGCTGGACATACCCTTTAACTCTAATTCTTGTGATTGTTCTTTAGAATTATTTAAAAATACAATTATTAGATATGTTTATAAAATAAATGAATGTGAAAATGTCTGTTAATTACATGATTAAAGGGCATGTCTAGTCCCAAAACAAAAACATCTAACAAAAAGCATTAATTCTGAATACCTTACTTTAATAAGGTTTTATAAACTGGTATGAGATAATCAAGCAGCTTCCTGCTCAGTAATCCTATTTACTGTAGCTACAGAACTGTTGGTCTGCATTATCTTATCTCTTATAATGGGAGATCTTAAAGTGTTGATATTAAAATATGTAACCGAGGTCAGAAAGACTATGAGCAAACAACAGGGGAAAAACAGAAATTCATTTAAAAACTGAAGGTCACTCTGACTTCACTAAGCTCTAGTTTTAATTAGGTATGTAGGTTTCACCTAACCATTAGTATAATTTATTTATACTAATTTTATCACTAAATATTAACTTACTTTCTTCATATTTTTAGTTGTATATGCAGTGATTAAAAATCTAAATTCCCAGCACCTGTTGTAAAAAACAAAAACAAAAAAACAATTCCATCCATGCTAAAAGAATTATATACTTAGGGCAAATAATTAAAAGTAACAAGTTTTTTTGCAAACACTACATATTGCACAACACATTTGGGTATTTTATCTCCTTCACCAGAATTAGATTGTCAAAAATAACATAAGACCGAAGACTTTTTTTTGGGAAGAACCCAGTACATAAAGGTTTACAGTACCTAAAGGAAAGAAAAAGCTCAGGTCAAGTGATATCAGGAGTTTACACATTAGGAAGTTTTCCACTCGCGGCTGCATGAAGGGATGGTCTTTAAATGAGGGAATAGAGGCGTAATTACAGTGGTTTCTTTCACTTTTGTTATTTAGATTGCAGGTGGCAATCTGGTTGCCTTTTTGTTCCAGCTTTTCTGAGCTACTTGAATTTGTTTAATCTAAAAGTAATTGTATAAGGGGGATTCGAGTTTGGTGTAAAAGATTATTTTAACTAGACATATTTTAAAAACCCACAGCATGCTTTTAATCACTACTCTATAGCATAGAATATTGCACATTGTTTTAATATGTATGGTTATTATATGTAATGTTAATCAAATCCACTCGTATGGGATGGGAGGAAGAGCTATGTAATCCGGTAATTGATTACATTTTAAGTTGTATCCCAGAAACGTGTAGCTTTCAGCAATAATATTAAAGCAAGTTAATTTTTTTATAACAGTGTGTCTCTTTTCACCTTTATGCCCCAGACATGTAGTTAAAAGGAGAATAAAAGGTTTTATTTTTGCTATAGCAAAATGCTTACCTTTACAGGATTGAAACCATTTCTCTTTCTTTCCTCAGACATAATCAGTTTTACTGACTTTTAAGTGGTTACCCAGAACCACTTCTTCTTATTGTCTGAAAAAGGTACAGCTTTGTACCATACGTTACGCTTTTTGTGTACCCTGTGTATGAAGCATTAAATACATAGGTGGATTAAGACTACTGTGCATGGTGTATAATACAAGGATTGTACTTTGTGCACCACTCTAAATTACAGGTGTAACCACGCACTCTAGTGTGTTGCAACCAGGGAACAAATATGTCATATACAAAATGCTGTCCCAAGGCATAGACACCTTGGTTAGAAAAGAATACCTATAGTGTTGCAACCAGTTATTGACACCAATAAGTATCCATTTTAATATACCAACTTTTATTAATTGTAGCTAAAATCTTATACAAAATATATGCTCTGATACACTCCCCTAACCCTAACGCTATTAAAACCACTTAAAAATTGTTACCAACTCTAACCATGTTGAACTTTAGTGGGGCGTCCCCCATCTAATGAAATGAGTGCCCGACCAGTTTCAGTCTGTGCACAGACACAATGTAAGTCCAATCACACAGAGTCGTATGAGATATGTTCTCACTATTCGTTCCGGTGCTCCAGATACCAACACTGAAATAGTCCTGGGACCATACAAAGTCACAGCTTACGTTGCACTACGATACAGGATCAACTAGACAGGACTTACAATTTGCCGAACTCTCCGGGCTTCAGAGGATGTATAGGCTCCAGTATATATAACTTCACCTGTTAGTGCTGCCGTTCTATAGCTGCTCTGCCGTCCCACCACACTTAGATGTTGGTCATCACTCTTACAACCCTGAATTAGGGCTCGGTATCGTGTAACTCCTTGGGCATCTCTGGTTTAACATGGATGATGCTCCAACCTATGCGTTTTGTCTTGTGTACAAGACTTCCTCAGGGTCTCGCGAGGGTTCTCCTTAGCGTCCTTAAATAACCCTCTGTATGCTACATAAAGAGAGACTCTGTACCGGGTAACACATAATTATTAACTAACAAAGATCAATATCAATGCTTAGATTATAATCCACTGAAGGAAGTGAACAAGAATCTTAAACATCTTATTTTCTCAGGTTGGCAAAAAGGACTATTAAGTGAGAATGAGTATGTGTAGGGAGGATGCAAGGCTCCCAACATTTTATACGATCCCAAAGGTTCACAAAAAGAAAAGTTTTCCCCCTGGTAGTCCCATAACCTCTAGCATAGGAGGTCCCACGAAAAGGGCGGGGAAATATGTTGATGAGATATTAAGTCCATTCCTGTATACACTCGACTCTTTTGTTTTAGATACGAGAGATGTTCTTCATAAAATCAATGGTCTATATATTGACGAACATGTGTTTTTGGTGGCACTGGACATAAAGGGTCTATACTTCTCCATCCCACATGAGGTTGGGGTGGGGGCATGTAGAGCCTTCCTAAATTCAAGGGGAAATGAGTATAGAGAACATACGGACTTTGTGTTGGAAGTACTGTCTTTTACCTTAATGAATATCTTCACTTTTAACAATAAATTCTATAGGCAGTTAAGGGGGACAGCGATTGGGGCGGTTTGTGCCCCCACATACGCCTGTCTCCACCTGGGCCTTTGGGAGAAAGAGGATGTGAATATGTCAGCCATGGATTTGGGCTTAGAGGAGAAAGTCCTTATTTGGCTACGATTCGTAGACAACGTTTTGCTCCTATGGGGTGGGTCAGAAGTAGAACTTGAGACCTTTCTAAATGCTCTTAATAAATATGAGCATAATATCAAGATCACCGCCGAATGGAGCAAAACGTCGATTAACTTTCTGGATCTGTGTATATACAAGAAGAATGGATTGCTTGCCACTAAAAAATTTAGAAAAGATACAGCCACTAATAGTTTGTTAAGAGCCGATAGCCATCACCCTACCGATTTAATCAAAGGTATCCTTGTAGGGCAGTTTATTAGGATGAGACGAAATTGCTCATCAGAGGAAGAATTTCTGGAGCAATCAGTAGCCTTAAAGACGAGATTCAAAAATAGGGGCTATAATAAAAGGTGGATTGATCAGTGTTTCATCAGAGCAAAGAAAATGGATAGCAAATAATGCCATTTCAACATCAAAATGAGAAAGCCAAAAGAGAAGTAGCAAAAAAAGATCAAAAAGTAAGATTGATAACAACAAATAACTCTAATTGGTTGATATTAAGGACATCCTAAGGAAATATTGGTTCATGTTGGAGGGAGATGAAAGTATCCGGGAAAAAGTAGGCCCTGTGCCATTGTTAACAGCAAGAAGGGCGTGATAAATTAAGTAAAAGCCACTTTGAACCGGAGAAAAGAGGGATGATGGAGTGGCTAGTAGGGATGGCCGGTTCGCGGATCCGAACCTGGATCCGCCGCGGATTTATCCCGTTCGCGAATGGCGGATTTTTCCGGATTTTCCACCTTTCGAACTTCCGTACCGCGGATTTCTCGTATTTTCGAAATTTTTTTGAAATTACGAGTTTTCTCGTATATTCGTGAATTTTCGAAATTACGATAAAACTCGTATTTTCGAAAATACGAGAATTTCTCTTATTTCCGCAAATATGTATTTTCGAAAATTTCCGAAATTACGAGGATTACTCGTATTTTCGAAAATACATATTTTCGAAAATTTTCGCAATTACGCGTTTTTCTCGTATTTTCGAAAATTTTCGAAAATACGCGGTAACGCGTAATTTCGGAAATTTTCGAAAATACGAGAAATCTCGTAATTTTGAGGATATTTTTCATTTTACTGGGTCCGCTCGCAATTTTTTCGAAAATTCGCGGATCCTCGAGCGGACCGGATTTTGCGAAGTTCGGACATCTCTAGTGGCTAGGTAAGAAAAATAGACTGGGTAACCATAAGTGTGGAAAGTGTTGTATGTGCAGTCACATGCTAGAATCAAAGGTAATACAGGACCAAAGTAATAAGAAATGGTGGATAAAAGACTATATCACGTGTCAAACTCCACAGAAAATGTATTTGTTGATTTTTAATTGTGGTGAGAGATACGTTGGCCAAACAAAGTGCAAACTGACCCTCAGAATTCAAGAACATATGATGGCATTAATAAATGGTAAACCTAACAGAAGTGCCATGGCCAAACACATGCTGAAAAACATGCAGGTGAAAATGTAGGATTCTCCTTTTTAGGTTTGGAAAAATAATCTGGGCATTGTGAAATCAATATATAGAGTATTTAATTTGAAATGGTACAATATTGAGAGAGTAGGGAATGAATGATACAAAGCCCCTTACAAGTATCCTTTTGTAAAATAATTAAGTGTTACCCGGTAACATGATGTGCATGGTGTGTTTTCTTCTCTGTTACCTGACCACCAACCATGGCCTGCCATTGCACTCAGCAACTACAAATATATCAACTACCATAGGTGTGTGCAGGATTACCTCTGTTGTTTGCAGAAACACAGTAGGACTACAGGAGGAAAAATATTGCCAGTCTTGGGTGGGCGTATGTTAGGTAAGAAACCTTTGCATTTTTTTTAAACCTTGTTTTTTGTATAATGATATTTATAAGTTTAAATTATTACCACTGCCAAACGTGAACATCTAACAATACAAATATTAAATGATTTAATGTTCAGAGAAAATTCAAAATAGGTTTGTTTCCACTTTTCACTATTTAGTGCTTATCAGCAAGAGTTTGACATCATGTGGCCCACCCCTTTTTTCCATATCTGGAAATGTACTTCAGGATGATGTTGATAGGGGGTAATTGCTAAATGAATTGTCAGGTGAGGCATTCACAAGCAATTATTTCAGCCAAAAATCCATGTGTGCAGCCACTTACAGGGTAACCCATTTTCAATAAAAAAAATAACAAAATATATATGGTATAAAGGTGATACCTTTATTGGCTAAGATAATCATAGCAAGCTTTCAAAACATTCTAGTTCCTTTTTCAAGCTGGCAATCATCACCTTTTCCTGCGTATACAGCCATTTAGTGACATAGTTTAGCAATCCACTTTAAAGGGACTGTCCACCCCTCTTTTGAAAAATGAATATGTAGTAGATAAGCCCCCAAAACCTAGACATCGTTTAATTCTCAACCTTTAATTCAGCTCCCACACGGAGATATTATACTTACATCCTCCTCGCTCCACCGCCGCTTCCGGGTTCTTCTCCCAGTCTCCACTGTGGCCGCTCTGTTCTTTTTCTGTTCCCGAGCAGCCGCAGTGGAGACTGGTCCGAGAATGGCAGTCAGTGATTGGCCGTGACGTCACAGTCACGGCCGACACTGACTGCCTTACCCGGAAGTGCAGAGCCACGGCGGTGGAGCGAGGAGGAGGATGTCAGTATACTATCTCCGTGTGGGAGCCGAATTAAAGGTTGAGACTTAAACGATGTCTAGGTTTTGGGGGCTTATCTACCACATATTCATTTTTCAAAAGAGGGGTGGACAGTCCCTTTAATGTATAACTAAACAATGTTGACTGCAAAAGGAAGAGATTCTCCTGCCTTTGGCTCCTTCATCCTCCTGCTCCTTCACCCCTCCTCTCTCCATAGAACAGTACAGGCTACTTAGATACTGCTGGGCACCCATCCTGTAGGGTTACCAGCTGCAAATTGTTATTTGGAAAGATGATGAAACAATCATTTCACAAGACAATAGTAAAATATATGTACTTAGCTTTAGATTTCACTTGTTTCTTGCATGAATATGTTTTGTTAGGAATTACTTACAAAGGCATGTGGTGATTTATTGTTTTAAATCAGCAGGGTTTGTTTTTTCTTTTTTTTTTTTACTTAAGAGTCCCACATTAATTTTTCATTTGAAATTAGTGTTGCATTAGTTATTCTGTAAATGAAATGACAATAGTAGTTTGTCATTTAAAGAAAAGTTAGAATTGAATTATTACTACCCAACTCCAGGAGTGCTGTGACAAATGGCCATATAAATGCTGGCTTTCAAGGAACACTAAAGCCACAGAACAACATTGAATTAGAAGGCAGATCTCCTTGATATAAAAACAGTAATCAGTGTCTAACCTTTCATTTTAATATGGTTGTTGAGAAATTTTTA
Source organism: Hymenochirus boettgeri (assembly GCA_019447015.1). Taxonomy (NCBI): domain Eukaryota; kingdom Metazoa; phylum Chordata; class Amphibia; order Anura; family Pipidae; genus Hymenochirus; species Hymenochirus boettgeri. The sequence goes on along the minus strand of CM033473.1, from coordinate 162,597,663 downwards.
AACATGAGGTTTGTATTTTATTTCCCAGTGTTCCAGTATCGCACAGTGTAGTCACTTGACAATTATGCTCTTAAAACATGCTCAGTCCTAAGATACTGCAGGAACTTGTTACAGTTGGTCACACCCACTAGTAGCCTCTAGCCAATCCTTTTACAGGATAGAATAGGCAAGGGAGCATGTGACTGAGATCAGGGGTGTGGCCAGACACTGTACATACATACAGTTATTTCATCCAGTTCTTCAAATGGTAACATTTATTTTAATACTATTTACCGTATTGCTATTTTACAGTTTATTGGTGTTTTTAGAGGGTATATGTTCAGATTCTGGAGTGTAAGAATTTGGGTTTAGTTTTCCTTTAAGCTTGTCTAAAGCACTGGGCAGGTTCACACTTTTCACACACCCAGTGCCTCCTATCATATGTTTGGAAAAACATCCTAACTGATTATCAAGTCATCATATTTCTTTCCTTGAATTTAAAATCCTAAATTTGATAAGGAATTGCTCAGATCTGCATAGTGCGTGGGCGTAGAGTTCAGATTAAGCTTTTAAGAGTGGAAGAATAATGAATTTAATATGTGCTTATCAGTTATAAGGTCCAACTACTGTGAATGGACCTTATGCTGGTACAGCTTTCATTTAACATCTTCTAGTTTTATAGTCTCATATGACATTTGTATTGAGTAATTACCATGTGTGGGTTTATGGTTAGGATATTGGATGTAGAAGCTAAAGTTATAAGATTAGATGAAATGTTTACTCTCTTTGTGCGTCATTTTATAACTTAAACACTTAAAGCATTGCTAAAATGTTGTAAGTGGTAATTAAATAAAAAAATTGTATGAAATTTTCAAGTGTTGTATGTTTAACTCCTCAAACTAATGCAAAGTATTGCATTTTTTTAAAAACAACAAAGCTGTTTTTGCGCAGCTAAACACACCCGTGGAATGTTACTGGGACTTATTTACACGAGAGAAAATATGATGGACAGGATCCACTTTTATTTCTAGACATTCCTGCATGTCTCTAGTACAAACATGTCACTAGTTTAGACAGAAACGTTTGGGTAAACTGTCATTTTTAATAAAATTTCAACATGAATTTACAAAACAACAAATGCAATATACTCTGAATGGGGGAAAACAGCTGACAGTAGTTTTCTGATGGCGATAGTTTGTCAGCATTGGGAATGGCCATTTTTATACACATGCTGAAAATTAGCAAATTTTTCCCGGTTTAATCCTTTAGCAGTGATCATATTAAAGGACAATTATACTCCCTTACCTCCGCTCCTCTTCTTAGGTCAGTACCTGTTACCCAGGACCTGAACCGCTAGGTCCTCACCCCTGGGTTCGCGTAACTTGAAGCACAGCGTTACTGAAACGCTGCTCTGGTAGGCTCCGCCCAGGGGCACTTTTAGGCTTTTTGCTGCCTGAGCCAAACTTTTGAATGCCACCCTTGATTATTTCCAGGTGTGGCGCAAAACGCTGTGTTAAAGTGGGTGTGGCTTTGATGGTGGTTTGGTTTAAGCGTGGCTAATATGTTACTATTTTAAAATCTTATCGCATAGGTATTTAAACAGTTCCTCAGACAGTCAATTAAAATAATATAAATTAATAGAAACAGACATTACATTCCTTTCTCAAACAGCTTGTGGTGCCACTACCATGCCACCACGTCAATGTACTCTTTCAGCAGGGCCCTAACTGACCCAACTAGTCTAACCTTGCCTAACAATCTAAAGCTAACCTAACCTATAAAAGGGGAAAATTCTTTTTTTTCTTGACCGATCAAGGAAAAAGATTTTTTCCTACCACTGCCTGTCTGCCTTTTTTTCTTCAGTGCAGGGATGCCGCCTGAGACAAATGTCTCACTCTGCCTAATGGTAGAAGTGTCCCTGGCTCCGTCCCCTCCTCCTTTCGGCAACGAGGCCAATAGGAAAGCACGCTCTGCAACGCGTGCGACGAGCCTTCCTATTGGGCTCGTCGCGCAAGGAGAGGAGGGGGCGGAGCCTACCAGAGCAGCGTTTCAGTAACGCTGTGCTTCAAGTTACGTGAACGCAGGGGTGAGGGCCTAGCGGTTCAGGTCCTTACCCTGGGTTAAAAAGGTACTGACCTAAGAAGAGGAGCGGAGGGAAGGTGAGTATAATTGTCCTTTAAATGTAAGTTATCAGCCTTTGCAGTTGATATTATACAGAATCTACTTCAATGATTAGTATGCAGACTCCTATAAGTCAGTGATGTATTATTTCAAGTTTATGCACCATCTCTATTGGCCGTAAGGCAATATTAGCCCCTGTCAGTAAAAGGGGGAGGCACCCAAATCAGTGCAAAATGTGGTTAGTACATTATGGTAACATAGCAGGTATGCAAAGTAATTACATTGCCATGATTTTTTTTATTGCACTGAAATTTTTTTCTGTATAGCATAGCATATAGTAGAGGATATCCCCATAAAATCTTTTTGATTGGGCACAATTTTTTTTTCCATATAGTAAAGATCCACACCATGATGCTGTGAATCAAGCAAAAATAGGCTAATACTAAGAATAGGCTAAAACTATCAGAATTCTAGACAATGAAAAGAATAGGGCTGTCCAGTCGTTTATATTTTACATGGGGTAATCCCTATTTATTGCAGATACACCAACACACAACGTTTCAGCCGCTTGGGCCTTTATCAAGTGTTACAAAGTAGTGATCAAACCTCCTATTTATGCTGCTCACACAACAGTGCCACCCACAGTCCTTTATCAAAATAACACCCAGTGTCCTCTTCTAGTGCTCCCTCTGGTGGTACTTTCAAGAACTTGGCTTCCATCCAATACACAACCCTCCCCCATTTTCACAGCAACTTTAACCATGCAGGGCGGACTGTTTAGCGGGGCTCTTCTAACTTCAGTATGCTTCACTTTGCGGCCGATGTATTCTACATGTCTATACTCTGCCATTAACATCCTACTGTTTGCAGACCTAGATTTGGGACATTTAGTGCAATAGTTGCACTCTCAGAGACTATTATGGTTATTCTACATCAGTTCACATCAGGTCCTCCCTAGGTTCATGGAGTTATCCGAGATATATGTGCACATATTTATTATACCATTGCATTATAGATTTGTTTTTAGGGTTTTTTTATGGCTATATGTATATTAAAGGCTTTGCTATATATATTTTAATATATATCCACTACTGGACCTTGTAGTATTTATTAGGATTGAATGTCCTATCTTGGATATATACCTTTGGTACCTATGGGGCTTTGGGCCCCTTGTTAAACCTGGTTCTTGTGTTTATATTTCTTCTAGTATTTCTACCTATCTTTACCATTTCTCTCGCTATATCTATACTTGTTTATATTTATCTATACTTGTCTTCAGCTATCCCTTATTGAGCCTTCCAGGTATTGCACCCACTTTAATAAGTGTCACTGCCAGTATGCCCCTTTGCACAAGTTAGTGCACTCTGTCTATTTTCCCCTTATTTTAAGTGGCAAAACATGGGAGGTCACTTTATTAATAAAAAACAATATATATATAACAAACACATTGTTATCCCCCTAGATGAATGGTATTATCCATCTTGATTAGCCCCAATCGTTCACCGCCCTTGCCAGATGAGTCCCCCTGCACATCAGCTGGCATTGATTGGTATTAACAGGCTTTGACTACAGCCCCAATCATACACCGCCCTTGCCAGCTGAGTCCCCCTGCACATCAGCTGGCCTTAAATTGATTGACAAACAAACATTACCCATCTTACTACCCAATATGATCCAACCCGCCTTACTGCCAATCTATATACAGCCTACCAATTCCCGCAACCTAATGTCTCATCCCCATATCCTCTAGTCTGTAAGCTCTTTGGGCAGGGTCCTCTCCCCTATTGTATCACGGTATTGCTGTAAGAAACTCCTCACTCTGTTTACTTATATTATTACTATTATTATTACGTGTATGTAATATGTATGACTTTGTATAACATGTATTACCCTGTATGTAATGTATGACTATGTAATTGTAAAGCGCCACAGAAGATGTTGGCACTATATAAATCAATAATAATAATAACCAATCATTCACCGGCCTAGCCAGCTGAGTCCCCCTGCACATCAGCTGGTGTGTGGAGGTCTATTGGCCCACCTTAATGCCACCTGAACGCATAGCTCAGTGCAGCCAGTCGTGTCCCATATTGTTTTTCCATGGCACCTCTTAGCCGATGTTTGGGGGAGAGGGAGACAGCATTCCACCCCTTAAATTATACAGATTTCTTTACCCCCCTCTGCCCTTCAGTGACCTCCGAAATAGATCCCACAACTATCTCCTCTGGATGAGAGGGTGGGAAAAACAAAAAGAAAAAGGTTAGTTCTGATTTCAACTTTCTCAAGCTCGCCTTATATACCTAAGACTCCTCCCCTTGTTTTCTGGCCGTTCATTAGCTCCACCCCTTTTTTCTACCTGGCTTAGGTAAGGGAATCCTTTGTCCCTTTCCCTAACCCTTTGCTAAACTAAAATTAAGGCTTGTGGCCTTCGTGATCCTGACTCTTACCTGCGTTCAGTCTCATCTGCTTTTTTGCATTTCTCCTCTTTTATTTGTTGGGGGTCTGTGGGGAAGATTTCCTTGCGAGGAACGGAGGGCACTGCCTGCAAAATAAGGGACCAAGAGAGAAGATAAGTAGGGAGGTGCAGTGGAGTGAAGGGATTTAAAGGTTAAAAGTAGTGTATTGAATATGATTCTTTGTTTGATGGGAAGCCACCCTATGGACTAAGTATCAGGGTTGCGGGTTCTCTTTTGGAGGAGAGCAATATGATCCTAGCTGCCGAGTTTAAGATAGACTGGAGAGGAGAGAGATGAGAGGACGGGAGTCCAGTAGTAGAAGTTACAGTAGTTAAGACGGGAGATTAAAAGGGCAGGGATGAGCATTTTAGTAGTGGAAAGAGAGAGAAAAGGGTGGATCTTTGCAATATTGCAAGGAGAAAACGACAGGTCCTGTGATGATGTGATGATGGAAGGAAAGAGAGGAGTCAAAGATAACTCCAAGGCAGCGTGCAGATTCAACTGGCTTAATGACATATTGTCAATAGAGATGCAGAAGGGTGGACTAGGTCCACTAGAAGGAGATTATTAATTCCGTTTGGATAGATGAATTTAAGGCGGCGGTGCGCCATCCAGGAAGAGATAGAGCACAGACATTTAGAGATTTGGGATTGAACTTTAGGGGTTAGCGCGGGGGTGGACAAGTAAATTTGTGTATCATCAGCATATAACTGATACTTAAACCGAAAGAACTGATTATTTCTCCTAGAGAGATAGTGTAGAGGGAGAACAGCAAGGGTCCTAAATCCAAGCCCTGAGGAACCCCCACACTAAACAGGAGAGGAATTCTTATTAGCAAAAGAGACAGATCTGTTAGAGAGATTAGAAGAAAACCACGCTGCAGCTTGAGAACTGTCCTTTGGCTTTGGCAGCTTGTAGGTCATTTGAGACTTTGCAGGGCGCAAAGAAGTCAATAGTAGTGGATAAGATAGCGTTATATGGTGTATAGTGGGCCAATAACTGCTGTACAAAGTATAGGGGGCCAGTAGTTGTTGTATAAAGTATAGGGGGGCAATAACTGCTGTATAAAATATAGGGGGCAGAAACTCTGCTGTGCAAAATATAGCTGCCAGTAACTCTGCTTTATAAAATATAGAGGGGCAGTAACTCTTCTGTATAAAATAAAGGTGGCCAGTGATTCTGCTGTATAAAATATAGGGGGCAGTATTATGCTGTCATGCCAATCACGCCACCTTCTTTTAATAATTTTATTATGAATATATTTTTAGAAATAAGAGGCAATAATTGAGGCAGATTTAGGGCAGAGCAAGAGATTACTTAGAGTGATGTCATGGGAGGAGTTTGGGCGGAGCAAGGGTATATTAAAGTGTACCTTTTTCTTTCTTTGAAATATTGGAGGGTACAAAGTATTATTGTATTTCTAATTGGTTGCTATTGGTTACTATTCTGGAGTAAGAAACACCTATGTTTGCTATCAGTTTTCACTAGCACAGCAATCAGAAGGCACAGCATATTAACCTAATCATAAGCTAACAGCAGGACTTCAGTCTGATAAGGAAATGTATGTATTGTCAGAAAATAACTTGGTAGATTTGCATAATGATCCACTCATACACAATAAATATTAGAACAGAAGCAGAAGGATCAAAAATGATATTCCAAGTATTTGTTTAGTGGGTTTGACCAAAATACATGTGCTATTTAAAATTGAATCTTAAATTCAAAGAGTCAGTACTGTAAAAACAAAAGAAAAATAAAGAATAATAATGGGAAAACTAATATTCTGCCCTAATACTGGTCCTTGGCCATACCTTAAATATACTTTGGGGGGGGGGGGGTTGGAGGGAGATTAGTGAGTTGGAAAGGGCATAAATACCCAAAACTAAACTAACGAGGGTAGAAAGAACAAAAAATTAGGTTTGTTTTCCCTCGATAGTTTGTCAGCATTGGGAATGGCCATTTTTATACACATGCTGAAAATTAGCAAATTTTTCCCGGTTTAATCCTTTAGCAGTGATCATATTAAAGGACAATTATACTCCCTTACCTCCGCTCCTCTCTTAGGTCAGTACCTGTTACCAGGACCTGAACCGCTAGGTCCTCACCCCTGGGTTCGCGTAACTTGACGACAGCGTTACTGAAACGCTGCTCTGGTAGGCTCCGCCCAGGGGCACTTTTAGGCTTTTTGCTGCCTGAGCCAAACTTTTGAATGCCACCTTGATTATTTCCAGGTGTGGCGCAAAACGCTGGGTTAAAGTGGGTGTGGCTTTGATGGTGTTTGGTTTAAGCGTGGCTAATATGTTACTATTTTAAAATCTTATCGCATAGGTATTTAAACAGTTCCTCAGACAGTCAATTAAAATAATATAATTAATAGAAACAGACATTACATTCCTTTCTCAAACAGCTTGTGGTGCCACTACCATGCCACCAAGTCAATGTACTCTTTCGCAGGGCCCTAACTGACCCAACTAGTCTAACCTGCCTAACAATCTAAAGCTAACCTAACCTATAAAAGGGGGAAATTCTTTTTTTTCTTGACCGATCAAGGAAAAAGATTTTTTCCTACCACTGCCTGTCTGCTTTTTTTTTCGTGCAGGGGGTGCCGCCTGAGACAAATGTCTCACTCTGCCTAATGGTAGAAGTGGCCCTGGCTCCGCCCCCTCCTCCTTTCGGCAACGAGGCCAATAGGAAAGCACGCTCTGCAACGAGAGTGCCTTCCTATTAGGCTCGTCACGCAAGGAGAGGAGGGGGCGGAGCCTACCAGAGCAGCGTTTCAGTAACGCTGTGCTTCAAGTTACGTGAAACAGGGGTGGGGCCTAGCGGTTCAGGTCCTACCCTGGGTTAAAAAGGTACTGACCTAAGAAGAGGAGCGGAGGGAAGGTGAGTATAATTGTCCTTTAAATGTTAAGTTATCAGCTGCAGTTGATATTATACAGAATCTACTTCAATGATTAGTATGCAGACTCCTATAAGTAGTGATGTATTATTTCAAGTTTATGCACATCTCTATTGGCCGTAGGCAATATAGCCCCTGTCAGTAAAAGGGGGAGGCACCCAAATCAGTGCAAAATGGGTTAGTACATTATGGTAACATAGCAGGTATGCCAAGTAATTACATTGCCATGATTTTTTTATTGCACTGAATTTTTTTCTGTATAGCATAGCATATAGTAGAGGATATCCCCATAAAATCTTTTTGATTGGGCACAATTTTTTTTTCCATATAGTAAAGATCCACACATGATGCTGTGAATCAAGCAAAAATAGGCTAATACTAAGAATAGGCTAAAACTATCAGAATTCTAGACAAGAAAAGAATAGGGCTGTCCAGTCGTTTATATTTTACATGGGGTAATCCCTATTTATTGCAGATACACCAACACACAACGTTTCAGCCGCTTGGGCCTTATCAAGTGTTACAAAGTAGTGATCAAACCTCCTATTTATGCTGTCACCACAACAGTGCCACCCAAGTCCTTTATCAAAATAACACCCAGTGTCCTCTTCTAGTGCTCCTCTGGTGGTACTTCAAGAACTTGGCTTCCATCCAATACACAACCCTCCCCATTTTCACAGCAACTTTAACCATGCAGGGGGACTTAGGGGGCTCTTCTAACTTCAGTATGCTTCACTTTGGGCCGATGTATTCTACATGTTCTATACTCTGCCATTAACATCCTACTGTTTGCAGACCTAGATTTGGGACATTTAGTGAATAGTTGCACTCTCAGAGACTATTATGGTTATTCTACATCAGTTCACATCAGGTCCTCCCTAGTCATGGAGTTCATGGAGTTATCCTATATATATGTGCACATATTTATTATACCATTGCATTATAGATTTGTTTTTAGGGTTTTTTATGGCTATATGTATATTAAAGGCTTTGCTATATATTTTAATATCCACTACTGGACCTTGTAGTATTTATTAGGATTGAATGTCCTATCTGGATTATACCTTTGGTACCTATGGGGCTTTGGCCCCTTGTTAAACCTGGTTCTTGTGTTTATATTTCTTCTAGTATTCTACTATCTTTACATTTTCTCTCTATATTATACTTGTTATATTTATCTATACTTGTCTTCAGCTATCCCTATTGAGCCTTCCAGGTATTGCACCCACTTAATAAGTGTCACTGCCAGTATGCCCCTTTGCACAAGTTAGTGCACTCTGTCTATTTTCCCCTTATTTTAAGTGGCAAAACATTGGGAGGTCACTTTATTAATAAAAAAACAATTATATAATAACAAAACACATTGTTATCCCCCTAGATGAATGAGTATTATCACTTGATTAGCCCCAATCGTTCACCGCCCTTGCCAGATGAGTCCCCCGCACATCAGCTGGCATGATTGGTATTAACAGGCTTGACTACAGCCCCAATCATACACCGCCCTTGCCAGCTGAGTCCCCTGCATCAGCTGGCCTTAAATTGATTGACAAACAAACATTACCATCTTACTACCCAATATGATCCAACCCGCCTTACTGCCAATCTATATACAGCCTACCGATTCCCGCAACCTAATGTCTCATCCCATTCCTCTAGTCTGTAAGCTCTTTGGGCAGGGTCCTCTCCCTATTGTTCACGGTATTGCTGTAAGAAACTCCTCACTCTGTTTACTTATATTATTACTATTATTATTCGTGTATGTAATATGTATGACTTTGTATAACATGTATTACCCTGATGTAATGTATGACTATGAATTGTAAAGCGCCACAGAAGATGTTGGCACTATATAAATCAATAATAATAATACCAATCATTCACCGGCCTAGCCAGCTGAGTCCCACTGACACATCAGCTGGTGTGTGGAGGTCTATTGGCCCACCTTAATGCCACCTGAACGCATAGCTCAGTGCAGCCAGTCGTTGCCCATATTGTTTTTCCATGGCACCTCTTAGCCGATGTTTGGGGAGGAGAGGGTACAGCATTCCACCCCTTAAATTATACATTTCTTTACCCCCCTCTGCCCTTCAGTGACTCTCGAAATAGATCCACAACTATCTCCTCTGGATGAGAGGGTGGGAAAAACAAAAAGAAAAAGTTTAGTTCTGATTTCAAACTTTCTCAAGCTCGCCTTATATACCTAAGACTCCTCCCTTGTTTTCTGGCCGTTCACAGCTCCACCCCTTTTTCTTTCCTGGCTCAGGTAAGGGAATCCTTTGTCCCTTCCCTAACCCTTTGCTAAACTAAAATTAAGGCTTTGGCCTTCGTGATCCTGACTCTTACCTGCGTTCAGTCTCATCTGCTTTTTGCATTTCTCCTCTTTTATTTGTTGGGGGTCTGTGGGGAAGATTTCCTTGCGAGGAACGGAGGGCACTGCCTGCAAATAAGGGACCAAGAGAGAAGATAAGTAGGGAGGTGCAGTGGAGCGAAGGGATTTAAGGTTAAAAGTAGTGTATTGAATATGATTCTTGTTTGATGGGAAGCCACCCTATGGACTAAGTATCAGGGTGCGGGTTCTCTTTTGGAGGAGAGCAATATGATCTAGCTGCCGAGTTTAAGATAGAATGGAGAGGAGAGAGATGAGAGGACGGGAGTCCAAGTAGTAGAAGTTACAGTAGTTAAGACGGGAGATTAAAAGGGCAGGATGAGCATTTTGTAGTGGAAGAGAGAGAAAAGGGGGGATCTTTGCAATATTGCAAGGAGAAAACGACAGGTCCTGTGATGATGTGATGATGGAAGGAAAGAGAGGAGTCAAAGATAACTCCAAGGCAGCGTGCAGATTCAACTGGCTTAATGACATATTGTCAATAGAGATGCAGAAGGGTGGACTAGGTCCACTAGAAGGAGATTATTATTCCGTTTGGATAGATGAATTTAAGGTGGCGGTGCGCCATCCAGGAAGAGATAGAGCACAGACATTTAGAGATTTGGGATTGAACTTTAGGGGTTAGCGCGGGGGTGGACAAGTAAATTTGGTATTATCAGCATATAACTGATACTTAAACCGAAAGAAACTGATTTTCTCCTAGAGAGATAGTGTAGAGGGAGAACAGCAAGGGTCCCTAATCCAAGCCCTGAGGAACCCCACACTAAACGGAGAGGAATTCTATTAGCAAAAGAGACAGATCTGTTAGAGAGATTAGAAGAAAAACCACGCGGAGCTTGAGAACTGTCCTTTGGCTTTGGCAGCTTGTAGGTCATTTGAGACTTTGCAGGGGGCAAAGAAGTCAATAGTAGTGGATAAGATAGCGTTATTGGTGGATAGTGGGCCAAAACTGCTGTACAAAGTATAGGGGGCCAGTAGTGTTGTTATAAAGTATAGGGGGGCAAAAAATGCTGTTATAAATATAGGGGGCAGAAACTCTGCTGTGCAAAATATAGCTGCCAGTAACTCTGCTTTATAAAATATAGAGGGGCAGTAACTCTTCTGTATAAAATAAAGGTGGCCAGTGATTCTGTGTATAAAATATAGGGGCAGATTTATGCTGTCATGCCAATCAGCCACCTTCTTTTAATAATTTTATTATGAATATTTTTAGAAATAAGAGGCAATAATTGAGGCAGATTTAGGGCAGAGCAAGAGATTACTTAGAGTGATGTCATGGGAGGAGTTTGGGCGGCAAGGGTATATTAAAGTGTACCTTTTTCTTTCTTTGAAATAAGGAGGGTACAAAGTATTATTGTATTTCTAATTGGTTGCTATTGGTTACATTCTGGAGTAAGAAACACCTATGTTTGCTATCAGTTTTCACTAGCACAGCAATCAGAAGGCACAGCATATAACCTAATCATAAGCTAACAGCAGGACTTCAGTCTGTAAGGAAATGTATGTATTGTCAGAAAATAACTGGTAGATTTGCATAATGATCCACTCATACACAATAATATTAGAACAGAAGCAGAAGGATCAAAAATGATATTCCAAGTATTTGTAGTGGGTTTGACCAAAATACGTGCTATTTAAATTGAATCTTAAATTCAAAGAGTCAGTACTGTAAAAACAAAAGAAAAATAAAGAATAATAATGGGAAAACTAATATTCTGCCTAATACTGGTCCTGGCCATACCTTAAATATACTTTGGGGGGGGGGGGGTGGAGGGAGATTAGTGAGTGGAAAGGGCATAAATACCCAAAACTAAAATAACGAGGGTAGAAAGAACAAAAAATTAGGTTTGTTTTCCCTGGGATATTATAAACTCAATACAAAGAACTGTGCCAAGATCAAGTTTACAAGTTTACAATATGCTGCACACTATCCTATTATATCCTTCTCCGGTGGAACGAAGGAGTCGGAGCACTCCCAGTACAGCTCCCAATCTTTTCCAGCTTGATTGTGCGGATCGGCGTGAGTGTCTCGGAGTTTGGAAGTTGGGAGCCGTACTGGGAGTACTGTTACCTACCCGACTCCTTTGTTCCACCGGAGAAGGATATCATCGGATAGTGTGTTTTCTCCTTCCCGGTCTGAGGTGCATGGGTCTGTGTCCTTGGTGGTGCTGGTTTCCATGAGCTACTTACACAGGTATAACCCTACCAACTTTTTGTGGGATAATTACCAAAAGACTTTTTTATATATTATATATCCACATTATATGCTGCTATTTATGCCAAAAAATTTAATCATTTGTCTATACAGTGTTTATTTATTACTTTTATGTGTGAACATTCCTATATTATCCAATTTTATTAATAAATAGTGATCTTTGGTGGCTATTATCCTGCTATTCTAGTTTATTATTGTAACTGTTACATGCAGCTTAGCATAAGGGGAGTGGGAAACAAACACAAGGCTAGTTAGCATGTGCAGAAGGAGTTTTGGGTCCAGGACAACCAGGAAGAGGCAACACTAGAAGCCAGCCGTGTCATCATAGATTGCCAGTATCGTGAAATGTTCTATAAATGATTTCTACACTAACAGACTGAATTCACAGGTGAGAGACAAATAGTTTTACTAAGTGACAGTTATAAAGTCTGTGGAGCTGCCTTTGTATTTTGGGTTTAGTTCTCCTTTCATTTATACATAAGTCATCTATGTAGCACGGTATCAAAAGCTTTAGCAAAATATAAGTATATTACATCCACTAAAATTGTATTGCATCTTCATAAAAAATAGACCTATCCTTGAGACATAAACCAGAATATGGTCCCGTAACAAAGTTTCCAGTATCTGACCACTGAAGTTAAACTTACAGTATTAATCACCAGTCTGTGAACAGCTACCCTTTTTGGATATTGAATCACATATTCTTCTTTCCAATCCAGAGGCACATTTAGTAACCTTCTTACTTTACTGCCCAGTCCTTTGAATCCTTAAGCCATGTTTATGCTACACCATTAACATTATACTTTACTTTTAAAGTGAAAATTTTATGGAATATATCATTATTTTTTCAATTCTTAGTTTATATTACACATACCTAGTTATTCTACATATTCTCTTCTGTTTTGAAATGTTGAATTCACACCCTGTGTTATGCCCTGCTGTTGTCATTAGTGTGCTGCCCTTTGAGGTTGTGTAACATTCCTACTCCTGCCGAGAATGCACACTTGCTTGGAAAGTTCCTAACAGTTATTTCCACTGATTGGATGTTGGGTGGGTCAAACATGCTCAGATCTGTACTGAGCAACTGAATCAACGCAGGGGCTGAGTTGGGGGCAAGACCGTAACAGACACTATTAGGGGTCCTGCAAACAGGAAGTCAGTATTTCAGAACCCTTTATGTATGCACAGACTGCTAAATAGGCAGGTTAAGGTCAGTGGAATGAAAAAAATACAGCTTTTTTTCCCCTTAAAAGCATATGTATTTCATGAGGTCCTATAGTTTGCAAGAAAACCTCTGAAATGAAATAAAGGAGGTATGATACCCTTTATCAAAAATGTCTTTGTCACAGTTATAAATATAGAAAATGACCACCTGCAGAGGGCAAGTGAGTGCCTGGACTAAGCACATGGGCAATCTGCAGCTGTGACCAAGTTCGCAGGCAAGCGAGTTCCTGGAACCAAACACGCGGACACAAAAGCACCTGGAACTAACTGTGCAGACAAAGGAGCGGAACTAAGTGCTCGGGCAAACATGTCCAAGCTTGTGTCTGGGACGAAGTGTGCAGGTAAGTGAGCACTAGGGATTGAGCGTGCAGGTGCCTGGGGTACATGCGGGCAACCAAGTGCTTGGGACTATGCCAAAGGGCACTGAGGGTACATCAGTAGGTGTGTGTACCTTTGTGTACCGCACGCTATTTTCACGTTTGAGCTCGCGCTTTCGCTATCTTTAAAGTGAAAACGCAAGCGTTTGCGCAAAAAATGCTCGTCGCAATACGCGAACAGACGCACAATCACATGCGCATCGGAAATCGCAGGAACATTCGCATTCCAGCGATTTTCATATTAGCAAACGCAAAACGTGAACGCGCGAAAAACACGCTAGTGTGGCCTAGCCCTAAATCTATTTAAAAGAAAATCTATTTTCCATTGTTTTTTTCACTTTTTTGACTAAAAAGACTAAGGGGCATATTTATAAAAAAATCGAAAATAGCGAAAAAAAATTACCACAGCACATCGCGGCCGCGAAAATAGCGCTATCGCCGTATTTATAACGGCGAGCGCCATTGCTGCGATATGTATCGCGGCCGCGATGTGTTGTGGTAATTTTAAGTCCCTTCGGAGCGATACTGTACAGTATCACCGTGAAGGGACTTAAAATCCCTTCCCAACGCCTCTGCTAAGGGGGCGGGGCATACGCCCACCCCGCCCACAACCCCCCGCGGCGGCGGAGACCAACCGCCACGCACCCCCTCCCCAGCAACCCCTCCAAGCCCCCCGCCCCGGCCCCTCCCGGGGAGGGGAAGGGAGGGAGCCACTGGGAGGGGTGGAGGCACCCTCCAGCGGGGCCCTGAGAAGGGCCTTCTGGGGCTTAAGGGGTCCCGCAGCCCGAACTGGGACCCCCCTCCCCGGCCCTATCAGGGCCTTTGGCGGCACTTACAAGTACCTTGGGGGGTCACCCCAGTGTGCGGCTCTTAAAAGAGCCTTGGGCGGCGTCTTCTTTCTTCCAGCGGCGACACCATCTCCGCCGAGGCCGCCGACCCCCGAGAGTACCCTTGGGCCGCCAGGGGTAACCCCGGCGGGCGCCGGCGACCTCAACGAGGCCGATGTTGCCGGCGTCTTGATCCGACGCGACGTTTCGGGCTGGCGACACCAACACCACTCAGATCGCCGATGCCAGGCAGACTCACTGTGGCGCCAGTGAGCACACTGGCACCGCCGGCCTGAGCGGAGCCGATGTTGCCAACCGCTTCTTTCTTCAGCCATCTACTGCGATAGCATCTGAGTTCCGCAGCGGAGTGCACCTCTTATATAGGTTTGCAGAAACCCCTAATCATTTCTGATTGGTCAATTTTTTAATGCTTGGTTTGCATGCTTTACATTAACCAATCAGATTTCAGTAATTGTAAGTGCCGCCAAAGGCCCTGATAGGGCCGGGGAGGGGGGTCCCGGTTCGGGCTGCGGGACCCCTTAAGCCCCAAAAGGCCCTTCTCAGGGCCCCGCTGGAGGGTGCCTCCACCCCTCCCAGGGCTCCTCCCTTCCCCTCCCGGGAGCACCTGCTGCGGCCCCTTCCCGGCAGCCTTTCCTAGCCTCCCGTTCCGAGATTGTCTCAAGCGGGGAAGGGGTGGGAGGGGCTGCTGAGAAGCGGCGGGCGGGTGTCTCCGCAAGCCATGCGGGGGGTTGTGGGCGTGCCTCCCGGGGTGGGTGCGACCACCCGCCGTGGGTTGCCTGCCCATCCCTGCCGCGGGGAGGCTAGTATCGGCTGTTTTCGCCACCTTCAAGTAGTAGTAAAACAGCCGATACTAGCACTGCGATACACATACCACCGCTTTATAAATAGAAGCGGCGGTAACAGGTAAGTATCGCTGCGAAGGGTTAACGCTTTGTTAACTTTTCGCGGCCGTTTTCGGACATTTATAAATGGAGTTAAACGCGATTTATGCGCTAATGTCAGTGAAAAGGTCCGCGAAAACTTAACAAAGCTTTATAAATATGCCCCTAAAACTTTGTCTGCACAGGGTTGATAGAAAGTGACATAATTGTGATCTTGATGTACACAGTATTTATTTTAAAATGCAAAGCTTTGGTGAGAAAGAATTTGGAATAGCGATCTGCAAGTGATTGTATGACAGGTGCCTTTTTGTTTCTACACTGATCATTTTCTGAAATCATTGAAAAACTGTCAGGGACGAGATGGAATTATGTCAAGTATAGAGAGAAAAGAATGTGAAAGAAATTAATAGTACATTATGCAGCCTATATCAAAGTAAGAGAAAAATACAGACTAAAAGTCATGGTGAGAAAAAAGGGAGATGAGTCAGATCACAATAAAACAGCAAATAAAGAAAGGCGAGTGGAGATGTAGGAAGGAAAGCTGAAGAAAAAAATGAAAGCAGCGCGGAGACAGACAAGGTAGAAGGATTTATTTCCTTTACAGCCTGTGCTATTAGCTTCCAACTACAAAGGAGAATTAGAAGGTTAAAAATAATAAAGTTTACATTGTACTCAACTTCAAACATTTTTAGAAATGTAAGCGGCATAACATAGATAAAGAATACACTTCTTTCAGTAGCCTGGACGTTTCCCGGTAATTTACTGGTTTTAAATATAAACAAATTCAAATAAAAGGAAATTATTATTAGAGTTTCTGCATATTTTCTTAAATATGACCTTCAAGTTATCTGAAGTAGAGGAATAACCGATTTTACTTCATGTAATGTGTGTAGAGACTCCCATTATTTTGCAATCCATCCTTGCCTTTTAACTAAGCTATGCTGGGGCCCTGCAGCAGGTCTACCTGTCACTCCCCCTCACTTCTATATAGAACAGAACATGCTGCTAGAATACTGCTGACCAGCCTGTCTGTTGGGGAATAGTAGATAAAAGATTGTTGGACAGATAATCAAAGGATTTATAGGTCTGTGTAGCTGGCTATACACTACATCAACATTACACCGATTAGACATGATCTGAATGTCAAATTGATTGTAATGTCATGTTTGCAAGATGTTTCCTGGCCGGGTCACATTTGTGATCCTATAAGAGATACGGTTGTAGTGTATGGCCAGCTTAAGGATAGTAAAATGCACCTAATGTCAGGTGTGTTTTAGAATATTTGGACCCACAGTCTGTTAAAAATGTATTGATTTGTATGCCATACAAAGAGCATATCAGATGTATTAAAAGATTGAAAATGCAAATCCCCCTTTAACTTGGGAGACAAAAAAAAGGAAATGTTGCAGTGATATTTATAACTGCCTTCCCAGGCAGACTTCATGCAAGTTTTAGTGGTTAAAGGGGTGGATGTTTGGATATATATATTTCCCTTCCCTATTATATTGTTTATACGAATATGTTTATTGTTATGGTGATTGCATTGAGTTTTTGGAAGCTACTAATGAGATGGTAGGTATATAATATTACATATAGGAAAGGTGTATATGTATGTGAGGCATTTCTCACTATTACTAGATTGTAAACTCTACGGGGCAGGAACCTCCTTTCCTCTTGTAGCAAAGCACTAGCACAGGGTTATTCAATAAAAGTTCTTATCGTTATAAATGGTGCTGATTTTGCCCCAACCAATCAGATGTTAGCTTTCAAATGTTAAATTAGATCTGGTTGGTTGGGGCAAAATTTGCACCATTTTAAAGGATAAGAACTTTTATTGAATCTCCCTGAGATCCCTTTATAAATGTACTTACAGCTGAAACTCCAATTTTAATATGGTGTAGTCAAAATGGAATGTTTAGCCTGCTAAAACCTCAAGGAAGTACCTATATTATACCCAATTGTGTGCTGTTTGTAAAACATGTCACAGTCTTTTTGCTAGACAGGAAGTGATGTCTGTGTATGATAAAAGGAAAGATAGGAAAACCTTTATATGTCTCTGTCATTCCCAGCATTCTCATATTAATGGGCTGTTTACCCTCTTTCCCATATTGATATATTAATAGGCTGAGACGTACCTTCTGTTGTAAGAGGGGTCTATTTCATTGTGTGCTCTGAGGCATTTTCCTCAGGCGGCACTCCTCAGGCTAACAAAAAAGGCAGAAAAAAAAATAGTCAGTAGAGTGGAAGGTTGATACCCAGATTTTAAGGGAAGGGAAGGGTTGCCTTTATTTTTATTTTTTGGGGGGGGGCTTTCTCTTCTTGCCTGGGGGGATCCTTCCTCCTTTACTCTATGGGGTCCTACCTGTTTTATCTTGGGAGGTCCTTCCTCCTTTACTTTTATTGTTTAGATGCTGTTTGTTATTGATAAGGTAGTGTCATTTGTAGATTATAATGGATAATGTACCCCCCTACTTTAAATTTTATGGATGTTAGAAGTTACCTTAGAACTCCGTGCCCATTATAAAAGCCTGCAGCCGTGTGCTTTTATATGACAATGGATGTCTTGTAACTTCTAATATACTTATAATTTACAGTAAGGGGTACGTTATCTACTATATAATGTAATTCCCAAACTGACTTGTACGACACACTCCTAGTAAAGCATTCATTGCTTTTTTATCTGAGCCTGCTCTGTCTGGGGCTGACTAGCACGAGCTGTGGGGTTTTTGCACAAATAGTGTTATTTTTATGGAGGAACTGACTAGTACTTGGTATTTATGTTGATATGACTGTAAGAGAATGGTGTCTGCATATGAGAATATCTGCATGACAGTGTGCCTGTGTGACCAGGAATGTGCCTCCATGACTGTGCCTGCATGACCGAGAGTATTTAAGGAAACCGAGAGCATGTCTACGTGACTGAGAGTATCTGCATGACTAAGTGTACATGCGTGACTGGAGAATATGTCTGCATGAGCGTGTGTGCGTGACTGAGACATCAAGGTCACTCTCATACCGCAACCATCAAGGTTATGCCCCAAATATTTAAAAAAACTGCAGTGCCCCCAAAGGCCTTGACCACGCCCCTAGATATTGTGGTCAGCCCCCCCCCCCAAAAAAAACCATCATAGCCCCCCATAAATCATGGTCATGCCCCTAAAATATGGTTTTGGCTTAAACCAAATTGTGTAGCATGCAGATCTGTTTTCTATCAAGAAGCTCTTAATCCCCTCCTCTGTTAAGAACAGATTTTTTTTTTTTATCGAAAGCTGCTTTCGGTGATACCTACACCAAGTGCAAGTAGCTTGGGATCCATCTGCCTCTCCCTTTTGCCCATAACCATAGGGCCAGAGAGAGGCTACTTAGGTACTTTCATCTGGTAGGCATCAGGAACCTTTCCATACTTCCCCTCTCTTTCTGCTGCCAGTGAACTTCCAGGGTGGGTCTGAATGGGATAAGCCTGAAGGTCCTAAAATGACCCAGGCAATCCTGCTACAGACAGTGACCAAGCAAACAGAAAATAATTGCTAAGTGTTTTTGTGTCAATAAATAGTGAATTTATTAAATAGTTCGGCCAGGGTGTAAATATTGATCCACCATAGCCAAAGCTATGGCAGGAAGTGAAGGGAGTGCTAAAAAACCTGTGCACAGAAGTGCATTTAGGAATCCCAAGCTTTCGTACCCCCCCCTGGCTCAAGGCTTCGACTAAGATCCATATCCACCCAATACCAGGTGGGAGTCTGTGAGATGCACCCCCTCTCAAATAGGGCACACCCCCTCTCAACCAGAATTTGGCAAGAGTGGATACTTCTCTTTGTCTTATTCCAATAGACAGGGAAGTGATAAACAATAGCATATAACTTAGCTAAATTAAAAGTTTTATTAAAGACCCGAGAGTGCTGCTATTGTTTATGCTTACGGTATGTTTACTTGTCCATAGAATGGAATGCTAAGCGTTAAATATATTTACATCTTCATAGGAGATTGCATTGAGTTTTTAGGAGCTAACAATGAGGTGGGGGGTATAGGATATTACTATTACCATTTAAATGACTATCAGTAATTGTATATAAAGAATAATACTGACTTATATTAGGTACAACACAAAATATACAAAATACATAAACTTACTTACAGAGCTGAGATCCCTATTTCAAAATGGAATGGTCAAACGGCAGCTTAAACCACACCCCTGTGCCTGATCCATGTGAAAGGAAGTGTATTGTAATGGACATATACACCAAGGCTCCTTATATACCACCTTCAGCCTGCAGGTGGTGTCAGTGAGTAATAAAAGACAAGACATCCCTGCTCTCTATGGCTAGGAGGATAGAAAGAGAAAGTAGATTGTGGTGTGTGTTATGGAGAGATATTGACTGCAACACAAGATCCTGTGTATAAGATCCTGTTACCACCTGCTGGAAGGACAGATTATTGGACAGACGATTTACCTTATTTGATACAAACTCTGAGGCACCAGATAAGTGTACACCTGCTTACAAGGACACACAATATACAGGCCTGGTCAATATTCAAAGATGTACACCATAGACAAGGACACCCCTGATTACTGCACATGTTATGTGGGGAACCTGTTTATGTGCACTGCTTTGTGCCAGACCATCAGAGTAACCCACTGTGTGCCATGCTAGCCATAATCCTTCCATAAAGCAGTGATCTGGTACAAATTGGTATTGCAGTGGTGCTGGTAATACCATTTATTCTCCATGTTTTCTTTGTATGTTTGTTCTCTGTATTAAGCTATGGAGGCTGCTACTGAAAGTATTGATTTAAATCCTCCTGTCCTTGTACCTGCATATGAAATTTCCCAATCAGACTCAGTAGCTCTACCAGGCCCAATTGCTAAACCTATTTTTAAACCTGATCCATTTGATGGGGTAACTAGGGAGTGGACTGATTGGCTAGAACAATTTGAATTGGCAGCCACTATTAATGGTTGCGATGAAGGTGCTTGCTTGCAAGTCCTTAGCCTTTTGCTTAGTGATAAAGCCAGGCAGGTATACCAAGTATTTACTGTAATACTGAAACAAAAAGCAGTTGTCAGTTATTAAAAACTGCTCTGAAGCAATTTATTTTGAATTAGATCTGTATAAAAGAGTATATAAAGGATAAATCCATTTTTTTAGGTAAACTGGGAATGAGAAATGTTTGTTTATATGTTAGATTATTAGGGCAATGCCATTATAATAACATGATGCTGTGAGGTACCTTCTGTTATAATATATGAGGTACCATCACCACTTGCCGTGGTGAATACTAACAAGTATTAACCTAGCATGTTTAGTTTCAACCACACAGTGTGGCTGGATTGCCTGGGTCTACTCTCAGACCTGCAGGATTATCCTATTTGGTTCCTCTGGAAGCTGGTGACTGTCTGAGTAACAGTTTAAAATATACCTGTTTAAAGATCCTATATCCACTATATCCACACATATAATTTCCATTGTGTATATATATACACACATTTGCTAGTATATATATATATATATATATATATCTTATAACACATCAATCACAGACTACCACTTATTGGCATTAACCACGAGAGCTAACATTCATTGCTGCATAGGATGAGGTCTAATGTAGAACCAGAAACAATTTGACTCCCACCCACCCAGTCACTTAATGCAACTGTCAGGGAGCCCCCATCTCACTGCCACCGTTGCTGCACCAATTCGAAAAGAGTGCAAATCAAATTCTGCTGTTTACAGTCCAAGTCCTGTCAGGCCTTTGCAAAATACCACCACATGCTGATAGGTAGACAGGGCACTCCCGTCTTGGTGCGCCAATGAAGAACCACCCAACTTAGGTCAGAAAAGCTATATTTTTTGTCAGCCCCATTTGAAACCACTCTGGCCACCTCACTACACACCACTGCCCCCGAAAATATGCTCCAAATCCCACTGCACCAGCCACATCCGTGAAAAGATCCAATTCTCCATTGGGCCTCAACTCGTATAGCCACACCGAATTTCCATCCATGTTAGTCAAGAATATTTCACAAAATAAAACTGCTTTGACCTGCCTGGTGATACGGAGGATAAAGCCAACCTCCTGCAGGAAACCCACCCCAATTGAGATAATGCGACAGGCAAATTTTAATTTGCCCAACAGGGATTGAATCTGTTGTATCGTCATCTTTTTTGCGGCAAGAGCCCTACCCACATGTACTAATAAATCTGTTACTTTGTCCATGGACAGCCTGTAGAGCATTTGCTGGAATTGATTTCCAGCAAATGCTCTTAAATATGGTGCAACCAATCAAATATTTTTTAACATTTTAAAGATAGTATCTGATTGGTTGGGGCAAAATAAGCACCATTTTTAACAATAGGTACTTTCATTGAATAACCAAGATGTTTTTAATATATGGGGAATTATCTGAACGAAACTTGTTATTGGACTTTCCTTTAACTTCATCCTGTACTTGGGGCTATGATTTTAGATTGTACTGGAACTGTCAGTCTTTATTTATAAGTTTAGTTCAGTGAGAATATCTCAGTAAAGTACAGCTGATTTGCAAAGATCAATTCTATCTACATCTCATAGATTAAAGTTTCGTACACACGTGCCGACCCGTGACGCAAAATGTGTACAAATGACCGATTCTGCTTCATAATCGTCCTGTGTATGGGCACTTTATCGGCTGAATCGGCCATTCGGATGGATCTCCGAACAAGCGGCCATTTTGGGCAATAAAGTGCCCATAAACAGGACGATTATTGGCCGAATCGGGCGTTCATACACACCGCAATGGCACGTGTGTACGAACCTTAAGTGGCAAGTTACATAAGGTACACCACTGCACATTCTCTCCATCAACACAAAACTGCCAACTGTCTATTATAGAAGATTCAAAATTGGAAAATCATGGACCCAGACTATCCTGCCCAGTTTCAATCTTTTTTTTTTCATCAAAAGCTCGTGATCGTGCTTTCTGTGATCGTGCTTTTCTTCAATCACCAAGTGGTTTGGGATCTGTCTGCCTCTCCCTTGTGCCCATAGTTGTCAAGCTGTACTGGTAGAGAGAGGCAGCATAGGTCCCTTCAGCGAGCTTCAGGAGGGGGGCCGGAATGGGATAAGCCTGAAGGTCCTAAAAAGGAACCAGGCAATCCCGACACAAACAGTGAACAAACATACGAAAAACAAAAAGTGCATGTGAATAGTGTCAGTTAAATAAATAGGGTGCCTATTGCACAATAAATAAATAAATAGTGGGCCAAATAGGCCCTGGCCTTTTTGCCAGGGTATAAAAATTATCCAGCCATAGCCTAAGCTATGGGAGGAAGTGAGTGAGTGCAAAAAATAAGTGATAACCCGTGCACAGTAGTGCGATATGGGAAGCTCGAGCTTTCGCACTCCCCTGCCTCAAGGCTTCGACCAGGCCCCAAATCCACTCTAACCAGGTGGGAGCCTGGGAGGTGCGCTCCACCAAGCTTTAGGGCACACACCCCACTCAACCAGCAACTGGCCAGAACAGATACTTCACTCATTCTTATTCCAAAAGACAGGGAAGTGACGCTTCCAGCTTTAGGCTTTAATCAATGGCATGTAGTGTGCAGACCCATTCAAACTAGGAAGCATGGGAGGATCACCCACCCCCACTTATAAGAACAGACGCTACACTTGAACTTAGCCAAAATGTTTCAATCTTAGTACATTTCAGTGCAGAACCCATGTTAATGGATTTCTATGGGGTAGGACTTGGGAGCACAAGATACCAGTTAGCTTTATAGCTGGAGTAAACAGAGCCTGAAATGAAATAGAGTCTTCTTAAAACTGGAGGTACTTCAAAGCCTCATCCTATTACATTACGAAAAGTCCATCAAAGAAAAAACTGTCACTCCTAGCATTCTCAGAGAAATGACATGCAACGTTTTTCCTTCATGTCAGACACATGACTGTGTAGCAAAAAACAGCTGGACTCTCCACGCTTCTGGAAGTCTTCTTTTAGTATAGTATTTGAGGTTGAATAAAGACATATGTCCATCCAGTCCAACCCACCCAACTGTTGATCCAGAGGAAGGCAAAAAAAAAAAACACCAAATTTATGAAGGGGGAAAAAATTCCTTCCTGACTCCAAGTGGCAATTGGAAATTTCGCTGGATCAACTCTACTTTATGTATCAATATCAGTAGCTTGCAACATTCCTTGTTTGCAGAAACTCATCCAGCTTTTTTTTTTAAACTGACCAATGAACCTGCCATAACAACATCTACTGGAAGACAGTTCCATAGCTTTACTGTTCTCACAGTGAAAAACCCTTTCTGAACTTGAAGCCTAAACAATTTTTCTTCAAGTCTTAAGGGGTGGCCTCATGTTCTATTGGTGAACAATGCCCCAGATAGTTTATTGTATGGCCCGTTAATGTATTTATACACAGCAATCATATCCCCACGCAAGTGCCTTTTCTCCAGCATACATAATTGTAACTTTTCCAGTCTCCATATTCATGCTCTTCCAATCCCCTTATTAATTTAGTTGCCCTTCTCTGAACCCTTTCCATTTCAAAGATGTCCTTTTTGTACACAGGATTCCAAAATTGCACTGCATATTCCAATTGAGGCCTTACCAATGCTTTGTAAAGAGGGAGAATAACATTTTCCTCCCTTAAATCCATACCTCTCTTTATACAAGACAATACCATGCTGGCTCTGGCTGTTGCCGCCTGGCATTGCTTGCTACCTTTAAGTATGTTATCCACCAAAACTCCAAGATCCCTTTCCAACAGAGATTCACTTAACACAGAGCCATTTATAGTATAAGTAGCACAAGGATTTTTAAGTCACCTTACATTTATCAACATTGAATCTCATCTGCCACTTAGCAGCCCAATGTGACAATCTATCTAGATCCACTTGCAACGATTGCACATCCTCAAAAGTTTTGTGTCGTCAGCAAACACAGAAACCTTGCTGACAATACCCACTTCCAAATCATTAATAAATAGATTAAATATAAGTGGCCCCAATACAGAACCCTGTGCCACCCCACTTAGCACTTTAGTCCATAATGATGAAGCCCCATTAACAACTACTCTCTGCATCCTATTTATTAACCAATTTTCTATCCATATACAAATGTGACTCCCCAGACCAACAGACCTTAGCTTATACATTAGTTGCCTATGGGGGAGTATATCAAAAAAATCTACTGCTATTACTTTCTCCTAAAAGCCAAGCAAGTTAGTTTGACAAGATCTATTCCTCCTAAGTCCATGGTGGTTACTACTTATAATGTCATTTCTTGAAAGATACTTTAGAACATGTTCCCTTATTAAACTTTCCAGTATCTGCCCCACCACTGAAGTTAAACTACAGGTCTGTAATTACCCGGCTGTGAACGACTACCCTTTTTGAATATTGGAATAACATCAGCCTTTTTCCAATCCAGAGGCACACCTCCGGACATGAGGGAATCTGCAAAAATAAGAAACAATGGCCTAGATAAAACTGAACTTAGCTCCCTAAGTACCCGAGGATGTATTGTATCCGGTCCAGGAGATTTATTAATATTAACCTTATTTAGTTCTTTCTGTACCATATCCTCGGTTAACCAAAGTGCACTTAAATCTTTTATACCATTAATGGTATTAGCATTAATGATTGGCTAAGACTGTCACATGTTTTAGAAAAAGCATAATTGGGTGTAATACAGGAACTTCCTTACACTTCCTTTAATTGTATTACATGCAGAAGTTAGCAGTGACAGAGGTGTTGCTAATCCTTCCATTTTGACTATACCATATTAATATAGGGGTACCAGCAATGTAAGTACATTTATAAACTTTATAAATGTTGTAATGTAGCTAATATAAGAGAGTTCTATACTTTATATGCATTTACGGTCATTTTGATGGTAATAATGAGAAATGCCACACATACATATATACTTTTCCTGATGTTATATATAGGAGGGATATTTATTGTATATATTGTCCTAACCCATTAATCTGTTTTCTTCTAATAGGAATATATGAGATTTATGTAAGATATAATATCACAGTGGAATGGGAGGAACCCCATAAACATTGCCATAAAATGTCATATTTGCGTTTGGAAATGCTTAGCCAGTGTGTCGAGCTAAAACCACTTATCAAATGACTTGCATGTTGACATAAAGAACAGACCTTGTCAACACTACTAAGAAGATAGATTGCCATAGGTGGCTAATCCTTTCAGCAGGGCACTGAATACAATATTAGCCTTACCACCTGGGATCATGAACTAAGCTAGAAATTGTGACTCATTTCTACCTTTGCTTTCTGCTGCTTTGTGCACAGGGAATAAGATTTATATGTCTACTTTTCTGTTTTCATTGGTGTGTTTCTAGGCCAGTTAGACTATTCCTATGAAGTCATATTCATTCTGTAAAAGAGCGCTATTAAATATGTATATATAATGTGAGTAGCAACTGGTTTCTTCTTGTGCCATCTATCAGCAAAATAGTTTATGAATCACACGTGGGGGATTTTAAAAGAAAATAACTCTGTTGTTTATAGATTGAATTGTTAAAAGGTGCATTGCCGTGGGACTATACCGTATAAATACCAATATATTCACATATATATTTGGCTTTTACCCTGTACTGATTGCCAATAACATTTTGTTTGGCCCTATGTGAACAAATATGTTACAATCCACAGTAAGTAATAATTTTTATGGAGTGTGACTCTATGGACAATTGGGTTTGAGAGCTATGTTTTTTCATTAATAGCCATAAAATAACCTTTTTTAGTTAATTAGTAGGTCCTGTGGTCTGATGGAGAGAAGATAACCTCTGAAATGTAAGGAAGGAGGAGTGCTCCCCTTTATCAAATATTACTTTGTCACAGTTCTAAATATTATTAAGTGCACAGGAAAGTGAGTGCTTTGGACTAAGCATGCAGGCAAGCAAGCACCTGAGACTAGGTGTGCAGGCAATAAAGCAACTGGGACTATGTGCACAGACAATCGAGGGACAGGGAATAAGCACGTTGGCAAGTAAGCACCTGGGACTAAGCATCTATTTCTATGTACCAAACAGCTATACATCTTAAAGGGAAAATTCAGTGCAAATACACATGCTTTTAAGAAAAAAGACAGCATTTTTTCATCCCAATGACCTTAACCTGCCCATTTAGCATTTTGTCTTTGCATAAATAAATGCTTCCAAAATACTGACTTCCTATTTGCAGGATCTCTAATAGTGTCTGTTACGGTCTTGCCCTTGACCCAGTCAGTGCCTTGGTTAATTCAGTTGCTCAGTAGAGATCTGTAATAAGAAAAATCACCTGGCACAGATCACTATAATGTAAGAGATTATAATATAAGGGGTGCTCCTACCACTACTATAATAGAATTACAAGGAGAGAACAGAAGTGGTGTATAAAGGGCACACCCAAACTGTATTAGTGCATTAAAATATCCTTTATTAAACAAATAAACTGGGATATGGTCAAAAAAGTGCAGAAAGATACATTAAAAACACATCACCAACCCCCAGTATCAATAAAGTGCATCACACAGACAATATACCAGTATATTCATCCATACAGTCATACAACAATGTTAATACATATAGATATGCAGAGCAGTGTATCACACACATATATAATGGTGTATCTACATCATATGCATATACACTGGGCAAAAGTATATCAATATGTAGCCAAAATATGATAAGGTATAAGCTAGCTTCCCTACCGCTGACAATACTCTGACTAGGAGGAGGGAGAGCCTTAAACCAGTGGCCAAACATAACCAACATGATCTCACCACTTTGCACCAGTCTGTATGGTCATGATCAGGAGGGGGTCGAAGAGCTGATTAAAAGAAAGCTGGACGCATTTTGTCCGCGTGGTTGGACTTCATCCAACGACAAGGTAGAGATCTGAGCATATTTGAAAATCCATCAGCTGATTAGTAGAAATTAGTGTTAGGAACATTTCAAGCAAGAAGTACTGTTACAGAACCAGAAACAAAAGCTCACTAATGACATCAGCAGGGCATTGCAAAGGGTATGAACTCAGTTGTTTTTTTTAAAGGGAAGACAATTATGACGCCTAACTAGGTGTATGTAATATAAACTAAGAATTTAAAAAATAATGATATTTTACACTAAACTTTACCTTTAAGGTAAGCATAAAATGAAATAGAGCTTTCTTAAAACAGAAGGCACTTCACAGCATTTTGCAAGTGCCATTCAATATGGCAACCAAAATATTGGCAACTTTATGGACAATAAAAGAAAACCTATTGTGAAGTCAAGGGTAATGAGGAATGGTCAATGTACCCAGGCCATGGCATCAGTCTTTTTGAGGGTTAGGGGGGTCGCACAGCTTAAAAATGAAATCTACCTCTTCAATGGCTTTTCAGAGCCCATTGTGGCCATTACTTAGGCCTAGAACAGGGCCACTTCTTTAAAGAGGAAAAGTGAGACATTTGTCTCAAATTTTAAAACAATTAAAAACAAAACAATTAAAATTGATTTTATGGTTAAGTTACAAATTTTAACGTTTTATTCTAATATGTAGTCATAGTTTATGGCAGAAGATATGGAAAGAAGAAAATAGTATCTAGGTAATAGTTAAGCTCAGAGGAAGTTTAGTTTACTGATCCTCATAGTAGAGTCTTTTACAAGACTATTTTCTCATTTCCAACCTGAAGCCCTCCAGATGTTTTAAGAACTTGCTCATTCTGTTGCATTGAGTTAGACCAACTGGACTTTCTGGACTAGTTCTTTGCTAGCCACCTGACTGGCTTTCTCAAGTCAGAATGACTTGTACAAGAATCTGTTAGCAATAAATACCCTGGAAAGTCCCAATCGGCATATAACAGCCAGGTGTTAGGCACCTTCTGAATGCAAGGTGCTAAACCAATATCATCTAACTGACCACACAGGAAAGAAGAGCCTTGACCTGCCTCAAAAAGCCAATGCTATACCATCATCATCTAATCTGACCACAAAGGAAAGAGTAGCCTTCACATCCCACAAGAATGATTCCAGTATCACCATTCTGCCTGCAGATACCATGCTAAGGTGACCACATTTCTGGCCAATAACAACACTGGGGCTCTAACAAAGGATCCTACCAGCTTCAGAAGGATAAAGCCAATGGTCCAGCAATGTATCATCTCCTCTACCCTTGTGAGGCATATCCATGTATATATGGACTACCGAAGATAAACAAGGAAGGGGTCCCACTAAGACCTATAGTGAGCAGCATCAACTCTGTAATATACAAGGTGGACAAATACCTAGCCAACATACTAGGTACCTTGGTTGGAAGGTCTAAGCATCACAATCAGAACTTCCATGATTTCACTAACAATATTCAAGCTGTAGTAGTAGCTGTAGACAGAAGAAATTATGGTATCCTATGATGTGACATCCCTCTTCACCTGTATACCCACCAAGGAGGCTATTGAAATGGCAAGAAAATTACTGTACCAAGACAACACCCTTACCAGCAGACCAGATCTTAACCCAGAACAGGTGTGTTCCCTACAACATATTTCATATGATTAGGGATCCTGCATACAGGAAGTCAGTACTTTGGAAGAATTTATTTATGCACAGAGAAATCTGGATTGGCAGATTATGGTTGTTAAAGGGCACGTCCACCCCCAAAACTATAATCCCCCCACTAATGGCCCCACCATGTAGTGTAATAAAATCCTTACCTCACATCCCAGCTTCATATGGTTCTCCTGTAGTCCCCCCCCAAAGTCCCAAAAACTGCCCACCAGGAGGATAGCAGAGTCCATATAGGACTCTGCCTCCTTTCTCGCCTCCGGGAGAAGTTTGGCATGCATACTGCAGCCCTTCTCCCCCTCCCTCTCCCTCCCGTTTTGCGATCCCTCCCCCTACCATAAAAATCCTTGTCCATATAATAGTATTTCTTCCTCCAACCGCTAAAAAATAATTTTAAGAAAGTCCCCCGAGTTCTACTTACCTTCCCTCTCTCCCCCGGCATTCTGAGAAGCCGGCAGCCGCGTCCGTGATTGGCTGCCTCTCAGCCAATCGCGGACACGGCTGCCGGTCCCGCCCCCTGCTTGCAGTGTCTTGCAAGCAGAAGGCCGGGCATCGGAGGAGAGAGGGAAGGTAAGTTAAGATCTGGTCACTTTCTTAAAATTATTTTATAGCGGTTGGGGCTGGGGGAAGGCATACTATTATAGGGGAATTTTTTTTTATAAGGGTGGACATGCCCTTTAAAATGATAAAATACTAGAATACTCACTTGTATCTTGAAAGCAAATGTATTTGTACTGAACCCTATGCAGAGTGGCGAGGGACAAATCTATTCAGGGGCATCTTTGGAGAAATTAAGTAATGTGAAAATGGCCTTGGGGGGGTGCTAAACCTTATGAAAAACATGGCTGGAAATGCCCTTTAAGATTAGAAGAAAATAAATTTTAATCGTCAGGTTAGGAAAGGTTTCTTTATAGTGAGAATTGTGAAAATGTGGAACTGTCTTCCAGCAGATGTGGTAATGGCAAGTCCATTGAATAGCTTTAAAGGGGAAGTTCAGCGCAAATACATATACTTTTCATAAAAAGAGCAGTATTTTTTCATCCCAATGACCTTAATCTGCCAATTCAGCATTGTGTCTGTGTATAAATAAATGCAACCGAAATACTGACTTCCTGTTTGCAGGACCCCTAGTAGAGACCGTTATGGTCTTGCCTTTGACCCAGCGCCTGGGTTGATTCAGTTTAGCATCTTTGACCCATCCAACAGCCAATCAGTAGAAATAACTGTTAGGAACATTCAAAAGGATGTGGTGCATCCTGGGAAGAAGAAGGACCGTTAGAACCTGAAATGTCAGCTCACTAATGTCAACAGCAGGAAAGAGCTGGGTATGAAATCAACTGATTTTTCAAAATGTATGTATAAGTATGCATTACACAAACTAACAATTTAACAATATTAATATTTGCCACTGAACTGTCCCTTTAAATGTGGGCTAGATAAGTTTGTAAAACTCAGAACTCTGGTTGCCATTTGGAGTCAGGAAGGCATTCCCCCCACAAACCGCCCCTACCAGCAACTACACAAAGTTATTGGTGCGCTTCTGCATGACTTGAAAACAGTGTCTGTTTCATGCTGTCCTATAAGCACTATTATTTAGGGAACCCGAGCTATAAATCATCACTGTAGATTGACAGTGGCTGCCAAGTGAAAATGTAAGGGTTTATATCAAGGAAGCACAGCAGTAATATTCAATTTAAACTAAAGAACTGCTCTGCTGCTCACTGTCTGTTTTCTCCCCAGAGTTTTTTGATATAATAGGTTTCAATTACATTTCTGTTCCATAGGGAATGAAGATGTATCAAGTGATCAAGCCATCATAACCATTAATGCAATTATATCACAATAAAAGAAACACAGACACAAGAAGTGGGTGGTGAAGAATGGGATAAGTAGTTTACTAAAATGCTTTACATAAGGTACGTGTCTGACAGTGCATATAGAATGATTAATAAAATGTCATGCTGATGGGAGAAAAAAATTGTGCTTACACAGTGAGGTGTATTTCAATGCTAGGAGTCATCCTAAATAACATGCACGTAGGTGCAATTATCTTCACTAACAACTGGTGAGTCTTAAGTGCTTTTGTCATCCATGTCCAATACTTACAGGTTTGATTCTCATTGTTTATAATGCAATATGATCTGAAATCAGTTCCAAGTGTTTTGGTGCTGCAAATTTTCTAGGGCAAGGAAAACAAAGGCTCTACGTAATATTATCCTAAAGCCAAACATTGTTTACAATACTGCAACAAGAAGAGTCCCTGATAGGATTGCACATAGGGGGGGAAAGGAATATTGTTAAGGGGCCAAAATCTATATAAACAAATATTTATGTGAATATTTTGAGCTTATGAAAAATGTAATCCTTTCCACATCCAGTTGAATATAAAACTAGTCAATGATGTTCCATAAGGGATGTACAAGGATGTATAATTATGTTCCTTTACAACCTGGCTTATGCTCCATTGACTTCAATAGAAAAGGGAATCTTCCACCTGAGACAATCACCTCAGGTCACATCATGGCAGACTTTCCCCTGATCCCTTATACTTATATATATATATATATTTAAAAGCAATATAGTGGTCCTTTGATAAATCAAAACCAATGAATCGCATTTACTGCTATATATGCCTTTTTTAAAGTTTTGAGAACCAAATTAATTTGAACCAAAGGAAAGTTAATATATTTTTGAGATGCATTGATTCCCTCTATAAAATATGCTGAATTTATATTTAAAATATGATTGTATTTCAAAATCTGATCAAGGTTTTCTTTCAATAGAGCTAATAATACACTGTTTTCTCTCTGAGAACAGGGAAATTTCCTGGAAGATGTAGTCTTCTGGGAGAGATAGAAATTGCCTTCACTGTCATACAAATATTTAAGGTGTACCCTGGGAGTGACATATCTAAATGATGGTAAAAGTCTAAAGCACAAATTAAGACTCAGGGCACGCCCACACGGAATCGCACACAAAATCGCATGCGATTCCTGTGCATTTGCGCATGCAATTTCTCCTTTTGAGATATCAAATCGCATGTGACTGCACATAAAAATGGTAATCGTATGCGATTGCGTATCGCAAATGGATGCGCAATCGCATTCACACCCGAAAGCGCGTGGTTTCGGTGCATTGCGCTGTGCGTTGTGTTCCTATGATAGAAAAAAATTGCAAGCTCTAAGACATTCTTTCTCAGCATTCTCCGGTTTGACCACTTGATCAGATACATATGACACTAACTGGCCGATGCAGGGGGGGAAAAGCGAGTCAGGTATGACGCAACTTTTTCTGTTCAGCATTGGGTCCATACACCAGAGTGGTACCAGCCATTACTACATTGGCTATGCTGTTATTGGAAATGGCGCGACCAGCACGAAAGTAGTTCAAAACTTACGCTAACCTAATAATACATTGGATAGCGTGGGTTTTGGACTAATTTCTGGCAAAAATGCTTATATAGCATTGATCCCTAAATATGAATATTTCTGTTTGCTTCTAATTTAGGGAACTGTGCCAATGTCGTGCATGACTCGGTAGTGAACGAGCGGTGCAAACCTATAGAGTTAACAGACAATTTCCCAGGAGAGTCTCTCTTCTGTGTTTTCTTCTTTTCTTCCCAGACATCTGTCTTCTGAGGCAAATTAGCAATGTGTATACCCAGCTTTATGTCTAAAGGTTCGTACACACCTGAAGATATGTAGCAGACCCCCGAGCCCAACGAACACCCGCGTCAAACACCCGAAATGACGGATCACCGAACAACGTGTGTCTGCGAATGGAACACAGACACACGTACAACTATCGGACGATCGTCGTGGGTGTTCGTTGGGGTCTGAGGTCTGTCGGGGCTTGGGGGTCAGGTACATATCTTCAGGAATGTACTAACCTTAAGGCTACACTAGTTCAATATTATTAGGGAACAAAATCTCCTATTCCATTCCATCATATAAGATACGAACACGCAGCTGTTGAATTGTTTCAATTCACACAGTCCACAGCACATCCAAAACATTTCTGCTTTTTGTCATGTATTCCCAGTAGTAGGAGTTCCTTGCCCTGGTCTGAAATGAAGCAGGATACACAACAGTGTCCTGAGATTAACTCACATTACAGATACTATTGGGACTGGAACACACACAGGGGCTGGCAGTGCACTGAGACAGATGGTTGAACTAGAGAAAAAAACATTTATTTGGTATGTACATATACATATTTCTGTTTCATATCAATCAATCCTTTGTACATATTCCTGTAAGGGCTAGACCACACTGCTTCGTTTTCTCATGAACTTAAAATTGTGATTGCATTCTGTTAGCTCATAAGAATCACATAGCAGTGCATGTCAGTGTAGGCCACATTACATGGGGTGCGCTGTGATCCATTTTGGAGTGCATGCAATCACCATTGTTTTGCGGATTGAATGTTCTCCGATTGTGCTACATAGCACGGATCGCAGCGCATTGCTGTCCGGCACATTGTCACCTCGGGAATTAGGTTCTGGATAGTCCTTATGGCTTATTTGCTTCAGTAAAACAAGCTAGAGCTGCTATAGTTTATTGAAATCAGGATATTATTACGTGTTTTACTAGATACATAGGTTCCTTGTGATGTGTGTTGGTACATATAATCATTATGTCATTTCTAGCCATGAAGACCAAAGAAGAAAAATACTACATATTTTATAAATTATCAAGGCAACTTTCTTAGTTTAGCACCTCATTGCATTAAGCAGAACATGCAGTGCGTTACCTAGCAAACATACTTGTACACTTTCTCATGTGTGAATAAGGATCTTTGAAAATTATTGGCAACTAAAACCGCCAAGAAAAACACCACAGGTAGAGACAATTTTGATGAATAAAAAAGCTATTCCATAGAATAAATTTACAACAATCTTTTTTCAGAGGGCTTTACAGTTGTCTTTGACAATTAAAATTTACATGGATGTGGATACAATTTATTTTGACTAAGATTACTTTTTTTAACCTATGGATTTAAGCATAAGTCATAGATAATTGTTATCTATACAATTAAAGGAGAATAAAACCACCCCCAAATAAAGTACTTGCTTCAGATACCTTTTCAACATGGAAAACTCTACTCAGGTGTCCTTTTCCTATAAGAGCTGTTCCCCAAAGCTAAAGCCGACATTTTCCCTTTTCTGCCAGTACTTTTGCCTTCATTATATTATCTGCACATGTGTGATTTTGCCTCTTATCCCCCATGCAGTGGCGTAACTACCGCCCTCGCCACCCCTGCAACTGTGGGGGGGCCCAGATGGTAGTAGAGCCCACCACAAGCCCAAGATCTATGCACCGACCAGTATAGTGTACATGCCTGCCAAGATCTCCGGGACCAGCCGTTAAACCGTTTTTAAACAGCTGATCGCACGTATGCAGGAAAAGGGGAGGGTAGGAAAAGGTTTTTTGTTGATGCAAAATTTCCCACTTGCATTTTTCTGCATCAGTTTTATAGAATATGTATGCAATATTCCCCTTTAATAAGGTATACTCATTAGAGATGCATTGCCATAGCTGTGCTAAGATCCAGCTCACTTTCATCATCCCATCCCTGCAGCTCTGCCCCATTTTGTTTTTATGAGAGTCTTTTTAAAGTATAAGTGCACTGTAAAACCAAGTTAAGTTTAATTGGAAGCTGCAGCTTTAAAAAATCTGTTCCCCCACTTTTTTTTCTATGTCCCTCCTGAGCCTACCTTTACTGATGTAAAGTTGCTGACATCTTGGATATGCATTGTAGACACTTTAGCTCCGCCCCTCCGAAACTATCTGGGTCTCCTTATTCTTAAGCCTGAAAAAGCATTTTCTGTTTCATCCCTGTGCGCTCATGTGACATCATTGCGCTGTGCTGTACACAAGCGTGGCGTGGCGTGCTGACGTCACATGTGCACATATCCGTGCACGCACTGACATTGCTTGTGCCGCGGTATCACGCGTACACAGGGATAAAACACACTGCTTTTTGAAGCTTAAAGGGCATCTATACCGAAAAATAGGTTATTTTAAATTGACCATAACTGGAAACTATAATTCTTCCCAACCACCACTGTATCATTTTTTTGTTGATCTGCCCCCTATTTTTTTAGGTATCCAACTTATATTTCCGCTGTCAATCAAGTTCCTTGCTCTCAAAAACTATTCTTCTGTGAGTAGTTTTACTGTAGCTGGAATGGAGTTTTGACAGTTGGAATGCTGTGTGCTGTGTGCAGGCTTGACAGTTGGTTTGTGGGGAAAAAGTCAGATCAGATGGAAGTGGGAGTGGTTAAAATAGGGAGGGGAGATACTGCTCCTAAACAAAATGTGCGCTGGATTGAAGGCATGCAGCAACATACACAAATCAGAGTAAGTGCTACTTACATGTATTCAATTATAGATTAAGATGAGGCAAAGTAATTTTTTCAGTATAGTGCCCCTTTAAGAAGAAGGAGAACCAGGAAGTCTCCGAGGTATAGAGCTAAAGAGTCTACAATGCAGATCCAAGATGTCAGCAACTTTACATCAGGAAAGATTTATTAAAGCTGCTACTTCCAATTAAATTTAACTTGCTTTTACAGTGTACTTGTCCTTTAAAAAGGGGGAATGTTGGAATTTATGTTTAGAACTAGGCATACCCTTCAACATTCCCCTTTGAATAGCTACACTGTTAAAAAAGGAATTGCAAAGATATGTGCTGAAACCAGTTTCACTGTATTATCTTCCACTTTCTAACATCCAACATTTACCTTTGAATAGGTATTGAGACCTGCAGCTCTGCACCATCAGGGCAATGATTTAACGTCTGCTATTGCAGAAAGAATGAGCAATGTGCGTTTGATTTGCATATGTAGCAAAGTGTAGTGTAATGTATAGTGTTTAGTGTTGTATTTTCACATTAATGTGGTTAGCACGATTTCCTGAAGCAAAAATTCCATTGCTTAATGTTAGTTATTGAATTAGTGATAAATATTACATAATGGTACAGTTTCTTGCTAGAAGTATAGCAGTGTTATATCTATCAGCCATCAGCTGTTAACAAAAATGTCATAACATTTCTCAATGCTTTGAGATTAGACCACAAATTTCATGGCGTAGAAACTAGTCTTAAAAAAAAACAGTAATATTGTGTAAACCTTTAATACATTGCTTGCAGCTCTTTGTTGGGCAAAAAAACTGTGCAACTGCCGTATCCATTCATTCATTGCCGCAAATCACTTTGGAACTTTAAAGGGCATCTATAGTGAAAAAAACACTTTGCTCCATTGCAAAGTTAAATTCATGAACTCTGTGCTGCCTTTCTCCTACATCTGTCAGTGACTCTGTTTTTCCATGGTGTCAGATTTCTCTGTCAGCACTCCCCCTTCCCCCTCCCCTCTGTTACCTCCTCCGTGTCTCATCTCCAGCTACCCCACAAGCTTATCATGTGCAGCAGGAGTTAAAAGTTCAACATCCTGAAAAACACACCCACGCACAGTGGCCAATAGAAAGCAAGCTGTCCTGGAGACACGGGAAACTCTCTGTGTACAGCTGTAATGCAATCTCTCTCTTGGTGACCCATCATCAATTAGTGAAAGCTATCAAGAAGGGGGGTCAAGTGCAGCCTTATCTCTGCAGTCAAAGCTCCCTCTTGCCCGCTGCTAATGCTCTTATCTCTATGTTTGTTACAGAGCAGGGAGGGGGGAGGGACTTGAGCAGGGAAGAGGGTCAGGTCACAGGGATTTGATTGATAGTACAAGTAGAAGTAGAGGAATTGAATTACGTATTCTTCTAACTTGTGTATCTCAGGACAGAGAGGGAAACTTAAAAAAATACAGACACTCTGGTGGATGGGGGAATTATAGAACACATGGAAAGAAAGGGGGGGAAAGTTCATTTTCCCACTCTAGATGCCCTTTAAGATGTAAATGGTACATAGAGGTCATTGATAGGTAGCCCTGCATGTTAGTGTACCCACTAACGGGAAATGTTGGACAGAATGCCACTTGCAGTTCTGCACAATGTTGCTTCTATAAATTTACCAATTTATGCTGTGGCCACTATGTGCCGGATAGCAACGAGTGCGAAAATTGCATGATTGGGCTGGGATCCACGCTATGTTCCTCAATCAGAGCACGTGAAAAAAATTATCATTGCATGTGCCCTGATGTGCCCCAATTACATGTGTGATTTGCATGTGATTTCTGTGTGTTTGCTCTTGCAATTTCTTCTTTTGAAATAGGAAATTGCATGCGATTGCACATAAAAATACTGGTCACATGCCATTGTGGTATCGCTAACGGATGCCGCGAACGCAAAGCACCCAAATTTTCACAATATCAATGCGTTACCGCAATTCCAATGTTAGAGTGAAAACGCATGCACAATCACATGTGCAAGCACATGGAAATCATACCATTGTTGCCTAGCCCTTAAACACTACTTACACTATTGATAAATGCATTGCACAGAGCTTTGGTAAGATCAGGTTCATTTATGCTGTCCTATAATTATTCCTTATAAAGGGGTCAATCATACAATTGTACTAGGGTTGCGAACTTACCTTATAAGACCCAAACACGTATGAAATTGACATGCTTCAATGTTAAGTGCCAGTACCATAACACTATTAGGGTGATTTACCCAGC
The DNA here is from genome assembly GCA_019447015.1 of Hymenochirus boettgeri. Lineage (NCBI taxonomy): Eukaryota > Metazoa > Chordata > Amphibia > Anura > Pipidae > Hymenochirus > Hymenochirus boettgeri. The sequence continues at coordinate 162,560,121 of CM033473.1, read as the reverse complement.
AGTGCTGTGCAGGTATTTGCAGTTAAATGCATGGGTTACATAAAATGCACCCGTGCATCCGGCACTCGCGATTCAATATCACGTTTGCGCTAGTTGTAGAGCATGATTTTAAAGCCGGCTGATAGCTGGAGTTAAAATCAAGCTGTGTGCGGCCATACACAGACGGATGTTCCCGACCGACCATAATGCTGACTACTGTGGCAGTACGATCAGTTGGTAAGGGCTTGGCTACACTGTTGCATTTGTGTGTGCTTCCAATCTCTTTGATCCGTTAGCTTGTGAGAATCACATGCCATTTTCGGGAGCGCATCTGATTACAATTTTTGTGTGAATCGCACATGCTGTTAGCAGATTATTGCCAAAATTGCAGCGCAAATGCACAGTAACGCGTTCGCTTATAGTGTGGCTGCAGTCTAAAGGCTATAAATGCAAAATGGTGTTTTTTTATTCTCAGCGACCATATTAAAATTTTAACCATTTTAATATGGTTGTGGAGAAATTTAAGTTTCTAACATGAGGTTTGTGTTTTATTTCCAATTGTTCCAGTATTGCACAGTGTGGTCACTGACCATTATGCTCTTTACACATGCTCAGTTCTAAGATACTGCAGGAACTTGTTACAGGATAGAATAGGCAAGGGAGCATGTGACTGAGGTCAGGGGTGTGGCCAGTCAGTGTACATACACACAGTTATTTCATCCAGTTCTTCAACTTTTTTTAAATGCCATTTACTGTATTGCTATTTAACAGTTTATTTGTGTTTTTAGAAGATATAAACTCAGATTCTGGAGTGTAAAAATGTGGGTTTAGTTCTCCTTTAGTGAAGGTTGCTGTTACTCCTTTTTCAGTTTCTTTTGTTGCTTGTAAAACCTTCCTTACTCACACTCCCTGGATATAAATTCACCTAAGCAATATTTAGAAATGTTAATATTGCTTATGTTCCTCTTATCATATCTTCAATAATATAATAATCTATTATATAGACTTAACCTCAACAGATGGTAGATATTCACCTAGCTATTCACCTTAATTCTGAGGCACACCATCAATATTCAAATATCTCTCTTCCTTCTTCCTTAATAGATTATTTATCACATTTAATAAAAGAAATGCATTTAAAAAAAACTATGTACATAACCCAACTTTCAAAATCTATTTTACACATTTCTACCCTTTTTAAAAACTGTATACCAGTAAACATTTACTAAAAAGGCCTATTTACTTCCTGCATCAACCGATATTTTGAGTCGTTCATAATGACTGAGGTTTAGGCCCCTAATCCTATGCCCCATCAACATTAATAACCTATTGGTGATCTTTAAATAACAGTGACTAGCATAGAATTTTTTAACCTACTATTTATTTACCTGTGTGTTGAAGAATAAGTGGTGGGACCCTTTCTGGGGGGCATAGATTTGCAAAAAAATAAAACCCAGGAGTGAAAACTGAGGGTACCCTGGGTATTCTTACAAGGAGGAGAGTGGCCTTAGGCACTATTCTTGTGTATTGTTCCTTTAATTCTGAATAAGGCCTCATATACACACGTATGATTGTTAAAGATGGATAAACTTCAGGAAAAGTTTGAAAACGAACCCATTAAAGTCAACGGTAACAAATAGTTCGGATAAGGTTAAAATAGCAATGGTAACTTACTGTATATGGCTCTGGGACCTGGAAAATTGTCTGGGAAACACATACAAACATCCAGAACTTGAAATAAATTCACTTCCTTCACACACACTTTAGAGCTTCCGCATTCGAAATTTATCCTGGAAATTCAAGAATTTTCAGTTTTTGAAATTTCCATATTTCTAGAATCTGTCTCTGAATCTTTTAAAAAGGGCTGTTGATTATTATACAAGAGGAATCATGCCCAGCATGAAATGAAATATAACCACCAAAGTATTAAAGGCAAAGTTTAGTGGAAACTATGATTATTTTTAAAATTCATACAGGGTTATTCAATAAAAGTTCTTATCGTTTAAAATGGTGCTAATTTTGCCCCAACCAATCAGAACTTATTTAAAATTTGAAAGCTAACATCTGATTGGTTAGGGCAAAAATAGCACCATTTTAAACGATAAGAACTTTTATTGAATAACCCTGTTAGTTTACATTATACATACCTAATTATTCTACTAGTACCCAAAAATGCGAGCAACCGTGGGTCTTCTAACCAAACATTTATTTAGTGTTACACACGTCAACGCGTTTCAGCCGTGATCCAGGTCGTTCTCAAGACCTAATTATCTTAAATATTATCTTCTATTTTGAAAAATCAGTTGAATTTATACCCCTTGCTACCGTATTTAATCTGTTTATTAAAGATTTGAAAGTGGGTATTGTCAACAAGGTTTCTGTGTTTGCTGACAACACAAAACTTTGTCGACCATTAAAAGCTTCAGAGGATGTACAATTGTTGCAGGTGGATCTACAGTAGATAGATTGTCACATTGGGCTGCTAGGCAGCTAGATGAGATTCATTGTTGATAAATGTAAGGTGAGGCATTTTGGACTTGTGCTACTTATACTATAAATGGCTCTGTGTTAAGGGAATCCCTATTGGAAAAGGTTCTTGGAGATTTGGTGGATAGCAAACTTAAAGGTAGCAAGCAGTGCCAGGCAGCAACAAATAGAGACAGCATGGTATTGTCTTGTATAAAGAGAGGTATGGATTCAAGGGAGGAAAATGTTATTCTCCCTCTTTAAAAGATAAGACCTCATTTGGAATATGCATTGCAATTTTGGAATCCTGTGTACAAAAAGGACATCTTTGAAATGGAAAGGGTTCAGAAAAGGGCGACTAAATTAATAAGGGAATTGGGGGACTAAATAAATAAGGGAATTGGGGGAGCTTGAATATAAAGAGCGTACAATTATGTACACTGGAGAAAACGTGCTTGCGTGGGGATATGAGTACTGTGTATAAATACATTAATGGGCTATACAATAAACTATCTGTGGCATTGTTCACCAATAGAGCATGTCAGAGGACATGCAGACATCCCTTAAGGCTTGAAGAAATTAAATTAGGCTTCAGAAAGGCTATTTCACTGTGATAAAGTTAAAGCTGTGGAATTGTTTTCCAGTGGATGTTGGACGTGATGGCAGGTTCATTAAACAGTTTTTAAAAGAAGATGAGTTTCTGCAAACAAGGAATGTTGTAAGTTACAGATTGCCACAGGAAGGAATTATGTCCCCTTCATAAATTTGGAGGATTTGTTTGCCTTCCTCTGGATCAACAGTAAGGCAGGAAATGAGGATATTGCTAGATGGGTTGGACTGGTTGGACATATGTCTTTATTCAACCTCAAACACTATACTATACTATTTTCTGCTGTTTACATTAGTGAGTTGACATTTCAGGATCAGTCCTTATTCTTCCCAGAATGCACACTAATAGGGAATGTTCCTAAAGCTAGGTACACACCTAGCAATTTTTCCTTCTGACCGACCGTTCGATACTTTCGACCGGTTGGCCAGGAGGAAGGACTGTCTGGTCGCGGCAAAAGCAGCCACGTCCGATAGTTACCGCGACCGATCGTGCGGTCCATAGAGGACTGCAAGATTGGACGAGGTTTTCCACCATGTCCGATCGTCCTTTCGTCCGATTCGGACGAACGGTCGGTCGGACATGGGAGCATTCGGATGCAATCATTTCGGTCCGATCGACCGATACACTGAACTATCGGTCGATCGAAAAAAAAAAAAAAAAAAAAAAAAAAAAAAAAAAAAAAAATTTCTACTGATTAGCTGTTGGTTGGATCAAACATGCTCAGATCTCTAATGAGCAACTGAATCTGGTATGAACACGGTATGAAGTAATTGTATTAGTATCTAACTCAATTATTTAATTAGCAGATAAGGTAACTGCTATTTAGAATTCTTATTTGCTTGATATCTTAAAAGGTCGTAAAAACAATGCACTTGCCATGCTCTGGGGATTTCACTTCAAAGCTACTGCATTCAGTGCATGGTTTGCTCAATCTTGGCTGTTTCCCAGTTGAGATTTTAGAGGTATTTTCTAGTTAAGAAGATCTACAAGTTAAAATATATAGTTATAATTCATAGCCCAAAATCCATTGATCATTTGCCTTTTTAAATGCATCCTACACAGATCGGATATTTATGACATTGAGTCATTTTTGGTGCTCATCCCTTTAATTTATAGTTTGGGAAAGTAGCTCAGTGGCAGGGATTATGTTTTAGGCTAGGTACACACAGCCAGATTTTTCAGCCTGGCTGACCGGTTGCGGCAAAATCACCATGGCTGTCAGTTCACTGCGGCCATTCCTATGGTCCATAGGGGGTCCCACGATCGTCCAAATAAAAGGCAACATTTTGGGTAAGCCTCCTTGAAAAGGTGCAGTGGCTTGCCTGAAACATTGCAATTTGTTGTACTCAGATAGGTGAATAAAAACACACAAATTTTGCATTCTTTCAAACAGTGCATTCCTGTTAACATTGATTAGATATTCCAAAGTTTTATTAAAACATGATTGATCAGAAAGCACCATTTCTTTTTAAATCTTTTGCATCGTTACTCATTGTTTATTCTTATTAGCAGAATGTTTCCAGATTCTGTAAATGACCTCTTTGTCTAGTATAATCTACACGCTTGAGTTCTCTTCTCAATGATCCTTATTTAGAGGAACAACGCAATACCGAGGTCAGGAGACTGTGATGACCATTCCAGACCAATAACTTTTTGCTGCTACTACTGAAGGGTTGACTTGACCTTATGTTTCCAATCATTGCATCTTGGCTGTTGAAATTATCCTCCATTCATTTTTGCTAAAATGCAGCATTCATTTTGCTATCAATTTTCAGTATATTTCCTGTGCTAATCTTGCAGCATGGAGGTAATTTATTACATTAAACTTACACACAGAAAAAGCTCTGAGTTTTAAAGGGGGTTAAGACACTAAAAAAAGTCCAAAGAAGTCCAAAGCAGGAAAAAAAATCTAACATGGATTAAGGTAAATAATGGTTCATTATGATGACCACCAAGTTTTCAGACTTTTTGTTGAGTTCACAAACAAAGATAGGTGCACTCTTTTATCCAGCCAGTGGCTGCAGAGACCTAAAAAATTCCACCCTACAGTAACAGTCATTATCAAAAGTCATAACAAATCGAGGGTCAAACTCCCAATAACAAATAATCATTTTATTGGTGACAACAAGTAGCTTATGTGAGCTAATGTGTGGTCACCATAAAATGATTATTTGTTATTTGGAGCGCGACCCTCGAATTGTTATCACTTTTTGTTGCGTTCCTTAAAGGCATCCGCGCCAATACAAAAGATAGGGCGCGCGATGGGAGAGAACAGCTGTTCAGTGAAGGAGCGGCTGCGAGTGGAGCGGCGGGTAAGGTAAGTTCCAGGTCCCCGAGCGTCCTATTATTCACAGGGAGGTGAGAATAAGCGTTCTCACCTCCCTGTGAAATAATAGAAACAAATGGCAAATAGTTATTTTTCTGGCTTTAGTGTTCCTTTAAGGCTAGGCTCTACAAGGAAGAAACTTTAAGTGGAGCATGCACACATCACACAAGCAGGCACAAAAAAATAGTGTAAAATATTAAAGGGTATGTCTTCCCTTAAAACAAAAAACTGGTGACTTGTCAGTTATCTGCCTACAATCCCAAATCCTATTTTTTCAAGTCTACTACATGTATTTGTAACTGGATATTTAATGATAAATTCTGTTCCTTTCTGGCAAAGGTATCTGCCTCCTTCCTTGGTCAAAGAGCTTTTAATATACTTGACCATGTGAAGAGGAAGCAGCAGGTGAAACAGAAGTCAATCGTTAGTTGTGATGCCAGCAGTCACAGCCTGATTGATTGCATAGAGGGTAGGGGCCAGCTTACTCGCCAGAATGGGGACAATAATAATCCTTGAATATTTGGTTAGTAATGCGGTTAATAAAGTGCAAAATATATCAGTTGGAGTTGGGGCTAGGTACTGTAACTGACAATTGGGTCAAAAGGGTCAACATTCCTTTTAAGTACTGTTGAGTAAGAAATGCATCAGGCAATTGTCTGTTGCTTGTTTTATATATGATTTAATAAAGTTTACTTGATTTTTCCTGCTTGTGTGATGGTGCATGCTTTGCAGGTGGTATTTTGGTATTTCAGTAAAACAGATTGAGATATTGTTTGTCTGACAAAAGTTTGATTGTACATGTTAGTAACTTTTATAAACCAAACAACCGATTGTGCTAAAATATTGGCAGTGGCTGTTTTGGATGCAGCTGATGATATTTTGACCCGGGCCAACTGGTCGAACGGGTCAAAATATTTCTTTGTGTGTTCTTAGCCTAACACAATGATATCTGCTTATTTGCAGATCAGACTGAACAGTTGGTAGGCCATCAGCCTGGGAGGTAGAGTGATCTAACAGCATTTTAGAGAAAAGCACTGGATAGCACAAGTAAAGGCAGATATGGCACAAAGATTTACAGCTCGACCTGCATTTCAATATATAAATTTTGTATAGGTTTGTCTATTTGTATTTTTAGGGGCATATTTATAAAGCAACGATAATAGCGCCAAAAAATTACCGCCGCACATCGCGGCCGCGAAAATAGCGCTATTGCAGTATTTATAACGGCGAGCGCTATTCCCGCGATATGTATCGCGGCCGCGATGTGCTGCGGTAATTTTAAGCCCCCTTCGCGGCGAAACTGTATAGTATCGCCACGAAGGGACTTAAAATCCCTTTCCGACGCCTCTCCTAAGGGGGCGGGGCATACGCCCACCCCGCCCACAACCCCCCCTTCAGAACTTTCCAGAAATTGATTGGTTAATGTAAAGCAAGTATTAAAAATTGACCAATAGAAAAGGATTATGGATTTCTGGCAAACCTATATAAAGAGGAGCTTTCCGCCGCGGAACTCATATGCCATCGCAGTAATGGCTGAAGAAGAAGAAAGAAGCGGTCTGGCAACATCGGTCCCGCTGAGGCCGGCGGTGCCACTGGCTCACTGGCGCCGCCGTGAGCCTGACATCGCGCGACCTGAGTGGGGGTTGGTGTCGCCAGCCCAAAGAAGTCGCGTCGGATCAAGCGACCCGGCGACATCGGCCTCGTTGAGGTCGCCGGCGCCGCCCGGGGGTAACCCCTGGCCTCGGCGGAGCTGGTGTCGCCGGGACGGAAGAAAGAAGACGCCGCCCAAGGGCTCTTAAGAGCCGCACTGGGGGTCCCGGTTCGAGCTGCGAGACCCCCGCAAAGGCATTGTCAGTGCCGCAAGGGCCCTATAAGGGCCGGGGAGGGGGGTCCCGGTTCGAGCTGCAGGACCCCTAAGCCCCAAAGGCCCCTCTCAGGGCCCCGCTGGAGGGAGCCTCCACCCCTCCCAGCGGCTCCTCCCTTCCCCTCCCAGGAGAGGCCGGGGCGGGGGGCTTGGAGGGGGTTGGCGGAGGGGGTGCGCGTCGGTGTCGCGACCACCTGCTGCGCCCCTTCCCGGCGCCCCTCCTAGCCTCCCGTTCCGAGAATGCCGCGAACGGGGAACGGGTTGGGAGGGGCTGCTGGGAGGCGGCGGCGGGTGGTCGCCGCCGTCGCCGCGGGGGGTGTGGGCGGGGTGGGCGTGTCTCCCCGCCACGGGAGGTTAGTATCGGCTGACTTCGCCACCTTCAAGGTGGCGAAGTAAAACAGCCGATACTAGCCAAGCAAAACCAGTACCGCCACTTTATAAATAGAAGCGGCGTTACAGGTAAGTATCGCCGCGAAAGGTTAACGCTTCATTTAACTTTTCGCGGCCGTTTTCGGATTTTATTTAGTCGTTAATGTCCGCGAAAACGGCCGCGAAAAGTTAACGAACCTTTATAAATATGCCCCTTAGTCTATATCTTTAAAATACTGTAGAGCTTTCCTGTGATTTCAATTAAAGCTAAATGAATAACTTGGATCTTGGGTTTTAGAGTATCAGGATCATCATTAATGTTTTTTGGCCAAACAGTATGTTTTTAGCTTAGTATAAGAAAAGTTGGGACGGTGCCATTAACTGTTCCAAAGTGCTTGTGGTTAAAATTAAAATAGCACAATAAAAAGTGTCTTTAATCCTCCGAAAGAATAAATACATTGCCAGCTGGCTCTTAAGCGGTGTGTTGCGAGTTCATTCTTCCCCCAGACTGAATTCCTATTGTCAGTACAGTCAATCTTCCCTTAAAATAATTAAAATAATTAAGTGTTCTAAATATAATCAGTCTATTTAGTTTATATTTTGCTGCTACACTGGTTCATGCTTGTTATTTCTCAGTCCCCCATAAGAAATTGTTTATACAAGCGTATTTCACAATAATCCTTTTAGAAACAATACTTATTTACCTTTATATTAAACTAGCCTTGCCCATGTACACATGTGGGTATAGTATTTGTTACGTACAGGTGTGTGTTTGGCTTAGATAGAAGAGCCAGGGGGAAATAGAAGTGCACAGTTGGTAATGTTTGTCATGTATTTAATAGTTATGAGGAGGTGACATGAGGGAAGTATAGCACATATGTTTATAGCAAAACTTTATATACGTTATCAGTTTTTTCACTTTGTGCGTAAATATACAAATGTTGTAGGAAACCTACTTGTGAACATGCTACATGTAATTTGCCAACAAACATGTTGATTGCAACTAAATAATACAGCACTTGTGTGACTGATGGGCATCACGCTGTTCTTGTGTCTCTGATGCATGTAGCATGCGGCTCTTTGTCTGTGTTGTTAAAACTGGGCCGTGATGTCTTTGTTCTTTTAGTTGTATCTGTGTGTGACATGCAGGCAGTGTGTGTCTGGTGCTAAAGTCCAAGTAATGCCTGTGTAATCCATACCCCCCCAGCTGTCCCGGCTTGAGTAGGTAGATGGGGACATATCTTTGATGCTATGGTGGGCGGGAGCATGGCATTGTGGGATGTGGATGGTCTGGGGGCATGTCCATGATGTGTGGCATTTTGGGGTATGGTTCTTATGTTTGGGGGTGTGGCCACAATGTTTGGAAACCTGGCTGTGCTGTTTGGGGGTGTGGGTGAGATGTTTGTGGGCATGATGTTTTGGTAGCATGGGCTTGGTGTTTGGGGGCATGCCATTGATTTTTGAGGGCATGGGTGTGAAGTTTATCATATATTATTTGTGTGGGTATGCCCGTTATATTGCATTATATACTTCTTTATGTGTATCTGCTTTATGGTTGATGAATATAGCACCCCACATTTATAAATGGTTGACTAGAATGTTAGTGCCTGGTCCTCCCCTTTTTTTCTATGTTTGGGGATGTGGCCTTGATTGGGGGCATAACTCGTGTTTGGAGGCATGGCCATGATGTTTATGGGGGTGACCATGATGTTTGGGGGTGATGACCATGACCAGAGGTGTTAAGGATGGCATTAATGTGAAAATAAAGAACCACACCTAAATAGAGGTGGGGGGTGACACCACTGTCTGCCATGTACATGCTGTTTAACACCTTACTCGGCGGGCGTTCCTATAACACCCTCTTAGCCACTATCCAATCACACCCTTAACACCTGGCTGTGAGATCTAATTGGGTTTCCAGTTAATAATTGCCCAGATTCTTGTACAAAGTCTTTCTGAATTGAGAAAGCCAGTCGTATGACTAGCGAAACGTCTTCAAGAACTACATTTCAAGTCCAGTTGATTAATGATATACAAACAGATATACCATGACCTGATGATGAGAACCTTCACAAGCATATTTAGTTCTTGAAGATGTTCGCTAGTCATCCGACTGGCTTTCTCAAATTCAGAATGACTTGTACAAGAATCTGTGGCAATTATGTACCCTGGAAAATCCCAATTAGCATATCACAGCCAAGTGTTAAGGCGTGATTGCATAGTGGCTAAGAGGTGTATAGGAACGCCCAGAGTAAGGTGTCAAAACAGCATTGTACATGGCATGAAAATAAAATGTATACAATGAAACACAGCAATAAATATGCGAAGCACAATGTATGTTTTATGTATTTAGAATAAAGTAATGATATTTATTGGGAGATTTAATAAAAATTCTTACCATTAAAAATGGTGCTAATTTTGCCCCAACCAAATCATATCTTATTTAACATTTGAAAGCTCATTGGTTAGTGCAAAATTTAGCACCAATTTTAACGATAAGAACTTTTATTGAATCTCCCTGGTTTTTTATTCAAACAAACTTGTATCAGAGGTGCACACTGTTTGTTAATCAAAATATATTGCAAAAACCACATCACACAATGTTTTGGCGAGCTTTCTGTGTGGTGACAACACTGAGGAAGGTGGCCAGGGCCGGATTCCCCATAGGCCACCTAGGGCCGCTGGCATAGGGGCGGCACAGCCCAGGGGCGGCAAAAAAGAAGAAAGAAGAAAAAGGGCCTTGCACATGAGGAGGCCCTGTTACTGCCCCTCCTTCAGGTGTCACCACACAGAAGCTCGCCAAACATTGTGTGATGTGGTTTTTGCAATACATTTTTGAATTACATAATAGTGTCACCTCTGATACAAGTTGTTTGGAATCTATGAGTAAGGCCTGCAGGGAGAGGGCCTCATAAGGTAGACACCTGGACTACACTGGCAGTTTGCCAACAGTGTGCTGGACTGAATATCAAAGTTTGAGTACATTTGGTATTTAGCAGGGGGCCCATCCTGCTGCCACTACTGTTAGTGAATGCTAAGTTGTAGTTTCAAACACCTTCAGGGCCACAATATAATATATCTCTATTATGGCCACAAAACACAAAAAACCTACTGCTATACGGCAACTTTAATTTATGTGCATACACAACATGTTAGTTTTATGATCTAAAGCAAAAACATGACCTTTCATAACATCACACAGTTACAGGTACACACACTACTGATATCACCCTCCAACCTTCCGTTTTCATGGCGACCATACTGTAACTATCAAAAATGTAGTTTACAGTCACAAGCACAAAAACATTCCCCTAGCGCCACTAGACACAGGTACACATACCTACTGATAAATTCCAACACCCTACTTTCGTTTCTATGGCACCATACACCCAATATAAAAATCTGATGTATTTAATCAGAATTAATTATTAAATTTAAACACCCTCTTTCATTGCCATAGCAAGATTCTTACATTTTCAAAAAACCGGCAGCACGACACACATTCCTTTTCAAAATGCCGCCTTTCAAACCAAATCAAATTCGTTAAATAGTAAGGTGTAATCTTGTAAGCTTTACTTTGTTAATAAAATGAATTAATTCTGCCCATACATTAAGACATAAAAAAAAAAATTTGTTCCTTGAATCTATGTTATGTCATTCCTTATACCAACAGAGTTCTGTTCTACTGATTAAGTCTGATAAACTTCATGTTGTTGATACATTATGAACAGGGCGGATTTAGACCTCACCTGGCGCCTTAGCCTCACCCTAAATACAGACACACACACTCCTAAACCACACCCATTTTCTCTTTTGGGGGAAGAAAAAGACTATAATGGGTTGGATTGGTGGGAGGAGATTGACATCTGCCCCTCCAACTCAGGCGCCCCTAGCGCTTGCTATACTGTGCTTAATGGTAAATCCGCCCGATTATAAAAATATACTGTAATTTTTTTTAACTGCTTATAATGTACTTTTATATTAGTAGGACATTCTGTCTTGAAAAGCTATTTGACGCCGATAATCCAAAACTGCATCTTCATTCAATAGAATAACCATACAGTGCATACTATATAAGGTAATACAAATTTGACAAAGGCCTGGCTTGAAAATTTTTTGAAAAATACATCAACCGACTGAAAACAATGTGGTTTGTAATTCAGCCGCTGCAACAATATGTGTCTAGTACAAATACATTCCAGCTGCATGATTCAGGCCCTTATCGTAACATTTCAATCTAATCTTATAAAGCATGACAGCATGGATACAGTCAAATTTGCATCCCCTCTCAATATTCTCCCTAAGCCAAATTTATTCTCATATTTGGATTAGTTAATGATTGGTGTGGAAAATCTGGACCTTTAAAAAATAAAATCATTTCAAAATAATGTATAATACTATAAATTCAATATTGTTTAATCCTTAGTTACCAGTACCTAAACTGCTTATCTGAACGGTATTGGATTTACAATAAAGAAATAGAAAAAATAAAAAATAATTGCAGGAAGGAGAAGTGGATACATATTGTAATGGGTACAGCATTTCTCTCTGGAAACCACTCACTCAATATATTGACCAAACACTTTGTACAAAAGAATTCATTATGTGTGGCCCGATGAGCCAAATTAACAGACTTAAAGGTGAAGTAAGAGGCTTCCTGAAATGTACTGTAGATTATATTAATAGTTTTAACTCTCTACTATGGCCCTACACGTTTTTTTTATACACCCAACCAATCATTTCCCTACCATAATCAGGTTTCTTTGGCTCTCTCTTTGAGATTAGTATTTAGGTTTAAGTATTTCTAGTATTTCAGTATTCTAGAGTTAGAAAATAGAAGTTTAGACTTCAAACCATTGGTAAAACCTATTTAGGACTACTCTGGTTTTGAAATTAACGAATGCCTAAGTGTTATCAATAAGTATCTCCCATATTTTAGAAATGCTGTACATTCACAAAAAGTTCCTAAAACCAAAATGAAGTGTGGGGGTGCCTGGTGTGACCTTTTCTATGACACTTTCAGCTAACTAAAGGCTCATACACACGTGCGATCGCAGTCCCGACCCGCGTGTAGGAACAAAGGGTTTCGGACGATAATCGGCCTGTGTGTAGGCGCTTTATCGGCCGAACGGTCATTTGTTCGGAGATCCGCCAAGTCGATCGTTTCAACGTTCCCCCCGAAAGAACAACCGTTTCGGCCGATAAAGCGTCTGCACATTGGCCAGTTATCGTCCGAAACGTTCGTTCGTACACATCGTGCTTGCAGGTCGGGACCCGAGATTGCACTGTGTACAAGCCTAACAGTTAGTTGTAGGAGAAAAAGGTCAGAAATAATGACTAACGAGACCCCCACCAAAACAAACCACAACAAAAACTCTGATGTTTTCCCATTTCCAACCTAATCAATACTTGGCTCTTTTTGTTCATAGTCCAGATATTGTTTTGATGTATTTCTCAAAATGTTGTATTTTATTGAAAAATCTCTAAATAAAAATAAAAATTATAGTTTAAAAAAAAGACTAACGAGAGTTACAGGGAGATTCTCCCAGAGCTGCAAACGCTCTGGCAAATCTCCCTACCAGAGGCTGCGTGGCTCAGGGTGAATCTCACCAGCACATAAGTATTTAACTCCAGATATCAACTGCATTAAATACTACATGAAACAGCCCCCCCCCCCGTATTCTCGTGCAGCCGCTGCTGCAAACCGAGGCTTAAAGTTGTGATAAACTGATCGTAAATCCTACACGAGGCTTAAAGTTGTGATACTGATCGTAAATTGGTTAGCTTCTTGGTAATTGAGGTCTTTAGGTCCAATTAAAAACCTCCATGATAGTATTTTGAGAAAAAAACTACCACAGCCACGTGCAGGGAGTTACAAGTTCCTTCATTTGCTATATGAGCATATTCTGTTACATATTGCAGAAGTTCCTGCTAGAAAGAATTCTTTGTTGGATTAGTAATCTCTAATAACCCTGAGTTCATTATGAGATGAAGGTTAATAGGAAGCTTAGAGATCATGATATAATGTAATTTAATACATGTTGCAATAAGTGCAGTGGTTTTTAACAACTAGACTTTACTTTATAAAATCCCTTCAGCTCATAAATAGCTCTGTGCTAAGTGATTCTTCTCTGCTGGAAAAATATTGGGGTGTTCTAGGACTAGCAGACAGTAATGACTAAATCTAACAGAAATAGCAAATCTTGTATAATGAGTTTAATATTAAGGAAGAAAAATAATATATATCAAAATATCATTCTCCTCTGTACAAAGCACTGGTAAGGCCTCTTTAAACTAGTGCGGACATCTTGGAAATGGAAAAAGTTCAAGGGAACTAAAATAATGAGGGAATGAAGGGGCTGGAATATGGAGACAGATTAGACATGTTAGGGTTGTTTACACTTGAAAAAGCTGCAATTGCATGGGATTACTTATTTTAAATATATTAATGGCATATAATACTCTCTGGTACAATCTCTTTCAAATTAGAAGAAAAGAAGTTTCAATTTTAACGTAGAACGTGAGACTGGAACTGTATCCCGAGATGTGATAGGCCAATTCATTAAATAGCTTTAGAGGTCTGGAGAAGGTTCCAAACTAAAAAAAAAACATTTGTGAAAAATACTGGTATTAAAAGACATAATAAAAGTTCTTATCGTTAAAAATGGTGCTAATTTTGCCCCAACCAATCAGATGTAGCTTTCAAATGTTAAATAATATCTGATTGGGGGCAAAATTATCATAATTTTAACAGTAAGAACTTACTCTCCCTATAGTTTTTTGTTGATCCATGTATTCTTTTGATTGCCATTGGAATCAGGAAGGAAATTATTTCACAGCTGGGCCTTTTTTTGCCCCCTTAGGTAGTTCTCACTCTTCAGCCTTTTCAGTAGACTAAAAGATTGGGACTGGGTGGGCGACCCTCCTCCGGCAATTGCGACACCCGCGGGGAGCTGGGCAAGCGCCTGTGGCAGGTGCGACCACCCGTCCGCACGGTTTCAGCACAACCTTCAAGGTGGCCAAAGTGAAACGGGTGGTGAGATTAACTAACTTGGCCATGCAGTTACCGACCTTATAAAATAGAGTGACCGGTAACTGAATGCATGAACGTGCGAAGGGTTTAACACGGCGTTATCTTTTTGCGACGGTTTTTGTCCCATTTTATAAAATCGTGTTTAACGTCGGGAAACTGTACTGGCTGGTTTATAAATATGCCCCTATTTGTCCACGTTACTAGTCCTATGCTGAGCTAATACGCCACTAGCCACTTTATTAGATATGTTTGCATCATTGCTTGTTAGCACAAATAGCAATTATACACATCACATGGCAGTACTCAGTTCTATAGTGATCTAGATCATAGATGATGAAGTGTATACAAAGTCATTTGACCGTGCATGGTTGGTGGCCAAAACACATTATAAACATGATAGCACGTCTGGGGCTCCCTGGGTTCATGCAGTATGAACATAAGCTGAGATGCAATGATAGCATGCTGCAAGTTGAACATCAGTTATAGAGTTATTTATGAAAAATCAAGCTGCTCCATTAAAGGGGAAGTTCAGCACAAACACAATGTGCCAAGAAAAAAACAGAGTATTTTCTTATTTCAAAGATCATTATCTGCGATTCAGCAATTGTCTGTACATAATTAAATGCTTTCAAAGTACTGGCTTCCTGTTTTCCTGTTTGCAGGAACCTTACGGGCATCTATAGTGAAAAAAACCACATTACCCCTTTGCAAAGTTAAATTCATGTACTCTGTGCTGCCTTAATCTATCTATTCAGTGACTCTGTTTAACCATGGTGTCAGATCTGTGTGCAGCACTCCCCCCTTTACCTCCTCCATGTCTCATCTCCAGCTCACTTGACCCCCTTCTTAATAGCTTTCAATGGACTGATGATGGGACAATCAATGTTCTCCTTCTTCTTCCGTGTCTCTAGGAAAACTTGCTTTCTATTGGTCACTGTGCTGGGTGTGTTTTTCAGGATGTTGAACTTTTAACTGCACATGAGAAGCTTTCGGTTAGCCGGAGATGAGACATGGGAGGTAACAGAGGAGGGGGAAGGGGAGTGCTGCACAGAGATTGACAACAAGGTTAAACAAAGTCACTGACAAGAGATAGGATTATAAGGCAGCACAAATACATGAATTTAATAGATGCCCTTAATAGTGTCCATTATAATCCAGTACCCTGGGTAGTCAGTTAATTCAGAGATATGAGCATGTTTGACCAGCCATTAGTAAGAATCAGAATAATAATCAAGAAGAAGGACCATTGCAGAACTTAAAAATAACAGCTCACTACTGATCACAGCGAAAGCATGCAAATGAATAAAGTAAATTTATTTTTCATAAATGAGGACATGTTATAGAATACCTAGGTAAGTAATATAAATAAATAATTTAAATAATGATTTTTCCAACCGAACTCCCCCTTTAATACACGTGATTAAAATTAAGGGAAACACATATATACTGCATGGAGTCAATAATAAGCCTCTCCTAGGACAGAATGAGTCAAATTTCAGTTCTAATAATAATAGATAAAGTTTAATAACTGAACACCCATTTGTTTTTTTGTATTATACACATGAATATTAGTATTACAAATTAAATCATTTACTCTCTTATGCAGTCACGAAATCCGTGTTCCTCTTTTTTTCAGTAAACCTTTGAATTAGTGGGAGGTTGCAGTGACAATCACTTTGGCCTCATAACAGTCATCTAACTGGAAGAAGTATTTTGACCTGAGCAGTTTCTTGATGATTTTATAATTAACTCATTGTGTTTTTTTTACTCACTGCTAACCTATGTTAGCAGTGTTCCAAGGTTTCAACATAAATCTAAAAGCTACATAGACTATTTTATATTTTTCTATTTTTTTAAGTATAAGTTTTAAGTACAGTATTAATGTAGGTCTACATTTCTGTGAAATGCAGTTTCGTAACATCCAATTAAAGGGCATCTATAGTGGGAAATGATTTTTTTTCCCTTTCTTTCCATGGTGTTCTATAATTTCCCACAACCCAGAGTGTCTTCACTTTTTTTCAAGATTTCCTCTTCCTGTCCGAACTACCAGTTAGAAGAATACGTGGATTGCATTCCTCTACTCCTACTTGGACTGTCAATCAAATCCCTGTGGTATGTGATCCCCCCCCCTCTCTGTTATAAAGATAGAGATAACAGCATTAGCCAGGGGAGAAGGTAACTTTCATGGTAGATTAGCTTGCACTTGACCCCCCTTCTTAAATACTTTCACTGATTGATGATGGGTCACAAAGTGGAGAATCGTAAACTGTACTGTTCTCTTCTTCTTCCTGTCTCAGGACAGCTTGCTTTCTATTGGCCACTGTGCGTGGGTTTTTTCAGGATGTTGAACTTTTAACTCCTACTGCACATGATAAGCTTGTCGGTTAGCCGAGTTGAGATATGGAGGAGGTAACAGAGGGGAGGGGGAAGGGGGAGTGCTGCACAGAGATCTGACACCATGGTTAAACAGTCACTGACAGAGATAGGATTAAGGCAGCACAAAGTACATGAATTAACTTTGCAAAGGGGCAATGTTTTTTTTCACTATAGATGCCCCTTTAAAATCTCTACCATGCTAAAGAAAAGGCTAAAGTAGTTCAATCCTGCAAAACATGAAGTAATTAAAATTGAGCCAATGTCAGCCTAACACTGTTGTAGTAGCATACTATCACACATATAAAATATAGCCCTTTAAGAAGGTTTCAAGTGTTTTAACGCTATTAAATTGTGGGACTTACTTAGATGAGAAAGTATAAATATAGCCCACAATTTAATATTAAGTCATCATTAAAAAACATATCCCAATCTTGTTTGTAGAGAGGCCATCTATAGGGCAAATATGAAACCGAGGTCGCACCAATGAAAAGCTTACAGGGTTTACTCAATAAAGTTTCTATCCTTAAAATGGTGCTAATTTTTGCCCCAATCAATCAGATTTTTTAAACATTTGAAAGCTAACATCTGATTGGTGGAGCAAAATTAGCCACCATTTTAAACGATAAGAACTTTATTGAATAACGCTGTTATTTTATTGAACCACGCATTACACAATGTTTTAGGTTACATGCCCCTTTCTTCACCGAAGAAGAGGGCATGTAACCCCCAAAAAGTTGGTGATATGTATGGTCTTCAATAAAACTAGCTTTTCATTTGGAGTGTGACCCTCAAATATCATATTTGTTGTAATATTGTGTTCCTAAGGGAAGACTGTTTTGAGAGGTCTGCAACCACTGTGGACAGAGTGCATTTCACATTGTTTGCTCCAGTGGACTCCATCTATAGGCACTCCAAGGGTTCGTAAATATCTTCTAGCTAGGAAATCCCCTTCTTTGGGTAACATTTTAGCACCCAGTTGTATTTCTAAGTAAAATTAATGCACCTACTTGGTTATAACACTATGGTATGTACCAGTATGGTAGCTAGAGCTGGCCAGTCTTTCCATCTCTCAAAACACGACGGAGTTTTAAAGTACGACTTTAAACGAAAAACTTTTCAGACTTCAGAGTATATTAACTGCATACTAAATTTGTAGTTTATTTATTTACATGTGATAAATGCTCCTTTACAGTATATGGGGTACTATTAGATTTCTTAGCATTTAAGACAGGTTACAGGAGGGATTTTTTCTAGCCCTATAAGCGAGACATTTTTTATTGGTAATAATGGGATATCTAACTCGGTACGATGCCAGTGTTTTCAGAGAGTCAAGCCCAAGTTATCCGGGGGGAGATTGGAGACCGCTCTCCTTTGATGAAATAAGGACTAAATAGATCTTGGACTTAGAACCAGGCAACTTGTACCTAAACTCTGTTTTGACTAGCAAGTTTTGTAGATATAAAATGAATATCTATTCTCATTATTGAATTTTTTGGAAACCATTATATGTATATATGCATATACTCTATTTATGTATATATTATGCATTATTATGTATCAACTGTAGGAAGTACATATCTTTATATGTGTATATATGCACTTTACATTTATTGTAATAACATCCCTATCTTTATCCTTACCATCCTCCTAATAGTCATCAATAGTGCTAATCATTCAATACATATCGCTAAATGTTTTTAACGCTTTTGAATTTTGCAGAGTGGGGTGAAATATATACAAAAGTAATAGCGTTTGGGTATGTGTTCTCACATTGGGTGCATGTATCTTTAAGGGGTGAATTTATGTTAATTCATTTAAGCGTCAGGTGTAACCAGCGTTGTTTCATGTTTTGAACTGTATGAATAAAAGTTGTTTTACTTTTATGGTGAATGCGTGACCAGTTAGGGCGACTCCCAAGCAAAGGATTTACAACACTGTTGTTAAGTACATCCGCCCCAGTGTCATCAGAGACAAGAACTTCAACAATTAAAGATAAAGTTAAGGTTTGATTCAAACCCGGTTCCGAATTGAATCTGACAGATCAGAAGTTCCAATGGAATGTTTGGTACTCTCTACTCTCGACTCGTGGAATTTTTGGATTTCGACAATTTTCCAATATTCAAGTGAACAGAAATTCGAAAATGATCGATGCCAGCCACTTTACTAAATTCACAACCAAAGGCAGTGCACCCCCTGGTATAAAAGTCCGCGTTCCGGGAACCATTTTGTCAATGTATTGTGAGTTACCATCGATCTACGCAAGATGGTCATAATCGAAGCTCATGCATTTTACAAAAAAAATGCTGTCGCATGCACTCCGAAAACGGGTTGTAGTCGCAGTGATGCAATGTGGCCAGCACTACACTGTATTCTCACATGATAACGATTGTTAGTGTGTGATAAAATGCACCAGTGTTCTTTAGCCCTTATGGTGGCAGTACGATCAATGCGATGATGGTCTTATGATTGTCGGCCCGTGTATGGACCAACAGCTACAATTGCACAATATTTTTCCCTGTCAAGCCAGTGAGAAACTTTTTTAGATCGACCATACGACTGTACGATCTGCAGATCATAGCCGAATTCTAGCGTCTATGGCCACCATACACAGTGAGATAGAACAGGGAATAGTAATCAAGATCTGAAACCCAGTTTCGTTGCCAATTTAGAGAGAATATAGCGAATCTACCATAACCATCTGTTGCACTGTGATCCTTATGGTGGCATAGACACTGCAGATCGCATGATCGTTGGCCTGTGTATGCACGATCCGGACAGCATTCATAAAACATTTCTCCTTATATCGGGTTGGTCAGAATTCAATATTATCTATATGATTGTAACAGATCCCCATATTATTGTTCTATGGCCAACATTGCACAGGGATAATAACAGGAATATTAATCAAGATACAAAATCCAGTTTTATACATTTTGTGAACACTTCAAATTGAATTGTGAACCCTCGGACGGTGACGGTTTAGGTCTTTTATCTTATGCTAAAAAACGAATGTGAGCAAAAAAATTAAAAGGCTATCTCCACCACCAAACTGAAATTTTTGTAGCGAGGGTTCAGATGCTTTAAAGAATGAACTGCAAGCAATCGTTTTATCTCCAAGGGGATAGACCATATATATAAAGATAGGAGCTATTCTGAACCATATTAAGAGAGCAAAGAAAGAAACCGGTTCAGCATGTAGGAAATCCATGCCATTCAGAAATAGCCAGAGGTCAGTTTTTTTTGTTTTGGTAACTAGAAAAACTTGTAATGGAGCCTGCAATAAAATGAGGTGTTGTTTTTTCTGGGGCCATGGCTTCCTGGGGGAGGAGTGGCTAAACAGTTTGTTACTGGTGGCTAAACATTGGGTACCGCCTACACAACTTACAACCTGGTTGCTCCTGGGTCCCACCAGGAAATCTGTGGCATTGGCTCATCAACCCACTTTGGGGAGCCAAAGAATTTCAAAACATATTTATTGCAATAACTGGTCTGTAGAAAATTGCCTAACAATGCTGAAACTTGTCCATAGTGCAAAAAAGGTTGAGCCACTGCTTACTGCAATGAATGAATTTATTAGTATTACTAGTGGTATTATGTTTATAGATGTTTATAGATGGATATAAAACTGCATAAACTAGTAGCTTTCCAACTTACAGTACACAACTACACAAACTATAGATCCTATTGTATATCTTACCACAACAAAGCATACTACATCAAGAACTCAGTTGGTTTTTTGACTTTTTGTAGGAAGAGTGATCATGTTTAGTAGTGTTTTCAGCTTCATAACATGTGAGACCTTGTAAATAAAATGACAGATTACATTATGGTATGTATTACTGTCATTGTGCTGGTGCTAATAAGACGGATGTCTGACATCCCCCCTTTTTATCTTGATTAAACCTAGCCTTGAGGTAATGATAGCAGTATAGGCAAAAACTTTGGTCTCCTTCTGGCTTTCAGAGGTAAACTGTACAGTGCTCTGACAACACAAGTACATTGAACACATACATATTTTGCCCAGTTTTAGATAATATTGCGGGACATTACCAAACGTTTTGTTTAACAATGTCAGTGTATTGTTACCTGTAAATTTTTTGTTGGATACTTAGATTTCTCTCTATCAAAATTTTCCAAGCCCAGCCTTTTCACAAAAACCTTGCAACACAACATCCAACCAAAATCCAGGTATGTTTTGTTATAGAAGTTAGGACAATGTTCTAGAAATGAAAGATGGGTTCAGTTATTCACCACTTTGTGCACTCGTGAGTAGCTCTTCCTATACAGGCAGGGCTCATTGGTGGAACAGGTAGACTGGATTATAGTAGACAGACCTGGGCAAAGGAAGGCCTGGGCGCCACAGCTGTGCTTCTTCCTGACCCAAATCTTCCTAAGAAAAATATTAATTCATTCTTTCAGACTGAAAAAATTGATTTATTGTATTATAAAGATTATGTTTTTATATGAGCCAATACTAAAAAAAAAATCCCATTAACCAGGATATTAATTTCAATTTTTTTAAAATTCTAGTTTTTCATATATAGTAGTAGTCAGCATGGATTTATGGAAATAGATCATGCGAGACAAATTTAATTGGTGCAGAATGAGAAAGCTTATCAGGCACACAGCATTGGATGTGTGTATAATTTGGATTTTGCAAAAGCTTTGCATACTTGGCCAC
Source organism: Hymenochirus boettgeri (assembly GCA_019447015.1). NCBI lineage: Eukaryota > Metazoa > Chordata > Amphibia > Anura > Pipidae > Hymenochirus > Hymenochirus boettgeri. Next base: position 162,538,417 of record CM033473.1, on the reverse strand, counting down.
ATAGCGACTAATGTATAAACTGAGGACTGTGGCCTTAAGAAAACATGTTGTTCATGGATGAAAACTGGTTATTGGACCACAAACAGAGAGTGTGTGGTTTTATGGGAGCAATTTCATGTGGGCTAAAGTTCTAGCGGAGGCGTCAGGGTTCTGTACTGGGGGCCGCTTCTGTTTAATTGTTTTATAAATACTTGAGAAGGGGGCATTGAGAGCAGGTCTCAGTATTTGCGATGACACTAACTATGCAGAGCTTTGGGAAACTTCCAATGATGTACAAGTGCTGCAAGCAGAACCTAGAATATATTACAAAATGGCAGAGCCCAGAATGGCAGATAGATTCCATGTTGAATAAATGTAAGTGTGATGCATTTGGATTTAATAATCCCTGTGCCACCAGCACCATAAATAACTCTGTGTTTACGTGCATCTGTAAAATGGAAAAGATTTGGGGGGTTGGTAGATACAGATTAGCCCTAAGCACAACAAGCCAGGTAGCAACGGACTAGAGCTAGCAAGATATTGTCTTGTATAAGAAGGGGAAATAGATTCAATAGAGAAAACTATTATTCTCCCTCTTTACAAGGCAACTGGTAAGCCTCATTTGGAATATGCGGTGCGTTTTGGTATAATCCCATTATACACAAACGGGACATGCTTGCGAAATGAGGCAGTTCAGAGAAAGCGGCAACTAAATTAATAAGGTGACATGGAGGGGCTCGAAATATGCCAGGCCATAGAACAAGGCTAGGGATGTTACATTGGATAAGCGACATTTGCGGGGGACATGTAAACTTTGTACAAATAATTAATGGGCCATACAAATGACTCTCTGGTGCATTGTTCACTAATGAGGTCAGATCAGAGACACGTGGACATCTCTAAGGGTTGGAAAAAAGAGTTTCATCTTCCGGTTAGGAAGGGTTTCTTTACAGTGAACGGTGTAAATATGTGGCAACTGTCTTCCGCAGATGTGGGTAATGGAAGTCATGAATAGCTTTAAAAAAACAAAGGCCTGGATATTTACTAAAACAAAAAATATTGAAGTAATTACTGGTATTAATGCATATAGATCTGGTGATCCCAGCTATACATTCCGATTGCCGGTGTGAGTCGAGAGAATTTTTTCCCCCTTTTGTGCGGGTTTTTGCCTTCCTCGGATCAACTGTTGTAGGGTTTAAAAATAAATAAATATATTATATAACAGAGGAGTGAATAGGTTGGACTTGATGACGTAGTCTTTATTCAACCTAATTACAGTTCTGATGTATATCTATAATGAGAATGTAATGACCTGTTGAGTCCAGCCTTTCCATGACTAGTCCAGATTCTCATGCGGCCCTGTAAAAATGAATTGCCCACCCCTGAGTGACAAAGGGCAAACATCTTTGTTCTATCAAACCCTAAAAATGTCAGATTTCACTTTTTATTTTGAAATGATGTTCAACATACCCCTATCCTAATTTACAACAAACAGGTACATCTATTATTACAGTGCAATCAGATTTCAATTTTTTTTATAGAAACTTTTAAACAGGTGAGTTTACAATTAACAACTGAGACAAGTTAAATGAATACAGTTACAGTAACTAAGTATAACTCATCATAAAAGGTAGGTGGTAGAATAGAGACGAAAGAGATATAATTACTTAGGATCTTCGTGCATATTATTAATATATAGAATTTATATAAATGTACAGTTGCTCATATATCCTATAATAAGGTATATTCCCATTTATCTATTACTTTTATGGGTTCATTAGTTTAGACCATACATTTTCCTCGTAGTTTCCTGTTTTAATGACTCTCTGTTTTCTAGCGGAGATGTAAAGAGGGCAGATACCGATCTTCTTACCTTCTGACATACCGGGATCCGTGTGGATGCAGTAACTTTCCCTTCAGAAACCTTGATATTGCATCACAGGATTTTGTAATTGTTACATAAGGAAATTGAATTTCTTCCCAGTTGTGGCCAAGAAAATATCATATTAAATGTCATTTTGCAATTTAGAAGAATGGCTGGGTTGGGATATATGTTTTATTACATCCATAAATTAAAGATATACAGTAAATTCATGCAACAAATGTTTATGGGGGTGACCATGATGTTTGGGGGTGATGACCATGACCACAATATCTGGTGGTGTGGTCATAACATTTGTGGACATTGTTGTGATGTTTGGGGGCTTGACCATAACAGTTGGGATATGGGCGTGACTGTAATCTTTGAGGCATGCCCACATAGTGTGGGGGCGTAGGCATAGACATGATATTTGGGGGCATGGCCATGATGTCTTGGGTCATTTTTAATTTCTTAGAATGACAATAACTGCAAATGCTTGTGAAGGTTCTCATTCATCCAGGTCATGGTATATCTGTTGTATTCAATTAGATCAACTGGACTTGAAAACCTTCAGGCGCCCCTAGGCGCTTGGCTACTGTGCTTAATGGTAAATCGGCCCTGATTATAAAAATACTGTAATTTTTTTTAACTGTATTAATGTACTTTAATATTAGTAGACATTCGTCTTGAAAAGCTATTTGACGCCTAATCAAACTGCATCTTCATTCATAGAATAACCATACAGTGCTACTATGAAAGGTAATACAAATTTGACAAGGCTGGCTTGAAAATTTTTTGAAAATACATCAACCTGACTGAAAGCATGTGGTTTGTAATTCAGCCGCTGCACAATATGTGTCTAATACAAATACATTCCAGCGGCATGTATTCAGGCCCATTATCGTACATCAATCTAATCTTATAAAGCATGACAGCATGGGATACAGTCAAATTTGCATCCCCTCTCAATATCTCCCATAAGCCAAATTTATTTCTCATATTTGGATTAGTTAATGATTGGTGTGGAAAATCTGGACCTTTCAAAAAATAAAATCATTTCAAAATAATGTTTAATACTATAAATTCAATAATTGTTTAAATCCTTAGTTACCAGTACCTAACTGCTTATCTGAACGGTATTGGATTTAACAATAAAGAAATAGAAAAAATAAAAAATAATTGCAGGAAGGAGGAAGGTGGATACATATTGTAATGGGTACAGCATTGCTCTCTGGAAACCACTCACTCCATATATTGACCAACATTTGTACAAAAGAATTCATTATGTGTGGCCGAGGGAGCCAATATTAACAGACTTAAAGGTGAAGTAAGGCTTCCTGAAATGTACTGTAGATTATATTAATAGTTTTAACTCTCTACTATGGCCCTACACGTTTTTTTTATACACCCAACCAATCATTTCCCTACATAACAGGTTCTTTGTGCTCTCTCTTGAGATTAGTATTTAGGTTTAAGATTTTGTATTTCAGTATTTCTAGAGTTAGAAAAATAGAAGTTTAGACTTCAAACCATTGGTAAAACCTATTTTAGACTATGGTTTTGAAATTAACGAATGCCTAAGTGTTATCAATAAGTATCTCCCAATTTTAGAATGCTGTACATTCACAAAAAGCTTCCTAAAAAACCAAAATGAAGTGTGGGGGTGCCTGGTGTGACCTTTTTCTATGACCTTTCAGCTAACTAAAGGCTCATACACACGTGCGATCGCGGTCCCGACCCGCGTGTGAGGAACAAAGGTTTCGGACGATAATCGGCTGTGTGTAGGCGCTTTATCGGCCGAAACGTCATTTGTTCGGAGATCCGACCAAGTCGAAGTTCAACGTTCCCCCGAAGAACAACCGTTTCGGCCGATAAAGCGTCTGCACATTGGCCAGTTATCGTCCGAAACGTGTTCGTACACATCGTGCTTGCAGGTCGGGACCCGAGATTGCACTGTGTACAAGCCTAACAGTTAGGTGTAGGAGAAAAAGGTCAGAAATATGACTAACGAGACCCCTCCCAAACAAACCACAACAAAATATGATGTGTTTCCATTTCCAACTTCAATACTTGGCTCTTTTTGTTCATAGTCCAGATAATTGTTTTGATGTATTTCTCAAAATGTGTATTTATTGAAAAATCTCTAAATACAAATAAAATTATAGTTTAAAAAAAGACTAACGAGAGTTACAGGGAGATTCTCCCAGAGCTGCAAACGCCTGGGCAAATCTCCCTACCAGAGGAGCTGCGTGGCTCAGGGTGAATCTCAACCAGCAATAAGTATTTAACTCCCGATATCAACTGGCATTAAATACTTACATGACACCCCCCCCCCCGTATTCTCGTGCAGCCGCTGCTGCAAACCGGAGGCTTAAAAGTTTGATGATAACTGATCGTAAATCCTACACGAGGCTTAAAGTTGTGATACTGATCGTAAATTGGTTAGCTTCTTGGTAATTGAGGTCTTTAGAGTCCAAATTAAAACCTCCATGATAGTATTTTGAGAAAAAAACTACCACAGCCACGTGCAGGGAGTTACAAGTTCCTTCATTTGCTATATGAGCATATTCTGTTACATATTGCAGAAGTTCCTGCTAGAAAGAATTTTTGTTGGATCTAGTATCTCTAATAACCCTGGTTCATTATGAGATGAAGGTAATAGGAAGCTTAGAGATCATGATATAATGTAATTTAATACATGTTGCAATAAAGTGCAGTGGTTTAACAAATAGACTTTACTTTATAAGAATCCCTTCAGCTCATAAATAGCTCTGTGCTAAGTGACTTCTCTGCTGGAAAAATATTGGGGGTGGTTTAGGAGATAGCAGACAGTAATGACTAAATCTAACAGAATAGCAAATCTTGGTAAAAGGTTATAGATTAAGGAGAAATATAATATATATCAACATATCATCTCCTCTGTACAAGCACTGGTAAGGCCTCTTTAAACATGCGGGAATCTTGGAAATGGAAAAAGTTCAAGGGAAACTAAAATAATGGGGGGAATGAAGGGGCTGGAATATGGAGACAGATAGACATGTTAGGGTTGTTTACACCTGAAAAAGCTGCAATTGCGATGGGATTCTTATTTAAAATATTAATGGGCCATATAAAAACTCTCTGGTACAATCTCTTTCAATTAGAGAAAGAAGTTCAATTTTAACGTTAGAACGTGGAGACTGGAACTGTATCCAGCAGATGTGATAGGCCAATTCATTAAATAGCTTAGAAGGTCTGAGAAGGTTCCAAACTAAAAAAAAAAAACATTGAAAAATACTGGTATTAAAAGACATAATAAAGTTCTTATCGTTAAAAATGGTGCTAATTTTGCCCCAACCATCAGATGTTAGCTTTCAAAGTTAATAATATTGATGGTTGGGGGCAAATTATCATAATTTTAACAGTAAGAACTACTCTCCCTATAGTTTTTGTTGATCCATGTATCTTTTGATTGCCTTTGGAATCAGGAAGGAAATTATTTCACAGCTGGGCTTTTTTTGCCCCCTTAGGTAGTTCTCAGCCTTTTCCGTAGACTAAAAAGATTGGACTGGGTGGGACCTCCGGCGAATGCGACACCCGGGGGAGGTGGGCAAGCTCCTGTGGCAGGTGCGACCACCCGCCGCAGGTTCAGCACAAACCTTAAGGTGGCAAGTGAAACGGGTGAGATTAACTTGGCGCATCAGTTACCGACACTTATAACTAGAAGTGACGGTAACTGATGCATGAAGTGCGAAGGGTTAACAAGGCGTTAGCTTTTTGCGGACGGTTTTTGTCATTTTATAAATCGTGTTAACGTCGGGAAAACTGTTGTGGTTTATAATATGCCCCTATTGTGTCCACAGTTACTATGTCCAATGCTGAGCTATACGCTCACTAGCCACTTTATTAGAATATGTTTGCAATTGCTTGTTAGCACAATAGCACATTATACATCACATGGCAGAACTCAGGCATATAGTGATCTAGACATGAAGATGATGAAAGTCTAATACAAAGTCAATTTGACCGTGGCATGTGTTGGTGCCAGAAACAACCATTAGTAAACATGATAGCACGTCTGGGGCTCCCTGGGTTCAGCAGTATGAACTAAGCTGAGATTGCAATGAAGCATGCTGCAAGTGGAACATCAGATTAAGAGTTTATGAAAAATCAAGCTGCTCCATTAAAGGGGAAGTTCAGCACAAACACAAGTGCCAAGAAAAAAAGAGTATTTTCTTATTTCAAAGATCATTATCTGCGATTCAGCAATTGTCTGACATAATTAAATGCTTTCAAAGTACTGGCTTCCTGTTTTCCTGTTTGCAGGAACCTTACAAGGGCATTATAGTGAAAAAAACACATTACCCCTTTGCAAAGTTAAATTCATGTACTCTGTGCTGCCTTAATCTATCTATTCAGTGACTCTGTTTAACCATGGTGTCGATCTGTGTGCAGCACTCCCCCCTGTTACTCCTCCATGTCTCATCTCCAGTGCACTTGACCCCCTTCTTAATAGCTTTCAATGACTGATGATGGGACAATCAATGTTCTCCTTCTTCTTCCGTGTCTCTAGGAAAAACTTGCTTTCTATTGGTCACTGTGCGTGGGTGTGTTTTTCAGGATGTGAACTTTTAACTGCACATGAGAAGCTTGTCGGTTAGCCGGAGATGAGACATGGAGGAGGTAACAGAGGGGAGGGGGAAGGGGGAGTGCTGCACAGAGATCTGACAACAAGGTTAAACAAAGTCACTGACAGAGATAGGATTAAGGCAGCACAAATACATGATTTAATGATGCCCTTAATAGTGGCCATATAATCAGACCCTGGTGTATTCAGTTAATTCAGAGATCTGAGCATGTTGACCCAGACATTAGTAGAATCAGAATAATATCAAGGAAGAAGGACCCATTGCAGAACTTAAAATAACAGCTCACTACTGATCAAGCGAAAGATAGCAAATGGAATAAAGTAAATTTATTTTCATAAAGAGGACAAGTATAAGAATACCTAGGTAAGTAATATAAATAAATAATTTAATAATGATTTTTCCACCGAACTCCCCCTTTAATAAACGTGTTAAAATTAAGGGAAACACATTTTATAGTCATGGAGTCAATAATAAGCCTCTCCTAGGACAGAATGAGTCAAATGTTCAGTTCTAATAATAATAGATAAAGGTTAATAACTGAACACCATTTGTTTTTTGTATTATACACACTGAATATTAGTATTACAAATTAAATCATTTACATCTGCTTATGCAGTCACGAAATCCTGTGTTCCTCTTTTTCAGTAAACCTTTGAATTAGTGGGAGGCTGCAGTGACATCACTTTGGCTCATAACATCATCTAACTGGAAGAAGTATTTTGACTGAGCAGTTTCTTGATGATTTATAATTAACTATTGTGTTTTTTTATCTCACTGCTAACCTATGTTAGCAGTGTTCCAAGGTTTCAACATAAATTCTTAAAAGCTACATAGAATATTTATATTTTTCTATTTTTTTAAGTATAAGTATTTAAGTACAGTATTAATAGGTAGGTCTACATTTCTGTGAAATGCAGTTTCACATCCATTAAAGGGCATCTATAGTGGGAAATGATTTTTTTTCCCTTTCTTTCCATGTGTCTCTAATTCCCACAACCCAGAGTGTCTTCACTTTTTTAAGATTCTTCTCTGTCCTGAGCTACACAGTTAGAAGAATACGTGTGATGCATTCCTCTACTCCTACTTGGACTGTCAATCAAATCCCTGTGATGTGATCCCCCCTCCTGCTCTGTTATAAAATAGAGATAACAGCATTAGCAGGGGGATGAGAGGTACTTTTCATGGTAGATATAAGGCTGCACTTGACCCCCCTTCTTAATACTTTCACTGATTGATGATGGGTCACAAAGTGAGAGATCGTAAAACTGTACTGTTCTCCTTCTTCTTCCTGTCTCAGGACAGCTTGCTTCTATTGGCCACTGTGCGCTGGGGTTTTTTTCAGGATGTTGAACTTTTAACTCCTACTGCACATGATAAGCTTGTCGGTTAGCCGTGAGTTGAGATATGGAGGAGGTAACAGAGGGGAGGGGGAAGGGGGGAGTGCTGCACAGAGATTTGACACCATGGTTAAACAGTCACTGACAGAGAAGGATTAAGGCAGCACAAAGTACAGTGAATTAACTTTGCAAAGGGGCAATGTGTTTTTTTCACTATAATGCCCTTTAAAATCACAATGCTAAAGAAAAGGCTAAAGTAGGTTCAATCCTGCAAAACATGAAGTAATTAAATATGAGCCTAATGTCAGCCTAACACTGTTGTAGTAGCATACTATCACACATAAACAAAATAGCCCTTAAGAAGGTTTCAAGTGTGTTTAACGCTATTAAATTGTGGGCTATACTTAGATGAGAAAGTATAAATATAGCCCAACAATTATAAATTAAGTCATCATTAAAAAACATATCCCAATCTTGTTTGTAGATGAGGCCATCTAGGGCAAATTGAAACCGAGGGTCGCACTCAAATGAAAAGCTTACAGGGTTTACTCAATAAAAGTTTCTATCCTTAAAATGGTGCTAATTTTGCCCCAATCAATCAGATCTTATTTTAACATTTGAGCTAACATCTGATTGGTTGGAGCAAAATTAGCACCATTTAAACGATAAGAACTTTATTGAATAACGCTGTTATTTTATTGAAGACCACGCAATCACAAATGTTTTTGGGTTACATGCCCCCTTCTTCACCCGAAGAAGAGGGCATGTAACCCCCAAAAGTTGTGATAGTATGGTCTTCAATAAAACTAAGCTTTTCATTTGGAGTGTGACCCTCAAATATCATATTTGTTGTATATTGTGGGTTCCTAAGGGAAGACTGTTTGAGAGTCTGCAACCACTGTTGGGACAGAGTGCACTTTCATTGTTTGCTCCAGTGGACTCCATTATAAGGCACTCAAGGGGTTCGTAAAACTTCTAGCTAGGAAATCCCCTTCTTTGGGTAACATTTTAGCACCCAGTGTATTTCTAAGTAAAATTAATGCACCTACTTGGTTATACCACTATGGTATGTACCAGTATGGTAGCTAGAGCTGCCAAGTTTTCCATCTCTCAAAACAACAGGAGTTTTAAAAGTACGACTTTACGAAAAACTTTTCAGACTTCAGGTATATAACTGCAATACTAAATTTGTAGTTTATTTATTTACATGTGATAAATGCTCCTTTACAGTATATAGGAAGTACTATTAGATTTCTTAGCATTTAAGCAGGTTACAGGGAGGGATTTTTCTAGCCCTATAGCGAGACACTTTATTAGTGTAATAATGGAGATCTAACTCGGGTACGATGCCAGTGTTTTCAGAGAGTCAAGCCCAAGTATCCGGGGGGAGATTGGACCGCTCTCCTTTGATGAAATAAGGACTAAATAGATATTTGAGCTTAGAACCAGGGGAATTGTACCTAAACTCTGTTTTTGACTAGCAAGTTTTGTAGATATAAAAATGATATATCTATTCTCATTATTGAATTTTTTTGGAAACCATTATATGTATATATGCATAATCTCTATTTATGTATATATTATGCATGTATTATGTATCAACTGTAGATGAAGTAACATATCTTTATATGTGTATATATGCACTTTACATTTATTGTAATAACACTCCCTATCTTTATCCTACCATCCTCCTAATAGTCATCAATAGTCTAATCATTCAATAAATATCGCTAAATGTTTTTAACGCTTTTGAATTTTGCTAGGGGGGTTAAAATATATACAAAAGTAATAGCGTTTGGGTATGTGTTCTCACATTGGGTGCATGTATCTTATAGGGGTGAATTTAGTTAATTGCATTTAAAGCGTCAGGTGTAACCAGCGTGTTGTTCATGTTTTGAACTTATGAATAAAGTTATGTTTTACTTTTATGGTGAATGCCGTGACCAGTTGATGCGCGATCCCAGCCAAGGATTTACAACACTGTGTTAAGTACATCCGCCCCAGTGTCATCAGAGACAAGAACTTCAACATTAAAGATAAAGTTAAGGTTTGATTCAAACCCGGTTCCGAATTGAATCTGACAGATCAGAAGTTCCAATGGAATGTTTGGTACTCTCAGTCGCTCGTGGAATTTTTGGATTTCGACAATTTTCCAATATTCAAGTGAACAGAAATTCGAAAATGATCGAGCCACTTTACCTATTCACCAACCAAGGCAGTGCCAACCCCGGGTATAAAGTCCGCGTTCCGGGAACCATTTTGTCAATGTATTGTGAGTTACCATTGATTACGCAAGGTCATAATCGAAGCTCATGCATTTTACAAAAAATGCGGTCGCATGCACTCCGAAAAAGGGTTGTAGCGCAGGTGCAGCAATGTGGCCAGCACTACACTGTGATTCTCACATGATAACGATTGTTAGTGTGTGATAAAAATGCACCAGTGTTCTTTAGCCCTTATGGTGGCAGTACGATCAATGCGATGATGGTCTTATGATTGTCGGCCCGTGTATGGACCAACAGCTAACAATTGCACAATATTTTTCCCTGTCAAGCCAGTGAGAAACTTTTTTATCGACCAATACGACTGTACGATCTGCAGATCATAGCCGAATTCATAGCGTCTATCCACCATACACAGTGAGATAGACAGGGAATAGTAATCAAGATCTGAAACCCAGTTTCGTTGCCAATTTAGAGAAATAGCGAATCTACCATAACCATCTGTTTGCACTGTGATCCTTATGGTGGCCATAGACACTGCAGTCGCATGATCGTGGCCTGTGTATGCACGATCGGACAGCATTCATAAAAAATTTCTATCCTATCGGGTTGGTCGAATTCAATATTATCTAATATGATTGTACCTACGCCCATGATTATTGTGTCTATTGCCACATTGCACAGGGGATAATAACAGGGAATATTAATCAAGATACAAAATCCAGTTTATACATTTTGTGAACACTCAAATTTGAATTGTGAACCCTCGGACGTGACGGTTTAGGTCTTTTCTTATGCTAAAAACAGAATGTGAGCAAAAAAATTAAAGGGTATCTCCACCACCAAACTGAAATTTTGTGTAGCGTAGGGTTCAGATGCTTAAAGAATTGAACTGCAAAGCAATCGTTTTATCTGCAAGGGGATAGACCATATATATAAAGATAGGAGCTATCTGAACCAATATTAGAGAGGCAAAGAAAGAAACCGGTTCGCATGTAGGAAATCCATGCCATTCAGAAATAGCCAGAGGTCAGTTTTTTTGTTTTGTTATAGGAGAAAAACTTGTAATGGGCCTGCAATAAAATGAGCGTGTTGTTTCGGTTTGGCCATGGCTTCCTGGGGTAGGAGTGCTAAACGTTTGTTACTGGTGGCTAAACATTGGGTACCGCCTACACAACTTACAACCTGGTTGCTCCTGGTCCCACCAGGAAATCTGTGTCCATTGGCTCATCAACCACTTTGGGGAGCCAAAGAATTTAAAACATATTTATGCAATAACTGGTCTGTAGAAAATTGCCTAACAACTGAACACTGTGTCCATAGTGCAAAAAGGTTGGAGCCCACTGCTTACTGCAATGAATGAATTATTAGTTACTAGTGGTATTATGTTTATAGATGTTTATAGATGGGATATAAAAACTGCATAAACTAGTAGCTTTCCAACTTACAGTACACAACTACACAAACTATAGATCATTTATATTTACCACAAACAAGCATCTACATCAAGCAACTCAGTTGTTTTTTGACTTTTTTGTAGGAAGAGTGACTCATTGTTTAGTAGGTTTTCAGCTTCATAACATTGAGAACCTTGTAAATAAAATGACAGATTACAATATGGTAGTTGTATTACTGTCATTGTGCTGTTGCTAATAAGGGATGTCTGACATCCCCTTTCTTATCTTGATTTAACACTAGCTTGAGGTAATGATAGCAGTTATAGGCAAAACTTTGGTCTCCTTCTGGCTTTCAGAGGTTAAACTGATACAGTGCTCTGACATACACAAGTACATTGACAATACATATTTTGCCAGTTTTAGATAATATATGCTGGGACATTACCAAACGTTTGTTTTACAAGCATGTATTGTTATCCTGTAATTTTTGTTGGATACTTAGATTTCTTCTATCCAATTTTCCAGCCAGCCTTTCAAAAACCTTGCAACACAACATCCAACCAAATCCAGGTATGTTTTGTTATAGAATAGACAATGTTCTAGTAAATTGAAAAGATGGGTCAGTTAATTCACCCTGTGCCTCAGTGAGAGTCTTTCCTATACAGCAGGGCTATTGGTGTGAAGGATAGACTGGATTATAGTAGACCAGACCTGGGCAAAGGAAGGCCTGGGGCCACAGTTGCATTTCCCTGACCCAAATCTTCCTAGAGTAAAATATTAATTCATTCTTTCAGACTGAAAAATTGATTTATTTTTATAAGATTATTTTTATATAGCCAATAATAAAAAAAAAAATCCCATTAACCAGGATATTAATTTAATTTTTTTTTAAAATTCTAGTTTTTCAATATAGTAGTAGTCAGCATGGATTTTGAGAAATAGATCATGCCAGACAAATTTAATTGGTGAGTGAGAAGTAGCATTACAGGCACAGCAGATTGGATGTGTGGTATATTTGGATTTTGCAAAAGCTTTTGATACTGTGCCACATAAGCGACTAATGTATAAACTGAGGACTGTTGGCCTTGAAGAAAACATTGTGTCCATGGATGAGAGAACTGGTTATTGGACCACAAACGAGAGTGTGTGGTTAATGGAGCTAAATTTATGTGGGCTAAAGTTCTAAGCGGAGTGCCTCAGGGTTCTGTACTGGGGGCCGCTTTCTGTTTAATCTGTTTTATAAATGACTTAGAAGGGGGCATTGAGAGCAGGTCTCAGTATTTGCTGATGACACTAACTATGCAGAGCTTTGGAAACTTCCAATGATGTACAAGTGCTGCAAGCAGACCTAGATAGATTACAAAATGGCAGCAGCAGAATGGCAGATGAGATTCATGTTGATAAATGTAAGGTGAGCATTTGGGATTTAATAATCCCTGTGCCACCTAACCATAAATAACTCTGTGTTAAGTGCATCTGTAATGGAAAAGGATTGGGGGGTTGGTAGATAACAGACTTAGCCCTAGCAAACAAGCCAGGTAGCAACGGCTAGAGCTAGCAAGATATTGTCTTGTATAAGAGGGGAAATAGATCAAGAGAGAAAATATTATTCTCCCTCTTTACAAGGCACTGGTAAGGCCTCATTTGGAATATGCGGTGCAGTTTTGGTAATCCCATATACCAAAGGGAAATCTTGGAAATTGAGGCAGTTCAGAGAAAGGGCAACTAAATTAATAAGGGGATGGAGGGCTCGAATATGCAGGCGATAGACAAGCTAGAGGCTGTTTACATTGGATAAGCGACATTTGCGTGGGGACATGATAACTTGTACAAATATATTAATGGGCCATACAATGAACTCTCTGGTGCATTGTTCACTAATAGGTCATATCAGAGGTACACGTGGACATCCTCTAAGGTTGGAAAAAAGAAGTTTCATCTTCGGTTAGGAAGGGTTTCTTTACAGTGAGAACGGTGAAATTGTGGCAACTGTCTTCCGGCAGATGTGGTAATGGCAAGTTCATTGAATAGCTTTAAAAAAGCCTGGATAAGTTTCTAAAACTAAAAAATATTGAGAATTACTGGTATTAATGCATATAGATCTGGTTGATCCGGGCATTACATTCCGATTGCCGTGGAGTCGGAATGAATTTTTTTCCCCCTTTTGTGGGGTTTTTGCCTTCCTCGGATCAACTGTTGGTAGGGTTAAAAATAAATAAATATATATATAAGAGGGTGAATAGGTTGGACTTGATGGACGTATGTCTTTATTCAACCTAATTACTATGTTACTATGTATATCTATAATGAGAATTAGATGAACCTGTTGGTCCAGCCTTTCATGATAGTCCAGCTTCTCATGCGGCTCCCTGTAAAATGTAATTGCCCACCCCTGGAGTGACCAAAGGGGCAAAATCTTTTTCTTAAAACCTAAAAATGTCAGATTTCATTTTATTTTGAAAATGATTTTCAATACACCCTATCCTAATGTTTACACAATACAGGGCACATCTATTATTACAGTGCAATACCAGATTTGCAATTTTTTTTTTATGACAATATTTTAAACAGTGGTTTACAATTAACAAGCTGAGAATAGGTTAAAATTGAATACAGTTACAGTAACAAGTATACTCATCATAAAAGGTAGGTAATAGAGAGCAAAGAGATATATTAGCTTAGGTCTCGGCATCATTATTAATATAAGAATTTATATAAATGTTACAGTTGCATCATATATCCTTATAATAAGGTCATATTCCCATTTATCTATACATTTTAGTGGGTTCCATTAGTTAGACCATACATTTCCTCGTATTCTGTTAAATGATCTCTGTTTCTTAGCGGGAGATGTAAAAGGGGCAGATACGCTCCTTAACCTTCTGACATACCGGGATCCTGTGATGCAGTAACCTTTCCCAGAAACCTTATATTGCATCACAGGATTTTGTATATTGTACAGTAAGGAAATTGAATTTTCCCAGGGGCCGAAGAAAATATCATATTAATGTCAGTTGCAATTTAAGAATGCATGGCTGGGTGGATAGTATTGTTTTACATCCAATAAATGTAAATATATACAGTATATAATGCAACCAAAGTAGTATTATATATATAAACATTTTATAATAAATTATGTATAAATTTAATAATAAAACCAAAAGTTGTTTATTCTTTCAAGTGAACTGCATTATATTGGTACATATAATCTAGTTGCGGGTACAAAATTAAACAAATGTTCAGGGTAAGTCATATTTGATTTGCAAATTGGTGGTTCATTGGGTACAATATCTTTATTTGTGGCTTTGATTCCAGGAAGAATGAATGGCATTAAAGACATCAATTCTTCTAGTGTATCTAGGGGGAAATCAATTAGCCCACGGTATCGGAAACCTTTACAAGTGTGGGTATGTTAAATGGAAGCATGCACTTTAAGCTGCGTACGTACCATAATGGCATTTTATCGGCCATCGTTGATTCCGACCAAATAGATACATTGTGTTGTACTTACGATCATAGAGTGCCAGTATCCACTACGTCGTGTCTGTACGAAATATGCTACAACTGCATTCCTACCTCCCGGGCTAAAGACAGAGGTGAGAGAAAATGGTTGTTAATAAATGGAAATATCGGATCTGTGGAGCTGCCTTGTAGTTTGTGTGTTGTTCTGCTACTGGTCTGGTAATTTCAAGTGTACAGTATCGTATTCACAAAAACAATCAAGAAAACACATCATTTTGAGACAGAATTTGGAAAAATAGACCGGATCTCTGAGTACAGCCCGACCGAGTATAAGCGCGGCGGCACCCCTTTGTGCCAAAACAACATTAGCAGATATGGACCCGAGTAAAGCCGGGGTGATATATACAGTAGACCCCTAATACCTCCACGTAGATGTTTGCAAATAAAATCCCAATGCTTTGGTGCTGGGATGGTAGTTTCCAACACTTAGTTAGAACGGATTGGGGTTCCGTGAAAATTTTTTGAAAATACATCAACCTGACTGAAAAGCAATGTGGTTTGTAATTCAGCCGCTGCACAATATGTGTCTAATACAAATACATTCCAGCTGGCATGTATTCAGGCCCATTATCGTACATTTCAATCTAATCTTATTAAAGCATGACAGCATGGGATACAGTCAAATTTTGCATCCCCTCTCAATATTCTCCCATAAGCCAAATTTATTTCTCATATTTGGATTATTTAATGATTGGTGTGGAAAATCTGGACCTTTAAAAAAATAAAATCATTTCAAAATAATGTATAATACTATAAATTCAATAATTGTTTAAATCCTTAGTTACCAGTACCTAACTGCTTATCTGAACGGTATTGGATTTAACAATAAAGAAATAGAAAAATAAAAAATAATTGCAGGAAGGAGGAAGGTGGATACATATTGTAATGGGTACAGCATTGCTCTCTGGAAACCACTCACTCAATATATTGACCAACACTTTGTACAAAAGAATTCATTATGTGTGGCCCGAGGAGCCAATATTAACAGACTTTAAAGGTGAAGTAAGGCTTCCTGAAATGTACTGTAGATTATATTAATAGTTTTAACTCTCTACTATGGCCCTACACGTTTTTTTTTATACACCCAACCAATCATTTCCCTTACATAATCAGGTTTCTTTGTGCTCTCTCTTTGAGATTAGTATTTAGGTTTAAGATTTTAGTATTTCAGTATTTCTAGAGTTAGAAAAATAGAAGTTTAGACTTCAAACCATTGGTAAAACCTATTTTAGACTACTGGTTTTGAAATTAACGAATGCCTAAGTGTTATCAATAAGTATCTCCCATATTTTAGAATGCTGTACATTCACAAAAAGCTTCCTAAAGCCAAAATGAAGTGTGGGGTGCCTGGTGTGACCTTTTCTATGACCCTTTCAGCTAACTAAAGGCTCATACACACGTGCGATCGCAGGTCCCGACCCGCGTGTAGGAACAAACGTTTCGGACGATAATCGGCCTGTGTGTAGGCGCTTTATCGGCCGAAACGGTCATTTGTTCGGAGATCCGCCAAGTCGATCGTTCAACGTTCCCCCGAAAGAACAACCCGTTTCGGCCGATAAAGCGTCTGCACACTGGCCAATTATCGTCCGAAACGTTCGTTCGTACACATCGTGCTTTGCAGGTCGGGACCCGAGATTGCACGTGTGTACAAGCCTTAACAGTTAGTGTAGGAGAAAAGGTCAGAAATAATGACTAACGAGACCCCTCCAAAACAAAACCACAACAAAACTCTGATGTTTCCATTTCCAACTTCAATACTTGGCTCTTTTTGTTCATAGTCCAGATAATTGTTTTGATGTATTTCTCAATCTTAGCCACTATCCAATCACACCTTAACACCTGGCGTGATATGCTAATTGGGATTTTCCAGGGTACATAATTGCCACATTACTTTGTACAAAGTCATCTGAATTGAAAAGCCAGTCGATGGACTAGCGAAACGTTCTTCAAGAACTACATTTCAAGTCCAGTTGATTTAATTGAATACAACAGATATACCATGACCTGGATGAATGAGAACCTTCACAAGCATATTTAGTTCTTGAAGATGTTTCGCTAGTCATCCGACTGGCTTTCTCAATTCAGAATGACTTGTACAAGAATCTGTGGCAATTATGTACCCTGGAAAATCCCAATTAGCATATCACAGCCAAGTGTTAAGGGCGTGATTGCATAGTGGCTAAGAGGTGTTATAGGAACGCCCAGAGTAAGGTGTCAAAACAGCATTGTACATGCATGAAATAAAATGTATACAATGAAAAACACAGCAATAAATATATGCGAGCACAATGTATGTTTTATGTATTTAGAATAAAGTATGATATTTATTGGGAGATTTAATAAAAATTCTTAACCTTAAAAATGGTGCAATTTTGCCCCAACCAATCAGATCTTATTTAACATTTGAAAGCTCATTGTTTAGTGCAAAATTAGCACCAATTTTAACGATAAGAACTTTTATTGAATCTCCCTGTTTTTTTATTCAAACAAACTTGTATCAGAGGTGCACACTGTGTGTAATTCAAAAATATTGCAAAAACCACATCACACAATGTTTTGGCGAGCTTTCCTGTGTGGTGACACCTGAGGAAGGTGGCCAGGGCCGGATTCCCCACAAGGCCACCTAGGCCGTGGCCTAGGGCGGCACAGCCACCAGGGGCGGCAAAAAAGAAAGAAAGAAGAAAACAGGCCTTGCACATGAGGAGGCCCTGTTACTGCCACCTTCCTCGGTGTCACCACACAGAAAGCTCGCCAAAACATGTGTGATGTGGGTTTTTGCAATACATTTTTGAATTACACATAATAGTGTGCACCTCTGATACAAGTTTGTTTGAATCTATGAGTAAGGCCTGCAGGGAGAGGGCCTCTAAGGTAGCACCGGACTACACTGGCAAGTTTGCCAAACAGTGTGCATGGACTGAATATCAAAGTTTGAGTTACATTTAGGTATTTAGCAGGGGGGCCCATCCCTGCTGCCACCTACTGTTAGTGAATGCTAAGTTGTAGTTTTCAAACACCTTCAGGGCCACAAGATAATATAATCTCTATTATGGCCACAACACAAAAACACTACGCTAACGGCAACTTAATTTATGTGCATACCAACATGTTGTTTTATGATCTAAATGCAAAAACATACCTTTCTAAACATCACACAGTTACAGTACACAACACCTACTGATATAACCCTCACAACCTTCCGTTTTCATGGCGACCATACTTAACTATCAAAAAAGTTAGTTTACAGTCACAAGCACAAAAACATTCCCCCTAGCGCCACATAGACACAGGTACACATACCTACTGATAAATTCCAACACCCACTTTCGTTTCTATGGCAACCATACACACACATAATAAAAATCTATGTATTATCAGAATAATTATTAAATTTAAAACACCCTCTTTCATTGCCATACAAGATTCTTACATTTTCAAACCCGGCAGCACAGACACACTTCCTTTTCAAAATGCAGCCTTTCAAACCAATTCAAATTCGCTTAAATGTACAGGTTTATCTTGTAGCTTTACTTTGTTATAAAAATGTAATTATTCTGCCCATACATTAAGACAAAAAAAAAATTTGTTCCTTGAATCTATGTTATGTCATTCCTTATACCAACAGGTTCTGTTCTACTGTATGTAAGCTATCTGATAAACTTCATTTGTTGATACATTATGAACAGGGGCGGATTTAGACCTCACCTGGCGCCCTTAGCCTCACCCCTAATACAGACCACACTCCCCCTAAACCACCCATTTTCTCTTTTGGGGAAGAAAAAGACTATAATGGGTTGGATTGGTGGGAGGAGATTGACATCTGCCCCTCCAACCTCAGGCGCCCCTAGGCGCGTGGCTACCTGTGCTTAATGGTAAATCCGCCCTGATTATAAAAATACTGTAATTTTTTTTAACTGCTTATTAATGTACTTTAATATTAGTAGACATTCTGTCTTGAAAGCTATTTGACGCCTAATCCAAACTGCATCTTCTTCATCATAGAATAACCATACAGTGCATCTAATGATAAGGTAATTACAAATTTGACAAGGCCTGGCTTGAAATTTTTTGAAAATACATCAACCTGACTGAAAAGCAATGTGGTTTGTAATTCAGCCAGCTGCACAATAGTGTCTAATACAAATACATTCCAGCTGGCATGTATTCAGGCCATTATCGTATTATTTCAATCTAATCTTATAAGCATGACAGCATGGATACAGTCAAATTTTGCATCCCCTCTCAATATCTCCCATAAGCCAAATTTATTTCTCATATTTGGATTATTAATGATTGGTGTGGAAAATCTGGACCTTTAAAAAAATAAAATCATTTCAAAATATGTATAATACTATAAATTCAATAATTGTTTAAATCCTTAGTTACCAGTACCTAACTGCTTATTCGAACGGTATTGGATTTAACAATAAAGAAATAGAAAAATAAAAATAATTGCAGGAAGGAGGAAGGTGGATACATATTGTAATGGGTACAGCATTGCTCTCTGGAAACCACTCACTCAATATATTGACCAACACTTTGTCAAAAAGAATTCATTATGTGTGGCCCGAGGAGCCAATATTAACAGACTTTAAAGGTGAAGTAAGGCTTCCTGAAATGTACTGTAGTTAATTATAATAGTTTTAACCTCTACTATGGCCCTACACGTTTTTTTTATACACCCAACCAATCATTTCCCTTACATAATCAGGTTTCTTTGTGCTCTCTCTCTTGAGATTAGTATTTAGGTTTAAGATTTTAGTATTTCAGTATTCTAGAGTTAGAAAAATAGAAGTTTAGACTTCAAACCATTGGTAAAACCTATTTTAGACACTGGTTTTGAAATTAACGAATGCCTAAGTGTTATCAATAAGTATCTCCCATATTTTAGAATGCTGTACATTCACAAAAAGCTTCCTAAAACCAAATGAAGTGTGGGGTGCCTGGTGTGACCTTTTCTATAGACCCTTTCAGCTAACTAAAGGCTCATCACACGTGCGATCGCAGGTCCCGACCCGCGTGTAGGAACAAAGGTTTCGGACGATAATCGGCCTGTTTGTAGGCGCTTTATCGGCCGAAACGGTCATTTGTTCGGAGATCCGCCAAGTCGATCTTTCAACGTTCCCCCGACGAACAACCGTTTCGGCCGATAAAGCGTCTGCACATTGGCCAGTTATCGTCCGAAACGTTCGTTCGTACACATCGTGCTTTGCAGGTCGGGACCCGAGATTGCACTTGTGTACAAGCCTTAAGTTAGTGTAGGAAGAAAAGGTCAGAAATAATGACTAACGAGACACCTCCAACAAAACCACAACAAAACTCTGATGTTTCCATTTCCAACTCAATACTTGGCTCTTTTTGTTCATAGTCCAGATAATTGTTTTGATGTATTTCTCAAAATGTTGTATTTTATTGAAAAATCTCTAAATAAAATAAAATTATAGTTTAAAAAAAGACAACGAAGTTACAGGGAGATTCTCCCAGAGCTGCAAACGCTCTGGGCAAATCTCCCACCAAGCTGCGTGGCTCAGGGTGAATCTCACCACACATAATAGTATTTAACTCCAGATATCAACTGGCATTAAATACTTACATGAAACAGCCCCCCCCCGTATTCTCGTGCAGCCGCTGCTGCAAACCGAGGCTTAAAAGTTGTGATAAACTGTCGTAATCCTACACGAGGCTTAAAGTTGTGATAACTGATCGTAAATTGGTTAGCTTCTTGGTAATTGAGGTCTTTAGAGTCCAAATTAAAACCTCCATGATAGTATTTTGAGAAAAAAAACTACCACAGCCACGTGCAGGAGTTACCAAGTTCCTTCATTTGCTATATGAGCATATTCTGTTACATATTGCAGAAGTTCCTGCTAGAAAGAATTCTTTGTTGGATCTAGTATCTTACTCTACCTGAGTTCATTATGGAGATGAAGGTAATAGGAAGCTTAGAGATCATGATTAATGTAATTTAATACATGTGGCAATAAAGTGCAGTGGTTTAACAAATAGACTTTACTTTATAAAGAATCCTTCTCAGCTCATAAATAGCTCTGTCTAAGTGATTCTCTGCTGGAAAAATATTTGGGGGTTCTAGGAGATAGGCACGTAATGACTAAATCTCCAGAATAGCAAATCTTGTTAAAGAGTTATAGATTAAGGGAGAAAAATATAATATATATCAAAATATCATTCTCCCTCTGTACAAAGCACTGGTAAGGCCTCTTTTAAAACATGCGGGACATCTTGGAAATGGAAAAAGTTCAAGGGAAACTAAAATAATGAGGGGAATGAAGGGGCTGGAATAGAAGACAGATTAGACATTTTAGGGTTGTTTACACTGAAAAAGCTGCAATTGCATGGGATTACTTTATTTAAATATATTAATGGGCCATATAATAAACTCCTGGTACAATCTCTTTCAATTAGAAAAAAGAAGTTTCAATTTAACGTTAGAACGGTGAGACTGGAACTGTATCCCAGCAGATGTGATAATGGCCAATTCATTAAATAGCTTAGAGGTCTGGAGAAGGTTCCAAACTAAAAAAAAAAAACATTGAAAAATACTGGTATTAAAAGACATAATAAAAGTTCTTATCGTAAAAATGGTGCTAATTTTGCCCCAACCAATCAATGTTAGCTTTCAAATGTTAAATAATATCTGATTGGTTGGGGCAAAATTATCATAATTTTTAACAGTAAGAACTTACTCTCCCTAATAGTTTTTGTTGATCCATGTATTCTTTTTGATTGCCATTTGGAATCAGGAAGGAAATTATTTCACAGCTGGGCCTTTTTTTGCCCCCCTTAGGTAGTTCTCAGCCTTTTCAGTAGACTAAAAAGATTGGACTGGGTGGACCTCCGGCGAATGCGACCACCCGCGGGGAGGTGGGCAAGCCTCCTGTGGCAGGTGCGACCACCCGCCGCAGGTTCAGCACAAACCTTCAAGGTGGCAAAGTGAAACGGGTGAGATTAACTTGGCGCATCAGTTACCGACACTTTATAAATAGAAGTGACCGGTAACTGATGCATGAAGTGCGAAGGGTTAACAAGGCGTTAGCTTTTTGCGGACGGTTTTTGTCATTTTATAAATCGTGTTAACGTCGGGAAAACTGTCTGCTTGTTTATAAATATGCCCCTATGTGTCCACAGTTACTATGTCCTAATGCTGAGCTATACGCTCACTAGCCACTTTATTAGATATGTTTGTTCAATTGCTTGTTAGCACAAATAGCACATTATACAATCACATGGCAGTAACTCAGTGCATATAGTGATCTAGACATGAAGATGATGAAGTTCATACAAAGTCAATTTGACCGTGGCATGGTTGTTGGTGCCAGAAACAACCATTAGAAACATGATAGCACGTCTGGGGCTCCCTGGGTTCATGCAGTATGAACTAAGCTGAGATTGCAATGATAGCATGCTGCAAGTGGAACATCAGTATTAAGAGTTTATGAAAAATCAAGCTGCTCCATTAAAGGGGAAGTTCAGCACAAACACAAATGTGCCAAGAAAAAAAAGAGTATTTTCTTATTTCAAAGATCATTATCTGCGATTCAGCAATTTGTCTGTACATAATTAAATGCTTTCAAAGTACTGTCTTCCTGTTTTCCTGTTTGCAGGAACCTTAAAGGGCATCTATAGTGAAAAAAACACATTACCCCTTTGCAAAGTTAAATTCATGTACTCTGTGCTGCCTTAATCCTATCTATGTCAGTGACTCTGTTTAACCATGGTGTCAGATCTGTGTGCAGCACTCCCCCCTGTTACCTCCTCCATGTCTCATCTCCAGCTGCACTTGACCCCCCTTCTTAATAGCTTTCACTGACTGATGATGGGACAATCAATGTTCTCCTTCTTCTTCCGTGTCTCTAGGACAACTTGCTTTCTATTGGTCACTGTGCGTGGGTGTGTTTTTCAGGATGTTGAACTTTTAACTGCACATGAGAAGCTTGTCGGTTAGCCGGAGATGAGACATGGAGGAGGTAACAGAGGGGAGGGGGAAGGGGGAGTGCTGCACAGAGATCTGACAACAAGGTTAAACAAAGTCACTGACAGAGATAGGATTAAGGCAGCACAAATACATGAATTTAATAGATGCCCTTTAATAGTGTCCATTATAATTCCAGTACCTGGGTTGATTCAGTTAATTCAGAGATCTGAGCATGTTTGACCCAGCCAATTAGTAGAAATCAGAATAATATCAAGGAAGAAGGACCATTGCAGAACTTAAAATAACAGCTCACTACTGATCACAGCGAAAGCATAGCAAATGGAATAAAGTAAATTTATTTTTCATAAATGAGGACAATGTATAGAATACCTAGGTAAGTAATATAAATAAATAATTTAAATAATGATTTTTCCACCGAACTCCCCCTTTAATACACGTGATTAAAATTAAGGGAAACACATATTATACTGTCATGGAGTCAATAATAAGCCTCTCCTAGGACAGAATGAGTCAAATGTTCAGTTCTAATAATAATAGATAAAGTTTAATAACTGACACACCATTTGTTTTTTTGTATTATACACATGAATATTAGTATTACAAATTAAATTCATTTACATCTGCTTATGCAGTCACAGAAATCCTGTGTTCCTCTTTTTTCAGTAAACCTTTGAATTAGTGGGAGGCTGCAGTGACATCACTTTGGCTCATAACAGTCATCTAACTGGAAGAAGTATTTTTGACCTGAGCAGTTTCTTGATGATTTTTATAATTAACTCATTGTGTTTTTTTATCTCACTGCTAACCTATGTTAGCAGTGTTCCAAGGTTTCAACATAAATTCTTAAAAAGCTACATAGAATATTTTTATATTTTTCTATTTTTTTAAGTATAAGTATTTAAGTACAGTATTTAATAGGTAAGGTCTACATTTCTGTGAAATGCATTTCGTAACATCCACATTAAAGGGCATCTATAGTGGGAAAATGATTTTTTTTCCCTTTCTTTCCATGTGTTCTATAATTTCCCACAACCCCCAGAGTGTCTTCACTTTTTTCAGATTCCCTCTCTGTCCTGAGATACACCAGTTAGAAGAATACGTGATTGCATTCCTCTACTCCTACTTGGACTGTCAATCAAATCCCTGTGATGTGATCCCCCTCCCTGCTCTGTTATAAACATAGAGATAACAGCATTAGCAGGGGGAGAGAGGTAACTTTCATGGTAGATATAAGGCTGCACTTGACCCCCCTTCTTAATAGCTTTCACTGATTGATGATGGGTCACAAAGTGAGAGATCGTAAACTGTACTGTTCTCCTTCTTCTTCCTGTCTCCAGGACAGCTTGCTTTCTATTGGCCACTGTGCGTGGGTTTTTTTCAGGATGTTGAACTTTTAACTCCTACTGCACATGATAAGCTTGTCGGTTAGCCGGAGTTGAGATATGGAGGAGGTAACAGAGGGGAGGGGGAAGGGGGGAGTGCTGCACAGAGATCTGACACCATGGTTAAACAGTCACTGACAGAGATAGGATTAAGGCAGCACAAAGTACATGAATTTAACTTTGCAAAGGGGCAATGTGTTTTTTTCACTATAGATGCCCTTTAAAATCTACAATGCTAAAGAAAAGGCTAAAGTAGGTTCAATCCTGCAAAACATGAAGTAATTAAATTGAGCCTAATGTCAGCCTAACACTGTTGTTAGTAGCATACTATCACACATAAACAATATAGCCCTTTAAGAAGGTTTCAAGTGTTTTAACGCTATTAAATTGTGGGCTATACTTAGATGAGAAAGTATAAATATAGCCCACAATTTAATAAAATTAAGTTCATCATTAAAAAACATATCCCAATCTTGTTTGTAGATGAGGCCATCTATAGGGCAAATATGAAACCGAGGGTCGCACTCCAAATGAAAAGCTTACAGGGTTACTCAATAAAAGTTCTTATCCTTTAAAATGGTGCTAATTTTGCCCCAATCAATCAGATCTTATTTAACATTTGAAAGCTAACATCTGATTGGTTGGAGCAAAATTATCACCATTTTAAACGATAAGAACTTTTATTGAATAACGCTGTTATTTTATTGAAGACCACGCAGATAAAATGTTTTAGGGTTACATGCCCCCTTCTTCACCCGAAGAAGAGGGCATGTAACCCCCAAAAAGTTGTGATATGTATGGTCTTCAATAAACTAAGCTTTTCATTTGGAGTGTGACCCTCAAATTCATATTTGTTGTATATTGTGGTTCCTAAGGGAAGACTGTTTGAGGTGTCTGCACCCACTTTCACTTGTTTGCTCCAGTGGACTCCATCTATAAGGCACTCCAAGGGGTTCGTAAATATCTTTCTAGCTAGGAAATCCCCTTCTTTGGGTAACATTTTAGCACCCAGTGTATTTCTAAGTAAAATTAATGCACCTACTTGGTTATACCACTATGGTATGTACCAGTATGGTAGCTAGAGCTGCCAAGTCTTTCCATCTCTCAAAACACGACAGGAGTTTAAAAGTACGACTTTACGAAAAACTTTTCAGACTTCAGAGTATATTAACTGCAATACTAAATTTGTAGTTTATTTATTTACATGTGATAAATGCTCCTTACAGTATATAGGGAGTACTATTAGATTTCTTAGCATTTAAGACAGGTTACAGTGAGGGATTTTTCTAGCCCTATAGCGAGACACTTTTATTAGTGTAATAATGGAGATCTAACTCGGGTACGATGCCAGTGTTTTCAGAGAGTCAAGCCCAAGTATCCGGGGGGAGATTGGACCGCTCTCCTTTGATGAAATAAGACTAAATAGATCTTTGAGCTTAGAACCAGGGCAACTTTGTACCTAAACTCTGTTTTTGACATAGCAAGTTTTGTAGATATAAAAATGATATATCTAATTCTCATTATTGAATTTTTTGGAAACCATTTATATGTATATATGCATATATCTCTATTTATGTATATATTTATGCATGTATTATGTATCAACTGTATGAAGTACATATCTTTATATGTGTATATATGCACTTTACATTTATTGTAATAACACTCCCTATCTTTATCCTTACCATCCTCCTAATAGTCATCAATAGTTCTAATCATTCAATACATATCGCTAAATGTTTTTAACGCTTTTGAATTTTGCATAGTGGGGTTAAATATATACAAAAGTATATAGCGTTTGGGTATGTGTTCTCACATTGGGTGCATGTATCTTTAAGGGGTGAATTTTATGTTAATTGCATTTAAAGCGTCAGGTGTAACCAGCGTGTTGTTTCATGTTTTGAACTTATGAATAAAAGTTATGTTTTACTTTTATGGTGAATGCCGTGACCAGTTGATGCGCGATCCCCAGCAAAGGATTTACAACACTGTTGTTAAGTACATCCGCCCCAGTGTCATCAGAGACAAGAACTTCAACAATTAAAGATAAAGTTAAGGTTTGATTCAAACCCGGTTCCGAATTGAATCTGACAGATCAGAAGTTCCAATGGAATGTTTGGTACTCTCAGATCTCGTGGAACTTGGAATTTTTGGATTTCGACAATTTTCCAATATTCAAAGTGAACAGAAATTCGAAAATGATCCAGCCACTTTACCTAAATTCACCAACCAAGGCAGTGCCAACCCCCTGGGTATAAAAGTCCGCGTTCCGGGAACCATTTTGTCAATGTATTGTGAGTTACCACATGATCTACGCAAGATGTCATAATCGAAGCTCATGCATTTTACAAAAAAATGCTGGTCGCATGCACTCCGAAAACGGGTTGTAGCGCAGTGCATGCAATGTGGCCAGCACTACACTGTGATTCTCACATGATAACGATTGTTAGTGTGTGATAAAATGCACCAGTGTTCTTTAGCCCTTATGGTGGCAGTACGATCAATGCGATGATGGTCTTATGATTGTCGGCCCGTGTATGGACCAACAGCTAACAATTGCACAATATTTTTCCCTGTCAAGCCAGTGAGAAACTTTTTTTATCGACCAATACGACTGTACGATCTGCAGATCATAGCCGAATTCATAGCGTCTATGGCCACCATTACACAGTGAGATAGAACAGGGAATAGTAATCAAGATCTGAAACCCAGTTTCGTTGCCAATTTAGAGAACTAGCGAATCTACCATAACCATCTGTTTGCACTGTGATCCTTATGGTGGCCATAGACACTGCAGATCGCATGATCGTTGGCCTGTGTATGCACGATCGGACAGCATTCATAAAACATTTCTCCTTATCGGGTTGGTCAGAATTCAATATTATCTAATATGATTGTACATACGCCCATGATTATTGTGTCTATGGCCAACATTGCACAGGGGATAATAACAGGGAATATTAATCAAGATACAAAATCCAGTTTATACATTTTGTGAACACTCAAATTTGAATTTGTGAACCCTCGGACGGTGACGGTTTTAGGTCTTTATCTTATGCTAAAAACAGAATGTGAGCAAAAAAATTAAAAGGGTATCTCCACCACCAAACTGAAATTTTGTGTAGCGTAGGGTTCAGATGCTTTAAAGAATTGAACTGCAAAGCAATCGTTTTATCTGCAAGGGGATAGACATATATATAAAGATAGGAGCTATTCTGAACCATATTAAGAGAGGCAAAGAAAGAACCGGTTCAGCATGTAGGAAATCCATGCCATTCAGAAATAGCCAGAGGTTCAGTTTTTTTTGTTTTGGTTACTGAGAAAAACTTTGTAATGGAGCCCTGCAATAAAATGAGCGTGTTTTTTCTGGTGGCCATGGCTTCCTGGGGTAGGAGTGGCTAAACATTTGTTACGCTGGTGGCTAAACATTGGGTACCGCCTACACAACTTACAACCTGGTTGCTCCTGGGTCCCACCAGGAAATCTGTGTCCATTGGCTCATCAACCACTTTGGGGAGCCAAAGAATTTCAAACATATTTATTGCAATAACTGGTCTGTAGAAAATTGCCTAACAATGAAACTGGTCCATAGTGCAAAAAAGGTTGGAGCCCACTGCTTTACTGCAATGAATGATTTATTACTAGTTACTAGTGGTATTATGTTTATAGATGTTTATAGATGGGATATAAAAACTGCATAACTAGTAGCTTTCCAACTTACAGTACACAACTACACAACTATAGATCATTATTATATTTACCAAAACAAGCATTCTACATCAAGCAACTCAGTTGTTTTTTGACTTTTTTGTAGGAAGAGTGACTCATTGTTTAGTAGGTTTTCAGCTTCATAACATTGAGAACCTGTAAATAAAATGACAGATTACAATATGTGTATTGTATTACTGTCATTGTGCTGTGCTATATAAGGATGTCTGACATCCCCTTTCTTATCTTGATTTAACACTAGGCTTGAGGTAATGATAGCAGTATAGGCAAAACTTTGTCTCCTTCTGGCTTTCAGAGGTAAACTGATACAGTGCTCTGACATACACAAGTACATTGCACAATACATATTTTGCCAGTTTTAGATAATATGCTGGGACATTACCAAACGTTTGTTTACAAGTCATGTATTGTATCCTGTAATTTTCTGTTGGATACTTAGATTTCTCCTTCTATCAATTTTCCCAGCCAGCCTTTCAACAACCATTGCAACACAACATCCAACAAAATCCAGGATGTTTGTTTATAGAATTAGACAATGTTCTAGTAAATTGAAAAGATGGGTTCAGTTAATTCACACGTGTGCCTCAGTGAGAGCTCTTTCCTATAACAGGGCTATTGGTGCTGAAGGATAGACTGGATTATAGTAGACCAGACCTGGGCAAAGGAAGGCCTGGGGGCCACATGTGCTTTCCCTGACCCAAATCTTCCTAAGATAAAATATTAATTCATTCTTTCAGGCTGAAAAATTGATTTATTTTTATTAAGATTATTTTTTATATAGCCAATAATAAAAAAAAAATCCCATTAACCAGGATATTAATTTAATATTTTTTTAAAATTCTAGTTTTTCAATATAGTAGTAGTCAGCATGGATTTATGAGAAATAGATCATGCCAGACAAATTTAATTGGTGAGTGAGAAGCTAGATTCAGGCACAGCAGTGGATGTGGTATATTTGGATTTTGCAAAAGCTTTTGATACTGTGCCACATAAGCGACTAATATATAAACTGAGGACTGTTGGCCTTGAAGAAAACATTTGTTCATGGATAGAGAACTGGTTATTGGACCACAAACAGAGAGTGGTGGTTAATGGAGCTACATCTATGTGGGCTAAAGTTCTAAGCGGAGTGCCTCAGGGTTCTGTACTGGGGCCGCTTCTGTTTAATCTGTTTATAAATGACTTAGAAGGGGGCATTGAGAGCAAGGTCTCAGTATTTGCTGATGACACTAAACTATGCAGAGCTTTGGAAACTTCCAATGATGTACAAGTGCTGCAAGCAGACCTAGATAGATTATCAAAATGGGCAGCAGAATGGCAGATGAGATTCAATGTTGATAAATGTAAGGTGATGCATTTGGGATTTAATAATCCCTGTGCCACCTACACCATAAATAACTCTGTGTTAAGTGCATCTGTAATGGAAAAAGATTTGGGGGTTCTGGTAGATAACAGACTTAGCCATAGCAAACAATGCCAGGTAGCAACGGCTAGAGCTAGCAAGATATTGTCTTGTATAAGAGGGGAAATAGATTCAAGAGAGAAAAATATTATTCTCCCTCTTTACAAGGCACTGGTAAGGCCTCATTTGGAATATGCGGTGCAGTTTTGGAATCCCATATACAAAAGGGACATCTTGGAAATTGAGGCAGTTCAGAGAAGGGCAACTAAATTAATAAGGGGAATGGAGGGGCTCGAATATGCAGGCAGATTAGACAAGTTAGGGCTGTTTACATTGGAAGCGACTTTGCGTGGGGACATGATAACCTTGTACAAATATATTAATGGGCCATACAATGAACTCTCTGGTGCATTGTTCCTAATAGGTCATATCAGAGGACACGTGGACATCCTCTAAGGTTGGAAGAAAAGAAGTTTCATCTTCAGGTTAGGAAGGGTTTCTTTACAGTGAGAACGGTGAAATTGTGGAACCTGCGCAGATGTGTAATGGCAAGTTCATTGAATAGCTTTAAAAAAGGCCTGGATAAGTTTCTAAAACTAAAAATATTGAGAATTACTGGTATTAATATTGCATATCCGATTCCGTTTGATCACAGGAATTTTTTCCCTTTTTTAGCTGGGGTTTTTTGCCTTCCTCTGGATCAACTGTTAGGTAGTGTAAAAAATAAATAAATATATATATAAATATGGGTGAATAGGTTGGACTTGATGGACGTATGTCTTTATTCAACCTTAATTACTATGTTACTATGTATATCTATAATGAGAATTTAGATGAACCTGTTGGTCCAGCCTTTCATGATAGTCCAAGCTTCTCATGCGGCTCCCTCTAAAATGTAATTGCCCACCCCTGGAGTAGACCAAAGGGCAAAATCTTTTTTTCTAAAAACCTAAAAATGTCAGATTTCACTTTTTTATTTGAAATGATTTTCACACTAACCCTATCCTAATTTTACACATACAGGGCACATCTATCTATTTACAGTGCAATCAGATTTGCAATTTTTTTTTTAATGAACAATATTTTAAACAGGTTGAGTTTACAATTTAACAAGCTGAGAAATAGGTAAAATTGAATACAGTTACAGTAACAAGTATAATCATCATAAAAGGTAGGTAATAGAGAGAAAAGAGATATAATTAGCTTAGGTCATTCTGCATCATTATTAATATATAGAATTTATATAAATGTACAGTTGCATCATATATCCTTATAATAAGGTCATATTTCCCATTTATCTATACATTTTTAGTGGGTTCCATTAGTTAGACCATACATTTCCTCGTATTTCCTGTTAAATGAATCTCTGTTTCTTAGCAGGGAGATGTAAAAGGGCAGATACATGCTCCTTACCTTTCTGACATACCGGGATCCTGTGATGCAGTAACTTTCCCAGAAACCTTATATTGCATCACAGGATTTTGTATATTTGTACAGTAAGGAAATTGAATTTTCCCATGGGGCCAAGAAAATATCATATTAATGTCAGTTTGCAATTTAAGAATGCATGGCTGGGTGGATAGTATTGTTTTACATCCAATAAATGTAAATATATACAGTATATAATGCAACAAAGTATTATATATTTATACTATAATAAATTATTTATAAATTTATATAATAAAACAAAGTTGTTTATTTCTTTCAAGGTTGAACTTTCATTCATATTGGTACATAATAATCTAGTTGCGTGTACAAATTAAACAAATGTTCAGGTAAGTCATATTTAATTTGCAATTGTTGGTATCATTAGGGTAAATATCTTTATTTTTGCTTGATTCCAGGAATGAATTAAGAAATCAATTCTTCTAGTGTATCTAGGGGGAAATTCAATAGCCCACGGTATCGGAAACCTTTAAAAGTGTGGGTTATTGTTAATGTACGGCCATGCAATAGCATGCGGTAAGTACCATAATGGCATTTTATAGGCAATCGTATGATTACGACCAAATATATAATTGTGCTTGTAAATTTACAGATCATAGAGTGCACAGTATCACTACTTAGTGGTATTGTACCTGAAATATTCTACAAATGATTCCTACACTAAAGGCTAAATACAAAGGTGAGAGACAAATGGTTTTACTAACTGACAATTATAGGATCTGTGGAGCTGCCTTTGTATTTTGTGTTTTGTTCTTCTTTAATTGTCTGTGTATATTTTAAATGTACAGTATCCTATTCACAAAAACAATCAAGAATAACAGTCATCTTTGATACAAATTTGGAAAAATACTTAAGTCTTAACATTTCCATGGTATAACAAAAGGGACAGAAACTAGCCTGTAATATATGAAAATCCCATATAATTGTTAGGTACAAATACAATATAAAATTAAAGACTTACTATTCAGAGATACATATATATGATTTTAGTACTTAAAAAAAACGTTTATCTTTGCCAGTAGTACAAACTGTGGAAAATGGACAGAAAACAGACAACAACCATTTGTTTTTCCTGCCCATAATTAGTGCTTGTCTGATCTTTGGCTCAGAACATCTGGCAGAGAATTTAACAAACAAACTGTACATCCCTAGTGAGAATGGCGAATAACTAAATAAACAAACACATTTATTGAGATCCACATCACAGTGCTCAGTGCAACTTACACTGATATATCGCCATTCCATAATACAGTATTTTAATAGCAGCTCCGGTAAATAGACCGAGTTTGTGAATGTTTAAAATTTGATTTAAAAAAAAAAAACAAATTTACACTAGACTGAAATCTATGCAGCTTGTGTTGCTTGTATAAGTACCTACACTCCAACATTCACCTTTGAAGAGCAAAAAAATAAGGGGGCCCTCAAAAATAGACCTTCGCTAGGTTTAAATTTGTGAAAATGGACCCTACTATACTTACAAGCCCTTGTTTCATTGGCCGCCTTCTGCTACTTCTTCCAATAGCAAAAGCAGCAGAAGGGGCCAGGCCAGCAGCTGCTCAGCCAATCAAGGAAGAACATCAGAATGAAGTCTTCCATGCTAAGAAGGTTGCTGAGGCAAGTAATTTTTATTCAACTTTTTTTAGGGTTTCATTCTCCAAAACCATATATTTCGCATTAACCCACAATATCACAAAAGTAAAGTTCTGTAAATATAAATAAGCTGCAGCTATATTTTAGTTGTAATTTGTAGTTACATTAGGATGCTAGCATCATAGACCTTTTCACCACAAAACCTCTAATAGGGTTATATGAACATCCTTTTAATTTATTTACAAATCAGACCAGAAGCCACCAGGATTTCAGGTAGATTTGTTCTGGTAGATTTGTTCTTAAATGAACACAAGTAAAACTGCAAACAAGGGGTGGTTATTTCTTCATTAAGAATTAAGGGAAAGATGAAAGGGGGAAAAAATTCCTTCCTGACTTCAAGTGGCAATCACAAATATCCCTGGATCAACTCCAAATTGGTGTATCAACACCAGTAACATGCAACAGTCTTTGTTTTTAGAAGCTCATCCAGCTTTTTTTAAACTATCCAATGAACACACCACATCTGATGGAAGACAGTTCCATAGTTTCACCATTCTCACAGTGAAAAACCCCTTCCCTACTTGAAGACTAAACTTATTTTCTTCCAACCTTAAGGGATGTCCGCGTGTCCTCTGACAACTATTGTTGAACAATGCCTCAGACGTTTTATTAACCTTTTAATGTATTTATACACAGTGATCATATCGGTGGTTTAACTACCGCCCCCACCACCCCCGTGAAAGCGTTGATGTCGCCAGCGCAGGTGGAGTTGGTGTCACCGGCTGAAAAGAAAGAAGACTTCGGATCAAGAGCACCAGCGTTGTCACTGGTGGCCTCAGTGACATTGCCCAATGTCAACAACATCAGCGGAGTTGGTCTCGTCGGCTGGAAGAAGACAGGCCCCCAAGAGCTCTTCTAAGAGCCAATAGGGGTCCTGGTTTTGAGCTGCAGGACCCCCCCAACAAAGGTAAATGTCAGTACCCCAAGGACACTTCTAAGTGCCGGGGATGGTGGTCCCAGTACAAGCTGTGGGACCCCTTAAGCCCAAAAGGCACTTGTCAGTGCCACAAGGGCACTTATAAGTGTTGGGCAGGGGGTTCCTGGTTCAAGCTGTGGGACCCTTTAAGCCCCAAAGGGCCCTTGTAAGGGCCGTAGTAGTCCTTGTAAAGACTCAGGAGAGAGGTCCTGGGTTGAGCAGTGGGACCCCCGAACATCCTGCCGCGGGACTTTCGTCCGTTAGATCATCCTCCAACGTCCGAATTCAGGAATCCTCGAAAATTTGAGGTTTCTCAAATCAGGCATTTGAGGATTCCTGAAAACAGCCTGTGGAAACCCAGAAATGGTGTGTACTTGCATTTTTGTGTACTTGCATTTTTTGCATTTTTTGCTGTTCTTCCCACAGGGGTGTGTTCTCAGGACCATTTCCAAGGTCCCAGAGCCATTAACAGTAAGTTACCACTGCTATTTAAAGCATTATTTTAGGCGTAAATTTCCTCAAAAAATTTTAATTGCGAATTCATGGATTTCCGAATTTTTTGGGATTTTTTCAAAAATCTGCAAATCTTCGAGTGGAATGGATTTTCTGAAGTTTGGCCATCTCTAATCATGACTTTAAGGGATATATTGGAATTACATTAGCTTTTTTCCAGTCCAGAGGCACGTTTCCAGGCATGAGGATATCTGAAAAAAAAAGAAACAATGGCCTGGATAAAACTGATCTTGGTTCACTAAGGATGTATTTTATCCTTTCCAGGAGCTTTATTAAGGTTTACCTTGTATAGTTGTTTCTGAACCATATCCTCAGTTAACCAAAGTGCAATTGCATCTTTTAACCCAGTATTGCTACTATAGTCTATATTATCTTAACTTAAATCATCTATAATGTATACAGAGGGGGAAAAATGTGTTTAATACGTTTCCTTTATCGGTATTCTCTGTAACTAACTTATCCCCATTTATTAATGGACCCACATTTTTGGTCCTTATCTTTTTGCTATTAATATACTTAAACAAATGTTTAGGGTTAGTCTTGCTTTGTTCAGCTATCCTAACCTGATTATTTATTTTAGCTAGCTTAAAGGGCATGTCCACCCCCAAACTAAAATTTAACCCAATACTGGCCCCACTGTGAAGTTTAAAAAAATCCTTACCTTACATCTCTGCTCCTTATGACTCTCCTGCAATGCTTGTCCTAAGTCCAGGAAACTGAAAAGTAGGAGCGGTCTTCCTGTCAAAAAGTTTCTGCCTCCTCCTGGAGGGATTGTGACATGAGCAGAGAAACCCTTCCCCCCCCCTCCCTCCCATCCTCTGGATCCCTCCCTGGCTGCCCTGCCACCCAGTATAAAATCTTTTATCTGCATTACAGGCTACCCCTTCCCACTCCCAACCGCTTTGTCAGATAACTAAAACAGAAATCTACTTACAGACCTTCGCTGCCGTGGTGCTCTGCATTTTCAGCAGTGGCATCTGTGATTGGCTGCCTCTCAGCCAATTACAGACATGGCTGCTGGTCCAGCCCCAAGCAGGGAGCCAGATCAGAGCGCCCCAGGAGCGAGGGGCAGAAAGAAGAGTTCTGATTCTTTTTTTAGTAATCTGACATAGTGGTTGGGGGTTGGCAGGGGTGCCCTACAACATATAAAAGTTTTTCTTTAGGGTGGACATGCTTTCTTACAATCCTTGTTACAGTTTTTATAGTTCCTAAAGGCCCCTTCTGTTCCCTCTGATGTTTAAATGCCATTTTCTTTCTTTCCACTTCCCTCTTTACATCAGAATTCAGCCACATAGGTGTGGACTTAATTTTCTTTACATTTATATCCCAGTCCCCCATAATAAAAAGAACATTCCCTAAACTAGCAGTCCTTGTCATCTGCATAGGAAGTTAACTCACTGTCTCTCTGCTAACATTTAGTGTCTTTTAGAAGATACATAATACATACACAATAACCCCCTTCCTGTTTTCCAATTCCATCCATATTGCCTTAGCTTTAACCTCACAGTTATCTCTTCTTTTAAATTTGTCTTCAACTGTTGTTTAACATAAATGCACCCCCCCATCTTATTTTCTCGATCATGCCTAAAGAATGGGTGTCTTTCTAAAATTACAGCCCATCTATGAGAAATATTGAGCTATGTTTCAACTATATCCATTATAGCTTTTCAGGGAAAGCTATTAAAGGTTATGATCCTGTAATTAATTCATGCACTCTAATACACATGTCTCCCTATACTCTATGCTAGCCCCTCCCCCTTTCCTTCCACCACTGGTTCATCTACACCCTGCTTACTCCCTATGCTTTCTACCACAGTGGGATTGTAGTCCCCCCAATCTAGTCTTTAAAGCTAAAGCTATTATATTAATATATTATATATTAATACATAAATATTAGTAACATGGGTAATGGCCTTTTCACTGTCTAAGAAATTCTGTAAATTGGTTTCTTTGAGCAAATATACAAACAGGAAGATGTAAGTTCTTATCATTTAAAATTTTGCCTCAGATGGTTCTTACCATTTGAAAGCTAACATCTAATTGGCTGGGACAAAATTAGCACCTTTTTAAATGATAAGAACTTTTATTACATCTCCCTGAACATCTTATTGTAAAAAGTTCTAATGTCTTGGTTAGACATAATAAAGGGGAGAGCACTTAAAATTATTCTGTAGAATATAACATTATTTTTCATCAAGTGCCTACATTGTTTTCAGGGTCTTGCTGTGGTGCCAACCAACATCTGAA
Organism: Hymenochirus boettgeri; assembly: GCA_019447015.1. Classification (NCBI taxonomy): domain Eukaryota; kingdom Metazoa; phylum Chordata; class Amphibia; order Anura; family Pipidae; genus Hymenochirus; species Hymenochirus boettgeri. Next base: position 162,502,232 of record CM033473.1, on the reverse strand, counting down.
CTCATAAAACTTTACAGCGTAATTTAAGCCTCTGATTTACTATGATATTATTTATCTTGTTCTTATTAATCAGTAAAAAAAACAGTCACAGGTAATTTTATACGAAGATCGGGTACTGAACACAGGATCAGTTTTCAAAATGCTTTTAATTATGATGTTTAGCAAATTTGCTTTTACGTTTCAAAGAAATAGCATCCTATACAAATGTCAGATATACATCATACCTATCCTACTCCTTTTAAGGCTATCTACAGGAACTGACATCTCCCCCACATATACTAAATTACATGGACACCATAATGCATAAACTGCAGATTTGGTGTCACATGTAATACACCCCTGTATTACATGTGACAGGGTTGTTACATGGTAATACTGTACATGGTACCAGGGTGTTGGAACATTCTTCCTTTCTGTACAAATCAACACTTTACACAGCGTAGGCATGGAAACATACCTAAACTTTTCTTAACCAAAATGTCTCTGTTCTAATTTGATCAGATGTGTACATTGATGTAACCAGTGAGTTATGTAGTGTGCGTCCTTGTCTGTATGATAATAAAGGAGAAACAATAAATTCCTCAATTTGTGGATATGATTATTTTCACATCTTTTATTTTTTTACTCCCCACCGCAAAGTTCATCAGCAAAGGAATACAATGTTTTTTGTTATTCTTATTTCTGTATCCTGTTTCTTTACACTATGCCCTTGCCAAAGCCGTATTTAATACCACCGCTGGGTAATCCCTTTGTTTTCATTTCTTATATGTCTCCCTAAATTGGATTTCTTTCTTAGATGGGTCAGTAGCAATGCCTAAAATAGCTTTCTTTAAATGTGATGGGTTAAACATTTAACAACTGGTTTCCATCCGTTGGTTTAGAATTGAGTTCCGTTTGGAAGCCTTTCCCAGCTATTATCCTCACATCCAAAAAATATACACTTTGTGAGTCATAATTCATGGTAAACTTTATATTTGTATGCAAGTTGTTAGCTTTAAAATGTTACATAATTTCTGATTGGTTGGGGCAAAATTAGCACCATTTTAAACGATAAGAACTTATATTGAATCTCCCTGATTGTCTATAAACTTCCACCACGCTAAACAGCGGCTGGTGAAGGTAGGTGACTTATAGATGTGCTCCTCTTCTAGCAATGCCATGAACATGATATATATCTGTCATTTGTATACCTGATGAAAAGGCATCATGTAGTTTCCTAGTAAAAGCAAATGCGCTAAAGAGCACAATTAAAAGCATTTTGAAAATTGATCTTGGTGTATGGATTGCTTTACCCTATAATGGGGCTTTTGTAGACACTAGCAGGGAGATGCAATATCCCATGCTAATGGGGGGAATTTTGGGCAATTTCAGGTATAATTAGTATTTATATATCCAACATGAGTAAATTAATATGTACAATTACATGGAAGTTTTAATGGTCAGTGTCATATTGTGTAATTTTAGCACATTCATTCATTTACGTTTTTGGTTGATATTTAATTCTCTTTGGCTGCACACAACATTTTGTTTTCTTATGACCAATCAATTCCTTGTGTGACCATGAAAAGTAAAACTGCAGCCTAGAGACTCGGATATCTTGTAGTTAGGGCAACTGTACTGTATAAACATACATAGTTCAAATTCTGTCTGGACCAGCTCCAAAATGCCTGTTAATGTCAGTGCAATGTTCGAAGTGCATCAGTAGATGGATTCCTAATTTTACATTTTGCATTGAACTGGAAGATAAATCAGCAACATTTTATATGACGCCCATTGATATTGGGCTGGTAGCCAGGGGGGGTTACTTATTGGTGGGTTTGACACACCAGTTACTTAAGGCAAAGTTGGAGAAATCAGAAATACATTTCAGAAAAATAGGATTGTGACAATTCTGGGCACTTACAATGTACGAACAGTAAAGTAATCCACAGGAAGAAATGATATATGGTCACAAAAGTGCTGTAATCCGGTGAATTCTCATTTGAAAAGGATTTTTGTTGAATTAGATCTCATATCCAATTGTATTCTGGCTGAGATTGGTTCATGCTGAAAATGAATGTAGTTGTCTTTTTTTCCTTTAAACCTACGTTTGCTGGAACAACTTCCATTTATTAATATCCCCCTGTGTTATGGTGTACTGTATAGTTCTAAGCATGTTCATGTTTAGGAAGGGAGCTCATGAATAGAACAAAAATCAACCATAGAAGTAAGTGTACAAAATATTGTTATAGATTCACCATGAAATTGTTAAATCAGAATGTCTTTCATGTCATTTGTCAAAAAATGCCTTGCAGCCTTTCAGGGTCTAGGAACATGAAAAATGAGATTGTTTTTTATTTCCTTAGGTATTCTGTCTGAATATTTTAATAAATTATGTTTTATCGATGCAACTGTTTTAAATTAAAAAAAAGATCAAGGCATATAAAGAAAATCAACCTGGAAGGGAATATAGAATGTAATGGAAAATTAGGTCTAATCTTAATATATATTGGGGGGGAAGATATACCCTTTATTGATATATTTATTGCATAACACAAATGCTGGCACCTAAGGATACTGAGCCATTGTTATTGATTTGTGGTTTTCGAAACAGTTTTTTGGCATAAAATGTTGTTTCAAGATTTTTCACTCTTTTTGGCTTTATTGGTTAACAGGATGCTTATTGGCAGCTCTTATGTGTCAATGTATAAGCCATGATTTTGCTCATATTTGTACATACAGAACAGTTTTGTTGGGGGGGAAATTACTACTGACTTTCTGTCATTTTCTTGCTTTGCTGTATACTGCGTAGCGCCAGGAATTTACAAACGAAATGAGATCCGCATTCTGAACCCCAAACGCCCCCCCCCACTAAAGGCTGAAATGTATTCCATGTGCTTAGCTTGTCACTTGTTATATTTCCTGCATGGGCTAAGATTTTTTGCGATAAGTTGACTGGTAATTGAGCACAGGAATGAGACGTAGACAGAAATGCTTCAAGCAGGCCCAAATTCAACAGTTTTGACCTACCTTCAGTAAACCCCTACAGACACATATATGAGGCACTAAGATCTGAGAAGAAGAAATTTAGAGTAATAATTTCCTGTTATTATGAATAAATCATCTTGCCTAGGTAATATATGGAAGAATTTTTAAGAGCAGGAAAAGAAAATAAACTGTGGAGTCAATTCAATTACTGTTACGGCTGGTCTTAATCCTTCAGTAAGAGGAGATATTATTTTTATTCTAAAAGATATTTATTAATTTACTGTAGGTTACCTTCTAACCTTTCTGAAGTGTGGCGTTTTAAATATTTGACAACTCTAAACACAATTTTGTTAAATTGAACTCTATTTTAAGTTTTACCTCAGTGGAGTTCTTCGAAGAAGGAAACGTTATACCTCATTCAATTATACGTCAGGACTGTAAAACAATATGGCTTGAGCTGTTGACACAAAGATCTGACGAAAGTAAACATTGAAAAAAAGGGAAGGAAAATCACAATGACTAGGCAAAGGAAAATGATACTGCAGCAACCCCTAATGAAAGAACAGGAGGCAGTGTGCAATTATCTGGTTAGAGCTGGTACAGTATGTCATCTAGGTTGCCTTTTATACATAGAAATAAAACATCCCGTCCATATCAATTATGTTCTTCAGCCTTTAGAAGGATTTCTTTTTATTTTATTTTCCTAGTTGTGTAGCAGGTAATGTGGGGACATTTACTAGAAATAAATTGGGCAGATTAAAAATTATAAACAAAGAGGAAAATGTGAAAATGCTTCAAATGAGTATGTTTGAGTATGTCGCTGCACATTCTATGCATGTTACATACACAGTAATAAAATCATTTAGTCTCCAACCCTATTTCTCTCTCTGGTTCAGTGTGCACACAGTATAATGGCGGTGGATCAAAAGAGAAAGAATAAGGTATTGTATCCTAATTATTGGAATAATGACGGCAGAACTATAGTTCTCTTACAGATTATTTAATCATGACATACAGAAAGCAATTGAAAGAAAAGTCTCTTTGCTGATGACACAAAAAGGGGACTGTGGGAGAACTCTTTAGGCAAAATTACAATTACATATAGTGAAGGTACTACTGATCTAACCAAAACATAAGCACAAACAGAGGAAAAGATGATCAATGCACATTCCAGGACCCCATATAGTATCACAATAAAAACTAAAAAAATAAATGAATAAACCTAAAAAGTTAGGGCCCGCTCTATCAGTGCTACCTCAACATGGTTGGAAGCCTTTTCCTTTTAGGAGCATATAAGCTAAACCCCTTTGTTTATAATGTATGTAAGTGCACATATGCAGGGCGATTTACCCAGAGGCGCTGGGCAATTATATGGAGTTAAAGTCCCGCTAAACGGTTCGCTACCGGCTAAAGCAACTTTAACTCCATAATAGTGCTGGATGTGCGGGTTACGTAAAAGACACCTGCACATCTGGTGCTCGCTATTCAATATTGCGTTTTCACTAGTTTTAGCACACAATTTTAACATTAAAATCACGCTATGGGTAAATCCATTTTGGGATTTACCGACTTGCGCAAACGCGATATTGAATCACGTTCGGAAAATTTACCCAGAGCAATAGCATCTCTGGGTAAATCGCCCTGGTGGTGTGATATTATATCAGGCATGGAAATGAATTGATTATCTTTTTTTTCTTTGCAATAAAATATTTGCATGAATGATTATAGTGTAGATGAATAATATGTGAGATTTAAAGTTAATAAAGGTAAGGTCATGTATTTTAAGGTTAACATTCCCACCGTGGAAAGTAATCATCTTTATGAGCGTCCGTTAACTTTTCCCACCATTTTCGCCAAGATCGCTATTAACGCGATTTATTAAAGGGCCTTTTACAAGTGCCTTTTGGGGCTTAGGGGGTCCCGCAGCTTGAACTGGGCCCCCCTTCCCTGGGCCCTTGCAGCACTTACAAGTGCCCTTGCAGCCCTGAGAAGGGCCCTTTGGGGCTTAGGGGGTCCCGCAGCCCGTACCGGAACCCCCCTTCCCGGCCTTTGTAAGGGCCCTTGCGGCACTGAGAAGTGCCTTTGTTGGGGGTCCCGCAGCTCGAACCGGGACCCCTGTCAGCTCTCAAAAAAACCCTTGGGCAGCGTTTTCTTTCTTCCATCCGGCCACTAACTCCGAGAAGTACCCCTGCAACTGCCTCAATGAGGCCGATGTTACCGGAGTCTTGATCCGACATCTCCCTTCTTCACAGCTAGCGACACCAACACCGATGAAGTCGCCGATACCAGATGGGCTCACTGTGGCCGCCAGTGAGCCCACTGGCACTACCAATGCCAACTACGACGCCAATGTTGCTAGCCTCTTCTTTCTTCTGCCATCTACTGCAATTAATTCTGAGCTCCGTGGAGGATTGGAGGGCCACAAGGGACTTGATAGGGCTGGGGAGGGGGGTCCCAGTTCAAGTTGCGGGACCTCATAATCCCCAACAGCCCTTCTCAGGGCCACAAGGGCACTTGTAAGTGCTGCAAGGGCCCTGATAGGGCCGGGAAGGGGGGCCCAGTTCGAGCTGCGGGAACCCCTAAGCCCCAAAAGGCACTTGTCAGGGGCCCCGCTGTAGGATCCCTGCACCCCCAGCAGACCCCTTCCTTCCACTCCCTGTGAGAGTACGGGGCTGCTGAGAAGGGGTTGTGTGGCAGGGGGGCGAGGGCAGGGTGGGTGTACCCCCACACCCTCGCCACAGGAGGCATCTGCAGTCCTTTGCATTGTGCAAGCAAGTTTTACTGAAGAACGAGAGTGAAGCTCATTAACCTCCCATTCAAAACTGAGCAAACCATAGCAAAAAAATTGCGGACATACCCTTTAAAGGACAACTATACTGTACCACCCACCTTCCTCATAATAAAAGTACCCAGAGGAAAGACCAGTTGACCTCTCTCTCTCTGCTTGTATCTGGCACCTACAAATCAGAAGACATGCAATAAATTCAATAAAAGTTCTTATCGTTTAAAATGGTGCTAATTTTGCCCCAACCAATCAGAAATTATGTAACATTTGAAAGCTAACATGTGATTGGTTGGGGCAAAATTAGCACCATTTTAAACAATAAGAACTTTTATTGAATAACCCTGATGATCTGCAAGACGAGTGTCTTCCCACTGGCCGTGTTCTGGGAGGGACAGCGAAAGCCTGGACCAGTGCTCAGGACTTGAGGAAAACTACTACCAATCTAAGGTAAGACCTAGGCTGAGGCCCTCACTCTGGTTTCTTTTGTTGTTATAGGTGTCCCAGAGGGTGGTAGGGTATAATATAGTTGCCCTTAAGATGGGATAAACCTCATAACTATGGGTTCTCAGTGTGTTTTGATTTACATCAGGTAAACAAATTGCTAGCTTACTCCAGCTTTGGTGCTTTGGTTCTCCTTTAAGATTTGCATGTTTATTGTTTTTTAATGAATAATCAGTATAATCAGAGATTATTGACTCTTGATTGGTTTTTGGACAAACCATTAAACAATGAAGGATACAATACAGCTCTCCAGAAGTTGCTGACTTACATTTCCTCATTTTGCGATTTCATAACCACGTAAGGAGAAATAAATATATTTCTCCCAGGCAGCAGCTACAGGTCTGCATCTCTAGCTGGCAGGGAATTGGTTAAAGAATAGTGTGATGTATCAGTGCATATACCTGCCAAGAATAAACACAGAACAATATGTACTAAAAATGCTCCTTCAGGAGTCTGACGTGAAGTTGAAGAATGTATTTGTATTCAGCAAAATTACAATATGGAGCTTTTTACAATGTGTATTTTCCATTGTGGGTTTGTCATATATTAATTATCTGTATTATTTTCCATCAATGTGTGCAAATTATCCCACATGAACAGTGATACAATTCTTTCAATAATACATCCCCTTTAGAACTACATAAGGAAGCATTAAACACTAAAAAAATGTGAAAGTGTTTCAAAGGAGATTATCACAAACTTAAACTTACCTTTAGAACATTTGGATAGAATTTAAAATTTCTATTTTTGTTTTTCCTTTAAAGGGTAACTGTGGTCTCAAATTCTTCCAAACTAGTAAGAATTATATTAAAAGCCTTCCATCGTACCTTCAAAATAAAACCTAAATCACATCTCTAGATAAAATTCATGAGAAGTTATTGCTTGTAAGGTTAAGCAATATTACTTCCTGCTTGAACACTTCCTGTTTTCAGCCATGTCCTGTTCCACCTTTCTATGGTCCTTACTGTCTGAAAACATCAGGGCTAATTCGCCAGGATTTGCAATAGAAAAAAATGGCACAAATTCAGAGGAACTGGCAGTGTGTCAGTATTGCCTAACATTGCGGCAATTTAATAGTGGTATTGCGATGCTTGCTGTACATTTTGGCAACATTGTGCCAATTTAATGCCTGCTGAGGGCCTGGTCTTATCGTTTATTGTGGAAACTATATTCAATAATGTTTGCAAACCCTTTGGTGAATATGTTTTTAGAGGATAATCAATCTTATCACTATCAATAAGAACTCTTTTTTGACACTCCATTTGACACTAAGTGGGCAATGCACTGAGAGCAGCTCTAGGTTTCCCTGTGCAATCCCTCCAGTTATTTGTCGATAGCGGCTTTCGGCGCATCACACAGAATATTCTTCTCTAGTAAGTTGCATTTAGTACATGTGAGAAATAGATTCTATAACTGACCCCAGTATTCACTGTCTATATGCACAGAGTGTTTTCTATACAGATGTCTCCACACCAGTCCCTGATAAGACTTTGAAAGCTGCTTGTTACCCTGCAGTTTATTTATTTTTTTAATAATTCTGTTCCTAGCAAAAGATGAAGCTTCTAAATGTTCTGGCATTCTGCTACAGTGGTGGCTCACCAGGATAAACACTTGTTTTAGAAATACACAGTCTAAGAGGTTATGAGTTCAGATTTCAGATTCCCAGACTTACTTTTGTTTCCATTTTGTTTGTAGTAAAAGATTACAGGGAGATGTAATAGGTTGGTTTTAGGAGTTAAACCCACACTTCCCAATGTAATATTAGGATAGCGTGGGGTTAACTAAATTTTTACGAAGCCTGCACTTGTTTTTTATTACCAGAACAGGCGCCCAATGCTAAATGAATACCGTTTGTTTTTGCACTAACTTTGTACTAAATTCCACACTCCTGCCTTGTTCCGCAACCCAGTAACTCATGCAAGTAAGAACCACATTGCGAGAACTCAGAAGAAAGAGGAGTGCAAGTAAGTATTACATATCAGATACATGTGCTAATGTTCGGAGTATGGTTGGAGTATCATCCATGTTGAACCGATGTCCATCATATATTTGTGGTGGGGGCGCAGAGCAGCTATAGAAAACGGCAGCAACAGACAGTTAAAGTTATTTATACTGGAGCCTAACATCCCTGAAGCCTGGAGAGTCCGGAGAGGTCGGCAATTGTAAGTCCTGTCTAGTTGATCCCGTGTCATAGTTCAAAGCTGTGACTTTGTTGGTCCCAAGACTATTTCAGTGTTGTATCTGAAGCACTGGAACGAATAGTGGAGAACATATCTCATACGAACACTGTGCGATTGGACTTACATTGTGTCTGTGCACAGACTGACAACTGGTCGGGCACTCACTTTATTAGATGGGGGGCGTCCACTAAGGTTCAACATGGTTAGAGCTGGTAACAATTTTTAAGTGGTTTTAGCAGGGTTGGGATTTTTTGTATAGGGGAGTATCAGAGCATATATTTGTATTAAATGGATACTTATTGGTGTCAATAACTAGTTGCCTTGGGACAGTATTTGTATATGACATATTTGTTCCTTGGTTGCACGCACTATAGTGCGTGGTACACCTGTAATTTAGTTGTTGCACACAGTACATCCTTTATTATGTTGTTAGTGTTCCACACTAGCATTAAAGGGTAGGGCTGAAGCATTGCAATAATAGGATACTCTGCACTCGTTCCAAGCAATATTTCCAGGTGCCTCCAGGTGTTTACAGCTCCATTAACTGTGCATATAAGCCACAAAATATAAAATTCGCGGGCACACTGTTTTTCAATAATAACCAAACAGGTTTTATTACAACTTTCAATGCCACTCAGGACGTCTTTGCCCTGATGAAGACATCCTGAGTGGCGTTGAAACTGTTGTAATAAAACCTGTTTGGTTATTATTGAAAAACAGTGTGCCCGCGAATATTTTATATTTTTTTACTTAAATGTTAATATTCTGTTTCTTACATAAATGCTAGTGAAGAAATAACCTGCAAAGATTAATTGTATGAAAAGCAACTGTAATATCATGTTGAGGGCCAGGATCATTTAAATTCATTTACACAAGACTGCATTGGAATCCCTGTTCTTGGTCAGGGAGAGGGAGGATCTCTGTGTTGTTTATCTCTGGCTGTCATTTTTAGGAAGCAAGGCTGCCTTCTGATCTGTTGAGCACTACAGACCATGTGCATACACTGCGTACACTTATCGTGGATATTATCCACTAAGGTGGATTATGGGAGCTGACCTCTACCCAAAGGATTATTTTATAAATCACCCAGCAACTACACAAAGGGAAGGTGAGACCACAACTTTAGTGTATGTTTGTAGATCTGCTCTTTCTATTGGGGACAAAGGAGGACTCTAGTCCTCCTTTAAATTTTCCTATCTGATAACTTCATAGCAGAGGATTTCCCTGAAAGGACTTAAATGGTGCTGATGTCACATTAAATCTGCAGATGAAAAAGATGTTCTGAGTTTTATATTTTTTTGATATAACATTTGGGTGACTTTAGTTTCTTTTGCCACTTTGTTTTTCCTTTAAAGGGTAACTGTGGCTCAAATTCTTCCAAACTAGTATGATTACATAAAAGCCTTCCATCTTCCCTTCAAATAAAACCTAAATCACATCTCTAGATAAAATTTGTGAGAAGTTATTGCTTGTAAGGTTAGCAATATTAATTCCGGCTTGAACACTTCCTGTTTTCAGCCATGTGATCATCTTGTAGTCATGTGACCAGCCTCTTTCATCATTATAGGCTCTCCTTGTCAACTGTCAATTTTTCCCCCCCGGTACTCTCCTGATTTCCCCAGCATTTAGTCTTAACTGAGCATGCTTCTCCCCCGGGGCAGAGGTCAGGTGATGTCATCAACCTACTGGTCAGGAAATTTGAACATTCACCCCAATGTATTTCTGTAAGGCTCCAGCCAGAGATGTGATTGTCGGCTCTTTTAAGGAAATACTGCAGGCTTTCATTAAACCGTAACTTGTTTGAGACACAGTTGCCCTTAAAGATAACAAACAAAATTCAATGAAATTCTAGTAATTAATATATTTTAGGGTTAGGTTTACTTTACGACTAGGTTCACATGAACGTCTACTGTTTGTTTTGCCATTTTTTTTTTTATTGGTTTCTGCTAGAACAATGCTGCATGTGGTGAATTCCTAATAGCAAAACATCCGGAAACGCCGGTATAATGCTGGCAAACATCAAAAGATGTTTGTGTGAACCAAGCCTAACATTTCCATCTACTTTACAAGAGCAGGGCTGTAGACAACTAATGTGTCTGTGTCAGGTTTAAAGGATAAGTTGTGTGCTCCAACACTGATGAGAGATAGCTACTCCTACTGAATAACTATCCGTGCATTTACAGTACACCACACTTGATGACCCATGTCATGCCATACATTACGCCAGTGGTTTTAGACTTGGTACACTTGCCAATGCAAATTTCTCCCTTACACACACCAAGGGGCATATTTATAAAGGTTCGTTAACTTTTTGTCAGCCATTTTTTCCCGCCATTTTCGGCAAAATCGCATTTTCCCGATTTATAAATGACCGGAGACCAGCCACAAAAAGTTAATGAAGCGTTAACTTTCCTCGACTATGATAGTTACCGCCGCTTCTATTTATAAACGGCGTCATTTGTTCCGCATGGCTAATCTCAGGTATTTTACTACGCCACCTTAAAGGTGGTGAAACGGCCGGATGCCCTGGATCGCGGCGGGTGGTCACACCCGCCCCGGGAGGCACGCCCACCCTCGCAGGGTGGTCTCCGCTGCAAAGGGGTGCGGTGGGGCTTCTCCCACCCCGCCCTAGCCCCCCCGCGGCGGCAACCACCTGCCGTGCACCCCCTCCCCAGCAGCCCCTCCAAGCCCCTTGCCCCCGCTCTGGCGGGGAGGGGAAAGGAAGGGCCCGCTGGGAGGGGTGGAGGCCCCTCCAGTGGGCCCTGAGAGGGCCTTTTGGGGCTTAAGTGGTCCCGCACCTCGAACCGGGACCCCCCTCCCCGGCCCTATCAGGGCTTTTGCGGCACTTATAAGGCCCTTGCGGCTCTGACAAGAGCCCTTTGGGGCTTAGGGGTCCCACAGCTCGAACCGGGACTCCCCTTCCCGGCCCTTGTAAGGGCCCTTGCGGCACTGAGAAGTGCCTTTGGCGGGGGTCACGCAGCCCGAACTGGGACCCCAGTGAGCGCTTGGGCGGCGTCTTCTTTCTTCCAGTCCCGGCGACACCAGCTCTGCTGAGGCCGCCAACCCCCGAGAGGTACCCCTGCGGCCAACAGGGGTACCCCCGGCTGGGGCGCCTGTGACCTCAACGAGGCCATGTTGCCAGCATCTTGATCCGTCGCAACGTCTTTGGACTGGTGACACCAACCCACTCAGGACGCCAATGCCAGGCAGACTCACCTCGGCCGACAGTGAGCCCGCTGGCAACCGCCGCCTCAGCGGAGCCGATGGGCCTCCCACCCCGCCTAGCCCCCCCGCGGCGGCAACCACCTGCCGTGCACCCCCTCCCCAGCAGCCCCTCCAAGCCCCTTGCCCCGTGCTGGCGGGGAGGGGAAAGGAAGGGCCCGCTGGGAGGGGTGGAGGCACCCTCCAGTGGGGCCTGAGAAGGGCCTTTTGGGGCTTAAGTGGTCCCGCAGCTCGAACCGGGACCCCCCTCCCCGGCCCTATCAGGGCTTTGCGGCCTTATAAGTGCCCTTGCGGCTCTGACAAGAGCCCTTTGGGGCTTAGGGGTCCCACAGCTCGAACCGGGGACTCCCCTTCCCGCCGGCCCTTGCGGCACTGAGAAGTGCCTTTGGCGGGGGTCACGCAGCCCGAACTGGGACCCCAGTGAGCGCTTGGGCGGCGTCTTTTTCTTCCAGTCCCGGCGACACCAGCTCTGCGTGGGCCGCCAACCCCGAGAGGTACCCCTGCGGCCAACAGGGGTACCCCCGGCTGGGGGCCGTGAACTAACGAGGCCATGTTGCCAGCATCTTGATCCGTCGCAACGTCTTTGGACTGGTGACACCACCCACTCAGGACGCCAATGCCAGGCAGACTCACCGCGGCCGACAGTGAGCCCGCTGGCACGCGGCCTCAGCGGAGCCGATGTTGCCAGCCACTTCTTTCTTCAGCCATCTAATGCGATGGCATCTGAGTTCCGCGGCGGAGTGCACCTCTTATATAGGTGGCAGAAAACCCTATCGTTCCTGATGGTCAATTTTTATATGGCGGGAAAAAATGGCTGCAAAAAGTTAACGAACCTTTATAAATATGCCCCTTGGTGTGTTAAGGGAGAAATTTGCATTGGCAAGTGTGCCAAGTCTAAAACCACTGGCGTAATGTATGGCATGACATGGGTCATCAAGTGTGGTGTACTGTAAATGCACGGTATAGTTATTCAGTAGGAGTAGCTATTCTCTATCAGTGTTGGAGCACACAACTTATCCTTTTAAACCTGACAGACACATTAGTTGTCTACAGCCTGCTCTTGTAAAGTAGATGGAAATTGTTAGGCTTGGTTCACACAAACATCTTTTGATTGTTTGCCAGCATTATACCGGCGTTTCCGGATGTTTTGCTATTAGGAATTCACCACATGCAGCATTTGTCTAGCAGAAACCAATAAAAAAAAAATGGCAAAACAAACAGTAGACGTTCATGTGAACCTAGTCGTAAAGTAACACTAACCCTAAAATATATTAATTACTAGAATTTTCTATGAATTTTGTTTGTTATCTTTAAGGGCAACTGTGGTCTCAAAACAAGTTACGGTTTAATGAAAGCCTGCAGTATTTCCTTTAAAAAGAGCCGACAATCACATCTCTGGCTGGAGCCTTTACAGAAATTACATTGGGGTGAATGTTCAAATTTCCTGATTCCAGTAGGTTGATTGACATCACCTGACCTCTGCCCCGGGGGAGAAGCATGCTCAGTTAAGACTAAATGCTGGGGAAATCAGGAAGTACCGGGGGGGAAAAATTGACAGTTGACAAGGAGAGCCTATTAATGATGAAAGAGGCTGGTCACATGACTACAAGATGATCACATGGCTGAAAACAGGAAGTGTTCAAGCAGGAATTAATATTGCTAAACCTTACAAGCAATAACTTCTCACAAATTTTATCTAGAGATGTGATTTAGGTTTTATTTTGAAGGTAAGATGGAAGGCTTTTTATATAATTCATACTAGTTTGGAAGAATTTGAGACCACAGTTACCCTTTAAAGGAAAAACAAAGTGGCAAAAGAAACTAAAGTCACCCAAATGTTATATCAAAAAAATAAAACTCAGAACCATCTTTTTCATCTGCAGATTCTAATGTGACATCAGCACCATTTAAGTCCTTTCAGGGAAATCCTCCTGCTATGAAGTTATCAGATAGGAAAATTTAAAGGAGGACTAGAGTCCTCCTTTGTCCCAATAGAAAGAGCAGATCTACAAACATACAGCATACAAGTTGTGTCTCACCTTTCCCTTTGCTGTAGTTGCTGGGTGATTTATAAAATAATCCTTTGGGTAGAGGTCAGCTCCCATAATCCACCTTAGCTGGATAATATCCAGATAAGTGTACGCAGTGTATGCACATGGTCTGTAGTGCTCAACAGATCAGAAGCTGCAGCCTTGCTTCCTAAAAACTGACAGCCAGATATAACAACACAGAGATCCTCCCTCTCCCTGACACAGAACAGGGATTCCAAGCAGTTCTTGTGTAAATGAATTTAAATGATCTGGCCCTCCAACAATGAGATATTACAGGCTTTCATACAATTAATCTTTGCAGGTTATTTCTTCACTAGCATTTATGTTAAGAAACAGAATATTAACATTAAGTAAAAAAAAATATAAAATATTCGCGGGCACACTGGTTTTCAATAATAACCCAACAGGTTTTATTACAACGTTTTCAACGCCACTCAGGATGTCTTCATCAGGGCAAAGACGTCCTGAGTGGCATTGAAAGTTGTAATAAAACCTGTTTGGTTATTATTGAAAAACAGTGTGCCCGCGAATATTTTATATTTTGTGGCTTAATATGCAAAGTTAATGGAGCTGTAACACCTGGAGCGCACCTGGAAATATTGCTTGGAACGAGTGCAGAAGTATCCTATTATTGCAATGCTTCAGCCCTTACCCTTTAATGCTAGTGTGGAACACTAACACATAATACAAGGATTGTACTGTGTGCACAACTCTAAATTACAGGTGTAACCACGCACTATAGTGCGGTGCAACCAAGGAACAAATATGTCATATACAAAATACTGTCCCAAGGCAACTAGTTATTGACACCAATAAGTATCCATTTTAATACAAATATATGCTCTGATACACTCCCCTATACAAAATATCCCTAACCCTGCTAAAACCACTTAAAAATTGTTACCAGCTCTAACCATGTTGAACCTTAGTGGGACGCCCCCCATCTAATAAAGTGAGTGCCCGACCAGTTTCAGTCTGTGCACAGACACAATGTAAGTCCAATCGCACAGTGTTCGTATGAGATATGTTCTCACTATTCGTTCCAGTGCTTCAGATACCAACACTGAAATAGTCTTGGGACCATACAAAGTCACAGCTTTGAACTATGACACGGGATCAACTAGACAGGACTTACAATTTGCCGACCTCTCCGGACTCTCCAGGCTTCAGAGGATGTATAGGCTCCAGTATAAATAACTTTACCTGTCTGTGCTGCCGTTTTCTATAGCTGCTCTGCGCCCCACCACAACTATATGATGGACATCGGTTCAACATGGATGATACTCCAACCATACTCCGAACATTAGCACATGTATAATCTTGATATGTAATACTTACTTCCGCACTCCTCTTTCTTCTGAGTTCTCGCAATGTGGTTCTCACTTGCATGAGTTACTGGGTTGCGGGAACAAGGCAGGAGTGTGGAATGTAAAGACCACATGCGAGAACTCAGAAGAAAGAGGGTGCAGAAGTAAGTATTACATATCAAGATTAACATGTGCTAATGTTCGGAGTATGGTTGGAGTATCATCCATGTTGAACCGATGTCCATCATATAGTTTGTGGGGGGGCGAGAGCAGCTATAGAAAACGGCAGCAAGACAGTTAAAGTTATTTATACTGGAGCCTAACATCCTCTGAAGCCTGGAGAGTCCGGAGAGGTCGGAAATTGTAAGTCCTGTCTAGTTGATCCCGTGTCATAGTTCAAAGCTGTGACTTTGTATGGTCCCAAGACTATTTCAGTGTTGGTATCTGAAGCACTGGAACGAATAGTGAGAACATATCTCATACGAACACTGTGCGATTGGACTTACATTGGTCTGTGCACAGACTGAAACTGGTCGGGCACTCACTTTATTAGATGGGGGGCGTCCCACTAAGGTTCAACATGGTTAGAGCTGGTAACAATTTTTAAGTGGTTTTAGCAGGGTTAGGATATTTTGTATAGGGGTGTATCAGAGCATATATTGTGATTAAATGGATACTTATTGGTGTCAATAACTAGTTGCCTTGGGACAGTATTTTGTATATGACATATTTGTTCCTTGGTTGCATCGCACTATAGTGCGTGGTACACCTGTAATTTAGAGTTTTGCACACGTACAATCCTTGTATTATGTGTTAGTGTTCCACACTACATTAAAGGGTAAGGGCTGAAGCATTGCAATAATAGGATACTTCTGCACTCGTTCCAAGCAATATTTCCAGGGCCTCCAGGGTTTACAGCTCCATTAACTGTGCATATTAAGCCACAAAATATAAAATATTCGCGGGCACACTGTTTTCAATAATAACCAAACAGGTTTTATTACAACTTTCAATGCCACTCAGGACGTCTTTGCCCTGATGAAGACATCCTGAGTGGCGTTGAAACGTTGTAATAAAACCTGTTTGTTGTTATTATTGAAAAACAGTGTGCCCGCGAATATTTTATATTTTTTTACTTAAATGTTAATATTCTGTTTTACATAAATGCTAGTGAAGAAATAACCTGCAAAGATTAATTGTATGAAAAGCAACTGTAAATATCATGTTGAGGGCCAGGATCATTTAAATTCATTTACACAAAACTGCATTGGAATCACTGTTCTGTGTCAGGGAGAGGGAGGATCTCTGTGTTGTTATATCTGGCTGTCAGTTTTAGGAAGCAAGGCTGCAGCTTCTGATCTGTTGAGCACTACAGACCATGTGCATACACTGCGTACACTTATCTGGATATTATCCAGCTAAGGTGGATTAGGGAGCTGACCTCTACCCAAAGGATATTTTATAAATCACCCAGCAACTACAGCAAAGGGAAAGGTGAGACACAAACTTGTATGCTGTATGTTTGTAGATCTCCTCTTTCTATGTGGGACAAAGGAGGACTCTAGTCCTCCTTTAAATTTTCCTATCTGATAACTTCATAGAGGAGGATTTCCCTGAAAGGACTTAAATGGTGCTGATGTCACATTGAATCTGCAGATGAAAAAGATGGTTTTCTGAGTTTTATTATTTTTTGATATAACATTTGGGTGACTTTAGTTTCTTTTGCCACTTTGTTTTTCCTTTAAAGGGTAACTGTGGTCTCAAATTCTTCCAAACTAGTATGATTACATAAAAAGCCTTCCATCTTACCTTCAAATAAACCTAAATCACATCTCTAGATAAAAATTTGTGAGAAGTTATTGCTTGTAAGGTTTAGCAATATTAATTCCTGCTTGAACACTTTGTTTTCAGCCATGTGATCATCTTGTAGTCATGTGACCAGCCTCTTTCATCATAATAGGCTCTCCTTGTCAACTGTCAATTTTTCCCCCCCGGTACTTCCTGATTTCCCCAGCATTTAGTCTTAACTGAGCATGCTTCTCCCCCGGGGCAGAGGTCAGGTGATGTCAATCACACCTACTGGAATCAGGAAATTTGAACATTCACCCCAATGTATTTCTGTAAAGGCTCCAGCCAGAGATGATGTGGTCGCTCTTTTTAAAGGAAATACTGCAGGCTTTTCATTAAACCGTAACTGTTTTGAGACCACAGTTGCCCTTAAAGATAACAAACAAAATTCATAGAAATTCTAGTAATTAATATATTTTAGGGTTAGTGTACTTTAGACTAGGTTCACATGAACGTCTACTGTTTGTGTTTGCCATTTTTTTTTTTATTGGTTTTCTGCTAGACAAATGCTGCATGTGGTGAATTCCTAATAGCAAAACATCCGGAAACGCGGGTATAATGCTGGCAACAATCAAAAGATGTTTGTGTGAACCAAGCCTAACATTTCCATCTACTTTACAAGAGCAGGCGTGTAGACAACTAATGTGTCTGTCAGGTTTAAAAGGATAAGTTTGTGTGCTCCAACACTGATAGAGAATAGCTACTCCTACTGAATAACTTACCGTGCATTTACAGTACACCACACTTGATGACCCATGTCATGCCATACATTACGCCAGTGGTTTTAGACTTGGTACACTTGCCAATGCAAATTTCTCCCTTAACACACCAAGGGCATATTTATAAAGGTCGTTAACTTTTTGCAGCCATTTTTTCCCGCCATTTTCGGCAAAATCGCATTTTTCCCGATTTATAAATGACCGGAGACCAGCCACAAAAAGTTAATGAAGCGTTACATTTCCTCGACTATGATAAGTTACCGCCGCTTCTATTTATAAGCGGCGGTATTGTTCCGCATGGCTAATCTCAGGTATTTTACTACGCCACCTTAAAGGTGGTGAAACGGCGAGATGCCCGGATCGCGGCGGGTGGTCACACCCGCCCGGAGGCACGCCCACCTCGCGAGGGTGGTCTCCGCTGCAAAGGGGTGCGGTGGGGCATTCTCCCACCCCGCCCTAGCCCCCCCGCGGCGGCAACCACCTGCCGTGCACCCCCTCCCCAGCAGCCCCTCCAAGCCCCTTGCCCCCGCTGCTGGCGGGGAGGGGAAAGGAAGGGCCCGCTGGGAGGGGTGGAGTGAAAGTACAATTTATTCACCACATCAAATAACAAGACAAAGGCAGATGTACAGCAAAAAACATGGCCTTCACGCGTTTAGAGCGGAATGCTCTTAATCATAGGCTCATATCCTATCCAAATCCCACCCCCACCCCACTGGTAGCCCCCCTCCTAAAAGTCAATGCAATACTATCTATGGAGATATTAAAATATTTATATACAGGGCTATAATATATTTATTTTTTTTTCACCAATTGTAAGCTTGTAGGTATCACTTGTCTAAGTTGTGGTCTATGTGCACCAACCCGTATGACCAAGACAGATTTTGCCTGTTATTTAACGTGAAATATTTTAATAATTAATCGAGACAGCATATATTTTCTTGGCCAAACACGTGTGTCGTCCTACCAAAAAATGAAATAACTTATTTTCTATATAAAAATATTATAAATAACAAGTCTAAATAAAATAAAACATCCTAGACCATTTATTGTAATATTGACAATATACTGACTTAAATACAAAAAAAATAACAAATCATATTCCCCTTTAAACCTTCTTGCTGCTGTTATTTTACTTTGAATGTTTTGGTACTAAGTAGTGGCTAGAAAAGAGTTAACAAATTGTATTAGCACCACACACTATAGTTAATAATGATCTACATTATAAATATAATATATATGCAGCATAAAAGTTTTGCATTGCATATATACGGAAACATTCTCAATAAATTTTGCTTGTCAACACACATGCATGGTGATGTCTTATTGGTCTGTGTTAACCAATGACATTACCAAAATGGGGCAGTCATGATTGTTGAGATCACATGAACAAAATAAATGTGTATATATAGAGCACCAAAAACTCAACAACCCCACAGGTATTACTATCCAACAAACGTGCATTTTGTGTGCACCCACACATGATTCGGACGGTCTGTCCTTTCCAAGTTGAACACACTATTACACTATACACCAACCCTTTATATCCTCAGTGGTGTGGCTCCAATAATGTCACTCACCCAGTCCAGTCTGCAATCCAAACCTTTTTTACAAACAGCATGATAAAAGTGATAAAACACCCCAAAGTTATAACATTGCATAAGTGTGTAGTGTTAAACTAATACAGACCACTACATTAATAGTGTATATAATAAACAATATTTATTCTCACACAAAGTGAATGTATGTGCGATACTAAAACATAGTATAAATAAGTGTAAACCTCTTACGACCATATCTCTAATGGTGTATATCGTTAAAATAACATTTTCACGAAAGTGCAATATATGTGCAGATGCCTAAACATTTCAGATATAAAGTTATAAACAATGCTATAAATATAGTGTAAACCTCTTACAGACAATATCTTAATGGTGTATAACTTAAAATAACATTTACGAAAGTGCAATATATGTGCAGCTGCTAAAATTCCAGTTAAAACAGTTATAACCATTTATAAATATAGTGTTAAACCTCATACAAACCACCATCTCTAATGGTGTAATCATAAAATAACATTGCTCACGAAAGTGATGCAATATATGTGCAAATGCTAAACCTTTTCAGTACGATTAACGTACTCTTTTCCCCTTGTCCACAAGCATTTTCAAGTGTGATATTAACAACATAAAGTGCTGTGGCTCCCATGTATATATGTCCCAGCTCCTTCACATAAAGTGAGATACATGATAGCAATGTCAACATATACCGCCTCTCTTTACATAGGCCTTTTCTTTTAATGTCTGATTAAGACCATCATTGTGGGGCATTACAAATGCTCTAAAACATCATGTTACATTCACGCATTAATGTGTGTTATAAATTTGGACATTACTTGCGTTGCTAGACGCGCAAAGTTAATGTGAATAACGCACGCATCGGCAGTTACGTCTAAAAGTCACGTTAAGGGTTGTATTGATAAATCCCTGTTAAGACATTAACGGGTCTTTAAGACCTAACTTTGCGATAGCGGGTCTCGGTACATAGCCTATCTGATACTGTATGACAGGTACTTTCTTGGTAAATGCTGTTTACTTCAAATGATGATTTCTCGATTTAAAATCCAAAAATGTTTTGGATTAATTTTTGAATAGTTTTTTTTTAGAACAGAGAACCTTTTGGGCCTGATGTTCCAGACCCGCGGGGAAAATATGGAGTAAAGTTGCACTAACTGGTTCGCTACGGCTAGCGCAACTTAGCACTATATTAGCGTCGGATGCATGGTTATGCAAAAATTGGGTTTGCGTTTTGGTTTTAGCGCTGATTTTAATGCAACTAACGCTGGCGTTAAAATCCCGCATGGGTAAATCACTGGGATTTACCCACATTTGCAATCGCGATATGAATCGCGAACAGCATTTACCCACGCGATAGCAGCTCAACAATAAGACCAGAAATGAGAGAGAGAAATATGAATGTGCAGTGTCAATATGTTCTGTCTTCGCATTTAATGTTGTTTGACAATTAATTTCCTTTGGCTTAAAGTTTATTCCATTAGGGCCCAGTTGCTATTCTAAAAAGTTTTGAAACTTATGCAGAGCCCACAAAACCCCACGATAACCCAATATTACATTGAGTAGCAAGAGATTTACCAAATTAAAATTAAATCAAATAATAGCACCAGAGATTCCCAAATTGCTTTACATGCCTGGCAGCTCAGTTACAATAAAAATGATAGTACAATATGACAATGTTTGACATGAAATTGGGGTGGTATCTTTTGCAAAATACATCTCTATTAAAAGCAGCAATAGAAAAGTTCTTGATTACAGTTGTATGTATTGGTTTGATATACAGTAAGAGTCAAATGGACAGTTACTTTTATTTTGACAATATGTCTATGGCAGGCTTTCTCTATGTGTGCCAGGTAACAATGCTGCGGCATCACAGAGCCAGAGATGTGCCCAAAATGTTGTTGTAATAAAAATGTTTTTACTAGCCTCAATTACATTTAGATGGTGTTGCTCAAATTCCAATGTGAGTTTCAGAAATCTGATTGGTTAATGGTAAAGTATGTAACCAAGCATTAAAAAATTGACCAATCAGGAACATAGGGTTTTCTGCACACCTATATAAGAGGTGCACTCCGCGCGGAACTCAGATGCCATCGCATTAGATGGCTGAAGAAAGAAGGGCTGGCAACATCGGCTCCGTGAGGCCGGCGTGCCAGCGGGCTCACTGTCGGCCGCGGTGAGTCTGCCTGGCATTGGCGTCCTGAGTGGGGTGGTGTGTCACCAGTCCAAAGACGTTGCGACGGATCAAGATGCTGGCAACATGGCCTCGTTGAGTCACGGCGCCCCAGCCGGGGGTACCCCTGTTGGCCGCAGGGGTAACCTCTCGGGGTTGGCGGCCTCAGCAGAGCTGGTGTGCCGGGACTGAAGAAAGAAGACGCCGCCCCAGCGCTCACTGGGGTCCCAGTTCGGGCTGCGTGACCCCCGCCAAAGGCACTTCTCAGTGGCCGGCAAGGGCGGGGGAAGGGGAGTCCCGGTTCGAGTGTGGGACCCCTAAGCCCCAAAGGGTCTTGTCAGAGCCGCAAGGGCACTTATAAGTGCCGCAAAAGCCCTTATAGGGCCGGGGAGGGGGGTCCCGGTTCGAGCTGCGGGACCACTTAAGCCCAAAAGGCCCTTCTCAGGGCCCCACTGGAGGGTGCCTCCACCCCTCCCAGCGGGCCCTTCCTTTCCCTCCCCGCCAGCAGCGGGGCAAGGGGCTTGGAGGGGCTGCTGGGGAGGGGGTGCACGGCAGTGGTTGCCGCGCGGGGGGGCTAGGGCGGGGTGGGAGAATGCCCCACCGCACCCTTTGCAGCGGAGACCACCCGCGAGGTGGGCGTGCCTCCCGGGCGGGTGTGACCACCCGCCGGATCCAGGGCATTCGGCCGTTTTCACCACCCTTAAGGTGGCGTAGTAAAATACCTGGATTAG
This sequence comes from Hymenochirus boettgeri, assembly GCA_019447015.1. Taxonomy (NCBI): domain Eukaryota; kingdom Metazoa; phylum Chordata; class Amphibia; order Anura; family Pipidae; genus Hymenochirus; species Hymenochirus boettgeri. Next base: position 162,480,177 of record CM033473.1, on the reverse strand, counting down.
CCATGCGGAACAATTACCGCCGCTTTATAAATAGAAGCGGCGGTTAACTTATCATAGTCGAGGAAAGTAACGCTTCATTAACTTTTTGTGGTGGTCTCCGGTCATTTATAAATCTGTGGAAAAATGCGATTTTGCCGAAAAATGCTTGGTTTACATACTTTACATTAACCAATCAGATTTTCTGAAACTCCATTGGAATTTGAGCACACCATCTAAATGTAATTGAGGCTAGTAAAAACATTTTTATTACCAACATTTTGGCACATCTCTGGCTCTGTGAATGCCCAGCAGTGTTACCTGGCACACAATATGAGAAAGCCTGCCATAGACATATTGTCAAAATAAAAGTAACTGTCCATTTTGACTCTTACTGTATATCAAACCAATACATACAACTGTAATCAAGAAGCTTTCTATTGCTGCTTTTAATAGAGGATGTATTTTGCAAAAGATACCACCCCAATTTCATGTCAAACATTGTCATATTGTACTATCATTTTTATTGTAACTGAGCTGCCAGGCATGGAAAGCAATTTGGGAATCTCTGGTGCTATTATTTGATTTAATTTTAATTTGTAAATCTCTTGCTACTCAATGTAATATTGGGTTATCGTGGGGTTTTGTGGGCTCTGCATAAGTTTCAAAACTTTTTAGAATTAGCACTGGGTACCTAATGGAATAAACTTTAAGCCAAAGGGAAATTAAAGTTGTCAAACAACATTAAATCCGAAGACAGAACATATTGACACTGCACATTCATATTTCTCTCCTCTCATTTCTGGTCTTATTGTTGAGCTGCTATCGCAGTGGGTAAATGCTGCTTTCGCGATTCAATATCGCGATTGCAAATGTGGGTAAATCCCAGTGATTTACCCACTGCGGGATTTTAACGCCAGACGTTAGTTGGCATTAAAATTCAGCGCTAAAACCAAAACGCAAACCCAATTTTTGCATAACCCATGCATCCGACGCTAATATAGTGCTAAAGTTGCGCTAGCCGGTAGCGAACCAGTTAGTGCAACTTTAACTCCATATATTTGCCCAGCGGGTCTGGGTAAATCAGGCCCAAAAGGTTTCTCTGTTCTAAAAAAAACTATTTCAAAAAATTAATCCAAAACATTTTTTGGATTTTAAATCTGAGAAATCATCATTTGAAGTAACAGCATTACAAGGAAAGACTGTCATACAGTATCAGGGCTATGTACCGAGACCCGCTATCGCAAAGTTAGGTCTTAAAGACCCGTTAATGTCTTAACAGGGATTTATCAACACTTAACGTGACTTTTAGACGTAACTGCCGATGCGTGCGTTATTCACATTAACTTTGCGCGTCTAGACAACGCAAGTAATGTACCAAATTACACCATTAATGCGTGAATGTAACATGATGTTTTAGAGCATTTGTAATGCCACCACAATGATGGTCTTAATCAGACATTAAAAGAAAAAGGCCTATGTAAAGAGAGGCGGTATATGTTGACATTGCTATCATGTGATCTCACTTTATGTGAAGGATGGGACATATATATACATGGGAGCACAGCACTTTATGTTGTTAATATCTACACTTTGAAAATGCGTGTGGACAAGGGGAAAAGAGTACGTTAATCGTACTGAAAAGGTTTAGCATTTGCACATATATTGCACTTTCGTGAGCAATGTTATTTTATGATATACACCATTAGAGATGGTGGTTTGTATGAGGTTTAACACTATATTTATACAATGGTTATAACTGTTATTAACTGGAATTTTTAGCATCTGCACATATATTGCACTTTCGTAAATGTTATTTTAAGTTATACACCATTAGATATATGTCTGTAAGAGGTTTACACTATATTTATACATTGTTTATAACTTTATTACGGAAATGTTTAGCATCTGCACATATATTGCACTTTCGTGAATAATGTTATTTTAACGATATACACCATTAGAGATATGGTCTGTAAGAGGTTTACACTATATTTATACTATGTTTAGTATCGGCACATACATTGCACTTTTGAGAATATATGTTTATTATATACACTATTAGATGTATGTCTGTATTAGTTTAACACTACACTTATGCAATGTTTATAACTTTGGGGTTGTTTATCACTTTTATATGCTGTTTAAAAGGTGGATGCAGCTGACTGGGTGAGTGACATTATTGGAGCCACACCTGAGGATATAAAGGTGGTTTGTAATTATGTGTTCACACTTGAGAAAGGACCTAGACTGTCCGATCATGTTGTGTGTGCACAAAAATGCACGTTTGTTTATAGTAATACCGTGGGGTTGTCTGAGGTTTTTGGTTTGCTCTATACTATACACAATTATTTTGTATCATGTGATCTCACAATCAAGACTGCCCCATTTTGTAATGTCATTGGGTTAACAGACCAATAAGAAATCAACCATATGTGTGTTGCCAAGCAAACATTATTGAGTTACGTTTATATATGCAATGCAAAACTTTTATGTGCATATATATTTATTAATGTATGATCATTATTAACTATAGTGTGTAGTGCTAATACAATTTGTTAACTACTTTTCTAGCCACTACTTATGACCATAAACATTCAAATTGAAATAACAGCAGCAGAATGTTTTAAAGGGGAAGTATGAGTTGTTATTTTTTTGTATTTTAAGTCAATATTGTCAATATACATAAATGGTCTAGGAGTTTATTTTTTATTTAGACTTGTTATTTATAATATTTTTATATTAGAAAATAAAGTTATTTCTATTTTTGGTAGGACACACGTGTTGCAAGAATATATGCTGTCATATTAATTTATAAAATATTACAGTAAATACAGCAAATCTGTCTTGGTCATACGGGTTGGTGACATAGACCACATACTTAGACAAGTGATACCTACATAGCCTTACAATTGGTAAAAAAAATATATATATATATCCCTTATATAATATATTATATCTCCATAGGAGATTGCACTGAATTTTTAGGAGCTACCAATGTGGGGGGGGATAGGATATGGCCTATGAGTAAGAGCATTCCGCTCGAAACGCGTAAGGCCATGTTTTTTGCTGTACATCTGCCTTTTGTCTTGTTTTTGATGTGGTGAATAAATTGTACTTTCACACGACAAAGCTGCAATATTTTTATCTTACCGGAGTGCGCTGCCTTATATTTTCGTTGTGGAGAAGCTCGAGTTGGACTAAGCGAGGGGTCCGGGGCATGCTGCACCTGGCCTAGGCATACGGGTGAGTGAACGATCATATGTGATTATCCTGATCACAAGCTGGAGGATGTTTCGTAGTGATTGATTTCGGGCATATGCACCCGGATCATTTGACTTACTAATGAGTCAGTGTGTATTATTGACAAACACATTTAAATAATCTTAATAGTGTATTTAAGCAGTTCTTTTAGTGCTACAGTGGGGTGGTCTCGGCATTTTTTGTTTACTAGTATGTAGGATATTACACATAGGAAAGGTGTATATGTATGTGTGTACTATCTCACTGTTACCATTTAAATGAGCATCAGAAATGTATATAAAGTATAGCACTGAATATTTAGGTACAACACTAAATATACAAAATACATAAACTTACTTACAGAGCGAGACCCCGATTTCAAAATGGAATGGTCAAATGGTCAGCTTAAACCACACCCCTGGGTCTGCTCCATGTGAAAGGAAGTGTAATCCAAAAAAGTTTCTGTCTGCTACACAGGATGTGAGTGTTTTGTAATGGACATGGACACCAAGGTCCTTATATACACCTCCAGCCTGCAGGTGGTGTCAGTGAGTAATAAAAGACAAGACACCCCTGCTTTCTATGCTAGGAGGAGAGATAGTGAAAGTAGATTGTGGGTGTGTTATTGGAGTGATATGACTCACTGCAACACCAGATCCTGTGTATAAGATCCTGTTACCACCTGTTGGGAGGACAGTATGGACAGACAATTTACCTATTGGATACAAACTCTAAGACAAACAGACAAGTGTACACCAACTTACAAGGACACACAATATACAGGCGGCCTGGTTAATATTCAAAGTGGTGCACCATAGACAGGGGCACCCTGATTACTGCACATGTTATGTGGGAACCTTTTTATGTGTCTGTCTGCTTTGTGCCAAGACCACCAGAGTAACCCACTGTGTGCCATGCTACCCATAATCCTGTTATAAAGCAGTGATCTGGTAAATATTGGTGGCAGCGGTGCTGTAATACCATTTATTCTCCCTGTTTTCTTTGTATATTTGTTCTCTGTATTAAGCTATGGAGGCTGCTACTGATAGTATTGATTTAAATCCTCCTGTCCTTGTACCTGCAGGTGAAATGTCCCAATTAGACTCCGTAGCTCTACCAGGCCCAATTGCCAAACCTATTTTTAAAACTGATCCATTTGATGGGGTAACTAGGGAGTGGACTGATTGGCTAGAACAATTTGAATTGGCAGCCACTATTAATGGTTGGGATGAAGGTGCTCTCTTGCAAGTCCTTAGCCTTTTGCTTAGTGGTAAAGCCAGGCAGGTAAACCAAAGATTTACTGTAATACTGTTCAGAAGTGCTGCTAGTTTGGCCCACAATGGCAGCCAGGTTGCGTACCCCTGCATGCACACAACTCAGCAGGCCTGTGCAAATGTTTAAAATTGTGTTCACAGAAAATTCTGTGTGAATGTTGTTAATTCAGTGTGGGTGTAGTGCACTAAATTTTATTTTAAAACTAGTGAATGCTATTCTATTCCAGTTCAATATTTCTGGACAATATCATCAATCATTTTGGTGGACTTGCAGGAGTATTTTTTTTATCATTGGGGGCAATATTTCTGCCCAACCAAATTGTAATTTGTGCAGAAGTTTACGAATTGATTTAGTATAATTTGGTAAGTCCAAGTTAAATTTAATAACATTCTGCATTGTGTGTGTAAATTCACAGTAATCTAATAGCATGATGCTTGTTTTAGTTGACAGACTTTTAGAGTAATTCATATGACTGTATAATGAAAACCATTTGAAATACTCTGAGCATTGGCTTCCAAACTCTCATGAAGATCACAATCAGCCAAACATATTAACAACATTTTGGTGCTCACACAACAAATCGCTTCGAATTTCTAAAATAAAGTTTATGGACAGCAAAGGGGGTTGAAGCCAAGGAGCAAGCCTGTGTTTTTATATTTAACATCTTCTTTGTTTTTATGAAATGTTTTCCTAAAGTGTCCCTAAACCCCCATACTGCTAGCAGCTGATATAAGTAAAGAAACATGAAAATATAAATTCATTTAAAGAGATTGAGGCAAAGCTTATAAGTTGCGAGCAAACAGGGAGATCCAATAAAAGTTAAGGGGCCTCATTTACCCAGATTTGCAAATTGCTCCAGGCAAATTTGGCTTCCAGTATTTAATATTGGATTTGCACCTTGTGGTAAATCCCAAAAGGAGTTTTACCCCAGCGCCACTTTAAGACCAGCCATTAGATGGTGTTAAATTGTGGATTTAAAAGTGGTGCAAATTCTTTATTAAATACATTGCGCCGGTGGCACGGGTGTCTTTGTGAACCTTGTACAGCCGGTGCAATTATAAGGTTGAACCTGCGCAAACCTTTACAATATTGGTTAGCGCAAGTTTAGCCCCTTTTTTTAGCACAGCATGCCTGGGTAAATGAGGACCCTTTTCATTCAAAATAGTGCTAAATTTGCCCCAACCATTCAGATATGAAGGTTGCCGTAACATAATATTTAAGGTAGAAACCCACATCCCACAGAAACAATCTCCTACAGAGAATTCAAGTTCTTCGCAATAATAATAGTCAGCAAATTTATTTTGATGGAAAGTGGCATGGTTAAGATTGTGGACTTTTTTCATGCCACGGAAACAAAGGGGCGATACTTTCTGATTGCCATTTGGAGTCAGGAAGGAATTACCAAACCCCCCACCCCCCTTGTAGTGTTTTTTGCCTCTCCTGCGATCAGGGTACAAAATTTGAGCTAGATGGACCGTATGTTTTTATTCAAACTCAATTACTACTATATGATTCCTGAAAAGGTATCTCAAAAAACCAGGGGTAAGGATCTAGTAACTTAGCCCGTATCATAATTGTTTTTTAGGGTAGGAGGGTGTTGAAAAGAGTATAATTTCCTGTTATGCTTACCGCATTAGTGAAGACCTTTATTGTAATTCACAATGTAACTGGGTAAAGCTGTACACTATTTACAGTGATGGTTGCACAAAGATGTAGAAAACTCTGATCTACATTGTTTACTATTATAAATTGTGATGTCATTAGAAATATTGTTATTTATTAGAAATTAATAGGAGAGGGAGCTAGGCTTGGGGAAAAAAAGCTCAAGTTGGTGGTATGTCAACCTCTTATAATTAAATTAACTATTCTGGAACTGCTTACTAGAGATGGACTCAGAACCGAACTGAACCTGAGTTTGACCTGAACTTGAAACTTCTAGAACTTTCCGAACTACGAACTAGTTTGGATTTCCAAACTCGAACTGTTTTCGATAATTTGCTTACCCTTACTACTAGAACGATCATTCGGTAACTCTCAAATGTATCATTCGATTTCAGTAACCCTTAAATGTATCGTTAGATTTTCGGTAACCCTTAAATGTATCGTTAGATTTTCGGTAACCCTTGAATGTATTGTTTGATTTTGGTAACCCTCGAATCTACCGCTTGATTTTCGGTAACTTTTGAATGTATCGTTCTGTAACCCTCAAATTGGTGATAAACCTCAAATGTAGCATGCGGAAACTTGACAATTGCCCGATCATGAGGAAAGTTAGTGTTTAAACAAGTTTTGGTGTTCCCCAGACCATTTCCCATGTCCCAGAGCCATTTAAAGTAAGTTACCATTGCTATATTAACTGAATTTAATCAGAACTTTTCAAACAATTCGATTCCCATTGACTTAAATGGGTAAACTTAACTGTTACATTAACTCTTAAAGACATTGTTATTCTAGTCAAGTGAGGTGCTCTCCTTATGTTGAATTATCTTCATATTTTAAATAAGATTAAGACTGCCAATGCATCTTGCACATCATATTTTAACACTAACAAATATTCTTTCTTATTAACCACACCGATGCCTCCAATTATGTTAACAATTTCAGCAAATTCCTTTTAGCTATGAAAAGCATATCGGGCAGCATGGTGGCTCAGTGGTTATCACTGATGCCTTGCAGCCAGAAAGTCCTGAGTTCAAATCCTCCCTTGGACACATCTGCAAAGAGTTTGTATGTTCTCCCTGTGCTTGCGTGTATTTCCTCCGGGCTTTCCGGTTTCCCCCACAATCATAAAGACATACTGATAGGTTGTATGTGTCAAATAAATGTTCTTAGATTGTAAGCACTCAGGACGCTCCAATGCCTATGCAGACTCACCCGGCGGCCGACCGAGGTGAGCCCGCTGGTCACCGCCGGCCTCAGCGGAGCGATGTTGCAGCCGCTTCTTCTTCAGCCTCTAATCGTATGGCATCTGGTTCACGCAGTTCGGAGTGCACCTCTTTTAATAGTGTGGCAGAAAACCTAATTGTTCCTGATTGGTCAATTTTTTAATGCTGTGGTTTCATACTACTTTACATTAACAACATCATATTTTCTGAACTCCTTGTGGAATTTGAGCACAAGCCATATAAATGTAATTGAGGCTTAGTAAAAAACATTTTTATTACCAACATTTTGGCACATTCTCTGGCTCTGGGAATGCCCAGCCAGTGTTACTGCACCAATATGAGAAAGCCTGCCATAGACATATTGTCATAAATAAAAGTAACTGTCCATTATTGACTCTACTGTAATCAAACCAATACATAAACTGAATCAAGAAGCTTTCTAATTGCCTGCTTTCTATATAGAGGATGTATTGTTGCAAAAGGTCCAACTACCACCCAATTTCATGTCAAACTTGTCATTTGTACTATCATTTTTATTGTAAACTGAGCTGCCAGGCAATGGAAAGCAATTTGGGAATCATCGGTGACTATTTATTGATTAATTTTAATTTTAAATCTCTGCTACTCAATTGTAAATTGGGGTGATCGTGGGGTTTTGTTGGCCTCTGCACCTACTTTCAAAACTTTTTAGATGTAGCGACTGGGACCTCTAATGAATAAACTTTAAAAGCCAAAGGAATTCAAGTTGCTCAACAAACATAAATCCGAAGACAGAACATATGGACACTGCACATTCATATTTCTCTCCTCTCATTTCGCTTAATTGTTTGAGCTGCTATCGCGTGGTGTAAATGCTGCCTTTCCGCGATTCAATCTCGCGATTGCAAATGTGGGTAAATCCATGATTTATCCCACGCTGCGGGATTTTACTAAACGCCAGACGTTAGTGGCATTAACAATTCAGCGCCTAAAAAACCAAAACGCAAACACCAATTTTTTGCATAACCCATGCATTCCGACGCTAATATAGTGCTAAGTTGCGCTAACTAGCCGGTAGCGAACCACGTTTAGTGCAACTTAACTCCATAATTTGCCCAGAGGGGTCTGGGTTAAACCAGGCCACAAAAGGTTTCTCCTTCGTTTCGAAAAAAAAAACTATTTCAAAAAATAATTAATCCAAAACATTTTTGGGATTTTTAAATCTGAAAATCTCATGTTAAGTAACAGCACTTACAAGGAAAGACACTGTCATACAGTATCAGGCTATGTACCGAGACCCGCTATCGCAAAAGTTAGGTCTTAAAGACCCGTTTAATGTCTTAACAGGGATTTATCAACACTAACGTGACTTTTAGACGTAACTGCCGATGCGTGCGTTATTCACATTAACTTTGGCGGTCTAGACACAGCAGTAATGTACCAAATGTGAACACCATTAATGCGTGAATGTACATGATGTTTAGAGCATTTGTAATGCACCACAATGATGAGTCCTTAAGACAGACATTAAAAGAAAAAGTGCTATGTAAAGAGAGGCGGGTATATATGTTGACATTGCTAGTCAGTGATCTCACTTTATGTGAAGGATGGGACATATATATACATGGGAGCACAGCACTTATGTTGTATATACTACACTTTGAAAATGCGTGTGGACAAGGGGAAAAGAGTACGTTAATCGTACTGAAAAGGTTAGCATTTGCACATATATTGCACTTTCGTGAGCAATGTTATTTTATGATACACCATTAGAGATGGGTGTGGTTTGTATATGAGGTTTAACACTATATTTATACAATGGTTATAACTGGTTATTTACTGGAATTTTTAGCATCTGCACATATATTGCACTTTCGTAAATGTTATTTTAAGTTATACACCATTAGATATATTGTCTGTAAGAGGTTTACACTATTTATACATTGTTTTAACTGTTATTACTGGAAATGTTTAGCATCTGCACATATATTGCACTTTCGTGAATAATGTTATTTTAACGATATACACCATTAGAGATATGGTCTGTAAGAGGTTTACACTTATTTATACTATGTTTAGTATCGGCACATATCATTGCACTTTTGAGAATAATATTGTTTATTATATACACTATTAGATGTATGTTCTCGTATTAGTTTAACACTACATTATGCAATGTTTATAACTTGGGGTTGTTTTATCACTTTTATACATGCTGTTTAAAAGGTGGATGCAGCTGACTGGGTGAGTGACATTATTGGAGCCACAACTCTGAGGATATAAAAGGTGGTTTTGTAATTATGTGTTCACACTTGAGAAGGACCTAGACTGTCCGTCATGTTGTGGTGTGCACAATAAATGCACGTTTGTTTATAGTAATACCTGTGGGGTTGTCTGAGGTTTTGGTTTGCTCTATACTATACACATTTATTTTGTATCATGTGATCTCACAATCAAGACTGCCCCATTTTGTAATGTCATTGGTTAACACAGACCAATAAGAAATCAACCATGCATGTGTGTTGCAAGCAAACATTTATTGATGTTACGTTATATATGCAATGCAAAACTTTTATGCTGCATATATATTTATTAATGTATGATCATTATTAACTATAGTGTGTAAGTGCTAATACAATTTGTTAACTACTTTTCTAAGCCACTACTTATGACCATAAACATTCAAATTGAAATAACAGACAGCAGAATGTTTTTAAAGGGGAAGTAGAGTTTGTTATTTTTTTGTATTTTACGTCAATATTGTCAATATACAATAATGGTCTAGGGAGTTTATCTTTTTATTTAGACTTGTTATTTATTAATATTTTTATATTAGAAAATAAGTTATTTCTATTTTGGTAGGACACGTTGTGTTGCAAGAATATATGCTGTCATATAATTATAAAATATACACTTAATACGAAATCTGTCTTGGTCATACGGGTTGGTGACATAACCAACCATACTTAGACAAGTCGATACCTACATAGCCTACAATGGTAAAAAAAATATATATATATATCCCTTATATAAATATATTATATCTCCATAGGAGATTGCACTGAATTTTTAGGAGCTACCAATGTGGGGGGGTAGGATAGGCCTATGAGTAAGAGCATTCCGCTCGAAACGCGTAAGGCCATGTTTTTTTGCTGTGACATCTGCCTTTTTGTCTTGTTTTTGATGTGGTGAATAAATTGTACTTTCATTCAACGACAAAGCTGCAATATTTTTTATCTTACCGGAGTGCGCTGCCTTATATTTTCGTTGTGGAGAAGCTCGAGTTGGACTAAGCGAGGGGTCCGGGGCATGCCTGCACCTGGCCACCTAGGCATACGGGTGAGTGAACGATCATATGTGATTATCCTGATCACAAGCTGGAGGATGTTTCGTAGTGATTGATTTCGGGCATATGCACCCGGATCATTTGACTTACTAAGTGAGTCAGTGTGTATTATTGACAAACACATTTAATAATCTTAATAGTGTTATTTAAGCAACGTTCTTTTAGTGCTACAGTGGGTGGTCTCGGCTATTTTTTGTTTACTATTGTAGGATATTACACATAGGAAAGGTGTATATGTATGTGTGTACTATCTCACTGTTACCATTTAAATGAGCATCAGAAATGTATATAAAGTATAGCACTGAACTTATATTAGGTACAACACTAAATATACAAATACATAAACTTACTTACAGAGCTGAGACCCCGATTTCAAAATGGAATGGTCAAATGGTCAGCTTAAACCACACCCCTGGGTCTGCTCCATGTGAAAGGAAGTGTAATCCAAAAAGTTTCTGTCTGCTACACAGGATGTGAGTGTTTTTGTAATGGACATGTACACCAAGGCTCCTTTATACACCTCCAGCCTGCAGGTGGTGTCAGTGAGTAATAAAAGACAAGACACCCCTGCTTTCTATGCTAGGAGGAGAGATAGTGAAAGTAGATTGTGGTGTGTTACTTTGGAGTGATATTGACTCACTGCAACACCAGATCCTGTGTATAAGATCCTGTTACCACCTGTTGGGAGGACAGTATGGACAGACAATTACCTTATTGGATACAAACTCTAAGACAACAGACAAGTGTACACCAACTTACAAGGACACACAATATACAGGCCTGGTTAATATTCAAAGTGGTGCACCATAGACAGGGGCACCCCTGATTACTGCACATGTTATGTGGGGAACCTTTTTATGTGCTCTGTCTGCTTTGTGCCAGACCACCAGAGTAACCCACTGTGTGCCATGCTACCCATAATCCTGTTATAAAGCAGTGATCTGGTAAATATTGGTGGCAGCGGTGCTGGTAATACCATTTATTCTCCCTGTTTTCTTTGTATATTTGTTCTCTGTATTAAGCTATGGAGGCTGCTACTGATAGTATTGATTAAATCCTCCTGCCCTTGTACCTGCAGGTGAAATGTCCCAATTAGACTCCGTAGCTCTACCAGGCCCAATTGCCCAAACCTATTTTTTAAAACTGATCCATTGATGGGTAACTAGGGAGTGGACTGATTGGCTAGACAATTTGAATGGCAGCCACTATTAATGGTTGGGATGAAGGTGCTCTCTTGCAAGTCCTTAGCCTTTTGCTTAGTGGTAAGCCAGGCAGGTAACCAAAGATTTACTGTAATACTGTTCAGAGGCTGCCTAGTTTTGGCCCACAATGGCAGCCAGGTTGCGTACCCTGCTCAGATTTGTGCTGTATGCATCACAACTCAGCAGGCCTGTGCAAATGTTTAAAATTGTGTTCACAGAAATTCTGTGTGTGAATGTTGTTAATTCAGTGTGGGTGTAGTGACTAAATTTTATTTTAAAACTAGTGAATGCTATTCTATTCCAGTTCAATATTTTCTGGACAATATCATCAATCATTTGGTGGACTTGCAGGAGTATTTTTTTTATCATTGGGGGCAATTTTCTACCCAACCAAATTGTAATTTGTGCAGAAGTTTACGAATTGATTATATAATTTGGTAAGTCCAAGTTTAAATTTAATAACATTCTGCATTGTGTGTGTAAATACAGTAATCTAATAGCATGATGCTTGTTTTAGTTGACAGACTTTTAGAGTAATTCATATGACTGTATAAATGAAAAACCATTTGAAATACTCGAGCATTGGCTTCCAAACTCTCATGAAGATCACAATAGCCAAACATATTAACAACATTTTGGTGTGCTCACACAACAAATCGCTTCGAATTTCTAAAATAAAGTTTATGGACAGCAAAGGGGGTTGAAGCCAAGAGCAAGCCTGTGTTTTATATTTAACATTTCTTTGTTTTTATGAAATGTTTTCCTAAAGTGTCCCTAAACCCCCATACTGCTAGCAGCTGATATAAGTAAAGAACATGAAAATATAAATTCATTTAAAGAGATTGAGGCAAAGCTTATAAGTTGCCATGTTACAGGGAGATCCAATAAAAGTTAAGGGCCTCATTTACCCAGATTTGCAAATTGCTCCAGGCAAATTTGGCTTCCAGTATTTAATATTGGATTGCACCTTGTGGTAAATCCCAAAAGGAGTTTTACCCCAGCGCCACTTTAAGACCAGCCATTAGATGGTTTAAATGTGGATTTAAAAGTGGTGCAAATTCTTTATTAAATACATTGCGCCGTGGCACGGGTGTCTTTGTGAACTTGTACAGCCGGTGCAATTATAAGGTTGAACCTGCGCAAACCTTTACAATATTGGTTAGCGCAAGTTTAGCCCCTTTTTTAGCACAGCATGCCTGGGTAAATGAGGACCCTTTTCATTCAAAATAGTGCTAAATTTGCCCCAACCATTCAGATATGAAGGTTGCCGTAACATAATATTTAAGGTAGAAACCCACATCCCACAGAAAACAATCTCCTACAGAGAATTCAAGTTCTTCGCAATATAATAGTCAGCAAATTTATTTTGATGGAAAGTGGCAGGTTAAGATTGTGGACTTTTTTCATGCCACGGAAACAAAGGGGCGATACTTTCTGATTGCCATTTGGAGTCAGGAAGGAATTACCAACCCCCCACCCCCCTTTTAGTTGTTTTTTTGCCTTCCCTCGATCAGGGTACAAAATTTGAGCTAGATGGACGTATGTTTTTTATTCAACTCAATTACTACTATATGATTCCTGAAAAGGTATCTCAAAAAACCAGGGGTAAGGATCTAGTAACTTAGCCCGTATCATAATTGTTTTTTAGGGTAGGAGGGTGTTGAAAAGAGTATAATTTCCTGTTATGCTTACCGCATTAGTGAAGACCTTTATATGTAATTCACAATGTAACTGGGTAAAGCTGTACACTATTTACAGTGATGGTTGCACAAAGATGTAGAACTCTGATCTACATTGTTTACTATTATAAATGTGATTCATTTAGAAATATTGTTTTTATTAGAAATTAATAGGAGAGGGAGCTAGGCTTGGGGAAAAAAAGCTCAAGTTGGTGGTATGTCAACCTCTTATAATTAAATAACTATTCTGGAACTGCTTACTAGAGAGGACTCAGAACCGAACTGAACCTGAGTTTGACCTGAACTTGAAACTTCTAGAACTTTCCGAACTACGAACTAGTTTGGATTTCCAAACTCGAACTGTTTTCGAAATTTGCTTACCCTTACTACTAGAACGATCATTCGGTAACTCTCAAATGTATCATTCGATTTCAGTAACCTTAATGTATCGTTAGATTTTCGGTAACCTTAAATGTATCGTTAGATTTTCGGTAACCCTTGAATGTATTGTTTGATTTTGGTAACCCTCGAATCTACCGCTTGATTTTCGGTAACTTTTGAATGTATCGTTCTGTAACCCCAAATTGGTGATAAACCTCAAATGAGCATGCGGAAACTTGACAATTGCCCGATCATGAGGAAAGTTAGTGTTTAAACAAGTTTTGGTGTTCCCCAGACCATTTCCCATGTCCCAGAGCCATTTAAAGTAAGTTACCATTGCTATATTAAACTGAATTTAATCAGAACTTTCAAACAATTCGATTCCCATTGACTTAAATGGGTAAACTTAACTGTACATTAACTCTTAAAGACATTGTTATTCTAGTCAAGTGAGGTGCTCTCCTTATGTTGAATTATCTTCATATTTTAAATAAGATTAAGACTGCCAATGCATCTTGCACATCATATTTTTAACACTAACAAATTCTTTCTTATTAACCACCCCGATTGCCTCCAATTATGTTAACATTTCAGCAAATTCCTTTTAGCTATGAAAAGCATATCGGGCAGCATGGTGGCTCAGTGGTTATCACTGATGCCTTGCAGCCAGAAAGTCCTGAGTTCAAATCCTCCCTTGGACACATCTGCAAAGAGTTTGTATGTTCTCCCTGTGCTTGCGTGTATTTCCTCCGGGCTTTCCGGTTTCCCCCACAATCATAAAGACATACTGATAGGTTGTATGTGTCAAATAAATGTTCTTAGATTGTAAGGGCCTGATGTGAATGCCTACATTTAATTGTTAAGTGCTACAGAAGATGCTGACGCTATATAAATCCACAATAATAATAATATAAAAAAGCAGATAGGTAAACGTTTTCCCTTCTTTATTGCCTATAAAGTAAATCTTGACCAAAGGTATGCCTAGTGTCTAACAATACAGAAAGCCCTGGAGTTAATGTAAACATGTTCAGTGTGATTCACAGAGGAAGAAAGAATGTTCTCCCTGTCCTAAAGTAACAGGGGAGTAAAACTAAAATGAAATGTAACTAGAGGGCTTTCTATAATAAGAGATTTAATAAACTTTAACAGATATGCACGTATGTGTGCATAGTTTATTCGTATAGTGCCACTTTGGGGCGCAGTGCTTAAGCCTTGCCACAAGTGGAAAGGAGGTCCCTGCTTCATAGAGCTTACAATCTAGTTAGACATACCGTATATACTCGAGTATAAACCGAGTTTTTCAGGCTGTAAAATCAGCCTGAAAACTTGGACTCGGTTTATACTCGAGTCACTACTTACTTTAGCACTCCGGCAGCCACACGATCATTCCCTGTACTGGCGGTGCCGGCCGACGTCACTGCCCGGCGCCAATTAGTGACGTCAGCTGGCGCGCCCTAACGGTGAAGAGCGCGCGAGGCTGGAATGGAGAGGACGCCGGAACTTACCTGATCGCCGCTGCCGGGAATGCTGATCTTCAATGCTGGCACACGGCACAAGTCCCAACAGAACCCCAAGTTACTGATGGAAGAGCCCACAGTACAAACTGAACTGGGTGGGAGGGTGAGGTGGCATTCAAGAGTTTTTTGGAAACTAAACTCCCAGCATGCTTTTTTAGCTGGGAGTTGTAGTTTCCAAACCTCGTGTAGGCCAAGTTTCTACCCTCGGTTTATACTCGAGTCAACAACTTTTATTAGATTTTTTAGGTGAAATTGGGCACCTCGGTTTATACTCGGGTCGGTTTATACTCGAGTATATACGGTATATTTACTTCTACATTTCGGCATACAATTTCCCAATAATGGAATTTGCCTATTGTCTAGCATGTTTATATGTCGAAAATGACTGACCTCAACACCCATAAACCATTATTGCCATTTGCTGAGGGATCAGTGGGTCTCAGGTTTAGGAACTGGAACAAGGTACAGGGTCTGAATGAACCATATCAAGGGATGCAAAGTGAAAACTACAAACTGAGCAAGAGGATTGTGGCCCTGTGTTTCAGTCAGTGTGATCTCCACAATGAATGACCATCCCCATGAAGTGAAATTACACTTTGTGACTTACATAACAAAGGAGTTAAATATGGCAAGCATTTTACTACATAATAGAAATACAAAAGTCAGAATTAATGCTGTTTAAAGGGCATCTTCATCCTTAAAACAAAAAAATTGTCAGTTACCTGCCCCCAACCAAACTGTTTGGGTTTGTTTGCATTTTATTACCACAAACACACACACACAGTCAATTAAGGCTGTGACTGCTGATCACAACCAATGATTTGACTGCTGTTTCACCTGCTGCCTTCTCTGCACATGCTCAAGCTTATATAAATCTCTTTAAACAGAGGGAGAAGGCAGATACATTTTCTTGAATGGTATAAAACATATAATTGAATATCTGGTTACAAATGTCTGTAATAAACTGGTAAAAATTGAAGTTGGGTTTGCAGCAGATAACTAGGCAAGTCACCCGTGTTTTGTTTCAAGGGTAGACATGCTCTTTAAATACAATCAATTAGTCTATAATCGGTGGGGCCATAATAATTACATTTATCAATGGTCCCCTCCAATCAACATGAACCTTACCCATAATGCTACCTATATAAAGGACACATATCAGGTACACACACAGCAAGGGGTAGTTTTAATTAATGATAATTGCATTTATTAATAGTCCCCTCCAATCAACATGAACCTTGCCCATAATCTTCCCTGTATAAAGGACACATATTAAATACACACACAGCAAGGGGGAAGTCATAATAAATGATAATTGCATTTTTTAATAATCTCCTCAAATCGCCAATTTCACAGGTGGCAGCAGGGAAAGTGACACTGGTGGTAAAAGAAAAAGTTGTACTGAAAGTAACAGGGAAAGTGACATTAGCGTTGGTAATAACAGGCAACATAACTTTAAAAGCCTGGAAGTGCAGCAAGCCAAAAAAACAGTAAAACCAGTTTCCCACTGAACTTACTCTGGTGCCCACACAGGCACACATTACTGGTATTTACTGCTGGGAAGTACCTTTCACGGAATGACCAATCCCCATAAAAGTATGAGGAGGTCGATTAGTTAAATGTTTTTGTGAATTGTTGACAATTACCAACAGATTCCAATGGAATTTGCCATGAGAGACACATGTACATCACCAGCCTAATAGTCAGAAGGAGGATGGAAATCTCCTTTAAGAACTTATGAAATAAAAAAGAGGAAAAGCAGAATTGTCTAGAGACACATATAAAAAAGGAAAATAAACGTATTATTATTAAAGTTAGGTTTCTAGAATAAACCTTACTATATTGAAGGTTGTATTCCTTAGATTTCTTCTTTCCGAAATAATAACAACAGTGAAAGTTTGTATTCTCACAATGTTTACAAAATGTGTATATTTGAGTTGTTTGTCTAACAATTATGTAAGTATAGAAGTTCAAAAAAGCGACATTAGATTACTTGTGTGGATATATTTTATTGCTTCCTTCCTATTGCAATCCTATAAAATTCACTCTCTATAATCTCTTAGTTAAACCATTTCTATGATATTTTCCTCTAAGTCAGCTGTTTTTTTCTATCCAGTTTGTATGGAGTATCTTTCTCATTCTGAATACCATTTCACAGTAACACAGCTGAGCAAAATTATATATAATGTCATGTTAATTATTTCAGTCTCGAAATATTTTATTGCAGTTTTTCAGACATCGTTTGTTTCCAGTAATGTGCTAAACACATTTTTGAAAACATATAAAGAGAATCAAACTGGCAGAAAACTGAAAACACAGATATAAAGACACAGATGGTGACAGAATATAAATACCACATTTCCCAAACATATTGAAAATTAATTAGCATATATTCAATTATCCCGACATGCACTCGTTTTAATTTTCTGAAATTCACTTACCCTGCTCCATGTATCCCACAACTTACTGTTAAAGGGAATGTCCAATCACCAACATTTCATATAAGTAAAGCACCCCTCCCCAACCCAAGCTCATAATACACCTCCCCAAGATCATCTAAAAGAAGTTATTATTATATATAAAATAGAACCCCAGGTTATCTACTAAGATTGTAAATATCACTTAAAAACATAAAACAACAACCAGTTTCTCTTAAGGACATTTTGCAAAATGGTACGATCTAAAGGGTAGGCTCAAAGGGATCACAGTGTCTGCAGTCCAGTGTTGGATTGAGCTTCCGGAGCCTACCAGGGAATTTAAATGGCAAGTCCAGCCCTAAAATGAAAACTTACATACAGGTAAATCACCCCCCAAAACCCTAAACGGTAATAGTTTGAAATCTGAAATATATAAGGGATAATGCGCCCCTTACAGTGTAATATAAGGATATTACGCCACCGAGGAGTTCCCTGACCATATAGAAGCACGAGGCCGTAGGCCGAGAGAGTGCTTGTATACACGGACGGGAACTCCGGGTGGCGTAATGTCCTTATATTATAATGTGAAGGGGCAGTATTTCTTAAATACATATATCGGATTCCTTCACACCCATTCACATTTTAAATTCTAGCCTTGTCCTATTTCCACCTTATATCCCCCAAGCTACCTTCTGTAACCTAAACCCAGTAGAAAGAACATCCAGCCCAGCATCTATGCGGTTAAACAAATCTTGTGGAGGAGGAGAGAGAAGATTGGTTATGAAGTGACAGGAAGCAGCTCCAGCAGGTTCTGTTAGTGAAGTTAAACAGGCAAAAAATGCTGAGTCATTGCCAGCATGAACACTGGAATGGGCAGAGTAGTGGGATTAATAAGAAATGAGTCACTTAGTGACATAGTGAGTGATTTTATAAGGATATACCACAGCAGCTCCATTATAAAATATCACACTTATGTATATAAAAGTCTAACCTGAAATCCTGCACAATGTCCTGTTTCCCCTGTTTCTACTTCCTGGTTCTTCCAGTTAGCAACTGTCGTTGGGATTTGACAGTTGACATCACAGCCAATAACTGAATGTTAATCCCCTGTCTGCCTCTTTGAGAGCAGCCGCAGGCTCAGTACAGGTTTCTAAATTGCTCAGTTTCCTTTAAGGCTAGGGGCCCACGAGGGGCCCACGAGGAAGAATTAAGGGACCAACTCAATATTTCAATCATTTACATACGTCATCTGTTTTATTAACTTGCTGTGTGTTAATTGCCCTTGACCCTGTATTTAAGGCTTAACACTCTGCTTTAAAAAAAAAAACCATTTAAACATCAAATCAAAAAATGACTTTAAAACTCTTTTTGTAAAGTATTTTTATGCTTCAAAACACACATCAAATTACATTACCGGTAAATCTAATTTACTAACAGAAATTTCAGGCCAACTGACCGTTATTTCAGAATTTTGGTCCATTGGTCCAAAATACTGGCCTGGTACTTTAGTAAGCCCTACCGTCTGGTGTCTGTCATTCTTTCTTCTAAATCAGATGGTCTGGACTGCTGAAACACTATAAAAGTTGCTAATACATATTAAACAAACTGAGGATTTTAACTCAAATGTGTCTTTTCCCTTATATGTCAAAAACATTCAATGTTTGGGAAAAACAAATCATGGAGAAGCAATGCAACAGCAGAGAAAGAACCATAGACACTAGTGTACATAGAGCTGAAGGAAATGATGAAGGGTGAATTTATTATTAAACAGTCACTAAAACTGACAATTCTTAACATAAAAATATTCATGTTCAAATAATATAATTAGCTCTTCAGCTATAAAAAAACTGGAGGACTATACTGTACATCCAACTTCATCCTCACCCTGGGTACTATTCATGGGTGGATGGTGGGGTTTCTTGGTTCTTGGTATACTTGTCCTTCAATTGACCAAACCTAATAATCACATTATCCAAACTGGATTATACCTAACCCTATACTGCATCCTACCCATGTTGCTATATAAGATATTTCCCATAAGGTCTTGGTTTTTAGGTCAATTTGTTTAGTCAATGTATATAGTTATAGTGTATATAGTGCATTTGTTATAGTACATTAGTCATAGTGTATATAGTGCATTACTTATAGTGTATATAATGCATTGGTTATAGTGTATATAGTGCATTAGTTATGGTGTATATTCTGCATTAATTATAGTGTATATAGTGTATTAGTTATAGTGTATATAGTGCATTACTTATAGTGTATATAGTGCATTAATTATAGTGTATATAGTGCATTAGTTATGGTGTATATTGTGCATTAATTACAGTGTATATAGTGCATAAGTTATAGTCTATATAGTGCATAAGTTATATTGTATATAGTGCATAAGCTATAGTTTATATAGTGCATTAGTTATAGTGTATATAATGCATTAGTTATGGTGTATATAGTGCATTAGTTATGCTGTGTATAGTGCATTGTCTATATTTTGTTTTTTACAGATATTGAAATGTCTGCCTAGACTCGTTTATAGTCCTGGTTTGGTAAGCCCTAGTTTAAGTGGTGGTAGTTTTTCCATTTAATATGGCAGATCATATATTGTTGAACCATTTCCTATGTTTCCCATTTTGCCTTTTTAGGATTCCCATGGAACAACATGGACTATATTTGATCTATATATGGACTATTTATGGACCTATGGACTACGCTGGTAGACCCTATTGGCAGTACAACATGGACTATGCCTCAATGGACTCTATTGCTTTTGAAATGTGGTGAACTCTTTCATGAGTGGGTGGGACTACAGGTTTTTTATTCACAACCTGCCACTTGGGGGTGGAAATGTTTTATTATGTCACTTCCTGTTGTATGATGTCACTTTCTGAGAGACACCTTTATAGGTGTGCCCCAATGGTTACTTGTTACACTTAATAAAGGGTGTTTGGACCTGAAACATGTCGTGTACCAATAAATAGCACTGTCAGCATTAAAGCTCTTTGGTTCCAGTCCTCCTTCATTTTTTTATTGTCATATTTAGTGCTCCGGACAGAAGTATGCTGGAACCAACCTTGCCTGCAGTGTCAGGACACTCTGCATTTTGAATATTCTCTCCTGTCTACCTGACATTGCAGCCTGCTCCTGAAGCATGATAGAGGCACAAACCTCAACTCCTAGATACATCAACGCTTCACATACCCTAGCATATTCAGAGGATGACATCACTCGCATCCTAAACAAGGTTGCAGCCATAGACCTTAATTTTGGTGATTCCACGACAACATCCACTAATGAACTTTGTCGCCAATTACTGAATCTACAGAAAAGGGAAATAGGAATTACCCTCCATATCTCTATACTGGTAGATTATGTTAAGCATAAACGCATACCACGTGGCTTACACTTAGATATCAAACCCAATATTGGCTTGGAAGACAAGGACTTCCAAGCCATACTCAACAAATGTAGCTTTGATCTCATGCTCCTGAGCATTGACCGCCTGACTGATAAAGTTAACCCAATCGGATCGGAGAAGCACTAAAGAACAAATCACACAGACAACTGGTAAAAATCGAGCTAAGCAAATCTTTCAAGAGGTCTCCAAGGTCATAGATAAATACAAAGATATACTACTGGCCGGCCCATAAGACCGCCAAAACCCAGACAGACACAGAAGATTGGGTGTATACCTGGAAAGAGGAAAAGCCGAGATTGAGAAGTGACCACTGGGAACAGAAAGCAGACCGTCAATACCAATCATACTCTGCACGCCAGTGCTCTGGCTCTAGGACTGGTGCAGCAGAGACATCGCAAGAGAACCTGGGATGTGACATCATCAGGGCATGCAGAGCAACGTGCAGATACTCCTCCAGCTCCACGCGCTACATACCACCCACAAAATATTGAAGAATGTGCTGGCAATCTTCCCACAGACACTCTTTTTTTAGGAGAAGATTGGTTAGCGACAGGCACCCAGCCCAAGATATGCACACAGGAGCAGAACAACCCTGTAAATACTTACCAGCTGAGACAGAGACACCCACGCAGGTACAGTCCTTGGTTTCTGCTTATAAACTATCTGAGGCTGAGGTGTCTATCCTCAACAAGGATTTGGGCTTTTTACATGAATATTCACATGATTTTGTTGAATGGGAAATTACATTTTTTTAATTTATTTGTAAACTTAAATTGCAAATGTTCTTTGATAATAGTCCTGATAATGCATACAATAAGGAATGTTGTGAGGTTAGCCTTAAGAAACCTAGCATGTTTACCCCAAACATTGATAACATTAACCTTAATGCATTTACTGACATGGTTATTCACCAGGTCAAAAAAACTTGGACACTACAAACCCAGAAACGTGCACATAATATCACGAACATGGAGTCCAAAGCTATTTCTAGACTTAAGGGCAATAAGGACATTATTATGCGCCCCGCAGATAAAGGGGCGCTATTGTTGTCATGAACCAAACTGATTACATTAAAGAAGCCCAACGTCAGCGTTCTGTTCCAGGCCACTACTCCATACCACATAACCCCATGTGGGCTATTAAAACAGAATTAGATCTCATGGTCCATGAGGCCTTCCTTAATGGTGTTATTTCTAAAGATACTCAGGAATTCCTCCATACTCCCTTTCCTCGTACACCAGTCCTATACATACTACCAAAGATCCATAAGACTACTGATAACCCCCTGGGCTCTTCTTGAAACTAACATACCACATAATCTCCTTTACTTCCTATTGGATAAGTTATGGTGTATATAGTGCATTAGTTATGGTCTATATAGTGCATTAGTAATGGTGCATATAGTGCATTAGTTATGGTGTATATAGTGCATTAGTTATGGTGTATATAGGTTATAGTGCATATTATGGTTTGTTTCGTGCCCGTTATGGTTAATAGTGCATTAGTTATGGTGTATATAGTGCATTAAGTTACGGTGTATATAGTCAGAGTTATGGTGTATATAGTGCAGTATTATGGTGTATATAGTCTTAGTTTCTTTATTGTATATAGTTTGGGTCATCTCGTGATTTCGTTATGTTGTATAACATAGTTAGTTTATATAGTGATGTAGTCTATATGGTTAGGTAGGTTGATATATAGTTGCATAGTTTCTAGGTGTTTATAGTGCATTAGTTATGGTGTGGAATTAGTGCATGATGTATTAGGATTGTATGGTTGTATATAGTGCGCTTAGGTAATAGTGCATAGTAAAGTGCTTTAAGTGCTTAGTAGATGTGATAAAGTTTATAGTGTATATATGTTGGGATAATGTGATGAAAATGTGGATTATAACAGCTATTTAGCCAATTATGTCACTTTTGTTCTTTTGTTACAAGTTTTCAGGCCAAGGCAATTTTCGCTGGGTAAATGTAAAGCTCTGTAAACATTAACCTGTTACTTCTAGCCTTTTAAATCAACTTGTTCAAGTGGTGGGGGGGAATCACACTTAGCTATGTTACATTAGTCTAGCATTATGGCTGTACCAAATGTATCAATTTAATAGGTACATAGTGCAGTAAATGGGAGCCCCAGGCCTTACTGAAACATTTATAACTACTAAGACTACTGTTGAAAATGAATATTTTAACTCTTACATGATTCTGAAGAAATATAAATAACACAGGTTTTGTTGGGAGAGATATTCTGACGTAATATTAAGGAGCGCTTGTTAGACGCTGCAAGAAAAGTAGATGCTGCTTTCTGTTGGGCTTGGCTGTAGCGAGGAAATTTTATAATATTTGGAAAATATAACTTAATGAATTTTAAAAAAAAAAATTGAATCGAAGTAATTCTTGTATTGTATGTACGAAGTGTAATTTTGGTGATTTTGATTTTTGTTACTAATCACACTGCCCAACACAGAATAACGGTGACATATCCTAAAAAAATAATACAAGAAAAATACTTTTTCTTAAATAGATACAGATAGATAACAGACAGCTGTAGTGAAAGATAGAGACAGACAGATAGATGGGCAGACATACAGATAGATAGATATAACACAAATAGCCAGAGACAAAGATAGACAGAAAGACATACATGCAGACAGACAGCTATAGATATATAAAGTAATGGCACAGAGAGGGATACAGATAAAGTGAGAGGTGCATAAATAGATAGAAAGAGTTAGATAGACTTACACTAGAGAGAGACTGATATACTGACACTGACTATAATAGAGATATAATAGAGAACAGACAGAGAGACAGACAAACGAGATGGATGGATGATGATGGATGGAATAAGCAAAAAGAGAGAGAGAGAGACAGGCAGTTATATACCGAGTTATGAAATAGTGATGGACACCACAGAGATAGACAAGATAGACCTACAGACAGACACACCATATATTAGAGAGAGAGAGATAGAGACACAAGACAATAAATGATAAGGTAGCGTATCATCCCAGTGCTGTCTGCATGAGGGGAAAGTTTGTTAGTTTAGACACCACTACACTGAACTACTGCCATCCCTGTCACCTTCAACCATACCATGCATACCATCTACCAATAAGCCCTCACGTTACTTTATGCTGCAGCTCTGCTGGAGAAGGTGCTGCTGGTATTTTATTGGTTGCAGTGCATGGGTTCATTTCTTTAGCTGATGGTAAAAAGACGTAAAGAACGTTTTACATAGTAACATACATACATAGTAATTGAGATTGAATAGACATACATCCATTAAAGGGTATGTCCAGCAAAAATGTATTTGTTCCTAACTGATTACTGAAGAACAGGAGGTAAATGCAATCTCTTCCCTCCCGTTCTTCAGTTAATTTTACAGGAGAGGAGGAGCCATTTTTTCCGCGGACCTGCTCCAGTGCCGAATTCCCAGAGGCTCCGACACATCTCCAGTTCTTTTTGCACTGTGCGCATCGGAGACTGACAGTGAAGTCGGCAACATTGCTCCATTCTGTTTGAAGAAGACTACCAGATACTTTCAGATTCTCTATCAACAATCTTTTAGGATTTCACTTTGTCCACTTGTTATTATTTCACATTCCTTTATATTGGTCCAGTTTGGACCTCAAACAGCTGCACTAGTAACATTGCACCTATTAAAAAAACCCCTTTTTTTTAAGAAAAATTTTAACCATGATTTTAGGATTATGGTTTAAGGTTTTAATTATTATATTTTTATATATACCCGTATATATCGAGTATAATCCGAGGTTTTTAGGTTTAAAAATAACCTAAACCTTGTCTCGGCTTATACTCGAGTCACATCTCAAATCTGCTGAAAAATGGTAAGTTTTTCACTTACCAGCCCATTAGGTATCTGCACAGCCTTGGACACCAGGACACCAGCCTTGGACAGCCTTGGACACCGGGAGGGAACTTGTACACCGGCAGGGCGCTTGGACTTCGGGAGGGAGAAGAACCGCTGCACAGAGAAGCAGGAATGTGCACGGGGCACGTTAAGCGGGGGGCGCGCCATTATGTACCATACGTACCTGTACTTCTGCTGCCGGAATGGAGGAGCAGGGAAGGAGCGAGCTTTCCTGATGCTCCTGTCCGGTCCTGTGGGGGTAAGTTAAATTCATTTTAGTAATTGCCTCATTATTGCCTCGTATCTTGTTTGGGGGTAACAAGTTGCCAATACAAATGTTAGGAAACTACAACTCCAGCATGCTTTGATTGCTGGGAGTTGTAGTTTCCAAACATCTGGAGTGCCTCAGAAAGATGTTACAGAGTTGGGAAAGGTACATTTTTTTTTTTGAACTTGCCACTAGAGATGTTTAGAAACTACCAAGCATGCTGAGAGTTGTAGTTTCCAAAATCTGGAGTGCCTCAAAAGAATACAATGATGGGTTACCGTACAAGTTGGGCAGGGGATTTTTTTGTAGTTGAACTTGCCAGTAGATGTGTTTCGTAACATCTGGAGTGCCAAGAAAGGGTCCAGTACTGGATTTGGCTATAACCGGCATTGTGTGTGGACTACTGCATGGGATTACCGTACACTACCGTACTTTATGGGAATTCTGCTATCCATTTAAAGGGCACTAAAGCCTCAAAACAATACTGATTTTGAAGGCAAATACTGTACCTTGATATAAAAGCAGTAATCAGTGACTCACTTACTATGGTAAACTCTGCTCTTAAGGTATGGGGTTCAAGTTTTCTTACTGGCTCTTCTGTGTATTTTTAATCTGTTAGAAACGGTTATCGTGGAAGAAAACAAAAACGCAGATCTTACATCGCTGGCTTTAAACTCAAGGTTGTTTCAAGAGCAGAGGAAAGCAATAATTCTGTTGCAGGCCGGGAATTTGGCGTTGACGAAAAACAGGTTCAAGTTTGGAGAAAAATTAAGTCAGAATTGGGAAGATGCCGAAGTCAAAAAGCCTCGTCGTGGTTAACACCTCATATGGGGCTCTGGAGACTGACTTACTAAATGGGTTGTGGAATGTCGTCAAAATGGATACTGTATAACACGCATGGGAATCCGATTACGTGCCCTTCAAATGGCTAAAGACGAAAAATATAAAACAGTGGGTATTGAGAACTTCGTTGCTCAGCTGGATGGTGTACACGATTCATGAATCGGTTTGGACTTTGCTTGCGCCAGAGAACGAAGATTTCACAAAAACTACCACAGAATCTGGAGAAAAGGTCATGTAATTCCATCAATTCATTATAAAACAAAGAAGCTTTATAATATGACCTCGGAAGTATCGGGAATATGGATGAGACAGCAATGACTTTTGATCTTCCAAGCAACAGGACCGTGGCATCCTTGGGAGAAAAAACTATTTTCCTTAGAACACCGGGAATGAAAAAAATCATTTCACCGTGGTTCTGGCATGTTTGGCCAATGAGTCAAGCTGCGGCCTGTTATTAATATTTAATAGGAAGACCTTGCCTAAAAATGCCAAATTCCCCCCGCAATTACTGTACGTCCACATGTTAAAAGGATGGATGGATGAACAAGGAACAAAAAAATGTCTAGAGAGATTTGGAATGGACGACCAGGAGTAGCTTTAAAAAAAAACCCTCATTGCTAGTTTGTATATTGTTTAGAGCCCATATATGTGAGGATGTCAAGCAATGGCTAAGTCATTTCAAACCACTTTGGCTGTTATTCCAGGTGGGGCTAACATCTGTTTTACAGCCCTTGGATGTGTCTATACAACACCTTTTTAAGACCGTGTGCGAAAAATGTGGCACGAATGGATGTCATCAGGTCAAGCCAATTGACAAAGGTGGAAATCTTATGAAGCCTGACATAGAATTAGTAGCAAAGTGGGTACGAGAAGCAGGGAGGACATTCCAGAAGACATCACCAAACATGCTTTTCTGAAATGCGGTATAAGTAATGCCATGGATGGTACAGAAGATGATGTTTTGTTTCACAGCACAGCAGCAGTGATGAAGAGATGTAAATATTGATGATGGTGATGATAATGTCTATCAGATGACATTACAACCAGCTGAATTTGAGGCACTATTTGGAGAAACCGATGATGAGAATCTGACTTTGAAGGATTTTAATTAGAGTACTGCATGTTTCATATTGCTGCTCAAGCCATTGAAACAGGTTGTTTTATTTGAAAATAAATACTCTAAAATTAAAACATGGACCTCCTCTTTATTCAGTTCATTTTAGGTAATTACAGGTTTGCAGTAGCGGTGATATTTCAAGCCTCGGCTTATACTCGAGTCATCAGTTTTATATAAATTTTTCAGGTAAAAATGGGTACCCTCGGCTTATACTCGGGTCGGCTTATACTCGAGTATATACGGTATTACCCTAATATGCACTTTATTGCACCTATGCACTATTGATATCATGCACTTTATAATGTTTGTACATTATGTACTTTTTTACAATGGAAGGGACCACTTCATCATGATCACAAGATGTGCAACTGTTATTCAAGCCACATTCACTGTTACGCTTGCATCACCCGAGGAAGGGGGTACCTAACACCCCCCAAAACGTTGTGTTTTTAGATGTTGGTCACTTAAATAAAGAAACAGTGATTTGGAGTGCGATCCTCAGCTTTTTGTTTATTTTGCTATTGAACTATTATCCTTGGAGGTAGGATACCAGAGAGTAAGCACCCATAGATTGGGATAGAGTGCATTGGACTTTGCTTGTTGTTTGAAAAAAAAAAAAACGGCTTTAAAAAAAAAAGGGTGCGGGGTGATTCCTTCCTGAAACCATTTATTTGGTTTACAAAAAAAAGTGCAAACAACTGAGATGTCTTTATATATTTACAGTCCATAATACTTGTTCTGGCACAGGTTTCAAGAGTGCACCTCTAATTTTCCATACCCGGTCTTGTCTAGGTAGGGAATATCTCTTGTAATACCCACATTTCCTGCCTAATTGTTGATCCAGACATGGCCGGACTTAAGTGTTTTTTCTCCCCAAGGCCAACAAGCTTGTGCTACCCTCTCTTGACAATAATAGGTAATAGCTAATAGCAGTTCCTGCTGCATTGTGATTTGCTGTAAAACTTTTGAGTGCCCAAAAGCCATTCAGAGTCTTTTGAGATACGCGTGCACCGCCGCAAACAAGGTCATGCCAACCTTTTTTTAATTATTATTAGTATTTAGCGTAGAAGCCAGCAATGCAATATTAGAGTCCCGCACCATCCATCATTACTCTGCTAGTATTTGGCCAGTAACATTCCCCCCGCCTGTTCACTGGAAAACAGAGTTGTTGTTTTTTTAAAAAGTGAGCACATAGATTGTAAGCTCTTCAAGACAGGGACTCCATTCCTAGTGTATCAGTTGCATGTACAGGGACCCTGCACCACAGGTGGCCACATCTTGTTATTTTTTTTTGACAGATATAGAACTTGTCTCAGAAAACCACTGTAAATGAAGCAGGGATAGGGGGTGGTGGGGTGCAGTGATTACTAGTTCGCAACTGCACCTATATGAAACTTTATTTCATTTTTATTCAGCTGTTAATTTCCTTGCACTTATCCCCTTGTTTGTATATGTTTATAATCCCCCCCTTCCATAGACTAAAATGGAGGCAAGTTTTTTTCCTTATAACCACGCGTGCATAGTAGCGCGCCGATTATAAGAACACAAAAGTTTCTGTGACATCTCTGTTCAATCTCCCCCTCCCAGTCTGTCCGTACTTACAGTTTTGTAGCCACTAAGAGATCGTTACTGCAGCCGGGAGAGGAAGGGGAAGGAAATGGAGTAGGGAAAAGATTTGCAAACCGAAACGAAAGTGCCAGACCGCAGTCCTCCATAAGTTGAGAGGAGACGGAAAGTTATTTGCAAGAGGTAGTGAGGAGGGGGAGGTAGTGGATTATATTGAATAATGTACCCAGCTGTATTACTAGGATATTGGAAAGCACCTCAGAGTTCCGTGCCCATATAGAAAGAATTTCTATACGGAAGAAATTATAAAAATTAAATACAGCAAGTTTCTTTCTGCTTCATTTTAAAGCAGATTTTAATATAGCTGTAGAACTGAGAAATCATCATTTTAATCACAACATTTACAGGGAAAGACCTGTAACTCCAGGAGCAGAAATTGTAATATGTGACCCATTAATGACCTCCTCACTAGTATCTTTGTCTGCCTGCCAGCACAAATATCCATAATGAAATCTATAGTTTGTGTAGTTTGTGTATCTTAAGTTGGAAAGCTACTAGTTTATGCAGGTTTTTATATCCGCCTCTATAAAACATCTATAAACATAATACCACTAGTAACTAATTAACTCATTCATTGCGTAAGCATGTGGCTCCACTTTTTTTGCACTATGGAAAACAAAGAGGAAAGAATTGAGAAAACAGAAAGAGGAATGTGAAAATGGATGGAGAAAAAAAAAAGGGAACCCGAAGTTCACTTGTTTATGCGCAATTGTTCTACAGAACACCATTTTTGCATAAATATGTTTTAAATCTTTGGCTCCCACAAAGGGTTGATGAGCCATGCCCACAGATTTCCTGTGGGAGCCAGGATGCAAACCAGGTTGTAAAGTTGTGTAGGGCGGTACCCCAATGTTTATGCCCACCACGTTACAACTGTTTTAGCACCCTACCCACCAGTGAAGCCATGGCCAACCGAAAGCAACACGCTCATATTTATATGTCAGGCTCCATACAAGTTTTTTCTCCTCTAACAAAACAAAAAAACTGAACCTCCTGGCTCTTTCGTGAATGTGCATTGGATTATCCTACAGCTGAACTGGTTTCTTTCATTTGCCTCTCTTAATATGGTTCAGATAGCTCCTATCTTTATATATATGGTCTATCCCCTTGCAATAAAACCGAATTGCTTTGCAGTTTCCATTCTTTAAGCATTGAACCCCTACCTACACAAAATTTCAGTTTTGGTGGTGGAATAGCCCGTTTAATTTTTTTCTTGCTCACATTCTTTTTTTATAGCATAAGAAAAGACCTAAAACTCACACGTTCCGAGGGTTCACAATTAATTTGAAGTGTTCATCAAAATGTATAAAAACTGGAATTTTGTATCTTGATTCAATATTCACCTGTTATGGTATCCCTGTGCAATGTTGGCCATAGACCACAATAATCCTGGCGTCGTACAACATATTAAGATAATATTGGAATTCGACCAAACCCCGATAGATAGAAATTTTTTATGAATGCTGTCCGAATCGTGCATACACAGGCCCAACGATCATCGACGCATGTTCTATGCCACCATAAGGATCAAGTGCAACAATGGTTATGGTAGTTCCGCTATATTCTCCCTCAATTGGCAACGAACTGGGTTCAGATCTTGATTACTATTCCCTGTTCTATCTCACTGTGTATGGTGATAGACCTATGATTGGCTATGATCGTGCAGATCGTACAGTCATTGGTCCGAATAAAAAAGTTTCTCTCACTGGCTTGACAGGGAAAAATATTGTGCAATTGTTAGCTTGTTGGTTCCAATACACGGGCCGACACACATAAACCAATCATCGCATTTGATCGTACTTGCCACCATAGGGCTAAAGAACACTGTGCCATTTTTTCACACACTACAATCGTTATCATGAGAGAATCAAGTGTAGTGGTGCTGGCCACATGTTGACTCCACTGTGAAGGCGCTACAACCCTTTTCTCGGAGTGGCATGCGACCGCATTTTTTTGTAAAATGCCATGATGCTTCTGATTAGACTCGCTTGCGTAGTATCGAGATGGTAACTCACAATACATGTGAAAACATATGGTTTCCCGGAACCGGACGTTTATACCCAGGGGTTGTGCACTTGCATGCCTTGGTTGTGAATTAGGTAACGTGGCTGATCATTTCGAATTTCTGTTCCTTTGAATATTGGAAAATTGTCGAAAATCCAAAAATCGTCCCACGAGTCGCTGAGAGTACCAAACATTCCATTGGAAACTTCATGATCTGTCAATGCAATTCGGACCGGGTTTGCAATAAACCTTAACTTTATCTTTAATTGTTGGAAGTTCTTTGTCTCTGATACACTGGGGCGGATGTACTTAACAACATTGATTGTAATACTCCTTGCGCTGGGGATACGCGCCATCACTTGTCCACGGCATTCACCATAAAAGTAAACATACTTGTTATTCTCAGTTCAAAACATGACCAACAACACGCTGGTTACACCTGCACGCTTTAAATGCATTAACATAAATTCAACCCCTTATAAGATACATGCACCCAATGTGAGAACACAACCCAAACGCTATTACTTTTGTATATATTTACCCCACTAGCAAAATTCAAAAGCGTTCAAAACATTTATGCGATATTATTGGGAATGATTAGGCACTAATTGATGACTATTAGGAGGATGTAGGATAAAGATAGGGAAGTGTTATTACATAAAATGGTAAAGTGATATATACACATATAAAGATATTTACTTCATCAGTTTGATACAGTATACATGCATAACTATATACTAATAGAATCTATGCAAGTATATACATATAATGGTTTCCAAAAAAATTCAATAATGAGAATAGATATTCATTTATATATCTACAACAAACTTGCTAGGTCAAAAACAGAGTTTAGGTACAAGATTGCCTGGTTCTATAAGCTCCAAATTCTATTTAGTCCTTATTTCATCAAGGAGAGGCGGTCCATCTCCCCCCGGATACTTGGTGCCTTGACTCTCCTGAACACTGGCACGTACCCGAGTTAGATCTCCATTATTACACTATATAAAAGTGTCTCGCTATGGTGCTAAGAAAATCCCTCCCTGTAACCTGCTTAAATGCTAAGAAATCTAATAGTACTCTCCTAATATACTGTAAAGGGGAGCATTTTAATCACATGTAAATAATAAAACTACAAATTTAGTATTGCATGTTATATACTGCTGAAGTCTGAAAAGTTTTTCGAACAGTCCGTACTTTTAAAACTCCGTTGTTTTGAAGATGGAAAACTGTGGCAGCTCCTAGCTAGCCCCCCCCGACTACTGGTACATACCATATGGTAAACCAAGTAGGTGCATTAATTTTACTTAGACAATACACTGGGTGTCTAGAAATTGTACCCAAGAGAGGAGTCCTAGCCGAAGAGTTTTACGCACCCCTTGGTAGTGCCTTACAATGGAGTCCACTGGAGCAAACAAGTTGAAATGCACTGTCAACGTGTTGCAGCACCTCAAAACAGGCTCCCTTAGAGACCCACTATACAACAAATATGATTTGAGGGTCCACTCCAAATGAAAGCTAGTTTTATTGAATGACCAATACTATCACCTAGCACCTTTTGGGGTTCATGCCCTCTTCTCCCTCTTGGTGAAAAGGGCGCATGTAACCCAAACCATTTGTTATCGTGCGTGGTCTTAATAAAAAACAGCGTTATTCAATTAAAGTTCTTTATCGTTTAAACATGGTGCTAATTTTCTCCACCAATCAGATGTTAATCTTATGGCAAATGTTAAATAAGATCTGAATTGATTGGGGCAAAAATAGCACCATTTTATAAGGATAGAAACTTTATTGAGTAACCCTGTAAGCTTTTCTTGATGTGCGACCCTACGGTTTCAATTTGCCCTATGATGGCCTCATCTACAAACAAGATTGGATATGTTTTTTTAATGATGACTTAATTGTATTAATTGTGGGCTATATTTATACTTTGCTCATCTAGAGTATAGCCCACAATTTAATAGCGTTAAACTCTTGAACCTTCTTAAGGGCTATATTGTGATATGTTGATAGGTATGCTACTACAACAGTGTTAGCTGACATTAGGACTCATTTAATTACTTCATGTTTTGCAGATTGAAACTACTTTTAGCCTTTTCTTTAGCATTGGACGATTTTAAAGGGGATATATAGTGAAACAAACACATTGCCCCCTTTGCAAAGTTAATTCATGTACTTTGTGCTGCCTTAACCTACTCTCTGTCAGTACTGTTTAACATGGTGGCAGATTCTCTGTGCAGCACTCCCCCCTTCCCCCTCCCCTCTGGTTACCTCCTCCATTCTCAACTATACTCACTCCGGCTAACCGCAAAGCTTTATCTGTGCAGTAGGAGTTAAAAGTTCAACATCCTGAAAAACCCCAGCGCTCACGTGCCAATAAAATCGAAGCTGTCCCTGAGACAGAAGAAGAAGAGAACAGTACAGTTTACGATCTCTCACTTTGTGACCCATCATCAATCAGTGAAACCTATTAAGAAGGGGGGTCAAGTGCAAGCCTTGTAATATCTACCAGATGAAATGTGACCTTCTCTCATCTCCCTGCTAATGCGTTATCTCCTATTTTATAACAAGAGCAGGAGGGGGATCACATCACACACTGGGATTTGATTGACAGTCCAGTAAGTGAGAGGAATTTTGCAATCACACGTATTCTTCTAACTGTTCGTCTCAGGACCAGAGGAATTTCTGAAAAAAGTGAAGACAACTCTGGGTGTTGGGACAATTAGAGACCATGGGAAGAAAGGGAAAAAAAATCATTTCCCACTATAAGATGCCCTTTAATGGATGTTGTACACACTGGCATTTTCACAGAAATGTGACCTACCTATTAATACGTACTTAAATACTTATCTTAAAAAAATAGAAAAATATCAAGGGAGATTTCTATGTGGCTTTTTAAATTTATGTTGAAACATTGGAACACGCACTGCTAACATAGGTGTAGCAGTGAGTAAAAAACAACCAATGAAGTTATTATAACAATCATCAAGAAACTGCTCAGTCAAAAATACTTCTTCCGTTAGATGATGTTTATGAGGCCAAAGTGATTGTCACTGCACAGCTCCCACAATTCAAAGGTTTTACTGACAAAAGAGGAACACAGATTTCGTGACCTGGCATAAGCGATGAAATGATTATTTGTAATACTAATATTCATGGT
The DNA here is from genome assembly GCA_019447015.1 of Hymenochirus boettgeri. Taxonomy (NCBI): domain Eukaryota; kingdom Metazoa; phylum Chordata; class Amphibia; order Anura; family Pipidae; genus Hymenochirus; species Hymenochirus boettgeri. The sequence continues at coordinate 162,445,974 of CM033473.1, read as the reverse complement.
GTATAAACAAAACAACAATGGTTTCAGTTATTAACCTTTTCTATTACTTATTAGACTGAACAATTTGACTCATTCTGTCTCCTAGAGAGGCTTATTACTTGACTCCATGCACTATAAATATGTGTTTCCCCTTAATTTTATAAGCACGTTATTAAAGGGTGAGTTCCGTGGAAAAATCATTATTTAAATTATTTATTTATATTACTTACGCTCAGGTATTCTTAATACACTTTCCTCTTTATGAAAATAAATTTACTTTTTCCTTTGCCTATCTTTCGCTGTCATCGTAGATGCTGTTATTTTAAGTTCTGCAATGGTCCTTCTTCTTGATATTATTCTGTTTCTACTAATGGCTGGGTCAACATGCTTCATATCTCTGAATTAACTGAACTACCCAGGGTCTGATTTATATGGACCACTATTAAGGGCATATTAAATCATGTATTTGTGCTGCCTTAATATCCCTATCTCTGTTCAGTGACTTATGTTTAACCTTGTTGTCAATCTCTGTGCAGCACTCCCCCTCCCCCTCCCCTCTGTTACCCTCTCCATTCTCATCTCCGGCTAACCGACCAGCTTCTCATGTGCAGTTAAAATTCACACATCCTGAAAAACACAACACCACCCAGTGACCAATAGAAAGCAGTTGTTTCCTAGAGAGCACGGAAGAGAAGGAGAACATTGATTGGTCCCATACATCAGTCCATTGAAAGCTATTAAGAAGGGTCAAGTGCACTGGAGATGATGACTGGAGGAGTAACCAGGGGGGGTGGCTTGCACACAGATCGACACCAATGGTTACACAGAGTCCTGACCAATAGATAGATTAAGGCAGCACAGATAACAATGAATTTAACTTTGGCAAAGGGTAAGTGTGTTTTTTCCACTATAGCATTACCCTTGTAAGTGGTTCTGCACACGGAAAACAGACAGCAGTACTTTGAAAGCATTTAATTATGTACAGACTAAATTGCTGAATCGCAGATATGAATCTTTGAAATAAGAAAAAATACTCATCTTTTTTTCTTGGCAGCATTGTGTTTGTGCTGAACTTCCCCTTTCAAATTGAGCAGCTTTGATTTTTCCATAAACTACCTATAATCTGATGTTTCCCCACTTGCAGGCATGCTACTCATTGCAATCTCAGCTAGTTCATACTGCACTGAACCCAGGGAAGCACCCAACGTGCTATCATAAAGAAGCCCCGTGGGCCGCAAAAATCTTTTTTTCCCCCAAATGATAATAACCAACAGAAATGATGCGCAATAAGATTAATCACACAAAAATGATTTGTTTTAACTGAGGATTGTGTTTTCAGATATCTGAAGATTAATCTAATCTTCTTTGACTATGTACTATTGCCGATGGTTCATAATGGCGACAGTATATTCTACTTATGGTATATCCCATGCCCTTGAGGGCCACAGACCGCTGTAGGTACCTCAACCCCTGGTTCCTTCTTCTATACCTAACACTTCCCTTTTTTGCTCCGTCCTTTTACAGGTTCACGATGGGGCATAGGAATTTCAGTGGTCTTGTCACCAATGGATCGAAAGCGAGTGGAGAAGTTTGCTTCAAGGTTTCAATGTGTGTTGTGTGTTTCAGAGAAGGTATTCGGCATTGGTTTTAACAAGTGGTTATTTGAGCTACTGTTGCTTTTTGGCCTTCTCAAACCAGTGATTATTCTCCCGTGATATATACCCAGGCATGTTTTTGTTCAACACGCTGCCTTTTACCGGATATTTTTCCTTTTCTTTCTTTGGACTATCTACTGTAAACCCTAGAGCATGGCTGTAGTGACAATTCCAGTAGTCCCTGTTTCTAATGGTTGTTTTTCTTCCTTCGGTGCACCAACAACCATGTGCCACGGTCAAAAAATGTAACTTTGTATGACACTTCATCACTCTCTATGTCTAGATCACTATAATCACTGATATCCTGCCATTGCATGTGTATACATTGCTATTTGTGCTAACAAGAATGATGAACAAACATATCTAATAAAGTGGCTTAGTGTAGGTATTAGCTCAGCAGTTAGGACTAGTAAACTGTGGACAATAGGGCATATTTATAAACCAGCAGACGTTTCCTCGCGTTAAACACGATGTATATAAAATGTGACAAAAACCGTCCGCAAAAAGTAACGCCGATGTTATAACCCTTCGCACGTTCATGCATCATTTACCGTCACTGCTATTTATAAGGTCCGGTAACTGCTGGCCAGTAGTTAATCCTCACCACGTTGTCCACTTTGCCACCTTGAAGGTTTGTGAGGTAACCGGCGCGGGTGGTCGCACCTGCCACATGGGCTTGCCCACTCCCCCCGCGGGTGGTCGCATTCGCCGGAGGGTCTCCACCCAGTCCTAATCTTTTGTATCTCTGAAAAGCTGAGAGTGAGATTGAGAACTACCTAGGGGGCCAAAAAAAGGCCCAGCTGTGAAATAATTTCCTTCCTGATCACAATGGCACTCAAAAGAATACATGTGATCCACAAAAACTATAGGGAGAGTAAAGTTCCTTCTGTTAAATTATGATAATTTTGCCCACCAATCAGTATTATTAAATTGAAAGACTAACATCTGATTGGTTTGGGGCAAATTAGCACCATTTTTTAACGATAAGAAACTTTTATTATGTCTTTTAATACCGTATTTTTCACAAATGTTTTTTTTTTAGTAGTTGGAGAAACTTCTCCAGACCTCTAAACTATTTAGTGAATTGGCCTATCACATCTGCTGGGATACAGTGTCCAGTCTCACACTCAACCCGTTTCTACCTCGTTAAAATTGAAACTTCTTTTCTTCTATATTTGAAAGGATGTACCCAGTAGGAGTTTATTATATGCCATTAATAATATTTAAAAAAGTAATCCCATGCAATTGCAGCTTTTTCAGTGGTAAAACAACACCTAACATGTCTAATCTGTCTCCATATTCCAGCCCCTTCATTCCCCTACATTATTTTAGTTACCCCTTGAAGCTTTTTCCATTTCCCAAGATGTCCGCATGAGTTTTAAAGAGCCTTACCAGTGCTTTGTACAGAGGGAGACTGATATTTTGATATATATATTTTATTCTTCCCTTAATCATTAACTCTATACTTCATACAAGATTTGCTATTTCTGTTTAGATTTAGTTCATTATTACTGTTCTGCTCCTTATCCTAGAACACCCCAATATTTTTCCAGAAGAGAGAGAGAATCACTTAGCACCGAGCTATTTTGAGCTGAAGGGATTACTTATAAAGTAATAAGTCTATTGTTAAAAACCACTGCACGTTATTGCAAACATGTATTAAATTACCTTATATCATGATCTCTCAGTCTTCCTATTAAACCGTTCATCTCATAATGAAACTCAGGGTTATTAGAGATTTACTAGATCCAACAAAGATTCTTCTAGCAGAACTTCGCAATTGTAAACAAATATGTATATAGCAAATGAAAGGAAACCTGGTAACCTCCCTGCACGTGGCTGTGGTAGTTTTTTTCTCAAAATACTTCATGGAGGTTTTTAATTGGACGCTAAAGACTCAAGTACCAAGAAGCTACCAATTTTACGATCAGCAATTATCACACTTTAAGCCTCGTGTTAGGATTTACGATCAGTTTATAACAACTTTAGCCTCGGTTTTGAGCACGGCTGCACGACGAATACGGGGGTGGAGGGCTGTTTTCAGTAAGTATTTAAATGCATGATTCTGGATTAAATACTTATGTGCTGGTGAAGATTCACCTGACCACGCAGACTCTGGTAGGGAGATTTGCACCAGAGCGTTTGCAGCTCTGGGAGAATCTCCCTGTAACTCTCGTTAGTTTTTTTTTTAAAACTATAATTTTTTATTTTTATTTAGAGATTTTTCAATACAAATAACAACAATTTTGAGAATACATCAAAACAATCATCTGGACATGAACAAAAAGAGCCAAGTATTGACATTAGAGTTGGAAATGGGAAAACATCAGAGTTTTTGTTGTGGTTTTGTTTTATGGGGGTTCTCGTTAGTCCATTATTTCTGACTTTTCTCCTGAGCATAACTTTAACGGCTTGTACACAAGGCAATCTAGCGCGGTTCCCGCCCTGCAAGCACGATATGTGACGAACGAACGTTTCGACGATAATGGCCAATGTGCAGCGCTTTATCGGCCCGAAACGGTTGTTCTTTTCGGGAGGGAACGTTGAAACGATCGACTTGGGCGGATACTCGAAACAAATGACCGTTATGGGCCGATAAAGCGCCTACACCAAGGCCGATTATCGTCCGAAACCTTTATTGTTCCTACAAACCGGTCGTTGGACCCTGCCAGATCGCACTGTGGTTGAAGCCGTTTAGTAGGCTGAAAGTGTCATAGAAAAGGTCACACCAGCACCCCCACACTTATTTTGGTTAGGAAGCTTTTTGTGTGAATGTTACAGCTATTCTAAAATATGGGAGAACTTATTGATAACACTTAGGCATTGTTAATTTCAAACCAGAGTAGTCTAAATAGGTTTTACCAATGGTTTTGAAGTCTAAACTTCTATTTTTCGACTCTAGCAATACTTGTGAAATACTAGAAATTTAAACCTAAATACTAAATCTCAAAGAGAGAGCAAAGAAACTGAATTATGGTACGGAAAATATTGGGGGTGTATGAAAAAAAACGTGTAGGGCATGAGTACAGAGTTAAACTATTAATATAATACTACAAGTAACATTTCAGGAAGCCTCTACTCAACCTTTAAGTCTGTTATGATTGGCGCCGGGCCCACAAATAATGAATTCTTTTTGTACAAAGTGTTGGTCAATATTATTGAGTGAGTGGTTTCCAGAGACGAATGTGTACCCATGGTGACAAATGATGTATCCCCCTTCATCCTTCCTGCAATTTATTTTTTATTTTTCTATTTCTTTATTGTATAAAGCCAATACCGTCAGATAAGCAGTTAGGTACTGGTAACTAAGGAATTAAACATTATGAATGTTATAGTATTATACATTATTTTGAAATGATTTTATTTTTTTAAAGGTTCCATTTTCCACACCCTCTTAACATCCAAATTGAGAATAATTTGCTTAGATGGAGAAATTGGAGGGGATGCCAAATTGACTGTATCCATGCTGTCTGCTTATAAGATCTATTGAAATGTATACGATAAGGGCCTGAATCATGCAGCTGGAATTTTTGTATTGACACATATTTTGCAGACGGACTGAATTACAACCACATTCTTTTGCAGTCGGTTGATGTTTTTCAAAAAAATTTTCAAGCCAAGGCCTTTGTCAATTTGTATTACTTATGTAAGTATGCACTGTAGTGGTTATTCTATTGAAGTTTAACGAGCAGGTTTCGGATTCGAGCGTCAAATAGCTTTCAGAGACAGAATGTCTACTAATATAAAAGTAACATTAATAGCATTTTAACAAAAAATTACGTAATTTTTATAATCAGGGCGCGGATTTACCATTAAGCACAACATAGCACGCTGAGGGGCGCCTGAGTTGGAGGGGCAGATGTCAAATATCCTTCCCAACCCAATCCAACCCATTATAGTCTTTTTCTTCCCCCAAAAAGAGAAAATGGGTGTGTTTAGGAGTCGTGTGTGCTGTATTAGGGTGAGGGCTTAAGGAGCGCCAGGTGAGGTTCTAAATCCGCCCTGTTCATAATGTACCTCAACAACATGAAGTTTATCATACTTATACGTATAGACAGAACTCTGTTGGTTATAAGGAAATGACATACATAGATTCAAGGAACAAAATTTTTTTTTATGTCTTAATGTGATGGGCAGAAGTTACATTTTTTATTAACAAAGTAAAGCTTACAGATTACACCCTGTACTATTTAACGCGAATTGATTTGGTTTGAAAGGCGGCATTTTGAAAAGGAATGTGTGTCTGTGCTGCCGGTTTACGGTTTGAAAATGTAAGAATCTTGCTTGGCATGAAGAGGGTGTTTAAAATTTATAATAATTCTGATTAAATAATCTAGATTTTTATATTGCGGTGTATGGTCCATAGAAACGAAAGTTAGTGTGGAACTTTATCAGAGGTATGTGTACCTGGTGTCTAGTGGCGCTAGTGGGATGTGTTTTGTGCTTGTGACTGTAACAACTAACTTTTTGATAGTTTCGTATGGTCGCCATGAAAACGGTAGGAATTGGAGGGTAGAATCAAGTAGCAAGTGTGTGTACCTGTAATGTGTGATGTTAGGAAGGTCATGTTTTTGCTTCTTAGATCATAAAACAAATGGTTGTGTTGCACAAATAAATTAAAGTTTGCCGTAGTAGCAAGTAGTTTTTTGTTGTGTTGTTGGCCATAATTAGAGATATATTATATTTGTGGCCTGGAAGGTGTTTGAAACTACACTTAGCATTCACTAACATAGTGGCAGCAGGCATGGGCCCCCCTCTAAATACCAAAGTAACTCAAAATTTTTTGATATTCAGTCCAGCACACTGTTGGCACAAACGTTCCAGTGTAGTCCAGGTGTCTACCTTATGAGGCCCTCACCCCTGCAGGCCTTACTCATGACGATTCAAACAAACTTGTAGCAGAGGTGCACACTATATGTAATTTCAAAAAATGTATTGCAACAAACCACATACACACAATGTTTTGGCCGAGCTTATTCTGTGATGGTGACCACCTGAGGAAGGGAGGCAGTAACAGGGCCTCCCTCATGTGCAGGCCCTTTTTTCTTCTTTCTTCTCTTTTGTTGCCGCCCCTGGGCTGTGTGCCGGCCCTACTAGCCATCCCCTAGTGCCTAGGGGAACTCCGGCCCTGGCCACCTTCCTCGTGTTGTCACCACACAGAAAGCTCGCCAAAAATTGGTGTGATGTGGTTTTTGCAATAATGTTTGCTTAACAAACAGTGTGCACCTCTGATACAAGTTTGTGTGAATAAAAAACAGGGAGATTCAATAAAAGTTCTATCGTTAAAAATTGGTTGATAATTTTGCACTAACCAATGAGCTTTCCAATGTTAAATAATATTGATTGGTGTTGAGGGCAAAATTAGCACCATTGTAGTTAAGTTAAAGAATTTTATTAAATCTCCCAATTAAAATATCATTACTTTATTCTAAAATACATACAACATACATTGTGCTTCGCATATAATTTATGACGTGTGTTTCATGTATTACATTGTTATTTTCATGCATGTACAATGCTGTTTTGACACCTTCTCTGGGGCGTTCCTATACCCTCTTAGCACATTGCATATGTCAATCCACGTCCCTTAACCACTTGGCTGTGATTATGACAATTGGGTTTTCCAGGGAACATAATGCCACAGATTCTTGTACAATCATTCTGAGATGAAGAAAGCCAGTCGGAATGGAAACTAGCGCAAACATCTTCAAGAACTAAATATGCTTGTGAAGGTTCCATCATCAGGTTCATGGTATATCTTTTGTATATCATTTAACAACTGGACTTGAAATGTAGTTCTTGAAACGTTCGCTAGTCATACGACTGGCCTTTATCAATTCAGAAGAGCTTGTACAAGAATCTGTCCTCTCCGAGAAATTAAGAGAATTTTCAAAACATCGTATCCCTGTCCCCTGCTTTAAACCGACAACACCCTGATGCCGCCATTGTACATCCGAAAGACCCATAATACTGAAAACACAAGAAAACGACATCATATACGCAGTGCCGTGCAGTGAAGAATGCTCTGATTATATGTGGGTGAGAACGCAACCAGCAACTGCTCAAGTATGCCCAGCCAGAAAGAGCCCAATTCCTCGGGTCAGACTCAGCCGCGTACCTGCTCTTAATGATCAAGGACATACCTTTGATATTGTAATGTTACATATTGGCGCAGGAACGTGACTGGTTCAAGAGAGGTGTTTAAGAGGCCATTTTATGTGAAAATAAAGAAACCACCCAATAGAGTGGGTGTGTTTCGACACCCACTGTCTCCATGTACATGCGTTTTAAACACACTTACTCTGGGCGTTCCTATAACACCTCTAGCCATGCATCCATCACAACCCTTAACACCTGGCTGTGAATGCTAATTGGGATTTTCAGGGTCATAATTGCCACAGTTCTTGTACAAGTCATTCTGAATTGAGAAAGCTCAGTCAGATGACTCGCGAAACGTCATTTCAAGAACTCAACATTTTCAAGTCCCGTTATGATTTAATTGAAAATACACCGTATTCCAGACCTACCAGGTCATGGTATATCTGTTGTATTCAATTAGATCAACTGGACTTGAAGTTTAGTTCTTGAATATCTGTTGTATTCAATTAAATCAACTGGACTTGAAATGTAGTTCTTGAAGACGTTTCGCTAGTCATCTGACTGGCTTTCTCAATTCAGAATGACTTGTACAAGAATCTGTGGCAATTATGTACCCTGGAAAATCCCAATTAGCAGATCACAGCCAGGTGTTAAGGGTGTGATTGGATAGTGGCTAAGAGGTGGGGGGGTTCGACACCAACTGTCTGTGGCAATTATGTTCCCTGGAAAATCCCAATTAGCATATCACAGCCAAGTGTTAAGGGCGTGATTGCATAGTGGCTAAGAGGTGTTATAGGAACGCCCAGAGTAAGGTGTCAAAACAGCATTGTACATGGCATGAAAATAAAATGTATACAATGAAAACACAGCAATAAATATATGCGAAGCACAATGTATGTTTTATGTATTTAGAATAAAGTATGATATTTATTGGGAGATTTAATAAAAATTCTTAACCTTAAAAATGGTGCTAATTTTGCCCCAACCAATCAGATCTTATTTAACATTTGAAAGCTCATTGGTTAGGGCAAAATTAGCACCAATTTTAACGATAAGAACTTTTATTGAATCTCCCTGTTTTTTATTCAAACAAACTTGTATCAGAGGTGCACACTGTTGTAATTCAAAAATGTATTGCAAAAACCACATCACACAATGTTTTGGCGAGCTTTCTGTGTGGTGACACCTGAGGAAGGTGGCCAGGGCCGGATTCCCCACTAGGCCACCTAGGCCGTGGCCTAGGGCGGCACAGCCACCAGGGGCGGCAAAAAAGAAAGAAAGAAGAAAACAGGGCCTTGCACATGAGGAAGGCCCTGTTACTGCCACCTTCCTCAGGTGTCACCACACAGAAAGCTCGCCAAAACATTGTGTGATGTGGTTTTTGCAATACATTTTTGAATTACACATAATAGTGTGCACCTCTGATACAAGTTTGTTTGAATCTATGAGTAAGGCCTGCAGGGAGAGGGCCTCATAAGGTAGCACCTGGACTACACTGGCAAGTTTGCCAAACAGTGTGCATGGACTGAATATCAAAGTTTGAGTTACATTTAGGTATTTAGCAGGGGGGCCCATCCCTGCTGCCACCTACTGTTAGTGAATGCTAAGTTGTAGTTTTCAAACACCTTCAGGGCCACAAGATAAATATATCTCTATTATGGCCACAAACACAAAAACACTACTGCTAACGGCAACTTTAATTTATGTGCATACACAACATGTTAGTTTTATGATCTAAAATGCAAAAACATACCTTCTAACATCACACAGTTATCTGCCATGTAAATATGCTGTTTTAACACCTTACTCTGGGCGTTCCTATAACCCCTCTTAGCCACTATCCAATCACACCTTAACACCTGGCTGGTGATATGCTAATTGGGATTTTCCGGGTACATAATTGCACGATTCTTGTTACAAGTCATTCTGAATTGGAAAAGCCAGTCGGAGACTAGCGAAACGTCTTCAAGAACTACATTTCAAGTCCAGTTGATTTAATGAATACAAAAGATATACCATGACCTGGATGAATGAGAACCCTCACAAGCATATTTAGTTCTTGAAGATGTTTCGCTAGTCATCCGACTGGCTTCTCATTCAGAATGACTTGTACAAGAATCTGTGGCAATTATGTACCCTGGAAAATCCCAATTAGCATATCACAGCCAAGTGTTAAGGCGTGATTGCATAGTGGCTAAGAGGTGTTATAGGAACGCCCAGAGTAAGGTGTCAAAAAGCATTGTACATGCATGAAAATAAAATGTATACAATGAAAAACACAGCAATAAATATATGCGAAGCACAATGTAGTTTTATGTTTAGAATAAAGTATGATATTTATTGGGAGATTAATAAAAATTCTTAACCTTAAAAATGGTCTAATTTTGCCCCAACCAATCAGATCTTATTTAACATTTGAAAGCTCATTGGTTGGTGCAAAATTAGCACCATTTTAACGATAAGAACTTTTATTGAATCTCCCTGTTTTTTATTCAAACAAACTTGTATCAGAGGTGCACACTGTTGTAATTCAAAATGTATTGCAAAAACACATCACACAATGTTTTGGCGAGCTTTCTGTGTGGTGACACCCTGAGGAAGGTGGCAGGGCCGGATCCCCACTAGGCACACTAGGCCGTGGCCTAGGGCGGCACAGCCCCAGGGGCGGCAAAAAAGAAAGAAAGAAGAAAACAGGGCCTTGCACATGAGGAAGGCCCTGTTACTGCCACCTTCCTCAGGTGTCACCACACGAAAGTCCGCCAAAACCTGTGTGATGTGGGTTTGCAATACATTTTTGAATTACACATAATAGTGTGCACCTCTGATACAAGTTTGTTTGAATCTATGAGTAAGGCCTGCAGGGAGGGGCTATAAGGTACACCTGGACTACACTGGCAAGTTTGCCAAACAGTGGTGCATGACTGAAATCAAAGTTTGAGTTACATTTAGGTATTTAGGAGGGGGGCCCATCCCTGCTGCCACCTACTGTAGTGGATGCTAAGTTGTAGTTTTCAAACACCTTCAGGGCACAAGTAAATATATCTCTATTATGGCCACCAACACAAAAAACACTATGCTAACGGCAACTTTAATTTATGTGCATACACAACATGTTAGTTTTATGATCTAAAATGCAAAAACATACCTCTAAATCACACAGTTACAGGTACACCAACCTACTGATATACCCTCAAACCTTCGTTTTCATGGCGACCATACTTAAACTATCAAAAAAGTTAGTTTTACAGTCACAGCACAAAAACATTGTACAGGTACACACAACCTACTGATATACCCTCACAACCTTTCAGTTTTCATGGCGACCATACTAAACTATCAAAAAAGTTAGTTTTACAGTCACAAGCACAAAACATTCCCCTAGCGCCACATAGACCCAGGCCCATACCTACTGATAAATTCCAACACCCACTTTCCGTTTCTATGGCAACCATACACACAATAATAAAAATCTATGTATTAATCAGAATTAATTATTAAATTTAAACACCCTCTTTCATTGCCTAGCAAGATTCTTACATTTTACAAACCCCGGCAGCACAGACACACATTCCTTTTCAAAATGCAGCCTTTCAAACCAAATCAAATTCGCTTAAATAGACAGGTGTATCTTTAAGCTTTACTTTGTTAATAAAAATGTAATTCTGGCCATACATTAAGACATAAAAAAAAAATTTGTTCCTTGAATCTATGTTATGTCATTCCTTATACCAACAGAGTTCGTTCTACTGTATGTAAGTTGATATAAACTTCATTTGTTGATACATTATGAACAGGGGCGGATTTAGACCTCACCTGGCGCCCTTAGCCTCACCCCTAAAATACAGACCACACTCCTAAACCACACCCATTTTCTCTTTTTGGGGAAGAAAAAAAGACTATAATGGGGTTGGATGGTGGGAGGATTGACATCTGCCCCTCCAACCTCAGGCGCCCCTAGGCGCTGGCTACTGTGCTTAATGGTAAATCGGCCCTGATTATAAAAAACTGTAATTTTTTTTAACTGCTTATTAATGTACTTTAATATTAGTAGACATTCTGTCTTGAAAGCTATTTGAGCCTAATCCAAACTGCATCTTTCATTAATAGAATAACCATTCAATGCATACTAGGTAAGGTAATACAAATTTGACAAAGGCCTGGCTTGAAAATTTTTTGAAAATACATCAACCTGACTGAAAAGCAATGTGGTTTGTAATTCAGCCGCTGCACAATATGTGTCTAATACAAATACATTCCACTGGCATGTATTCAGGCCCATTATTCGTACATTTCAATCTAATCTTATTAAAGCATGACAGCATGGGATACAGTCAATTTTGCATCCCCTCTCAATATTCTCCCATACCAAATTTATTTCTCTATTGGATTGTTTTGGTTGGTGTGGAAAATCTGGACCTTTAAAAAAAAAATCATTTCAAAATAATGTTATATAATCTAAAATTCAATAATTGTTTAAATCCTAGTTACCAGTACCTAACTGCTTATCTGAACGGTATTGGATTTAACATAAAGAAATAGAAAAATAAAAAATAATTAGCAGGAAGGAGGAAGGTGGATACATATTGTATGGGTACAGCATTGCTCTGGAAACCACTCACTCAATATATTTGACCACAACCCTTTGTACAAAAGAATTCATTATGTGTGGCCCGAGGAGCCAATATTAACAGACTTAAAGGTGAAGTAAGGCTTCCTGAGAATGTACTGTAGATTATATTAATAGTTTTAACTCTCTACTATGGCCCTACACGTTTTTTTTATACACCCAACCAATCATTTCTACATAATCAGGTTCTTTGTCTCTCTCTTGAGATTGTATTTAGGTTTAAGATTTTAGTATTTCAGTATTTCTAGAGTTAGAAAAATAGAAGTTTAGACTTCAAACCATTGATTGTAAAACCTATTTTAGACTACTGGTTTTGAAATTAACGAATGCCTAAGTGTTATCAATAAGTATCTCCCATATTTTAGAATGCTGTACATTCACAAAAAGCTTACCCTAAGAAGCCCCCTAGCGCCACATAGACACAGGTACACATACCTACTGATAAATTCCAACACCCACTTTCCGTTTCTATGGCAACCATACACACAATAATAAAAATCTATGTATTTAATCAGAATTAATTATTAAATTTAAACACCCTCTTTCATTGCCATAGCAAGATTCTTACATTTTCAAACCGGCAGCACAGACACACATTCCTTTTCAAAATGCAGCCTTTCAAACCAAATTCAAATTCGCTTAAATAGTACAGGTGTATCTTGTAAGCTTTACTTTGTTAATAAAAATGTAATTCTGCCCATACATTAAGACATAAAAAAAAAATTTGTTCCTTGAATCTATGTTATGTCATTCCTTATACCAACAGAGTTCTGTTCTACTGTATGTAAGTCTGATAAACTTCATTTGTTGATACATTATGAACAGGGGCGGATTTAGACCTCACCTGGCGCCCTTAGCCTCACCCCTAAATACAGACCACACTCCTAAACCACACCCATTTTCTCTTTTTGGGGGAAGAAAAAAGACTATAAAGGGGTTGGATTGGTGGGAGGAAATTGACAGCTGCCCCTCCTCTGCCATGTAAAATGCTGTTTTAACACCTTACTCTGGGCGTTCCTATAACCCCTCTTAGCCACTATCCAATCACACCTTAACACCTGGCGGTGATATGCTAATTGGGATTTTCCGGGTACATAATTGCACGATTCTTGTACAAGTCATTCTGAATTGAGAAAAGCCAGTCGGAGGACTAGCGAAACGTCTTCAAGAACTACATTTCAAGTCCAGTTGATTTAATGAATACAAAAGATATACCATGACCTGGATGAATGAGAACCTTCACAAGCATATTTAGTTCTTGAAGATGTTTCGCTAGTCATCCGACTGGCTTCTCAATTCAGAATGACTTGTACAAGAATCTGTGGCAATTATGTACCCTGGAAAATCCCAATTAGCATATCACAGCCAAGTGTTAAGGCGTGATTGCATAGTGGCTAAGAGGTGTTATAGGAACGCCCAGAGTAAGGTGTCAAAAAGCATTGTACATGCATGAAAATAAAATGTATACAATGAAAAACACAGCAATAAATATATGCGAAGCACAATGTAGTTTTATGTTTAGAATAAAGTATGATATTTATTGGGAGATTAATAAAAATTCTTAACCTTAAAAATGGTCTAATTTTGCCCCAACCAATCAGATCTTATTTAACATTTGAAAGCTCATTGGTTGTGCAAAATTAGCACCATTTTAACGATAAGAACTTTTATTGAATCTCCCTGTTTTTTATTCAAACAAACTTGTATCAGAGGTGCACACTGTTGTAATTCAAAATTATTGCAAAAACACATCACACAATGTTTTGGCGAGCTTTCTGTGTGGTGACACCCTGAGGAAGGTGGCAGGGCCGGATCCCCACTAGGCACACTAGGCCGTGGCCTAGGGCGGCACAGCCCCAGGGGCGGCAAAAAAGAAAGAAAGAAGAAAACAGGGCCTTGCACATGAGGAAGGCCCTGTTACTGCCACCTTCCTCAGGTGTCACCACACGAAAGTCCGCCAAAACCTGTGTGATGTGGGTTTGCAATACATTTTTGAATTACACATAATAGTGTGCACCTCTGATACAAGTTTGTTTGAATCTATGAGTAAGGCCTGCAGGGAGGGGCTATAAGGTACACCTGGACTACACTGGCAAGTTTGCCAAACAGTGGTGCATGACTGAAATCAAAGTTTGAGTTACATTTAGGTATTTAGGAGGGGGGCCCATCCCTGCTGCCACCTACTGTAGTGGATGCTAAGTTGTAGTTTTCAAACACCTTCAGGGCACAAGTAAATATATCTCTATTATGGCCACCAACACAAAAAACACTATGCTAACGGCAACTTTAATTTATGTGCATACACAACATGTTAGTTTTATGATCTAAAATGCAAAAACATACCTCTAAATCACACAGTTACAGGTACACCAACCTACTGATATACCCTCAAACCTTCGTTTTCATGGCGACCATACTTAAACTATCAAAAAAGTTAGTTTTACAGTCACAAGCACAAAAACATTCCCCTAGCGCCACATAGACACAGGTACACATACCTACTGATAAATTCCAACACCCACTTTCCGTTTCTATGGAACCATACACACAATAATAAAAATCTATGTATTTAATCAGAATTAATTATTAAATTTAAACACCCTCTTTCATTGCCATAGCAAGATTCTTACATTTTCAAACGGCAGCACAGACACACATTCCTTTTCAAAATGCCAGCCTTTCAAACCAATCAAATTCGCTTAATAGTACAGGTGTATCTTGTAAGCTTTACTTTGTTAATAAAAATGTAATTCTGCCCATACATTAAGACATAAAAAAAAATTTGTTCCTTGAATCTATGTTATGTCATTCCTTATACCAACAGAGTTCTGTTCTACTGTATGTAAGTCTGATAAACTTCATTTGTTGATACATTATGAACAGGGGGGATTTAGACCTCACCTGGCGCCCTTAGCCTCACCCCTAAAATACAGACCACACTCCTAAACCAAACCCATTTTCTCTTTTTGGGGGAAGAAAAAAGACTATAATGGGGTTGGATTGGTGGGAGGAGATTGACATCTGCCCCTCCAACCTCAGGCGCCCCTAGGCGCTTGGCTACTGTGCTTAATGGTAAATCCGGCCCTGATTATAAAAATACTGTAATTTTTTTTAACTGCTTATTAATGTACTTTAATATTAGTAGACATTCTGTCTTGAAAAGCTATTTGACGCCTAATCCAAACTGCATCTTTCATTTCTAGAACCATACATGCATACTAATGATAAGGTAATACAAATTTGACAAGGCCTGGCTTGAAAAACTTTACGTTTCCTATTGATTAAGTTATGGTGTATTAGTGCATTAGTTAGGGTCTATAGTGCATTAGATGGTGAATATTGCATTAGTTATGGTGTATATAGTGCATTAGTTATTGTGTATATAGTGCATTAGTTATTTTGTGAGGGAGAGGTGGTATATAGTGCATTAGTTATGGTGTATATAGTGCATTAGTTATGGTGTATTTAGTGCATTAGTTATGGTGTATATAGTGCATTAGTTATGGTGTATATAGTGCATTAGTTATGGTGTATATAGTGCATTAAGTTATGGTGTATATAGTGCATCATTATGGTGTATATAGTGCATTAGTTATGGTGTATATAGTGCATTAGTTATGGTATATATAGTGCATTAGTTTATAGTGTATATAGTACATTAATTATAGTGTATATAGTGCATTAGTTATGGTCTATATAGTGCATTAGTTATGGTGTATATAGTGCATTAGTTATGGTGTATATAGTGCATTAGTTATGGTGTATATAGTGCATTAGTAATAGTGTATAAAGTGCATTAGTTATAGTGTATAAAGTTTATAGTGTATATATGTTGGGAATAATGTGATTGAATAATGTGATTAATAACAGCTATTTAGCCATTTATGTCACTTTTGTTCAGTTTGTTACAAGTTTCAGGCAGGCAATATTTCTGCTGGTAAATGCTCTGTAACATTAACCATGTACTTATTCTAGCCTTTTAATCAACTCAGTGATCAGCTTAGCTAATGTTACATGTAAGTCTAGCATTATGCTGTACCAAATGTAATCAATTTAATAGGTACATAGTGCAGTAAATGGGAGCCCCAGGCTTACATGAACATTTATAACTACTAAGACTACTGTCTGAAAATGAATATTTTAACTCTTAATGCATTCTGAATAAAATATAAATAACACAGGTTTTTGGTTGGGAGGAGATATCTGAGTAATATTAAAGGAGCGCTTGTAGACCGCTGCAGAAAAGTAGATGCTGCTTTCTGTAGTGGGCTTGGCTTGTAGAGAGGAAATATAATATTTGGAAAATATAACTTATGAAAGTTTAAAAATAATAAAAATGTAAAAAAAAAATTGAATCGAAGTAATTCTTGTATTGTATGTACGAAGTGTAATTTTGGTGATTTTGATTTTGTTACTAATACACTGCCCAACACAGAATAACGGTGACATATCCTAAAAAAATAATACAAGAAAATAACTTTTTCTTAAATAGATACAGATAGATAGACAGACAGCTGTAGTGAAAGATAGAGACAGACAGATAGATGGGCAGACATACAGATAGATAGATATACACAAATAGCCAGAGACAAAGAGATAGACAGAAAGACATACATGCAGACAGACAGCTATAGATATATAAAGTAATAGGCACAGAGAGGGATACAGATAAAGTGAGAGGTGCATAAATAGATAGAAAGAGTTAGATAGACGTAAATACCCGTTCGATTATCGTAGATATAGTACTACTCTGCAATTGGTATCCTATCTTGGGGCATAAGCTAACGACGTCATTATTGTATTTTGATGGGTGGTGTTAACATACGATTGTATGTACCTGTATGATAATGACGTTAAACACCGATCGGCGCCAACATTAAGAATCATTTTAACACTCGTTTTAGTTAACCGTTTGTTTTTTTTTAATCTCTCCTCACCTTTACAACTAACGGCACCCTTGTTTTTATCTTTGAATTTCCCAACATGCTTTTTTATATTTTAGGCTCATCCATTTTGTCTAAATGCCGTAAAACGACTATAACTTAAAATCTTTTTTAGGTTCTCTGGTGAGGGGGGGAATCACCATTTTGAGGCTGATGTCCCATGTGTTCCTATGTTTTTTAAGGGCAATTTCAAGTCAATCAGGCTTTTTAAAAAAAGACTAGTCCTGGCCAATTTACGTGGCACCTAGTGCACTGGTGTGCGTTGCATCGTGTGATCTGCAATTAGAGCGCATGCGTTCTGAAATTTTTTGCACAATTGCGTGCGCTCCAATTGCGCAACATTGCACCGGTCGCTCTCAATGCGCGGCAAGCTCATGCCATGAGCATGCCAGCAACGCGTGCAAAAATCAGTAGGGCCATTATTTTAAAACTATAGCCACCTAGCATATACATAGTCCCCTGGGCTATGATACAGTGTAGTAAAATGTAAATATGGTGACCAGCAGTGGACAGTTTTATGAGTACAAATTTTCACAAGTTACAGCTAGCTTATAAACAATATCAAAAATATTTTCATATATTTTTAAACACATGGTCAAATGGTGCACAATGCTCTAGATGAATAAACGGGTGACAAACTGCCCCTTCAGCCTAATCTCACCCTGTGTACTGTTTGGTTTGGCTACGTTGGTGATCTAACCTAGTGATCAACATTATGCACCTTATCAACCATGATACAGCAGCTTAAATATTCATCAGCAGAACTTTTCCTTTAAAGAGTAGTGGTTGGGCAAAAACAAATTCTGTGTTGTTCCTGTGACACAGTAATCAAACAGAAGGCAGCTTTTACTGTTCTTTTCAGAATGCAATATCTGATTAGTTGATATGGGTTATGTTAAGGCTGGGTACACACTACAAAACATTTGTCCAGTCCAGTGGCAGCGATAAATCATTGTCCTCTGTCGACTGGACAAATGTTTGTCGGTCACGGTAAAAGTTGTCACGAACCGACAGTGTTCGCTGTGATTACCAGCACGGCGACCGAGATTGGACGCAGCCATTGGCACCCCACCCATACAATATTTTCATCCGACTGACTGATACTTTGTAATATGTTTGTTCATAGAAAATATTGCTGGTGTGTACCCAGCCATAAGGCTGGGTATACACAAGAATTTTTTTGTGCCCCCCAAAAAAAATCAGAATTATTTTTCTGCCCAGCTGTGACCAATGTCAGTCACCCATTTGTCTTGTTGGACTGAACGATCGGTCATGGCTTACTGTAAGCAGAGACCAACATGATTTGTCCTTATTATCACTCGCTGTGGCAAATGGTTGGCCGGGCTCAATAGTTTGCTCATATGTAATAGCTTTAAAGTAAGAAAATCCTGTATTGGCATATTACTCTCCATTAGTTTCCACGCTACTCGCCATATTGGATGGAAATAGCAAATTCTTGTTAGGGTTAGGGGTCATTTTATAAACAAATGAACTGTGAAAAGAATAGGCAGTTGTTTGTATTCTTAGTAAAACAAAGATACACCCATCTCAAGATATCTTTGTTTAAAACAAGCCTTCTTCCATATTTCACTGTTTGGTTACTGTGGCACAATTACACACTGTGCTCTGTAGATATGTTTCAATTTACTTTGGCAGCAGAAGCGATTGGCCGTATGCCAGGTAATCAAAGGGCTTAGAAGTTTCAGTTCTGAAAAACAAGCCAGTTACTATCTAAAAAAGAAATAATTAAAATAACCTTAGGGGTAGATCTTGAATATCACACAACGATAACAAAGGCACTAGCTATTGTAAAAAAGGAGAGAAGATGCACCATCCAACATTACATTTAACCATATATACAAAGAGAACAGACACACTTACCAATTGACTAAGTTTCAGTAATATGGACAAAATGCATCTAGCCCTGGTTCAAACTACATTTCAGCGAAAGAGTTTACCCATGAACTTGTGTTTTGTTCAGGTTCTGCATGTTGTGATATACCTGCTATTTAGCTATTTATATACTGTACACACACACATTTCAATGGAAATGGAAGCGCAACAATTGCAATATGTAAATCTCTGTGTTGTATAATGCATGCTCAATACAGTATGGTTTAACAATTGGAGGAATATAAAGTGCACATATATATTTATAGGGTAAGTTGCCTTTAAAGATACTAACATCGTCTCACTCCCACATTGTATTTTTATCTAGCAAAGTAAACTAGATACAATCAATAACATTTCAAAATCTAAACTGTCTCACACAGTGACAGTTTTTTGAAGAAACCTTATCAGATTTTCTGCTTCCTTGTTTAATTAACACTGAAGTTTTACTAACAATGTGCAATTTATTTTTACGAGCACTCAATCCTAAATCTGGAAAACAGAGCATGCATTTTTTAACAAGAATTGTTATTTTAATTCTAGAACAAAATAGGAAATAGATTTGTATACTCAAAGGGCAAGTTCGCCCCTCAAATTAATATTGTATATAGGTAATAATCCTCCCCCCCAAACATTTGTGAAGGTTCTCATTCATCAGGTCTGGTATATACCTGCATCTTAAGGAAAGAGGAAAACCTTTGAAGATTTTAAAGTCACACATCTTGGCAAAGGAACTGGACTGGTTCAAGAGAGGTGTCAGGAGGCCATTTATGTGAAATAAAAGAACCTAGCCTGACTAGATCATGTCAATGCTGTTTTGACACCTTACCTTGGGCAGTTTTGATAACACCCCTTAGCCTCACACCTTGCCTTTAGAAGGTCCCTAACACCTGGCTTCATATGCTTTTTTTGTGTTTCGGTATGGGTCTTCATATGTACCATTGCCTCAGTGGGTTACCTGGCTGTCACATGCCAATTGGGACTTACCAGGGTACATATTGCCAACAGATTCTTGTACAAGTCATTCTGAATTGAGAAAGCCAGTCGGATGACTAGCGAAAACGTCTTCAAAACTAAAGTTTAAGTTCAGTGATCTAATTGAATACAACAGAGATCCTCCTAAACCTTTTCTGAACCTTAATTAGCCTAGTATAGATCATTGTAAAACATTATTAGGATTTACCAATAATTGCCCATTGTATTAAAGTAAAAATAATTTCCCACAGCAGAATCTGACAGGCCTGGTATATGTACTGTATAACAGCTTAAAGGGTAACTGTGGTCTCCAATTCTTCCCAAACTAGTAATAATTATATAAAAGTCTTCCATCACACCACCATAAATAAACCTAAATCACATCTCTAGATAAAATTTGTGAGAAGTTATTGCTGGAAAGATTCAGTTATATTATGTCCTGCTTGAACTCTTCCTGTTTTCAGCCATGTGACAGCCCCTGCCTGCATATAGGCCCCCCTTCTCACTGTCAATTTTTCCCCCAGTAATTCCTGATTTCCTTCCCATCATTACGGGCTAGGGCCCCATGAACGCAACGCATAGCATCTTTGCAATTGCGATTTCTCCCCCGGAAGTTAGGAAGCTATGCGATTCTATAAGGTGATGTCAGCAAGCAACCTACCTGTCGAACAGGAAGTTTTTGAACATTCCCGCCATTCATTTCTCACAGGGGTGAAGCCAAACATTTGATTTCGGCAATCATTATAAGCGAAATACCTGCAGGCTTTCATTTAACACCTACACTGTTTGGAGACCACAGTTGCCCTTTAATACTGCTTTTTATTTCTATATCATAAGGAAGAACAATCTTCCTTAACAAGTTTACATTTCATTAAAAGGAAATAGAACAATTAACATTAGTTTTGTCTTTGCATCTGGAAATCAAAAGCAAATTGTGAAGAATGGATTTGTGTAGTGGCCCTGGCCCTATGTTTAAATACCAAATCTAGTAATATCTACAAATACTTAAATATATACAAATGACAAAAATGTTGCATAATTTACATAAGCACTCAACCTTATTTTTGTTTCCTAAACAGACATTTCCCTTCCTGGTGGGGGGTTTTTTTTGCCTTCCTCTGGATCAAGATTAGGGCTAGGAACTGAACGAAACGCCAAGAACATCCAATGGTATGGATTTCTGTCGATTTTTTTGCGGTTTGGCTTGCGATGTTCGTTCAATAAGTATGGAAATCCATGCGTTGCGATTAAAACTGCAGACCGCAAGAAACGCAACGCCTCGCGCGCGTTTGTATTTGCTTTTTGAATTTTTCACATTTGAAAATCCAGCGCTGAATACAAGCAAAAAACCAGCATTGTCTACCCTCACGGGTCATGGGTATCTAGATGACTGTTATGTAAACCTAATCTATCTAAATGTATGGTTATTTTCCTACGCCGTTTTCATAAGAGCTATGTATGTTTACCTGTAATGAGGTATTCTCCAGTCTGTCATGATGCTGGTGAACTATTTAATCGGAGCTGCGCTTATCCTAGTGTTATCATAAAGATCGATATCTTATCGTAAAATACCGATCGTTATCGTAAATAACGACCGGTTTTTATCCGATACGACCGTTATTTCCGTACCCGTTATTTACCGATAACGACCTTAATCCGTACCGTCTTATTGGTATAACTAGGACGACGGTATTTACCGATAATACCGTTTTAGTCGATATCGGAAATAACGGTCGTTATCGTAATAACGGTCGTTATCGTAAAAACCCGGTCGTTATTTCACGATAACGATCGTATTTAAACGTAACGATACCGATCTTTTATAAATAGGGCTCCTTTATGTCGTAAGAGTTCTGTAGGCAATGCTGGTTAAAAAATGCATTGACCTATGGGTTAACCTTTTTTTTTGCTGCCCTTGTTAAGATTGTCCTATAACTATAACATTTTCTTCTTCAATTTGAATGGGGGAGTCAGGAATGCAGGGAGCATTGTGATCACTGTCTGACTGAGCCTTAGATTTCATAAGTCTTTTAGGTCTAGGTTTTACAGAAACATTTGTGTTTAGCTTTGCTGGTACTGATCAGCGTTTTTTTAAGCATCTGTCACTAGGGTAAGGCTGTATGTGCAGCATTCCCCCAATGAAAAACATCAGAAACACCGATATTATGCAGGAAAAATGAACAAAAACAATAATGTGAACCAGGCCTACAGTTGTTGTACACACCAGCCAATGAATTTTCATATCACAGAGCTACCAAACATTAAACTGGAGCAGTAAGTCTGTCTAGTGTAATTAAAATGCATTGCTTTAAAAACTAGGTAGAGAAGGGGGTAGGCAGATGGGGTAAATGGATAGGCATGGGTGCCCTAGCCCAACTGTCCATCGGAAAAAAAAGTCTGTAATGTGCAGTGTCCGGATTTTATCAGTAGGGATGTTCTAGACATTTTGGCACCTGAAACAAATATTTTAATAGCGCCGTTTACTCTTGCTGTTGTGCTGAAGCACTAATACTGCTTATGAACTGGTGGGCTGACTTTCACAGGCCAGTGGTGTTGATGATTGCTTTTAACATACACACATTTTCGAGATTGTCACCACTGTTTAACATTTAAGACCTGTGTTATCAGCTCCCATACAGAAAGCTTTGTACACACGTACGATAATTTTTCGCATGATGTGGCCGATAAACATTCAGCTAGCGCCTCGTTATACACTAGTTCTACCAATGAACGCCTGTACATATTTCAACAATAGTAATAGATATGTTTGTTAGTAGAGGTGCTCATAAGGATTTTCATATATCGCGTGTTCACAAAATGTTCCGCAATTCATTCAATCTTATGTCACAGCCTACAGATAATCTGCCAACTATTGTACAAACATACGGCAATTGGCAGAATGAATCCGCCAGGCTGATTGTCAGAAAAAGCAGAGAATAATCGTGGGATTGTTGGTCTTGAAGGTCGTTGAAGCTTAATTTTCCCACGAATGTCGTGCAATGGTTGTTTAAATTGTGTGAAACTGACATGTGTACCAAGGTTAGTTTAACTTTACACTCTTTATGCTCTCTTACCTGCACCTCTGTACCTGTCACTCATCCTCCAATCCTCTCCTACCAGAGCTCCCATCTCTCAGAAAAAAAAATATGTTGGTCTACATACATATAGCCCGATGGCTGTGCTTAAAGGGCATGCTCCACCCCCAAAACTATAATCCCCCCCACTACTGCCCCATAGTGTAGTGTAGTTTTACTTACCTCACATCCCAGCTCCATATGGTTCTCCTGTAGTCCCCCCCAAAGTCCCACAAAACTGCCCACCAGGAGGATAGCAAGCCATATAGTCCCTCCTACTGGCCCTCTGGGAGAAGTTTGGCATGCATACTGCAGTCCTTCTCCCCCTCCCTCCCCTCCCGATTAGGATTCCCTCCCCCTACCATAAAAACCATTTCACCAAACATTCCCCCCTCTCCCCCCCAGCCCCAACCACCGCTATTTTAGTAATATCAGAAAATGCCCAAACTTTACTTACCTTCCCTCTTGCCTCCGCCGCACTGAACTCCCCGGCAGCCGCGTCCGTGATTGGCTGCTGCTCGAATCACAGCCGCGACTGCCGGTCCCCGCCCCTCTACTTGCATTTTCTCGCAAGCAGAGGCCTGGCAGCGCGGCGGAGGAAAGTGGGAAGTAAGTAAAGTTTTGGCCATTTTCTGATAATACTAACATAGTGGTTGGGCTGGGGGGACAGGGGGAATGTTTGGTGAAAATTTTTTTGAAGGGCGGACATACCCTTTAACATTCATACAGTTTTTATGCATGCACATGCTGTCATACACTACATACTTATATATGTATAAATGCCTGCGTGTGCTCTTTACACACATGCACTACATGCTCTTATACATACGTGAACTACACGCTCTTATGCACATACAGGCTTTATACCACACATATGCACTCTTACACATCATTTACATGCTCTTATACACACACATACACACTCTTACATGCACACGACACTTATAACACATATACAAAGTCATATGCACAACATAGCATTTTACACACTGACAAAGTTCTGCCAGGGCCATTTCTAGCAACTTGGTTCCCTAGCATGATTAGATCACAATCCCATCACAATTAAAATCGTAGTGTGCCTAGCCCTCCAAGATTATTGGCATTAACCTTTCCAGTGCCAGCACTTTCCCATATTATTGCCGGTAACCACTTTCAGTGCCAGCGAGTACTACTAATAACCCTTCAGTGCCAGCATTTCCAAGAGTATTGCCATTAACCCATCAGTGCCAGCCTTTCCCAGAGTATTGCTATTGACACTTTCAGTACCAGCCAGTATTACCATTTACCTTTATTCTTCCAGCTGCCCATTGACATGACATACAGCATGTACCCTGCTCCCATCTAAGTTCTAATTGGAGAGTTGGGTGGAAGAAAGAAGAAGGCATGATAGTATATAATGGCTGTCAGTCACAATGGGCCACTATTAAAAGTCTGCAGCAGCTTTTACTTGCCATTTTAAATTGTTTTCCTCCGTTCTTTTAGCTGAGCTCATCCTCCCCCTTCCTTCCATCACTTTCAGTTCATTTGCAACATTGTTTCCTTCCAAGTAGAGGTAGCTGAGTTCACGCTCTCTACTCACTACAATGCTGCAATTACCGGCAGATGCTAGGAGAACACTGGGCTCCTGAGCCATACATAGCCTAACTCTTTTCCTGGTAGCCTATGCCTAAAAATTGCCCTGAGCAGCCCCCAAGATGAAATTTAGCAGGCCCTGAATTGAACAAGAAAACTTGGACGACGGAGTACTAAAAACAGGCACAGGGCAAGTAAGCCTTAATAAGACACTAAACTGAAAAAAAGACTTGCCTTTATCCATTTCTATATTTTTAGCACTGTCAAGAGCTTGATCCCTTTTTGCTCTCATTGCTCCTTGTCATTAGATGTCCCATGTCCTGTTCAGCTCACTCCTAGTTTATTATGCATGTCTCCTCTCGATGTATCCATCCACCCCCTCCCAAAACTGAGGCACAAATGGAGTGTGGAGCATGTGCAGTGGGAGGTGATCTTGTGCCTCAATACAGCCAATAGCATTCACCCATTGATTTTTTTTTATAGTGAAAGTGAAAGTAAAACTGCTTTGCTATGGGTAGGTAAGCAGGCACTGGGAGCTGTAATCACTGCTTGAATCAGTAAGATTTTTTTCTTTTAGCTGTAGGAGTTTTTAAGGTTTGTGTGTGTGTGTGTGGTGGGGGGTAACTCTTTGTAATAGATTTCTTAGGTCAAGTGCTACATTGGGACTTAACTACCACAAACAGCAGCTAACTGCAGGATTGGGTTCACCTGCACAAAAAAACACAGAGCAACAGATAATGTTTATTCCTTTTCCTGATCTTAACGCTGAATCAATTAGCCATGCAGTGACCGAGAATAATGTAAAAGAGTTGAGGGTCGCCTCCAAATCAATATTCTTTATTTGGTGACCAACATCAAAACACAATGTTTGGGGTATTAGGTGCCCCCTTTCTCAACTCTTCTTTGCAATTATGGACTATACTATCCACGAGTTGGATATCATAGGAGTTGAGCACCCACAGGTGGATAGAGTGCATTGGACCTTGTTTGCTATTTGATTGAGAAATAAGCTTTACTTTTATAGAATTGGATATTTTTACATGTATGTGCCAGTGGGAGGGGCTGGGTGATTGACAGTTCTTTACTGACTAGCTGTGCCCCGCCCACTTTAAAAAGTAAACTCCCCAGGCTAAACACAGGGATAGGAAGGTAAGAGAATAAAATAAAAGCCGATTTAGATTGGTGGTATTAACCCTAATTACTTGTAAAAAAATTATTTTTTTTCCTCATTTACATGTCCTTTAATATGTCTATAATTCCAAAACGCTAGGCACAGGAGTTTTGTGTGTGCCAGGAAACACACCTTGAAACAGGATAAAAGATTCTTTCCAAAATCCCTGCTGGGAAGGGCAGCACATACTGTAGCTGCCACTCCTCTTATGGAAGAGGAGTTTCCACGCTCAACAGAAAAAAATGTTTAGATGCAAATACTAAAAAGCAATAGACAAAGAAGATTTTGGTTTTTTAGCTAGAAATTCAATAATAATATGTATTCTAGGTTTTTAAACCCCCCATGCAAGGAAAGCCTTCGACTCAATAGAATGGTAATACCTATAGGAATGTTTACCGGGATTGCATAGGACCACATTTCATAGCATGGACCAGCTTCTGTACAAGACACCAAAAGCCAGAATATCATACAAGAGATAGCTCAGCCCTATCTTTCTACTACACAGAGGCATGGCTGGTCCACTCTCCTATTTGCCCTTGCATTGGGGTCCTTGCCCTAAAAATCAAACAAAGCCTCAAATATGAGGTCTATAACTGGGCTCATACGGAAAAAAAAAATATCACCTATGCAGTATATCATATCTACATGCTTTAACGGAGGCGATTACCGCTGCCATAAGAATGTAGCAACTTTGGGACTTTTATCTGCATTATACATAAATGGTGGAAGTCCTGTGTCTATTTGCTTGAAGAAGCAGCCATGTACCACACTATATGCAACCAAATAGTTACCTAAGTTGTTCTGCTGGCTCAAATTCATCAAATATAAATTACTTCACTGAAAGTGTTACCACTAAATCTGATTGGCAAGATCAATTTAATTAAAATATTTCTCCTACCAAAAATCATCTATGAACTGCAGATGTTACTCACAATTTTGGTGTCTCCGGTCTCCCTCACTAGTCGAGCAGGTTTTTGTGGTAGCTTTTCAAGTTTCACACCCACCTCTCCCTGTGACTTTGCAATCTTGCGATACCCTCGACGCATAAGCCACTTTTGCTGATCTGCTGTTTCTTACTGGGGATACATGTGAAGTGTCTTACTGTGGTTGCTCCAGCCTTGGGACCTGTCCCAGGTTCCCTGAGTCTAAAAATAAAGTCTGGTCCAGTGTAATACCCCATTGTCCATCTTTCACCAATTCCAACTGTCCACAAGGGCTTGCAAACCCAGAAGTGAGACCAGTTATTGCGAGCATAGGCTCCCTAGGGTAAAACCTAGGTCGGCTTTAGATTTTTGTCTTCAGCCACTAGTAAGGGTCACTCAATCCTACATTCTAGAACTAAGATGGTCTTAAGGAAGATGGATCTTCTTGATTGACTCTGGATGTTAGATCCTTGTAATTATATAACCTCCTAGGCTGTATTTTTTTCTGGAACGGCACTCTCCGTACACTCTAGATTTAGAATGTTCATTCGGACAGCACAGAGTGTTAATAGACCCACATTATTTTTTGTTTAATGGCTCTTGCTACCTCCAAAGATGTGAGGTGGCAATGGGCGTTTCCTTTGCCCCTTATTTTCCAAACCTGTTCATAGGTTTGGTTGGGAGGGGTACTAATCCATTAGAAAACGCATATCCAGTGGTATTGTAAGATAAATCGATTTACCTACTGCTGGTATGGAAGAGTGAGGAAAAGTCGAACAACAGTTTGTTGAGTACGTAAATCCTAATGATTTAAACTTAGTTTACAAACTACTTGGACGGGGCAGAATCGTCTTATATATTAAATAAGAAGGGGATAGTGCACCTAACCAGATAAAAAAACTGATGTCTTCACAAAGAGTGTTGTAAGGAATCTACTCTACTAGCCAATAGTTTGTCGTCCCCTAAACAGACGATCAGGGAATATACCCCCTCGAGACAATTCATAAGGCTCTGTAGAATTGCTTAAAGGGTCACTATACCCACTCAAACAACTTTAACATTATCTTAAACTACAATTGAGAAGAAAATGGTGGTAATGACCATTTTATTTGTGTTATGTTATTAAATTATTAATGTTTAGTGAGTGTTACTACTGCCCCCACCCTCTCTTACTCCTGCTTTTTAAGTGTCTGTGACACGATAGACCCTGCTCTGCTTACAATCCCCCTCCCCCCTGCCTTCTTTTCTCTGCTGATTCTCTATTGTTGAAGAAAGTGTGCTGGCAGGCAGACAAAGATCCTAGTGATAGGTCATTACTGGTCACTTATTACAATTTCTGCTCCTGGAGTTACAGGTCTTCCCTGTAAATGTTGTGATTAAAATGATGATTTCTCAGGTTCTACAGCTCAGATTTAAATCTGCTTTAAATTGAAGAAAATCTTGGCTGTATTTATTTTTTATAATTTCTTCCGTATAGAAATTTCTTTCTATATGGGGCACGGAACTCTGAGGTGCTTTCCAATATCCTAGTAATTTACAGCTAGGGGTACATTATCAATCATATAATCCACTACCTCCCCCTCCTCACTACCTCTTGCAAATCAACTTTCGCTGTCTCCCTCTCAACTTATGGAGGACTGCGGTCTGGCACTTTCGTTTCGGTTTGCACAATCTTTTCCCTCTCCCATTTCCGTCCCCTTCCTCTCCCGCTGCAGTAACGATCTCTCTATTGGCTACAAAACTGTAGTAACGGACAGACTGGGAGGGGGAGATTGACAGAGAATGTCACAGAAACTTTTGTGTTCTTATAATCTTCGCGCTACTATGCACGCTGGTTTATAAGAAAAATCTTGCCTCCCATTTTTCTATGGAAGGGTGGATTATAAACATATACAAACAAGGGATAATTGCAAGGAATTATACAGCTGAATAAAAATGAAATAAGTTTCATATAGGGCAGTTGCGTAACTAGTAAATCACTGCACCCCACCACCCCCCTATCCCTGCTTCATTTACAGTGGTTTTCTGAGACAAGTCTATATCTGTCAAAGAAAAATAACAAGATGTGGCCACCTGTGTTGCAGGGTCCCTTGTACATGCAACTTGATACACTAGGAATGAGATCCCTGTCTTGAAGACTTACATCTATGTGCTACTTTTTAAAAAACACAACTCTGTTTTTCCAGTGAACAGGCAGGGGGGAATCTTACTGGCAAACTAGCAGAGTATGATGGATGTGCGGGACTCTAATATTGCATTGCTGGCTTCTTTCTACGACTAAATACTAATAATAATTAAAAAAAGGTTTGGCATGACTTGTTGCGGTCGGTGCGGCGGCTGCACGCGTATCTCAAAGACCTCTGTAATGGCTTTTTTGGGCACTCAAAAGTTTTACAGCAAATCACAATGCAGCAGGTAACTGCTATTAGCCTATTACCTATTATTGTCGAACAGAAGAGGGTGCAAGACAGCAATTGTTTGCTTGTTTCGGCCTTGGGGAAAAAACACTTAATCCGGCCATGTCTGGATCAACAATTAGGCAGGAAATGTGGGTATTACTAGTATATTCCCTACCTAGACAAGACCGGGTATGGAAAATTGAGTGCACTCTTTGAAACCTGTGCCAGAACATAATTATGGACTGTAAATGTATATAAAGACATCCTCAGTTGTTTGCACTTTTTGTAACCAATAAATGGTTTTCAGGAAGGAATCACCCCCCACCCTTTTTTTTTAAAGCCGTTTTTTTTTTTTTTTCAAACACAAGCAAAGTCCAATGCACTCTATCCAATCTATGGGTGCTTACTCCTCTTGTGTATCCTACCTCCAAGGATAATAGTTCAATAGCAAAATAAACAAAAAGCTGAGGATCGCACTCCAAATCAACTTTTCTTTATTTAAGTGACCAACATCTAAAACACAACGTTTTGTGGGGGGTGGTGTAGGTCCCCCTTCCTCGGGTGATGCAAGCGTACAGTGAATGTGGCTTGAACAATTGCACATCTTGTGATCATGATTGAAGGTGGTCCTTTCCATTGTAAAAAAGTACAAATTTGTACAAACATTATAAAGTGCATGATATCAAGTGCTAGGTGCAATAAAAGTGCATATTAGGGTAATACCGTATATACTCGAGTATAAGCCGACCCGAGTATAAGCCGAGGTACCCATTTTTTAACCTGAAAAATTAATAAAAACTGATTGACGTCGAGGTAAAGCCGAGGCTAGAAATATCACCACTACTGCAAACCTGTAATTACCTAAAATGAACATGAATAAAGAGAGGTCCATGTTTTAATTTAGAGTATTTATTTTCAAATAAAACAACCTGTTTCAAATGGCTTGAGCAGCAATATGAAACAATGCAGTACTCTAATTAAAATCCTTCAAAGTCAGATTCCTCATCATCGGTTTCTCAAATGTCCTCAAATTCAGCTGGTGTAATGTCATCTGCATAGACATTATCATCACCATCATCATATTTACATCATCTTCATCACTGCTGCTTCTGAAACAAAACATCATCTTCTGTACCATCCATGGCATTACTTATACCGCTTTCAAAAAGCATGTTTGGTGATGTCTTCTGGAATGTCCTCCCATGCTCTCGTACCCACTTTGCTACTATTTCTCTGTCAAGGGCTCATAAGATTTCCACCTTTGGTCAATTGGCTTGACCTGATGACATCCATTCCGTTGCCACATTTTTCGCACACGGTCTTTAAAGGTTTGTTTTATAGACACATCCAGGGCTGTAAACAATGTTAGCCCACCTGGAATAAACAGCCAAAGTGTTTTGAAATGACTTAGCCATTGCTTTGACATCCTCACATATATGGGCTCTAAACATCTCACAAACTACAATGAGGGTTTTTTTTTTAAGCTACTCTGGTCGTCCATCCAAATCTCTCTAGACATTTTTTTGTTCCTTGTTCATCCTCCACCTTTAACATGTGGACGTACAGTAATTCGCGGGGGGAATTTGGCATTTTAGGCAAGGTCTTTCTATTAAATATAATAACAGGCCGCAGCTTGACTCCATTGGCCAACATGCCAGACCACGGTGAAATGATTTTTTTCATTCCCGGTTGTTCTAAGGAAAATAGTTTTTTTTCTCCCAAGGATGCCACGGTCCCTGTTGCTTGGAAGATCAAAAGTCATTGCGTCTCATCCATTTCCCGATAACTTCCGAGGTCATAATTTAAATAAGCTTTCTTTGTTTTATAATGAATTGATGGAATACATCACCTTTTCTCCAGATTCTGTTTTAGTTTTTGTGAAATCTTCGTTCTCTTGGCGCAAGCAAAGTCCAACCGATTCATGAATCGTGTACACCATCCAGCTGATGCAACGAGTTCTCAATACCCACTGTTTTATATTTTTTCGTCTTTAGCCATTTGGAAGGGCAACGTAATCGGATTCCCATGCGTGTTATACAGTAATCCATTTTAATGACATTCCACACCCATTTAATGAAGTCAGTCTCCAGAGCCCCATATGAGGTTGTTAAACCACAGACGAGCCTGTTTTTGCACTTCGGCATCTTCTCCCACATTCTGACTTAATTTTTCTCCAACTTGAACCTGTTTTTCGTCAACGCCAAATTCCCTGCCTGCAACAGAATTATTGCTTTCCTCTGCTCTTCGAAACAACCCTTGAGTTTTAAAGCCAGCGCAGTAAAGATCTGCGTTTTTGTTTTTCTTCCAGATCAACCGTTTCTACAGATTACAAATACACAGAAGAGCCAGTAAGAAAACTTGAACCCCAACCTTAAGAGCAGAGTTTAACCATAGTTAAAGTGGTCACTGAGTTACTGCTTTTATATCAAGGTACAGTATTCGCCTTCAAAATCAGTATTGTTTTGAGGCTTAGTTGCCCTTTAATGGATAGCAGAATTCCCATAAAGTACGGTATGTACGGTAATCCATGCAGTGTCACAACAATGCGGTTATATCCAAATCCAGTACTGGACCCATTTCCTGGCACTCCAGATGTTACGAAACACATCTACCTGGCCAGTTCAACTACAAAAAAATCCCCTTGCCCAACTTTGTACGGTAACCCATCATTGTATTCTTTTGAGGCACTCCAGATGTTTGGAAACTACAACTCTCAGCATGCTTTGGTAGTTTCTAACATCTCTAGTGGCAAGTTCAAAAAAAAAATGTACCTTTCCCAACTCTGTAACATCTTTCTGAGGCACTCCACGTGTTTGGAAACTACAACTCCCAGCAATCAAGCATGCTGGAGTTGTAGTTTCCTAACATTTGTATTGGCAACTTTGTACCCCCCAACAAGAATACGAGGCAATAATGAGGCAATTACAAAATGAATTTAACTTACCCCCACAGGACCGGACAGGAGCATCAGAAGCTCGCTCCTTCCCTGCTCCTCCATTCCGGCAGCAGTACAGGTACGTATGGTACATAATGGCGCGCCCCCGCTACGTGCCCCGTGCCATTCCTGCTTCTCTGTGCAGCGGTTCTTCTCCCTCCCGAAGTCCAGCGCCCTGCCGGTGTACAAGTTCCCTCCCGGTGTCCAAGGCTGTCCAAGCTGGTGTCCTGTGTCCAAGCTGTGCGATACCTAATGGGCTGGTAAGTGAAAAACTTTACATTTTCATGCAGATTTGAGATTGACTCGAGTATAAGCCGAGACAAAGGTTTTTAGGTTATTTTTAAACCTAAAAACCTCGGATTATACTCGAGTATATACGGTATAATTATAAAATATAATATTAAAACCTTAAACATAATCCTAAATCATGGTTAAAATTTTTCTTAATAAAAAAGGGGTTATTTTTAATAGGTGCAATGTCCTAGTGCAGCTGTTTGAGGTCCAAACTGGACCAATATAAAGGAATTGTGAAATAATAACACGTGGACAAGTGAAATCCTAAAGATTGTTATAGAGAATCTGAAAGTATCTGGTAGTCTTCTTTCAAACAGAATGGAGCAATGTTGCCGACTTCACTGTCAGTCTCCGATGCGCACAGTGCAAAGAACTGGAGATGTGTCGGAAGGCCTCTGAATTCGGCACTGGAGCAGGTCCGCGGAAAAATGTGCTCCTCCTCTCCTGTAAAATTAACTGAGGAACTGGGAGGTAAGAGATTGCATTTACCTCCTGTTCTTTAGTAATCAGTTAGGAACAAACTTACATTTTTGCTGGACATACCCTTTAATGGATGTATTCTTTATTCAATCTCAATTACTATGTATGTATGTTACTATGTAAAACGTTCTTTACGTCTTTTTACCACACAGCTAAAGAAATGAACCCATGCACTGCACCAATAAAATACCAGCAGCACCTTCTCCAGCAGAGAGCTGCAGCATAAATAACCGTGAGGGGCTTATTGGTAGATGGTATGCATGGTATGGTTGAAGGTGACAGGGTGGCAGTAGTTCAGTGGTAGTGTGTCGTAAACTAACAACTTTTCCCCTCATGCAGACAGCACTGGGATGATACATACCGTTATCTATTTATTGTCTTGTGCTCTCTTCTCTCTCTCTCTAATATATGTGTTCTGTCTGTAGGTCTATCTTGTCTATCTCTGTGTGTCCATCACTATTTCTATAACTCTGTGTATATAACTGCCTGTCTCTCTCTCTCTCTTTTTGCTTATTCCATCCATCTATCCATCCATCCATCCGTTGTTGTCTGTCTCTCTGTCTGTCTCTATCTATATCTCTATTTATAGTCAGTGTTCCGTAATCAGTCTCTCTCTATCTGGACTAGTGAAAGATAGAGACAGACAGATAGATGGGCAGACATACAGATAGATAGATATACACAAATAGCCAGAGACAAAGAGATAGACAGAAAGACATACATGCAGACAGACAGCTATAGATATATAAAGTAATAGGCACAGAGAGGGATACAGATAAAGTGAGAGGTGCATAAATAGATAGAAAGAGTTAGATAGACTTACAGCTAGAGAGAGACTGATATACTGACACTGACTATAAATAGAGATATAGATAGAGACAGACAGAGAGACAGACAAAACGAGATGGATGGATGGATAGATGGATGGAATAAGCAAAAAGAGAGAGAGAGAGACAGGCAGTTATATACACAGAGTTATAGAAATAGTGATGGACACACAGAGAGATAGACAAGATAGACCTACAGACAGACACACATATATTAGAGAGAGAGAGAGAGATAGAGAGCACAAGACAATAAATAGATACGGTAGCGTATCATCCCAGTGCTGTCTGCATTAGGGGAAAAGTTTGTTAGTTTAGACACCACTACCACTGAACTACTGCCATCCCTGTCACCTTCTCATTGTATTCTTTTGAGGCACTCCAGATGTTTGGAAACTACAACTCTCAGCATGCTTTGGTAGTTTCTAAACATCTCTAGTGGCAAGTTCAAAAAAAAAAATGTACCTTTCCCAACTCTGTAACATCTTTCTGAGGCACTCCAGATGTTTGGAAACTACAACTCCCAGCAATAACCCCTTTTTATTAAGAAAAATTTTAACCATGATTTAGGATTATGGTTTAAGGTTTTAATTATTATATTTTATATTTTACCGTATATACTCGAGTATAATCCGAGGTTTTTAGGTTTAAAAAATAAACCTAAAACCTTGTCGGCTTATACTCGAGTCAATCTCAAATCTGCTGAAAAATGGTAAGTTTTTCATTACCAGCCCATTAGGTATCTGCACAGCCTTGGACACCAGGACACCCAGCCTTGGACAGCCTTGGACACCGGGAGGGAACTTGACACCGGCAGGGCGCTTGGACTTCGGGAGGGAGAAGAACCGCTGCACAGAGAAGCAGGAATGTGCACGCGGGGCACGTTAGAGGGGCGCGCCATTATGTACCATACGTACCTGTACTGCTGCCGGAATGGAGGAGCAGGGAAGGAGCGAGCTTCTGATGCTCCTGTCCGGTCCTGTGGGGGTAAGTTAAATTCATTTATTAATTGCCTCATTATTGTCGTATTCTTGTTTGGGGGTACAAAGTTGCCAATACAAATGTTAGGAAACACAACTCCAGCATGCTTTGATTGCTGGGAGTTGTAGTTTTCAAACATCTGGAGTGCCTCAGAAAGATGTTACAGAGTTGGGAAAGGTACATTTTTTTTTTTTTGAACTTGCCACTAGAGATGTTAGAAACTACCAAAGCATGCTGAGATTTGTAGTTTCCAAACATCTGGAGTGCCTCAAAAGAATACAATGATGGGTTACCGTACAAAGTTGGGCAAGGGGATTTTTTTGTAGTTTGAACTGCCAGTAGATGTGTTTCGTAACATCTGGAGTGCCAGGAAATGGGTCCAGTACTGGATTGGCTATAACCGCATTGTGTGTGACTACTGCATGGATTACCGTACACTACCGTACTTTATGGGAATTCTGCTATCCATTTTAAAGGGCAACTAAGCCTCAAAAAAAATACTGATTTTGAAGGCGAATACTGTACCTTGATAAAAGCAGTAATCAGTGGACACTTACTATGGTAGGTAAACTCTGCTCTTAAGGTATGGGGTTCAAGTTTTCTTACTGGCTCTTCTGTGTATTTTAATCGTTAGAAACGGTTGATGTGGAAGAAAAACAAAACGCAGATCTTTACATCGCTGGCTTTAAAACTCAAGGTTGTTTCAAGAGCAGAGGAAAGCAATAATCTGTTGCAGGCGGGAGGGGGAATTTGGCGTTGACGAAAAAACAGGTTCAAGTTTGGAGAAAAAATTAAGTCAGAATTGGGAGAAGATGCCGAAGTCAAAAAGGCTCGTCGTGGTTTAACAACCTCATATGGGGCTCTGAGACTGACTTATTAAATGGGTTGTGGAATGTCTTCAAATGGATACTGTATAACACGCATGGGAATCCGATTACGTGCCCTTCCAAATGGCTAAAGACGAAAAATATAAAACAGTGGGTATTGAGAACTTCGTTGCATCAGCTGGATGGTGTACACGATTCATGAATCGGTTGGACTTTGCTTGCGCAGAGAACGAAGATTTCACAAAAACTAAACCACAGAATCTGGAAGAAAAAGGTGCATGAATTCCATCAATTCATTATAAAACAAAGAAAGCTTTATAATTATGACCTCGGAAGTTATCGGGAATATGGATGAGACCGCAATGACTTTGATCTTCCCAAGCAACAGGGACCGTGCATCCTTGGGAGAAAAAAAACTATTTTCCTTAGAAAACCGGGAATGAAAAAAATCATTTCACCGTGGTTCTGGCATGTTGGCCAATGGAGTCAAGCTGCGGCCTGTTATTATATTAATAGAAGAAACCTTTGCCTAAAATGCCAAATTCCCCCCCGAATACTGTACGCCACATGTTAAAGGATGGATGGATGAACAAGGAACAAAAAAATGTCTAGAAGAGATTTGGAATGGACGACCAGAGTAGCTAAAAAAAAAACCCTCATTGTAGTTTGTGATATGTTTAGAGCCCATATATTTGAGATGTCAAAGCAATGGCTAAGTCATTTCAAACCACTTTGGCTGTTATTCCAGGTGGGCTAACATCTGTTTTACAGCCCTGGATGGTCTATAAAACAAACCTTTTAAAGACCGTGTGCGAAAAATGTGGCACGAATGGATGTCATCAGGTCAAGCCAAATGACAAAAGGTTGGAAATCTTATAAAGCCGACTTGAAATAGAATAGTAGCAAAGTGGGTACGAGAGCATGGGAGGACATTCCAGAAGACATCACCAAACATGCTTTTTGAAATGCGGTATAAGTATGCCATGGATGTACAGAAGATGATGTGTTTGTTTCAGCGCAAGCAGCAGTGATGAAGATGATGTAAAATGATGATGTGATGATAATGTCTATGCAGATGACATTACACCAGCTGATTTGAGGCATATGGAGAAACCGATGATGAGGAATCTGAACTTTGAAGGATTTTAATTAGAGTACTGCATGTTTCATATTGCTGCTCAAGCCATTTGAAACAGGTTGTTTTATTTGAAAAAAATACTCTAAAATTAAAACATGGACCTCCTCTTTATTCATGTTCATTTTAGGTAATTACAGGTTTGCAGTAGGGTGATAATTTCTAGCCTCGGCTTACTCGAGTCAATCAGTTTTTATTAATTTCAGGTATAAAAAATGGGTACCTCGGCTTATACTTCGGGTCGGCTTATACTCGAGTATATACGGTATTACCCTA
Organism: Hymenochirus boettgeri; assembly: GCA_019447015.1. Taxonomy (NCBI): domain Eukaryota; kingdom Metazoa; phylum Chordata; class Amphibia; order Anura; family Pipidae; genus Hymenochirus; species Hymenochirus boettgeri. Next base: position 162,408,915 of record CM033473.1, on the reverse strand, counting down.
ATATGCACTTTTATTGCACCTATGCACTATTGATATCATGCACTTTATAATGTTTGTACAATTTGTACTTTTTTACAAGGGAAGGGACCACCTTCAATCATGATCACAAGATGTGCAACTGTTATTCAAGCCACATTCACTGTTACGCTTGCATTCACCCGAGGAAGGGGGACTAACACCCCCCAAAACGTTGTGTTTTTAGATGTTGGTCACTTAAATAAAGAAACAGTTGATTTGGAGTGCGATCCTCAGCTTTTTGTTTATTTTGCTATTGAACTATTATCCTTGGAGGTAGGATAACAAGAGGAGTAAGCACCCATAGATTGGATAGAGTGCATTGGGACTTGCTGTGTGTTTGAAAAAAAAAAAACGGCTTTAAAAAAAAAGGGTGCGGGGGTGATTCCTTTCCTGAAAACCATTTTATTTGTTACAAAAAAGTGCAAACAACTGAGATGTCTTTATATACATTTACAGTCCATAATATGTTCTGGCACAGGTTTCAAAGAGTGCACTCTAATTTTCCATACCCGGTCTTGTCTAGGTAGGGAATATACTTAGTAATACCCACATTTCCTGCCTAATTGTTGATCCAGACATGGCCGGACTTAATGTGTTTTTCTCCCCAAGGCCAAACAAGCTTTGCTACCCTCTCTTGACAATAATAGTAATAGGCTAATAGCATTTACCTGACTGCATTGTGATTTGCTGTAAAACTTTTGAGTGCCCAAAAAAGCCATTACAGAGGTCTTTTGAGATACGCGTGCAGCCGCCGCAACAAGTCATGCCAAACCTTTTTTTAATTATTATTAGTATTTAGCGTAGAAGACCAGCAATGCAATATTAGAGTCCCGCACATCCATCATACTCTGCTAGTATTTGCCAGTAACATTCCCCTGCCGGTTCACTGGAAAAACGACGTTGTTGTTTTTTTTAAAAAAAGTGAGCACATAGATTGTAAGTCTTCAAGACAGGATCTCATTCCTAGTGTATCAAGTTGCATGTAAGGGACCCTGCAACCACAGGTGGCCACATCTTGTTGATTTTTCTTTGGACAGATATAGACTTGTCTCAGAGAAAACCACTGTAAATTGAAGCAGGGATAGGGGGTGGTGGGGTGCAGTGATACATAGTTACGCAACTCACCATATGAAACGTATTCATTTTTATTCAGCTGTTAAATTCCTTGCATCTATTCCCCGCTGTTTGTATATGTTTATAATCCACCCTTCCATAGAACTAAATGGGAGGCAAGATTTTTCTTATTATAACCAGCGTGCATAGTAGCGCGCCGATTTAAGAACACAAAAGTTCTGTGACATTCTCTGTCAATCTCCCCCCCCAGTCTGTCCGTACTTACAGTTTTGTAGCCAAGAGAGATCGTTAATGACAGCCGGGAGAGGAAGGGGAGGAATGGAGTAGGGAAAAGATTTGCAAACCGAAACGAAAGTGCCAGGCGCAGTCCCCATAAGTTGAGAGGGAGACAGGAAAGTTGATTTGCAAGAGGTAGTGAGGAGGGGGAGGTAGTGGATTATATTGAATAATGTTACCCCTAGCTGTAAATTACTAGATATTGGAAAGCACCTCCAGAGTTCCGTGCCCCATATAGAAAGAAATTTCTATACGGAAGAAATTATAAAAATAAATACAGCAAGATTTGCTTCAATTTAAAGCAGATTTAAATTGAGCTGTAGAACCTGAGAAATCATCATTTTAATCACAACATTTACAGGGAAAGACCTGTAACTCCAGGAGCAGAAATTGTAATATGTGACCCATAATGACCTCTCACTAGGATCTTTGTGCCTGCCAGCACACTTTCTTTACAACATTAAGAGAATCAGCAGAGAAAAGAAGGCAGGGGGGAGGGGGATGTAAGCAGAGCAGGGTCTATAGTGTCACAGACACTTAAAAGAGCAGTGGAGTAAGAGAGGGTGGGGGATAGTCGTAACACTCACTAAACATTAATAATTTAATAACAAATAACAAATAAAATGGTCATTACCACCATATTTACTCTCTCAATTGTAGTTTAAGATAATGTTAAAGTTGTTGAGTGGTATAGTGACCCTTTAAGCAATTCTACAGAGCCTTATGAATTGTTCGGAGGGGTATATCCTTCTGATCGTCTGGTTAGGCGACAAACTATTGGCTTATAGAGTAGTTTCCTTAAAACACTCTTTCTGAAGACATCAGTTTTTTAACTGGTTGTGCACTATCCCCTTCTTAATTTAATATATAAGACGATTCTGCCCCGTCCCAAGTAGTTTGTAAACTAAGTTTAAATCATTAGGATTTAAGTACTCAAAAAATGCTTGTTAGACTTTTCCTCACTCTTCCATACCAGCAGTAGGTAATCGATTTATCTACAATACCACTGGATATGCTTCTAATGGATTAGTACCCCTCCCAACCAACCTATGAACAGGTTGGAAGGAAAATAAGGGGGCAAAAGGAAACGCCCATTGCCACCTACACATCTTTGGAGGTAGCAAGAGCCATTAAACAAAAAAAAATGTGGGTCATTAACACTCTGTGCTGTCCAGAATGAACATTCAAATCTAGAGTGTACGGAGAGTGCCGTTCCAGAAAAAAATACCGGCCTAGGAGGTTATATCTAATTACACGGATCTAAACATCCAGAGTCAATCAAGAAGATCCATCTTCCTTAAGACCATCCTTAGTGTCTAGAATGTAGGATTGAGTGACCTTACTGGGCTGAAGACAAAAATCTACAAGCCGACCTAGGTTTTACCCTAGGGAGCCTATGCTCGCAATAACTGGTCTCACTTCTGGGTTTTGCAAGCCCTTGTGGACATTTGGCAATTGGTGAAAGATGAGACAATGGGGTATTCACACTGGACCAGACTTTTATTTTAGATCAGGGAACCTGGGACAGGTCCAAAGGCTGGAGCACACCCCAGTAAGACACTTCACATGTATCCCCAGTAAGAAACAGCAGATCAGCAAAAGTGGCTTATGTCGGAGGTTATCGCAAGATTGCAAAGTCACAGGGAGATGGGTGGTTGAAAAGCTACCACAAAAACCCTGCATCGACTAGTGAGGGAGACCGGAGACACCAAAATTGTGAGTAACAGCTGCAGTTCATAGATGATTTTGGGTAGGAGAAATATTTATTATTAAATTGATCTTGCCAATCAGATTTAGTGGTAACACTTTCAGTGAAGTAATTTATATTTGATGAATTTGAGCAGCAGAACAACTTAGGTAAACTTTTGGTTGCATATAGTGTGGTACATGGCTGCTTCTCAAGCAAATAGACACAGGACTTCACCAATTTATGTATAATGCAGATTAAAGTCCCAAAGTTAGCTACCGTTCTATGCAGCGGGTAATCGCCTCCGTTAAAGCATGTAGATATGATATACTGCATAGAGTGCTATTTTTTTTTTCCTATGAGCCCAGTATAGACCTCATATTTGAGGCTTTGTTTGATTTTTGGGCAAGGACCCCAATGCTAGGGCAAATAGGAGAGTGGACAAGCATGCCTCTGTGTAGAAAGAATAGGGTGAGCTATCTCTTTGTATGATATTCTGGCTTTGTGTTGTCTTGTACAGAAGCGGGGTCCATGCTATGAAATGTGGTCCTATGCCAACTCCCGTGTAACAATTCCTATAGGTATTACCATTCTTTGAGTCGAAGGCTTTCCTTGCATGGGGGGTTTAAAAACCTAGAATAATACTATATTTGTCAATTTCTAGTGCTAACAAACACCAAATCTTCCTTTGTGCTATGCTTTTTAGTATTTGCATCTAAACATTTTTTTCTGATGAGCGTTGGAAACTCCTCTTCCATAAGAGGAGTGGCAGTCACAGTATGTGCTGCCCTTCCCAGCAGGGATTTTGGAAGAATCTTTTATCCTGTTTCAAGGTGGTTTCCTGACACACAAAACATCCTGTGCCTAGCGTTTTGGAATTATAGACATTAAAGGACATGTAAAACTGAGGAAAATAAATTTTTTTACAAGTAATTAGGGTTAATTACCACCAATCTTAAATCGGCTTTTTTATTTTTATTCTTTACCTTCCTATCCCTGTGTTTAGCTCTGGGAGTTTACTTTTTAAAGTGGGCGGGGCACAGCTAGTCAGTAAAGAACTGTGCAATCACCCAGCCCCTCCCCCTGGCAACATAATGTAAAAATATCCATTCTATAAAAGTAAAAGCTTATTTCTCAATCAAATAGCAAACAAGGTCCAATGACACTCTATTCCACCTGTGGGTGCTCAACTCCTATGATATCCAACTCGTGGATAGTTAGTCCAATAATTGCAAAGAAGAGTTGAGAAAGGGGGCACCTAATAACCCCAAACATTGTGTTTTGATGTTGGTCACCAAATAAAAGAATTATTGATTTGGAGGCGACCCTCAACTCTTCTTTACACTTATTCTCGGTCACTGCATGGTAATTGATTCAGCGTTAGATCAGGAAAAGAATAAAACATTATCTGTTGCTCTGTGTCTTTTGTGCAGGTGAACCCAAATCCTGCAGGTAGCTGCGTGTTTGTGTAGTTAGTCCCAATGTAGCACTGTACCTAAGAAATCTATTACAAAGAGTTACCCCCCACACACACACACACACACAACCTTAAAACTCCAGCTAAAAGAAAAACAATCTTACTGATTCAAGCAGTGATTACAGCTCCCAGTGCTGCTTACCTACCCATAGCAAAGCAGTTTTACTTTCACTAACTAAAACACAAATCAATGGGTGAATGCTATTGCTGTATTGAGGCACAGATCCCTCCACTGCACATGCTCCACACTCCATTTGTTGCCTCAGTTTTGGGAGGGGGTGGATGTACATCGAGAGGAGACATGCATATAACTAGGGAGTGAGCTGAACAGGACATGGGACATCTAATGACAAGGAGCAATGAGAGCAAAAAGGGATCAAGCTCTTGACAGTGCTAAAAATATAGAAATGGATAAAGGCAAGTCTTTTTTTCAGTTTAGTGTCTTATTAAGTTCTTTAGCTTGCCTGTGCCTTGTAGTACTGCCCTGTTCGTCCCAAGTTTTATGTTCAACTGTCAGGGCTGCTAAATTTCATCTTGGGGGCTGCCAGGGCAATTTTTAGGCATAGGCTACCCAGGAAAAGAGTTAGGCTATGTATGGCTCCCAGGGTCCCAGTGTTCTCCCTAGCATCTGCGTAATTGCACGCATGTAGTGAGTAGAGAGCGTGAACTCAGCTACCTCTACTTGGAAACACATGTTGCAAATGAACTGAAAGTGAGTGAAGGAGAGGGGGAGGATGAGCTCAGCTAAAAGAACGGAGGAAAAAATTTAAAATGGCACAGAAAGTAAAAGCTGCTGCAGACTTTTACATAGTGGCCCTTGGACTGGCAAGCCATTATATTACTATCATGCCGTCTTCTTTCTTCCACCCAACTCTCCAATTAGAACTTAGATGGGAGCAGGGACATGCTGTGATGTCATGTCAATGCGGCAGCTGGATAGGAAGTAAAGGTAATACTGTGCTGGTACTGAAAGTGTCAATAGCAATACTTGGGAAAAGTGCTGGCACTGAGGGTTATGGCAATACTCTTGGAAATGCTGGCACTGAAGGGATTAGATTAGTACTACTGCTGGCACATGAAAGTGGTACAGGCATAATATGGGAAAGTGCTGGCACATGAAAGATGTTATGCCAATAATCTTGGAGGGCTAGGCCACACTACGATTTTAATTGTGATGGATTTGAATCTAATCCATGCTAGGGAACCAAGATTGCTAGAAAATGGCCCTGGCAGAACTTGCTAGTGTGTAAATGCATATTGTGCATATGACTTTGTATATGTGTTATAAGTGCTGTGTGCATGTAAGAGTGTGTATGTGTGTGTATAAGAGCATGTAATGATGTGGTAAGAGTGCATATGTGGTGTATAAAAAGCCTCGTATGTGCATAAGAGCGTGTAGTTCACGTATGTATAAGAGCATGTATGTGCAGTGTTGTAAAGAGCACACGCATGCATTTATACATATATAAGTATGTAGTGTATGACAGCATGTGCATGCATAAAAACTGTATGAATGTTAAAGGGTATGTCCGCCCTTCAAAAAAATTTTCACCAACATTCCCCCTGTCCCCCCAGCCCAACCACTATTGTTAGTATTATCAGAAAATGGCCAAAACTTTACGTTACTCTCCCACTTTCTCCGCCGCGCTGCCAGGCCTCTGCTTGCGAGAAAATGCAAGTAGAGGGGCGGGACCGGCAGTCGCGGCTGTGATTGGCTGAGCAGCAGCCAATCACGGACGCGGCTGACGCGGGAGTTCAGTGCGGCGGAGGCAACGAGGGAAGGTAAGTAAAAAGTTTGGGCAATTTTCTTGATATTACTAACATAGCGTGGTTGGGGCTGGGGGGAGGGAGAGGGGGAATGTTTGGTGAATGGTTTTTATGGTAGGGGGAGGGAATCCTAACGGAGGAGGAGGGAGGGGGAGAAGGACTGAGCATATGCATGCCAAACTTCTCCCAGAGGGCCAGTAGGAGGACTATATGGACTTGCTATCCTCCTGGTGGGCAGTTTTGGGACTTTGTGGGGGGACTACAGGAGAACCAGTATGGAGCTGGGGATGTGAGGTAAGTATTAAACAACTACACTACACTATGGGGCAGTAGTAGGGGGGGATTAAGTTTTGGGGGGGGGGCATGCCCTTAAGCACAGAGCCATCGGGCTATATGTATGTAGACCAACATATATTTTTTCTGAGAGATGGGAGCTCTGGTAGGAGAGGACTTGAGGATGAGTGACAGGTACAGAGGTGCAGGTAAGAGGAGCATAAAGAGTGTAAGTTAAAGTTAACTTAACCTTGGTACACATGTCAGATTTCACACAATTTAAACAACCATTGACACGACATTCGTGGGAAAATTAAGCTTCAACGACCTTCCAAGACCAACAATCCCACGATTATTTCTCTGCTTTTTCTGACAATCAGCCTGGCGGATTCATTCTGCCAATTGCCGTATGTTTGTACATAGTTGCAGATTATCTGTAGGCTGTGACATAAGATTGAATGAATTGCGGAACATTTGTGGAACACGCGATATATGAAAATCCATGAGCACCTCTACTAACAAACATATCTATTACTATTGTTGAAATATGTACAGCGCCATTGGTAGAACTAGTGTATAACGAGGCGCTTAGCTGAATGTTTATCGGCCACATCATGCGAAAAATTATCGTACGTGTGTACAAAGTTCTGTATGGGAGCTGATAACACAGGTATTAAATGTTTAAACAGTGGTGACAATCTCGAAAAATGTGTGTATGTTAAAGCAATCATCAACACCACTGGCCTGTGAAAGTCAGCCCACCAGTTCATAAGCAGTATTAGTGCTTCCAGCACAACCAGCAAGATATAAACGGCGCATTAAATATTGGTAGTTCAGGTGCCAAAAATGTCTAGGAACATCCTACTGATAAATCCGGACACTGCACATTACAGACTTTTTTTTCATGGACAGTTTAGGGCAACCCATGCCTATCCATTTACCCCATCTGCCTACACCCTTCCTACCTAGTTTTTAAAGCAATGCTATTAATTACACTAGACAGACTACTGCTCCAGTTTAATGTTTGGTAGCAGTCTGATATGAAATTCATGGGCGGTGTGTACACAACTGTAGGCCTGGTTTCACATTATTGTTTTGTGTCATTTTTCCTGCATAATATCGGTGTTTCCTGATGTTTTTTCATTAGGAGAATGCTGCATTCAGCCTTACCCTAGTGACAGATGCTTAAAAAAACGCTGATCAGTACCAGCAAAGCTAAACACAAATGTTTCTGTAAACCTAGACAAAAGCTTATGAAATCTAAGGCTCAGCCAGACAGTGATCACAATGTCCCCTGCATTCCTGACTCCCCAATCAAATTAGAGAAGAAAAATGTTATAGTTATAGGACAATCTTTAACAAGGGCCAAAAAAAAAGGTAAACCCATAGGTCAATGCATTTTTAAACCAGCATTTGCCTTTCAGAACCTCTTACAAATAAAGGGCCCTATTATAAAAGATCGGTATCGTTATCGTTGTAAAATACGTTATCGTTACTGAAATAACGACCGGGTTTTACGATAACGACCGTTATTACCGATAACGACCGTTTATTACCGATATCGCTAAATACCGGTCATTATCGGTAAATACCGGTCGGTATTACCAATAAAAGGTAATATAACGGTCGTTATCGGTAAATAACGGTCGATTATCGGCAAAATAACGGTCCGTTATCGGTAAAAACCCGGTCGTATTGTTATACGATAACGAATCGGTTATTTACGATATAGACGATACGATCTTTTATAAATAGGCCCAAAAATGACCTCGGAAAGGGAATACGACATGGGTCTAGGTTTTTAATAAGCTTGTAAAATCTAAAGCGCAAAATGGAATTATTCACAAGTGAACAAGATAAAACAAACAAACGCCTGCAGGCCAGTACTGGAACAGGAATTACTCTTACGGTCATGTAACAACCCCCAGCTTCTATATGCACAACGCAGAGAAGTAAGAAAATAATTCCATAATTTAGTATAGTATTGAGGTTACAATCCATCCAGTCCAACCATCTAGCATATCCTCATGACCTTGCCTTAACTCTTGATCCAGAGAGAAGGCAAAAAAAAACCCCCACAGGAAGGAAATGTTCGTTTAGGAAACAAACTAATAAGGTTGAGTGCTTATGTAAATTATTGCAACATTTTTGTCATGTTGTATATATTGAAGTATTTGTGATATTACTAGATTTGGTATTTTAAACATAGGGCCAGTGGCCACTACACAAATCCATTCTTCACAATTTGGCTTGTTGATTTCCAGATGCAAAGACAACAAACTAATGTAATTGTTCTATTTCCTTTAATGAAATGTTAAAAAAAACCTTGTTAAGGAAGATGTTTTTCACTATGATATAGAAATAAAAAGCAGTTATTAAAGGGCAACTGTGGTCTAAAACACTAGTTAAATGAAACCGCAGTAGTCTTTCTCTTCAGAAGGTTGGCATCATTATCATTGCTAGCCTCTGCTCGGGGAGAAGTGTCGAAAGACTTAGGTGCACACTGTGTTTTTTTTGTGGATTGCGATTGCTGCGATTTTTCAAAAATATAAAACGGCAGAAAAAAACGGCGTTTTTTCGATGCGTTGCTTTGCATTTTTATGCAATCGCATGCATTTCCTCTTTGAAGAAATCGAAGGAGAAAAACATGCCATGAAATCGCATGCGATTGCCGATGCTTGTGCTTGCGTCTCAGTGTGGCATCTTAAGCCCTAATGATGGGGAAAAATCAGGAATTACCTGGGGGAGAAAATTGACAGTGAGAAGGGGGCCTATTAATGCAGGCTGGGGCTGGTCAAATGGACTGAAAAACAGGAAGAGTTCAAGCAGGACATAATATATACTGAATCTTTCCAGCAATAAAAATTCTCACAAATTTTATCTAGAGATGTGATTTAGGTTTTATTTATGGTGTTGATGGAAGGACTTTTATATATATTATTATATAGTTTGAAGAATTGGAGACCACAGTTACCCTTTAAGCTGTGTATACAGTACATATACCAGGCCTGTCAGATTCTGCTGTGGGAATGATTATTTTTACTTTAACAATGGGCAATATTTGGTAAATCCTAATAGTTTTATCAATGATCTACACTAGGCTAATTAAGGTTCAGAAAAGGTTTAGGAGGATCTCTTGTATTCAATTAGATCTACTGAACTTAAACTTTAGTTTTGAAGACTTTCGCTAGTCATCCGACTGGCTTTCTCAATTCAGAATGACTTGTACAAAGAATACTGTTGGCAATATGTACCCTGGTAAAGTCCCAATTAGCAATGTGACAGCAAGGTAACCCACTGAGGCAATGGAAATATGAAAGACCCATACCGAAACACAAAAAAAAGCATATGAGCCAGGTGTTAGGGACCTTCTAAATGCAAGGTGTGTGAGGCTAAGGGGTGTTATCAAAACTGCCAGGTAAGGTGTCAAAAACAGCTTGTACATGATCTAGTCAGGCTAGGTTCTTTATTTCACATAAATGGTCCTCCTTGACACCTCTCTTGAACCAGTCCAGTTCTTTGCCAAGATGGTGACTTTAAAATCTTCAAAGGTGTGTTCCTCTTTCCTTAAGATGCAGGTATTATACCAGACCGATGAATGAGAAACCTTCACAAATGTTTGGGGGGAGGATTTTTAACCTATAACAATATTTAATTTGAGGGGCGAACTTGCACCTTTGAGTATACAAATCTATTTCCTATTTTGTTTCTAGAAATTAAAATAACAATTCTTGTTTAAAAAATGCATGCTCTGTTTTCCAGATTTAGGATGAGTGCTCGTAAAATAACATTGCACATTGTTAGTTAAAACGTTCAGTGTTAATTAAACAAGGAAGACAGAAAATCTGATAAGGTTTCTTCAAAAACTGTCACTGTTAGACAGTTTAGATTTTGAAATGTTATTGATTGTATCTAGTTTACTTTGCTAGATAAAAATACAATGTGGGAGTGAGACGATGTTAGTATCTTTAAAGGCAACTACCCTACTATAATATATATGTGCACTTTAATTCCTCCAAGTGTAAACCATACTGTTGAGCATGCATTATACAACACAGAGATTTACATATTGCATTGTTGCCTTCCATTTCCATTGAAATGTGTGTGTGTACAGATATAAATAGCTAAATAGGCAGGTATATCACACATGCAGAACCTGAACAAACACAAGTTCATGGTAAACTCTTTCGCTGATAAATGATAGTTTGAACCAGGGCAGATGCATTTTGTCATATTACTGAAACTTCGTCAATTGGTAAGTGTCTGTTTTCTCTTTGTATATATGGTTAAATGTAATGTTGGAGGTGCATCTTCTCTCCTTTTTTACAATAGCATGTGCCTTTGATTATCGTTGTGTGATTCAAGATCTACCCCTATAGGGTTATTTTAATTATTTCTTTTTTAGATAGTAACTGGCTTGTTTTTCAGAACTGAAACTTCTAAGCTCTTGATTACCTGCCTACGGCCAATCGCTTCGCTGCCAAGTAAATGAAACATCATCTACAGAGCACAGTGTAATTGTGCCACAGTAACCAAACAGTGAAATATGGAAGAAGGCTTGTTTAAACAAGATACTCTAGATGGGTGTATCTTTGTTTTACTAAGAATAAAACACACTGCACTATCTTTTCACAGTTCCTTTGTTTATAAAATGACCCTAACCCTAACAAGAATTTGCTATTTCCATCCAATATGGCGTGAAGCGTGAGAAACTAATGGGAAGTAATATGCCAAATACAGGATTTTCTTACTTTAAAGCTATTACATATGAGCAAAACTATTGAGCCCGGCCAACCATTTGCCACAGCGAGTGATAATCAGGACAAATCAATGTTGGTCTCTGCTTACAGTAAGCCATGACCGATCGTTCAGTCCAATCAAGACAAATGGGTGAACACATTGGTCACAGCTGGGCAGAAAAATAATTTCTGATTTTTTTTGGGGGGCACAAAAAAATATTCTTGGGTATACCCAGCCTTATGGTGGGTACACACCATGCAATATTTTTATGAACAAACAATATTACAAAGTAGTCAGCGTCGGAATGAAAATATTGTATGGTGTGGGGGTGCCAATGGCTGCGTCCAATCTCGGCTCGCCGTGCTGGTAATCACAGCGAACTGTCTGGTCGTGACTAACTTTACCTGACCGACAAACATTTGTCCAGTCGACAGAGACAATGATTTATCGCTGCCAACTGGACAAATGTTTTGTAGTGTGTACCAGCCTTAACATAACCCATATCAACTAATCAGATATTGCATTTGAAAAGAACAGTAAAAGCTGCCTTCTGTTTGATTACTGGTGTCAACAGGAACAACACAGAATTTGTTTTTGCCCAACCCACTACTCTTTAAAGGAAAAGTTCTGCCTGATGAATATTTAAGCTCTGTATCATGGTTGATAAGGTGATAATGTTGATCACACTAGGTGTAGATCACCAACAAAAACGTAGCCAAAACCAAACGACTACACAGGGTGAGATTATGGCTGAAGGGGCAGTTTGTCACCCGTTTATTCATTCTAGCATTGTGCAACATTTTGACCATGTGTTTAAAAATTATAGAAAATATTTTTGTAATTGTTTATAAGCTAGCTGTAACTTGTGAAAATTTGTACTCATAAAAACTGTCCACTGCTGGTCACCATATTTTACATTTTACTACACTGTATCATAGCCCAGGGGACTATGTATATGCATAGGTGGCTATAGTTTTAAAATAATGGCCTACTGATTTTTGCACGCGTTGCTGGCATGCTCATGAGCTTGCCGCGCCACTTGAGATGAGCGACCGGTGCAATGTTGCGCAATTGGAGCGCACGCAATTTGTGCAAAAAATTTCAGAACGCATGACGCTCTAATAGCAGATCACACGTGCAACGCACACACCAGTGCACTAGTGGGCCACGTAAATTGGCCAGGACTAGTCTTTTTTTAAAAGCCTGATTGACTTGAAATTGCCCTTAAAAAACATAGGAAACACATGGACATCAGCCTCAAAATGGTGATTCCCCCCCTCCCAGAGAACCTAAAAAAAGATTTTAAGTTATAGTCGTTTTACGGCATTTAACAAAATGGATGCAGCCTAAAAAAAACAAGCATGTTGGGAATCAAAGATTAAAAACAAGGGGCCGTATTTGTAAAGGTGCGGTATCGCTTAAAAAAAAACCGGACTAAAACGATGTTAAAACTGATTCTTAAGTCCGATCGGTTTAACGATATTATCATACAGTTACGATACAATCGTATGTTAACACATCATAAATCTACAATAATGAAGTCGTAGCTTTATGATCCCCATAGAATACCAAGCAGTAGTTTACATATTCTACGAGATGAACGGTATTCTACGAACGAACAGTCGGTAATTATCGTAAAATAACTTAACCTGCGGGTATCCGTAAAAAGCGATATACAGGTCTATAAATACGGTCCAAGGTCTTTTAAAAAGAACATTATGATTGATTGGGCTGAAATACCTTCCATTTTAATTTAAATTCCAGCTGATAAACTGCCAACCCAGAAAACAACTATACCACAAGTCTCACGATCCATGAAATGGAGTTCAAAGTAACGAGTATAAGAAACTCATTGCCATTTCAACAAATATTATTGCTAGTAATCACTTTTCATCTTTGGGTCACTAAAAAGGAGTTAACCTTTCCTACAGTACCTGTATAATTCCACTGCTCCATTCTTGAGGGTTAAAAAGGAGCTCCACAATAAGTTTGCCAGATATGTTAGTAGATAGCAAGCCATACGTGATGCGTTATAAATGCGCTTTCTCAAAGCTTATTAACATGAGTTATCTGGATTCAAATGCCATCCATATTTTTAGTGCGTTGGAACAATAAAAATTGGGGTAAAGACAATTACTAGTGCAGTCGTCTGTCTCCTGCTGTCCATATGTGCAAATTAGTGAAAACAAGAAAATTGTGGGAAAGTTCCCCATACAGATTCAGCAATGCAAAGGTTTCAGAAATTCCCAACACCATATTATTTTTTTATAAGCCATGCACCATTGAACAGTTGGACACATGGGCGGTGTGCCTTAATGGCCTCTAACCAGGCAAATCAGTGATTGGGGGTTAGATGTGTGTTTTACACAATTTTGCAGCGGCGCCTCCGTTTTACCAAAGCAAAACTGATGCCTAGAGAATGGCGGCGCAAACTCGGAAACTAATGCTGAAGGGATCATCAACTTGTTGGGAAAAACATTACCTACCTATTATATTTACAAAATATCTGATGAGCGCAAACTTTTTAAGAAGGTAAACATTCAAAAATAATGTAATTTAGTTTAGTAAAAGGAAGATGAGCTGAAAGCAGTTACGGATTCCATTTAGGCTTACAGATCTCTGAATACGACATTAAAAACAGAGAAAACCAAATTTTGTTCTTGGGAGGAAACTATGGAAAATCTGGACAAACTTATGGAAAACACAAAATAGATCAAATTGTCAACAAATTATTGTATAGTTACAGCCTTCCGTGATGTTGGAAAAAAAACTTTGAAGTGCTTAAAGGGTTATCTATACTCTAAAACATTGATGTTCAAAAAATATTTTTTTCAGATTTTAAATCTGAGCTGTAGCTTCTAAAAAATCATCATCTGAAATCCAGCACTTACAAGGATAGACAATGTCACTCCGTAAGCAGATATTAGAATATGTGTCCTATGTCTGACCTTTTACTAGGCTTTTTGTTTGCTGTCAATCTAATTCAAGCCACTCTAGCACACTGCAATGGCTTTGACTCCTGTAGTTGTAGGTGACAAATCCTCCAAACCCCCTACCCAGAGGGCATGCAATCCAACAAATATACTGCAAGAGGAACACACTACTTTGTAAATTTTACAGGTTACCAGTGCAAAACAAAACCACACAACGTTTCAGGGTGCTTACTGCCCCCACCTGAGGAAGGGGCAGTTAGCACCCGAAATATGTAGGGTTTTGTTTTGCACTGATTTAAAACTGTGAAATTCACAAGAAGCAGTGTGTTCCTCTTGTTGTTATATTCGGTTTTTGTCGTGCTTCCAGCAACACTCTGCAATAATTAGAGATCAGCAGAGAAAAGACACTGAGGGGGGAAGATATGTAAGCAGGCAGAGCCCATGGGTGAGGCTGGTGCAGAACTTATAAGTGTCGCAGAACACAAGGAGGCAGTGGGTGTAGGGAAGGTGGGGGAAATGAGGAGACACTCACTAAACATTAATAATTACTGACAAAGCAAGCACAGATAAATATGTGGGATACCTTCATTTACGTCAAAGTTGTAGTTCAGATAATGTAAACGTTTTTTGAATGAGTTAGTGATCCTTTTTAGAGTTCAGATTCTACAAAAAAAATAATAATTTGATAAACTGAAATTGTCATTGGAAGGGTGTAGTTAAAATATGCATGATGTGTCCAACATAATACAAAGGCAAGGCGAAATAGAAAAAAAAAATAAAAAAAGACAGCAGCAGAAGTAACTGGTGGCAGACACGTGAAGATGTTCAGCAACTACAGTCTTATTGCTGAACATCGGGCATGTGTATGGATAGGTTGAGATGCGAACTGTAGCACTACTCGCTTAACCTGACCAGTATGATTTTATTTTTTAGGCTTTGAAATAAAGGAGTTGATTTTATTATATACTTGCCCTGCCTGCTGCCGTGAAATAACCCGTGGTGTTGGTCTGTTCTATTCTGTTCTATTTCTCTGCCTTCTACCCCCATGTTTGTGTGTACTGAGAAAGTTACGGATCCTGAGAAACATGCAATGATGGACATATACATATAGCACGCAACAGCAAAAGTGAGAGAGACCAGAACATGCCAATTATTCTACTAAATATATAGTGCTAAGAAGATTACACGAACTTTACAAACGATCAATTTATAACGGGGGATTTATCAGAGCCAGATTATGACAACCAAAACAAATCTAGGGACACATGCGTGGACAAGCATAAATAAAGAGACTTATAATTCAAATTGAGGGTTAGGACTGTGAGATGTGTAATTAGGCTCAAATTGTGATTTGAGATTTTGGATCGGTAGGATTGGTGAAAGCAACTGAAAACAGTTACCATTTTATTTTCCCGGCTTAAAAGAACCTAAAAATCTTCTTTGCCATTAGCATGGTGTGCTTCCATTTTCCCCAATTAAGGAAAAACAATGCAAGTGGCACCAAAAAATGGAAACGCAGATTGCATCACCACACATTTTGGGCATCCTGGAACCTAGCCTTAAGGGTTTATTTGAGCTGTAGAAGGGTATAAACAAACACACACACCATTAATGTTACCTTTATAAAAATACACCACTATTTGTTGTAATACATTTTTGCCCAAAAAACTTACTGTTTACCTTCCACCCCCCAGACAAATATTTATACTGCCTCCTAAACCCCCTCCCTCCCCCCAAGAAAAAAACCTTTCCTAGCGTATGGATGTTCCTGAAGAAAACACTAACTCCAATGTTCGCAGCCCATCTGCAAGGTGCTGCCTTCTCCTTAAACTACAAAAAATGCAACATGCTCAGAGAAGCAGCTTCTAGGGAGCAACATGTCAATCATTGGGCATGATGGGTCAGTCTGGGTAATTGAGGAAGTATATGCAAAAATTTTAGTCTGGAGGGTGTTACATTGCTCTTCAATTACCAGCCACTAAAATCAAACAAACCGAAAGTATTTCTGCTGCCATTTTTTTTTGGTTCTGTGAATCTGGTTTTCATCAAAATGTCAAATCTTTGCGGAACTTCAGTTTTACTGTCAAAGTTCAGAGGCGTGAAACTACTCGATCCATGGCGTTCACTGGCTAGGAAAAAAAACCCAGCAGTTTAATCTAGTATGTTCCTAAGGGACATACCACCACATGGGGACAAATCACCAAACAACCAAAACCCAGGGGAGGAGGAAAACATGTCTCCCTACACCATGTTGTTGATCTTATTATAGGCTCGACCCTACCTGATGTCCACACCACAAGCAGTGGCACAATGTACTTCACATTCAAACTATGCCTGCAATCCTACTGGATGATGGCGGTGAGAAGATAAGGCCATCCCGGGGGAAAGGATAAGAGGCCATAATCAGGGCAGCACCTTTGCCGACAGGATAGGAACTGCACTTTAATGAAGATGCAATTTGAGTAGAGTCATCAATCGTAGATTATGAGAAGCTGCACTTGTGCAATTCAAGGTATATGACCAATTGGTATTTAACTGATCATGTAAGGGCTAGGGACCCACAACAAGCTTTGAAAAGGAAGTGCACAACCCTCAGCACTAGCATGTGCATTTCTCAGCACTAGCATTTTCTGTGGTGCTGGTATTTTGCGACGTCTAAGGTAAGAAAACAGGAACCACACACATTTTTTAGTGAATTGGGTCCTTAACCCATTTATTCAGTGGAAAAAACATGTTAGTGTTCTTCAGTGTGTTAAAGGTAGGAAACCTGGCCTTTCATTTAAATAAAACTTGTTGGAGACCACAGTTCCCCTTTAAGACCCATGCAAGCACTGTACCTAGGATAAAGTCATACCAGCTATGTTCGTATAAACTGTGCGCAGGACAGACAAATAGTATATAGGCCTCTATTCAGTGGGTTAGGGCTAGGTACACCATAGGCTGATATTTTGGCTGACTGAACAATCTAATTAAACCCCCACATGAAATATTTGTTGGTCAGGCAGAAATATCGAAATGAGTCTGTCATTCGTTTAACCAAATTTTATTAAAGTTCAATTAGACATGTTAGTAAATTTTTTTCAAAATGTTTGACAAGTAAATTTTTGCTGTGGCTGACAAAATTTTGACCTGGCTGACTGGTTAAAATTAAACTGGCTGATATTGGTCAGTTGTGTACTACTAGCTAAAAGGTAGCCCATACTGCTCCAAGTTTTTCCGATTGGATATTTGCTCTGACTAAACAAGTGCAAACCAGATCGGAAGAATCTATGAAAGATCAACCCTTGCGCTGGTGATCTCCATAGATTTCAGCTTGAAAACTACGAAAGGTCTCGTTCTGGAAGATGGAAAATTTTCCGTCTTGCCCAATCACATTTTTTTGATAGACCAATCTATATCGCTGATTGGTCTATAGAAAACACAAAAACTTCCTGGATAAGAATTCGATCTGATATCTTTGAATTGAATGGAATATTGATGCTATGTATGGGGGGCCTTAGATTACTTAAGGTGAGGATTGATTGGCAAAGGAAAAGCAAGCAGGTTTTACAAGTAAGTTCTAGAGGCAGTGTTCATAAACCTATTTACCTTTGTGAACCCTTGAAGCAATTTTTATATTAATGAAACCCCCTAAATTAAAATTATCCATAAACAGCATAATTCATTTAAAATATAAAAACATAAACTATACATGTTATATATAATAATGCACTCATATTTATCAAAATAGTAAACCTGTTTCTGTCACTATTCTTGAGGAACCCCTGGTTAAGAAACACTGTTCTACAGCGGTAATTCTCTTACAACTTTTAGACTTTTTTTATACCCATGAATGTCTGGCGATGTTAATTTTTCTTAGGCACCCCTGTGTTGTAAACTCCCATATATTATGCCACTTTGTAACATGTATATTAAGTTGACAATGATGTATTAAAGAGACACTATATTGACTGCAATGAAATGTCTATCAACAAAATATTATTAGTTTAAAAATCATATATATGTTATACTGGTGTGAAAAATGCTAACTAAGGCAGACCTCTGGACTTGTAAATCAACCCTTGAGAGAAACCTGTTCTAGAGAACGAAATAAAGTGCAATTTTTAATGTAACGGAATAAAAGATTTTTTCAGGCTTTCATGTTTAGTTTGTCTGTTTCAACTCCTGACTTCGTTCTTTTGGCGTGAGGGTAAGGAAGACAAATGTGTGCAGATGCCATTGGCTTAAATAGCCAATGGCAGTAGTCTGCTCTGTCTGATTGAATCCTACATCAAAGAGTGAAAATAGTGGGTGGGCTAAGAATGTCCTTCATCAGTGGCCTTATCTGCAAATAACATGAAGCAGTTTGAAAATTTCTCTTGCTAAACATCTCAGGTACTTACACAATCGTACAATTGGGATTGATCCTATAAAATACTTCCTGTTGGCCCGATAGAAAATAAAATTGTACCATCGGCCATACATGAAAGGATATGATAGGATATTCTGTTATTGTGGACGGTATTGTTATGTGTATGGCCTCCATAATGCGTGGGTACACCACAAGTTGATTTGTTCGTCAGAATGGACAAATGGATGATCAGGTGTGCTGGTTAACATGGCCAAACGTCGGTGTGCTAGGGTCGAACAGTCGGCGGCGGATATTTAATGAATACATAAATATCCCGAATACATTGGTTGTGGACATTAGTATGTATTTACCAATAAAACAATCAGATCTCTAAAATATCTCTGTACCTGGCCAGTGTACATCAGTCATGTCACATGAACAAAAAAACTCTTTAAAGAAGGAGTGAGTAATGATACAACCCTTTCCACAAACATGAAACAAACCTAGTACAGGTAGGTTAGTTATAAATTGTACCACATGTGGGGGCAGGGTGGATTGTATATGTGGGAAACATTTTACGGACCTGCTATTAAGTTGTTTTCAGTTCTTTTGATTGTTCTATTTACATCAAATAATTTGTCCAATTGGACCCGGAATGGGAAGAACCATTTGTTTTGCGATGTTTATTAACATGTTTTTAGACTGAACATTACCCTTTAGATTAGCCTTCTATTTTTATTCTTATTAGATAGAGTTGCTCCTTAGTATTACAGTTAACTAACTTGTTTCATTCTGTGATTTCTTGTACACCAGGAAGAACTCTCATATGAAGTTTCTTAGTAATTAAAGAACAAACTTAAGGCCAATTGTACGTTCCATGGCTACATTAACGTTTATGGTTCATTAAAATAAAAGTATTACTCGACATTTTGTAGAATAGTAAACCCAGTGTGTAAGGGGCTCTGAATGAGAATTTAATAGATCACACCACAACTAATGTGTAGCTACCAAACAACTATGTATAGCTCACACTTCACAATTTATTCTCAGTTTATTTTTAATAGGTGCAATGTTACTAGTGCAGCTGTTTGAGGTCCAAACTGGACCAATATAAAGGAATTGTGAAATAATAACAAGTGGACAAAGTGAAATCCTAAAAGATTGTTATAGAGAATCTGAAAGTATCTGGTAGTCTTCTTTCAAACAGAATGGAGCAATGTTGCCGACTTCACTGTCAGTCTCCGATGCGCACAGTGCAAAGGACTGGAGATGTGTCGGAGGCCTCTGGGAATTCGGCACTGGAGCAGGTCCGCGGAAAAATGTCTCCTCCTCTCCTGTAAAATTAACTGAAGAACGGGAGGTAAGAGATTGCATTTACCTCCTGTTCTTCAGTAAATCAGTTAGGAACAAACTTACATTTTTGCTGGACATACCCTTTAATGGATGTATGTCTTTATTCAATCTCAATTACTATGTATGTATGTTACTGTGTAAAACGTTCTTTACGTCTTTTTACCACCAGCTAAAGAAATGAACCCATGCACTGCAACCAATAAAATACCAGCAGCACCTTCTCCAGCAGAGCTGCAGCATAAAGTAACGTGAGGGGCTTATTGGTAGATGGTATGCATGGTATGGTAGAAGGTGACAGGGATGGCAGTAGTTCAGTGGTAGTGCTGTCTAAACTTACCATACCATGCATACCATCTACCAATAAGCCCCTCACGGTTATTTATGCTGCAGCTCTCTGCTGGAGAAGGTGCTGCTGGTATTTTATTGGTGCAGTGCATGGGTTCATTTCTTTAGCTGTGTGGTAAAAAGACGTAAAGAACGTTTTACATAGTAACATACATACATAGTAATTGAGATTGAATAAAGAATACATCCATTAAAGGGTATGTCCAGCAAAAATGTAAGTTTGTTCCTAACTGATTACTGAAGAACAGGAGGTAAATGCAATCTCTTACCTCCCAGTTCCTCAGTTAATTTTACAGGAGAGGAGGAGCACATTTTTCCGCGGACCTGCTCCAGTGCCGAATTCAGAGGCCTTCCGACACATCTCCAGTTCTTTGCACTGTGCGCATCGGAGACTGACAGTGAAGTCGGCAACATTGCTCCATTCTGTTTGAAAGAAGACTACCAGATACTTTCAGATTCTCTATAACAATCTTTAGGATTTCACTTGTCCACGTGTTATTATTTCACAATTCCTTTATATTGGTCCAGTTTGGACCTCAAACAGCTGCACTAGGACATTGCACCTATTAAAAATAACCCCTTTTTTATTAAGAAAAATTTTAACCATGATTTAGGATTATGTTTAAGGTTTTAATATTATATTTTATAATTATACCGTATATACTCGAGTATAATCCGAGGTTTTTAGGTTTAAAAATAACCTAAAAACCTTTGTCTCGGCTTATACTCGAGTCAATCTCAAATCTGCATGAAAATGTAAAGTTTTTCACTTACCAGCCCATTAGGTATCGCACAGCTTGGACACAGGACACCAGCTTGGACAGCCTTGGACACCGGGAGGGAACTTGTACACCGGCAGGGCGCTGGACTTCGGGAGGGAGAAGAACCGCTGCACAGAGAAGCAGGAATGGCACGGGGCACGTAGCGGGGGCGCGCCATTATGTACCATACGTACCTGTACTGCTGCCGGAATGGAGGAGCAGGGAAGGAGCGAGCTTCTGATGCTCCTGTCCGGTCCTGTGGGGGTAAGTTAAATTCATTTTGTAATTGCCTCATTATTGCCTCGTATTCTTGTTGGGGGGTACAAAGTTGCCAATACAAATGTTAGGAAACTACAACTCCAGCATGCTTGATTGCTGGGAGTTGTAGTTTCCAAACACCGTGGAGTGCCTCAGAAAGATGTTACAGAGTTGGGAAAGGTACATTTTTTTTTTGAACTTGCCACTAGAGATGTTAGAAACTACCAAAGCATGCTGAGAGTTGTAGTTTCCAAACATCTGGAGTGCCTCAAAAGAATACAATGATGGGTTACCGTACAAAGTTGGGCAAGGGGATTTTTTTGTAGTTGAACTGGCCAGGTAGATGTGTTTCGTAACATCTGGAGTGCCAGGAAATGGGTCCAGTACTGGATTTGGCATATAACCGCATTGTTGTGACACTGCATGGATTACCGTACATTACCGTACTTTATGGGAATTCTGCTATCCATTAAAGGGCAACTAAGCCTCAAAACAATACTGATTTTGAAGGCGAATACTGTACCTTGATATAAAAGCAGTAACTCAGTGACCACTTTAACTATGGTTAAACTCTGCTCTTAAGGTTGGGGTTCAAGTTTTCTTACTGGCTCTTCTGTGTATTTGTAATCTGTAGAAACGGTTGATCTGGAAGAAAAACAAAAACGCAGATCTTTACTGCGCTGGCTTTAAAACTCAAGGGTTGTTTCGAAGAGCAGAGGAAAGCAATAATTCTGTTGCAGGCAGGGAATTTGGCGTTGACGAAAAACAGGTTCAAGTTGGAGAAAAATTAAGTCAGAATGTGGGAGAAGATGCCGAAGTGCAAAAACAGGCTCGTGTGTGGTTTAACAACCTCATATGGGGCTCTGGAGACTGACTTCATTAAATGGGTGTGGAATGTCATTAAAATGGATTACTGTATAACACGCATGGGAATCCGATTACGTTGCCCTTCCAAATGGCTAAAGACGAAAAAATATAAAACAGTGGGTATTGAGAACTCGTTGCATCAGCTGGATGGTGTACACGTTTCATGAATCGGTTGGACTTTGCTTGCGCCAAGAGAACGAAGATTTCACAAAAACTAAAACAGAATCTGGAGAAAAGGTGATGTATTCCATCAATTCATTATAAAACAAAGAAAGCTTATTTAAATTATGACCTCGGAAGTTATCGGGAAATGGATGAGACGCAATGACTTTTGATCTTCCAAGCAACAGGGACCGTGGCATCCTTGGGAGAAAAAAAACTATTTTCCTTAGAACAACCGGGAATGAAAAAAATCATTTCACCGTGGTCTGGCATGTTGGCCAATGGAGTCAAGCTGCGGCCTGTTATTATATTTAATAGAAAGACCTTGCCTAAAATGCCAAATTCCCCCCGCGAATTACTGTACGTCCACATGTTAAAGGTGGAGGATGAACAAGGAACAAAAAAATGTCTAGAGAGATTTGGATGGACGACCAGAGTAGCTTAAAAAAAAAACCCTCATTGTAGTTTGTGAGATGTTTAGAGCCCATATATGTGAGGATGTCAAAGCAATGGCTAAGTCATTTCAAAACACTTTGGCTGTTTATTCCAGGTGGGCTAACATTGTTTACAGCCCTGGATGTGTCTATAAAACAAACCTTTAAAGACCGTGTGCGAAAAATGTGGCAACGGAATGGATGTCATCAGGTCAAGCCAATTGACCAAAGGTGGAAATCTTATGAGCCCTTGACAGAGAAATAGTAGCAAAGTGGGTACGAGAGCATGGGAGGACATTCCAGAAGACATCACCAAACATGCTTTTTGAAAGCGGTATAAGTAATGCCATGGATGGTACAGAAGATGATGTTTTGTTTCAGAAAGCAGCAGTGATGAAGATGATGTAAATATGATGATGGTGATGATAATGTCTATGCAGATGACATTACACCAGCTGAATTTGAGGACATTTGAGAAACCGATGATGAGGAATCTGACTTTGAAGGATTTTAATTAGAGTACTGCATTGTTTCATATTGCTGCTCAAGCCATTTGAAACAGGTTGTTTTATTTGAAAATAAATACTCTAAATTAAAACATGGACCTCTCTTTATTCATGTTCATTTTAGGTAATTACAGGTTTGCAGTAGTGGTGATATTTCTAGCCTCGGCTTTACCTCGACGTCAATCAGTTTTTATTAATTTTTCAGGTTAAAAAATGGGTACCTCGGCTTATACTCGGGTCGGCTTATACTCGAGTATATACGGTATTACCCTAATATGCACTTTTATTGCACCTAGCACTTGATATCATGCACTTTATAATGTTTGTACAAATTTGTACTTTTTTACAATGGAAAGGACCACCTTCAATCATGATCACAAGATGTGCAACTGTTCAAGCCACATTCACTGTCGCTTGCATCACCCGAGGAAGGGGGACCTACACCACCCCCCACAAAACGTTGTGTTTTAGATGTTGGTCACTTAAATAAAGAAAAGTTGATTTGGAGTGCGATCCTCAGCTTTTTGTTTATTTTGCTATTGAACTATTATCCTTGGAGGTAGGATACACAAGAGGAGTAAGCACCCATAGATTGGATAGAGTGCATTGGACTTTGCTTGTGTTTGAAAAAAAAAAAAAAACGGCTTTAAAAAAAAAGGGTGGGGGGTGATTCCTTCCTGAAAACCATTTAGTTGGTTACAAAAAGTGCAAACAACTGAGGATGTCTTTATATACATTTACAGTCCATAATTATGTTCTGGCACAGGTTTCAAAGAGTGCACTCAATTTTCCATACCCGGTCTTGTCTAGGTAGGGAATATACTAGTAATACCCACATTTCCTGCCTAATTGTTGATCCAGACATGGCCGGATTAAGTGTTTTTTCCCCAAGGCCGAAACAAGCAAACAATTGCTGTCTTGCACCCTCTTCTGTTCGACAATAATAGGTAATAGGCTAATAGCAGTTACCTGCTGCATTGTGATTTGCTGTAAAACTTTTGAGTGCCCAAAAAAGCCATTACAGAGGTCTTTGAGATACGCGTGCAGCCGCCGCACCGACCGCAACAAGTCATGCCAAACCTTTTTTTAATTATTATTAGTATT
Organism: Hymenochirus boettgeri; assembly: GCA_019447015.1. Taxonomy (NCBI): domain Eukaryota; kingdom Metazoa; phylum Chordata; class Amphibia; order Anura; family Pipidae; genus Hymenochirus; species Hymenochirus boettgeri. Next base: position 162,384,550 of record CM033473.1, on the reverse strand, counting down.
TAGTCGTAGAAAGAAGCCAGCAATGCAATATTAGAGTCCCGCACATCCATCATACTCTGCTAGTTTGCCAGTAAGATTCCCCCCTGCCTGTTCACTGGAAAAACAGAGTTGTGTTTTTTAAAAAGTAGCACATAGATGTAAGTCTTCAAGACAGGGATCTCATTCCTAGTGTATCAAGTTGCATGTACAAGGGACCCTGCAACACAGGTGGCCACATCTTGTTATTTTTCTTTGACAGATATAGACTTGTCTCAGAAAACCACTGTAAATGAAGCAGGGATAGGGGGGTGGTGGGGTGCAGTGATTTACTAGTTACGCAACTGCCCTATATGAAACTTATTTCATTTTTATTCAGCTGTATAATTCTTGCAATTATCCCTTGTTTGTATATGTTTATAATCCACCCTTCCATAGAAAAAGGGGAGGCAAGATTTTTCTTATAAACCAGCGTGCATAGTAGCGCGAAGATTATAAGAACACAAAAGTTTCTGTGACATTCTCTGTCAATCTCCCCCTCCCAGTCTGTCCGTTACTACAGTTTTGTAGCCAATAGAGAGATCGTTACTGCAGACGGGAGAGGAAGGGGACGGAAATGGGAGAGGGAAAAGATTGTGCAAACCGAAACGAAAGTGCCAGACCGCAGTCCTCCATAAGTTGAGAGGGAGACAGCGAAAGTTGATTTGCAAGAGGTAGTGAGGAGGGGGAGGTAGTGGATTATATGATTGATAATGTACCCCTAGCTGTAAATTACTAGGATATTGGAAAGCACCTCAGAGTTCCGTGCCCCATATAGAAAGAAATTTCTATACGGAAGAAATTATAAAAAATAAATACAGCCAAGATTTTCTTCAATTTAAAGCAGATTTAAATCTGAGCTGTAGAACCTGAGAAATCATCATTTTAATCACAACATTTACAGGGAAGACCTGTAACTCCAGGAGCAGAAATTGTAATAAGTGACCAGTAATGACCTATCACTAGGATCTTTGTCTGCCTGCCAGCACACTTTCTTCAACAATAGAGAATCAGCAGAGAAAAGAAGGCAGGGGGGAGGGGGATTGTAAGCAGAGCAGGGTCTATCGTGTCACAGACACTTAAAAAGCAGGAGTAAGAGAGGGTGGGGGCAGTAGTAACACTCACTAAACATTAATAATTTAATAACATAACACAAATAAAATGGTCATTACCACCATTTTCTTCTCAATTGTAGTTTAAGATAATGTTAAAGTTGTTTGAGTGGGTATAGTGACCCTTTAAGCAAGTTCTACAGAGCCTTATGAATTGTCTCGAGGGGGTATATTCCCTGATCGTCTGTTTAGGGGACGACAAACTATTGGCTAGTAGAGTAGATTCCTTACAACACTCTTTGTGAAGACATCAGTTTTTTTATCTGGTTAGGCGCACTATCCCCTTCTTATTTAATATATAAGACGATTCTGCCCCGTCCAAGTAGTTTGTAAACTAAGTTTAAATCATTAGGATTTACGTACTCAACAAACTGTTGTTCGACTTTTCCTCACTCTTCCATACCAGCAGTAGGTAAATCGATTTATCTTACAATACCACTGGATATGCTTTCTAATGGATTAGTACCCCTCCCAACCAAACCTATGAACAGGTTGTGGAAAATAAGGGGCAAAGGAAACGCCCATTGCCACCTCACATCTTTGGAGGTAGCAAGAGCCATTAAACAAAAAATAATGTGGGTCTATTAACACTCTGTGCTGTCCGAATGAACATTCTAAATCTAGAGTGTACGGAGAGTGCCGTTCCAGAAAAAAATACAGCCTAGGAGGTTATATAATTACAAGGATCTAACATCCAGAGTCAATCAAGAAGATCCATCTTCCTTAAGACCATCTTAGTTCTAGAATGTAGGATTGAGTGACCCTTACTAGTGGCTGAAGACAAAAATCTAAAGCCGACCTAGGTTTTACCCTAGGGAGCCTATGCTCGCAATAACTGGTCTCACTTCTGGGTTTGCAAGCCCTTGTGGACAGTTGGAATTGGTGAAAGATGGACAATGGGGTATTACACTGGACCAGACTTTATTTTTAGACTCAGGGAACCTGGGACAGGTCCCAAGGCTGGAGCAACCACAGTAAGACACTTCACATGTATCCCCAGTAAGAAACAGCAGATCAGCAAAAGTGGCTTATGCGTCGAGGGTATCGCAAGATTGCAAAGTCACAGGGAGAGGTGGGTGTGAAACTTGAAAAGCTACCACAAAAACCTGCTCGACTAGTGAGGGAGACCGGAGACACCAAAATTGTGAGTAACATCTGCAGTTCATAGATGATTTTTGGTAGGAGAAATATTTTAATTAAATTGATCTTGCCAATCAGATTTAGTGGTAACACTTTCAGTGAAGTAATTTATATTTGATGAATTTGAGCCAGCAGAACAACTTAGGTAACTATTTGGTTGCATATAGTGTGGTACATGGCTGCTTCTTCAAGCAAATAGACACAGGACTTCCACCATTTATGTATAATGCAGATAAAAGTCCCAAAGTTGCTACATTCTTATGGCAGCGGTAATCGCCTCCGTTAAAGCATGTAGATATGATATACTGCATAGGTGATATTTTTTTTTTCCGTATGAGCCCAGTTATAGACCTCATATTTGAGGCTTTGTTTGATTTTTAGGGCAAGGACCCCAATGCTAGGGCAAATAGGAGAGTGGACCAGCCATGCCTCTGTGTAGTAGAAAGATAGGGCTGAGCTATCTCTTGTATGATATTCTGGCTTTTGGTGTCTTGTACAGAAGCTGGTCCATGCTATGAAATGTGGTCCTATGCAATCCCGGTAAACATTCCTATAGGTATTACCATTCTATTGAGTCGAAGGCTTTCCTTGCATGGGGGGTTTAAAAACCTAGAATACATATTATTATTGAATTTCTAGCTAAAAAACCAAAATCTTCTTTGTCTATTGCTTTTTAGTATTTGCATCTAAACATTTTTTTCTGATGAGCGTGGAAACTCCTCTTCCATAAGAGGAGTGGCAGCTACAGTATGTGCTTGCCCTTCCCAGCAGGGATTTTGGAAAGAATCTTTTATCCTGTTTCAAGGTGTGTTTCCTGGCACACACAAAACTCCTGTGCCTAGCGTTTTGGAATTATAGACATATTAAAGGACATGTAAATGAGGAAAAAAAATAATTTTTTTACAAGTAATTAGGGTTAATACCACCAATCTAAATCGGCTTTTATTTTATTCTCTTACCTTCCTATCCCTGTGTTTAGCTGGGGAGTTTACTTTTTAAAGTGGGCGGGGCACAGCTAGTCAGTAAAGAACTGTCAATCACCCAGCCCCTCCCACTGGCACATACATGTAAAAATATCCAATTCTATAAAAGTAAAGCTTATTTCTCAATCAAATAGCAAACAAGGTCCAATGCACTCTATCCACCTGTGGGTGCTCAACTCCTATGATATCCAACTCGTGGATAGTATAGTCCATAATTGCAAAGAAGAGTTGAGAAAGGGGGCACCTAATACCCCAAACATTGTGTTTTGATGTTGGTCACCAAATAAAGAATATTGATTTGGAGGCGACCCTCAACTCTTTTACATTATTCTCGGTCACTGCATGGCTAATTGATTCAGCGTTAAGATCAGGAAAAGGAATAAACATTATCTGTTGCTCTGTGTTTTTTTGTGCAGGTGAACCCAATCCTGCAGTTAGCTGCTGTTTGTGGTAGTTAAGTCCCAATGTAGCACTTGACCTAAGAAATCTATTACAAAGAGTTACCCCCCACCACACACACACACACAAACCTTAAAAACTCCTACAGCTAAAAGAAAAAAATCTTACTGATTCAAGCAGTGATTACAGCTCCCAGTGCCTGCTTACCTACCCATAGCAAAGCAGTTTTACTTTCACTTTCACTATAAAAAAAAATCAATGGGTGAATGCTATTGGCTGTATTGAGGCACAAGATCACCTCCCACTGCACATGCTCCACACTCCATTTGTGCCTCAGTTTTGGGAGGGGGTGGATGGATACATCGAGAGGAGACATGCATAATAAACTAGGAGTGAGCTGAACAGGACATGGGACATCTAATGACAAGGAGCAATGAGAGCAAAAAGGGATCAAGCTCTTGACAGTGCTAAAAATATAGAAATGGATAAAGGCAAGTCTTTTTTTCAGTTTAGTGTCTTATTAAGGCTTACTTGCCCTGTGCCTGTTTTTAGTACTCCGTCGTCCAAGTTTTCTTGTTCAACTTCAGGGCCTGCTAAATTTCATCTTGGGGGCTGCTCAGGGCAATTTTTAGGCATAGGCTACCAGGAAAAGAGTTAGGCTATGTATGGCTCAGGAGCCCAGTGTTCTCCTAGCATCTGCCGGTAATTGCAGCATTGTAGTGAGTAGAGAGCGTGAACTCAGCTACCTCTACTTGGAAGGAAACAATGTTGCAAATGAACTGAAAGTGATGGAAGGAAGGGGGAGGATGAGCTCAGCTAAAAGAACGGAGGAAAACAATTTAAAATGGCAAGTAAAAAGCTGCTGCAGACTTTTAATAGTGGCCCATTGTGACTGACAGCCATTATATACTATCATGCCTTCTTCTTTCTTCCACCCAACTCTCCAATTAGAACTTAGATGGGAGCAGGGTACATGCTGTATGTCATGTCAATGCGGCAGCTGGAAGAATAAAGGTAAATGGTAATACTGGCTGGTACTGAAAGTGTCAATAGCAATACTCTGGGAAAGGCTGGCACTGATGGGTTAATGGCAATACTCTTGGAAATGCTGGCACTGAAGGGTTATTAGTAGTACTCGCTGGCACTGAAAGTGGTTACCGGCAATAATATGGGAAAGTGCTGGCACTGGAAAGGTTAATGCCAATAATCTTGGAGGGCTAGGCACACTACGATTTTAATTGTGATGGGATTGTGATCTAATCATGCTAGGGAACCAAGTTGCTAGAAATGGCCCTGGCAGAACTTTGTCAGTGTGTAAAATGCTATGTTGTGCATATGACTTTGTATATGTGTTATAAGTGTCGTGTGCATGTAAGAGTGTGTATGTGTGTGTATAAGAGCATGTAAATGATGTGTAAGAGTGCATATGTGTGGTATAAAGCCTGTATGTGCATAAGAGCGTGTAGTTCACGTATGTATAAGAGCATGTAGTGCATGTGTGTAAAGAGCACACGCAGGCATTTATACATATATAAGTATGTAGTGTATGACAGCATGTGCATGCATAAAAACTGTATGAATGTTAAAGGGTATGTCCGCCCTTCAAAAAAATTTTCACCAAACATTCCCCCTGTCCCCCCAGCCCAACCACTATGTTAGTATTATCAGAAAATGGCCAAAACTTTACTTACTTCCCACTTTCCTCCGCCGCGCTGCCAGGCCTCTGCTTGCGAGAAAATGCAAGTAGAGGGGCGGGGACCGGCAGTCGCGGCTGTGATTCGAGCAGCAGCCAATCACGGACGCGGCTGCCGGGGAGTTCAGTGCGGCGGAGGCAAGAGGGAAGGTAAGTAAAGTTTGGGCATTTTCTGATATTACTAAAATAGCGGTGGTTGGGGCTGGGGGGGAGAGGGGGGAATGTTTGGTGAAATGGTTTTTATGGTAGGGGGAGGGAATCCTAATCGGGAGGGGAGGGAGGGGGAGAAGGACTGCAGTATGCATGCCAAACTTCTCCCAGAGGGCCAGTAGGAGGGACTATATGGCTTGCTATCCTCCTGGTGGGCAGTTTTGTGGGACTTTGGGGGGGACTACAGGAGAACCATATGGAGCTGGGATGTGAGGTAAGTAAAACTACACTACACTATGGGGCAGTAGTGGGGGGGATTATAGTTTTGGGGGTGGAGCATGCCCTTTAAGCACAGCCATCGGGCTATATGTATGTAGACCAACATATTTTTTTTTCTGAGAGATGGGAGCTCTGGTAGGAGAGGATGGAGGATGAGTGACAGGTACAGAGGTGCAGGTAAGAGAGCATAAAGAGTGTAAAGTTAAACTAACCTTGGTACACATGTCAGTTTCACACAATTTAAACAACCATTGCACGACATTCGTGGGAAAATTAAGCTTCAACGACCTTCAAGACCAACAATCCCACGATTATTCTCTGCTTTTTCTGACAATCAGCCTGGCGGATTCATTCTGCCAATTGCCGTATGTTTGTACAATAGTTGGCAGATTATCTGTAGGCTGTGACATAAGATTGAATGAATTGCGGAACATTTTGTGAACACGCGATATATGAAAATCCTTATGAGCACCTCTACTAACAAACATATCTATCTACTATTGTTGAAATATGTACAGGCGTTCATTGGTAGAACTAGTGTATAACGAGGCGCTAGCTGAATGTTTATCGGCCACATCATGCGAAAAATTATCGTACGTGTGTACAAAGCTTTCTGTATGGGAGCTGATAACACAGGTCTTAAATGTTAAACAGTGGTGACAATCTCGAAAATGTGTGTATGTTAAAAGCAATCATCAACACCACTGGCCTGTGAAAGTCAGCCCACCAGTTCATAAGCAGTATTAGTGCTTCAGCACAACAGCAAGAGTAAACGGCGCTATTAAAATATTTGTTTCAGGTGCCAAAATGTCTAGAACATCCCTACTGATAAAATCCGGACACTGCACATTACAGACTTTTTTTTCAGATGGACAGTTGGGCTAGGGCACCCATGCCTATCCATTTACCCCATCTGCCTACCCCCTTCTCTACCTAGTTTTTAAAGCAATGCATTTTAATTACACTAGACAGACTTACTGCTCCAGTTTAATGTTTGGTAGCTCTGTGATATGAAAATTCATTGGCTGGTGTGTACAACAACTGTAGGCCTGGTTCACATTATTGTTTTTGTTCATTTTTCCTGCATAATATCGGTGTTTCTGATGTTTTTCATTGGGGGAATGCTGCACATACAGCCTTACCCTAGTGACAGATGCTTAAAAAAACGCTGATCAGTACCAGCAAAGCTAAACACAAATGTTTCTGTAAAACCTAGACCTAAAAGACTTATGAAATCTAAGGCTCAGCCAGACAGTGATCACAATGCTCCCTGCATTCCTGACTCCCCCATTCAAATTAAGAAGAAAATGTTATAGTTATAGGACAATCTTAACAAGGGCAGCAAAAAAAAAGGTTAACCCATAGGTCAATGCATTTTTTAACCAGCATTGCCTACAGAACTCTTACGACATAAAGGAGCCCTATTTATAAAAGATCGGTATCGTTACGTTTAAATACGATCGTTATCGTGAAATAACGACCGGGTTTTTACGATAACGACCGTTATTACGATAACGACCGTTATTTCCGATATCGACTAAAACGGTATTATCGGTAAATACCGTCGTCCTAGTTATACCAATAAGACGGTACGGATTAAGGTCGTTATCGGTAAATAACGGGTACGGAAAATAACGGTCGTATCGGATAAAAACCGGTCGTTATTTACGATAACGATCGGTATTTTACGATAAGATATCGATCTTTATGATAACACTAGGATAAGCGCAGCTCCGATTAAATAGTTCACCAGCATCATGACAGACTGGAGAATACCTCATTACAGGTAAACATACATAGCTCTTATGAAAACGGCGTAGGAAAATAACCATACATTTAGATAGATTAGGTTTACATAACAGTCATCTAGATACCCATGACCCGTGAGGGTAGACAATGCTGGTTTTTTGCTTGTATTCAGCGCTGGATTTTCAAATGTGAAAAATTCAAAAAGCAAATACAAACGCGCGCGAGGCGTTGCGTTTCTTGCGGTCTGCAGTTTTAATCGCAACGCATGGATTTCCATACTTATATGAACGACACATCGCAAGCCAAACCGCAAAAAAATCGACAGAAATCCATACCATTGGACGTTCTTGGCGTTTCGTTCAGTTCCTAGCCCTAATCTTGATCCAGAGGAAGGCAAAAAAAACCCCCCACCAGGAAGGGAAATGTCTGTTTAGGAAACAAAAATAAGGTTGAGTGCTTATGTAAATTATGCAACATTTTTGTCATTTGTATATATTTAAGTATTTGTAGATATTACTAGATTTGGTATTTAAACATAGGGCCAGGGCCACTACACAAATCCATTCTTCACAATTTGCTTTTGATTTCCAGATGCAAAGACAAAACTAATGTTAATTGTTCTATTTCCTTTTAATGAAATGTAAACTTGTTAAGGAAGATTGTTCTTCCTTATGATATAGAAATAAAAAGCAGTATTAAAGGGCAACTGTGGTCTCCAAACAGTGTAGGTGTTAAATGAAACGCCTGCAGGTATTTCGCTTATAATGATGCCGAGAATCAAATGTTTGGCTTCACCCCTGTGAGAAATGAATGGCGGGAATGTTCAAAAACTTCCTGTTCGACAGGTAGGTTGCTTGCTGACATCACCTTATAGCCATCGCATAGCAACCAAACTTCCGGGGGATGAAATCGCAATTGCAAAGATGCGATGCGTTGCGTTCAGTGGCTAGCCCGTAATGATGGGAAGGAAATCAGGAATTACTGGGGGAAAAATTGACAGTGAGAAGGGGGGCCTATATGCAGGCAGGGGCTGTCACATGGCTGAAAACAGGAAGAGTTCAAGCAGGACATAATATAACTGAATCTTTCCAGCAATAACTTCTCACAAATTTTATCTAGAGATGTGATTTAGGTTTATTTATGGTGGTGTGATGGAAGTCTTTTATATAATTATTACTAGTTTGGGAAGAATTGGAGACCACAGTTACCCTTTAAGCTGTTATACAGTACATATACCAGGCCTGTCAGATTCTGCTGTGGGAAATTATTTTTACTTTAATACAATGGGCAATTATTGGTAAATCCTAATAATGTTTTACAATGATCTATACTAGGCTAATTAAGGTTCAGAAAAGGTTTAGGAGGATCTCTGTTGTATTCAATTAGATCACTGAACTTAAACTTTAGTTTTGAAGACGTTTTCGCTAGTCATCCGACTGGCTTTCTCAATTCAGAATGACTTGTACAAGAATCTGTTGGCAATATGTACCCTGGTAGTCCCAATTGGCATGTGACAGCCAGGTAACCCACTGAGGCAATGGTACATATGAAGACCCATACCGAAACACAAAAAAAGCATATGAAGCCAGGTGTTAGGGACCTTCTAAATGCAAGGTGTGAGGCTAAGGGGTGTTATCAAAACTGCCCAAGGTAAGGTGTCAAAACAGCATTGACATGATCTAGTCAGGCTAGGTTCTTTTATTTCACATAAATGGCCTCCTGACACCTCTCTTGAACCAGTCCAGTTCCTTTGCCAAGATGTGTGACTTTAAAATCTTCAAAGGTTTTCCTCTTTCCTTAAGATGCAGGTATATACCAGACCTGATGAATGAGAACCTTCACAAATGTTTGGGGGGGAGGATTATTACCTATATACAATATTAATTTGAGGGGCGAACTTGCCCTTTGAGTATACAAATCTATTTCCTATTTTGTTCTAGAAATTAAAATAACAATTCTTGTTAAAAAATGCATGCTCTGTTTTCCAGATTTAGGATTGAGTGCTCGTAAAAATAAATTGCACATTGTTAGTAAAACTTCAGTGTTAATTAAACAAGGAAGCAGAAAATCTGATAAGGTTTCTTCAAAAAACTGTCACTGTGTGAGACAGTTTAGATTTTGAAATGTTATTGATTGTATCTAGTTTACTTTGCTAGATAAAAATACAATGTGGGAGTGAGACGATGTTAGTATCTTTAAAGGCAACTACCCTATAAATATATATGTGCACTTTATATTCCTCCAATTGTTAAACCATACTGTATTGAGCATGCATTATACAACACAGAGATTTACATATTGCAATTGTTGCGCTTCCATTTCCATTGAAATGTGTGTGTGTACAGTATATAAATAGCTAAATAGCAGGTATATCACAACATGCAGAACCTGAACAAAACACAAGTTCATGGGTAAACTCTTTCGCTGAAATGTAGTTTGAACCAGGGCTAGATGCATTTTGTCCATATTACTGAAACTTGTCAATTGGTAAGTGTGTCTGTTCTCTTTGTATATATGGTTAAATGTAATGTTGGATGGTGCATCTTCTCTCCTTTTTTACAATAGCTAGTGCCTTTGTTATCGTTGTGTGATATTCAAGATCTACCCCTAAGGTTATTTTAATTATTTCTTTTTTAGATAGTAACTGGCTTGTTTTTCAGAACTGAAACTTCTAAGCCCTTTGATTACCTGGCATACGGCCAATCGCTTGTGCTGCCAAAGTAAAGTGAAACATATCTACAGAGCACAGTGTGTAATTGTGCCACAGTAACCAAACAGTGAAATATGGAAGAAGGCTTGTTTTAAACAAAGATATCTTGAGATGGGTGTATCTTTGTTTTACTAAGAATATAAACAACTGCCTATTCTTTTCACAGTTCATTTGTTTATAAAATGACCCCTAACCCTAACAAGAATTTGCTATTTCCATCCAATATGGCGAGTAGCGTGGAAACTAATGGAGAGTAATATGCCAATACAGGATTTTCTTACTTTAAAGCTATTACATATGAGCAAACTATTGAGCCCGGCCAACCATTTGCCACAGCGAGTGATAATAAGGACAAATCATGTTGGTCTCTGCTTACAGTAAGCCATGACCGATCGTTCAGTCCAACAAGACAAATGGGTGACTGACATTGGTCACAGCTGGGCAGAAAAATAATTCTGATTTTTTTTGGGGGGCACAAAAAAATTCTTGTGTATACCCAGCCTTATGGCTGGGTACACACCAGCAATATTTTATATGAACAAACAGTATTACAAAGTATCAGTCAGTCGGATGAAAATATTGTATGGGTGGGGTGCCAATGGCTGCGTCCAATCTCGGTCGCCGTGCTGGTAATCACAGCGAACACTGTCGGTTCGTGACAACTTTTACCTTGACCGACAAACATTTGTCCAGTCGACAGAGGACAATGATTTATCGCTGCCACTGGACTGGACAAATGTTTTGTAGTGTGTACCCAGCCTTAACATAACCCATATCAACTAATCAGATATTGCATTCTGAAAAGAACAGTAAAAGCTGCCTTCTGTTTGATTACTGTGTCACAGGAACAACACAGAATTTGTTTTTGCCCAACCACTACTCTTTAAAGGAAAAGTTCTGCTGATGAATATTTAAGCTGCTGTATCATGGTTGATAAGGTGCATAATGTTGATCACTAGGTTAGATCACCAACGTAGCCAAACCAAACAGTACACAGGGTGAGATTAGGCTGAAGGGGCAGTTTGTCACCCGTTTATTCATCTAGAGCATTGTGCACCATTTGACCATGTGTTTAAAAATATATGAAAATATTTTTGATATTGTTTATAAGCTAGCTGTAACTTGTGAAAATTTGTACTCATAAAACTGTCCACTGCTGGTCACCATATTTACATTTTACTACACTGTATCATAGCCCAGGGGACTATGTATATGCGTAGGTGGCTATAGTTTTAAAATAATGGCCCTACTGATTTTTGCACGCGTTGCTGGCATGCTCATGGCATGAGCTTGCCGCGCATTGAGAGCGACCGGTGCAATGTTGCGCAATTGGAGCGCACGCAATTGTGCAAAAAATTTCAGAACGCATGCGCTCTAATTGCAGATCACACGTTGCAACGCACACCAGTGCACTAGGTGCCACGTAAATTGGCCAGGACTAGTCTTTTTTTAAAAAGCCTGATTGACTTGAAATTGCCCTTAAAAAACATAGGAACACATGGGACATCAGCCTCAAAATGGTGATTCCCCCCCTCACCAGAGAACCTAAAAAAAGATTTTAAGTTATAGTCGTTTTACGGCATTTAACAAAATGGATGCAGCCTAAAAATAAAAAAGCATGTTGGGAAATTCAAAGATAAAAACAAGGGGCCGTAGTTGTAAAGGTGCAGGAGTACGCATTAAAAAAAACACAAACGGTATAAAACGAGTGTTAAACCTGATTCTTAAGTTGCGCCGATCGGTGTTTAACGATCATTATCATACAGTACATACAATCGTATGTTACACACCATCATAAATTACAATAATGACGTGTTAGCTTTATGCCCCAATAGATACCAAGGCAAGTAGTACTATATCTACGATAATCGAACGGGTATTTACGAGTTGTAGTTTCCAAACATCTGGAGTGCCTCAAAAGAATACAATGATGGGTTACCGTACAAAGTTGGGCAAGGGGATTTTTTTGTAGTTGAACTTGCCAGTAGATGTGTTTCGTAACATCTGGAGTGCCAAGGAAATGGGTCCAGTACTGGATTTGGCTATAACCGGCATTGTGTGTGACTACTGCATGGGATTACCGTACACTACCGTACTTTATGGGAATTCTGCTATCCATTTAATTGTCTCTGGAAAATTAACCATGTACTTATTCTAGCCTTTTAATCAACTCAGTGATCAGCTTAGCTAATGTTACATGTAAGTCTAGCATTATGCTGTACCAAATGTAATCAATTTAATAGGTACATAGTGCAGTAAATGGGAGCCCCAGGCTTACATGAACATTTATAAACTACTAAGACTACTGTCTGAAAATGAATATTTTAACTCTTAATGCATTCTGAATAAAATATAAATAACACAGGTTTTTGGTTGGGAGGAGATATCTGAGTAATAAAAGGAGCGCTTGTAGACCGCTGCAGAAAGTAGATGCTGCTTTCTGTAGTGGGCTTGGCTTGTAGAGAGGAAATATAATATTTGGAAAATAAACTTATGAAATTTTAAAAATAATAAAAATGTAAAAAAAAAAATTTGTAGTCGTATGTATGTACGAAGTGTAAATTTGGGATTTTGATTTTGTTACTAATACACTGCCCAACACAGAATAACGGTGACTCCATCAAAAAATAATACAAGAAAATAAATTTTTCTTAAATAGATACAGATAGATAGACAGACAGCTTAGTGAAAGATAGAGACAGACAGATAGATGGGCAGACATACAGATAGATAGATATACACAAATAGCCAGAGACAAAGAGATAGACAGAAAGACATACATGCAGACAGACAGCTATAGATATATAAAGTAATAGCACAGAGAGGGATACAGATAAAGTGAGAGGTGCATAAATAGATAGAAAGAGTTAGATAGACTCAGTAGAGAGAGACTGATTACTGACACTGACTATAAATAGAGATATAGATAGAGACAGACAGAGAGACAGACAAACGAGATGGATGGATGGATAGATGGATGGAATAAGCAAAAAGAGAGAGAGAGAGACAGGCAGTTATATACACAGAGTTATAGAAATAGTGATGGACACACAGAGATAGACAAGATAGACCTACAGACAGACACACATATATTAGAGAGAGAGAGAGAGATGAGAGCACAAGACAATAAATAGATAGGTAGTAGTCATCCCAGTGCTGTCTGCATTAGGGGAAAGTTTGTTAGTTTAGACACCACTACCACTGAACTACTGCCACCCTGTCACCTTCACCATACCATGCATACCATCTACCAATAAGCCCTCACGTTACTTTATGCTGCAGCCTCTGTGGAGAAGGTGCTGCTGGTATTTTATTGGTTGCAGTGCATGGGTTCATTTCTTTAGCTGGTGGTAAAAAGACGTAAAGAACGTTTTACCAGTAACATACATACATAGTAATTGAGATTGAATAAAGACATACATCCATTAAAGGGTATGTCCAGCAAAAATGTAGTTTGTTCCTAACTGATTACTTAAGAACAGGAGGTAAATGCAATCTCTTACCTCCGTTCTCAGTTAATTTTACAGGAGAGGAGGAGACATTTTTCCGCGGACTGCTCCAGTGCCGAATTCACGAGGCCTCCGACACATCTCCAGTCTTTGCACTGTGCGCATCGGAGACTGACAGTGAAGTCGGCAACATTGCTCCATTTGTTTGAAAGAAGACTACCAGATACTTTCAGATTCTCTATAACAATCTTTTAGGATTTCACTTGTCCACTGTTATTATTTCACAATTCCTTTATATTGGTCCAGTTTGGACCTCAAACAGCTGCACTAGACATTGCACCTATTAAAAATAACCCCTTTTTTATTAAGAAAAATTTTAACCATGATTTTAGGATTATGGTTTAAGGTTTTAATTATTATATTTTTATATTATACCGTATATACTCGAGTATAATCCGAGGTTTTTAGGTTTAAAAATAAACCTAAAAACCTTGTCTCGGCTTATACTCGAGTCACATCTCAAATCTGCTGAAAAATGGTAAGTTTTCACTTACCAGCCCATTAGGTATCGCACAGCTTGGACACCAGGACACCAGCCTTGGACAGCCTTGGACACCGGGAGGGACTGTACACCGGCAGGGCGCTTGGAATTCGGGAGGGAGAAGAACCGCTGCACAGAGAAGCAGGGAATGTGCACGCGGGCACGTTAAGCGGGGGCGCGCCATTATGTACCATACGTACCTGTACTGCTGCCGGAATGGAGGAGCAGGGAAGGAGCGAGCTTTCTGATGCTCCTGTCCGGTCCTGTGGGGTAAGTTAAATTCATTTTAGTAATTGCCTCATTATTGCCTCGTATTCTTGTTGGGGGTACAAAGTTGCCAATACAAATGTTAGGAAACTACAACTCCAGCATGCTTGATTGCTGGGAGTTGTAGTTTCCAAACATGGAGTGCCTCAGAAAGATGTTACAGAGTTGGGAAAGGTCATTTTTTTTTGAACTTGCCACTAGAGATGTTTAGAAACTACCAAAGCATGCTGAGAGTTGTAGTTTCCAAACATCTGGAGTGCCTCAAAAGAATACAATGATGGGTTACCGTACAAAGTTGGGCAAGGGGATTTTTTTGTAGTTGAACTTGCCAGTAGATGTGTTTCGTAACATCTGGAGTGCCAAGGAAATGGGTCAGTACTGGATTTGGCTATAACCGCATTGTGTGTGACTACTGATGGGATTACCGTACAATACCGTACTTTATGGGAATTCTGCTATCCATTTAAAGGGCAACTAAAGCCTCAAACAATACTGATTTTGAAGGCAGAATACTGTACCTTGATATAAAAGCAGTAATCAGTGACTCACTTAACTATGGTAAACTCTGCTCTTAAGGTATGGGGTTCAAGTTTTCTTACTGGCTCTTCTGTGTATTTTAATCTGTTAGAAACGGTTTGATCGTGGAAGAAAACAAAAACGCAGATCTTACACGCTGGCTTTAAACTCAGGTTGTTTCAAGAGCAGAGGAAAGCAATAATTCTGTTGCAGGCGGGAATTTGGCGTTGACGAAAAACAGGTTCAAGTTTGGAGAAAAATTAAGTCAGAATTGGAGAAGATGCCGAAGTCAAAAAAGGCTCGTTGTGGTTTAACAACCTCATATGGGGCTCTGAGACTGACTTCATAAATGGGTTGTGGAATGTCATCAAAATGGATACTGTATAACACGCATGGGAATCCGATTACGTGCCCTTCAAATGGCTAAAGACGAAAAAATATAAAACAGTGGGTATTGAGAACTCGTTGCATCAGCTGGATGGTGTACCCGATTCATGAATCGGTTTGGACTTTGCTTGCGCCAGAGAACGAAGATTTCACAAAAACTACCACAGAATCTGGAGAAAAGGTATGTATTCCATCAATTCATTATAAAACAAAGAAAGCTTTAAATTATGACCTCGGAAGTATCGGGAATATGGATGAGACGCAATGACTTTTGATCTTCCAAGCAACAGGACGTGGCATCCTTGGGAGAGAAAAAACTATTTTCCTTAGAACAACCGGGAATGAAAAAAATCATTTCACGTGGTTCTGGCATGTTGGCCAATGGAGTCAAGCTGCGGCCTGTTATTATATTTAATAGGAAGACCTTGCCTAAAATGCCAAATTCCCCCCGCGAATTACTGTACGTCCACATGTTAAAGGTGGATGGATGAACAAGGAACAAAAAAATGTCTAGAGAGATTTGGATGGAGACCAGGAGTAGCTTTAAAAAAAAAACCCTCATTGTTAGTTTGGAATGTTTAGAGCCCATATATGTGAGGATGTCAAAGCAATGGCAAGTCATTTCAAAACACTTTGGCTGTTATTCCAGGTGGGCTAACATCTGTTTACAGCCCTGGATGTGTCTATAAACAAACCTTTTAAAGACCGTGTGCGAAAAATGTGGCACGAATGGATGTCACTGGTCAAGCCAATTGACAAAGGTGGAAATCTTATGAGCCTGACATAGAAATAGTAGCAAAGTGGGTACGAGAGCATGGGAGGACATTCCAGAAGACATCACAAACATGCTTTTCTGAAATGCGGTATAAGTAATGCCATGGTGGTACAGAAGATGATGTTTTTGTTTCAGACCAGCAGCAGTGATGAAGATGATGTAAATATTGATGAGGTGATGATAATGTCTATGCAGATGACATTACACCAGCTGAATTTGAGGCACTATTTGGAGAAACCGATGATGAGGAATCTGACTTTAAGGATTTTAATTAGAGTAATGCATGTTTCATATTGCTGCTCAAGCCATTGAAAAGGTTGTTTTATTTGAAAATAAATACTCTAAATTAAAACATGGACCTCTCTTTATTCATGTTCATTTTAGGTATTACAGGTTTGCAGTAGTGGTGATAATTTCTAGCCTCGGCTTATACTCGAGTCAATCAGTTTTTATTAATTTTTCAGGTAAAAAATGGGTACCTCGGCTTATACTCGGGTCGGCTATAATAATATACGGTATTACCCTAATATGCACTTTTATTGCACCTATGCACATTGATATCATGCACTTTATAAGGTTTGTACAATTGTGTACTTTTTTTACAATGGAAGGGACCACCTTCAATCATGATCACAAGATGTGCAACTGTTATTCAAGCCACATTCACTGTTACGCTTGCATCACCCGAGGAAGGGGGTACCTAACACCCCCCAAAACGTTGTGTTTTAAGATGTTGGTCACTTAAATAAAGAAACAGTTGATTTGGAGTGCGATCCTCAGCTTTTTGTTTATTTTGCTATTGAACTATTATCCTTGGAGGTAGGATACCAAGAGGAGTAAGCACCCATAGATTGGATAGAGTGCATTGGACTTTGCTTGTTGTTTGAAAAAAAAAAACGGCTTTAAAAAAAAAAGGGTGGGGGGTGATTCCTTCCTGAAAACCATTTATTTGGTTTACAAAAAAGTGCAAACAACTGAGATGTCTTTATATACATTTACAGTCCATAATACTTGTTCTGGCACAGGTTTCAAAGAGTGCAACTCTAATTTTCCATACCCGGTCTTGTCTAGGTAGGGAATATACTTAGTAATACCCACATTTCCTGCCTAATTGTTGATCCAGACATGGCCGGACTTAAGTGTTTTTTCTCCCCAAGGCCAACAAGCTTGTGCTACCCTCTCTTGACACTATCTAATTTTAATGAGCAACATTTTCACTTAGTTGGATTTGTTGGTCTGCTTGTCTGTACGGACACTGGTCACTGCCCCTTTACTTATTTCTCAGTACAGTGTAATAGCATGAGGAGGAATCATACCTTTATTGTAATAGGCTAATAGCAGTTCCTGCTGCATTGGGATTTGCTGTAAAACTTTTGAGTGCCCAAAAAGCCATTACAGAGTCTTTTGAGATACGCGTGCAGCCGCCGCAAACAAGGTCATGCCAACCTTTTTTTAATTATTATTAGTATTTAGCGTAGAGGCAGCAATGCAATATTAGAGTCCCGCACCATCCATCATTACTCTGCTAGTATTTGCCAGTAACATTCCCCCCTGCCTGTTCACTGGAAAACAGAGTTGTTGTTTTTTTAAAATAGTGAGCACATAGATTGTAAGCTCTTCAAGACAGGGATCTCATTCCTAGTGTATCAAGTTGCATGTACAGGGACCCTGCAACCACAGGGGGCCACATCTTGTTATTTTTTCTTTGACAGATATAGACTTGTCTCAGAAAACCACTGTAAATGAAGCAGGGATAGGGGGTGGTGGGGTGCAGTGATTACTAGTTACGCAACTGCACCTATATGAAACTTTATTTCATTTTTATTCAGCTGTATAATTCCTTGCACTTATCCCCTTGTTTGTATATGTTTATAATCCACCCCTTCCATAGACTAAAATGGGAGGCAAGATTTTTTCCTTATAACCAGCGTGCATAGTAGCGCGCCGATTATAAGAACACAAAAGTTTCTGTGACATTCTCTGTTCAATCTCCCCCTCCCAGTCTGTCCGTACTTACAGTTTTGTAGCCACTAGAGAGATCGTTACTGCAGCCGGGAGAGGAAGGGGAAGGAAATGGAGTAGGGAAAAGATTTGCAAACCGAAACGAAAGTGCCAGACCGCAGTCCTCCATAAGTTGAGAGGGAGACAGGAAAGTTGATTTGCAAGAGGTAGTGAGGAGGGGGAGGTAGTGGATTATATTGAATAATGTACCCCTAGCTGTAAATTACTAGGATATTGGAAAGCACCTCAGAGTTCCGTGCCCCATATAGAAAGAAATTTCTATACGGAAGAAATTATAAAAAATTAAATACAGCAAGATTTCTGCTTCAATTTAAAGCAGATTTTAAATCTGAGCTGTAGAACCTGAGAAATCATCATTTTAATCACAACATTTACAGGGAAAGACCTGTAACTCCAGGAGCAGAAATTGTAATATGTGACCCATTAATGACCTCTCACTAGGATCTTTGTCTGCCTGCCAGCACACTTTCTTCAACAATTAAGAGAATCAGCAGAGAAAAGAAGGCAGGGGGGAGGGGGATGTGTAAGCAGAGCAGGGTCTATAGTGTCACAGACACTTAAAGAAGGCAGTGAGTAAGAGAGGGTGGGGGCAGTTAGTAACACTCACTAAACATTAATAATTTAATAACAAATAACAAATAAAATGGTCATTACCACCATTTTACTTCTCTCAAATTGTAGTTTAAGATAATGTAAAGTTGTTTGAGTGGGTATAGTGACCCTTTAAGCAATTTCTACAGAGCCTTATGAATTGTCTGAGGGGTATATCCCTGATCGTCTGTTTAGGGCGACAACTATTGGCTAGTAGAGTAGTATTCCTTACAACACTCTTTCTGAAGACATCAGTTTTTATCTGGTTAGTGGCACTATCCCCTTCTTATTTAATATATAAGAAGATTCTGCCCCGTCCCAAGTAGTTGTAAACTCTAAGTTTAAATCATTAGGATTTACGTACTCAACAAACTGCTTGTTAGACTTTTCGTCACTCTTCCATACCAGCAGTAGGTAATCGATTTATCTACAATACCACTGGATATGCTTTCTAAATGGATTAGTACCCCTCCCAACCAACCTATGAACAGGTTGGAAAATAAGGGGGCAAAGGAAACGCCCATTGCCACCTCACATCTTTGGAGGTAGCAAGAGCCATTAAACAAAAAATAAATGTGGGTCTATTAACACTCTGTGCTGTCCAGAATGAACATTCTTAAATCTAGAGTGTACGGAGAGTGCCGTTCCAGGAAAAAATACAGGCCTAGGAGGTTATATCTAATTACAAGGATCTAACATCCAGAGTCAATCAAGAAGATCCATCTTCCTTAAGACCATCTTAGTGTCTAGAATGTAGGATTTGAGTGACCTTACTAGTGGCTGAAGACAAAAATCTATAAGCCGACCTAGGTTTTACCCTAGGGAGCCTATGCTCGCAATAACTGGTCTCACTTCTGGGTTTTGCAAGCCCTTGTGGACATTTGGCAATTGGTGAAAGATGAGACAATGGGGTATTCACACTGGACCAGACTTTTAATTTTTAGACTCAGGGAACCTGGGACAGGTCCAAAGGCTGGAGCACACCCCAGTAAGACACTTCACCATGTATCCCCAGTAAGAAACAGCAGATCAGCAAAAGTGGCTTATGTCGTGGGTATCGCAAGATTGCAAAGTCACAGGGAGAGGTG
The DNA here is from genome assembly GCA_019447015.1 of Hymenochirus boettgeri. Classification (NCBI taxonomy): domain Eukaryota; kingdom Metazoa; phylum Chordata; class Amphibia; order Anura; family Pipidae; genus Hymenochirus; species Hymenochirus boettgeri. The sequence goes on along the minus strand of CM033473.1, from coordinate 162,364,684 downwards.
GGTGAAAAGCTACCACAAAACCTGCATCCGACTAGTGAGGGAGACCGGAGACACCAAATTTGTGAGTAACATGCTGCAGTTCATAGATGATTTTTGGTAGGAGAAATATTTTAATTAAATTGATCTTGCCAATCAGATTTAGTGGTAACACTTTTCAGTGAAGTAATTTATATTTGATGAATTTGAGCAGCAGAACAACTTAGGTAACTATTTTGGTTGCATATAGTGTGGTACATGGCTGCTTCTTCAAGCAAATAGACACAGGACTTCCACCAATTTATGTATAATGCAGATAAAGTCCCAAAGTTAGCTACAGTTCTTATGGCAGCGGTAATCGCCTCCGTTAAAGCATGTAGATATGATATACTGCATAGAGTGCTATTTTTTTTTTCCGTATGAGCCCAGTTATAGACCTCATATTTGAGGCTTTGTTTTGATTTTTAGGGCAAGGACCCCAATGCTAGGGCAAATAGGAGAGTGGACAGCCATGCCTCTGTGTAGAAAGAATAGGGCTGAGCTATCTCTTTGTATTGATATTCTGGCTTTTGGTGTCTTGTACAGAAGCTGTGTCCATGCTATGAAATGTGGTCCTATGCCAAATCCCTGTAACACTTCCTATAGGTATTACCATTCTATTGAGTCGAAGGCTTTCCTTGCATGGGGGGTTGTAAAAACCTAGAATTACATATCTATTATTGTCAATTTCTAGTACTACAAACACAAATCTTCCTTTGTTGTCTATTTTGCTTTTTAGTATTTTGCATCTAAACATTTTTTCTGATGAGCGTGGAAACTCCTCTTCCATAAGAGGAGTGGCAGCTACAGTATGTGCTGCCCTTCCCAGCCAGGGATTTTGGAAGAATCTTTTATCCTGTTTCAAGGTGTGTTTCCTGCACACACAAAACATCCTGTGCCTAGCGTTTTGGAATTATAGACATTTAAAGGACATGTAAACTGAGGAAAATAATTTTTTTACAAAGTAATTAGGGTTAATTACCACCAATCTTAAATCTGCTTTTTATTTTTATTCTCTTACCTTCCTATCCCTTGTGTTTTAGCTCTGGGAGTTTTACTTTTTAAAGTGGGCGGGGCACAGCTAGTCAGTAAAGAACTGTCAATCACCCAGCCCCTCCCCCTGGCACACTACATGTAAAAACTATCCATTCTATAAAAGTAAAGCTTATTTCTCAATCAAATAGCAAACAAGGTCCAATGCACTCTATCCAACCTGTGGGTGCTCACTCCTCTGATATCCAACCTCCGTGGATAGTAGTCCAATAATTGCAAAGAAGAGTTGAGAAAGGGGGCACCTAATACCCCCAAAACATTGTGTTTTTGATGTTGGTCACCAAATAAAGAATTATTGATTTTGGAGTGCGACCCTCAACTCTTCTTTACACTTATTTCTCGGTCACTGCATGGCTAATTGATTCAGCGTTAAGATCAGGAAAAGGAATAAACATTATCTGTTGCTCTGTGTTCTTTTTGTGCAGGTGAACCCAATCCTGCAGTTAGCTGCTGTTTGTGTTAGTTAAGTCCCAATGTAGCACTGTACCTAAAGAAATCTATTACAAAGAGTTACCCCCCACACACACACACACACACACACACCTTAAAACTCCTACAGCTAAAAGAAAAAAATCTTACTTGATTCAAGCAGTGATTACAGCTCCCAGTGCTGCTTACCTACCCATAGCAAAGCAGTTTTACTTTCACTTTCACTATAACACAAAATCAATGGGTGAATGCTATTGGCTGTATTGAGGCACAGATCACCTCCACTGCACATGCTCCACACTCCATTTGTGCCTCAGTTTTGGGAGGGGGTGGATACATCGAGAGGAGACATGCATACTAACTAGGAGTGAGCTGAACAGGACATGAGGACATCTAATGACAAGGAGCAATGAGAGCAAAAAGGGATCAAGCTCTTGACAGTGCTAAAAATATAGAAATGGATAAAGGCAAGTCTTTTTTTCAGTTTAGTGTCTTATTAAGTTCCTTACTTGCCTGTGCCTGTAGTACTGCCTGTTCGTCCAAGTTTTATTGTTCAACTTTCAGGGCTGCTAAATTTCATCTTGGGGGCTGCTCAGGGCAATTTTTAGGCATAGGCTACCCAGGAAAAGAGTTAGGCTATGTATGGCTCCCAGAGTCCCAGTGTTCTCCCTAGCATCTGCTGTAATTTGCAGCATTGTAGTGAGTAGAGAGCGTGAACTCAGCTACCTCTACTTGGAAACAATGTTGCAAATGAACTGAAAGTGATGGAAGGAAGGGGGAGGATGAGCTCAGCTAAAAGAACGGAGGAACAATTTTAAAATGGCAAGTAAAAGCTGCTGCAGACTTTTTAATAGTGGCCCTCTGTGACTGGCAGCCATTATATTACTATCACTGCCTCTTTCTTTTCTCCCCCCCACTCTCCAATTAGAACTTAGATGGGAGGCAGGTACATGCTGTATGTCATGTCAATGCTGGCAGCTGGAAGAATTAAAGGTAATACTGTGCTGGTACTGAAAGTGTCAATAGCAATACTCTGGGAAAGTGCTGGCACTGATGGGTTAATGGCAATACTCTTGGAAATTGCTGGCACTGAAGGGTTATTAGTAGTACTCTGCTGGCACTGAAAGTGGTACAGGCAATAATCTGGGAAAGTGCTGGCACTGAAAGTGTTAATGCCAATAATCTTGGAGGGCTAGGCCACACTACGATTTTAATTGTGATGGGATTGTGATCTAATCATGCTAGGGAACCAAGATTGCTAGAAATGGCCCTGGCAGAACTTGTCAGTGTGTAAAATGCATATGTGTGCATATGACTTTGTATATGTGTATAAGTGCCTGTGTGCATGTAAGAGTGTGTATGTGTGTGTATAAGAGCATGTAATGTATGTGTAAGAGTGCATATGTGTGTGTATAAAAGCCTGTATGTGCATAAGAGCGTGTATGTTCACGTATGTATAAGAGCATGTATGTGCATGTGTGTAAAAGAGCACACGCATGCATTTATACATATATAAGTATGTATGTGTATGACAGCATGTGCATGCATAAAAACTGTATGAATGTTAAAGGGTATGTCCGCCCTTCAAAAAAAATTTTCACCAAACATTCCCCCTGTCCCCCCAGCCCCAACCACTATGTTAGTATTATCAGAAAATGGCCAAAACTTTACTTACCTTCCCACTTTCCTCCGCCGCGCTGCCAGGCCCTCTGCTTGCGAGAAAATGCAAGTAGAGGGGCGGGACCGGCAGTCGCGGCTGTGATTGGCTGAGCAGCAGCCAATCACGGACGCGGCTGCCGGGAGTTCAGTGCGGCGGAGGCAAGAGGGAAGGTAAGTAAAGTTTTGGGCATTTTCTGATATTACTAACATAGCGGTTGGGGCTGGGGGGAGAGGGGGAATGTTTGGTGAAATGGTTTTTATGGTAGGGGGAGGGAATCCTAATCGGGAGGGAGAGGGAGGGGGAGAAGGACTGCAGTATGCATGCCAAACTTCTCCCAGAGGCCAGGTAGGAGGACTATATGGACTCTGCTATCCTCCTGGTGGGCAGTTTTTGGGACTTTGGGGGGGGACTACAGGAGAACCATATGGAGCTGGGATGTGAGGTAAGTATTAAACTACACTACACTATGGGCAGTAGTGGGGGGGAGTTATAGTTTTGGCGTGGTGGAATGCCCTTTAAGCACAGAGCCATCGGGCTATATGTATGTAGACCAACATATTTTTTTTTCTGAGAGTGGGAGCTCTGGTAGGAGAGGACTGGAGGATGAGTGACAGGTACAGAGGTGCAGGTAAGAGAGCATAAAGAGTGTAAAGTTAAACTTAACCTTGGTACACATGTCAGATTTTCACACAATTTAAACAACCCATTGCACGACATTCGTGGGAAAATTAAGCTTCAACGACCTTCCAAGACCAACAATCCACGATTATTCTCTGCTTTTTCTGACAATCAGCCTGGCGGATTCATTCTGCCAATTGCCGTATGTTTGTACATAGTTGGCAGATTATCTGTAGGCTGTGACATAAGATTGAATGAATTGCGGAACATTTTGTGAACACGCGATATTATGAACATCCTTATGAGCCCTCTACAACAAACATTATCTTATACTATTGTGTGAAAATGTACAGGCGTCATTGGTAAGAACTAGTGTATAACGAGGCGCTAGCTGAATGTTTATCGGCCACATCATGCGAAAATTATCGTACGTGTGTACAAAGCTTTCTGTATGGGAGGTGATAACATAGGTCTTAAATGTTAAACGTGGCTGACAATCTCGAAAATGTGTGTATGTTAAAAGCAATCATCAACACCACTGGCCTGTGAAAGTCAGCCCACCAGTTCATAAGCCAGTATTAGTGCTTCACGCACAACACAGATTAAACCGGCTATTAAATATTTGTTTCAGGTGCCAAAATGTCTAGGAACATCCCACTGATAATCCTGACACTGCACATTACAGACTTTTTTTTTCATGGACAGTTTAGGGCACCCATGCCTATCCATTTACCCCATCTGCCTACCCCCTTCTCTACCTAGTTTTTAAAGCAATGCTATTTAATTTACACTAGACAGACTACTGCTCCAGTTTAATGTTTGGTAGCCTGTCTGATATGAAAATTCATTGGCTGGTGTGTACACAACTGTAGGCCTGGTTCCATTATTGTTTTGTGTTCATTTTTCCTGCATAATATCGGTGTTTCCTGATGTTTTTCATTAGGAGAATGCTGCATACAGCCTTACCCTAGTGACAGATGCTTAAAAAAACGCTGATCAGTACCAGCAAAGCTAACACAAATGTTTCTGTAAACCTAGACTAAAGACTTATGAAATCTAAGGCTCAGCTCAGACAGTGATCACAATGCTCCCTGCATTTCCTGACCTCCCCATATTCAAATTAGAAAAAACAATTTATAGTTATAGGACAATCTTTAACAAGGGCAGCCAAAAAAAGGTAACCCATAGGTCAATGCATTTTTAAACCAGCATTTGCCTTTACAGAACCTCTTACACACATAAAGGGCCCTATTTATAAAAGATCGGTATCGTTATCGTAAAATACCGATCGTTATCGTGAAATACGACGGGTTTTTTACCGATAACGACCGTTATTACCGATAACGACCTTTATTTACCGATATCGCTAAATACCGGTCATTATCGGTAAATACCGGTCGTTTTTTACCAATAACGGTCGTTATTTACCAATAACACCGTAACGGTAATTAACGGTCGTATCGGTAAATAACGGTCGTATCGGAAATAACGGTCGTTATCGGTAAAAACCCGGTCGTTTTTTACGATAACGATCGTATTTTACGATAACGATATCGATCTTTTAATAATAGGGCCCAAATGACCTCAGAAAGGGAATAAGACATGGGTCTAGGTTTTTAATAAGCTTGTAAAATCTAAGCTGCAAAATGGAATTATTCACAAGTGACAGAATAATAACAAACAAACCACCATGCAGGACCAGTACTGGAACAGAATTACCTCCTACTACTGTACATGTAACATACCATCCAGCTTCTACTAGAACAAAGCGAGCAGGAAGTAAGAAAATATCCATACATTAGTATAGTATTTGAGGTTATACATCCATCCAGTCCCCCCATCTAGCAATATCCTCATTACCTGCCTGAGGGCTAGGCCACACCTCTTTTTTTTGCGTTTGCGCTTGCGTTCGATTGCGAGCGCTTGCATTTTCAAAATTATTGAAAACGCGGCACGCAAAAAAAAAACGCGCGTTTTCGATGCGTTTGCGTTTGCGTTTTGCGTCTGCATTTTAATCGCAAGCGCATCGATTTCCTATACTTATTGGAAGAAATCGCAAGCGCAAACGCAAAAAATCGCACTAAATCGCATGCATTGCGATTGCGTTTGCGTTTGCGTTTCAGTGTGGCCTAGCCCTAACCTTGATCCAGAGGAAGCAAAAATACCCCACCAGGAAGGAATGTCTGTTTAGGAAACAAATAAGGTTGAGTGCTTTTATGTTAAATTATGCAACATTTTTGTCATTTGTATATATTTAAGTATTTGTAGCATATTACTAGATTTGGTATTTTAACCATAGGGCCAGGGCCACTACACACAATCCATTCTTCACAATTTGCTTTTGATTTCCAGATGCAAAGACAACAACTAATTGTTAATTGTTCTATTTCCTTTTAATGAAATGTAAACTTGTTAAGGAAGATTGTTTCTTCCCTATATGATATGAAATAAAAGCAGTATTAAAGGGCAACTGTGGTCTCCAAACAAGTTAGGGTTAAATGAAAGCCTGCAGTATTTCCTTTATAATGAGCCGACAATCACATCGTTGCTTCCCCTGTGAGAAAGGATTTGGGGTGAATGTTCAAACTTCCTGCTTCCTAGGTTGAGTGACATCACCTTATTTCTGCTAGCCCCTCTCCCGCTGGGGAGACGCATGCTCAGTAAGACTTAATGATGGGGAAATCAGGAATTACCTGGGGGAAAAATTGACAGTTAGAAGGGAGCCTATTAATGCAGGCAGGGCTGTCACATGACTGAAAACAGGAAGAGTTCAAGCGACATATATAACTGAATCTTTCCAGCAATAACTTCTCCACAATTTTATCTAGAGATGTGATTTAGGTTTTATTTTGATGGTGTGATGGAAGACTTTTTATAATTATTACTAGTTTGGAAGAATGGGAGACCACAGTTACCCTTTAGCTGTTTATATACAACATATACCAGGCCTGTCAGATTCTGCTGTGGGAATAATTATTTTTACTTAATACATATGGGCAATATTGGGTAAATCCTAATATGTTTTATCAATGATTCTCACTAGGATTAAGGTTCGAAGGTTTAGGAGGATCTCTGTTGTACAATCATATATCTACTGAACTTAACTTAGTTCTTGAAGACGTTGCTAGTCATCGACTGGCTTTCTCAATTCAGAATGACTGTACAAGAATCTGTTGGCAATTATGTACCCTGGTAAGTCCCAATTAGCATGTGACAGCCAGGTAACCACTGAGGCAATTGGTACATATGAAAGACCCAATACCGAAACACAAAAAAAGCATATGACAGCCAGGTGTTAGGGACCTTCTAAACGCAAGGTGTGAGGCTAAGGGTGTTATCAAAACTGCCCAAGGTAAGGTGTCAAAAACGCATTGTACTGATCTAGTCAGGCTAGGTTCTTTATTTTCACATAAATGGCCTCCTTGACACCTCTCTTGAACCAGTCCAGTTCCTTTGCCAAGTGTTGACTTTAAAATCTCAAAGGTTTGTCCTCTTTCCTTAAGATGCAGGTATATACCAGACCTAGATGAATGAGACCTTCACAAATGTTTGGGGAGGATTTACCTATATACATATTAATTTGAGGGGCGAACTTGCCCTTTGAGTATACAAATCTATTTTCCTATTTTTGTTTCTAGAAATAATAACATTCTTGTTTAAAAAATGCATTGCTCTGTTTTCCAGATTTAGGATTGAGTGCTCGTAAAATAAATTGCACATTGTTAGTAAACATTCAGTGTTAATTAAACAAGGAAGCAGAAAATCGATAAGGTTTCTTCAAAAACTGTCACTGTTAGACGTTTAGATTTTGAAATGTTATTGATTGTATCTAGTTACTTGCTAGATAAAAAACAATGTGGGATGACGATGTTAGTATCTTTAAAGGCAACTTACCCTATAAATATATATGTGCACTTTATATTCCTCCAATTTGTTAAACCATACTGTATGAGCATGCATTAACAACACAGAGATTTACATATTGCCATTGTGTGCGCTTCCATTTCCATTGAAATGTGTGTGTGTACAGTATAAATAGCTAAATAGCAGGTATATCACAACATGGCAGAACCTGAACAAAACACAAGTCATGGGTAAACTCTTTCGCTGAAATAGTATGTGTATAACCAGGGCTAGATGCATTTTGTCCATATTACTGAAACTTCGTCAATTGGTAATGTGTCTGTTCTCTTTGTATATATGGTTAAATGTAATGTTGGATGGTGCATCTTCTCCCTTTTTTACAATAGCTAGTGCCTTGATTATCGTTGTGTATATTCAGATCTACCCCTATAGGGTTATTTTTAATTATTTCTTTTTTAGATAGTAACTGGCTTGTTTTTTCAGAACTGAACTTCTTAAAGCCTTCTTGATTACCTGCCTACGCCAATCTGCTTCTGCTGCCAAAGTAAATGAAACATTCATCTACAGAGCACAGTGTAATTGTGCCACAGTAACCAACAGTGAAATATGGAAGAAGGCTTGTTTAAACAAACATCTCTGATATGGGTTATCTTTGTTTTACTAAGAATATAAAACACTGCCTATTCTTTTCACAGTTCCTATTTGTTATTAAAATGACCCTAACCCTAACAAGAATTTGCTATTTCATCAATAGAGCAATAATGTAGAAGCATAAGAAACTATTGACCCTGGAAACTCATATATGCAATAGGCTAATCACAATGATTACATACATTACACATAACAAGACCATTATAACTATAGCACACAATGATCATGTTGGTCTCGAAGCCATGACTCGTTCAGTCCAATCAAGACAAATGGGTGACTGACATTGTCACGCTGGGCAGAAAAATAATTCTGATTTTTTGGGGGGCACAAAAAATATTCTTGTTATACCCAGCCGGCTGGGTACACACCATGCAATATTTTATTCTGAACAAACAATATTACAAAGTATCAGTCAGTCGGCTGAAAATATTGTATGTTGGTGCCAATGGCGCGTCCAATCTCGGTCGCCGTGCTGGTAAATCACAGCGAACTGTCGGTCGTGACTACTTTTACCTTGACCGACAACATTTGTCCCAGTCGACAGAGACAATGATTTATCGCTGCCGACTGGAAAATGTTTTGTAGTGTGTACCCAGCCTTAACATAACCCATATCAACTATAAGATATTGCATTCTGAAAAAACGTAAAAGCTGCCTTCTGTTGATACTGTGTCACAGGAACAACACAGAATTTGTTTTTGCCAACCACACTCTTTAAAGGAAAAGTTCTGCCTGATGAATATTTAAGCTCTGTATACATGGTTTGATAAGGTGCATAATGTTGATCCACTAGGTTAGATCACCAACGTAGCCAAACCAAACAGCTACACAGGGGGAGATTATTGGCTGAAGGGGCAGTTTGTCACCCTTATTCATCTAGCATTGTGCACCATTTTGACCATGTGTTTAAAAATATATAGAAATATTTTTGTATATTGTTTATAAGCTAGCGGTAACTTGTGAAAATTTGTACTCATAAAACTGTCCACTGCTGGTCACCATATTTACATTTTACTACACTGTATCATAGCCCAGGGGACTATGTATATCCTAGGTGGCTATTAGTTTTAAATAATGGCCTACTGATTTTTGCACGCGTTGCTGGCATCTCATGAGCTTTGCCGCGCACTTGAGATGCGACCGTGCAATGTTGCGCAATTGGAGCGCACGCAATTGTGCAAAAAATTTCAGAACGCATGCGCTCAATTAGCAATCACACGTGCAACGCACACCAGTGCACTAGTGTGGCCACGTAATTGGCCAGACATCTTTTTTTTAAAAAGCCGATTGACTTGAAATTGCCCTTAAAAACATAGGAAACACATGACATCAGCCTCAAATGGTGATTCCCCCCCTCCCAGAGAACCTAAAAAAGATTTTAAGTTATAGTCGTTTTACGGCTTTAACAAAATGGATGCAGCCTAAAAATAAACAAGCATGTTGGAATCAAAGATAAAAACAAGGGCCGTATTTGTAAAGGTGCGGTATCGCTTAAAAAAAACACGGTAAAACGATTGTTAAACTGATTCTTAATGTCCGTCGGTTTAACGATCTATCATACATTTACGATACAATCGTATGTTAACACCATCATAAATCTACAATAATGAAGTCGTAGCTTTATGATCCCCATAGAATACCAATGCTAGTTTACTATATTCTACGAATGAACGTATTCTAACGAACGAACAGTCGGTAATTATCGTAAATAACTACCCTGGGTATCGCTAAAAACGATTATCAGGTCTATAATACGGTCCAAGGTCTTTAAAAGAACATATGATTGATTGGGCTGAATACCTTCCATTTTAATTTAAATTCCAGCTGATAAACTGCCAACCCAGAAAACAACTATACCACAAGTCTCCCGATCCATGAAATGGAGTTCAAAGTACGAGTTAAGAACTCATTGCCATTTCAACAATATTATTGCTAGTAATCACTTTTCATCTTTGGGTCACTAAAGGGAGTTAACATTTCCTACAGTACCTGTATATTCCACTGCTCCATTCTCTGAGGGTTAAAAAGGAGCTCCACAATAAGTTTGCCAGATATGTTAGTAGATAGCAAGCCATCGTTTGATGCGTTATTAATGCGCTCTCAACTTATTACAAATGAGTTTTATCTTTGATCAAATGCCATCCATATTTTTATGCGTTGGAACAATAAAAATTGGGTAAAGAAAGTATTGCCAGAGTCTGTCTCCTGCTGTCCATATGACAATTAGTGAAAAAAAAGAATTGTGGGAAATGTTCCCATACAGATTCAGCAATGCGGTTTCAGAAATTCCCAACCATATTATTTTTTTAAGCCATTGCACCATTGAACAGGTGGGACACTAGGGGGGTGATGCATTAATGGCCTCTAACCAGGCAAATCAGTGATTGGGTTAGCATGTGTTTTACACTATTTGCAGCGGCTGCTCCTTTTTTACCAAAGCAAAACTTGATGCCTAGAAATGGCGGCGCAAACCGGAAACTACTAGCTGAAGGGATCATCAACATTGTTGGGAAAAATATTACCTACCTATTATATTTACACAATATCTGATGAGCGAAAACTTTTTAAGAAGGTAAACATTTCAAAAATAATGTAATTAGTTTAGTAAAAGGAAGATGAGCTGAAAGCAGTTACGGATTCCATTTTCTAGGCTTACAGATCTCTGAATACGACAATTAAAAACAGAAAACCAAAATATTCTTTGTTCTTGGGAGGAAATCTATGGAAATCTGGACAACATATGAAACCACAAATAGATCAATGTCAACAAATTATTGTATAGTTACAGCCTTCCCGTGATGTTGAAAAAAACTTCTGAGTGCTTAAAGGGTTCTATACTCTAAAACATTGAATGTTCAAAAATATTTTTTTCAGATTTTAAATCTGAGCTGTAGCTTCTAAAAAATCATCATCTGAAATCACAGCACTTAAAAGGATAGCATGTCACTCCAGAAGCAGATTAGAATATGTGTCTATGTCTGACCTTTTACTAGGCTTTTTGTTTGCCTGTTCAATCTAATTCAAAGCCACTCTAGCACACTGCCATGCTTTGGCCTAGTAGTTTGTAGGTGCAATCCTCCACACCCCCTACCCACCAAGGGCTATGGCAATCCAACAAATATAACTGCAAGAGGAACACACTACTTCTTGTAAATTTTACAGTTTACTCAGTGCAAAACAAAACCACTACAACGTTTCAGGTGCTTACTGCCCCCTACCTGAGGAAGGGGGCTAGCACCCCGAAATATTGTAGTGGTTTTTTTGCACTGATTAAACTGTGAAATTCACAAGAAGCAGTGTGTTCCTCTTGTTGTTATTTCGTTTTTGTCTGCCTTCCAGCACACTCTGCAATAATTAAGAGAATCAGCAGAGAAAGACACGGGGGAAGATATGTAAGCAGAGCAGAGTCCATGGTAGGCTGTGCAGAACTTATAAGTGTCGCAACACTACAAGGAGGCAGTGTGTAAGGGAAGGTGGGGGAAATGAGGAGCACTCACAAACATTAATAATTAATATCAAAGCAACACAGATAAATATGTGAATACCTTCATTTTACTTCAAATTGTAGTTTCAGATAATGTAAAGTTTTTTGAATGATTATAGTGATCCTTTTTAGAGTTCAGATTACAAAAAAATAATAACTTGATAAACTGAAATTATTCATTGGAAGGGTTGATAGTAAAATATGCATGATGTGTTCCACATAATACAAAGCAAGGCGAAATAGAAAAAAAAAAATCATAAAAAAGACAGCAGCAGAAGATACCTTGGTGGCCATACACGTTGAAGATTTCAGCAACTACAGTCTTTTTGCTGAACATCGGGCATGTGTATGGATAGGTTGAGATGCTGACTGTAGCACTAGCTAAACCTGACCGTATGATTTTATTTTTTAGGCTATTGAAATAAAGGAGTTGATTTATTATATACTTGCCTTGCCTGCCTGTGAAAATAACCGTGGTGATTGGGTCTGTTCTATTCTGTTCTATTCTCTCTGCTTCTACCCTCCCATGTTTGTTGTACTGAAAGTAGCGATCCTGAGAACATGCAATGATGGACATCTACATATAGCAGCCAACAGAAAAGTGAGAGAGACCAGAACTGCCATATTATTCTACTAATATATAGTGCTAAAAGATTCCACAGAACTTTACAAACGATCAATTTATAACGGGGGATTTATTCAGAGCACAGATTATTACCAAAACAAATCTAGGGACAGGGTGGACAAATAAATAAAGAGACTTCATACATCAAATTGAGGGTTTAGACTGTGTATAGTGTAATTAGGCTCAAAATGTGTTTTGATTTTGGATCGGTAGGATGGGTGAAAGCAACTGAAAACAGTTACCATTTTTATTTTCCCGCTTAAAGAAACCTAAAATCTTCTTTGCCTATTAGCATGTGTGCTTCCATTTTCCCCAATTAAGGAACAACATGCAATGTGCACCAAAAATGGAAACGGATTGCATCACACACATTTTGGGCATCCTGGAACCTAGCCTTAAGGGTTTATTTGAGCTGTAGAAGGGTAAAACACACAACCTATAATTGTTACCTTTATAAAATACACACTATTGTTTGTAATACATTTTTGCCCAAAAAACATTTACTGTTACCTTACCACCCCCAACAAATATTTATACTTGCCTTCCTAACCCCCCTCCTCCCCCCAAGAAAAAAACCTTCCTAGCTGTTGGATGTTCCTGAGAAAAACTACTCCAATGTTCGCCAGCCAATTCTGCAAGGTTGCTGCCTTCTCCTTAAACTACAATTGCACATCTCAGAGAGGCAGCTTAAGGAGCAACAGTCATCATTGTGCATGAATGTCCGGCTGCGTGTACTGCCTGTAGTCTGCCTGTTCGTCCAAGTTTATTGTTCAACTTTCAGGGCTGCTAAATTCATCTTGGGGGCTGCTCAGGGCAATTTTTAGGCATGGCTACCCAGAAAAGAGTTAGCTATGTATGGCTCCCAGATTCCCAGTGTTCTCCCTAGCATCGGCTGTAATTTGCAGCATTGTAGTGAGTAGAAGCGTGAACTCAGCTACCTCTACTTGGAAACAATGTTGCAAATGAACTGAAAGTGATGAAGGAAGGGGGAGGAGGAGCTCAGCTAAAAGAAACGGAGGAAAACAATTTTAAAATGGCAAGTAAAAGCTGCTGCAGACTTTTTAATAGTGGCCCCTGTGACTGGCAGCCATTATATTACTATCACTGCCTCTTCTTTCTTCCACCCAACTCTCCAATTAGAACTTAGATGGGAGGCGGTACATGCTGTATGTCATGTCAATGCTGGCAGCTGGAAGAATTAAGGTAATACATGTGCTGGTACTGAAAGTGTCAATAGCAATACTCTGGGAAAGTGCTGGCACTGATGGGTTATGGCATACTCTTGGAAATTGCTGCCACTGAAGGGTTATTAGTAGTACTCTGCTGCGCACTGAAAGTGGTCAGGCAATAATTGGGAAAGTGCTGGCACTGAAAGTTTAATGCCAATAATCTGGAGGGCTAGGCCACACTACGATTTTAATTGTGATGGGATGTGATCTAATCATGCTGGGAACCAAGATTGCTAGAAATGGCCCTGGCAGAACTTGTCAGTGTGTAAAATGCATATGTGTGCATATGACTTTGTATAGTGTGTATAAGTGCCTGTGTGCATGTTAAGAGTGTGTATGTGTGTGTATAAGAGCATGTAATGTATGTGTAAGAGTGCATATGTGTGTGTATAAAAGCCTGTATGTGCATAAGAGCGTGTATGTTCTACGTAGTATAAGACATGTATGTGCATGTTGTGAAAAGAGCACACGCATGCATTTAACATATATAAATGTATGTGTATGACAGCATGTGCATGCATAAAAACTGTATGAATGTTAAAGGGTATGTCCGCCCTTCAAAAAAAATTTTCACCAAACATTCCCCCTGTCCCCCCAGCCCCACCACTATGTTAGTATTATCAGAAAATGGCACAACTTACTTACTCTCCCACTTCCTCCGCCGCGCTGCCAGGCCCTCTGCTTGCGAGAAAATGCAAGTAGGGGCGGGACCGGCAGTCGCGGCTGTGATTGGCTGAGCAGCAGCCAATCACGACGCGGCTGCCGGGAGTTCAGTGCGGCGGAGGCAAGAGGAGGTAAGTAAAGTTTTGGGCATTTTCTGATATTACTAACATAGGCGGTTGGGGCTGGGAGAGGGGGGAATGTTTGGTGAAATGGTTTTTATGGTAGGGGAGGGAATCCTATCGGGAGGAGAGGGAGGGGGAAGGACTGGCAGTATGCATGCCAAACTTCTCCCAGAGGCCAGGTAAGGACTATATGGACTCTGCTATCCTCCTGGTGGGCAGTTTTTGGGACTTTGGGGGGGACTCAGGAGAACCATATGGAGCTGGGATGTGAGGTAAGTATTAACCACTACACTATGGGGCCAGTAGTGGGGGGATTATGTTTTGGGGGTGGACATGCCCTTTAAGCACAGAGCCATCGGGCTATATGTATGTAGACCAACATATTTTTTTTTCTGAGAGTGGGAGCTCTGGTAGGAGAGGACTGGAGGATGAGTGACAGGTACAGAGGTGCAGGTAAGAGAGCATAAGAGTGTAAAGTTAAACTTAACCTTGGTACACATGTCAGATTTTCACAATTTAAACAACCCATTGCACGACATTCGTGGGAATTAAGCTTCAACGACCTTCCAAGACCAACAATCCACGATTATTCTCTGCTTTTTCTAGACATCCAGCCTGGCGGATTCTTCTGCCAATTGCCGTTTGTTTGTACAAGTTGGCAGATTATCTGTAGGCTGTGACATAGATTGAATGATGCGGAACATTTTGTGAACAGCGATATTATGAACACCTTATGAGCACCTCTACTAACAACATATCTATCTACTATTGTTGAAATATGTACAGGCGTCATTGGTAGAACTAGTGTATAACGAGGCGCTAGCTGAATGTTTATCGGCCACATCATGCGAAAATTATCGTACGTGTGTACAAAGCTTTCTGTATGGGAGGTGATAACATAGGTCTTAATGTAAACATGGCTGACAATCTCGAAAATGTGTGTAGGTATGTTAAAAGCAATCATCAACACCACTGGCCTGTGAAAGTCAGCCCACCAGTTCATAAGCCAGTATTAGTGCTTCACGCACAACAGCAAGATTAAACGGCGCTATTAAATATTTGTTTCAGGTGCCAAAATGTCTAGGAACATCCCTACTGATAAATCCTGACACTGCACATTACAGACTTTTTTTTTCATGGACAGTTTAGGGCACCCATGCCTATCCATTTACCCCATCTGCCTACCCCCTTCTCTACCTAGTTTTTAAAGCAATGCTATTTTAATTTACACTAGACAGACTACTGCTCCAGTTTAATGTTTGGTAGCCTGTCTGATATGAAAATTCATTGGCTGGTGTGTACACAACTGTAGGCCTGGTTCACATTATTGTTTTGTGTTCATTTTTCCTGCATAATATCGGTGTTTCCTGATGTTTTTTCATTAGGAGAATGCTGCATACAGCCTTACCCTAGTGACAGATGCTTAAAAAAACGCTGATCAGTACCAGCAAAGCTAACACAAAATGTTTCTGTAAACCTAGACTAAAAGACTTATGAAATCTAAGGCTCAGCTCAGACAGTGATCACAATGCTCCCTGCATTTCCTGACCTCCCCAATTCAAATTAGAAGAAAACTGTTATAGTTATAGGACAATCTTTAACAAGGGCAGCAAAAAAAAAAAAGTAACCCATAGGTCAATGCATTTTTAACCAGCATTTGCCTTTACAGAACCTCTTACTACATAAAGGGCCCTATTTATAAAAGATCGGTATCGTTATCGTAAAATACCGATCGTTATCGTGAAATAACGACCGGGTTTTTACCGATAACGACCGTTATTTACCGATAACGACCGTTATTCACCGATATCGCTAAATACCGGTCATTATCGGTAAATACCGGTCGTTATTTACCAATAACGGTAATTAACGGTCGTTATCGGTAAATAACGGTCGTTATCGGAAAAACGGTCGTTATCGGTAAAAACCCGGTCGTTATTTTCGATAACGATCGGTATTTTACGATAACGATATCGATCTTTTATAAATAGGCCCAAAATGACCTCAGAAAGGGAATAAGACATGGGTCTAGGTTTTTATAAGCTGTAAAATCTAAGCTGCAAAATGGAATTATTCACAAGTGACGAGATAATAACAAACAAACCAGCCATGCAGGAGCCAGTACTGGAACAGAATTACCTCCTACTGTACATGTAACATACACCTCCAGCTTCTACTATGAACAAAGCGAGCAGGAAGTAAGAAAATATATCCATACATTTAGTATAGTATTTGAGGTTATACAGCCATTCCCGTCCAACCCATCTAGCAATATCCTCATTACCTGCCTAACTCTTGATCCAGAGGAAGGCAAAAATAACCCCACCAGGAAGGAAATGTCTGTTTAGGAAACAAAAATAAGGTTGAGTGCTTTATGTTAAATTATGCAACATTTTTGTCATTTGTATATATTTAAGTATTTGTAGCATATTACTAGATTTGGTATTTTAAACCATAGGGCCAGGGCCACTACACACATCCATTCTTCACAATTTGCTTTTGATTTCCAGATGCAAAGACAACAACTAATTGTTAATTGTTCTATTTCCTTTTAATGAAATGTAAACTTGTTAAGGAAGATTGTTTCTTCCCTATATGATATAGAAATAAAAAGCAGTATTAAAGGGCAACTGTGGTCTCCAAACAAGTTAGGGTTAAATGAAAGCCTGCAGTATTTCCTTTATAATGAGCCGACAATCACATCGTTGGCTTCCCCCTGTGAGAAATGATATTGGGGTGAATGTTCAAACTTCCTGCTTCCAGTAGGTTGAGTGACATCACCTTATTTCTGCTAGCCCCTCTCCCCCGGGGGAGAAGCATGCTCAGTAAAGACTTAATGATGGGGAAATCAGGAATTACCTGGGGGAAAAATTGACAGTTGAGAAGGGGAGCCTATTAATGCAGGCAGGGGCTGGTCACATGACTGAAAACAGGAAGAGTTCAAGCAGGACATAATATAACTGAATCTTTCCAGCAATAACTTCTCACGAATTTTATCTAGAGATGTGATTTAGGTTTTATTTTGATGGTGTGATGGAAGGCTTTTTATATAATTATTACTAGTTTGGAAGAATTGGAGACCACAGTTACCCTTTAAGCTGGTTATACAGTACATATACCAGGCCTGTCAGATTCTGCTGTGGGAATAATTATTTTTACTTAATACAAATGGGCAATATTTGGTAAATCCTAATATGTTTTATCAATGATCTATCACTAGGCTAATTAAGGTTCAGAAAGGTTTAGGAGGATCTCTGTTGTATTCAGTTAGATCTACTGAACTTAAACTTAAGTTCTTGAAGACGTTTTGCTAGTCATCTGACTGGCTTTCTCAATTCAGAATGACTTGTACAAGAATCTGTTGGCAATTATGTACCCTGGTAAGTCCCAATTAGCATGTGACAGCCAGGTAACCACTGAGGCAATTGGTACATATGAAAGACCCAATACCGAAACACAAAAAAAGCATATGACAGCCAGGTGTTAGGGACCTTCTAAACGCAAGGTGTGAGGCTAAGGGGTGTTATCAAAACTGCCCAAGGTAAGGTGTCAAAACAGCATTGTACATGATCTAGTCAGGCTAGGTTCTTTATTTTCACATAAATGGCCTCCTTGACACCTCTCTTGAACCAGTCCAGTTCCTTTGCCAAGATGTTGACTTTAAAATCTTCAAAGGTTTGTCCTCTTTCCTTAAGATGCAGGTATATACCAGACCTAGATGAATGAGAACCTTCACAAATGTTTGGGGGGAGGATTTACCTATATACAATATTTAATTTGAGGGGCGAACTTGCCCTTTGAGTATTACAAATCTATTTTCCTATTTTGTTTCTAGAAATAAAATAACAATTCTTGTTTAAAAAATGCATTGCTCTGTTTTCCAGATTTAGGATTGAGTGCTCGTAAAATAAATTGCACATTGTTAGTAAAACGTTCAGTGTTAATTAAACAAGGAAGCAGAAAATCTGATAAGGTTTCTTCAAAAAACTGTCACTGTTAGACAGTTTAGATTTTGAAATGTTATTGATTGTATCTAGTTACTTTGCTAGATAAAAATACAATGTGGGAGTGAGACGATGTTAGTATCTTTAAAGGCAACTTACCCTATAAATATATATGTGCACTTTATATTCCTCCAATTTGTTAAACCATACTGTATGAGCATGCATTATACAACACAGAGATTTTACATATTGCCATTGTTGTGCTTCCATTTTCCATTGAAATGTGTGTGTGTACAGTATATAAATAGCTAAATAGCAGGTATATCACAACATGGCAGAACCTGAACAAAACACAAGTTCATGGGTAAACTCTTTCGCTGAAATGTAGTTTGAACCAGGGCTAGATGCATTTTGTCCATATTACTGAAACTTCGTCAATTGGTAATGTGTCTGTTCTCTTTGTATATATGGTTAAATGTAATGTTGGATGGTGCATCTTCTCTCCTTTTTTACAATAGCTAGTGCCTTGATTATCGTTGTGTGTATTCAAGATCTACCCCTATAGGGTTATTTTTAATTATTTCTTTTTTAGATAGTAACTGGCTTGTTTTTCAGAACTGAAACTTCTAAAGCCTCTTTGATTACCTGCCTACGGCCAATCTGCTTCTGCTGCCAAAGTAAATGAAACATCATCTACAGAGCACAGTGTAATTGTGCCACAGTAACCAAACAGTGAAATATGGAAGAAGGCTTGTTTAAACAAAGCATATCTCTGATATGGGTGTATCTTTGTTTTACTAAGAATATAAAAACACTGCCTATTCTTTTCACAGTTCCTATTTGTTTATTAAAATGACCCTAACCCTAACAAGAATTTGCTATTTCCATCCAATATGGCAGTAGCGTGAAACTAATGGAAGTAATATGCCAAATACAGGATTTTCTTACTTAAAGCTATTACATATGAGCAAACTATTGAGCCCGGCCAACCATTTGCCACTAGCGAGTGATAATCAGGGACAAATCACTGTTGGTCTCTGCTTACAGTAAGCCATGACCGATCGTTCAGTCCAATCAAGACAAATGGGTGACTGACATTGGTCACAGCTGGGCAGAAAAATAATTCTGATTTATTTTGGGGGGCACAAAAAATATTCTTGTGTATACCCAGCCTTATGGCTGGGTACACACCATGCAATATTTTTATCTGAACAAACAATATTACAAAGTATCAGTCAGTCGGCTGAAAATATTGTATGGTGTGGGTGCCAATGGCTGCGTCCAATCTCGGTCGCCGTGCTGGTAAATCACAGCGAACTGTCGGTCGTGACTACTTTTACCTTGACCGACAACATTTGTCCCAGTCGACAGAGACAATGATTTATCGCTGCCGACTGGGACAAATGTTTTGTAGTGTGTACCCAGCCTTAACATAACCCATATCAACTAATCAGATATTGCATTCTGAGAAAGAACAGTAAAAGCTGCCTTCTGTTTGATTACTGTGTCACAGGAACAACACAGAATTTGTTTTTGCCAACCACTACTCTTTTAAAGGAAAAGTTCTGCCTGATGAATATTTAAGCTCTGTATACATGGTTGATAAGGTGCATAATGTTGATCCACTAGGTTAGATCACCAACGTAGCCAAACCAAACAGCTACACAGGGTGAGATTATTGGCTGAAGGGGCAGTTTGTCACCCGTTTATTCATCTAGCATTGTGCACCATTTTGACCATGTGTTTAAAAATATATAGAAAATATTTTTGTATATTGTTTATAAGCTAGCTGTAACTTGTGAAAATTTGTACTCATAAAACTGTCCACTGCTGGTCACCATATTTACATTTTACTACACTGTATCATAGCCCAGGGGACTATGTATATGCCTAGGTGGCTATTAGTTTTAAATAATGGCCTACTGATTTTTGCACGCGTTGCTGGCATGCTCATGAGCTTTGCCGCGCACTTGAGATGCGACCGTGCAATGTTGCGCAATTGGAGCGCACGCAATTGTGCAAAAAATTTCAGAACGCATGCGCTCTAATTAGCAGATCACACGTGCAACGCACACCAGTGCACTAGTGTGGCCACGTAAATTGGCCAGACTAGTCTTTTTTTTAAAAAGCCTGATTGACTTGAAATTGCCCTTAAAAACATAGGAAACACATGGACATCAGCCTCAAAATGGTGATTCCCCCCCTCCCAGAGAACCTAAAAAAAGATTTTAAGTTATAGTCGTTTTACGGCATTTAACAAAATGGATGCAGCCTAAAAATAAACAAGCATGTTGGGAAATCAAAGATAAAAACAAGGGGCCGTATTTGTAAAGGTGCGGTATCGCTTAAAAAAAAAACACGGTAAAACGATTGTTAAACTGATTCTTAATGTCCGATCGGTTTAACGATCATTATCATACATTTACGATACAATCGTATGTTAACACCAATCATAAATCTACAATAATGAAGTCGTAGCTTTATGATCCCCATAGAATACCAATGCAGTAGTTTACTATATTCTACGAATGAACGGTATTCTACGAACGAACAGTCGGTAATTATCGTAAAATAACTAACCTGTGGTATCGCTAAAAAACGATATCGCAGGTCTATAAATACGGTCCAAGGTCTTTAAAAGAACATATGATTGATTGGGCTGAAATACCTTCCATTTTAATTTAAATTCCAGCTGATAAACTGCCAACCCAGAAAACAACTATACCACAAGTCTCACGATCCATGAAATGGAGTTCAAAGTACTGAGTATAAGAACTCATTGCCATTTCAACAAATATTATTGCTAGTAATCACTTTTCATCTTTGGGTCACTAAAAAGGAGTTAACATTTCCTACAGTACCTGTATAATTCCACTGCTCCATTCTCTGAGGGTTAAAAAGGAGCTCCACAATAAGTTTGCCAGATATGTTAGTAGATAGCAAGCCATGCGTTTGATGCGTTATTAAATGCGCTCTCAAGCTTATTAACAATGAGTTTTATCTTTGATCAAATGCCATCCATATTTTTATGCGTTGGAACAATAAAAATTGGGTAAAGAAAAGTACAGTGCCAGAGTCTGTCTCCTGCTGTCCATATGACAATTAGTGAAAAAAAGAAATTGTGGGAAATGTTCCCATACAGATTCAGCAATGCAAAGGTTTCAGAAATTCCCAACCATATTATTTTTTTAAGCCATTGCACCATTGAACAGGTTGGACACTATGGGGGTGATGCATTAATGGCCTCTAACCAGGCAAATCAGTGATTGGGTTAGCATGTGTTTTACACTAATTTTGCAGCGGCTGCTCCGTTTTACCAAAGCAAAACTTGATGCCTAGAGAATGGCGGCGCAAACCGGAAACTACTGCTGAAGGGATCATCAACATTGTTGGGAAAAATATTACCTACCTATTATATTTACACAATATCTGATGAGCGAAAACTTTTTAAGAAGGTAAACATTTCAAAAATAATGTAATTTAGTTTAGTAAAAGGAAGATGAGCTGAAAGCAGTTACGGATTCCATTTTCTAAGGCTTACAGATCTCTGAATACGACAATTAAAAACAGAAAACCAAAATATTCTTTGTTCTTGGGAGGAAATCTATGGAAAATCTGGACAACATTATGAAACCACAAATAGATCAAATTGTCAACAAATTATTGTATAGTTACAGCCTTCCCGTGATGTTGGAAAAAAACTTCTGAAGTGCTTAAAGGGTATCTATACTCTAAAACATTGAATGTTCAAAAAATATTTTTTTCAGATTTTAAATCTGAGCTGTAGCTTCTAAAAAATCATCATCTGAAATCACAGCACTTACAAGGATAGACATGTCACTCCAGAAGCAGATATTAGAATATGTGTCCTATGTCTGACCTTTTACTAGGCTTTTTGTTTGCCTGTTCAATCTAATTCAAAGCCACTCTAGCACACTGCCAATGGCTTTGGCCTAGTAGTTTGTAGGTGCAATCCTCCACACCCCCTACCCAGAGGGCTATGGCAATCCAACAAATATAACTGCAAGAGGAACACACTACTTCTTGTAAATTTTACAGTTTACTCAGTGCAAAACAAAACCACTACAACGTTTCAGGGTGCTTACTGCCCCCTACCTGAGGAAGGGGGCAGTTAGCACCCCGAAATATTGTAGTGGTTTTGTTTTGCACTGATTAAACTGTGAAATTCACAAGAAGCAGTGTGTTCCTCTTGTTGTTATATTCGTTTTTGTCTGCCTTCCAGCACACTCTGCAATAATTAAGAGAATCAGCAGAGAAAAGACAGCGGGGGGAAGATATGTAAGCAGAGCAGAGTCCATGGTGAGGCTGTGCAGAACTTATAAGTGTCGCAGACACTACAAGGAGGCAGTGTGTAAGGGAAGGTGGGGGAAATGAGGAGCACTCACTAAACATTAATAATTTAATATCAAAGCAAGCACAGATAAATATGTGAATACCTTCATTTTACTTCAAATTGTAGTTTCAGATAATGTAAAGTTTTTTGAATGAGTATAGTGATCCTTTTTAGAGTTCAGATTACAAAAAAATAATAACTTGATAAACTGAAATTATTCATTGGAAGGGTTGATAGTAAAATATGCATGATGTGTCCACATAATACAAAGGCAAGGCGAAATAGAAAAAAAAAAATCATAAAAAAAGACAGCAGCAGAAGATAACTTGGTGGCCATACACGTTGAAGATTTTCAGCAACTACAGTCTTTATTTGCTGAACATCGGGCATGTGTATGGATAGGTTGAGATGCTGACTGTAGCACTAGCTTAACCTGACCGTATGATTTTATTTTTTAGGCTATTGAAATAAAGGAGTTGATTTTATTATATACTTGCCTGCCTGCCTGTGAAAATAACCGTGGTGATTGGTGCTGTTCTATTCTGTTCTATTCTCTCTGCTTCTACCCTCCCATGTTTGTTGTACTGAAAGTAGCGATCCTGAGAACATGCAATGATGGACATCTACATATAGCAGCCAACAGAAAAGTGAGAGAGACCAGAACTGCCATATTATTCTACTAAATATATAGTGCTAAGAAGATTCCACAGAACTTTACAAACGATCAATTTATAACGGGGGATTTATTCAGAGCACAGATTATTAACCAAAACAAATCTAGGGACAAGGGTGGACAAATAAATAAAGAGACTTCATACATCAAATTGAGGGTTTAGACTGTGTATAGTGTAATTAGGCTCAAAATTGTGTTTTGATTTTTGGATCGGTAGGATGGGTGAAAGCAACTGAAAACAGTTACCATTTTTATTTTCCCGGCTTAAAGAAACCTAAAATCTTCTTTGCCTATTAGCATGTGTGCTTCCATTTTCCCCAATTAAGGGAACAACACATGCAATGTGCACCAAAAATGGAAACGTAGATTGCATCACACACATTTTGGGCATCCTGGAACCTAGCCTTAAGGGTTTATTTGAGCTGTAGAAGGGTAAAACACACAACCATTAATTGTTACCTTTATAAAATACACACTATTTGTTTAATACATTTTTGCCCAAAAAACATTTACTGTTACCTTACCACCCCCCAGACAAATATTTATACTTGCCTTCCTAACCCCCCTCCTCCCCCCAAGAAAAAAACCTTTCCTAGCTGTTGGATGTTCCTGAAGAAAAACTACTCCAATGTTCGCCAGCCAATTCTGCAAGGTTGCTGCCTTCTCCTTAAACTACAAAATTGCACATGCTCAGAGAAGGCAGCTTAAGGGAGCAACAGTCAATCATTGGGCATGATGTCAGTCTTGGTAATTGAGGAAGATATGCATAAATTTTAGTCTGGAGGTGTACATGCTCTTCAATTACCAGCCACTAAAATCAAACAACAGAAGTATTATTGCTGCCATTTTTTTTTGTTCTGTCGAAATCTGGTTTTCATCAAAATGTCAAACTCTTTGCAGAACTTCAGTTTTACTGTCCAAAGTTCAGAGCTGAAACTTACTCGATCCATGGCGTTCACTGGCAGGAAAAAACCCAGCAGTTTATCCTTAGTTATGTTACTAAGGACATACCCACCACATGGTGACAAATCACCAAACAACCAAAACCAGGGGAGGAGGAAAACATGTCTCCCTACACCATGTGCTTTGTGATCTTATATAGGCTCTGACCCTACCTGATGTCCACACCACAATGCAGTGTCACAATGTCTTCACATCAACTATTGCTGCAATCCTACTGGATGATTGTGGTGAGAAGATAAGGCCATCCAGGGGAAAGGATAAGAGGCCATAATCAGGGCAGACCTTTGCCGACAGGATAGGAACTGCACTTTAATGAAGATGCACTTTGAGTAGAGTCATCAACTGTAGATTATGAGAAGCTGCACTTGTGCAATTCAAGGTATACTGACCAATTGGTATTTAACTGATCATGTAAGGGCTAGGACCCACAACAAGCTTTGAAAGGAAGTGCACACCCTCAGCACTAGCATGTGCATTTCTCAGCACTAGCATTTTCTGTGGTGCTGGTATCCTGCCACGTCTAAGGTAAGAAAACAGGAACCACACACACTTTTTTAGTGAATTGGGTCCTTAACCCATTTATTCAGTGGAAAAAACATGTTATGTGTCTTCATGTGTTAAAGGTAGGAACCTGGCCTTTCATTTAAAATAAACTTGTTTGGAGACCACAGTTCCCCTTTAAGACCCATGCAAGCACTTGTACCTAGGATAAATGTCAACCAGCTATGTTCGTATAAACTTTGTGCACAGGACAAGCAAATTAGTATATAGGCCTCTCATTCAGTGGGTTAGGCTAGGTACACATAGGCTGATATTTTGGCTGACTGAACAATCTAATTAAACCCCCTACATTAAAATATTTGTTTGATCAGGCAGAAATATCGACAGATGTCTGTCATTCGTTTAACCAAATTTTATTAAAGTTCAATTAGACATGTTAGTAAATTTTTTTCAAAATGTTTGACACGTAAATTTTTGCTGTGGCTGACAAAATTTTGACCTGGCTGACTGGTCTAAATATTAACTGGCCTGATATTGGTCAGTGTGTACCTAGCCTAAAAGGTAGCCATACATGCTCCAATGTTTTTCCGATTGGATATTTGCTCTGACTAAACAATGCAAAACCAGATCGGAAGAATCTATGAAAGATCATCCCTTGCGCTGGTGATCTTCCATAGATTTCAGCTTGAAAACTACAAAAGGTCTGGTTCTGGAAGATTGCCCAATCACATTTTTTTGATAGACCAATCTATATCGCTGATTGGTCTATAGAAAACACAGAAACATTTCCTGGATAAGAATTCGACTGAATTCTTTGAATTGAATGGAATATTGATGCTATGTATGGGGGCCTTAAGATTACTTAAGGTGAGGATTGATTGGCAAAGGAAAAGCAAGCAGGTTTTACAAGTAAGTTCTAGAGCAGTGTTCATAAACCTATTTACCTTTGTGGAACCCTTGAAGCAATTTTTATATCTAATGAAACCCCCTAAATTAAAATTATCCATAAAACGCATAATTCATTTAAATATAAAACATAAATATACCTGTATATATATATAATAATGCACTCATATTTATCAAAATAGTAAACCTGTTTCTGTCACTATCTCTTGAGGAACCCCTGGTTAAGAAACACTGTTCTACAGCGGTAATTCTCTTACACTTTTTAGACATTTTTTATACCATGACATGTCTGGCGATGTTAATTTTTCTTAGGGCACCCCTGTGTTGTAACTCCCCATATATTATGCACTTTGTAAAATGTAATTAAAGTTGACAATGAATGTAATAAGATACACTATATTGACTGCAATGAAATGTCTATCAAAATATTTATAGTTTAAAAAATATATATATGTTATACTGGTGAAAAATGTCTAAGGCAGACCTCTGGCACTCTGAAATCACACCCTTTGAGAAACCCTGTTCTAGAGACTGAAATAAAGGTGCAATTTTTAATGTAACTGAATAAAAGATTTCTTTCAGGCATTTCATTTTTAGTGTCTGTTTCCACTCCTGACTTCTTTTCTTTTGGCGTGAGGGTAAGGAAGACATAATGTGTGCAGATGCCATTGGCTTAAATAGCCAATGGCAGTAGCTCTGTCTGTCTTTATTGAATTCCTACCATCAAAGTGAACATATTGGGTGGGCTAAGAATTCCTTCATCAGTGGCCTTTCTGCAAATAACATGAAAGCAGTTTGAAATTTCTCTTGCTAAACATCTCAGGTACTTACACAATCGTACAATTGGGATTGATCCTATAAAATACTTCCTGTTGGCCCGATAGAAAATAAAATTGTACCATCGGCCATACATGAACGGATATGATATTAGGATATTCTGATATTGTGCGACTGGTATTGTTATGTGTATGGCCTCCATAATGCTGGGTACACACAAGTTGATTTGTTCGTCAGAATTGGACAAATGGATGATCAGGTGTGCTGGTTAATCATGGCCAAACTGTCGGTGTGCTAGTGTCGAACAGTCGGCGCGGGATATTTAATGAATACATTAAATATCCCGAATACATTGGTTGTGACATATACTGTATTATTACCAATAAAACAATCACTATCTCTAAATATCTCTGTACCCTGGCCAGTGTACATCATCAGTCACATGAACAAAAAACTCTTTAAAGAAGCTGATGTAATGATAACCCTTTCCAACAAACATGAAACAAACCTAGAACAGGGTAAGTTATAACTTGTACCACATGTGGGGCAATGGTGGATTTGTATATTGGGAACATTACAGTACCTCTATTAAGTCTTGTTTTTCAGTTCTTTTGATTGTTCTATTTACATCAATAATTTGCCCAATTGGACCCTGAATGGAAGAACCATTTGTTTTGCAGATGTTTATTAACATGTTTTTAGACTTGAACATACCCTTTAGCATTATCCTTCTATTTTCATTCTTATTAGATTAGATGTTGCTTCCTTAGTATTACAGTTAACTAAATTGTTTCATTCTGTATTTCTTTTACACAGGAAGAACTCTCATATGAAAGTTTTCTTAGTAATTAAAGGAAAAACTTAAGGCCAATTGTACGTTTCCATGGCTACATTAACGTTTCTATGGCTTCATTAAATAAAGTATTACATACATTTGTAGAATTAGTATAACCCAGTGGGTAAGGGGCTCTGAATGAGAATTTAATAGATCACACACAACTAATGTGTTAGCTCCCACACAACTACTGTTATAGCTCACACTTCACAATTTATTCTCAGTCTTAGTGCCATATGCAGTTGCCAAAAACAGCACATTTCACCTCACCTGCTAGATTATGTTCAACTCAGTTGGAGGATGGGTGTCAGTTTGCACCCAAATTGCTTAATGGATTGTGTGTCCTGGGATCTTAATAGTCCCCTATATAAGGCAATATACAATTGGACTCTCAAGTGCTCATCCAGTTTATATTTTTCTTGACTGGATACCGTATGGTAGAATGACTTCATCATTCTGCTATAAATTACCAAATGCTAAGAGTGGTTTTATAGATTTTTATTAAACCAAGGGCACTATTCTATACAAACAGGGATATTCAATAAAAGTTCTTATTGTTTAAAGGGCATGTCCACCCCCAAAACTATAATCCCCCCAACTACTGGCCCCATCGTGTAGTGTAGTTTAATCCTTACCTCACATCCCAGCTCCATATGGTTCTCCTGTAGTCCCCCCCCCCAAAGTCCCAAAAACTGCCCACCAGGAGGATAGCAGAGTCCATATAGGACTCTGCCTCCTACCTGGCCTCCGGGAGAATTTTGGCATGCGTACTGCAGCCCTTCTCCCCCTCAGGATTCCCCCCCCCTAGCGTAAATCCCTCTAGCTATATGCTAGCCCCTGTCCCCCCCAGCCCCAACCGCTATATTTATATGTTTAGAAAGCTCCCCAAACTTTACTTACCTCTCCTCTTTCCTCCGCCGAAATGAGCTGCCGGCAGCCACGTCCGTGATTGGCTGCCGCTCAACCAATCACAGACGCGACTGCTGGTCCCGCCCCTCTGCTTGCATTTTCTCGCAAACAGAGGGCCGGGAGCGCGGTGGAGGAAAGAGGGAAGGTAAGTAGAGTTTGGGGAGCTTTCTAAACATATAAATATAGCGGTTGGGGCTGGGCTGGCAGGGGGAATCTTATATTAAAAAAATAATTTTAGGGCGGACATGCCCTTTAAAATGGTGCTAATTTTGCCCCAACCAATCAGAAGTAAACTTACAAATGTTAAATAAAATCTGATTGGTAGGGGCAAAATTAGCACCATTTTAAACGATAAGAACTTTTATTGAATCACCCTCAATGTCTCTGTAAATAATACTTGACTACTTTATAATGATATAAAATAAAAAATGTTATATTATTTTAGATTCAAGACTTTCAACTGTTTCTAGTATGCCCATTACGCTACAAATAAAGGAAGTTAATAAGATGAAAAAAAGAGGTAGGTCAGCTCCAAAAGACTCTACATCACAAATATGCCTCTAAAGAATTTGGATTCAACCAAGATAAAATCATTATCATTCACAGTAATATTAAGGAAACATAACTTATTACTATTTTAAGCTGGAAACATATCAGCTACTCTTAAAGCAGGAAGTAGGATGCTAAACACTGTTGCATTACATACACATCAATTTTACAATGAACTCTGCTGGCAATAACAAATAAATAATTTTGGTGTAAATGGAAATTATTTAATCTCTTTGAGCCTTTTACTTCTCTTTTTTGGCAATTGGCAAG
Source organism: Hymenochirus boettgeri (assembly GCA_019447015.1). Lineage (NCBI taxonomy): Eukaryota > Metazoa > Chordata > Amphibia > Anura > Pipidae > Hymenochirus > Hymenochirus boettgeri. The sequence goes on along the minus strand of CM033473.1, from coordinate 162,335,590 downwards.
CGTTCTGTCCCACCAGATCGCTTAATGGTGGCAGGAACCAATGGGCATTGTTCTTCCACATTGTGGGAGACCTGCCAATCCATTCCTCATCCCTCCTTACAGAACAGAACTGGTTATGCAGCTTCTGCCAAGCAGCCTGGCTGTATGGGGATCATTAGATAAATCTTACTTAGAGCATTCATTTAATTTCTTCAAATGTGAAATATAAACAGCCGGAGCATAGACACCCCAGGGCAAATAGCGTCCCATATATGTTGCAACCAGGTCCCAGTTTGCACCGCACTATTGTGCGCAGCTACACCTTATATTAAGTGGTGCACGTATCACGCTAATATATTTGATCTCTTCAAATGTGATTAATCTAGCATGGGTACAAGGTTGTAAGCGTAAAGGAGAACTTAACTTTTTTCTGAATCCTATCTTGAAAGCAAGCTTTTCTCCCCAGCTTTAACACCTGTTCATTGTAAGATATGTAAACCTAGTATTTACGGTCTCTAAGCACAGATTTTTTTCTGTACAGATGTCTCCACACCAATATAGATGTCCCCGATAAAACTTTAAAAGCTGCTTGTTACCCTTCAGTTTATTTTCCAGACAGCATGCATTGCTGCAAATCCTCCAGGAGCAATACAACATGCAATTGTTACAGGTGGATCAAGATAGCAAGATAGACTGCCACACTGGTTTTCTAAGTGTCAGACAGGATTCAATGTTGATAAATGTAAGTTGATGCGTTTTGGACATAAAAATCCTTGTGGTGCTTTTACTATAAATGGCTCTGTGAATCTCTTTTGGAAAAGGATCTTGGAGTATTGGTGGATAAAACTTAAACATAGCAAGCAGCAACAGCTACAGCCAACAAGATATGGTTTTGTATAAAGAGGAGTATGGATTAATATTATATATTATTCTGCCTCTTTACAAAGCACTGGTAAGTCCTCATTTGGAATTAATAAACTAAATTAATAAGGGAATGGGGGAGCTTGAATTATTTTTTTTTGGAGGGGGGGAATTTGTTTCTAAAAACAAAGGGGGTTATTCAATAAAAGTTCTTATCTTTTAAAATGGTGCTAATTTTGCCCCAACCAATCAGATGTTAGCTTTCAAATGTTACACAAGTTCTGATTGGTTGGGGCAAAATTAGCACCATTTTAAACGATAAGAATTTTTATTGAATAACCCCAAAAGAATATTACATGTTACTGGTATTGATACATACAATTTTTGATTATAACCTGCAATTTTTTTTTTGAAGGACCAATAGGTGTGTAATAATTTAGAACTATTCCATTCCAATTTTAATTCACCATTTTATCACCTCATTTTTTAATACAATAAAAAATAAACATTATACATATAAATAATAATAATACATATAATCAATTAACCAGCCTGAAACAATCAATTAATATTATTTTACATTTTCATTTCAATCAATATTATTTTTTAATGATACAGCAACTTTAATGATCGTTAAACCAATCATTAATATCCAATCGGGTTAGCGGTCATTAATTTACGATAGTTATTGTAAATTAATGATAACGATCGTAAATTACCGCTACCAATCATAAATCTAACACATAGGGTGGTGCTGTGGGTCAATCAGACCCTGTGGAATACTAGAGACACTGGGGGCATATTTATAAACAATCGATATTTTCACCATTTTGCTATCGCAGGACATCGCAATGACAAACAAATGACACTCTTCACCTTATTTATAAAAACACTCATTTTCGCTTTCACCTTTGCAGAAAAGTATCGCTGCGGTGATGTGTGATGATAGTTTTTGCCTTATTCATTGCGTTAAGTGTGGTATCATTGCAAAAGGAGAAATTGCTCTCTAGTGTAATTTTAGAGCTATTTTTTGTCATTTTTTAAAATTTAAAGCTAATTATAAACAGGTGAATTTTCGCCTTTTTGCCCCTTTTCTCCCTTTTGTTGCATTTTTTGCAGTTTTATCAGAATTTCCGTCAAACATCATTACTTACTGGAATGTTCCATTAACATGACTATTTCTTACACAGCACTATGGTATGTTCCCATATTAATGGAACTGGTTTGATAATTAGCTGCAGTTTGCTGAAAATAAGTAATACTAAAAAATGTGTCCTATTACCGGTAATAAAATAGTGTAAAACTCAAAAGGCGAATTTTCTCTTTTTCTCTTTTTTATACTATTATATCTTTGGCTGGAAAAAAAACACCAAATGTTTTAGGCTATTTTTAAATAACAAAGATCAGTTTGTATTAACCAATTTAAAACCGCCAGGGAGTATTACCTATTTACCATCATATGTGCTGAGATTTTTCAGCATTATTAGTGCTACTTTGTTACATAATTTTCGCTTTTGATAAAAATTCGCCTTTTTAATAACTTTGACAAAAAGTAAAGTTTAAATTTTAAAAAGATTGTGGTAAATGCTGGTGGGGAAAAATAATGCCCCTATATAAATATGTCCCTCAGAACCCCATTTGACTTTATTGGTAAATGAAGAAAATCGGAACCCTAAAAAAAAAAAATCTTAAAAAAGCGATAAACCTTAAAAAGCGAAATTGCAGATCGTATTACAGTAAATGCTGGAAAATAATCTAACACCCCCAAGTACTTAGTATTAAGAAACACTCCAAAATGTACTGACACCTTCCATGGACCCATTGGCAGGCTAAATAAATGCCCACTTATGCATTTTCGCCACCTCAGACTCAGCGAATTGGAATGGCTGAACTTAATGCAAAAATGCACTTTTCGCCATTTTATAAATATGCTTGAGCGGTAACCGCAGTGATGTATGGCGAAAAGTGAAAAGTAGAAGTAGTGACCTTTCACCAGTGCTTATCACTGCTTTATAAACAGTGAAAAGTTAAAGAAGAAAAGTTTAACAAACCTTTATAAATCTGCCCTTGGGTCACTGGAGAAATGTGCGTCGGTCTAGATACTGGGACACTGCAGACAATTAGTGACCTGTTGCATCTGCGCTTTGGGTTGGAGACTCTCTATTGCAGGGGTCCTCAAACTTTTAAAATAGGGGGCCAGGCTTCATTTACACATTTGCACTACATTATCATTAATCTTTGTCAGAACTGTGACACTCAGGGGTGTTCCTAGGGGTTTTGATACCTGAAACGACTTTTAAATGCCGCCTATCGGCAAGCAGGGGGGAGGCACATGAAACGGGCACCAGGGAACATATGCGTGGCTTGTGGAGGTGGGTATGGTGGGCTGACTAACATTTACTGGTGGACTGGAGGGCTGACTTACCACTGATAGGTGGACTGTTGCTTAAATGCGGTATTGCAGTAGGGAGAATTTTTTTTTAACTGCCGCCTTTTTAGTGTTCCGCAGGGGTGTGCCCTGAGCAAATGTTTCACTTTGCTTCATGGTAGGGGCACCCCTGGTGAAACTGATCCAACAGAATTTGCGGAATTTTGTAAATGTGTTCGGATTAGTTCCTTTACTACAGTAGAGCGAGCCGATAACATTGGACCATGTATGATTGTTCTGTATAAAGAATTAATGTAACAATCGCTCCAGTGTATTTGCAATGATTGGTAAGTTTTACATATAATAGTATTATGTGTGTATATTTCTACACACATAATACTATACCACCAGGTTCTTATTCATCCAGGTCATGATATATCTGTTGTATTCAATTAGATCAACTGTTAATTTACGATCGTAAGTTACCGATACCATCTACGATATCAATTTAGGCGCAATCGTAAAGGGACAACAGAGAAAAGAGACCCCCTTATAGTGCATACAGCAAAATAATTTATTTGCAACCAGCACACAGTAGAGGTAATTACAACGTAACTTTGAATAAATATTTTAAAAATTAATAAAAGTTACGTTTTAATTACCCCTTCTGTTTGCTAGTTGCACATAAACTATTTTGCTGTATGCACTTTATAAGGGGGTCTCTTTTCTCTGGTGTCCCTTTACGGTTGATTATTTAACCCCCAGCACACAGCTATTTCCCTTGTGCGCCACTACCAATTTTTTGTTTAATGATTTAGGATCCCCATAAAATACAATTGCAGTAGTTTAGGTATTCTATGACTGAATGTTCAGAGTAGCTGCAGGGTTAATCTGCTGTCAATCATAGGGCAGACTGGATACTTTTTTGAAACTAACAAATGCTGCTAAATTAACAATGTTACAATCTATGTAGCAATTTATGGGCACAAGGAGAAGTGGAACAGCAGACAGCACCGAGCAGGGCTGTCTTCCCAGCGCAACAAATAATTATAGCCTTGCCAATAACTGATTGAGAGTGTACCGCCTTTTCTGCATATGTGCGTGCTCAAAATGAGTTTGTATAGCTAAAAGAGGAAGTGGCAACATTTGAGGTTTCCAGTGATATGGGGAGTATTCATTTTGAAGTGGGGGTGAACATGTCCATAAAAACTAGATTTTTAGAACTACTGACAATATGAATTTATTCTAAAATAGATTGAACTTGCACACTGGAAGCTGCTCATGCTGGCCATGCACTACAAAACTTACCTCCCAACATTCAAACAACCACCTGGCACAGTCATTTTGCTGTCGACATTCCATTCAAAATCAATTGGCTAGGAGAATATCAATTATGGGAACACCAGGATGTAAACCCACTGTTTTTTTTTAAATATTTGTTAAGCTACACATACACAGGCAGATGTTTTTCCAATCAACCCTATCGGAAATCTGATCGTGAGAACCGGACGAAGAATCAATGTTCAATCTTTCTAGCTAGCTTATATATGGCTAGTATTAGCAAGCTGAAAAAGTACCAAGATATATTTTGGTCTGTTGTCAAAAGATTTCAAATATATATTTTAATGTTATATTCTTTTTATTGTTATTTAGCTTTCTCAATGATTTTAACATCCACATGCAGTCCCTTCAATGCAATCAAAGAGTTATGCATTTGATGATCTAAAGGTTCCTACACACACGTAAGATCACGGGTCCTGACCCGCATCGCATGATGTGTACAAACGGTCATTCGTTCGGAGAACTGCCAGGTCAGTCGGTCAACGATCCCAGACTGAACGTCCGTTTCGGCTGATAAAGCGCCTACACACGGGCTGATTATCGGCCGAAACGTTTGTACACATCGTGCGTCGCGGGTCGGGACCCGCGATCTCACATGTGTACGAACCTTTAATGTGTACAAACTACTTTTTTTAAAAAATAAATACACTAGTTATTCATAGGATAGGAGAAAATTCACAGCTTCTGTTTTGAATCAACTCAAACCTGAAAAGAATGATTAACATAGGATTTTAAAAAATGACTAAACTCTGCCTAACATAAAAAGCTTTTCTCCCCTGAACACGTATACATTGTAAGATTTTTCTCTAGTAAGTTGCATTTAGTTCATGTAAGATATAGATTCTGTAATAAAGGAGGCTTCACTGCTCATGTGGTCCACCAAGAACCGCGCACCTGGACACCAGTATTCACTGACTCTATGCACAGTTTATAGCGAAAGATAATATTTCTAATTATACCTGTATTCTTTGTTGTATTTTTGCTGAGGCAACATATAAATGCCATGTTTTAGGAACACACAGAAGCCACTGGTTTTGTTTTGTTATTTAAAGATTGTAAGACAGATCATTAGAAGATCGGTCAATCTTTTGATCTATTTTAACATATGTTCATAGGGCTGACCCGGGACACACAATGTATGGGCATTCAGGAATTGTAGAATTCCTGAATGTAGAATGTAGAATTGTTGAATCTTCAATGAGGCCTGACTGGATGCCGATATATTAAGTTATCATTACCCGAAATGGCCCTTCAGAACCCCATTATGTGTCGCTGGTCTGCCTGCTAGATTGTAGATTGCCTGCTGAAGTAGTTCTTGTCTACTACTTCTATAGATATTTAGGATGTACACTAAATATAACAGTGTACACAATATAAAAGTGTGTACAGAGGGGCGTACTTATAAACAAGACCAATATATATATATTTTTTAAAGAATGTTTCTTCTCAACCCTAATATCTGACTAGTAACGCAAAGACGTAAATTCATTCATAAATGAAAAAAACACACTAAAAGATTTTCAAGCTGTAATGAGGATAACACTCCTTAAATAAGAATACAACCTCCCTAAATAAGGATACTGGCCCTTAAATAAGAATATCCCTCCTTAAATACGCCTACCCAAATTGGAATACCTCTCCTCAAATAACAGTACAGATCCTTAAATAAATGACACCTAAGTAACAATATGCTTGTGTAGGTTCTCATTCATCCAGGTCAAGGTATATCTGTTGTATTCAGTCTGATCTACTGGACTTAAAGTTTAGTTCTTGAAGACGTTTTGCTAGTCACCCAACTGAATGACTTGTACAAGAATCTGTTGGCAATTAAGTACCCTGGAAAGTCCTAAATTAGCACATAACAGCCAGGTGTAGGGACCTTGCATACAAAACGTCCCTACACCTGTTATATGCTAATTGGGACTTTCCAGGGTACTTAATTGCCAACAGATTCTTGTACCAGTCATTCTGAATTGAGAAAGCCAGTCGGATGATTAGCGAAACGTCTTCAAGAACTAAACTTCAAGTCCAGTTGATCTAACTGAATACAACTAAGTAACAATACTGTATACGGCATCCCATGTGTATATCCATCTGAACCTAGTTATAGATTTCCATCTGTGTACTAATTAACTGTTTATTAAATAGTTATTTTGCAACTTTTTGGTATTTTCTATGCTATAATATTTACATTATAATTTATTAGAGAGATTGAACAGGATTAACATCTAAAGCCTACTGCAATGAACAAAAAAATAAGTAAAATGCTTCCACCTAGTGGCTTATTTTTAAAGTAAACACCTAAATGCTTGGTATTACGCTATAAAGACAAGTAGATGTCTAGTTATAAAATATGTTAACTGTTGCACCAAAACAGGACACTAGTTAGTGAGGAGACAGAATTTGATGTGGCATATTTTTAATAATAAGCAGTTTACTATTAATTCTATAGGAAATGTTCTTAAATGTTCTTAAATGCTTACAATTATTACTTACTTACTCCAGATGTAGCCAAGCAGACTAAAATTAACATAATGGAACCACTCCAGGATAGCCATGTTTGGGTTACTACCTCAGCAAAGTACAGATAACTCTAACATCTATATTTCAACTTTCCTTATAATAACATACTATTTATGTTGCTTAAAGTGAAAGTTCAGTTTACACAATGATTTTATTTTATACTGAACACACCTCAATCATTCTACATATTCTCTTAATTAAGAAAAAAAACCAAAGCAATGGATTATATTCCATTTGCCATGCCCTTTGGTGTTTGGCAGTGAGCTGCTATTTCAGTGCTCCTCCTCTTCCCATGATGCATTTTTCCTTGGAACTCTGCCAACAGTAATTTCTATATTATGGGTTGTGGAGGAAGCATTTATTTACGCACAGGGAAATCACTGGATGGACAGAGTAAAGTCAGTGGAATCACAAAATACACCTTTTTTTTCTTGAAAACAAATCTACACAGAACATCCCCTTTAAGTTTAAATTGCTTTAACCTCCCATGGGGGGGGGGGGGGCTTCTTGCCCTTCACCACTATGTAAAAAGATCCCCTGCAAAAGTATTGTCTGTTAGCAGTCCAAGACACAAACATTAAGGAAGAAAACACAATCGAGCAATTAGTTTAAAATGAAATTGCAATTAGTATGTATGTCATTAAAATATGAACTGGTAGTTCTAATAGTTATAATACTTGTAGTATAATCTTGTAAATTATATAGTTCCCTTAGTTAAGTCAGTTTATCTAATTGTTTAATCCTTTAATATTCATTCCAATCCTTCCTATTTACAGGTTATTGCTGAAAAGGGTATACACTGTTACATAGCCCCAATTTTACAGTTTATCTGTGTTTTTAGAAGGGATATTTTCAAATTTTGGAGAGTAAAAATTTGGCTTTAGTTCTCCTTTAATGAACATAAATCATATTCAATCCCAGACAAATAAGTTTTCGCTCCTGAATCGGTTTAACACAGCACTAACTATTCTGCTTAGACAAACACCCATTTTTAAAGGAGAATTATACTCGTGCAGTAATAGCGTTCTTATTGGCTCCTCCCAGTCTTCGTCACTGACTTTTCTCTCATATCGGATATTTGTTTGTGAAAAAAAGGGAGGAGTTTAAAAATAGCTACTGCATTAGTATATTTTCCTTTCAGCATTATTTTTCCAGGTAATGAGGCTTTAGTACATAATTCTACAATCCTGTTTGAACACTGAAAAACATCTGTTGAAAATACCCCCCCCAGGTTTTTATGTTTGTACACTGCTGTAAAGGAAACAACCCTACAACTTTAAATTGTATACACTCCCCCCCAGTTTTGTACTTTGTAGTTCTTAAGCCTTAAGTTAATTTACATTTTTGAAATGGTTTGGTTTAAAATGTTAAAATAAAGAACTACAGAACAGGGATCATGAACAGTGCCTAAAATTTATACCACACTAAAAAAAAAAAAAAAAGCCCCATTGAGCACATTTTGGTGCACCATTACTCTGGTGTGCCTGTCACTGTCAATCAATAGTCAATGAGTTAATATTAGTGAACAGAACATTTTTTTTTGCATTGTAACATCCTTCCTTATTTGTGGTCATTATAATATAACAATGTTTGTATAGCTACCTAATGCCCTTCCTCGTTGCTCTCTACAATATCTTTAGTTTTGTTAAGACCTCAAAATGAAACGGTTAATAATTCTAGCACCAGTTTATAATTTACAAAAAAAAAAAAACTAATTTCATATAAATTATATTTTTAATAGTAATTGTAATGCAGTTTATTTTACTATTGGAAAAGAAAAGGAGATATCTAAATCTACATATAACCAATTTAAAGAAAAGGAAGAAAAAGCTCAAATGTAATAAACATTGCTTGTGACTTTATTAAGTTTACTGAAGGATAAATAAATTTGACTCCAGGCTTTTAACCTAATACATTACTGCAAACTTGTAAGAAAAAAAAAATTACATTTTTGTAATAGTAAACAGTAAAGTTTTTTTGACATGTTAAGGGAACAATGTGCAACTCTAAAGATTAATGTTTGTTCCACATTGGCGTTGCCATTGGCACTTGTGCTGCCCTCTCTACAGTAATGTACTCATCTGGGTTGTCTAATGCCTGGTAGTGTACTAATAAATCTTGGATAGCACGTTCTTCAATCTGAAACAGACAGGGATAAATGCATGTGTTTTAATATGATAAATAACATTTTATATTAAAACTGTTGCACAATTACTTTATAATAGTATTACCAGCAATGCAAACAACATCTCAAAGTAACAAGCAGCCCCTAAAGGGACAAATACATAATGAAGTGTCATCAATTCAGCAGGCAGTAGCATGTCAACTATACTTGGTAGTTACAGCAAACACGTAAGGAGTTCTACATGACCTGTGTGCTTACAAACCAAATACTTTGGGGAAAAAGGAAGATATGCAAAAAGCCAAACACAAAGTAATTTTGAAGTGAACATTTGTTTCTCCTGTTGCCAAAAGTTTGTTCTTTAATAGACATAATAAATATCATATCTAAATTATACAAAGCACACTGTATTTGGTGCTCAAGTGCAAATGCCTGAAACCATAATACTCACTGTTCTGAAGTGCAGCTAGAATGGGTTATTCAATACAATGCCTGCATCCCGTCTCTTACAGTTAGTAATGTCAGTCATGACCCAAAAAGAAGACACAACCAGGAGGTTTACCTGGAGATTCCTCCACTGATCATGCACAAAAATTCTTTGAGCTTAGTGGAGTCAGGAAATATTGTGCTGCAGCCACAGGTATCAGTGTGAATAACTCCTTATGGAAGCAGTGTGAAAAATGTTGTTTCAGGCTCTGAGGGGGTGCTCTACATGTACCAGAAATTTCATTTTAGGGGTAGTCATGTCCTTTAATTACCCATCCAAAGGCTGAAAGTGGAAACTGCTGCATCAGTCTACAGTAAAGTATTTCTTACCTGGATTAAAGCAAGAGGCTTCTCCCGACTTCTAATTAGGGCAGCTTCTTGTTTCTTTTCCTCTTCTACAATAGTGGTAAAAGTGACAGGGGCAGAAGATGTAAAGTTTTTGCTCAATTCCAAATGCCATGGGCTGAAATGTAACAAAAGAATGTGAGGAAAATGTTTATTTTTATCCAAACCCAACATGACATTTCAGGGCTAGGCCACACTAACGCTTTTTTTCACGTTTGCGCACGCGTGTAGCGCATGTGATTTTGGTTAGAATGTAAAATCGCAAGAACGCAAAAATTCCCACGATTTCCGATGTGCATGTGATTGCACATCCGTTTCCTTTTGCGTGCAACATTTCTTTAAGCGAACACATGTAATTATGTTAAATTACAAAAACGCATGAGCAAACATAGAATGACGTGCAACAATGCACAGAAATCGCACATGCAAATCGCTTGCAATAACACTCGCGATTGTGTGAGTGATTTGGTGTGCGATTTTGCCTCAGCCTCAGTGTAAAAAAAATGTCCTTGTTCACACAACACGTAAATAGATAATTCTCTAGGAAAGATAACTTAAAATGAGAATTTACAAAATTAAATCAATTAAAATGTGTTGTGTGATTTATTTTTGATCACTAAATAGCCGTTTTCAATTTAGATATAGTAAAGTAAAATACAGAAATGTTATAAGTAACATTAAAAAAATTATTTACTTGTGGCTGTCTTGATGTGGCATATCACATTTCAATTTTGCTTCATTATTCTGGGTCCCAGCTGTATTCCTAACAAAAACATTAAAAAGTTATAACAATATGTAAAGAATTCTGATCTTACTTTTAATGAAAAATAAATATGAAATACACCCTTAATAAAAACCAATACACGGGTAAATCACCCCACAAACCCCAAGAATGCAAAATATATGCAGTTCAAAGATATTCCTAAAGGCAACTATTCAATGTCAGGTTTACCGTCCCTTTCTGTAGAGGTTGATGACTCGTTTTAAAGGGTCTCCGTACAGGTCTCTTAAATACAAAGGCCTTTCAAAGGAGCTCTCTCATACTTTTGAAACAAACCTAGGGTGATGCTTCTAGCTGCTGTAAATCCAAAGTTATCGGCATGTTAATTTCATTTCCTGGTTTGCTACTCTGCTGCAACAGACATATAAGCTGTGTCATAAGACTCACCACCCAAAACCCGATCTTATGTAAAGTTATTTAAAGGCCTGCAATTTTGCAATTCTCTTTGCTTTCCTCTGCCTATGGAAAAACCCTAGTGCCAGTAAGTTAAGTGGTGTGTGTATTTTTCCTTTGTCCTAGCAGCAGGGTACAAGTTAGTATGCTCTAGTCACCAGTGCGGGGATGAAGAAATGGGTGCTGGTTATGTCACAGCACACAGAGAAAGCACCACCCCTCATATTGCTGTGCATGATTCTGGATTCATTTTAAAGGTAGGAATGTGCTATTTTTAATAGAGGGCACTTGTATGGAGACCTCAGTTTCCCTTTAAGGCTTGACGAGCTCTTTTACGAAAGCAGGTTACTAGGGAGTTATTGCCCATGCCCATGGCTGACAGACCTTCTGCGAAGAAAAGGCTAGCAGAAAATAATGGGCTGTAAATTTCAAGACGGCATTACTTTATTGAATAATGCCGTTTTAAATTTGTAATATACATATTATGAATCAGCCGTTTAATTTCATGCATTTGATCCCGAGAATAAACAAATTCTATACTGTATATTAAATTTACATAATATAATAATTGTGTCTTTTACGGTTTAACCTGATAATTGTAATGTCACAATGTTTATTTACATAGAGCCAACTCCATTTTGATCAAAAGTAAAAGATTTTTGCAATCATTAACATGTTTGTGCACTGCTTATTTTGAAAATCCCTTCCTGTACACTGCTACAGCACTATAGCAGTAAAAGCATTTTCACCAAGATCTTTAAAATCTCTTTGTCTACTCGAATAAAACAAAAAGGTTTCTGCAGTGATCTTTAAACCCAATTATGTGAAGATTTTCCTAAAAGATTAAAATCCCGTATCATTGGTATTATGTCTATTAGTGAAAAACAATAAAATCTACACATTACTCTATACATGTACACTGATGGAAGGGATTCCTTGCATTAGTAAGGGCAATAGATGGAAAATGTACATTAGGCAAAAAGTGTAGCTAAATACAATGTCATAAAACAAAAAGTGTTATGTCTCATTTACAATTTCATTTTATTGACTATTGGTATGTTAACATTTAATAACCCTGTTCATTTTACGAGCCAAACTAAAAAAAAAAAAAGGATTACTCTAAATTACATTAGTAACCTTTTTGTGAATCTATTCTACACAATGATATGCCATAGCTGTTGGAGGGCAGGTTACAATACTGGTATTCATTGCATCTTTTTTTAGTAATTTTGTGTATTCGGTTGAGCTTATTTTACTATAAAGGATAGTAAAAGCCATTCATGGCCTGTATAAAAAAACACTCTGATTTTTGATTATTAATGTTTTATTAATAGACCAATTGATGGTGAAGGGGTTATGGAAACAACAGTGGTGATTTTTAAAAACTGCATGGAGCTACATGGCTGATCCAACCTGATATGTGACTTAAGATATAAAAAATTGGTCAAAATCTAAAAACGATCATGTCTCCTCTGAATGCAGAAAGACCAACTATATTACAGTGTAATTTAAGGATATTACGTCACAGAAGTGTTCCTTGGTCAAATAAAAGCATATGGCTGCACTGTATGGAACTCCGAGGTGACTTAATATTATATTAAGTGTGAAGTAATGTGAAGTAGCACAGTATTTCTTATAAAGTTTATATATTTCATTTTTTTTTGCCTTAAGGCAGTTGTCTTCTGTAGCATTGCAATGCAGTAGAAGAAACGGACCATGATTTACTTTCTCTCATACTTAACTCTTCTTTAAAAGTCAGTTTTACCTTTTAGCTCCATGTAGCTCCATACAGTTTTTGAAAATCTCCCCTGTTGTTTCTATAACCCCTTCGCCATCACTTGATCTAATAATAAATTAAACAAAAACAGTGTTTTTATTTTTTCATAACAATTTAATGAAGTTTTTGTTTTTGCATGGAAGTTACAAAATGAATGACATTGAAAGAAGAAATGCAGTACAGTTTAGTTTAATATACCAGGTATCAAATACTGTGCATATACAGTACAATGTGTTGAAATGTAGTATAACACATAGTATACATTAAATAAAACATATAGTATAGATACATAGTAAGTATAATATGTAAAATTTCTTATAGGTTTTTGATCCTTTAGTATCTCCAGGAAGAAGTGTTTGCTTATTGTAGTCCATATATAATCCAATGTTGCAATAACAAATGACTGGTATTAAAATTAAATGTAATTAAACTATTTTTTAGCCACGAGCACATCAGCTTATAGGTAGCATTGCCTTCATTTAAATATCACATTATATAAGATAATAATAATAAAAAAACATTTGCTCATGTTTGTTTACAGAATTAGATTCAAAAGTGCTACTATATTTCCTACATGTTCAGTCACGCATTTTCTGGGTGTAGTTTCCCTAAAGTATAAGAAATGTCCCTACTGCAGTACCACATAGTGAATCTGAAAAATCATCAGTATTATTATATCAGTTTGTGGAAGAGATTTTTCAATAAAGTCCCTCAAATGTATCAAAGAAAGTTTCTAATTTTATTTATTATTGTATACGGTGTTCAGTGTCATCTGGACATCTGGAGGGGGGGGGGGTACCTGGGTTAAAATCCACCAGAAGGAAGTACAAGCCTTCACAGAACACATCAATGCTGTAGACTAGAACATCAAATTTACAAGGGAAGGGGTACAAAACAACACACTGGCTTTCTTGGACTGCTTGGTAGAGGTCAGGGAGAATGGTAAACTGGAAGTAGATGTTTACAGAAAACCAACACACACAGATCAGTATTTGATGTTTGACTCCCACCACCCTTTAGATCACAAGCTGGGTGTCATCAGAACCCTGCAATCTCAGAGCAGCCCTTAAAACTTGTGGATATCCAGACTGGGACTTTGTCAAAAGAAGTAGAAGGAAAGAAAATAACACAAATACCAACACTAAAGGGGAAAAGCAAGACAGGAGAAAGAACATGGTTATCCCATATGTAGCAGGGGTCTCCGAATAATTAAGAAGAATTAAAAAAAAAAAGACTGTATCCCTGTCTGCTTTAAACCAAACAACACACAGTGTGCAGCTTTCAAAGACATTTCAGGGACTTCCATATTGGTGTTGAGACATCCGTAAAGAAAATACTCTGTGCATAGAGACAGTGAATACTGGGGTCAGGGGGCATGGTTCTTTGATGACTTCATGAGCTGTGGGTTGTACTAGCAACAACATGGAAGCCTTTTTATTTACAGAATCTATTTTTCACATGTACTAAATGCAACTTGCTAGAGAAGAATCTTACAATGTATGGGTGTAAAATTTTAATTTTAAGTTTAGTTATTTTTTTTTTTGTTGTTGAAGATATTTACATTTTTGTGTGCAACATGGTAGCAGCATCATCAGATCCCCTGCTGTTCCTGCTCTAAAACCATGTGACAGTCACTCTGCCCTGTGTCTCCCCTTGCCCCCCTGGCCCCTTCCACACTTCCTATTTTCAGTCAGAAAACAAGAAGTGTTCAAGTAGGAAGTAATATTCCTAAACCTTTCCAGCAATAACTACTCAAAACTATCTAGAGATGTGATTTAGGTTTTTTTACAGTGTACGTGACTGGCCTAGCACACACGGTGCTCTGAAGGGAGGACGAGCCTACCGAAGTGTAAAGATCCCAAGAGCCAAGGCCACGGACCAGTGTTGTGTTAACCGTCTGGGGGGTCGGTAGGACGCAGGAACAGTGATGTATATGTCCGTATATCAGATAATCTTTTTGTGTGCACACTTTACAGCTGGATATCTTGACTTTTTGCCCTAAATTTAAATTTATGACTGATACATCGGATAGACTTTTTACCAGTGGATATATATCAAGCTATATTGGATGGACATTTAATTTCCCCTGAAGCCACATAGACACATTAGGGGACTTGTCATATTCTTTTTAGGAACATTATTTACGAGTTCCTCCTGGCTATACGGATGCACCTATAGTTTTAATCATACCTCCTATGAAGTATCATTATATTTGGTGTCGAACTTTTAAACATATGATTTATTTATATTTTAGATTTTTTAAACCTTTGGTAATACGTATATAGCATATGATATATGTCGTGCCAGCTTGCATTTATTTATTAATTAATTACTACTACCTCTTATAGTTGTACGATTTTTAAGTTTGTTTGATGAATATTAAATATGTTCATATATTTTTGGCATAGCATGATGTTTTGATTACCCACACAGATTGCACTTTTTATTATTGATATTGTAGCCACCAGGGAGATACAATATTTTTGTATCTCCTGGGTAGCTAGCTTCCTGATAGGGGATTTCCATGGGCACCTGTGGGAGGGTCGATGGCAATAATCTTTCTTTATTGTAACAGACTCTGAGCCCTTACTCCAAGGTGTGTGTGTTGCTCAATGCCTTTGATCCAGTACTTGATTTGCTCAGGCTCAGTAACCCCTCTACTTCTCTTAACCGACACCTCCTTCCATATGACCAGACTTGTAATGACTTTGGGGCAGCATTTTAAGAGGAAATTTGTCATTACGCAATTCACCCATACCAACTGTCACCATATCTAAAGAAATAGGGGTCAGTTTAACAAATAAATGGTACAGTGATAGTTGAGAAGAATTATAGTTTCCCGTAATCTGCAATTTTAAATGAGATTATTTTCAGTATATATGCCCTTTTAAGTTGGATTTAAAGGACCACTATATTTATGCAGAACTGCTCTTCAGCTCCTCCTACTGTTGCTCTTCCCTTCATTAAATGTACACTACACTCGTGGAATAATTGACAGCTTTCTGGCTACCCCATCAGTCTTCATTCTTAATTCACATATAATCTCCTTTTTAAGAGATAGAATGCATGTTGGGGGCAATGAATGTGTCAGGAGCCAGAAAACAGTACTTTTACATAATTTGAAAACATGATAAATTATATCTGTTGTATTCAATTAGATCAACTGGACTTGAAGTTTAGTTCTTTAAGAACTAAACTTCAAAACCAGTTGATCTAATTGAAAACAACAGATATACCATGAACTGGATGAATGAGAACCTTCACAAGCATGATACATTATATTTTATTAAATCCTGTCATGTAAAACCTTGAATTTGTAAAAAAAAAAAAAAATCTACCACCACTATTAATAATTAGAATCAGGCAGGTGCATCTTCTGATAGCTTTACCGTAAATACTCTAATATAAGTTGATCCGAGTATAAGTCGAGGTACCTATTTTTACCTGAAATATTAGTAAAACATAATTGACTCGAGTATAAGTCAAGGGTAGAAATTGAGCCCTACTGCCTTCTGATTCTATCATGTTTTGAGGCTTTAGTTGCCCTTTAAATGGACAGCAGAATTCCCATACAGAGTCAGCCAAATCCAGTATGGCTATTACTGTATGGGACTACTGTATGGGAATTCTGCTGTCCATTCAAAGGGCAACTAAAGGCTCAAAACAATACAGAATCAGAAGGCAATCTTTAACAATAAATACGATCCTCCTAATTCTGTATTGCTTTAAAAGTTTTAGTTGCCTTTTAAATGATAATCCCACACAGTAATTGTAATCCCACACAGTAACCTCCCACCCAATTCATTGCCACTCCAGACATTTTGCTTTAGTTACTGGGAGTTGTCGTTTCCAAACATTGGCAGTGTCAATCACTGCACGCTCCCTAAGATCAGTGCAGAGGACTTGCCTTGTGGACTAGAGGAGAGGACTTCCTTGTGGACGACTTGTAAGGAGGAGGAGGACCGGACTTGCAATCTGGCTGCATTGCTCCGCATCCACGGTCTCCTGGCGCCGGGAAGTGAGACCGGTGCTGAGTAGTGACGTCAGGAGCCAGAAGAGTGGATGCAGAAGCGTGTGCGGCAGCCGGACAGGTAAGTGACTCGAGTAGAAGCCAAGGTTCGATTTTTACGCTATTTTTATAGCCTAAAAACCTCCACTTATACTTGAGTATATACGGTACATCTCAGAATAATGAATAGTAAATTCAGAATCAAAAGCCTACTTTTCATAATTACATTCAAATCAAGCAGCAGCTATTACCAAGTAAATAGATGTTCTTGAACCCAGTAGTTGCAGAAATACAAATCCCAGCAAGCATTGTTGTGCCTAATGAGGACTGACTTTCTGGAAGATAAACTTACAGCAGGAATATAACAATAAAAACACAGAAAATTGCCCAGTATCCTGACACATAAAATTAATCCATAACTGCTGCCTAATAAAGATGACATATGTTTAGTTATATGTAAGGTGAGAGAGTTTCAACACAGCTTCAGAAAGAGAGAAAGGGGGAATAAAGTATATATCTAATAGAAAGCATGTGTTTGGCACAGATACGTGTATTTCACAAAACAAATTGCAAAGCTTTTGTTTGTTTATAGTGATGTTATTAATAGTGTCATAGATTTGGGGGTCAAGATTTTCATGCACTAACAAACATTTGTAGCATGTAATTAACAACACAGATTTTTTAACCAAAGGAGACTCTTAAACAAAAATAGTTCCAAATCCACCACTCTGTATTATGTTACCTTGCCAATTTTTGAGGATCTAATTCTTCGGTAGGTCTGCATTTTTTGCCATGGCTACCCAGAAAAGGAAATGAAATGACAGACTGTTTCTCTTCAAGTATGAGGTCACGGAAAGACTTGTACTCCCCAGCATGAAAAGTAGCCGCCCTAGAAGGATTACAAAAAGGCTTTTTTGTGATTTAGTTCATAAGGCAAATAATTAAGAATAAGAATTTATAATTCAAAACATACCGTAAAGCTACACAAAATAATTTTATTCAATTTAAGCCTCTAACAATATGGATTTTTTATTTTAAAAATTTTAGAATAAAATTACAGGAGAACAAATTTACTACGGCTATATTCTAGCCATAGTTGCCAAATGACCCAAAGTAATTACCGATGTAAATTGTGCACCATTGGCACCACTGCTCCCACACCAACTCTTAACAGCGCAAGGACATGAAGCACACCTGCTTGATCAGATATTGGATAACAGTTTTCTTTAAAAATGACACAGAGTGAAAAAAAGATTACAGAAATAAAATGGATGAAAATATGAGATGTTCAACAAGAGGTTTGGTTCTAAGGAACTCTGGCAGCAACATTTTAATGAAGAGGGATCAGTCTGCAGTCCTGCAACCAACTTTAGATACAGACGACTGCTGGGAGTAGCATTTTAACAGCTGAGCTACTAATGATTTCCACATATGTCATGGTATTCACAGGTCTAAAAGAATATTAAAGTGTTCTAAACTGAGCTTTTTCTAAAAGCAGGTGCATAACCTGCTAGCTCTACATATCACATCACTGGCGAGTACAAATAAAGTCAAATAGTAGCCAACTTTTTGCATGTTTTGTTCCTGTATCTATTCTGTTGCTTACATTACAAGATATACTTTTCTTAAAAAAGGAAAAGAAAAAAAAAAACCATTAATTTCAATACATCCGTGTTAATGCAACATTTTTACCCAAGAAGAGTTTGCTAAATCCACTGTAAGAAGTTATTTGTGAAGTTTATTTGGCAAAATATGTTTGAGATTTCATTGACTTGGTCATATAAAATATAATGCCAACATAAATCCCACCCTTCTGGCATATGGCAATTCCAGCAATTCTGCTGTGTTTCCATACAGAGGATTTTATTTCAATGGCTTTTTACAATTTGTGCAGCTTTACACTTTTAATGGAAAGCAGGGTGTTCTGCCAACATAAAAGTGCATAACTGGAGCAATTGTACATAGTTAAACATAATAAAAAAAAAATGGTTAACAACAAAACAAATAGTATAAGAAACAGCTAATCATAGGCCTTCTTTACTGTGACTTCGCTGCCTGCATATCCTGAAATTCTAGATCTGCAAGGTTAAGGCACAGTTAAAACAAAGGTTCAAAAAAGTATGAACATCTGAAGCAGATTAACAAGGAGGGTGAGGAAAGAAACAGAAAGCAAATTTCTTGGTTTGCCACACACAATTACTTTTAAAGTATTCAAGATCTGTGGTAAAGTCAAAGCAACTGTCTGGAGCTTTATATATCTTAAAACAAAAAAACAAGTCAATCTATAATGTGTGAATCCTTTCTTAATTTTCAGCAGAATTTCCCATTTTACATGTGTTCTGTGCCAGAAGGTTTTTGCCCTCAATAGGTTTAGACAAAATTTACAGTAGGAAACTCCCCAGTAAATAGGGAATATTATACACCCTTTTATTCAGCACAATATGTTCTTTAACAAGATAAAAAAATTTGTAATTTTTTATTGAGAATTTGCTAGATTTTTGGTTAAAATATGTAAGAATTTCCATTTTTTATGTCTTTTTTGCTGGTTCCTCGGAGTACAATACAAGACATATGTGGATACCCCACTTTTGCTGACCAGGAGGCCCCCCAAACTAAAATAGCAATTGTGTTTTACACTAGATTGAATTTTATAAGCACTTCTGTTATAAGTGGGGAAAGTTTTGAAAAAAATGCAAATGCGTGGGAACAGTTGTTCATCAAATTTGTAGTTTTTGCATATTTTCCTTTCTCCAAAAATCATAAATCAGAGGGGAAAAAAATCAAAAGTGAATTTTACATAATAACTGTAGATTAAAACAACACAAATTTGAAAACTTAACCTCTCCTGAATAAAACAGTATGCCATATGCCTGGGTGTACACATTGAGGAGTGGCCACTAACTAACTAAATGGGATGTATGCATTATTGCAATTTTCAAGAAAAAAAATCAAAGCGCTCTGTATTTTGAACAACCCCCACTTTTTCAAACCAAGCACCCCCCAAATGTGAAAATCCCCCCCCTACAAACTCTCTATTTTTGGAATCTACACAACTTAGGCTACATTACTGTGCCATGCATTCATTCATACATACATACATGCAGATTTCTGGATGAAGTTCTCCATAGAACTTCATGCATTTAGGAAATTGTATAAAAAAAACTAAAGAAAAAGATGACAATAGCAGAAATCATACCTAAACCCACTTGACAAGTAAAAAACCCACTAAATATCATTCTCCCACATGTCCTGAATTAAACGGTATGCCATATGAGTGGGTGTACAATACATACATGTATTGTGTTATAAAAAACATAAATGTACATGTATTGTTAAAAAAAAAAAATGAACCAGCTTTGTTGTTTGGATATATTTTAGTTTTTCAAAGTAAATACCCCTTAAACTCAGAAATACACCCCACAAATGATATACAGTGTAACTTTTTCATTCATAGATTTTTTTGTAGAAATGTTGGGTTAAATCTTAATCAAACCTCCATTACAAATAAAAGTTCCAACTAAATATCAATCTTGTACACATCTTAACTGAAATGATGAACCCAATTGCCTCAGTGCACACTAAGACATGGCAAGCAAATGGCCTCTATTATTCTGAAGCACCCTCTAATACGGGGATTCTCAAAGGTTGTGCCTCCAGTTGAATGAAAACTACAACTTCCACAATTCAACTACAGAGGGAAGGTAGGGAATGCTGGGAGTTGTAGTTTTCAAACTACCATTTGAGAATCCCTGCTTTAGTAAAATGTAGAGAGCGTCTATATTGCGAGCTACCCTCAAGACTGATGTACGATAGTCTCATAAAGCAGAATCCCTTAAAATATTAGCCAAATATGTCTGCTGGTATTGCTAAATCCTCCTATACCTATAGGGCCAATATATAATACTAACAGGGAGCGTGCAGTCATAAATAGATGCGGGCCAGGGGAAACAAATTCAGGTAGTGGGAAAGGTAGGGAAATAGTCTACTCTATAAAGTACATAGAAAACATAGGATAGACCCTACGTAGTCCCTGGCACAGCATTCAACCCCTTTGAGGCCCAATGGGAATAACTTCAATCTCACAGACCCCTAACAATATAAAAAATCAAAATACTTAATTTATATAATCAACCAACATATGAGTAAAAAACGGGTGTCTCCGATATTGGCCCTCTGGTAATCAATGTGCCCTTGTGTTGATTATGTTATACAAATAAAGTATTTGGATTTTTTATATTGTAAGGGGTCTGTGAGATTGAAGTTATTCCCATTGTGCCACAAGGGGTTTGAGTGCCTTTTAAAAGAGATGTCCTCCCACAAACCACGGGGGGAGGATAGTCAGTCTGGTTTGGGTTTGTCCCCTCAGGGCTTTCCGGTCCAGAGAGCATGCTGTCATGGCCTCTTGATGGCCAAGGGAGCGCCTTTTGATGCGTCAAGTTAAGACCTGGAGAAAAGTGGTAGAAGTACAAAGTTTCAGGAAAAGTTGGTATGAATGGCTTTTGAGGACTTTTGCCCACAGTGATCTGGAAAAAGTAAGATTGGCAAGGGCTCTTTTTGAAATAGGATCTGCAGTCCAGGTAGAAGTAATTTTATTATTATTATCATTATCATTATTATCATTATTGTGAATTTATATAGTGCCAACATCTTTTGTAGTGCTTTACAATTACATGTATATAGTCACATCAGGCCCTGGCCCGAAGAGCTTACAATCTAAGCATTTTTTTCTGTTTAAATATTCTCCTTGTTGTTGCTTGGAATATTGCTCCCAACCCTGGACCCTGCAGAATTTACCTCTGCCATCGTCCTCGCCTTTCTACCCCCCCCCCCCCCACTTATTCTTTTCAAAGCTCTAATCTTTCTAATATCGTAACCATCCCTACTCTTTCACCTTCACTTCTTTTTTCTTGTGACCTCCTTAAAGGGGAACTGTGGTCTCCATACACATTGAGTTTAAATGAAAAGCCAGTTTCCTACCTTAAAACGAGCCATCAACCACCTCTCTACATGCTCCACAGCCCAAGATATAAAGAAATGACTGACCAGAAAGTTAATGGGTGGGAGGCTGACATGTGACATTCCTAAGGCTTCTCCTGCAGTGCCGCCGGCGAGCACAGCCTCAGAATACCTCAGTGTGTGAGGTAGACAGGAAGTCCCTCCTCCTCTCTGCTGTGTAAAGTCCTGACAGAGTAGGTAAGGGAATCTACAGCCCTTCTTTCCCACTATGTAAAAACAGCCTTTTCAGGCAGAGTTTTCACTCTTCCTGAAAAGGCTGTTTCCACAGAGTTTTCTGAAGGGGGGTCTGAGTGGCCCACAGTGCCTAGGAGTGGGCGGGGCTTAGGTATCCGCGGGTGGGCGGGGCCACACGGGGCTGTAAGAGAATGGGCCAAGGGGCGCTTGCAACTGGAGGGACCATGGAGTCCATGAGTGGGAGGGACCAGGGGGGAGGAGGAGACACAGGGCAGATTGAATAACATGGTTTCAGAGCAGGAAGTGCAGGGGACCTGGTGATGCTGCTGCCATATCACACACAAAAATGTAAATATCTTCAAAACTGTGCAAAATAAACAATGAAAATAGAATGCAAAAATTCTCAGGAGAGCAATTCCTAGCAATTTACCTAAAGTCATTTTTGGACCACAGTTCCCCTTTAATACACACTCTCTTGCTAACAAACACACCTTTATTCATGACCTGTTCTGTTCTAGCACCTTTCATCTCATGGCTCTTACAGGGAGTTAAATCTCCCAGCAAGATACTGCAGTTGAAGTACACATGGTGGTCTCTCTTTCTCTCATTCGCCTCGTTCCTCAGGACAGTGTGGAGGGGTAGGTCTTCTGTTTTCCCCTATCTGCCGCTCTAAACTTGTTTCTCTTCCACCCTCTGTTGTTTTTCACTTTTCCACACCTATATGCTGAAGATAACCAAATGTACTTGTCCACCTCCGCGCTTACCCCTGAAGTTCAATCCCAAATCTCTAAATGTCTGTTCTCTATTAATTATTTCCCCCCCTAAACTAGGACCTAGCTCCCCCTTCTCCATCTCTAATGACAATATGGTTATTAACCCAGTTGAACCTGCATACTGTCTTGGAGTAATCTTTGACTCCTCTCTTTCCTTACATCTTCACATTAACAATGTCACTAGGACGTGTGGTTTTCTCCTTACCAATAATGCCAAGATCCAACCTTTCCTCTCTCGCTCCACTACTAAAATGCTCATGCATGCCCTTATATAATGTCCCGTCTTGACCACTGTTACACTCTGCTACTTGGACTCCCAGCCTGTCATCTCTCTCCTCTCCTCTGAGTTGACAGCTCAGATCCTCACACTCTCCTCCAAAAGAGAACCCCCAACCCCGTTACTGCAGTCCATAGGGTGGCTTCTCATCAAATAAACAATCATATTCAAAACCCTTCTTTTAACCTTTAAATCCCTTCACTCTACTGCACCTCCCTACTTATCTTCTCTCTTGGTCCTGTATGATCCTGGACCTGCCCTATGCTCCTAGCAAGGCAATCTTCTCTACAAACCCCCTATGAACCTAGTGATTAATATATTGTTAATTAATGATTGTTAGCTATCTGAGAACTTTCTCTCTCCCACCACTTGTATCTGTATGTTGTCCCTCCCACTTTGTAAGCTCTTCGGTGTAGGGATCCCTTTCCTAATAGGTCAAGGCACACCTCGCGTAATTCACACACACACACACACACACACACACACACACACACACACACACACACACACACACACACACACACACACACACACTTTGAAACTTTATGTAAATTTCATTTATCTGTACAATTTTATAATGCACAGCACTGCATACCCAAGTGGCGCTATATAAATAATCATACATATTACATACAAAGGTAAAGCATACATTATAAGTACACAGCGTGACAAGTTCTTTACAGCAATACTGTGATACAATAGGAAAGCCCAAAGAGCTTACAGGCTAGAGCAAGTGCTTACAGTCTGGAGCACTATTGCACTTTATGGTTTTTCTTGTCTGATAAAGGTACTAGAATAGCACCGAAATGTCACATGTGAGCACACATTTGTGCTAGTTAAATACTTTTCTTAAAGATGCTACCTATTAGAGTTGGGCAGCACGGTGGCTCAGTGGTTAGCACCGATGCCTTGCAGCGCTGAGGTCCTGAGTTCGAATCCACCCTTGGACACATCTACAGTTTATATGTTCTCCCTGTGCTTGCGTGGGTTTCCTACGGGCACTCCGATTTCCCCCACAATCATAAAGACATACTGATAGGTTGTATGTGTCAAATAAATGTGATTAGATTGTAAGATCTTCGGGTAAAGTGCTACGGAAGATGTTGGCGCTATATAAATCCATAATAATAGTTAGAACATTAGCCAAGGTGGATCAGCAGCACCCAGCAACTACCTCTATGAAAATGGGAGTAAGATTGGTGTGCGGGATACATAACTAGAAGCTTAAAAAAGGGTTGCTTGGCTGGTAGAACTTAACATAGCCAATTCACCTAAAATAGTCCTTCTTTTAAGGAGTGTACTATGCCAGTGAATATTTTACCAAAATTAGCCGGTACTAAATATCTGCCAAAATACCCGTAAAAAACAATATCTTAATGGTGCAACAAATTCAGAAAGGATTGTTATCCAATTGAAGGTAATATCATATGAACATGTTTTGACCTCTGCAGTTTTAGGAAAGTAAAATCAATAGAAGTTTTACAACTGGTCAAAATTGGAACCGTAAAAAACCTGGCAAGAGGGTGATACTTTTTCACTCAAGAACGCATACAATATGTCATTTGGAATAGTTACCATGTTTTCCCCGGGCTTTTGGGGGATGTTGTACTGTTTTCATTATTACATTCCTTTGAAGACACTGCCATCATTTTTCTCTGCTTCTGAGAAAGTTTTGTTCCATGGGTAACAGGTTTAGATCCCCTTTAAAGATGCAAAATTATTGCCATAAATATTCATGAAAAACAAAGAAGCACAGACATACAGTAAAACTGATTTGTAAACTAATTCATGCAACACATACAGGGGTGATAGTTTATCAGGCACATACAGAAACAATTTTACTTTTCTAAAATCAGGATTAAAATAGTACATCTGTATGTTTTATGCTTGATACTGAGCACATGCCCCAATTGCTATAAAAGTATTAAGTGTACAATCTCAAGATTCAATGTTGTTTTGGAGGCTTTAATATCCTTTATGAAAATATAGTAATTACCATTAAATCCCTAATAAACTCTTGCTTTTGTGAAGAAAAGTGTATAGAATCCCACAGCTTGGATGTGCTAAACATTTTGTAGTGAATATACAATCAGGGTTATTCAATAAAAGTTCTTATCGTTAGAAATGGTGCTAATTTTGCCCCAACCAATCAGATGTTAGCTTTTAAATGTTAAATAATATCTGATTGGTTGGGGCAAAATTAGCACCATTTTTAACGATAAGAACTTTTATTGAATCTCCCTGAATATTTTCGGTCTTTAACCAACCCTTGCATGCTATTGCCATCCATCCAATAAAAATAAAAAAGAACATTATATTTATAAAGGAATAATTTATTTATATATTTATATTAAATATAACTAGGTATTCATCGTTTTATTTCATTCCCTATGGTATGCCCTTTTGGAGGTAAGTCTACAATTTCAAGTGCTTGAATTGTCCTTTATCCATGGATGCTTGTTTCCTTTGAAAGTTCTTATTTGGAATTTTTAGGTTATGAGCTGCTGGGTGGGTTAAATATGGTTAGATCTCTACTAAGGAACTCAATTGTTTCAGGGACTGATTCAAAGCAAGGCCATAACCAACAATATAAGGAGTTTGCAATATGTATTTTGAGGCTGACTTTTCCCTTTAAGGCAGATATACTTTTCAGTGCAGGAACACAAAATATATTTTCTTTCAAAAATACAACCCTCAGCTTTTAAACACTAGAAAATAATTAAAGTTAAAAAAGCCTCCAGTGCATCTTTTAAAATTATTTTGTGCACACCTTTACATGAACGTAATAAATACAGAGAAAACCAGTAAATTATTTTGTGCACACCTTTACATAAACTTAATAAATACAGAGAAAACCAATGTAAACTAACCCAGTACTAAGCTTTGGTGTTGCATGACACTTCTCTATGTTTTCTTCAAGTTCCATGATGGTCCTTAGATCCACTGTTGTAGGACTAGATGGACTGAATTCAGAATTAAAAGAAAATCCTTTGAGCAATAATAATATATAATAATAATAATAATAATATAAGTGGTTATGTATGTATGTAAGTATATATTACAGTGTGTTGGTGAGCTCTCACTGTCCACTGTTATAAGTACCTGGGTGCTACTGATATCCAATAAAATTCAGTGCACACCAGGATTAATTAATGTTTTATTCTACCTACATGTAGGTGAAATAAAACACCATTAATCAATCTTGGAGTGCACTGAATAAACAAACAAAACAAACAATGCACTCCTATTAGGTCTCTTGTAGTTCAATATTATTTATTTATATCATTGATAAAGTGCAAAAAGTTAAATGGCAACGTTTTGGTCCGGGTTCTAGGACTTTTATCAAGCCACACTCTAAGTGCATTGTGATCATCACAAATTTAAAATATTTAGTTTCAACCCACAACAACAATCATGTGATCAATTAACTCGTTAACCATTAGTATACTCAATATGCAAGTAAATATAGTGTCTGCGTTAAATGTTAAAAACATCTCCTATAAACATCATATAAATAAAAATATAAAGTGATCTGTGCATACCTTGAAACGTTTTTTTTTCTTTTCTTTCGTGTGCTAGTGTCAATTAAAGATTTTTTTTCTTTTAAAGTGCTAGTGTCAATGATTTTTTTTCTTTTAAAGTGCTAGTGTCAATGATTTTTTTTCTTATAAAGTGCTAGTGTCAATTAAAGAATATATACACACACACACACACTAGCAAAAGTGTGCCCGTTGGTGCACAATGGAAATTATGTGTGTGTATGTTTTGCTATGAGTGGAATATAGAATCTTTACACAAGTATATTTTAAACTGTTACTCAGACAGTCACCAGCTTCAAGAGGAACCAAATATGATAATCCTGCAGGTCTAAGAGTAGACCCAGGAAATCCAGCCACACTGTGTGGTTGAAACTAAACATGCTAGGTTAATACTTATTAGTATTCACCACGGCAAGTGGTGATAGTACCTCATATTATAACAGAAGGTACCTCACAGCATCATGTTATTGTAATAGCATTGCCCTAATAATCTAACGTATAAACAATCATTTCTCATTCCCAGTTTAACTAAAGAAATGGATTTATCCTTTATATACTCTTTTATACAGATCTAATTGAGAGAAAAAATCCTTCAGAGCAATTTTTAATAACTGATAACTGATTTTTATTTCAGTATTACAGTAAATCCTTGGTATACTAAGAACTATACTAAGAGCACCATCCCAACCATTAATAGTGGCTGCCAATTTAAATTGTTCTAGCCAATCAGTCCACTCCCTAGTTACCCCATCAAATGGATCAGGTTTAAAAATAGGTTTGGCAATTGGGCCTGGAAGAGCTACTGAGTCTAATTGGTGAATTTCATCTGCAGGTACAAGGACATGAGGATTTAAATCAATACTTTCAGTAGCAGTCAATGCAATCTCCTATGGAGATATAAATATATTTATATAATATACGGGATTGTTCCTTTCCTTATTATCACCTATTATCTGTACTCTCCCCCTACACATGGTACATTAATTTATCAGGTAAAAAACATTTTAAAGAAAGATTTTCATTCAAGCCGTTCAAATATACACAGGGATATTCAAAAAAGTTCTTATTGTTAAAGGGCATGTCCACCCCCAAAACTATAACCCCCCCCCCCCCCCACTTCGGCCCACTGTGTAGTGTAGTAAAATCCTTACCTACATCCCAGCTCCAAATGGTTCTCCAGTATATCCCCCCCCAAAGTCCAAAAAAACTGCCCACCAGGAGTACTGCAGAGTCCATATAGGACTCTGCCTGTCTCTCCTCGAGAGAATTTTGCAGCGACAGGAAGACACCTCCCCCCCCCTCTCCCATTTTGGTCTCTCTCCCCCTAGCGTGAAACCTCTTTGCTGTCTGTTATTCCTTCCCCCATAGCCCCAACCGCTATAATAAAATTATCATAGACTCCTCCGAACTCTACTTAACTTATTTCTTTCCCCCGGCTTTCTAAGCAGCCGGCAGCCGCGTCTGTGATTGGCTGCCTTTCAGCCAATCACAGACATGGCTGCCGGTCCCGCCCCCTGCTTGCAGTTCCGTGCAAGCAGAGGGCCGGGAGAATGCGGCAGAGGAAAGAGGTAAGGTAGGTAAATATCGGGGGAGTTTCTAATGATTTTATTATAGCGGTTGGGACTGGGGAAGCCCTACTATAAGTAAAAAAAAAATTGAAAGGGTCGACATAATGCAAGGTTATTCAATAACAGTTCTTATTGTTTAAAATGGTGCTAATTTTGCCCCAACCAATCAGATGTTAGCTTTCAAATGTTAAATAATATCTGATTGCTTTGGGCAAAATTAGCACAATTTTTAGCGATAAGAACTTTCAATGAATAATTGAAATCATTTTGTAATAGTCTTTTAGACCTATTACCTCCTCTTTTGTTCAGTGGTATGTGATCTAGAGCCATACATTTAAAATCTTCTACCTTGTGCCCCACCTCTAACAAATGTTTGGCCACGGATTTGTCCTGCCATCATGATAAGCCAGCCGTATTGATGGCCAACTTGAGTGTGGCTTGAGAAAGGTCCTAGGGTCCTAGACGCTGGACCAAAACGTTGCCAATATGCGTGTACAAATAAAAGCACTTTATATATTTTGGAAAGTCCAAAGTGTGTACTGGAATTAGGAGCACCACGCATAGAAAAGATAGTCAATGCACATTCCTAGGCCCCATACAATATCATATTATCTGCACACTGGCATACTTTGTAAACAAAGGGGTTTTAGTATACATTAATGTGATCACATGAATGAAAAGCCTTCCAACCACGTCAAGGTAACCCCAGTCTGGAAGGTCCTAACTTCGAACCTTTTTTTACTTCAATTACCATTAGCAAACTTTTGCATTTCTCATAGCTGTGCACTGGATCCATACAACAGGCTTTCACTTCCCCCAGCCCTTTGGCTTTTTAAAAAGAGGCAAGAAAGTTTGCTAATGGTAATTGAAGTAAAAAAAGGTTAGAAGTTAGGACCTTCCATACTGGGGTTACCTTGACGTGATTGGAAGGCTTTTCATTCATGTGATCACAGTAATGTATACTAAAACCCCTTTGTTTATAAAGTATGCCAATGAGGTCCAGGAACAAGGACCAAAATGTTTCCGTATGTACCAAAAATAAACATATTAAAAAGACCTAGTGCACGGATGTTTCTATAAGGTCTGTATACAGAGTTCCCAGGCACATGATATCAACATAATCATATTTATATATATTTGATTAACATATTTTAACATTTGCAATAGGCTGAGCTATTTTATTAAAAAAAATATTGGGGCGGAGCCTGACCTTCCAACATGGCGGCTGCACGTTAGCGGACTTCCAAAGTTCAAGATACAGAACCATCCCCCATAACCAGAAAGGATTTAGACAAGCTCTACACTGATCTGGAAAGGGCAATCAAAGTAGCTCATAAATCCACACTGGCAGAAGTGAGACAAGAGCTAACCGCTTTGGGGGAACGGGTTGCAGGAATAGAAAACAAGCAGGGCCATGTGGCAAGGTACTCTTACCAACTTGAAGGGGATATAGGAGAGCTCAGATGTCAGACCTGCAAGCAGCCCAAGAGGACGCTGATAATAGAAGCAGGTGACAGAATTTGAGACTGTGCAGCATCCCGGAGACGGTTCAGGACCCTAACCCATACCTAGAACACCTGTTCCACCAGATGGCCCCGCAACTGCAGATCTGCGACCTACTGCTAGATAGGGCCCATAGGGCTTTGAGGCCTCAACCTGGACCCGATAGCCCGCCAAGGGATGTGATAGTGAGATTCCACCTTTACACCACCAAGGAGTACATTATCAAAGCAGCTCGCAATCAGAGCCGTGAAAC
This sequence comes from Hymenochirus boettgeri, assembly GCA_019447015.1. Classification (NCBI taxonomy): domain Eukaryota; kingdom Metazoa; phylum Chordata; class Amphibia; order Anura; family Pipidae; genus Hymenochirus; species Hymenochirus boettgeri. The sequence goes on along the minus strand of CM033473.1, from coordinate 162,305,502 downwards.
AAGATGGCTATACAATCCAGGTTTACCAAGACTTATCTACAAGCACACTGCAGCGATGCAGAGAGTTGAAGTCAATAATTGAGACCCTCAAAAGCCGAGGATTTAAGTACAGAAGTTTCCCATTCCGGCTATTGGTAAGCCACAATGGTAAAATGGTGTCCATCACGTCCCCAGAAGACAGCAACACCCTTTTCCAAAAACTAGGCCTGGAGGCCCGAGACACACTTCCCAGAGGCCCTGAGATCCACCAAATCCCACCACCAACAGATGACTGGATAGTGGTATCTTCACCATCTTCAATTAGAGGTACCAGCTCCCCTGCTCATGCCCCCCATACCCCCCACGCTGGATCACCTTAGCCACAAACCTATAAAAACTTTGAATCCATTAAACCCCAGCAGGGATAATCTGAAAGGGGGGTAGGGCCTTTCCCCCACCTACCCGGAATATTTGAGGCCTATAGAAACTACAAAGTGGCATGATGGATATTGGGTAGAAAGAGACACTAGGCCGGTTAAAATCCAGGGGGATTCTTTCTGCCTGCTCATGGGGCCCTGAACTTTTCGAGTCACTGCCTCACTGTTGGCCCTCGATGAGACATTTAACAAAAAGGACAGTCCAGTCTGGATAAAACCATCAAAAACACAGAAAACAAATAGGCAGAGGAGCTCACCCTCGGGCATACTACTTATCCGACAAATTTCTATAAACTTAATTACTATGGATGGAGGGGTAACCCACTCCCCATTGGGAGCATGCCTACCTCAGCCCTGACTGAAAGTCAGTAGAGCTTTCCAAAACTCAGGGATATACGCTGAAAGTATCTGCCTATGAATCATAAACCCACCTGGACAATGACTCTAATGGGTTAATGCCAGTTCAGAATGGTCCATCCAACAAAACTGAGAATGTTTTATTTTCCTCTCTGTTTCTCTGGTTATTTAAGTTAAAAATAATTTATATTGTCCTTTATAGACATGGTTCTATAAGTATTGTACAATGTTAAATTAAGGCAGATAGTGCTACTTGCCTCTTTTTTCTTTACCTTTCCTCTTTTTCTCTTGCTATCCCTTTTTTCTCTCACCTCTTTTCTATCATATAAAACTGTCAAAACAAAATTTAGATTAAGGTATAAACTGTATGCAAAGATACCACAGATCACAAGATGGGGGGGAACCATGTTTATTGGAAAATGACCTGAACATTCCCTCTCTGTTTCTCTTTTTTCCCTCCTCTTCTCTGGCTATCCCTTTCCTCTCACCTCTTTGTTATAAGAAACTGCCTAGAAATATTAGAAGAAGGTATAGAATGAGTGTTACAATGTGGGAGACCACAAGAAATAGAAATGTTAATGTATATCTTAAAATGTGCTGAATGCCTCCTCTCTCGTCTTTCCCTTTTTTTTTTTCATCACCTCTTCTCTTTGGACTATCCCTTACCTCTTATCTTCTTATCACAGGAGCCTACTAAAAACGTTTGTATAATATATAGGATATGTTTTATAACGCCAAGGACAACAGTATGGATGGACAACAAGGTGGATTTCGGGGGGGCGGGAGTAGATAATTGAGCAAACAGATCCGAAAGTATTTTGAAATGTACTTCTTTCCTTGTTCTCCCTTTGCTCTACATTTTCTCAAAAATATTTTTTTTTTTCTTCTCTCTCTCTCTCTCTCATGTGAATCTGCCTAGAACTATAGAATAATGTGAAAAGATTATGCAATGATATTAAGGGATAAGAGATGTAGAGGGGACACTAGATGAGTCAAATAACAATGGTGGACTAACAAAGCCACACCACCCCAAATACCCCATCTAATATATAAACATTTACTATGAGAGGGGTATAATGGAAATAGAGAGGTTTGACACCCCACCGATAACGAAAGAAGGCCCTCGAGACAATATATTCCGATTGTCCAAAACACTCTTAAGATTCTGCCCCTACCTGTCCCCCCCCCCCCTTGTTGGTGCTCCCGGGTCGCTGCCTACCGCCCTTCAGGCTGCCCACCACACCTTTTAGGTGACAAGAAACGTAGTTAAGTACAAAATAATTGAGAAGACATACTTAATGTCATCTCCTGTTGATTTTAGTTTATTATTTGTTGTTTTTTCTTTTTATTTAGGTTACTACTACCGTTCAAATCATATCTATTTTATCGGTCCTGCTGCTGCCTCTTCCAGAGTGTGCAATATAAACCATTTCCAACTCCTAGAATGGAAAGAATATGAAACTTCACAAAGAAAGTAAGGCTTGGCTCTCCCCTGACCCAAAACCCCCCACTTGTATCAGGGTGGTGAGTACGCACTGACCTTACGACTCCCCTCATGACAAACACAGCCAAACGCATAATGTAAAGGGCCTCGAACAGTCCCACCAAACACTCCCTAGCTATAAAACAATATGAAAGAGATTTGCACCATGTTATAGGCCTCCAAGAAACCCATTTTACACAGGGAAAGGAGCCAAAATACTGGGGCAAACAATATACCTCTCACTATTTTGCCTCCAGCTCCTCAAAAAAAGGGGGCGTGTCGATTTTGATCCACAAAACCATCCTCTTCACATTAGACTCCTGTTAGAGATAGATCCGGAAGGATCATATCTCATTCTCACAGGAAATATTCAACAAACTAAGGTAACGATAATATATACTCACCTAATCAAGGTCAGAGTAAATTCCTCAAAACTTTAGAAAATCATTTGTTAACTTTGGATCTGGGAAAACTAATTCTCATGGGAGATTTTAATGTTACACTCAACAAATCCTTGGACCGATCTAAACCATCATTTCTTACAAAACACTCAAATCATTTCTTCGTATATTTAATCTATGGGACAACTGGCGACAAAAAGTAAAAAATACACTTTTTACTCTAACCCCCATAGAGTTTACACAAGAAAAGACTACATTTTCATAACAGCTCAACCATTAATCATCCTTATAGATGCAGATATCTCAAATATAACCTGGTCAGACCATGCTCCAAGCTCAGTCTAGCTGCAAAACTTACTGACAGCCAAACCAAATTACCGCTGGAGATTGAATGAATTCTTATACATGTTGGGAGCCACCCTCAAAGAATATTTCACACTCAATCACACAGAAGAAACACCAATTCCAATAGTCTCGACAGGCCATAAGGCTGTTGTGTGAGCCAACTAATTAAAACAGCATCTATTAAAAAAAAAAAAAAAAAAAAAAAAAACACCAATTCAGCAGTAGGGATGGCTGGTTCGCGGATCCGAACCCGGATCCGCCGCGGATTTATCCCATTCGTGAACGACGGATTTTTCCGGATTTTCCGCCTTTCGAACTTCTGAACCGCGGATTTCTCGTATTTTCGAAATTACGAGATTTCTCGTTTTTTCAGGAATACGTATTTTCAAAAATTTTCAAAATTACGAGGATGTCTCTTATTTTTCGTAAATACGCATTTTCGAAAAATTTTGAAATTACGAGGAATCTCGTAATTTTGAGAATATTTTTCATTTTAACGGGTCCGCTCGCGGATTTTCGAATTTTCTCAAAAATTTGCGGATCCTCGAGCGGACCGGATTTTACGAAGTTCGGACATCTCTATTCAGCAGCAACCTAAACAAATTACTTTCCACCTTAACCACAAAAGAGATCAACTTGCTTCTATCATCAAGAGCAGAGAAAGCAATATGATTTACTCAACAAAAGTTTTATAGTTAACGAGATAAAACGGACATAATGCTTGCAAGGAAATTAAACTTGAAAATTACCCAAAACTCCTTATTACTACAAGACCTTATATCAGGGACAATCACACCTCACCTATCTAAGAATCCATCTGACCACGGACCCAGACAAGCTATACGCCGCCAACTTCCCCCCAATGATCAACAAACTAACCGCTTAACTCAAACAATGGACACCCTTTAATATTTCCTTATTTGGCAGAATCAATTCAGTAAAAATGATGACACTACTCAGAATACTATATCTGTTTAGATCCCTCCCTATAGATTTCAAACCAGCAGATCTGCGACTCCTACATTCTAAAATTACAAAATTTATATGGAATAATAAGCGGGCACGCAAAAGTGCCTTGCAGCGCCCCAGTACGATGGGGGGTGCGGCCCTCCAGTCGCTAAGACATTTTTTGGCAGCTAGGCTAGCCCAAACAATGCAGTGGTATAATAAAAAAAAGAACAACCAAGATGGATTGAGCTGGAGAAGAGTCCAATACCAAACATATTATTAAGCAAGATTTTGTGTTTATCTACCCACAGAGTTTTCACCACATACAAGATATCCAACCCATATTTGAAATTCACATTGGATTTGTGGTATGACACTGTTAAAAATGACAAACTATCGGAATCTCCGTCATTAATGACACCCATAACCCTGATTTTCCTCCAGGAATCCATGGCAATTTCTCTCATGCAATAGCCTACATTTCTCACAGCAAGTATAGACGAAAAAGATTAAGTTATTTGTTCCTGGATATTCTGAGCCTGTAATAAAACCCACAATGGATGATGCCCTAGATGCTCATTTAGTCTGTAGAAACACCAGTTTATTATTTTAAATAAATAATACATTTAAAAAAAAACAGTAAAATGAATTTGCATTAGCAAAAAACATCACTGGAACACAGAATTAAATTGTTGAGGATATTAAAGTGTTACTGTGGTCTCCATTCAAGTGTTTGGCACCAGTGGTGCTGGTGATGTGCTAGCTAGAAACACTACCATTTATAGTCCTGTAATTTTAAATAGACTGCAGCTAGACGCATGACACTGGTGCCATTTTAATAGTAGGAATGTGCTCTTTTTAATAAAGGCCACTTGTATGGAAACGACAGTTACCCTTTAAAAGGCACTTTACTGAAAAAATGACTTTGCCACATTTTAATCTATAATTGAATACATGTAAGTAGCACTTACTCTGATTTGTGTGTGTTGCTGCATGCCTTCAACCCAGCACACATTTTGTTTAGGAGCAGTATCCCACCTCCCTCTTAACCTCTCCCACTTCCATCCGAAATGACTTTTTTCCCACAAACCAACTGTCAAGCCTGCACACAGCATACAGCATTCCAACTGTCAAAACTCTGTCCCCATTCCAGCTAAAGTAAAACTATAGTAGAAGAATAGTTTTTGAGAGCAAGGAACTTGATTGACAGCTGAAATATAAAAAGTTTTAGATTGTATATAACTAAAGAAATAGGGGGCAGATCAACAAAAAATGATACAGTGGTGGTTGGGAAGAATTATAGTTTCCAATTATGGTCAATTTAAAATAACCTATCTTTCAGTATAGATGCCCTTTAACAATGTCTAGACTGTAACTTTCTACTTCATTTGATATGCCCTACAATAATAATTACTTTCAGGTTAGATTTCAGGTACATATTTTTACATTTCAGATGGTTGTGGCACATATTAATTTTTCATGAAAAGAACAGACAAAGACAAATAAAAACCTGATTGCCATGGCAACCCAGTTAGGTGAACTTGAAGCTTTTTGGGAATTTCGGATAGCTTCTGGAGAGGTAGCTGTCACTTTTGGCAAGTTCTTCATAGCAGCTCCATTTGTTTCAGTTGGTGAGAAGCTGCTATTTAAAACACAGCTGGTGTATTTTACCTATTTAGTCAAAATTTAGAATAAATCGTTAGTCACATGTAAGATACCATACAGCCAAAACATCCGCATCCACTTATTTATATAGGTAAGTCTCAGCACCTCAGTCTCAGTGTGTGGTCAGCACCTCCTGTAGCTTATAACTTGCATAACCAATTCAGGTAAATAAATCACTTAGAAGTAGGACACACATCCCGGACTTTGTTTCAGCCGACAAAAGGTGTATACAGAGAATGTACCCTACTTCAAGGTGATTATATATATAAGTTCATTATGGACAGCTAAATTAAATATTTTACTTATAACTTAAAAGCCCCAGTAGAATCTAACATCAAGAACAAAATGTCCATTCAAGTGACATAAGTGCACTAACCCACGCTGATTAGCTGGTTATAATTCCTGTGGCTAGTTTAAGGATGTCAAACCAAAGTGAATGAGTGTCACAAAAGATAAACTTGATTAAATTAAGGAGAGGAACTCATCAGGAGCTTCGGGACAAATGCTAATTAAAATAAAGCTAGAAGGTATGTAGATTTAGGCAAGTATTTTTAAACAATTTTAAAACTACTGCTACCCAAGTCTACCCATTCTACTAACCTACAGCCACTCATTTTTTTCTAAAAATGTAGTAGACTAGTAAAATATAATCGCTATTCCATTGCCATAGGTTAATATCAATAGGAAACATTATATATAGTGTATATCTCTTTTAAATTGCCTGGGATATAGTTACATTTATTTTGTGTGTCCATTTAAGATATTTAAAAGGCATATATCTACCCCCAGCTTTTAGATACCTATTGGAACCCTCCCCAAAACCTGAAACTGATTTACTTACAGACACCATATCACTTCCTAAATGGAGATCTTTTAAAGGATTGATAACAGCATCTGCAGGCCCATTTTTCTGCTATTCCATTACTGCCAATGACTAGCAAGTGTACACGGGGTGGTACACTAACTAGCAGTGAAAGCGCAGGAGAGCATGTGCACTTCTCTTTGGGCTTTCACTGTGCTGATGGAAACTGGGAGCTTACCGTAATCGATATTTAAAGGGCATCTATAATGGGAAAATTAACTTTTTTTTTTCTTTCTTTCCATGTGTTCTATATTTCCCCCGAACCGCCAGAGTGGTTATTATTTTCTTAAGTTTCTCTCTCTGTCCTGAGATACACAATTTGTACTAGTAATTTAGTATGAAGAGACACGGGACATGCAGCTCATGGTATGGATAAAATCATTCTCTTTATTTCAAACACATACGGATAAAAAGTACATCGACAGGGAGCCACAGCTACCCAGAAAGCAGCCTGACGCGTTTCATGGGACAACACACTTCATCAGAGGCTGAAAACTGATAGGCCCATACATTCTTATATACCCTACCCACAAAATTGCATCACAGATGTTAAAGGTAAGTATTAAAGGCAGGTAATGGGAATATCAGATACATACAATTCTAATATTATAAAAATGGGCTATAAAGTACAAGAAAAATTTATTATACAAACATTAATAACCACAATAAACCAAGATATAGCAATTTGATAGACACACTGATGTGTCAATTATAAAACAAAGACACAGCTGGGTAGAGAGCTAGATCAGATACAGTGCAGTATATATATATATATATATATTTAAATTTATTTATAAATAATATATTTTTAATATATATCACTATGTACTAAGATATTCAGATGAAAACATTCCACTATATAGAGACATGACATCTCTTACTGATCAGAAATATTTATATAACATTGTAGCACTTGATGAATCATGCAAAATATTAGTCATGTAGATAAACAGATACAATATGTTACTTATATATCAAAAAAGCAACTTAATTCAAACTCTCTATTCAGACCATCTGGATATATAGTACCAAGTTTATGTATCCATTGTGCCTCTAATCTTAACAAACGTTTATTTTTATCCCCTTTCCTAGGTCCTCCTAAAATTTTGTCTATTATGGTAAAAGTGACATTGGTTATGCCTGCATGTTTTTCTAAAACGTGTTTGGATATGGCCGAGGTGATATCCCCTCTTTTTATTGCATACAGATGTTCAGATACATTTGGCGTTCTGATGGTTTTACCCACATATTGTGCCCCACATGTACAAGTTGCTAAATAGATAATGTGTGTAGACCTACAATTACCATATGTCTTAATATTATATACACGTGCAGTCGTATTACTGGTAAAAATCTTGGTAGGTTTTATGATTTTACATGTGACATATCTCTTGCGGCCGCAAGGATAACTGCCACAAGTTTTAAACCAAGTATTCCCCTCTGTGGATTTACTACTGAATAGGCTAGGGGATACATAATGTTTTTCCTCTCCGGAAAGAGAATTTAGGATTGTCCGCTAATAACGAACCTAAGACTGGATCTCCAAGTTGGTGGTGCCAATGTTTTCTCACTATTTGGCATATTTGTTTTATAATAGACACATCAGTGTGTCTATCAAATTGCCATATCTTGGTTTATTGTGGTTATTAATGTTTGTATAATAAATAAAAATAGCCCATTTTTATATTAGAATTGTATGTATCTGATATTCCCATTACCTGCCTTTAATACTTACCTTTAACATCTGTGATGCAATTTTGTGGGTAGGGTATATAAGAATGTATGGGCCTATCAGTTTTCAGCCTCTGATGAAGTGGGTTGTCCCATGAAACGCGTCAGGCTGCTTTCTGGCTGCTTTCTCTGGCTCCCTGTCGATGTACTTTTTATCCGTATGTGTTTGAAATAAAGAGAATGATTTTATCCATACCATGAGCTGCATGTCCCGCGTCTCTTCATACTAAATTACTACTACGTGCCGGTGCGGGGAGGCACCCTCATTGTTTGGGATCGTTTGCACCAGGTGTGGGAGGTCGGAGTGCCGCCAACGGATCCGTGAGTACTACATTATACACAATTTGTACAGTCAATCAAATCCCTGTAACGTGACTCTCTTCCCTGCTCAAGTCCCTCCCTCCTATATGCTCTGTAATAAACAGAGATAAGAGCATTATCATGGGGAGAGTGGTAGCTTTGACTGCAGAGATAAGGCTGCGTCACAAAGAAAGAGATCGTATTGCAGCAAGACACGGAGAGATCCGTATCTCCATGATAGCTTGCTTTGTATTAGCCACTGTGCGTAGGTGTGTTTTTCAGGATCTTGAACTTTAAACTCCTGCTGCACATGATAAGCTTGTTGGGGAGCCAGTGTTTAGACATGGAGGAGGTAACAGAGGGGAGGGGGAAGTGCTGCAGAGAGATCTGACACCATGGAAAAACAGTCACTGACAGAGGTAGGAGAAAAGCAGCACAGAATACATGAATTTAACTTTGCAATGTGGTAAGTGTTTTTTTCACTTTAGATGCCCTTTAAAAATATCTCCATTTAGGAACTCATCAGGAGTCTATAATTGGGGGGAATCTAAAAAAATTTTGGGGGGGTAGACCTGCCCTTCAATCATTGCAGCACTACCATACTATATACCAAAAAACTCATTTAATAGGTTTTTTTTGTGGAAGTATAGGGCTTATTTCAATATTCTCATGGATAGATTTCAGTGATACACAATTGTAAATGACTGAACATTTCCTTATTTAAAACTATTAAGAATTGGCTTGTTTTTTTACATTTTCTTAAAAGACATGGGTTAAACAATGTACCACAATGATTTGTTCTGAAACAGATAAAAGAGAAAAACAAACCTCATATTTTTCAGAATTAAAGGCCAGGAGGAGGTCTGGAGATCGTAAATCTCTCTGACTACTTGCTTCAGCTAAACTTCCTTCAGAATCAGAGCTCAGCAAATCATGCAGTGACTCTGCAGATTTAGCCTTTTCAGACTTTAAAAAACCTATGATATAAAAAATATATATCAGTAAGATACAAAAGCACAAGAAATAACTGTATAACAACCAACAGATACAGAATAACATTTTGTGGGCATTCACAAGGCACAAAAAACATGAAATTCAACTGAATAGTATACACAATCAGGGTTATTCAATAAAAGTTCTTATCGTTTAAAATGGTGCTAATTTTGCCCTAACCAATCAGATGTTAGCTTTCAAATGTTAAATAAGATCTGATTGGTTGGGGCAAAATTAGCACCATTTTAAACGATAAGAACTTTTATTGAATAACCCTGATAGTTTATACTAAGCTTTGTCCTGTACTGACTGCTGTGCAGTTAATTATAAAATGTAAAGGGCCAGTGTTTCAAAGGGAAAATTTTTTCAATAAGAACAAAACAATATATTTTTCTTACAACAGTTTTATGCAATATATCAAACGCAAAAGGTGCACACAAATGGTACAAGACAGCACAGCTAATCACTGCACAGCGAATATTTTGTGTTGTGATGTGTTTATAATACGCTTACAGGGAGATTCAATAAAAGTTCTTATCTTTTAAAATGGTGCTAATTTTGCCCCAACCAATCAGAAATTATGTAACATTTGAAAGCTCACATCTGATTGGTTGGGGCAAAATTAGCACCATTTTAAACGATAAGAACTTTTATTGAATAACCCTGTTAGTCTTAAAAGGACTTAAGTTGGGAAACAAATGGGCAATAATGAGCAAATCTGCTGATATGAAGTATAAGGCGATCAGGTTGGGGGGGGGGGGGGGGGATTATAAATATATACATATATTTTTTTTAATATAAATAAAATACATCCCACGGAGGTACTCCAGCATCAGTCAACAGCAGCCCGGGTGATCAATCAGAATATAAGTAGTTCGCTTTTAGATATGATAGCACTCACGGGACTTGAGCATCACAAAAATTTTATTGTAGTTCGTTAGCTTGACGCTCTCACAGGAGCCGTCCTCAGAACATACAAGTTCGTTAGCTTGACGCTCTCACAGGAGCCGTCCTCAGAACATACAAACCTCGTGTCTAAAGCCCTACCCCTTAAAAAAAACTCCCCAATCCTAACCACCCCCGTGCATACCACAACCGATAAAAACATGTATAGTTAAAAACCACCCCCGTGCATACCACAACCGATAAAAACATGTATAGTTAAAAAGCAAATAGCCAAAATAGCAACATCTCAATCGATTGAGATGTTGCTATTTTGGCTATTTGCTTTTTAACTATACATGTTTTTATCGGTTGTGGTATGCACGGGGGTGGTTGGGATTGGGGAGTTTTTATCGGTTGTGGTATGCACGGGGGTGGTTGGGATTGGGGAGTTTTTTAAGGGGTAGGACTTTAGACACAAGGTGTGTATGTTCTGAGGAGGGCTCCTGTGAGAGCGGAAACGCTATATATATATATATATATATATATATATATATATATATATATAAACACACACTTTCCTTTTTAGGGGAGCCCTTTAAAGGAGAACTATAGTGCATAAGAAGTTAAATCATTAAAGTGGTATTGGGGGGGTAGGAAAAAAATCAATCTTGCCTCCCCGTCCCGGATACCTTTTATTGGCAAAAAGTTTTCTTTAAACTTTTGATCCAAGGAAATTTTAGGGATTTGTCATTTTTGATCAGTTTAGAAGTTACCTTTTCGAATATGCATATAGGCTGGATTTATGGACATACAAAAGAATTCTGCCAATAGATCTGCAGAGGGGATAACTTGCTGTTTGGGTCAATAGCTAAGGAGCAAGAATCTTTTTTGACACATACACAATTTATTTAGATTACAGATTTACTGTAGTCATAAAGTTTTAAAAAATGGAGTTCTTTTACTGACAGCCATAGAAAAATCAAGGACATGATCTAAAAGCATGTTATCGGAAAAGGCCTGAATACAAAAATGAATTACATAATATACACTTATAATACATAAGGCTAGACATTTTCAATGGGGAGGTGCAGTGGCGAGAATCTATATTACAGTCACTCAGTGATGTCACTGAGTGACATCACATATACAAATAAAATGATAGCAATATAATCAGGATATCTTTTAAATGTAAGACTGCATTCTACAGTTTCCTACACATACACAATTACCTTTTGAGGGTGGGCTTTGAATGATATCAGAAAGGTTGTATCCACCAGAGCTATCACAACGCTTTCTTGGCTTCTTTTTGGCTTTTACTTTAGTTTTTTTATATAGAGATTCCCTACAATATGTAAAAATAAGAATTAAAGGTGGTACCAGGGATCCAATTCACGGTATGCTATATTCAGAACATAAATTAAAACACTATATCCATTCCTTCCAACAGTTCTATTTTTAAAATGAAGCATTTTTTGACAATCTACTGTTCTGAAAAAAAATTAAAAGGCACTCACTGCTTTTGGTGTCAGGCATTCTGTAACTTATCTTTGTGATACAGCATCATTTGTTAAGAAGTGTATATAAAGCTCATGCAACCAGTCATAATATTACTAGCTTCCCCTCCCTATTAAAACGTTAAAATGTTCTCTGGAAATGACAGTAATCAAAATCTCATCTTACTGAGTTGCTGGTTCAGAAAAAAAATTATCCTGAACAGAATTAAGGCTTTCATTATCTTCTAAGTGCAAAGAGCTGATATCTGGCCCTTCGAGGTATGGAGTTATCAATCTTTTGTTCATGGCTGGAATCTGAGAGAGAGGTTAAGGGAGACAGAGAGAGGGAAAGAAATAACTGTAATAAGACATGCCATAATATTCAATTGCATAGACCATGACAAATTAGCTTTTTACAGAAAGTATTAAAATCACCCAGTATACAGAATGTATTTATGTCTCAAGTATTAGTAATATCCACCAAAAGATGTATCAATTCTATGGTATAACACTTTGATTCTATAGAAATGATCCACTTATCCTGCGTATTCTATGAGAGGCACCCTTTGATGGGATAATAACTTGGAAGCATATTCCACTACTAGAAGAAAGTTTTGGTGCTTTCAACTATGAATGTATGTGCTATTGCTTATTACAGAATTCTACTGTGCAGGGGGACTGCTAGCATATGCAGAATCAACCAATTACAGAGGTCCTTTAAGATAACTGTATGCCATTGGATCATGCACATGAATACTAGTACATAAGCCCTGTCTGGCTATAAAGGGTCAGACAGCATAACAACTATCACATCCATCCTGAGGCTATATATGTTAGCTGTGCACACACAAAAAAAAGACTTAATACATACGCAGTAACATGCTGATTTACAAGTGCCAACATAAAGGAAAATACCATTTTTCTATAAGCTTCTGATAGTTCTTTCAAAACATCATCACTCAGCACATCCAAAGATCTAAGGATTAAAAGAAAAAAAGTGAGAAAAATAATATATATTTAATTCCAGTATTAATTATTGTTGTATCTTCAGAGAGTTAAATAAAATCTAAAAATATTATTTATTATTTATATTTATTTAAAATCTAAAAATATTATCCCTCGGAGATGCCACACAGACAATTAGCAATCAAAACACACCTAAAAGCATTTTTCACTCAAGGGGCTACTCTCCATCTGTTTTAATTACCATGATAAGTGAATGTAAGATTTCCCACTTGACACAACTTTTGCACATTCAATGCAATCACTATAAAGATATGTGATTACTTATGTAACAGCTACATAAAGATGTGATTAAACTGGTGTGGTTATGGCAGAATAAAAGTAGTCTACAAAACACTACACAAGTCATCATATTTTACATATATGCTCGTTTAGATGGATTACTTACATCTGGTATATACATGGTGACATTTTGTCCTAACACCTCCCCACTTTCTCTACTTTTACACCTTATATAAAACACCCCATCACTGGATCCCAATGGGATCCAGGTGTAAAGAATAAACTTATAGGGTGCCCATTATAAGGATATAATATATTCTCATTATAACATAGAAGTAGGTCTCACCCATCCCAGACACCCCCACCATCCCACCAATGCACAGCTGAACACTTAAATCATGCCATTCTTTCATTCAGCTGTGAAAACCTGCCCTCCCTGACGAAATCACACTCCTGCAGAGGAGTCGCAAGAAAAATTCCCAGGTTTGAAAGGTGATTTGACAGGGAGACGTATGATGTATATACTCCGGGGGAAGTGTGGCCACTGGTAGCGCCCAGAGGAGAAGGGGATGTTGCGACCCTTTTCCACTCAGATTGTTTGCAAGGTGGTTTTACAACTAGTTGTGTGTGCAGGGGGAAGAGGGATTCTGTTTGGGGGGTGGTTGTTTTGGGGGGCATGTGGGTGTTAAGAGGGTTTGGGGATGTGATGAGAATGGCAGGGGTTGGTGACAGCTGGTGCACAGAACAGAGTAGAGGAGAGAGGCTCTGGGTTTAAATAAGAGGGAAAGGGGTGAATTATAATGGATAACGTACCCCCCCAACTAAAAACTATATGGATATTAGATGCGCGCCCCCTAGGGTTTATTGCTTTCTTTTATTTAAATGTAACAGCAACAATGGTTTTATTACCAGAGACTAACTATTGGTACTACAACTGCAGAAGAGAAGCACATAATATAGATACATTGAATTTAAATTAAAATCATACCTTGCTTCCATTAAAGCTGCCATGTTTAGTCCAATAAACTGGAAGCAAGAAAGCTTCAGCTGCTCAGCATTGTACAATGCTGCAAACTCCAAGAGTTCAGATGCATTTTTCAGTGAAACTAGAAGGTAAACATTCATATTAAATACGTTCATACAAATAAATATAAAAAAACATTTCTAGATTTAATTTTTTACTTTTTCTTAATATATTATGTTGGTGGAATTATTTCTACTTTTCAGTTTTAGACAATCATGATTAAGAGAACTCTTCAAACTTCATCCATATAATTTAGAGCACACATTGACATAACACCCTTTGGAGCCAACACTGAGAGTGCATGTAGCTTGAAGTGTGGAAGTACTAGGTAAAACTGATCCCAAAGATTAGGAACACAAAATATTATCAGAGAAAATCTCCAGCACAAGGAGTCGTCTGACTGAGTCCTCCCAAGCTGAAATGGAGGCAAGGATCAATCATGTCTGTGAGGTCCGTTTAAAGTCCCGGGTAAGACTATAACTGTTTATTTGCATGCAGGTTCCCCTCTGCCACCATGTTGCAAAGTTGATTCGAACTGGTAACACTGAATCCTCTGTGTAACCATTCGAATTTCTGCTTGTTACTATTTATTACACTGGACACTTAACAGACTCTTGGCATTGGAGAACTTGGAAACAAGACAGTTTTTATCCTTTGACTCTGACTTCTTTTGAGACCTATTTATATATTTATATTACAGACTGGGGATTGCCAGTATTTATTTATATTTATGATGTATGGGTAAGCTATTGTGGGGTGTTTTTTTTATTAGAGGTGGTTTGAGTTGTTCAAATTCTGTGCCAATAAATTGTTTGTTTGAACTGGGATGACAAGTACATGAGTGCTTTAAAGGTTTCTGGGGTCTTTCCCCCTCTTCTGTTTTGTATAGTCTGATTGCTGGATCGCAGCAGAAGCAAATGATCACAAGTGTAAATCGTCGTTTTCTAGGCGTTGACGAAGACTGGAAATAGTGTTAAAATCTATACTATTTACAAATGACTGGAAAAAACAAAACAAGTCATGTTCACCCCAAAATGAAAATCTGCAAAATGTATGCCAGTGTGCAGATAATATGATATTTTATGGGGCCTAGGAATATACATTGATTATCTATTCTATGTTTGTATAAATGTTTGACCAGATCAGTAGCACTTCCGCAAAATGTTGTTATAATTTAGCCTAAGCAGTGCTTCCACAATCCTTCTATTGTATGTATTTATTAGGAAGCATGTGGTAATAGCACCCCCAACAAGCCCCTTTAATGGGAGGTCCATTTTAAAAAGCCAAAGGGCTGGGGGGTAAGCAAGAAAGCCTGCTATATTGATCCAGTGCGCAAGTATGAGAAATGCAAAAGTTTGCTACGGGTAATTGAAGTAAAAAAAGGTTAGAAGTTAGGACCTTCCAGACTGGGGTAACCTTGACATGGTTGGAAGGCTTTTCATTCATGTGATCACAGTAATGTATACTAAAACCCCTTTGTTTATAAAGTATGCCAGTGTGCAGATAATATGATATTGTATGGGGCCTAGGAATGTGAATCAATTATCTGTTGTGTTTGTTTTTAAAGTATAAATACTTTCAAAGTTACAAATATATCAGTGCAGGTACCAATCATGGGGGTAATGACATGGATTTAATTATTAAAAACTTACTTAAAAGAAAGTATTGGCTGTTATGAAAATCTTTTCCTGCATATTCAATTTTCAATAATAATTGTAGCACAGAACCTATTTCATTTTCAACAGTCAAATTATGTCCATAAACCAAAACAGTTACAGATATATGTAGTTTTAGCTTTCTGTTTACCGGTACCTATTTTGTGTTAAAACTTAATAACTTAATATTATGGAAATGTTAGTGCCATCATTTTAATTATTTGAAAGGGCTCCAAAACTACTTTTAAATTATAGTACTTTCCAATGTTTACAGAAGGAAACTTACTTTTTGCAGCAATTGTAACTTCACACATTTCTTTTAGCCGAACAATAAGAAGTTGATCTGCTACCACAAGGACATTACAAATAAACTCAACATTAGGGGAATCTGGAATGTAAAAATTAATATGTTTACATTTTTTTCTTCTAGGACATAAAAATACAGCATGTATGATTCCGTGTATCATTGTGCAATGTCATGCAGTTATTAAGCAACAGACAATAGGTCAATTTTACACAGTGGGTTTTTGGGCACACTGACAAACTTTTAAACCTTATACTGTCAAACAAAATTGCATGAAAGTCATTTTGAGGATGCAATTTTGAAGCAAAGGTGGTTTAGAAAAAAATGCTACAAAACAACCTATTTGTCAAATCACGGGGATGATACCCATATCAAGTTCTTTTTTTTCCCAAGCAGAATTTTTTTCCCCCCACTGGCTAACATGGCACATCATCTCTAACTGCAATTCTTTCTACATCAGCGGTGATGTATATCGATGCGAAGAGGTTAACACAGTTTTAGACTATAATAACTGTGGTTGCGGTGATGTGAAAAAAAAAAAAGAATGCGCGACCAAAGCTAGCAATATGTCAAGCCAACAGTTTATGATTCAGCCTGTCTGCTGGCTACATGTCAGATGTAGGACAAAATATTTATACCAAAATATTTTACAACCTCGTCATATATGTCACTGTATTGCACTGATCTGGCAAACCAATCGTACCAGCAAGAAAAGCCAATATACATGGCCCCATCACTTTAAAAGATTCATTTAAATCTACCATAGTGCGGTTGGAAACATTATTAACTTTTGTAATTATGCTGACCAGCAAGCACTATTCTATCTTATCAACATCACAAGATTAAATAACTTTGGACTGATTGTTATTAAAGTATTAAAGTATGTGTGTCAGTATACAAAAAGTTAAAATTTGCAAGCAATCATATGATAAAGTACACAGTGTTCCAAATGATTATGCAAATTGTATTTAAGAGTCATAAAGATTAAATATTTTGGGGGAGATCCAATTCCGGGCGGCACGTTACTTACCTTTGCCCGATCCCGCGATACAATAACTGACGTAAACGAGATTATGTCAGTTATTGCATCACGGGATCGGGCTAAGGTAAGAGCGTGGGTTTAACGCCTCCCACCCAGTGCCGTTAAGTGTCGCGCTACTATGTAGCGCAAATCTTAACGGTAGGGGTTTTGCATCTGTAGCACGGCGCTATTTCCAAAAACATTTGGAAATGGCGCTGTGCTCTAAAATCCGTCTAAAACCCACATTAACCCGAAATTTCTTTGGGTTAACGTGGGTTTTAGACGGAAAAGGCCCATATTGAATCTCTCCCTTAGTTTTTCAATTAAACTCATGGATGGTATTATCTCAGGTCTCTTTGGATCACTGAAATCAATCTCGGACACCTGTAATAATTAGTTTGCCAGGATAACCACCCATTCATGCTGCAATGAATACCTCTGCATCATTGGCTGCTATCGGCATAAAAGAAGAAAAACTCATGATGTAGCCCCATCCTCCCTAGATCTCAATCCTATTGAGAACCTTTAAAGTATCCTCAAACAAAAGATCTATCTAGGGGTCGAAGGCAGTTTACATCCAAACAGCAGATTTGGGAGATTATTCCAACATCCTGCAAATTAATTCAAGCAGAAACCCTCCAAAAAAACTTACAAGAATTGTAAAGCTGCTATCAAATAAGGCAGGGTTGGGCAATAAAAAACTTGGATTGTAGTGAAGGGCAGGGCCGATAAGTTCAACTCAGTTCGCATTATAGAAATGGCAAAACTGGATTTTGTTAAAGATTTAAATTATTATACCTGGTTCATTGGATGTTTTTTTTTTATTATTAGTTGCAATTTTTTTTATGGAGGGTGTGTAATATTTAGATCCCTTCCATCAAATTCATTAAACTTTAATACAAATAAATCAATTATCCATTCTAAAGACAATTCATTAAAGGGTATGTCCACTGTGATTTTAAACTTTTATGTTTCCAGCTTAACTGAAGGACAGGAGGTAAATGCGATATGTCTTACCTCCTGTCCTTCAGTAAAACTTACAGGAGAGCAGAAGAAACTTACTGCGTATCGCTGCAGCGCTGCTGACAGCCTCCGACTACACTGACATTCCCCGACGGATCCACAGTCCTTTGCATTGTGTGCGCATGCGCACACATTGCATAGGAGCGTGGACACGGCAGAGACTGTCAGCGAAGCCGGCGCTGGAGCGATACGTGGTAAGTTTCTTCTGCTCTCCTGTAAGTTTTACTGAAGGACAGGAGGCAAGACATTTACCTCCTGTCCTTCAGTTAAACTGAAAACATAAAAGTTTAAAATCACGGTGGACATACCCTTTAATATTAAGATTTTTTGGGGTTCAGGTCTAGTATTGAGGGGCTAGTCAGGGGCCACCAGGCCTTACTTTGCCCAGGTCTGAAATAAGGGGTCCTATGTTAATATGTATATTGCTTTCATATAACCTATGAAATTTTTTCCAAGTCTGTTGTGTGTAATATTTTGGAACACTGCATTTTAAGTTTTTTTTTATTTTTGAAAAACACACTTATTATTAGGAGGTTTGTTCAGGAACATTCAAATTATTCTCTAATAGTTTATGACTCAAAATGTATATTGACTGACACTTGCATTTTTAGGAAAATCAAAGAAAAATATAATTTGCATAATAATTTGGAACACAGTGTATATACTTATATGCTAAATTTCCCACTTCCGTTGCGTTAACGAAATGCAATTTCTGGTATGCCAGAAGAATTTTCAGGTTGCACTCGGCTGATTTTACAGTAAAACAAACCCCCAGTAAATAGAAAATATTTTTTCAGCAAAAACTGTATTTTAAAAACGATTATAACGAATTTGTAGGTGAAATACCCTAAAGTAAAGTAAAATTATTGGCAAACCGATTGAACCTGATCGGAAATATCCCTGGATTAACTGCAAATTTATGTATCAATACCAGTACAACATTCCTTGTTTTTAGAAACTCATCTAGCTTTTTTTTTTTTTTTTCTCAATTATCCAATGACCCTGCCATCACAATGTCCAATAGGTAGACAGCTCCATAGTTTTCTTCCAGTCTTAAGGGATGTCCATGTATCCTCTGACATGTTCTATTGGTGAACAATGCCTCAGACAATTTATTGTATGGCCCATTAATGGATTTATACACGGTAATCGTATCCCCTCGCAAGTGCCTTTTCGCTAGTGTGCTCAACTGTAACACACAAACCCATTTATAGTATGATTTTTTATATTATTATAGATTTTTAAGTCCAAAATGCATCACCTTACATTTATCAACATTGAATCTCATCTACCACTGAAGCTCAATGTGACAATCTTATCTAGATCTACCTGCAAAGATTGCACACCATCTGTAGATTTTAATGGTCGAAAAAGTTTTGTGACATCTGCAAACAGGGAATTAGCTGCCAATACCTACTTCCAAATCATTAATAAATAGAAGTGGCCTCCACATAGAACCCTGTGGCACCCCACTTAGAACGTTAATCCATATTGATGAAGCTCCATAAACAACCACTCTCTAAATCCGATCAATCGACCAATTTTATATCCATGTACAAATGTGCCACCCAAGCCCAACATAAGTCACCTATGAGGGACTATATCAAAAGCCTTAACCAAATCAAAGTATACCACATCTACTGCTATGCCAGAGTCTAAATCCCTACTCACCTCCTCATAAAAGCCAAGCAAGTATGTTTGACAAGATCTGTTCCTCCTAAATCCATGCTAATTACTACTAATAAGGTCAGTCCTTGAAACATACTCTAAAATAGTTCCTGTATCAAACTTTCCAGTATCTTTCCCACCACTAAGGTTAAACTTACAGGCCTGTAATTACCCGGCTGTGAACGACTACCCTTTTTGAATATTGGAATTACATCAGCTTTTTTCACAATCCAGAGGCACATTTCTGGGCATGAAGGAATCTGCGAAAATAAACAATGGACTGGATAAAAATGAACTTCGCTCCCTAACTACCCAAGAATGCATTTTATCCGGTCCAGGAGATTAATATTAACCTTATTTAGTTGTTTTTAAACCATTCTGAACTAATTTATCACCATTAGTGATGGACCCAAACCTGAGTTCAGGGCGAACATTAAGTTCGTACAAACTCGAACTATTCGAACTATGAAAACAACAGCAACATTGATGTCATAATCGTTGGTGGCCGCAGTGACATTGCGCTGTGTTAGCAATAAATCGGCAGAGTTAGTGTCGCCAACGAAGAAGAAAGAGGACGCCATGAGGGCTCTTCTAAGAGCCATTGGGGTCCTGGTTTCGAATTGCACAGTGATAAGTGTAGGAGAGGGTGGTTCCAGTTCGAGCTGCGGGACCCCTTGAGCACCAAAAGGCCCTTCCTAGGGCCACAATGGTCCTTCTAAGGACCCGGGAGGGGGTCCCAGGTTGTGCCGTGGGACCCCCGAATGTCTGCCCACGGGAATTCTCAAACGTACAAGGATTCTCGCATTCGGCCATTCGAGGGTTAAAGGGCATCTATAGTGAAATGTATACATTGCTCAAATCCAGACATAAAAAAAGGTTAGTGTATTCTGCCTTATTCTTACCTTCCTTTGTGGCTCCGTGTTTGCACACTGTCTGATTTACTGAAGGGCTCCCCACTCCCCCTCCCCTCTCTGGTCATTCCCCCGTTCATTTAGTCCTGCTGTAAATTAAGCCTGTGAAACAAGCAGCTCATACACATTAATCCTCCTACACATGACACATCACTCTAACCTTTGTAAAAAAAAACAAAAAAACCTTGGTATGTAAGCCTGTAGAGAGGAAGTTCCTCTGTTGTTCTGAAGATGGTGCTACGTAAGGAATTGGAGGGGGGAAGGGGGGGGGGGAGTTTGGAGAGACCGAGTCCTGAATCACTGCAGCTCGGTCTCCCTTTGACAGGCAATAAATTGGTGAAAGCTTGCGGAGGAGGGGGACTTCTCCTACCCTTTACTTCTGTTTTTAACCCAGTATTTGCCAAGCATTTTGGAGAAGGAAGGAGTCATTGGGAGACTTGCTGTAAATCCTGTGTAAGCCTACACACTATACCGGCTGTTAGGGGATTAGATTGACAGCTCAAGCAGGAGTGATGTATTGAAATATTCACTTCTTCTAACTTGTATATCTCAGGACAGAGGTGAAATCTGAAGAAAATAAAGGTACTCTGGGGGTTGGGGGGAATTATAGAACACAAAGAAAGAAGGGGAAAAAAATTATTTTCCCACTATAGATACCCTTTAGGGAAAACGTGCAGCCGAAAACCGTAAGTAGTGCACGTGTGCACTTCCATTTTTTTGGGCTATTCTTCCGGCAGTGATGTCTTCCCCAGGAGCCACAGACATTTACAGTAAGTTACCATGGTTAGTTTGTTATTCATCTGAACTTTTCACACTATTATGTCCCCATTGACTTCAATGGGTTAGTTTCCTAACAGAATTAGAAGACAGAACAACCCCACAGCTGTAGTCTGTATAATTTGCTACCCCTCTGATAATTTCACATAAATTATCATTATTCGCAAACAATACTTTACTATATCTGACAAATCCCCTAATTTCACTCCCAACTTTATATTGACACATATTGGAATTCGGTAAATTATCCTGTTTAAAAAGTTAATCACTCCAAATCAGTAGCTTTCCCTCGATACCGCTCACCCAACTTTGAGACATGTTACATGACTCTTTTCCCTTTAGATGGAATACAATATCTTCCAAATAGGACTTAGCAACTTAGGTCCTCACCCTTGGTTGAAAGCGTGGCTATAAGAGGAGGAGGGGTGGAGGAGGTAAGTATAACCCACCCCTTCCATATTAAACTGTAAATAATATCCTTATATATACGTATATATATATACGTAGTAGCGCGCCGATTATAACACGGAAGTACCTTAGAAAGCCGTACCCTCTGATGTAATGAAGAGCCGCATCAGCCGGAAGCAGGTTTGAGAAGCCGGATGTGTGTGAGGGAATCCAGGAGGAAGCAGGAGGGGTGAGGTCTAAGCTGCTAGAATCCGGAACACTGAAAGGAGTAGGTGGGTGGTCTAATCAGGACCCGTGACTGCCAGGAGAAGAAGGGGTCAGCTGACCTTGTTATGCTTCTGGAGAAACAACACAGTGACACGGGCCAGGGGAGGAAAGAAGGATCGGTAATGTCCGTGTGATTGAAAATGAGGACAGGGGGGATGAGGGGGTTGGGGATGTGAGAGGGAGTTTTTGAGCCTGCATGAAAAGTAAAGTGTGTGTGTGTGTGTGTGTGTGTGGGGGGGGGGGGGGTTAGCCTGTGAACTTGTACAGCAGCCTGTGGACTGCACAATAACCATGGGTTTGTTTATAAATGAGGGTGGGGAGGGGTGTGTTATATTGGATAATGTACCCCCTACTGTAAATTCATAGGGATATTAGAAGGCACCTCGGAGTTCCGTGGCCTGTATAAAAGGAACTCGGCCTCCGGCCTCGTGCTTTTATATGGTCACGGAACTCCTCTGTGAATTCTAATATCCTTATAAATTTACAGTAGGGGGTACATTATCCACTATATAATTGTCCTTTAAGCTCTACAGAGCATGTGAAGTGTACTGCATACATTTCTCTGGATGTCCGGAATAAAAAAAATTCCCAATTCGCATTGAAAGACACGGAGATGTGGCCAGATAATTGCCTCAAATAGAATAAAGTTGAAGGTTTATTTGAGCTATATTGAACACCAACATACCCCTAAAATAACCGAGTATATATTTTTTTAAAATACATTCAACATAGCAGTGCAATTTTTTCGATTGTACATGAAAAATTACTACCACCACAGAAGCTTTTAGCAGATTTCCTACAAATTAAGAAAAATTTAAAGTTAGATTTCTTTATCCCCTTTTGAAGCAAAATAATGCAACTGAATATAAATTTCCTACATACCCTGAATAAAATGGTACCCCTATATTTATGGGTGCACACAGACACTGCCAGCCTCTCATTATGTGCCAGTGTGTAATTTTATATTTTGGCGGCAGATTTGCAACAAGCTTCACAAGACGTCCCAAAGATAATAAAGATTTATAAGGTTTCAAACCAGCAGATCTGCGACTCCTACAGTCCAAAATTACAAAATTTATATGGAACAATAAGCGGCCACGTATAAGAGCAAAGACCTTGCAGCACCCCAGAGCGATGGGGGGTGCGGCCCTCCCATTGCTAAGACATTATTTTTTGGCAGCTAGGCTAGCCCAAACAATGCAATGGTACAATAAAAAAAGAACAACCAAGATGGATTGAGCTGGAGCAGTGTCTAATACCAAACATATTATTAAGTGAGATTTTGTAGTTATCTACCCACAGAGTTTCCACCACATACCAGATATCCAACCCATATTTGAAATTCACATTGGATTTGTGGTATGACACTGTTAAAAATTACAAATTTTTGGAACCTCCATCATTAATGACACCCATATACCATAACCCTGATTTTCCTCCAGGAATCTATACCCAGGAGCGGAGGGCATGGCTGGAAAGAGATATCTTTAGAGTAGAACATATAGCACCTGGGAGTCATATCCTCCAATGGGAACAAATCCGAGCCCAATTTAAGTTACCTCCAAATGAATGGTTACACCATAACTAATTGGCACACTATATACAAAAAAAAAATCTAGTGACCACTACTAACACTAATCTCACACCAGTCGAAAATATCTGTAGCTCGATCTCACATAAAACCCACACAATCTCAAGAATATACTCCATACTGAATGAATATCGCCACGCCAATAAACCAATCTTTATGGATAAATGGGAGAATATGCTGGGAGGGAACTTGGAGAAGGGACAATGGACAAATATATTAAACCCCCTAAGTAAATGTTCCTCGAATATAATAGTGCAGGAAAAAAGCTTCAAAATTCTAAACCACTGGTACATGTCCCCCCAGAAAATACATATGATTTACCCACAATCTTCCTCCCTCTGTTACAGAGGATGTGGTCTTCCAGCCGATCTAAAGCATTGTTGGTGGGACTGTATGGAGGTGCAAAAAGTATGGAGGGACTGTGAGAAAATAATTCAGGAGGTTCTCCATACCACAATAAGCCTAGACCCATGGTCCGCACTTTTTGAGAAAACCATAACACACCTATCCCTACCAGGAAACAAACTTGCACACAGTGTGTGTGCTAGCGCTAGGACTCTTATAGCTGCTTCTTGAAGCAACCTGCTCCCTCCAGACAACAATTAGTGTCGAAGATATGGTGGTTGTGTAAAAATGAGTTGGCAGTTAATAGGGTCAGAGGCACAATGAAATCATATGATATGGTGTGGAATCCATGGATATACACTATGGGGTCCCCAGGGAGAGCCGGTCCGAGCCAAAAAATAATTATCACAATTATCAGTGTTAATGCAGTGTCACTTTTTTTTTTTTTTTTTTTTTTTTAAGAATAAGCTTATAGAGGTAATATACGGTTCAAACTTTCTATTTTTATTTTTTGTCAGTTTGATATGTTATTAAGACTGTTCAATTAGAATTGGATTTAAAAAAATCAAAAAGGAAGAGATATAACTGTTTGAGAACATATGTAAAATCTTTTTGAAGTTTATATAAATACAAATGTTAATAACCACCAATTTGTAAACTATGAATATCTCTTCAATAAAAATCTTTGGAAATAATAAAAAGATTTGTAAGGATTCCTCTACTTCAGCCTGGGCCTGAATTTTAAATAAACCAAATCGTAATAAAAAAATATGAAAAAAAAACTAAAAATGCAAGAATGGCAGTAATTATAAATTAAGCATTTAACACAATAAGTAAACTATAATTATTTCTCTGCCTTTCTTCGCTTTTTAAAATGCTAAAACAAAAAGGCAAGAAACATTACTTCTAACACTACATATACACTGTAATCATTGTATGTGTATACCTTTAACAGCAAGGGCCTCATCTGTATAGATGTATTCAATTATGACTTGCAAGACATCTGAATGTATAGGCATTTCAAGCTCACTGCAGCAAGATGCCTAGTGCAAAAAATATATATAAAATTAAACACATACTGTTGTAGCAGACTGAACATTTTTTGTTCTACTTCATGCCAGAGCCAAGACATGCAGCAACCCCATACATATTCAACCCATACAAAGCAGGTGACAAATATAAAGAAAAGTCCTGGGGACCTGAACTGTTCTGGAATTAAAGAATAAATTAAAATGGCAACATTCAATTATATACTATTATTGTGCCTTTTTTATCCTTTTGGTGTATTTATCTAACAGTGAATATATGATAAACAGTTTTGCGCTTTTTGAACTGAATATTGGTAACTGAAAAGTATTATTTACTTGATTGCTACAGTATCCTATAAGCAATCCATATCACTTGATATTATATTACCTCAATCCAAGAACTGCTGAGCATGCTGTGAAAATATTCTGTAAGACAAAATGAAAAGAGTTTAATGTAAGTGTTTTAATGGGAATTTTTTTAAAATAAACACTTTTCCTATACGTAAACATACCTAATCTTGCACAAAGTACACATTTATGGCAGTGAAATTCTTTTCCATCCTCTGATCTCATCATTACATCATAAAGATTGGGGCTGTAAAAAAGCGCAAAAACGTTTCAAATCTTTTGTGATGTAAAAATCTTTTCCAAATGGTAACTGCTTTACTTCATACTATAAGCCTAGGTTCATTCTAAATAAAGAAACACCTGGTGGGATTCATAGGATAATAGCACAAGCAAGTAATAAAATATCATATTTACATTTTCTAAACAACACAAGTATCTGAACAGCATACAAAATACATGGCTATATATCTAATGTAAGGTTTACGGTAGTAATTTATTTTACAGTAGCTCAGACTATTGCCTCCCTTCCCTTTGTAGCAAGCCAGTCTAAAAGTAAATTCCTTAAGACCTAGTAGACACAGTCACGGTCAGACCCTGGCTTCCTAAAAAGGAAGCAAGGTAATATTTGATCCAATTAATTAAATCCTGCAAAGAAATATTCAGAATCAATTGTAATCTACCAGCATATCTGAATGTCTGCAATAAAACATTTTACAGAACAATCGGGAAAGTAGATTTTTTTTTGCTTTGATCGTGGAGAAATCCAATGAAATTAATAGAGATCCATCAGGCACAAAATATGAACACATTTGTACCAGGCCCAAGATAACAAAGAAAATAATGTAAACAGGTAGACCTGGGCAAACGTCGATATTGATATTTTAATATACTGACAGCTTTTCTGTTGGTTAGATTTTAAAGCAACATTGACATTTTGATACAAAAAGAATTGTGTATCACATTTAACACTTCCTAGAGCCAGTGCACACAGATGGTTTATTATACTTTTATTCCCATCTGGAGAATTTTTAATGGTGATATCAAATACCATTTTGTGTTGCTGAATCGTGGTCTGTTACAACTTTTCTTGTGCACTGCAACAATTCTTCCATTTTCGCATTTTACACCATCCAGTCTACAAAACAAAACCAATTTATCATTAAAGAAATAAATATTATACAAGTATAATAAAATATTATATAAGTACTAGCCATTGCAGGATTTTACTGGACAATATATATAAAAAAAAACAAAAAACAAAAAAAAACATCACTCCATTACATGTCCACACTTCCAGCAGCTGAAATCGCTTACTAATATTTACAACCATGCTGCCCTTCCCTTAGGGCTAAGCTCCACTTGGCTATTTTGGTGTGCGCTGCATGACATCCCCTTAACAGCACAGCTAATTGAAGGCTGGCAGATACTCGGAATCAGAACCAAAAAGGTATTGGAAGGGCTGCATACCTTTACTCTTTTAAAGGAAAAACTAAACCCAATTTTCTATACTCCAGAATCTGAAAATAACCCCCCTAAGAACATCAATAGCTATAAAATACCATTTCAGTAAATCGTATTATAGTAAATGTAAGCCTGTTAAAAACTGGATGAAGTATCTGTGTGTTTGTGCAGTGTCAGACCACACCT
Organism: Hymenochirus boettgeri; assembly: GCA_019447015.1. Lineage (NCBI taxonomy): Eukaryota > Metazoa > Chordata > Amphibia > Anura > Pipidae > Hymenochirus > Hymenochirus boettgeri. Next base: position 162,278,361 of record CM033473.1, on the reverse strand, counting down.
CCTGACCTCAGTCACATGCTTTCTTGCTTTATCTGTCCTGTAAAAGTATTGGCTAGAGATTATTAATGGGTGTGACCAACTGTAACAATTTCTGCCATAGCTAAGGACTGAGCATGGGCAGAACATAATGGTCATTGACCAGACTGTGTGACAATTGCCACAGATTCTTGTACAAGTCATTCTGAATTGAGAAAGCCAGTCGGATGACTAGCGAAACGTCTTCAAGAACTACATTTCAAGTCCAGTTGATCTAATTGAATACATCAGATATACCATGACCTGGATGAATGAGAACCTTCACAAGCACTAGCAATTTACAATATTCTCATAGGCACAGTGATATCATATAAGTGACTAAAGCTTACAACCATTTTCTGCCTTGATTATGTGTGATGTAAATATCGAGTGTGAGCAAAAATGGCTGGCTGTTCTCAATAGGCAAAAGGGTCTTATACTCACAAAAAATAGTCATTTGTAGTTGAGAATTTCAAGCCATTCTTGCCTGTGCATCGATTACAACACATAGGATTGCTATCAAGTCACTTGTGTGACTTGTGTGATAGGAACTGTATGCTTTAGAATTATTTGTTCTAAAGCATACTGTTCTTTATGGAAATTGCAGTAAAGCACAAAGAATTCTTCTCTAATACACCTTTTGATAGGAATACAGCTCCTACTCTTCAGTTTCCTGGACTTTGGACAAGTACTGCAGGAGCACCACAAGGAGCAGAGATGTAAAGTAAGTTTTTTTTTTAACACTACACAGTGGGGCCAGTATGGGTTTAAATTTTAGTTTTGGGTGTCGACATGCCCTTTAAGTAATTTATTGTTTAACAATGGTCAACAGCATCCCCTTAACATTAGTCAACAAAGATTATTAAAGGACAATTATACTCACCTTTTCCCTGATCCACTGCAGCATAGTACCCAGGGTGAGGACCTAAAATCGCTAAGTCCTAACCCTGGGTACTTTCCCTAACTCCTGCCCTACTTACCGCAAATCTGCTTCACCGATCCACACAGTTCCACCTCTCTTCTACTGTCAGTGACAGTCGCGAGGCAGCCAATTGGAAGACACACCTCCTTGCAGAGCGTATCTTCCTATTGGCTGCCTCGCAATCTGTCACTGAAGCAGGAAGAGCGGAGGAATGGAGCGATCGACGAAGCAGATTTGCGGTAAGTAGTGCAGGAGTTAGGGAAAGTACCCAGGGTGAGGACTTAGCGATTTTAGGTCCTCACCCTGGGTACTATTGCAGCTATGGAGGAGAGAGCGCGCCCCCCGAGGGGGAGGTGAGTAGGTGAGGATAGTTGTCCTTTAATTGGTATTCCCACAGAAATGCAGCACTTGAAAAAAAAAAGGCACAAAGATGACAAACCTTGAGCTAAGGCCACTCAGTCCAAACTTTTTTGCTGTATTTTGCAGCATTTTCACAGGGCTCGCTTCACTGCTGTTTGATTTGGTCTTTTTAGTTGGCTTTGGCTTTCCTTTCTGTTTACCATTTTCAGAAGATATTTTGATGTTCTTATAGACGTCATAGGCAGATTTGCCTTTGATTTGATCATGAAAACTGATTTCCTGGAAATGAAAGAGAAGTGTATTCTCATTTTCTTCTTTATGGTGTATCCTTGGCTTATGTCCTTGAAGCAGCATATCGCAATTGTCAGAATATATATACTGAAGAATGTATGCAAAAATCTCAGGCTGTATTTTCTCAATGATTAATAAGTCACACCCAGCTACATCTTCACCCTTACGGTACAGCTCTGGAAAATCAAGTTGATTGAATTCCCCCGAAAAAAATAGCTTATCAAAAAAATCACACCTAACAGCTAGTATGTATTTATGTGCTGGAAAAATTTGTGAGCCAACATGAAAAGTGACATCATGAATGCTATCTGTCTCATCAGCTTCATTTAGAAGTTTCAAAAAATCTTTAGCAAAGATAGAGGAAGATACAGAAGGGACTTCAAAAAGACTGGGGAAGAAAAAAATAAATACAAAAGCATTTACAAACTGACAGTTTAAGGCAATATCAACAAAATCTAATAAAATAAAAATTGAACAGGCCTATGTAATAAAAGTTCTTATCGTTAAAAATGGCTAATTTTGCCCCAATTAGATGTTAGCTTTCAAATGGTAATAACATCTGATTGGCTGGGGCAAAATTAGCACCATTTTTAACAATAAAAACGTTTATTACATAGGCCTGTATGCATTTAATCCTACAAAATGGCAATTAATGGAAACCAGCTTTCCAATGAACTGGCCATTGCCACATTAAAAGTAAATCTATATTTTTTTATATGCTAGCCATACAAGAAAACAAAGAACCAAATTATGTTCCAGGAGCTGCAGATCTGCATGTGATTAACAGAATTACTAAATAAGCATGTAAAGATATTTTTAACATACAGAATGACTTCTTGAAAATGCCAATTTAAATGAATAATAGCTCTGCATGCAGTAACAAAGAGAAGAGATTTGAATGTCTGACGGTATATTTATAGATATAGTATATAAATATTTATAAATATTTAGATGGGTAAATAATAATGTAAGCAAATCTATATTTTTAAATGCCCTTGCGTCCTCAGGGAAAATCTAGTGGCGAGTTCTTCCAAACCTCTTATATTTGCTAGCCTGAAAAGTTGAAAATAGAGGAAATCTGGAAGGAAACATAAAGGAGTGGACATGCTCTATTGAATTTTTTTTTAGCATTGCACTGCTGGATCTCTGAGTAATTGTTACTTAGAAAGGCAAGGGATACATATTTTTAAAAACCTACTTAGGGGCCATAGAGCAGCTCCTCAAAAACAAGACCCTCAAAAAACAAGGCACTAGTCATATAGGTCTAACATCTACAAAAATAAGTTTATTGGCATGCAATTATTCATAAACCTTCACCTACATTACCGAATAGGTTACACATAAATAGAATATAGCAGCATAACCACCCTCCAATTTATCCATCACCATACATATATAAAATAGCACTGGGCGTCCCCAGTGTCTAAAATCTACATCCGGCTCAGTAAAATAAGAAACAAGTCTAGCGTTGGATACTCAGCAAGGTAATATCCTTCAAAGGGGTTAATCAGCACTAAAGTTACTGATCCTTACTCCCCAAGCGATATAGCTAATAGACAAATATTCTCTAGTACATTCGGGACTTAAGTGAGAAGCCAGGACCCTTAACGGGACAGACCACACTCTTCACCCGACTCCAAAATACTGGATCGTTGCCGCTCCTGCGTCGACTTTAAAGACCTTTTCTCTGCTCCTTGGTTCCTCTGGTCACCACGCTGTATTCTCTCCTTTACTGAGCGCCGGTAGTCTCACCAACTTCTTGAACCTATGCGCATTTCACCAGTTACGCATATTTGCCCTATGGCTTCTTCAGGTGCTATTTTATATATGTATGGTGATGGATAAATTGGAGGGTGGTTATGCTGCTATATTCTATTTATGTGTAACTTATTCGGTAATGTAGGTGAAGGTTTATGAATAATTGGATGCCAATAAACGTATTTTTGTAGATGTTGGACCTATATGACTAGTGCCTTGTTTTTGTGGGTCTTGTTTTTGAGGAGCTGCTCTATGGCCCCTAAGTAGGTTTGTATTACTGGATACCCTTTAAGGCACCGCTAGATTTGTAGAATGTACATTTGGTCCTATTGTAGAAATTGTGACTGTGCCACACCAGAACAAATTGCATATACATATTTTTAACCATCAGTAAAAGTTATTAAAAAAATGCATCTTACGGTCCATACAGACATACAACTGTAGGACGAATGTATTTTATCTGTTAATTTCACCCAACCGAGCGCTCATATATTCAATGATACTTTGTCAAAACAGCAGGTGGGCCTACAGTTATGCGTCACAGGTCGCTCCTGCGATTGCACATCTTTGGCACAAGTAGGAATGCGATACCTAGGTTTGGGAGGGGGTAATCTACATTATTAGCTAAAGTTTTTATTGAGTGGACATGCCGGTTTACTCATTTTTTAAAATGATTTGTAAATGCAGCTTGATGCTTTCGTTAACATTTTTGGGAAAAACTTTGTATTACCTTGTTTTTGGATCAGACTGCAGAACAGCAAAGTTGCACCCACTGGGATCTGTAGTAACACCAACAGCCCGATGGACAAATGACAGCTTGCGAAGGCAAATTCTTTCATACCCACTATGTGAATCACAATGACTGAAACTTGGTAACAAATTATCTAAAGAAAAATGAAGATAATGTCATTGTTTTTATTTATTGGCATGGGAGGTTTTCCTCCGATTTTCTTTACAAACATTAGTCTTCAAAATCACAAAATATTTCTTTTTAGCACTATATAAAGTAAAAAATATATGGTCCTATATATCAAGAGATGCAAATGAAAATTCCAATCTTAAAGACACAATAACCTGCATGCAATGGAGTAACGAGGTTTGACATGCGATTGCAGCCAGGAGGCGAAATTGTGCCTATTTAGCAAGGACATTGGACAGTGATAGCAGCTCTAGTTCATTGACCTGCATTATTTATGGAGTGCAAAAATCAAGTTGATAATGATATACATTGTGCAATGTAAAAATGCTATGAAATGTTAAGGTCTACATTATCTGAATTCAACACACAAATGAAGAGGCTCCTATTGGCTTTGTTTAATTATATGTCTATACAACAGAATAGACTATTCAGCAACTAAGTAGCTAAAGATTGCTGGAAAGCAATAGCATTATCTCTCCCATTCCTTACACTAAGGTCCTTACAGATTTGCGATCTTGGGGCAGAGCTGTGACACACACATTAGAACATATGTCTGCTTCATATGACTATTGCTCAATGGATGCCCATACACTTACCGATATCCAGCAGAATGGAAGTTTGTAATTGATTATGTGTTGTGGGACAACCCTGCAATCGCATATGTGTACGAAGCTTAAGATTCCGCCCAACAGAGAAAATACAAACCAATTTAGGCATGTGGGTTTTCACTGCAGATATGAGAGGCAACGCTGCGAGTAAGGAATGATACAATTCATTCAGATTTTTTGATATTAAAGACGACATCAATGAAAATGTCCCACCAGCCAAATTGTAATGACCAATTGTAAAATGCATGTTTGGATTTAGCAATTACTAAGAGATTACTGAGTACTGTAGGATAAGGGGATACCTTTTTATTCTGGACTAACAGTTCATTTTTACAGACAAGCTTTCGAGAGATACACTTCTCTCTTCCTCAGGTCAAGGAAGAGACAGTACTCATTGCTTAGTATATGCTACTTGACTAATACGGCTACAACCATTTTATCTGGATTTACCGTATATACTCGAGTATAAACCGAGTTTTTCAGGCTGTAAAATCAGCCTGATTTTACAGCCTGATTTTATACTCGTGTCACTACTTACTTTACCACTCTGGCAGCCGCACAATCATTCCCTGTACTGGCGCGCCGGCCGATATCACTGCCCGGCGCCAATTAGTGACGTCAGCCGGCGCGCCAGTACAGGGAATGAGCGCGCGGCTGCCGGAATGCTGATTTTCAATGCTGGCACACAGGCACAAGTCCTAACAGGAAGCCCCAAGTTACTGGATGGAGGAGAGCCCACAGGTACAAACTGAACTGGGTGGGAGGGTGAGGGTGGCATTCAAGATGTTTGGAAACTACAACTCCCAGCATGCTTTATTAGCTGGGAGTTGTAGTTTCCAAACATCTTGAATGGCAAGTTTCTACCCTCGGTTTATACTCAAATCAACTTTTATTAGATTTTTTAGGTGAAATTGGGTACCTCGGTTTATACTCGAGTAAATACGGTAGCAAGGCTTTCATTTTGATGGTACATTAAGTAACGTATATAAACCCTGTCTCAGGCAGCTGCAGGGTTAATGTTTATACAGATCTCTATGCTGCTGTCAGTCACAGGGCAGACTGGATACATTTTTGAAACATACAAATGCTGCTTCTCACTCACCAACAATCTGTGTAACAAATCTATGGACACCAGGAGAGGTAGAATAGCAGTACACATGAACAGACAGAAAGGGGGGATTCCAGGCACCAGAACAACCCCCCTCCCCCCCCCCCCCCCAAAACAAGCCCGATGAGGTAGAGAGTTGGACTGGATGGACGTATGTCTTTATTCAACCTCAAAAAAAAAAAAAAAATACAGTATTTTTGTTTTCAGGTACAAAAACGTACAATTTTCTCCAGACTTCTTTCTTGTTTCAAGGACCCACTTTCCGGTAAAGCCTTCCCCTTCCTGTGTCACAAACATGATTTCATTCTTATTTAAAGCAATATCCGACATAAATACTTGGCGACCATAAACCCAGTGACACTGCTTCATTGAACTGCTGGGTGACTTCCAGCAAAAGACCTAAAGAGAAATGAGAGATTAAGTACTAGTGAGCAGTTTAAAGATACGTAATGGTACATTTAACTGCTGTATTAAATCAGGATTTGAACTACATAAAAGACAAAAAAATTTAGAATATAAAATTCCATAAGTGCAGTAAAAGCTAAAATAGATTCTTCAAGTTTGCATATGAGGGATATATGAAGTGAATTAGTAATTTCATTTTCAACTATCACTCATTTATGATTAGTGTTGCGTGTTGGGGGGGGGGGGCGGGGGGAGTACTCATATTCCCCATTACAAAACTAAAATTTACATTTTGGACTTGTGCTGCTTATACTATATTATAAATGGCTCTGTGTTAAGTGAATACCTGTTGGAAAGGGATCTTGGAGTTTTGGTGGATAAACTTAAAGGAAGCAAGCTGTGCCCGGCGGCAACAGCCAGAGCCAGCATGGTATTGTCTTGTATAAAGAGAGTTATGGATTCAAGGGCGGAAAATGTTATTCCCCCTCTTTACAAAGCATTGATAATGCCTCATGTGGAATATGCAGTGCAATTTTGAAATCCTGTGTACAAAAAGGACATCTTGAAAATGGAAAGGGTTCAGAGAAGGGCAACTAAATTAATAAGGGGATTGGGGAGCTGGAATATGAAGACAGATTGGATGATACAATTATGTAGGTTAGAGAAAAGGCTCTTGCGTGGGGATATGATTACTGTGTATAAATACATTACAATAAACTATCTGGTATATTGTTCACCAATAGAACATGTCGGAGGACATGCGGACATCCCTTAAGACTAAGTTCAAAAAGGGTTTTACACTGTGAGAATGGTAAACTGTTGTGATGGCAGGTTCATTGGATATAGTTTCAAAAGAAAGCTAGATGAGTTTTTGAAATTAAGGAATGTAGCAGGTTACTAGTATTGATACATAAAGTAGAGTTGATTCAGGGATTTTTCCGATTGCCACGGAGTCATGAAGGATTTTTTTTCACCTTGGGACATCAAACATGGCTTAACTAAAAGCAGAAATACAAGCTAGACAAACTAAACAATTTGAGGATATCTGAACTTACCAAAAGTGTGTGGTGCATGAAAATGTACAAGTCATGTGGGTATTTATGTTCTATAGAGAGATGTCTGTGGCAATCTACTAACTCCTATTTATATACCATGAAGAGCCATCTCTTATATTTCTGTGAGCTATGGTCCCCGAGATATTTACAGAAAATGCTGTCTTGAGTTAAAGGAAACCAAACTAATGTTTTTTTAATGCTAATGGAAAGCTTCTCACCACAGAACAACTATACGTTGCAAGATTCTTCTCTAGTAAGTTGCATTTAGAACATGATATACATAATAGATTCTGTAACTAAGAAGGCTTCCATGTGGTTGTCAGTAAAACTCACAGCCCATGTAGTCTTCAGAGAGCCACGCCCCTGACCCCAGTATTCACTGTCTCTGTGCACAGAGTATTTTCTATACCAATATGGAAGTCCGGTGGCGTCGCTATGTTAAAACATTCAGGGCACGTGGCAAACTGCACCGAATGTTTTAACTGCTGGTACCTTGCAGAAGTGCCCCGAACCTTACGAACTTCCTGAATCCCCAGCTGTGCGATAATGTAACAGCACGTCCCCACATTGACGTCACACGCATACCAGAAACGTGACGTTGCACCGCATAAAAGGCAACCCCTGCACTTCCTAATACTTTGATTAGTTGGATACACTTTTTCCTCCTCCAGCTCCACCCCATTGATATAAAAGCCCCATACCCTTTCCCACCAACAGGAATAGTTACTGGGCTGGGCTTGATTGCGCTACAACACTGAAACAGCTTAGTAAGTAAGCTGATATTTATTATTTGCCATGTTCTTCTTATTGGAGTTTATTTGTCCACTAAATGCTGCCACACTGCCTAACCTGTTATAGTGAATGGATTGAGCTGCAGACGTGCACGCTGGGGTAATAGCCATGTGCAGTTCAATCCAATCACTAACAGGGCAGGCAGTGTGGTAGTATTTGGTAATGTGCACCCATTAGGGCACCGAATGGGAGGGGATAGCACTGCACATCTGGTAGGTAATAGCCTAATAAGGGTATTAGGCTATTATCTACCCCATGTGCAGTGCAATCCACAATGTGCACAATGCACATTACTAAATACTGCCACACTGTCTTCCATGTAAGGAACCCGTGAAGGCTTTACCGTGTTATCAATGAATTTCTACACATTTTTCCCTATTAACTATAATAGTAAAAATCCTCACACATGAACATTCTGAGGTTTCAGGGTCATGCGATAAAAACAGTTATTTTTATGGTCATAAACACAAACACTGATACCCCCACACAGACACCGGTACACCCACCTACTGACTTACCGTTCTATTCCTGTGGCAGTTATACTTAAAGGATAACTTAGTCAAAAATCTAATTGACTAATAATCAAAAAAGTTTGTTTTTTTACCCCCCAACCTGAAACAGATACACACACCTATTGGCCTACCCATTCCCTTTCTAGTTCTAAACTATAATTCTTCCCAAACATTCCTGTACTATTTTGTATGTGAACAAGTTCCCTGTTACTATCAGTCTTTTAATCTGGCATAGTGATAGGAAGCAAGAACAAATGGCATGTGTAAACTGCATGATGGGTATCTCCCACTGCTGGCTGATGGTAACATCTGAGCATGCTCAGCTTAACAGAGTAAAGAAGGAATGGGTTAAAAAAGGGAGGGGGGTGCCATGCAAATTAAGCATTATGGTCACCACCTGCATATTTTATGCTCATAGCTTGGTAAATAATGCATTTTATTTTAGAAAGTTAGCAGGATTGCTACCCAGCATGTTTAGTAACTTTTATTGATATATATGTGTATAGGCTGAATCAGGGGCGTAACTATGAGGCAAAATTTTTAATTCTCACTTTTTTTGTGTGTATGTATATACTATATAGATACTATGCAATTGTGATTTCAATAACTAGTTATATTATACAATAATTCATAAATAGTATCATAGTACCTTCCACATTTAGTTGACACTCACGCTCTCACTTTCCCTATTTTTTAATCTATAAATAGCTCTGAAGTATTTGATGGGTGTGGTTTAATTGGGGTGGGGAAATGGGTGTGGCCTTAAATTTCGACAAGCTACATGCGGCAAATGGAGTGCCCAATAGATGAGACCCTAGAGACGCCCCTTTGGAATTCCCAGATAAGGCTTTGAAAGCTGCTTATTACCCTGCAGTTTATTTTCCAACCAGCATGCATTGCTGCCAACCTGGAACCATACAAGACAGTCAGATGATTTTACTGCAGAGTAATTTTTTTGTTTGTTTTGTTGCTAGCAAAAGAAAAGGTATCTAAGAGGTAGGCCACAATAGTGCACTTTTAAGTGCAATCCAACAGTGCTTTTAAAAGTGCACACCAGTGTGGCCCAACTGATGGTTACACTATTGCACTGCCGTGAGCTCCCATGTGATCAGTTAATCTGAGCGCATGCAATCCGCATTTCTTGCGCGATCACAGCAACGCTGGAAACACGCATTAATGTGTGAGCTTACCCATTTCCGGAGCGCTCGTAATCACTGTAGTGTGACCTCGGCCTGAATGTACTTGCTATAGTATGATGGGGGGAAAAAATCCTTCCTGATTTGGAAATATCACTGGATAAACTCCAACTCTATGTATTAGCAGTGACACGCAACATTCTTTATTTTAAAGGGTATGTCCATCCCCAAACTAAAATTTGCCCCACTGCTGACCCACTGTGTAGTGTTAAAAAAGTCCTTACCTTTCTCCTCGGCTTCTTATGGTTGTCCTGCACGGCATGATGAAAGTCAAGGCTGTCAGTAATACACGCTGGCTGGAAAATAAACTCTCAGCCTATCAAAGATGCTGCGCCGGTCCAGCCCCTTCTGCTCTTCCATTCCTGGAAGTAGCAAAGACAGTGGCTGAGGGAATGAAGGTGGGCAAGTACATTTGTGTACAGATTTTTAAAGTTACAACTTTAGCATTGAAGGTTGAAGGGGTGATTACATTATATGAAATTTGGGGGTTTAAATACCCTTTAAGAAACTATCCAATGAACCCGCCTTCAAAACATCTAATGTTTCATAGTCTTGCAGTTGAAAACCCCCTTCCGTAGTTGAAGACTAAACTTTTCTTCCAGTCTTGAGGGATGTCCAAATGTCCTCTCACATGTTCTGTAATGAAACAATGCCACGGATAGTTTATTGTATGGTCCATTTATACACAGTGATCATATCCCCATGCAAGCGCCTTTTCTCTAGTATGTATATTTGTAACTTATCCGATTTGTCTTCATATTCAAGCTCCTCCAGTCACCTCATTGATTTGTGGACCTTCTCTGAATCTTTTCCATTTTCAAGATGTCCATTTTGAACACGGGATTCCAAAACTGCACTGCATATTTCAAATGAGGCCTTACCAGTGCTCAGTATAATAATATTTTTCTCCCTCGATTCCATACCCCTTTTTATATAAGACAATAGCCTTCTGGCTCTAGTTGTTGCCGCCTGGCACTGCTTGGTACATTTATTGTTATCCACCAAAGTTTTAAGATCCTTTTCCCAACAGAAATTTGCTTTACACAGAGCCATTATAATATAAGTATATAGTATAAGCAGCTCAAGGATTTTTAAGCTCAAAATGCACCGTCTTATATTTCTCAACATTGAACCTCATTTGCCAATAAGTAGCCCACTGTGACAAACTATCTAGATTCGCCTGCAACAATTGCACATCATCTGTAGATTTTAATGGTTGACAAAGTTTTGAGTAGTCCGCGAACACACAGACTTTGCTGACAATACCTACTTCCAAATCATTAATTAACATATTAATAGCTAATAACCAGCTAGATAGAAGTGGCCACAACACAGAACCCTGTGGCACACCACTTTAGTCCATAATTGCGAAGCACCAAGAATACCTGTATTCTTTGTGAAAGCAAACTTAAAATACCTATATATTCGAGTATAAGCCTATAAATATATATAAAATTATATTATTATATAAATATAAGAGTATATTTACCTAAAAAAAACAAGTATAACAGATTGACTTGATTATAAGCCAAGGGTAGATATTATACCTTACTACCCCCATGACTACATACGGAATAGCTTTATTGGGGGGGGGGGGGGGGTATCACTTAAGATTTTTGTATGTGCATTTCAGTGGAACCATCAAAACACTCCCATAGTGCAAGACTATTCATTCCTTGCTGCCTATTGGTGCTCTAAGGCTCCTCTTGTCAGCCAGTGATTAACAGTACAGCAGCAGCAGCCGCTACAGAGAGGGAGGGAGTGGCTGGTGTGGCACAGTGGCTCTCATCATCTTCTGGTTACTTTTTTCTTGTGTGCCCCGAAAGGTCTTTAGTTTAAGTTATCATGTAAAGCTCAGTTGAATGGTATTTTTGTCCTTTTAAGATAAAGTAACTCATTCAGGGGTAATTTACAGTAACTTGATAAATGTAATGTATGATGTATACTCATTATTATGTAATGAGATGTAATGATTTTCTGCTATGCTGTTATGTATAATCCAATAATGTGAAGATGCGTATGTTCTGAACCATGCTAGCAACGTTGAAATGTCCTATGTGACCAAATATATACCATGCCCAGAATGGTGAACGACCCTCGACTGAACGCATACACACGGAAGATTCTCGCCCGAAACTACCATTCGTCACGTGTAGCACTCGGCCGCCGGTGACGTTGCTCGCTCGCAAATTGAGCGTGTGTACGAACCTTAAGACATATGCTCTCACCTTGCATGAATAAGCTGTTTATTGTGTAAGTTATCTTTCAATAAACTTCTATTTTATTAAAGCACAACTTTAGAAGTGTACGTGTAGATTATTTGGGGAAATGGGCTCAGTCACCAATTTATTTTTTTTTGCAGCTCGCATGCACTCTAATAAATGAATATTTGAACAATTGCAGCCCAAACACACGGTTATGTGCTTAAAACTTGCCGCATTGCGATTTTTACTTGCGTTGTAGTGTGGCACCACCTAAATAACATTTCAAATATATGTACACAAGAAGAAAAGGATAGGGTACACAACTCTATTAATAGTATAAAAATCTTTTATTAACTAGGGACAAAATTTAAAAACATTTAAAACAAAGAGCAGGTCTGCCTTACATGTAAGAACCTTATGAAAAAAGTGCACAAAGTAAGTATACACATTATACAGTACATGCTTCAATTACATAGATTATATTATTGCTACCAGTCCATGGGTATAGCCAATTGTCAAGGACAGTCCACTTGGGTGATTCCTTTAAACATGCTATGGACTGTCCTTGACAATTGACTATACCCATGGACTGGTAGCTATAATATACTTTGTTATGTGATTGAAGGCGGTGCCTCACGAACACGATACTCCTCTCTTGTGTGGGATCCTATTATATACACATGGCACTGTGAGTGGATTTTTATATGATTGAATAAAGACTTTTTTACTGTTGCAACACTGTCTGCGAGTACGTTGTAGCTCACCCTTCCTTTCATAGTTGGGATTTTGGACTGTTCATACGGCCTGTGGCTGAGGGCTGTTTGGGTTTGGTGCTCCGTGCTTTGCAGCGTAAGGGTGAATTGTGGTGCTCCCATTCATTTCATTTTGAGTATACAGAAGTTGCAACCAATTACACACTGCATTCTTGGCAGCAAAAATGTATCTAAAAAGGATATGTGTTTGATACCTGAATAAGGATTCAAAGAGGTGAACCAATATGCTATCTATAATACAGAACATCAAATGGGAGGGGGAAAAAGGAAATTATAAAAAAAACAAAAAAATGCCTACCCTCCCAGCTTGATCCAAAGCAATGATACATGCTGACTGGCCTCCATTTTCCTTAAGACGTTCAGGATCAGCCTTATAATCCAGAACCCCCCCGGAACAAGAACTTTCTTTAGGTTTAGCTGTCTGCAATACAAAAGGTTAAAGTCTCTAGATATGGTGAATTGTTTTCTTCAGAAATTATGCTTAGAATAGAACTGAAAATACTTACTTTGATGCCAGCTTTTTGCACTGATACTCTGACAAAAGGTAAATGTCTCCCCTTTCACTGACACAAACTGTAGCTCCATCACTCGCAGACACAAGAGATATGTTTATATCTTTATGATGAAGGGCAGAAACTTGACGAGGACAACTTACATATTTTTCCCCATTAGGATCTAGTAAATATCCTAAAACATAAATACAGTAGCCTCTTTCATTTTGTGTAGTATGAACTAAAGCAATGTAAAATGAAAAGTATATAGTTTAAGTTGTTTTAGAATTTCCTGCAGTTTTTATGCAGTTACCTAATTGTCCACCATTCAGTCCCATTGTGTATACAGCATCTTTAGTCCACATAACAGTGTGAAATTTTCCAGCAGCCACACCTAATACAATCTTTCCTTTCATAGTCTTGGCCTGCACCTGCAATATGAAAAAAAAAAAAAAATTCATTAAAAAGAGAATACTATTAATCAAGTCTTTTTTTTTTTTACTAGATAATTGACTTTAGGTTAGGGTGACTGTTCTTCTTGTAGATTGTTAATGGTTTGCATGGAAGGGTGAAATTTTACAGACTTTTGTCAAACCATAATAACTATGTAACTATACTTAAATGGCAGCCGTTGTCTCAAAACAAGTTAGGGTTTAAAAAAAAAAACTCTATCATACCTTTAAAACAAACCCTGGATCATATCTCTAGTTAAAACTTGTTAGAAGTTATATTGCTGGAAAATTTTAGCAATAAAACTTCCCAAACACTTCTTGCTTTTACCATATTGTCACCACTGGACCAATCTCTGACTGCATTAATAGACACCCCTTCTCAAACATTAATTTTCTTTTTTTAAGTCTGAGCAAGTACTTCCTGTCTTTCCCAGAAGTCTTAAGTGAGAATGCTCAGACCCTGGGTACAGCAGAAGAGCAAAGTGTCAGGTAATGTCACTCAGGCTACTAAAAGCATTATATTTGAACATTATCCACGTTATAATTTCTCACAGGCTACTGTCAGAGAGGTTATCTAGGGACACTAAACTGAAAAAAAATTACTTGCCTTTATCCTTTTCTATATTTTTAATGATCCCATGAACTTGATCCTTTTTGCTCTCAGTGCTCCGTCACTAGATCTCCTCATGTCCTGTGCAGCTCACTCCTAGTTAGTATACAGGTCTCCTCTCTATGTATCCACCCCCTCCCAAAACTGAGGCACAGATAGAGTGTAGAGCATGTACAGTGGAGGTGATCTGTGCCTCACTACAGCCAATAGAATTCACCCAGTGATTTTGTGTTATAGTGAAAGTAAAGCTGCTTTGCTATGGGAAGGTAAGCAGCACTGGGAGCTGTAATCACTGCCTTTTCTTTTAGCTGTAGGAGTTTGAAGGTGTTGTGGGGGGGGCTTTGTAATTGATTTCTTTAGCTACAGGGCTACATTGGGACTTAACAGACAGCAGCTAACTGCAGGATTGGGTTTATCTGCACAGAAAGAGCACAGATAAACAAATCATGCTTATTCCCTTTCCTGATCTTAATGCTGAATCAATTAGCCATGCAGTGACAAAGAAATAAGCTTTACTTGTATAGAATGGAGAGTTTCTAGATGTAGTGTGCCAGGGGGGGGGCTGGGTGATTGACAGTTCTTTACTGACTAGCTGTTCCCTCCCTCTTTGGAAAGTAAAACTCCCAGAGCTAAAAAAAAAAAACAAGGGATAGGAAGGCCAGAGAAGGTAAAAAAGGCAGATTTAAGATTGTTGGTAATTAATCCTAATTACTGTGTGATTAGTTAAAAAAATGATTTGCCTCAATTTCTAAGTCATTTAAAGGGCATGTCCACCCCCAATATAATCCCCCCAACTACTGTCCCCCACCATGTAGTGTAGTTTAATCCTTACCTCCATCCCAACTCCATCTGGTTCTCCTGTAGTCCCCCCCCCCAAAGTTCCAAAAAACTCGCCACCAGGCTAGCGGTCCATATAGGACACTGCCTGCTACCTGCCTCCCGGAGATTCCTGCCATGCGTGCTGCACCCTTCTCCCCCCTCCTCCCCCCCTCCCTCCCGTTCTGCTATCCCTCCCCCTAGCATTAAACCCCTTCTGCTATCCCTTCCCCTATGTCCCCCAGCCCCAACCGCATACTTTTTATTTTTAAAAAGCCCCCAATGTTTTACTTACCTCTCCGCTTTCCTACGCGAAGTGAGCTGCCGGCAGCCGCGTCCGTGATTGGCTGCCGCTCAGCCAATCACAGACCGCTCCGGTCCCGCCCTCTGCTTGCATTTCCTCACAAGCAAGGGCCGGAGCGCGGCGCAGGAAAGAAGGGAAGGTAAGTAGAGTTTGGGGGGCTTTCTAAAAAAAATTTATGCGGTTGGGGCTGGGAGCCCAGGGGGGATCACATATTAAATTTTTTATTTTAGGGTGGACATAGCCTTTAAAGGAAAGACAGCAGAATTTTTTCTAACCCTACCTTTAAGTATACACAATACTGAACAGTTATTCGGGTAGAAATAATTACTGTATTTCGTAGCATTTTGCAGATCAAGGATCAAATTAATGAGAGAAGTATATTTTTAATAAATACATACATATTCAACACAGGGTTCTTCAATAGTTATAGAGAAATACCTAAAATTAAGCTTGCTAGGTCTGAACATATTCCCATTGCCCATGTCCAGACTCAGGATGATGCAGACTGGACCTAGCAATCTTCACTTTAGATAAGGATTTCCATTTACATGAAAGAGCAGTACAAAATAATTGCTGAAAAAAAAAGAACGATTTATACTTAAACAAAAATTTAAAAACTGTACCCAGGGTGAGGGCCTAAAACTCTAGGGTGTGCAGCTGGCATTTTAAATATTAACTTTCCATCTGCTCTGGTCACTACACTCTATTTTGGGTTGAAAGGGAGTCCACAACCAATGGGAGAACATGCTCTACAAGAAAAGTACAAGAAAAGGCATTTAAAGAATTGCCGGCTGCAGGGAGAAGACAGGACCTGAGTGGAGCATGGAGGGCACTTAGTGTACCCCTCTCTCTGGGTACAGATAAAAAGATGGGGATTGATCTTCTTTAGTTCCCCTTTAAAAAGAGAATTTAAAAAGAGAAGTAAAATGCTTTTCTCTGAAGCCGAAGGGGGACCCAGGCAAAATGGTGTTAAGTTCCTACCCTAAGGAACGGACACTTTAAATTCTTAAGAAATTAGGCTCTGGTCCCACCCCCTGGGTAAAAGTATCTGGGTGCTGGAAGCCTCCTCCAGTTTGTCCCAAAGAGGGAGCGAAGGAGTAACAGTTAACAATAATAACAAACAAGCCAAACTACAGAACAAAACCGGCCACCTAAGCAACAGTTACTTGGAGGGAGTGCCTGGGTCCTTCAGCTTCAGAGAAAAGCATTTTAAGTAAAAAAAAATATTTTCTCTTTCAGCCTCAGGGGGACCTAAGCACAATGGGGGATGTCCTTAGGTCCTAATAGTATTATTATATCTGATCCACAAAGGTTCCTTTGGGAGCAGCCCATGAAGCTCCAATGGACCTGGTTGCACCCTGCCTAGGAGGAGAAGTCCCAGCAAGATGGTAACAGCGCATGTTGCCCTATCTTATCCAATCTTGCCAGAGTCTAGGGCGAGGCTCTGGACCCGCGATGCGATCCTGCCAGGAGAACAAAGAGCTTGAGAAAATCTGAAATCCTTAGTTCTGGCGACGTAAACACAAAGAGCCCTAACCACATTCAAACAGGGAAGCCGTCATTCCTTGAGAGAGGACAGACAAGGATAAAAGGAAGGGACAATGATGTCCTTGTTAAGGTGGAAGAAAAATACCACCTTTGGTAAGAACCCAGGACTCGGTTGTGCACAAAAACGTAAGCAGGCCGGGTCTACTGAAAGAGCTTCCAGCTCGGAATTCTGTGTATCGAGGAGATCGGAATTGACTCTAGGGGCTCGAAGCTAAGGGCCCTGAGAACCAATGTTAGGTCCCAGGGTTGAATAGGTGTCCTTCTGGGACTGCGAATATGAGCCACCCGTTGCAGAAAGGTGCGAACATTCCTTTTCTGAGCTAGCCTACGATGGAACAAAACTTGACTCTTTAGGATACTTAAGGAGAGACCTTTGTCTACCCGATTGCAGGAAATGGAGAAGTCTAGAGAGCACAAACAAACTCCTTGGGAGGCCGCATTCCCTACACCAAGATGCATAGCATTACCAGGCCCTAATTTAAATCCATGATGAAGAGGGCTTTCTGGACGCAAGCATGGTTGGAATTACTGCGGATGGGAAACCCCCATGATCTTAGGATCTTGGATTTCCACGCCGTCAGGTGGAGGGGTTGGTAGTCTTGATGTAGGAGAGGACCCTGCTACAGAAGGTCGGGTCACTCTGGAATTTGTAGGCTGTCTGATTTCATGGCTAGAGGTCTGAGAACCACACTCTGTGGGGCCAAAGGGGAGCGACTAATATGGTGGGAATAATGATGATTGGTGGAAAGACCAGGGTGAACCTCCTGTGAAGTACAAGGGCATCCTTCCTGCATGCCAGAAGATACAGGCCGAGAAAATCGACCTGTATGTTCTGGATCCCTGGGATATAGACCGCTGAGAGGGTTTGACTATGAGCCTCTGCCCAGACAAGGATCTTCTGAGTTTCAGCCAAGGCAGTGTCGCTGCGCGTTACCCCTTGGTGGTTTAGGTATGCCACCGGGGTGGCATTGTCCAATTGTATCCTGACGCACTTCCCTGTCAGGAAGGTGCTCCAAAAATTCTGGGAGTTCCAGAATGTTGATGGGCAGAGCACTCTCCAGTTGGGATCACTGTCCCTGAGTTTGGACCACCTCCGATAGAGCTCCCCAGCCAAGTAGACTGGTGTTGTGACTACCGACCAATTTGGGAGGCACAGCCCTTTGCCCTTCAGCAGATGTTGTGGTCTTGTCCACCAGTGCAAGAACTGTTTGATGTGGAGAGGGATGGGCAGAGTCTGGTCCAGAGAGAGGGAGGACTTGTCCCAATGTTTTAGGAATTGTCTCCTGCGAGGTTTAGGTGAGCACCAATTTATCATAAGTTCTTGTGGCTTGTCTGATGGTGACCTATTCCCTGGACATGACGTGGCATGCCATTGTCCAAACTGGATTCTTGTTGTCTGGTATGAAAATCTTGTGTTTCTCCGTGTCGAAAGACATGTCAGGAAGGACATCCTCTGAGATGGGAGATTTTGGTAGATTGAGAATCAACCCGAACAGGATAGGATCTTGATGCACCTGTCTATCTGGGATTGTGCCAGAGCCTAGGATGGTGCCTTGACCAGGATGTCTTCCAGGTATTGGAGAAGATGATGTTCTGAGACGGATGAATGCTGCTTGGCAATCCATGATCTTGGTGCACCCAGAGTCCGTCGCTAGCCCGAATGGAAGGGCCGTGAGTTGGAAATGGGCTTGACCCACCATGAATCTGAGAAATTTTAGTGGACTGGCCAGATGGGAGTGTGGAGGTATGCACCATTGATATCCATGGATGCTAGGAAGTCTCCTTTTTCTGAATTAGGTGACTGCGCTTAAGGGCATGTCCACCCCCAAAATTTTATCCCCCTAACTACTGGCCCCACCATGTAGTTGTAGTTTAATCCTTACCTCACATCCCACTCCATAGGGTTCTCCTGTAGTCCCCCCCCAAAGTGCCAAAAACTGCCCACCAGGAGGCTAGCAGGGCTCTGCCTCCTACCTGCCTCAGGTAGATTTTTGCCATGCGTACTGCAGCCCTTCTCCCCCCTCCTCCCTCCCTCTCTTTCTACTATCCCCTCCACCTTTAATATGTTGTTCCCCTGTCTCCCAGCCCCCACCGCATATTTATTTTCAGAAAGCTCCCCAAACTCTTACTTACCTCCTCCCTTTCCTCCGCTGCACTGAATGACCGGCAGCGCTGCCGGTCCCGCCCCTCTGCTTGCATTCTCGCAAGCAAGGGCCGGCAGCGCGGCGAAGAAAGAGGAGAGGTAGTAAGAGTTTGTGGGGCTTTCGAAAATAAAAATTACGCGGTTGGGGCTGGGAGACATGGGGGAACAGCATATTAAAAGTTAATTTAAGGGTGGACATACCCTTAGACTCCATCTTGGAGCCGTATTTGTGGACATAGAATTTAGTGTTTTTAATTCCAGACCGGTCTAAACAGACCCTCTTTCTTGGGTCATAGAAAAAGGTTTGAATAGAAACCGTGGTATCTCTGAAAAGGAGAGACTGGAGAATCACTTCCGCTGCTAGAAGGGAAAAGATCGCCTGATCTAGCGCTTTTCTTTTTACTGGACACCTTGGAAGCCTAAGTGGTCTGCTGGTAAATTCTATTGTGTACCCGTGTTCCAACGCGTGTAACTTCCAGGAGTCTGTTGTTGGGTGTCTGCAATGAGCATGGAAAAAGCGCAGACGTCCTCGACCTGGGTTGTGATATATCAGGATTGCTTTAATCTTGCCCCCGAACCTCTTAAGGTTCCTCTACCAGAGGACCATGAGCCCCTCGGTCTTGAGGGCTGCCGAGGTGCGGATTCAAGGAGGAATCCTGACTGGTCGGGGTGCCTAAAAAGGGCAAAATGACTGAGACCTATGCAAAGTAGGGGGATCTCCTTACCATGTTCGTGGCAGCATGGTCTCTTACACACCGTGGCCTGGAAATAATTTTGTCCATTTCTGGTCCGAACAGGAGGCGTCCTGAAAAGGGAAACTATTGAGGGCTTTTTTTGCATCAGTGGCCCGAGCTTTAATCATAGAACCCTTCTAGGCCAGGGACTGTTTCTGATGCGGGCTATTGGCGGACTGCTTCTAGTGTGTCATCGTTTATTTGATACTGCATCTGCCAGCTGCCTAATGTTGGGAAGCAAATACATTTTGCAGGGTCTTGCTGGCATTCAAGGATAATATCATTCAAGGTTAAATAATAATTGTGGCCTCTGAGGCTTTTGCCACCCATGCTGAGGTGAACACTGGTCTTAATGCTGTTCCCGCTGAAGTCGGATTTTAGCAAGACCTTCGGCGGTCCAAATCATCCCTAAAGGTTGCCGTCTCTGATATGGAATAGCAGTTGCCCGAGATAGTCTGGCCACTAAGGTTACTTGGAAGGACATGCCCAGCGTCCACATCTGATTTTGAAAATAATTTTGAAATTGTTGGCTGAGCTTAGCAGTTTGTCTGGAACTATCTTCTCTAGCTGGCCATTGTGATGGAAACAAATTATGTTTCTCTTACGTCTAGAAATAGAAGTGCAGTAGGTTCCTGCCTCTGTATCAGAACATATTTAGGACCCTTATGGTCGCCTTAATAAGGAATCAGTATATTGGTTGTGAAATTGTCAGCTACTGCTCTGGGTCTATCTCGTCTTTTTCTATGAGAACTCCTATGATAAATACGTTTCTGCCTAGAGTGAAGGTTGGGCTCTGGAACGGTGTTATCAGTTATTGCCATAGTACTGCGCCTGCTGGACATTTGGGCTTTGGCACTTTCGCTAATAACCTGCCAATCAGGTTTGTCTCCGGGGAGAGACGTGGGACTGCCTGAGTAAAGCTCTGTATTTGATCCTAAGATTTGGAGGTTTCGGGGATTTTGCCTCAGTCTCCTGCCTATATGGACCTTGCCAATGGGCCTTGTGCAGACCACATAGTGGATCAGGATGCTGTCTGCAGTCACCCTGATCCACTATGGCATTGGCATTGCATGCATTTAATTGTATGGATTATGGCCCTACTGCGTTTTTGCCTTTTGGGGTGGGCTTTTTCTGTAGCACACATATAGCTGCTGAGGGATAGGTAGGAGGAAAAAAAAAAGATAAAGATTTTTGCTTATGTGGAGGAGACTTAGCATTTTGATCCTTTTGGGCTGGAACAGTTTTTCTCTCTGCTGTAATTGTATCCAAGATGGCTTCGCCATGAGTTGCTGGAAGGTATAAGCTCCGCCCCTTACAGCCAGACAGTCTAGCAGTGCGAGTTAACAGGGGCACGATGGCATGTTACCCTGCAGGAGAGGGAGAGCTTCCAGACGCCTTGCTGGCAAACAGCCGCGGGTTAGGCACTCTGTCCGCGGTTTCTGAAGAAACATTAATTTCTGGAAATGTTGCTTGCTCAAAATAGCTACATTAAAGTGTTGAAAGTATTAAAGGACAACTATACAGTAAAATTCACTTTTTAGACATAAAAAGTATGTGGGGCAGGAGGTAGGATTGATTATTTCCACCTCCCAATATTGTTTCGTTGAGGAGCTATAGCTCATAATGTTTCCATCTGCCAAGTTATGGCCAGGGGCCTCCCTGTATAAAAGCCTGGCAGAACAGTTTTCTTTAATTTCTCAGAAATTATATTGGCAGGAATCCTATCTCCCTGCCCCAGGTTCCTTTCATTTTTTACATACACTGTAGTTTGCTTTAATTTTTTACCATTATTTTTGTATATAAACATGGTACTCTGGAGGGAATGTGCATTGACCATTATTTGAAAATGTGAAATATACTTAATCGTATTTAAAAATAAAATACACATACCTGTCTTGGAACATTTAATTAGAATTGGCGGAATAATTCCTAGCTGATGAAATGTGTTGAGTCCAAAAGTATAAACATGCCCTCTTCTGTCAATACAATTGTATGATCCTTTGCGGCTGCCACCTGACCACATGGATGAGCGCTAAGACCTTCCACCAATCTAGGAACCTAAAAATACACATATGTACTTAAAATATTTGTATTTTAATCTTGTAATTAGACTAAAGGAGATTAAACCTCCATTTGAATCATTAATTCAACATTTAGGTAAAGTGTTGTATAAAAGAAATGCTCAGACTAAAGTCTCAAAGTTACCTTAATGGGGAACTAAAGTCTCTGTCCCAAAGGCAGAGCACATTCAACAACAACAAGCTGTGTCTCACCATCCCTTTGCTGTGGCTGCTTGTTTGATTATAATTAGCCTGTGGTCTAGGGGTCAGCTTCTTAATCCACTTCTATAAATCGGAGTCACATTAGCTGTAGTGTTCAACAGATAAAACAGAAGTTGCAGCCTTGCTTCCTAGAAGCTGCCAGCCAGTAATATAACAGCATAGAGATCCTCCTTCACTTGGACACAGAACAGGTTTTTCAGGGTTTTTTTCCAAACACATTCAATGCTCCCTCATAACAATGATATAATCCTTTGGCTTTTTTTTTTATACATAAAAGAAAATAATCTTTAAGGGTATTTCTTAACTACCAGGATGTAGAAACAGATATTTAATATTTCAGTAAAAATAAAAAGTAGGTCTGAGAACTGAACCTGCAACTTCATGTACATGTTCTTGCTAAAAGCAAAGCTTTATACCCCTAAACCAACAGAATATTATGTGGCTCATCAGTACATGTACAAAATCTTATTTCATGCAATGTTCTAGCGAAGAATCTTACAATGTATAGATGTCCTGGGGAGAAATGGTTTCATATTAGGATTTTTAACATTAAGTTTAGTACTCCTTTAGTGAAATTCATTTTTTTACAGAGACAAGACCAACTGAAGGTTTGAAAACAATCAAAAAATTACAAGGATTGGGCCAACATGACCAGACACATGGTCTAAAGTTCGGTTCCCAACTAATGATTTTGCCTTCTTCATCTTACCCCTCCTCAACCCAAAAGTGAGGCTACACAAAGACAAGAAGTCCATGCAACCAGTCTCCCAAATTTGTGCGCAAAAAACAGCCACCCTGAAAAAAACAAAGAGCCTCAAGCAACTAGTGGAGCAAAAAAATGGAGGACTCATCTGCAAATATGGCAGAAGAGGGACTGCACTAACAGGTCAGCACTAACCATGCTTACAGAAGGGGTGAAATTGGATGTGGCCTACTTCACCAAGACCTGCAAAAACTCTGCCACAGTGTGGACGAGGCTGAAAACAGACATATCCCATATGGAGGATGTCATGCCGACAGCATCTTGAGAGGTGCGGACCTACTGTAACTACTTTCCTGTAAGTACTGAACTGAGGACCTGAGAATCAATCCTGGTGCCAAAACCTCTGATTTGTTGTATTCCCCTAGGGTTCAGAAGGAGGAAAACTGGCTTGTCTGCTCCTTTGGCAGAGAAACTCTCAGTACAGCTTCCACGGTGGAGAGGGCCCACCTCCATCTGGTAATAGCCCAGACCACTTATTGCCTGGCTCCTGAACTGCTGCAACGAGATACATATAGGACTGGCACGGTTCCATAAAGATCTTACCCCCCAAAATGCCATCATGACCTTTCCGGACTTCTCTCAACGACTGTGAAGGCTGGAATGGCGTACTCTATGGTTTACGCTGCAAAACTATTGGTTATTGAAGGAGACACACTCACTTCTTTGACACTCTGGCAGAAGCTGTAGTCTGGCTAGACATGCACAAGTCCCCAATCCGAAGAGACCCTCACACAACTAACTGCAATCACAGAAATATATAATATTAATCCCCTATAAAGACATACTAACTAATGGGGAAAAGCTGAGACAACATGTACTGGAACCCCACGAGACACTTTTAATACTATTATTTTTGCTCTGATGATGCCCCACAGTAAGAAATATTGCTTCCCAGCGCATATTAAAATTCTTTATCTGCATAGATGCTGTCCTAACACAGGACAGATCGAGTAGACCATAGCTAAAAAACTCTTTATTGAAACATATAGGAAGCAGTAGCCATTACATAAAAACAACCACCAGCCTGACACATTTCGGCTTAAAGGCATGTCCACCCCAAAACAAACTTAACCCCTACTGGCCCCAATGTGTACTTTAAAAAATCTTTCCTTACATCTCTGTTTCAATGGTCTCCCTGATACGCATTTTTTTCAAAGTTCAGGAAAGTGAGGAGCAGAAGCGGTCAGTGATTCATCCAGTGCCTGTTTCTTCCCGAACCTCAACAAATCTGAGCATGTGCAGGGGAGCCCACCCCCCCAGTTACAGTAATACCGTTGCCATTTTAACTGTGTTTAATCTGAACTTTTGAAATTATTTTTCTCTACTGATTTTAATGGGTTTGTTTTCGAACTATAGAACTTTTACAAAGTTTGGCCATCTCTATTTATATATGCACAGTGTCTTGAGAGTGGTCTTTATATATAGCATATATTTATATATATAGTCCTTAACTAATAATCACCAATAAAGAGATGCAATAAAAAAAACACTACAAGTGCAGCAACACACAGGAGGTACCCATGTAAAATATATCAGTATGGAAGAACATTATATATATGCAAATAGGCCTATTATGCAAAAACACATACAGGGAGATTTGCACCATTTTTAACGATAGAACATTATTGAATAACCCAGATAGTGTGCAAAATTGAATAAAAATGAGCAATCAGCTAAACCAAAGCATAACTGAACAAAAAAAATATACATAAACAGAAAAAATATTGAACCTGTGGTCTATTAGACGTGATGAACAATGTGTATGAGCACCCATTTCATGAAACGAATATTCGGTCAGGGGTAATTCACGATTCGCCTGTCGGATCAGGCAATGTGCCCAAACAATGTTCTTTTCGGCGACAAGTGCCATCCACGCCACGATTGTGGACAATGGGCCTTTAGCCCAAATGTTGATGTTGCTTTGTCAGCAGAAATGTTTTCAGGGCTGACAGGATACAGATTCCTTTTTGCACCATTCCTGATTATGCTTGGGTCTCCCAAGATGATTGCTCGATATATGCATTTTTCCTTATGTGATAGCTTATTTGCATTTTACATGTTTACTATACAAGTATACCTCCTGTGTTTGTTGGGTCTTTATTTTCTCTAGTGCCTTGTATATCAACTGTATAGGTCACTCATGACCTTAAAAAATTGGAAAAGAAAGAACTCTTAAATGCCAGTTCGACCCTTAATAAAAAATATATATAAGCAAATCACCCCCCAAACTACATTAGTTAAAAGCTGACAGACATCTGTCAGACTAATTTGTTATGCCGCAAAATGATACTCTCCCCCTTCCTGAAAGTTTCCTCCTCCTCTTCAAAGCTCTCCAAATTTTTAATAAGCTTTTACATGCTTGGAGAAGGCACCTGGGGGAATAGCATTTAGTCACTGGCTGTGATGTCATCTGTTACATCCATGACTGATATCTGCTAACTTGAAGAACCAGGAAGCAGAATGAGAAGTAATAAAACACCAGCATTTGATTTACATCTCTCAGCTTTCTAAAGACTGTAGTTTTGGGTTTGGAGGTGATTTACGTATCTCCGGTTTTCATTTGAGGGGTGAACATAACTTTAAAACTTAGTAGTGTGACTTGCTAAACATTTGTACTGGCCCTTTATTTACAGATTTTACTAATAAATGCATTGCCGTAAATGTTCTGTCTATAAGGACATTATAATGCTATACAGGTGCAAATGTTTGCATGTTCCTGGTGTAATAAAAGTACAAAAGTTTACCAATGCTGTATTTGCATCAATAACACATTTTTTTTACTGGTACACTAAGTTAGATAACATCTGATGTTAAAGGAATACCTCTAAAAACCAGATTGCTCATCTGGCAAGAAAAAGACTTAAGCTAGGTACACACAGTACAGATTTCTGAAAGATGACAGACAGGATCTGCAAGATCCGACGGTATCGGGGCTTTATCGTTACTGTGTTACCCAGCTATAGGGGTATGATTCCAGCCAGTTATGTTTAAAACACCATAGTTAATTCTAGAATGCATGCCCGTATAATATTCCTGTTAAAAAGTGCGAAATTAGCTTAATAAGTGTGTGACTGCTTGTACAATGGCACAGCTAAGCTTTATTACACCTATATAGAAAAAAAAAGCAATTTAACTATAATTTGCTTTTTAAATATTACAGAAGGAAGAATAATGGATGCCCCTTCCCCCTTTAGAAAGCCTGGTCAACAGCATACCATGAACTACCAAGCATGTTAGCTCATCTCCATGACCCAGCCGACCTCCTTGTCCATGCCCACACGTGTACACCTGTCCTTTCTGAGAAAGGAAGACAGAGTGAAATTTGCACAGTACTACCTAAAGAGAGGAGATTTAAAGAAATAAATTACCACCACAAAGAAATAGCAACTAAATGTAATTATATATTTTAGGTTTTATTTTCACTTTTATTAGTTCTACCTGAGTGCTTGGATTTGTCCAGTGCCAATATAAAAGTTTGTAAAGCATGCTTACAAATTTGGACAGAACTTTACAAATGTAAAATGATGTAAAAACTAGAAACTGCTACTAGCTGGAAAGTACAGCAAGACAGTCATTCACACAGCTTCAAATAGCATAAAGTCTATAGTACTATATACTATAGTACCCAATAGGCCAATACAAACATATTAAGAAAATATGCTTGGGCAGCGGTACACAAACTATGAACATGAATAAAGATACCCAATACCCAACAATTAAGTGGGGAGTGAGCGGAGTAGTCCTCTCTCTCTATATTTCCACTTGATCAAAAGTATTTCCTCTAAATGTACTTAAATATCAAAAGTAACAGATTATAATGGCTCTAATATTCCAATGTAATTTTTTTATCAGGACATCTGCCCAAGATCTGGTGACTGCAATCTAGTCGATAAGGCTGGGTACACACCACCAATATTTTTGGCCAACCGACTGATTCACAGCACTTTCGAACGAACGGGCATGTTGGAAATTCGGATCGATCGTGCGGTTCCCTATGGGACCGCACGATCAATTGCAAATTCGGCCGCAGCCGAATTTGCTGCGACCGACGGACATTTGTGTCCTCCATGTGTACCCAGCCTTAAAGGTTTGA
Source organism: Hymenochirus boettgeri (assembly GCA_019447015.1). NCBI lineage: Eukaryota > Metazoa > Chordata > Amphibia > Anura > Pipidae > Hymenochirus > Hymenochirus boettgeri. Next base: position 162,251,207 of record CM033473.1, on the reverse strand, counting down.
TATCTGCAAACTGTCTATGAACAGAAGAGGGATTTGAGAGATTTGATTGAATCAATTAAACAATTGACTGATTATGGCTTGCTAAGATTGTGCTGTACCTTGATTGTGTTTTTGCTGCAACCCAAAGGCCCTTACACACTGCAAATTTTCCTCCCCAAGGCCAATTGCCGGTGGATCAACAAATGGAATGCTTGGGTGCGCACAAATGTTAATACGTTAGGTAATAAAAGTAAAAAAAGCTACTAAAGTACAGTAACAAATGAGATTTACTTACTGTCCCTCACTGTGCGTGCATCTTTAACCATACCTGTTTGATATATTGCCAAACGAGGAAACATATCCCTTGTTCAGATGGTGCTTGCTTTGTTGGCTCCCATTTCCTAGGTAAATTAACATGTGTTCCCCATGTATATAGCTCTGTAGGATCTGAAAAGTGAAATGTAAATTGGCAAAAAAACAAAACACAACTATAAAAAATTTTAACTGTGCTCTCAAAACATCATGTGTAACCAACATACATACAATATTAGATAACATAATGAATGTGAAGTTTTAACAGTCCCACAAGTGGTACTTTATATATACACTTAAGTAAAAGTCTAATGCTGGCCATACACTAGGCAGGTATTAGATAGATTAGATGTTCATTAATTGAAGAACATCTTATTTATCCACTGTATAAATACCACATTTTTTGGACAACAATATCTAACCTTTCAACATTACTGTTGAAAAAGTTTTTCCTGTTGAAAAACATGGAGTCATTTTTCCCTTGGTTCCCTTGCAAAACCAATATTTACAGGCACACATACATGGTTCTGATTAATTGCGTTGATATGTGAATGGGATATAAATATGGTTCATTAAGGATGCAAGGTGGAGCCTTTTTTTTTTTTTTTTTTTTTTTTTTTTAAATGTTATGTTTACACTTTACTGCTTCTGTAAAGGAGAACTACAGTGGAAGAACCACCTACCTTTAGGTTCGAAGGCTAGAAATGCTGCACTGTACACTTTACACCAGAATTTACTGACCTATAGATGAATATGAGTTTCATAGTTCCAATATATCCATCTGGATTTTTTGTAGTTTAACAGTTGGGGGCCTCCATTTTTGAGCTATAGACTTGCTCAGTACTCTAAGTTTCCCATGGTACTTTGTTCCTTAGGGGCCATGAAACATTTTATTCTTCACAAGCATTTGCAACTTTTCTAATGCATGTTGTAGACTGCATTGGATTCAATTGAATATTAAATACACCTGAAAGGGAGCTGCAGACTGCACATTTTAAAGGGAAAAATATATATAGTAGAATTTTATTTATTTCAACAGATCACTGGTGTTGGCTCATTTGTTCTAGACAAGCTAATGTTAATTAAACATCAACCTTAAATGCATACCCTCCAACATTCCATCTTAATTCAAAACATAATACAGATCTGCAGGGAAGGGTCATAATTTGCACTTGATCTTAGCACAGCTCTGTGCAATGCATTTCTCAATATGTACCTATTTAAAGGGGAATGTTGGAGGGTATGCATAACAAAATAAACTATGTTGCCTTTAATCAGGTGGAAAAGGAATATGGTACCTGTAGTTCATACATTAGAAAACAAATAAGAGCTTTTCATTACTGAAAAAATCATTTTTATTTCTTAAATAACTTTCTTAGAAAGGATGCTGGGATGCTAGTCAGCATCAACCAAGATCATTTTACTTATGTGCTGTTGTTAAATAATCATTGTTGTCCTAAGATTATCATTTTTTTTATATCACTTATAGGATAAGTCCACTCAAAAAACAAATTAATTTAAATGAGCGCTATGGCTGTACAGAGAGTGAAGCAGTCAGAGATTCCACTTAGCTGTGGTGGATCGCGTAAAAGGTAAGTTACTCCCATCTTCGTTCGGGCCCTGCAATACTGATTGAAGATCGGGAGGTAAGGCACTGCTCCTTAACCTCCCGATCTTCAATCAGTATATTAAAGGAATAGCTCAATCGAGAGTGAACTATTCCTTTAACTAACCAGTTGGATTTTTAGACACAGTCTGTACCTCCTTTTCCACCTGTACTTCTTCTTTAAGTATAGATTTTTAAAATTGTCCTGATTGGGGTTTGAACTGCACGTCCCATCATCCATTATCAAAAAAAAAAGTGATATATAAGCGGCATTATTCAGACAGCAATTAATGCCACAACAATAAACGTGTAAAATTACACTAGTTAATGGTTGAAACTAACATTTTCAGCATTTTTCACCAGATATAGTGTCCTCATAACCTTTATAATGCTTCCCTGAAAGATGTGATTTTGGTAAATTTAAGAAGAGGCCACACTGTAACGTGTGTAGCGAGCCGGGAAACAGGCATGGAAGCGACACGTTGCAGTGCGCTGTGGCGCACAATGTTCGAAATCGATGCGCATGCGTTGCGCAACGCGCAGCAATGAACTGGTGTGGCCAATCAATTGGTCACACTAGTGTCCACTTTTAAAAGAGCGCCGGATCGACATTGTGATCGGATCGCACTTAAAATGTATTAGTGTGGCCTACCCTTAAGTAACTGTCCAGTAAAAGATGATAGATTGAAGTTTATCCATCACTAGGACAATGAAAAAAAAGTGTTGTAGGGACATATTAATTCCTTTGCTAAATGTTTATTAAGGATGAGGCCACTCCAGCGCATTTTAACACGTGATCCGATTGGGAGTTTTAAATGCCTTAAAAGTTTAAGTTTTCGCTGTTAAATTTTTGCGCGATTCTGTATTCACAACGCATGAGATCCGATTGCACAATCGAAGGCATGCAATGCATACTGGAAACGTGCAGGTTCATATTTCCAGTGCGCTTGGGCATACTGCATTGTGGCCTCGACCTAAACAAGTAATTAAATGGGTTATCTGAACAAATTACAAAAGAGACATTAGGTTTAAATGTTTGAGGCACATAGTAAAACTGGTTACAAAAAGGAGTCCACATAAAGAGCAGATTGCTGAATACCCACCAACAATGCCTTTAATGAGGTGAGCATGCATTGCACAGACTGTGCTAAGATCAGGTTTCACTTCATTACCTTCCCCCTGCAGCTCGGCACAATGTTATTTCTTTAAATGTACCTTTTGAACAGGGGATGTGGGAGGGTATCTTCTGCAGAAAATGACATGTTACAGAGATTTCAGCACATTTTAAAGGTAATTGTTGGAGGGTGTTTTAACCTGGGACACAGACAAAGTCTTCAGTTTGCTTTCCTAGAGGAATGATTAAGCACCCATTACTATATTTTATAAATATTCAATTCAAACAGAATTTAGCAAGCTTGTCTTTCTAAAATCCATATGCACGCTTTTATTGCATTACTATTTTTAAAGGGCATGTCCACCCCTTTATTCCCTGGACATGACGTGGCATGCCATTGTCCGAAGACTGGATGTCTTGTTGTCTGGTATGAAAATCTTGTGTTTCTCCGTGTCGAAAGACATGTCTAGGAAGGACATCCTCTGAGATGGGAGGATTTTGGTAGATTGAGAATCAACCCGAACAGGGATAGGATCTTGATGCACCTGTCTATCTGGGATTGTGCCAGAGCCTAGGATGGTGCCTTGACCAGGATGTCTTCCAGGTATTGGAGGAAGATGATGTTCTGAGACGGATGAATGCTGCTTGGCAATCCATGATCTTGGTGAACACCCAGAGTGCCGTCGCTAGCCCGAATGGAAGGGCCGTGAGTTGGAAATGGGCTTGACCCACCATGAATCTGAGAAATTTGTAGTGGACTGGCCAGATGGGAGTGTGGAGGTATGCACCATTGATATCCATGGATGCTAGGAAGTCTCCTTTTTCTAGAATTAGGGTGACTGCGCTTAAGGGGCATGTCCACCCCCAAATTTTATTCCCCCTAACTACTGGCCCCACCATGTAGTGTAGTTTAATCCTTACCTCACATCCCAGCTCCATAGGGTTCTCCTGTAGTCCCCCCCCAAAGTGCCAAAAACTGCCCACCAGGAGGCTAGCAGGGCTCTGCCTCCTACCTTGCCTCAGTTAGATTTTTCCATGCGTACTGCAGCCCTTCTCCCCCCCTCCCTCCCCCTCCCTCTCGTTCTACTATCCTCCCCTAGCATTAAACCCCTTTAATATGTTGTTCCCCATGTCTCCCAGCCCCAACCGCATATTTATTTTCAGAAAGCTCCCCAAACTCTTACTTACCTCTCCTCCTTCCTCCGCTGCACTGAATGACCGGCAGCGGCTGCCGGTCCCGCCCCTCTGCTTGCATTTCCGCAAGCAGAGGCCGGCAGCGCGGCGAAGGAAAGAGGAGAGGTAAGTAAGAGTTTGTGGGGCTTTCTGAAAATAAAAATTACGCGGTTGGGGCTGGGAGACATGGGGGAACAGCAATTAAAAGTTAAATTTAAGGGTGGACATACCCTTTAAGGACTCCATCTTGGAGCCGTATTTGTGGACATAGAAGTTTAGTTGTTTTTAATTCCAGAACCGGTCTAAACAGACCCTTTTCTTGGGTACTAGAAAAAGGTTTGAATAAAACCGTGGTATCTCTGAAAAGGAGAGACTGGAGAAATCACTTCCGCTGCTAGAAGGGAAAAGATCGCCTGATCTAGCGCTTTTCTTTTTACTGGACACCTTGGAAGCCTAAAGGTGGTCTGCTGGTAAATTCTATTGTGTACCCGTGTTCCAACGCGTGTAACTTCCAGGAGTCTGTTGTTGGGTGTCTGCAATGAGCATGGAAAAAGCGCAGACGTCCTCTGACCTGGGTTGTGAGATAATCAGGATTGCTTTAATCTTGCCCCCGAACCTCTTAAGGTTCCTCTACCAGAGGACCATGAGCCCCTCGGTCTTGAGGGCTGCCGGGAGGTGCGGATTCAGAGGAGGAATCCTGACGTGGTCTGGGTGCCTAAAAAGGGCAAAATGACTGAGACCTATGCAAAGTAGGGGGATCTCCTTACCATGTTCTGTGGCAGCATGGTGCTCTTACACACCGTGGCCTGGGAAATAATTTTGTCCATTTCTGGTCCGAACAGGAGGCGTCCTGAAAATGGCAAACTATTGAGGGCCTTTTTTGCATCAGTGGCCCGAGCTTTAATCATAGAACCCTTCTAGCAGCAGTGACTGTTTCTGAGGTGCGGGCTATTAGGCGGACTGCTTCTAGTGTGTCATCGCTTATATATGATACTGCATCTGCCAGCTGCCTAATGTTGGGAAGCAAATACATTTTTGCAGGGTCTTGCTGGCATTCAAGGATAATATCATTCAAGGATATAATAATGAATTTGGGCCTCTGAGGCTTTTGCCACCCATGCTGAGGTGAACACTGGTCTTAATGCTGTTCCCGCTGAAGTCGGATTTTAGCAAGACCTTCGGCGGTCCAAATCATCCCTAAAGGTTGCCGTCTCTGATATTGGAATAGCAGTTGCCCGAGATAGTCTGGCCACTGAAGGGTTGACTATGGAAGGACATGCCCAGCGGTCCACATCTGATTTTGAAAATTAATTTTGAAATTGTTGGCTGAGCTTAAGCAGTTTGTCTGGAACTATCTTCTCTAGCTGGCCATGTGATGGGAAACAAATTATGTTTCTCTTACGTCTAGAAAATAGAAGTGCAGTAGGTTCCTGCCTCTGTATCAGAACATATTTAGGACCCTTATGGTCGCCTTAATAAGGGAATCAGTATATATGGACTGTTGGAAATTGTCAGCTACTGCCTCTGGGTCTATCTCGTCTTTTTCTCTGAGAACTCCTATGATAAATTAACGGGTTCTGCCTGAGAGGTGAAAGGTATGGGCTCTGGAACGGTGTTATCAGTTATTGCCATAGTATCTGCGCCCTGCTGGACCATGTGTTGGGCCATTTGGCACATTTTCGGCTAATAACCTAGCCCAATCAGGTTTAGTCTCCTGGGGGAGAGCCCTGATCCACTATGGCATTGGCATTGCATGCAGTTTAATTGTATGGATTATAGGCCCTACTGCGTTTTTGCCTTTTTGGGGTGGGCTTTTTCTGTAGCACACACATGTATCTCTGAGGGATAGGTAGGAGGAAAAAAAAAAAGAAAATAAAGATTTTTGCTTATGTGGAGGAGACTTTAGCATTTAGATCCTTTTGGGCTGGAACAGTTTTTCCTCTGCTGTAATTGTATCCAAGATGGCCTTCGCCATGAGTTGCTGGAAGGTATAAGCTCCGCCCCTTACAGCCAGACAGTCTAGCAGTGCGAGTTAACAGGGGCACGATGGCATGTTACCCTTGCAGGAGAGGGGAGAGCTTCCAGACGCCTTGGGCAAACAGCGCGGGGTTAGGCACTCTGTCCGCAGTTTCGAAGAAACATTAATTTCTGGAAATGTTCTTGCTCAAAAATAGCTACATTAAAGTGTTGAAAGTATTAAAGGACACTATACAGTAAAAATTCACTTTTTAGACTACAAGTACTTGTGGGCCAGGAGGTAGGATTGATTATTTCCACCTCCCAATATTGTTTCGTTGAGGAGCTATAGCTCATAATGTTTCCATCTGCCAAGTTATGGCCAGGGGCCTCCCTGTATAAAAGCCTGGCAGAACAGTTTTCTTTAATTTCTCAGAAATTATATTGGCAGGAATCCTATCTCCCTGCCCCAGGTTCCTTTCATTTTTTACATACACTGTAGTTATGCTTTAATTTTTTACCATTATTTTGTATATAAAACATGGTACTCTGGAGGGAATGTGCATTGACCATTATTTGAAAATGTGAAATATACTTAATCGTATTTAAAAATAAAAATACACATACCTGTCTTGGAACATTTGAATTAGAAATTGGCGGAATAATTCCTAGCTGATGAAATGTGTTGAGTCCAAAAGTATAAACATGCCCATCTTCTGTCAATACAATTGTATGATCCTTTGCGGCTGCCACCTGACCACATGGATGAGCGCTAAGACCTTCCACCAATCTAGGAACCTAAAAAATACACATATTGTACTTAAAATATTTGTATTTTAATCTTTGTAATTAGACTAAAGGAGATTAAACCTCCATTTGAATTCATTTAATTCAACATTTAGGTTAAAGTGTTTGTATAAAAGAAATGCTCAGACTAAAGTCTAAAAGTTACCTTTAATGGGGAACTAAAGTCTCTGTCCCAATAGGCAGAGCACATTCAGAAACATACAACAAGCTGTGTCTCACCTATCCCTTTGCTGTGGCTGCTGGGTTGATTTATAAAATTAGCCTGTGGGTCTAGGGGTCAGCTTCTATAATCCACTTCTATAAATCGGAGTACACTTAGCTGTAGTGTTCAACAGATAAAACAGAAGTTGCAGCCTTGCTTCCTAGAAGCTGCCAGCCAGTAATATAACAGCATAGAGATCCTCCTTCACTTGGACACAGAACAGGTTTTTCAGGGTTTTTTTTCCAAACACATTCAATGCTCCCTTCATAACAATGATATAATCCTTTGGCTTTTTTTTTTTTTTTATACATAAAAGAAAAATAATCTTTAAGGGTATTTCTTAACTACCATGGATGTAAGAAACAGATATTTAATATTTCAGTAAAAATAAAAAGTAGGTCTGGAGAACTGAACCTGCAACTTCATGTACTATGTCTTGCTAAAAGCAAAGCTTTATACCCCTAAACCAACAGAGATATTATGTGGCTCATCAGTACATGTACAAAATCTATTTTCATGCAATGTTCTAGCGAAGAATCTTACAATGTATAGATGTCCTGGGGAGAAATGGTTTCATATTAGGATTTTTAAACATTAAGTTTAGTACTCCTTTAAGTGAAATTCATTTTTTTACAGAGACAAGACCAACTGAAGGTTTGAAAACAATCAAAAAATTACAAGGATTGGGCACAACATGACCAGACACATGGTCTAAAGTTCTGTTCCCAACTAATAGATTTTGCCTTTCTTCATCTTACCCCTCCTCAACCCAAAAGTGAGGCTACACAAAGACAAGAAGTCCATGCAAACAGTCTCCGCAAATTTGTGCGCAAAAAACAGCCACCCTGAAAAAAAACAAAGAGCCTCAGAGCAACTATGTGGAGCACAAATAATGGAGGACTCATCTGCAAATATGGCAGAAGAGGGACTTGCACTAACAGGTCAGCACTAACCATGCTTACAGAAGGGGTGAAATTGGATGTGGGCCTACTTCACCAAGACCTGCAAAAACTCTGCCACAGTGTGGACGAGGCTGAAACAGACATATCCCATATGGAGGATGTCATGCCGACAGCATCTTGAGAGGTGGCGGACCTACAGTAACTACTCTTCCTGTATAAGTACTGAACTGAGGACCTTGAGAATCAATCCTGGTGCCAAAACCTCTGATTTGTTGTATTCCCCTAGGGTTCAGAAGGAGGAAAACTGGCTTGTCTGCTCCTTTGGCAGAGAAACTCTCAGTACAGCTTCCACTGTGGAGAGGGCCCACCTCCATCTGGTAATAGGCCCAGACCACTTATTGCCTGGCTCCTGAACTGCTGCAACGAGATACCATATTAGGACTGGCACGGTTCCATAAAGATCTTACCCCCCAAAATGCCATCATGACCTTTCCGGACTTCTCTCAACGACTGTGAATGGCTGGAATGGCGTACTCTATGGTTTACGCTGCAAAACTATTGGTTATTGAAGGAGACAGCACTCACTTCTTTGACACTCTGGCAGAAGCTGTAGTCTGGCTAGACAGTGCACAAGTCCCCAATCCGAAGAGACCCTCACACAACTAACTGCAATCACAGAAATATATAATATTAATCCCCTATAAAGACATACTAACTAATGGGGAAAAGCTGAGACAACATGTACTGGAACCCCACGAGACCTTTTAATACTATTATTTTTGCTCTGATGATGCCCCACAGTAAGAAATATTGCTTCCCAGCGCATAATATAAAATTCTTTATCTGCATAGATGCTGTCCTAACACAGGACAGATCGAGTAGACCATTAGCTAAAAAACTCTTTATTGAAACATATAGGAAGCAGTAGCCATTACATAAAAACAACCACCAGCCTGACACATTTCGGGCTTAAAGGCATGTCCACCCCCAAAACAAACTTAACCCCATACTGGCCCCAATGTGTACTTTAAAAAATTCTTTCCTTACATCTCTGTTTCAAATGGTCTCCTGATACGCATTTTTTTCAAAGTTCAGGAAAGTGAGGAGCAGAAGCTGTCAGTGATTCATCCAGTGCCTGTTTCTTCCCGAACCTCAACAAGATCTGAGGCATGTGCAGGGGAGCCCACCCCCCCAGTTACAGTAATACCGTTGCCATTTTAACTGTGTTTAATCTGAACTTTTGAAATTATTTTCTCCTACTGATTTTAATGGGTTTGTTTTCGAACTATAGAACTTTTACAAAGTTTGGCCATCTCTATTTATAATATGCACGAGTGTCTTGAGAGTGGTCTTTATATATAGCATATATTTATATATATAGTCCTTAACTAATAATCACCAATAAAGAGATGCAATAAAAAAAACACTACAAGTGCAGCAGACACACAGGAGGTACCCATGTAAAATATATCAGTATGGAAGAACATTTATATATATGCAAATAGGCCTATTATGCAAAAACACATACAGGGAGATTTGCACCATTTTTAACGATAAGAACATTTATTGAATAACCCAGATAGTGTGCAAAATTGAATAAAAATGAGCAATCATGCTAAACCAAAGCATAATCGGAACAAAAAAAATATACATAAACAGAAAAAATATTGAACCTGTGGTCTATTAGGACGTGATGAACAATGTGTATGAGCACCCATTTCATGAAACGAATATTCGGTCAGGGGTAATTCACGATTCGCCTGTCGGATCAGGCAATGTGCCCCGAACAAATGTTCTTTTCGGCGACAAAGTGCCCATCCACGCCACGATTGTAGGACAAAATGGGCCTTTAGCCCAAATGTTGATGTTGCTTTGTCAGCAGAAATGTTTTCAGGGCTGACAGGATACAGATTCCTTTTTGCTACCATTCCTGATTATGCTTGGGTCTCCCAAGATGATTGCTCGATATATGCATTTTTCCTTTATGTGATAGCTTATTTGCATCTTTACATGTTATACTATACAAGTATACCTCCTGTGTTTGTTGGGTCTTTATTTTCTCTAGTGCCTTGTATATCAACTGTATAGGTCACTCATGACCTTAAAAAAATTGGAAAAGAAAGAACTCTTAAATGCCAGTTCGACCCATTAATAAAAAAAATATATATAAGCAAATCACCCCCCAAAACTACATTAGTTAAAAAGCTGACAGACATCTGTCAGACTAATTTGTTATGCAGCAAAATGATACTCTCCCCCTTCCTGAAAGGTTTCCTCCTCCTCTTCAAAGCTCTCCAAATTTTTTAATAAGCTTTTACATGCTTGGAGAAGGCACCTGGGGGAATAGCATTTAGTCACTGGCTGTGATGTCATCTGTTACATCCATGACTGATATCTGCTAACTTGAAGAACCAGGAAGCAGAATGAGAAGTAATAAAACACCAGCATTTGATTTACATCTCTCAGCTTTCTAAAGACTGTAGTTTTGGGGTTTGGAGGTGATTTACGTATCTCCGGTTTTTCATTTGAGGGGTGAACATGAACTTTAAAACTTTAGTAGTGTGACTTGCTAAACATTTGTACTGGCCCTTTATTTACAGATTTTACTAATAAATGCATTGCCGGTAAATGTTCTGTCGTATAAGGAAACTTATAATGCTATAACAGGTGCAAATGTTTGCATGTTCCTGGTGTAATAAAAAGTACAAAAGTTTACCAATGCTGTTAATTTGCATCAATAACACATTTTTTTTACTGGTACACTAAAGTTAGATAACATCTGATGTCTAAAGGTAATACCTCTAAAAACCAGATTGCTCATCTGGCAAGAAAAAGACTTAAGCTAGGTACACACAGTACAGATTTCTGAAAGATGACAGACAGGATCTGCAAGATCCGACGGTATCGGGGCTTTATCGTTACTGTGTGTACCCAGCTATAGGGGTAGTAGATTCCAGCCAGTTATGTTTAAAACACCATAGTTAATTCTAGAATGCATGCCCTGTATAATATTCCTGTTAAAAAGTGCAGAAATTAGCTTAATATAAGTGTGTGACTGCTTGTAACAATGGCACAGCTAAGCTTTATTACACCTATATAAGAAAAAGCAATTTAACTATAATGCTTTTTTAAATATTACAGAAGGAAGGAATAATGGATGCCCCTTCCCCCTTTAGAAAGCCTGGTCAACAGCATACCATGAACATACCAAGCATGTTAGCTCATCTCCATGACCCAGCCGACCTCCTTGTCCATGCCCACACGTGTACACCTGTCCTTTCTGAGAAAGGAAGACAGAGTGAAATTTGCACAGTACTACCTAAAGAGAGGAGATTTAAGAAATAAATTACCACCACAAAGGAAATAGCAACTAAATGTAATTATATATTTTAGGTTTTATTTTCACTTTTATTAGTTCTACCTGAGTGCTTGGATTTGTCCAGTGCCAATATAAAAGTTTTGTAAAGCATGCTTACAAATTTGGACAGAACTTTACAAATGTAAAATGATGTAAAAACTAGAAACTGCTACTAGCTGGAAAGTACAGCAAGACAAGTCATTTTCACACAGCTTCAAATAGCATAAAGTCTATAGTACTATATACTATAGTACCCAATAGGCCAAGTACAAACATATTAGAAAATATGCTTGGGCAGCGGTACACAAACTATGAACATGAATAAAGATACCCAATACCCAATTTAAGTGGGGAGTGAGCGGAGTAGTCCTCTCTTCATATTTCCACTTGATCAAAAGTATTTCCTCTAAATGTACTTAAAGTATCAAAAGTAACAGGATTTATAATGGCTCTAATATTCCAATGTAATTTTTTTATCAGGACATCTGCCCAAGATCTGGTGACTGCAAATCTAGTCGATAAGGCTGGGTACACACCAGCCAATATTTTTGGCCAACCGACTGATTCACAGCACTTTCGAACGAACGGGCATGTTGGAAAATTCGGATCGATCGTGCGGTTCCCTATGGGACCGCACGATCAATTGCAAATTCGGCCGCAGCCGAATTTGCTGCGACCGACGGACATTTGTGTCCTCCATGTGTACCCAGCCTTAAAGGTTTGATATCTGCAAACTGTCTATTGAACAGAAGAGGGATTTGAGAGATTTGATTGAATCAATTAAAAACAATTGATCTGATTATGGCTTGCTAAGATTGTGCTGTACCTTGATTTGTGTTTTTGCTGCAACCCAAAGGCCCTTACACACTGCAAATTTTCCTCAGGCGTAACTCCCAAGGGCCAATTGCCGGTGGATCAACAAATGGAATGCTTGGGTGCGCACAAATGTTAATACGTATGGTAATAAAAGTAAAAAAAAAGCTACTAAAGTACAGTAACAAATGAGATTTACTCCCTCACTGTCCCTCACTGTGCGTGCATCTTTAACCATTACCTGTTTGATATATATGCCAGAACGAGGAAACATATCCACTTGTTCAGGATGGTGCTTGCTTTGTTGGCTCCCATGTCCTAGGGTAAAATTAACATTGTTTCCCCATGTATATAGCTCTGTAGGATCTGAAAAAGTGAAATGTAAATTGGCAAAAAAACAAAAACACAACTATAAAAAATTTTAACTGTGCTCTCAAAAGCATCATGTGTAACCAACATACATACAATATTAGATCAATAAATGAATGTGAAGTTTTAACAGTCCCACAAGTGGTACTTTATAAATATAGCACTTAAGTAAAAGTCTAATGCTGGCCATACACTAGGCAGGTATTAGATAGATTAGATGTTCATTAATTGAAGAACATCTTATTTATCCACTGTATAAATACCACATTTTTTGGACAACAATTCTAACCTTTCAACATTACTGTTGAAAAAGTTTTTCCTGTTGAAAAACATGGAGTCATTTTTCCCTTGGTTCCCTTGCAAAACCAATATTTTACAGGCACACATACATGGTTCTGATTAATTGCGTTGATAATGTGAATGGGATATAAATATGGTTCATTAAGGATGCAAATGTGGAGACTTTTTTTTTTTTTTTTTTTTTTTTTAAATGTTATGTTTACACTTTACTGCTTCTGTAAAGGAGAACTACAGTGGAAGAACCACCTTTAGGTTCGAAGGCTAGAAATGCTGCACTTGACACTTTACACAGAATTTACTGACCTATAGATGAATAGGTAGTTTCATAGTTACAATATATCCATCTGATGTTTTTGTAGTTTAACAGTTGGGGGCCTCCATTTTTGAGCTATAGACTTGCTCAGTAGCTCTAAGTTTCCCATGGTACTTTGTTCCTTAGGGGCCATGAAACATTTTTATTCATTCACAAGCATTTGCAACTTTTCTAATGCATGTTGTAGACTGCATTGGATTCAATTGAATAATTAAATACACCTGAAAGGGAGCTGCATAGACTGCACATTTTAAAGGGAAAAATATATATAGTAGAATTTTATTTATTTCAACAGATCACTGGTGTTGGCTCATTTGTTCTAGACAAAGCTAATGTTAATTAAAACATCAACCTTAAATGCATACCCTCCAACATTCCATCTTTAATTCAAAACATAATACAGATCTGCAGGGGAAGGGTCATAATTTGCACTTGATCTTAGCACAGCTCTGTGCAATGCATTTCTCAATAGTGTACCTATTTAAAGGGGAATGTTGGAGGGTATGCATAACAAAATAAACTATGTTGCCTTTAATCAGGTGGAAAAGGAATATGGTACCTGTAGTTCATACATTAGAAAACAAATAAGAGCTTTTCATTACTGAAAAATTCATTTTTATTTCTTAAATAACTTTCTTAGAAAGGATGCTGGGATGCTAGTTCAGCATCAACCAAGATCATTTTACTTATGTGCTGTTGTTAAATAATCATTGTTGTCCTAAGATATGCATTTTTTTTATATCACTTATAGGATAAGTACACTCAAAAAACAAATTAAATTTAAATGAGCGCTATGGCTGTACAGGAGAGTGAAGCAGTCAGAGATTCCAGCTTAGCTGTGGTGGATCGCGTAAAAGGTAAGTTAGCTCCCATCTTCGTTCTCGGGCCCTGCAATACTGATTGAAGATCGGGAGGTAAGGCACTGCTCCTTAACCTCCCGATCTTCAATCAGTATATTAAAGGAATAGCTCAATTCGAGAGTGAACTATTCCTTTAACTAACCAGTTGGATTTTTAGACACAGTCTGTACCATCCTTTTCCACCTGTACTTCTTCTTTAAGTATAGATTTTTAAAAATTGTCCTGATTGGGGGTTGAACTGCACGTCCCATCATCCATTATCAAAAAAAAAAGTGATATATAAGCGGCATTATTCAGGACAGCAATTAATGCCACAATAATAAACGGGTAAAATTACACTAGTTAATGGTTGAACTACAATTTTCAGCATTTTTCACCAGATATAGTGTCCTCATAACCTTTATAATGCTTCCCTGAAAGATGTGATTTTGGTAAATTTAAGGAAGAGGCCACACTGTAACGTGTGGTAGCGAGCCGGAAACAGGCATGGAAGCGAGCACGTTGCAGTGCGCTGTGGTCGCACAATGTTGCGAAATCGATGCGCATGCGATTGCGCAACGCGCAGCAATGAACTGGTGTGGCCAAATCAATTGGTCACACTAGTGTCCACTTTTAAAAGAGCGACTGGATCGACATTGTGATCGGATCGCACTTAAAAGTGTATTAGTGTGGCCTAGCCCTTAAGTAACTGTCCAGTAAAAGATGATGAGAAGTGAAGTTTATCCATCAACTAGGACAATGAAAAAAAGTGTTGTAGGGACATATTAATTCCTTTGCTAAATGTTTATTAAGGATGAGGCCACTCCAGCGCATTTTAACACGTGATCCGATTGAGTGTTAAAATGCCTTAAAAGTTTAAGTTTTCGCCTGTTAAAGTTTTGCCGCGATTCTGTATTCACAACGCATGAGATCCGATTGCACAATCGAAGTGCATGCAATGCATACTGGAAACGTGCAGGTTCATATTTCCAGTGCGCTTGGGCATACTGCAATGTGGCCTCGACCTAAACAAGTAATTAAATGGGTTATCTGAACAAATTACAAAAGAGAACATTAGGTTTAAATGTTTGAGGCACATAGTAAACTGGTTACAAAAAGGAGTCACATAAAGAGGCAGATTGCTGAATACCCACCAACAATGCCTTTAATGAGGTGAGCAATGCATTGCACAGAGCTGTGCTAAGATCAGGTTCACTTCATTACCTTCCCCCTGCAGCTCTGCACAATGTTATTTCTTTAAATGTACCTTTTGAACAGGGGATGTTGGAGGGTATCTATCTGCAGAAAATGACATGTTACAGAGATTTCAGCACATTTTAAAGGTAATTGTTGGAGGGTGTGTATTAACCTGGGACACAGAAAACAAGTGCTTCAGTTTAGCTTTCCTAGAGGAATGATTAAGCACCCATTACTATATTTTATAAATATTCAATTCAAACAGAATTTAGCAAGCTTGTCTTTCTAAAATCCATATGCACAGCTTTTATTGCATTACTATTTTTAAAGGGCATGTCCACCCCTTTTAAAAACTTTTGATGCTCCCCCAGCCCCAACCGCATTAATATTATTGTTAGAAAGTCTCCCAATCCTTACTTACCTTCCCTCTTTCCTCTGCCACAGTGTTCCGGCCCTCTGCTTGCATGGAATTGCAAGCAGGGGGTGGGACCGGCAGCTGCGTCCGTGATTGGCCGAGAGGCAGCCAATCACGGTCGCGGCTGCCGGGAGTTCTGAACTGCCGGGAGTTCTGAACAGCGGAGGAGAGAGGGAAGGTAAGTAAAGATTGGGGGACTTTCTAACAATAATATTAATGCGGTTGGGGCTGGGGGAGTATGCCCTACCGCATATCAAAAGATTTCAATGTTAGGGGGAGGGCTGCACTGAGCATGCCCCAAACCTTGACAAGGTTGAGGCAGACTCAGACACAGCATGAGTCACAAACTGCTCCTACACAGCAGTTTCCTGGACTTTGGAGGGGCACAGCAGGGGAACCATTTTGAGAAATGTAAGGTGAGGCTTGTTTTAAACTTCTTAATGTGGCCAGTAAGGGGTTAAATTTTAGTTTTGGGGGTGGACATGCCCTTTAATCTAATGTAGGTGCAGTATTAATGAGTCCTGATAAGTATACATACAAGATAGAGATGAGTTTGCTATTTATCCTCAGCCCCTAAGGCATGGCTATTGGGCATGTGCAATACCCAGTGGGAGGAGCCAAGATGGCAGCCCCCATGAGAGAACTTTAAAACTACATATCTTGACTGTTATTGGGCTGATGTCACTTTGAGCAGATGCATTGTACATAATACAATATGTACATGTTTTTTTAACTTTAGTTGTCCTTTAAATTATTTTTTCATTTGTTTGAGGATATTGGTCCTTTAAAGAGCATGTCGACCCTAAATGTAAATTTTTGCTATGCTATTCCCCATGGGCTCCCAGCCCCAACCGCATTAATTTTTTTTTTTTTAAGCCCCCCAAACTCTACTTACCTCCCCTCTTTCCTCCGACGCGCTCCCGGCCCTCTGCTTGCGAGGAAATGCAAGCAGAGGGGCGGGACCGGCAGCCGCGTCTATGATTGGCTGAGTGGCAGCCAATCACGGACGCGGCAGCTCACTCCAGCGTAGGAAAGCAGAGAGGTAAGTTAAAGTTTGGGGAGCTGTATAAAAATAAAAATCATGCGGTTGGGGCTGGGGGACATGGGGGAAGGCTGCCGGGATTTATGCTAGGGGAGGGAGGAACAGAACGGAGGGAGGGAGGGGGGAGAAGGGCTGCAGTACGCAGGGCAATGATCTCCGGGAGGCCAGGTAGCAGGCAGTGTCCTATATGGACCTGCTAGCCTCCTGGTGGTCATTTTTTGGGACTTTGGGGGGGGACTACAGGAGAACCCTATGGAGCTGGGATGTGAGGTAAGGATTAAACTACACTACATGGTGGGGCCAGTAGTTGGGGGGATTATAGTTTTGGGGGTGGACATGCCCTTTAACTTTAACAAATTCAGCAAAGTCCTTATTGACTCATTACTTTTTTTTTACTATTTGTGATTACAGGACCACAATACTGTTACAACCCACTCCCTCCCGTTAAAAATACCCAGGTCTTAAAGAAGCTGGCCAAGTAAGTCACTATTGAGAGGTCATTTTGGTTTTCGGGTGTGGGAAAGGCACGTTTGAATTGTTTTGGGAGGGATGGGCATGACCTTTAAATTGTATTAAAAGTAGGTCTAATAATGAATACAGTATAATAGAAATCACAAAATATAACCGGAATGTAAACAAGAATGAGTACAGTATATGGTCATTAATTTGCCACCATGTGAAAAATAGCAATGTACGGCCATTTAAAAATGATGCATTCAATACTTTGATATGAATATTTTCCCCAAGAAAATCAGATTTTATAATAGAAAGGAAATATTTTATACCACTAGTCTGAAAAACAACATGGGATGGTCTGTCTTTCATTAAGAGATCCAGCGGGGTATATCCATCTTTATCTTGAACATGAAGATTACTGCCAAACTACAGAAACCACATAAAAATACAATTTTAGAAAGAACGATTGCAATATACAAACAATATTCTCAGTAAAAGATGCACTCCTGAATGCATACATTGTAAGATCAACTAAAACAAAAATTGTGCCGTGCCACAAATTGCATACATGCAGAAAGGAAACTTTTGTGCATTCCACCAATACAAAATTCACATGGTAATGCAAGTTAGCATATTAGACAGATTGGCTCAGGTTCAGAAAACAGGAAGGGCTGAGCCCCAATGCCACGATTCAGATTGTGTTTTGTGATCAGATCGCAATGTTTGCAGTGCATACCAAGAGGACCCACGGGCTTGCATGGTGCTCCACTCTGATTTCGCAACGCATCCATGCAATCACCATTTTTTAGTCGTATCACATGCATTGAAATTTAGTATTAAAGGGTAACTGTGGTCTCCAAGTCTTCCAAACTAATAAGAATTATATAAAAAGCCCTCCATCATACTTTCAAAATAAAACCTAAATCAAATCACGAGATAAAATGTGTGAGAAGTTATTACTGGAAAGGTTCAGCAATGTTACTTCCTGCTTGAACACTTCCTGTTTTCAGCCATGTGACCAGCCCTTGCCTGCATTAATAGGCTCCCCTACTCAACTGTCAATTTTTCCCCAGTTACTTCTTGATTTCCCCAATTAAGTCTTTACTGAGCATGCTTCTCCCCCGGGGCGGAGGGGCGTGCAGAGATAAGGTGATGTCACTCAACCTACTGGAAGCAGGAAGTTTGAACATTAACCCCAATGTCATTTCTCAAAGGCTGAAGCCAGAGATGTGATTGTCGGCTCATTATAAAAGAAATACTGCAGGCTCATTTAACCCTAACTTGTTGAGACCACAGTTGCCCTTTAAAGAGCAAGCACAAATAAAAGAGAAGGAGAAATGCCAAAGGCGGCTGCGACTGAACGTAGGTAAGGGTCAGGATCACAAAGACCTCAAGCCTTCTCTTTAGTTTCAGTAAGGGGGAAGGGAACAAAGGATTTCCTTACCTGAGCCAGGTAGGAAAAGGGGTGGGGCTAATGAGTGGCATAAAAATAAGGGGAGGAGTTTTAGGTATATAAGGTGATTGTGAAAAAGTTGAAATCAGAACTAACCTTGTCTTTTTGTTTTTTTGCTCCAATACACATCTGTGTTTTTTGGTTCACAAGAGAAATTAAAGGTTTAGATGCACTCAAATAAAGTATAAATATAATAATTCCTTTATTCAGATCCAGGATAATTTAGAATAAAAACAATTATAAACAAGGGCTAAGTGGTCAGACATATTGGCTGAGTGTAAAGGTATAAACCTGATGCGGAGAATGAGAGTACTATGCTGTGCTTACAAAAGTACAGCAGAAAAGGTAGTAGATAGACAATACCATTCAGCACTAGTAAGTGCAATTATCCACTCAATGTCTGGACCACTGCCGAGCACCAGAATGTGGCATCAGGTTTATACCTTTACACTCAGACAATATGTCTGACCACTTAGCCCTTGTTTTTAACTATGTTTATTCTAAATTATCTCAGATCTGGATTTTTTTTTATATGTATACTTTAATTTAGTGCATATGAACCTTTAATTTCTCTTGTAATCTGATTATTTGCTTCTCAGATAGCAACTGCCTAAGGTAGAATAGACTAGTGCCCTGTATCTTCTGTTTTAACATCTGTAGTTTTTGAATGCATGCGATAGGCACAAAAAATGGCACATGAATATGTTCCAATAATGGATTGGAGCGCACATGGTGAAGTAGCCCTAATTCAGCAGTTCATTAAAGGGCATGTCCACCCTGAAAACTATAATTTCTCCCACTACTGGCCCCACTGTGTAGTGCATAAAAATCCTTACCTTACATCCCAGCTCCAAATGGCTCTCTTCCAAAGTCCAGAAAACTGGCCACCAGGAGCCTGACAGGGAGAGAAAGCAGCCCCCCCTCCCATTTTGCTCTCCCCCCTAGTGAAAACCCCTTTGATATAGAATAGGTCTTCCTCTTCCAGCCACAACCGCTACAATAGATTTTCCAGAAACTCCCCCGAACTCTACTTACCTTACCTCTCTCCCCTGGCGTTCTGTGCAGCCAGCAGCCGTGTCCGTGATTGGCTGCCTCTCAGCCAATCACGGACACGGCTACCGGTCCGGCCCCCTGCTTGCAGTTTCATGCAAGCAGAGAGCCGGGACAGTACGCCGAAGGAAAGAGGGAAGGTAAGTAACGATTGGGGGAGTTTCTGGAAAATCTATTATAGAGGTTGGGGCTGGGGGAGGGAGACCTACTATATATCAAAAAAATTTAAAAGGGGAGGACATGCCCTTTAAAGGACAACTACATTGTAAAAATTAAATACCCAGGGCAGGTAGGTACGATTATTCCTGTCAGAAGCAGATTTATTCATGATGGTGTTCCTAATAGAATTGGGAATTACCAATCCCACCTCCCTGCCACAGGTACTTTTAATTTGATTATAATTAATTTTTAATAAAAAAAAAAAAAAAAAAACTTTATATGCACTATTGTTCTCCTTTAAAGGATTTTGTGGAGGTAGTGTGTGTGGGGGTTACACAAACATATGTATGTTTCTCCCCGCACACCTTCACTATTAATCACCAACGATGCTGCCTCCCCAATCTGCTTAACCACTAGCAGTGGACTCTATACATCGGGAACATAGGTGCACCTGAGGAAGGGGGAAGACCCCGAAACCTTGTGCACTGCAAGTCACAATAAAGAAATAATTCACTACTGAGTGCGTATCCCCTGCAAATTTGTTCCCGATTGTATGGGTTATACAAACAGTAGGATTTTAGTTTTCATATTGGTAACTGCACAGCAAGCACTGACAAAACTGGAAATCATGAGGATTGTATGTGATTTCCGAAATGACAGATTGTTCCGGACAGATATTTCTACAAAATCAGTTGGATCCAATAACTGTACATGTTGGTAAATAATAACTGTATACATGTACATTTTTTATTTTACTACAAATGATTGATTGGTCATATTTAAACCGGTCTTTGAATCTGGTGGTGTGTACCATACCTTAAGATACCCATACATTAGACCTTGCCGTCCGACGTTCCTGTGACATGCAAGCAATGCAAAGTAACAGCCTAATCTGTTCTTTATTGTGGCCAGACAGGAACATAAGGTGAGAAATTGCCAGTGCTATAGATATTACATAAATTAGATGTTCTTCTAATCTATCTAATATCTAACTAGTGTATGGGCACCTTAATGGTGAGGCCACACTAGAGCAGATGACACCACACGCATTACTGTCTGCTTGCGATGTGATTTGCGCTATGGTGCGCTATCGGAGCAATCTTAAAAAAACAAAATTGTGATCGCAAGTGCTCTGAAAATCGAATTGCAGTGCAAAGGACAGAAGCACAGCTATTATGGCCAGACCAATAGGCCAACACCAGCGTGTGTTAAACGGACAACTGTGGCCTAGCCCTAAAAGGTGTTATGGTTAGATAGGCATGCCTATCTGAAGCCGAGATCTAGGCTTTATTTAAACTGCTGAAAGTCTTTTCTATTTGTGTTGAATTTTAGTTTCATCGCTTTAAAGGGTCACTATACTCACTTAAACAACTTTACATTATCTGAAAGTGCACTTTCAGAGAAGTAAAATGGCGATACTCAAATATTTATCTGTGCTTGCTTTGTCATTAAATTATTAATGTTCAGTGGGTGCTACTAATTTCCCCCACCCTCTCTTACTCACTGCCTCCTTGTAGTGTCTGCGACACTTATAAGTTCTGCACAGCCTCACCAAGGAAACTGCTCTGCTTAAACATCTCCCCCTCCCTCCCCGCCTTCTTTTATCTGCTGATTCTCACACTTGTTACAGATAGTGTGCGGTCAGGGAGCCAAAGATCCTAGTAAGGTCAGGAATGGGGCAGATATTGTCATTTCTGCTTCTGGAGTGACAGGTCTGTAAGTGCTGCGATGATGATTTCTCAGAATCTTCAGCCCAGATTTAAAATCCAATTTGATTTTTTATTGTAGATACACTTTAAAAGGACAACAATATAAAAAAAACATCACCCCTATCACATGTCCACACTTCCAGTAGCTGAAATTGCTTACTCACAACCAAGCTGCCCTCCCTTAGATATCACACAGCAAAGAGAAGTGTTTTCTCGCATGCTACCTTTGAGTGTCAGTTTTTAAAGCAATTTTAAAAATGCATTGAGGCAACACAGTTATCCTTTAATAGCATTCACAAGTGTAATCAACACAATAAGCAGTGCAGATTACATATCATGTTTACAGGGTAACCCTTTTGAAATAAAAATAAGTGATATAAAGGTGATACCTTTATTGGCTAATTGCCAATAAGCAAACTTTCAGAACATTATAGTTCCTTGAAAAAGGAACTAGAATGTTCTGAAAGCTTGCTATGATTATCTTAGTTATCTTTATACCACTTTTGTTATTTTTTATTTCAAAAGGATTACCCTGTAAACATTTTGACTGGCTCACACGGCACACCACCTTTCCATGCATCCTTTAACATTGACAGGAATTAGCCAACTTTTTAAATTATTATTCAGTTATTTTCAAGTACACGGATATTTACAAGTTTACATCGATAATGAAAAAATATATTAAAGGGTTGTGCCTCAAGTACATCATTTTTCTGAATTCCATTAGTGATCATCCAGAAATATCAGAATAGATAAAAATAAGATATTTCATAAGAGATTATACCAGTAAATAAAGCCTAAATCTAGGTTGGCTTTTACTTATTATAAGCAACAATTTATGTAAGGTACCAGTACTTACCTTTAAAAGAGATGAAGCACAATCAATATGTCCATAGAAAATACTTCTGTGCAAGGCGGTCCATCCAGATTCTTTATCTTTGATAGACAAATCAACACCTTTTACTTTAGCCAACCAGTCCAGCACTCCTTTCTTTCCGCAAGATGCTGCAATATGAACAGCGTTGCGTCCAAAGACATCTTTTAATGTAGCAGCGTTGCAGCAATAAGATGAGAGGAAGACCTTTATTTGTAACTCACTACCCCTAGTAACTACAGAAATAACATCCAAGGCATGCTGAAGTGAGTGACAGCGGGTAGTACACTCTGGCCATATTGTTTCCATATCTTTTCGGAAAACTAAATCTGTTACTTACTACAAGAGATACGATTCCTAAGAAACAATTCAAGCACCATTAAAATTGTATACCACAATGTCCTTTTTGTGCATTATGTATTTGTTTTGGCACTTCAGCACACTGAATATTTTAAACAATCCAGTGTCAAAATTATAAAAATATATATTTGTGCAATAGTGTTTAGTAAAAGGCATGAGTCCAGATGCAAAATAAAGGATGTAGAGGGAGGGACATCCCTCCCACTCTAACTTTTGTCCTTTTAGATCTCCATAATTGTAAGAGTTTCTGTACAGAAAAAAAAAAGTTAAAAAAGTAAAACACATTTACAGTAAAATACCATAACTGTTAAACCACTGCAAGCTTGGTGTATAAATGACAGGTATATATTCAAGAAAGAAATCAGAAAAAAAAAATGTAAGCCTTGTACACACTCAAAATAATTTTCTGTTGAAATGGCTGATGAACGACCATTTTTGCTATAAATTTAAGAACGTTTTCCCCTCATTTCTGCAAACAAAAACAAACACAAAGAAAAGGTTTCCTCAGGCAGCAGGCTCAAACATGTGGGGAGGGTTCACCCATCCTCCAATCTGTTACATCAAAAGAAGTAGTGTCACACCTGAAAATTGGTGCTTCAAACAGTGTTTGAGATGTTTCAGACCAACACAGTCTTTCATCAGGTGCAATAATACTATGTAAACACTATGTAAAACAATGTTTAAAGCACCAATTTTCAGGTTCCCGTGTGACACTACTTTTGATGGAAAAAGAAAAAACACCTATACTTACCTTCCCCACCCCAAAACTGTTATAGTTACCCTGCAAACTCTGAAGCTATACTTACCTTTCTCTGCCACAAGTAAGCTGGCATCTCACACAGATGCTGTCTTTCCACCGAATTGCAGCAATCAGTGAGACTGTTGTGATGACAACGTCACGACTGTATACTAGAGAGACTCATCTGTTCTTTGTGCATCCTCTGTAAAAGCTCACTGAGCTTGCAGAGGAGGCAAGGACTGGGGAGGACCAGAGCAGTGGGGTGAAAGGTAAGGATTATGAGCTTCAGGGAGGCAGGTAACTATAACGATCTTAGGGTTTGAGAAAGGCAAATATATAGATTTGTGTTCTGGACATGCCCTTTACTGACATCCCACCTTGCCAAATGTGGCTTCTGGGCAGGGTGGGGAGAAGGGGACGTTGCGGGACGACACGATGTGTAAAATGTTATCAAGGAGGCAGATTTAGGGTCACGTTGGTGGGCGTGACGTGCAACAAGTCATAAAAGAGACGGAGTTTGGAGTATGGCAAACGAATAGGGACGTTTCGGAGGCTGAGACTGAAGGCAAGTGCGAGTCACGGGAGTTTGAGGTGGTCTCATGGAAGTCCACCCCAAAATCCAGGAGACTCCCAGGAGGGGTGGGATACCTGCCTTTATCACCTGTTCGAGAAGAAACAAAACAAAGCATACAGAAGAGAAAATAACATTGTTAGTAAGGTAAATTTCTCAGCACCCACATAAAAATGAGAGGGGAGATCCAGATATTGAGTATCTCCCAGATTACTGCTTTTGTGTCAAGGTGCTGAGCCTTCTGAATAGATTCTATTCTGAGTTACTTTTCCTTTAAGGTGCGGAAACACCAATCACGATACAGCTGAACTACTGCCACAGGCATCACCTCCGTTTCAGGAACAGATACAATTGGCCGAGCACTAACCACTGGCAGGTCAGTCAGTTTGTGTATGTTGTCACACATCATGCCATATGGATTAGCAGTATGTGGGGCACCTTAGCCTTACACTAGTTCCACCAAACGTCAACTCCCAGCACCCCTTAACAGCCAGTGTTACTAACTCCAGCTGGCATTGACTAGGGGTTCATTGAAGCCCAGTATTAGATCTGTGTACTATAACAAAATATAGGGACAATAGATCTGTGACCCTGAAGATCCCCCTGTGCTTATCACTTCACCTAGATATCACAATATCTCTCACCGGCAGCTAACAGAAGATACGGGTCCGTGGTGTGTACGGGGAGGTTACACAATCCCTTCCAGCCATTTCCATACACTATAACACACAGAAGTCGTAGCTTAAGGTCCGACCACTCCACAGCCGCTAGAAAGTAAGCGACTTTGTGATTGGCTGAGAGTTGGCAGCTTTCTCAGACTGTTCTCACCGAAAACCATACAGCTGACACCACACTGGCGGAAGTGGAGGACCTTGATAGGTTCGTTTTTATTGGTGCCGGGGAAAAATGAAAGCTTTGTTTCCATTGGTTACTGCCTTTGTCTTGGATTGGGCTGTATAATGAGATTTAAAAAAGGCCTAGCGGGGAAGTAATAGATCCGACTGCAGTGCATGTGTGTAGTGTGAAGGTTCCAGGCAGGACTACAGTGCAGTGCATGTATGTAGTGTGAATGTTCCAGGCAGGACTACAGTGCAGTGCCTGTCTGTTGTGTGAAGGTTCAGACCCAGTAGCAGCTTATATAGAATATAGTAACAAAACGCCCAGAAACAATAAATGACCCTGACGCCCCATTTTATCTGGCTCCAAACATAAATTACAAACCCGACTTTCCCGGTGGTACCGAACAATGAAAATTGGAGTTCACAAAATCAGAACCATGATGTCCACCATGAAACTAAAAGCATCTTTAACAGAAACAAAGAGAATCACAAATCACTCAACCAGAAAAACAACATAAAAAAACTGGTTGACAATAACATACCCCCAACTGAATAATCAAATATCGGGACAAAAAGAGCTTAACAAGTATCAACAATTACTCCTCAATAAATGAAAAAAAGCAACTCCAATCTCCCAAATATACAAAATACAGCAAATACAACACAGGAAGAAATAAACAAAAACACTTTCCAAATAGAAGAACAGCCATCAACTTCATTTCATGCCCCAAATATAACACAACCTCATCATACAATTATAAAGGACTAGATAGAACACCAAAAATACACCAGAAACCTTTTTGGACCCAACTGTATTTTTAATAACTCAACAATTACCATAAATTTCCAAAGTTCTTCCTACTACTGACACCAAAAAAAACAGCGAAGAATTATATATAGTTCTGACTCTGACTAAATGAAAAAGACTTCCAGTTCTGTTCTTACTGTTAAATACATTTTAAAATGTTTCTTACTAGTAAAATTTTCAATTAAAAGTTAATTTCAATTTACTTTATAAACAAAGAAATAAGCAAATAAACTAAACCATTACAAATAAATAAATTGCACTTAAACCACAAATGTGAATCCTTATTTATTTTTCCCCTTGTACTATATATTGTAATTTAAAGAATATTACCCCCTACTGTAATTTAAGGATACTAGAATCACCTAGGAGTTCTGTACCTTTATAGCACTGCTGCGCTCGTGCTTTTAATTGGTCACAGAACTCCTCAGTAACCTCTATATCCCTATAATTTAAGTAGGGGGTACATTATTCACTATATAGACACCTCAGGGACCTCTAACTAGTCACAGGGTTTAGTATATAAGGCCCACATGGAGGCTCACTCTGTTATGCCATCATGTTGGACCTTATAACTATCTCTGTCAGATATACCGGTATATCTTGTATTGAATAGTATTTTACTACATTGTTCGTATACATTTTTGAACATGGGTTATATGAAGGAGAGTGTTTTTATGTTTGGGTTTTTTTCTATTGTCTTATATTTATACTATTTGCACTTATTACTCCCACGGCTTGTTCAAAAGGAGTTTTTACATTATTATTTTGGAAAGTGTGCCCAGTTTGTTATATCCACTACTTTGCCTTCTCCTCTTTGTTGTTTAATGCACAAACACACACACTTTCTAAGTAAGTCTTCAAATGACAAAATAAAAGCACAATAAAGAAATATTTACGTGGAACACATTTTGAAATGTCCCCTCTTTTATCACAATAGAAAGTTACTAGATTTCGATAATCCTAGCACATACGAAGAAACAAAATTAACAGGGCTTTGTGCAGCCATGGCATGTGGCGTTTTAGACCAATGTTGGTTTAAATAATAATATAAAATGATAGATAAGATTTCAAGGGAAATTGGGAAAATGTGCTGTACTCCAACATATAACAGCCTAATATCTGTATGCTGCATGTATGTAACAGCCTAATATTCATATGCTGTGTGTATATAACCAAAGTTAGTGTACATATAATGCTTTCTCTGTATCTATTTGGTCCGGGTGCATTAGCCCCGACCCATCGCTTCACTGTAGTCCAGACACTTTCAGGGAGATTCATTAAAAGTTCTTATTGTTTAAAATGGTGGTAATTTTGCCCCAATCAATCAGATCTTATTAACATTTGAAAGCTAACATCTGATTGGTTGGGGCAAAATTAGCACCATTTAAACAATAAAACTTTTATTGAATAACCCTGTTTGTCTTGTGTAAACATCACTTGCATATATATGCACACGCTATTCAGAGACTTACCCGTGGACCTGCTCTAGCGCCGAAATCCCAGACGCGTCCTCGCTCCTTTGCACTGTGTGCGCATGTGCGCACAGTCAAAAGACTGGAGAGGCGTCGGGGATTTCGGCACTGGAGTGGGTCCGCAGGTAGTGTCTCCTACTCTCCTGAAGATTTACTTAAGAACGGGAGGTAAGAGAGAGTGCATTTACCTCCTGTTCTTCAGTAATTCATTTAGAAACATACTTACTTTTTTGCTGGACATACCCTTTAATCATAGGCAACAATGATTAAGACTCGTGCAGTCTGAAACACGTCAGGCTTCTTGTCTTTATTATGTGTTTCACTATAGCACTATGTATGGACTGTTGAATAAATAGCTTTTTAACCGCAAGGCTACCGATGTGGCTTCCTTCTTTCCGAAAGTCAGCTTTGATTTTTGATCGTAGAATATAAAATGATCCCTGCTTTTATCTGTATACTTCTATTCACTGAATAGAATCTATAATTGTAGTGTTCTCCCTAGCTCTTTTAGCCGGACGCCCACGCGGCTACTTTTTCATGCCACCCCGCCTGGAAAAAAATTTCTGGAGAGAACATTGTTGTGATTTCGTAAGAATGTAAATGTAGGGTTAATAGGCGTGTGCCCAGCACAAGGCCTGTCAAAAATGCCCAGTCAAAACCACTTTGTAATATTTACAAAATGTTAGGACAGGTAACTAACTTGCAAAATTGCCAGTCCTCAAAAGGGTGGTGTGGCAAAACTACGTGCTCTGTATGCATGTCACAAATTTCCCTGCCCTGCCCCAACTGGCTACTTTTTCATGCCACCCAGCTGGAAAAAAATTCTGTGAGAACACTGTAATTGTAACATGTGCCTATGTGTGAGAACACATTATAGGTATGTGTGTTCTTTTTTTGGACATATCACATATCCAATAAATGTTTTGAAACGAATTTATATCAAGTGTTGCACGTCTGTATTTTATACAGAGAGGCAGGTGGACTGGGGAAATGAGCATTAAGCAGTTACCCGTGGACTTAACAGATCATAAATAAATAGTTTGCTTATGGAAAAATAAATCCACGGGCTTGTTATGCAATATAAATCTGTTTGATGGAGGAACTCCACCAAATTGGAAAAAAACAACAAATAAATCAGCCACTATACATTGGGACTGAATGAGAACAGTTCTAACCAGTGACCATAACTATGCTTTAAAACTGACAATGCTTGATAAAGAATCCTTGCTGATCCCAAACATGTTGCACCGAAATAAAAGAAGGGTTTTTGAAGTTAATTACTGCGTGGTCTCTCCATCCAATTCAGTTTTATTGCTTTAATTTCTGCCGGGACTGCAACAATCATCTTCCGTAGCACTTTACATTACATGTATACATTTACATCAGGTCCTACCCCAAAGAGCTTACAACTGAGCACATTTATTTGACATATACAATCTTCAGTATGTCTTAAAGGAATAGTTAACTGCAATAGTGAACTATTCCTTTTCTACATTGATTGAAGCCAGGGAGGTTAAGGAGCTATCCCTTACCTCCCGTTCTTCAATCAATGTTTAGATAGCCAGGAACGAACTTCAAAAATCTTACCTTTCAAGCGATCCAGCAGGGCTGCTCTGAAATTCCCGACTGCTTCCTGCTTCTGTTACACTATAATGGGCATTATCGCACATGCATGTTATAGCGTAACAGAAGCAGGAAGCAGTCGGGAACTGTCAGAGCGGCCCTGCTGGATCGCGTGAAAGGTGTAAGATTTTCAGAAGTTCGTTCCTGGCTATCTAAACATTGATTGAAGAACAGGAGGTAAGGCATAGCACCTTAACCTCCCGGGCTTCAATCAATGTAGAAAAGGAATAGTTCACTATTGCAGTGAACTATTCCTTTAATGATTGTGGGAGAAACTGCAAAAATGTTTGCAAAAACATTGTTGCGTTATTTAAGTCTTCTTTGATTTGTAAGTTTGCATTGCAAGTAGGTTAGCCAATAAAAGGTATCACAGGCACAGTTCTATTTTTCTTCTCTTGTTTATTGCTGTGGCCCATGTAAGTTTAAGTCTTAAACTACGCCTCATGTGTTCGATTCTCACGTGCTCTGAATGCGTTTTGCAATCTGTTTGTGCATGAGAATCACATGCCAGTGCTTTATAATGTGGGCAGCTACACTGTGCTGTGATCCATTTTTGGCATGCATGTGATGATTTGTTTGTGAACTGCATGCGCCCAATAGCATTATGAAGCGTGCTGCTTGGCAATTGTGCAATTTGTGGCCGCAGTTTAAATGGAACCAGAAAAAGATGGGATATAAGCCTTATTTCCTTGCTTAAAGGGCATGTCCACCCTTAAATATACTTTTGCCCATAAATAGTATATCTTCCCCCAGCCCCAACCGCTATAAAATAAATTTAAGAAAGTGCCCCGATGTTTACTTACCTTCTATCTCTCCTCCGACGCCGGCCTTCTGCTGCAGTGCGCAGGGCGAGACCGGCAGCCGCGTCCTTGATTGGCTGCGGCTTCTCAGAATGACGGGGGGGAGAGAGGGAAGGTAAGTAGAGTTCGGGGGTCTTTCTTAAATTATTTTTATACTAATATAGGGCAAGGGGTTTTATGGTAGAGGGAGGGATCGCAAAACGGGAGGGAGAGGGAGGGGGAGAAGGGCTGCAGTACGCATGCCAAACTTCTCCGGAGGCGAGACAGGAGGCAGAGTCCTATATGGACTCTGCTATCCTCCTGGTGGGCAGTTTTTGGGACTTTGGGGGGGGGGGGCTACAGGAAACCATAGGAGCTGGGATGTGAGGTAAGGATTTTATTACACTACATGATGGGGCCATTATGGGGGGGGGGGGATTATAGTTTTGGGGGGTGGACATGCCCTTTAAGTATTACCTCTGCTCATTATTTTAAAAAAATACATTTGCTTTGGATTAATAGGAAAATAAGTGAAAGCGGTATATAACCAAGTTTAATTTACACTTCCGGCCTGGCCTTCACACTACAGACATGCACTGCACTGTAGCCTGCCTGGAACCTTCACACTACAGACATGCACTGCACTATAGTCCTTCCTGGAACCTTCACACTACAGACATGCACTGCACTATACCCTGCCTGGAACCTTCACACTACAGACATGCACTGCACTATAGCCCTGCCTGGGACCTTCACACTACATACATGCACTGCACTATAGTCCTGTCTGGAACCTTCACACTACAGACATGCACTGCACTATAGTCCTGCCTGGAACCTTTAACTACATACATGCACTGCACTCCTGCCTGAACATTCACACTACAGACATGCACTGCACTATAGTCCTGCCTGGAACCTTCACACATGCACTGCACTGCAGTCCTGCCTGGAACCTTCACGTTCCAGGCAGGACTACAGTGCAGTGCCTGTCTGTTGTGTGAAGGTTCCAGGCAGGACTGCAGTGCAGTGCATGTGTGAAGGTTCCAGGCAGGACTATAGTGCAGTGCATGTCTGTAGTGTGAATGTTCCAGGCAGGAGTGCAGTGCATGTATGTAGTGTAAAGGTTCCAGGCAGGACTATAGTGCAGTGCATGTCTGTAGTGTGAAGGTTCCAGACAGGACTATAGTGCAGTGCATGTATGTAGTGTGAAGGTCCCAGGCAGGGCTATAGTGCAGTGCATGTCTGTAGTGTGAAGGTGGGTTCAGGAAGGACATAGTTGCAGTGCATGTCTGTAGTGTGAAGGTTCCAGGCAAGGACTACAGTGCAATGCATGTTGTAGTGTGAAGGTTCCAGGCAGGACTACAGTGCAGTGCCTGTCTGTTTGTGTGAAGGTTCCAGGCAGGACTGCAGTGCAGTGCATGTGTGAGGTCCAGGCAGGACTATGTGCAGTGCATGTCTGTAGTGTGAAGTTCCAGGCAGGAGTGCAGTGCATGTATGTAGTGTAAAGGTTCCAGGCAGGGCTATAGTGCAGTGCATGTCTGTAGTGTGAAGGTTCCAGGCAGGGCTATAGTGCAGTGCATGTCTGTAGTGTGAAGGTTCCAGGAAGGACTATAGTGCAGTGCATGTCTGTAGTGTGAAGGTTCCAGGCAAGGCTACAGTGCAGTGCATGTCTGTAGTGTGAAGGTTCCAGGCCGGAAGTGTAAATTAAACTTGGTTATATACCGCTTTCACTTATTTTCCTATTAATCCAAAGCAAATGTATTTTTTTAAAATAAATGAGCAGGTAATACTTTAAAGGGCATGTCCACCCCCAAAACTATAATCCCCCCCCCCCCAGTAATGGCCCCATCATGTAGTGTAATAAAATCCTACCTCAATCCCAGCTTATGGTTCTCCTGTAGCCCCCCCCCCAAAGTCCCAAAAACTGCCCACCAGGAGGATAGCAGAGTCCATATAGGACTCTGCCTCCTGTCTCGCCTCCGGGAGAAGTTTGGCATGCGTACTGCAGCCCTTCTCCCCCTCCCTCTCCCTCCCGTTTTGCGATCCCTCCCTCTACCATAAAACCCCTTGCCCATATATTAGTATAAAAATAATTTTAAGAAAGACCCCCGAACTCTACTTACCTTCCCTCTCTCCCCCCCGTCATTCTGAGAAGCCGGCAGCCAATCAAGGACGCGGCTGCCGGTCTCGCCCCCTGCTTGCAGTGTCTTGCAAGCAGAAGGCCGGGCGTCGGAGGAGAGATAGAAGGTAAGTAAACATCGGGGCACTTTCTTAAATTTATTTTATAGCGGTTGGGGCTGGGGGAAGATATACTATTATAGGGCAAAAGTATATTTTAAGGGTGGACATGCCCTTTAAGCAAGGAAATAAGGCTTTATATCCCATCTTTTTCTGGTTCCATTTAAACTGCGGCCACAAATTGCACAATTGCAAAGCAGCACGCTTCATAATGCTATTGGAGCGCATGCAGTTCACAAACAAATCATCACATGCATGCCAAAAATGGATCACAGCACAGTGTAGCTGCCCACATTATAAAGCACTGGCATGTGATTCTCATGCACAAACAGATTGCAAAACGCATTCAGAAGCACGTGAGAATCGAACACATGAGGCGTAGTTTAAGACTTAAACTTACATGGGCCACAGCAATAAACAAGAGAAGAAAAATAGAACTGTGCCTGTGATACCTTTTATTGGCTAACCCTACTTGCAATGCAAACTTACAAATCAAAGAAAGACTTAAATAACGCAACAATGTTTTCTGCAAACATTTTTGCAGTTTCTCCCACAATCATTAAAGGAATAGTTCACTATTGCAGTTAACTATTCCTTTAAGACATACTGATAGATTGTATATGTCAAATAAATGTGCTCAGTTGTAAGCTCTTTGGGGTAGGACCTGATGTAAATGTATACATGTAATTGTAAAGTGCTACGGAAGATGATTGTTGCAGTCCCGGCAGAAATTAAAGCAATAAAACTGAATTGGATGGAGAGACCACGCAGTAATTAACTTCAAAAACCCTTCTTTTATTTCAGTGCAACATGTTTGGGATCAGCAAGGATTCTTTATCAAGCATTGTCAGTTTTAAAGCATAGTTATGGTCACTGGTTAGAACTGTTCTCATTCAGTCCCAATGTATAGTGGCTGATTTATTTGTTGTTTTTTTCCAATTTGGTGGAGTTCCTCCATCAAACAGATTTATATTGCATAACAAGCCCGTGGATTTATTTTTCCATAAGCAAACTATTTATTTATGATCTGTTAAGTCCACGGGTAACTGCTTAACTGCTCATTTCCCCAGTCCACCTGCCTCTTCTGTATAAAATACAGACGTGCAACACTTGATATATAATTCGTTTCAAAACATTTATTGTGAATATGTGATATGTCCAAAAAAAGAACCACACATACCTATAATGTGTTCTCACACATAGGCACATGTTACAATTACAGTGTTCTCCACAGAATTTTTTTCCAGCTGGGTGGCATGAAAAAGTAGCCAGTTGGGGCAGGGCAGGGAAATTTGTGACATGCATACAGAGCACGTAGTTTTGCCACACCACCCTTTTGAGGACTGGCAATTTTGCAAGTTAGTTAACCTGTCCTAACATTTTGTAAATATTACAAAGTGGTTTTGACTGGGCATTTTTGACAGGCCTTGGTGCTGGGCACACGCCTATTAACCCTACATTTACATTCTTACGTAAATCACAACAATGTTCTCTCCAGAAATTTTTTTCCAGGCGGGTGGCATGAAAAAGTAGCCGCGTGGGCCGTCCGGCTAAAAGATGCTAGGGAGAACACTACAATTATAGATTCTATTCAGTGAATAGAAGTATACAGATAAAAGCAGGTATCATTTTATATTCTACGATCAAAAATCAAAGCTGACTTTCCGGAAAGAAGGACGCCACATCGGTAGCCTTGCGGTTAAAAAGCTATTTATTCAACAGTCCATACATAGTGCTATAGTGAAACACATAATAAAGACAAGAAGCCTGACGTGTTTCAGACTGCACGAGTCCTTAATCATTGTTGCCTATGATTAAAGGGTATGTCCAGCAAAAAAGTAAGTATGTTTCTAAATGAATTACTGAAGAACAGGAGGTAAATGCACTCTCTCTTACCTCCCGTTCTTAAGTAAATCTTCCAGGAGAGTAGGAGACACTTACCTGCGGACCCACTCCAGTGCCGAAATCCCCGACGCCTCTCCAGTCTTTTGCACTGTGCGCACATGCGCACACAGTGCAAAGGAGCGAGGACGCGTCTGGGATTTCGGCGCTAGAGCAGGTCCACGGGTAAGTCTCTGAATAGCGTGTGCATATATATGCAAGTGATGTTTACACAAGACAAACAGGGTTATTCAATAAAAGTTCTTATTGTTTAAAATGGTGCTAATTTTGCCCCAACCAATCAGATGTTAGCTTTCAAATGTTAAATAAGATCTGATTGATTGGGGCAAAATTACCACCATTTTAAACAATAAGAACTTTTAATGAATCTCCCTGAAAGTGTCTGGACTACAGTGAAGCGATGGGTCCGGGGCTAATGCACCCGGACCAACTAGAATACAGAGAAAGCATTATATGTACACTAACTTTTGGTTATATACACACAGCATATGAATATTAGGCTGTTACATACATGCAGCATACAGATATTAGGCTGTTATATGTTGGAGTACAGCACATTTTCCCAATTTCCCTTGAAATCTTATCTATCATTTTATATTATTATTTAAACCAACATTGGTCTAAAACGCCACATGCCATGGCTGCACAAAGCCCTGTTAATTTGTCTTTCTGTATGTGCTAGGATTATCGAAATCTAGTAACCTTTCTATTGTGATAAAAGAGGGGACATTTCAAAATGTGTTCCACGTAAATATTTCTTTATTGTGCTTTTATTTTGTCATTTGAAGACTTACTTAGAAAGTGTGTGTGTTTGTGCATGTAAACAACAAAGAGGAGAAGGCAAAGTAGTGGATATAACAAACTGGGCACACTTTCCAAAATAATAATGTAAAAACTCCTTTATTGAACAAGCCGTGGGAGTAATAAGTGCATAATAGTATAAATATAAGACAAGTAGAAAAATACCCTAAACATTAAAAACACTCTCCTTCATATAACCCATGTTCAAAAATGTATACGAACAATGTAGTAAAATACTTATTCAATACAAGATATACCGGTATATCTGACAGAGATAGTTATAAGGTCCAACATGATGGCATAACAGAGTGAGCCTCCATGTGGGCCTTATTTAATACTAAACCCTGTGACTAGTTAGAGGTCCCTGAGGTGTCTATATAGTGAATAATGTACCCCCTACTGTAAATTATAGGGATATTAGAGGTTACTGAGGAGTTCTGTGACCATATAAAAGCACGAGGCCGCAGGCCGAGTGCTTTTATAAAGGTAACAGAACTCCTAGGTGACTTCTAGTATCCTTATAATTTACAGTAGGGGGTACATTATTCTTTATAATCTACAATATATAGTACAAGGGGAAAAATAAATAAGGATTCACATTTGTGGTTTAAGTGCAATTTATTTATTTGTAATGGTTTAGTTTATTTGCTTATTTCTTTGTTTATAAAGTAAATTGAAATTAACTTTTAATTGAAACATTTTTACTAGTAAGAATACATTTTAAAATGTATTTAACATGTAAGAACAGAACTGGAAGTCTTTTTCATTTAGTCAGAGTCAGAACTATATATAATTCTTCGCTGTTTTTTTGGTGGTTCAGTAGAGGAAGAACTTTGTAAATTTATGGTAATTGTTGAGTTATTAAAAATACAGTTGGGTCCAAAAATGGTTTCTGGTGTATTTTTGGTTGTTCTATCTAGTCCTTTATAATTGTATGATGAGGTTGTGTTTATATTTGGGGCATGAAATGAAGTTGATGGCTGTTCTTCTATTTGGAAAGTGTTTTTGTTTATTTCTTCCTGTGTTGTATTTGCTGTATTTTGTAATATTTGGGAGATATGGAGTTGCTTTTTTTCATTTATTGAGGAGTAATTGTTGATACTTGTTAAGCTTTTGTGTCCCGATATTTGTATTATTTCAGTTGGGGGTATGTTATTGTCAACCAGTTTTTGTATTGTTGTTTTTCTGGTTGAGTGATTTGTGATTCTCTTTGTTTCTGTTAAAGATGCTTTTAGTTTCATGGTGGACATCATGGTTCTGATTTTGTGAACTCCAATTTTCATTGTTCGGTACCACCGGGGAAAGTCGGGTTTGTAATTTATGTTTGGAGCCAGATAAAATGGGGCGTCAGGGTCATTTATTGTTTCTGGGCGTTTGTTACTATATTCTATATAAGCTGCTACTGGGTCTCTGTCTGGGTGATTGGGCGTCTCGTACATTCTTGGTTTTACTTGTCGTATGTTTTTTGGGTTTTCTACTGTTCGTGTTTTTGTTTGACGTTCATTATACTCTAAGAATTTTATACCGGTGGAATCTTGTTTTAATGTAATATCTCCCTATTTAAGGTCATATTTTTCCTGAGTGCGACGAGCAAAATGAATTCCATTGTGGAAAAATACTAAATTGAGTAGTGATGTTGGATGTTTGGTTGATATTGTTCCAGATTCGTATAGCTGGTTGATTTCTTGGTCTGTAAGTGGTTCTGATTTATTTGGCTGGTTGCCTTTATCTTCCTTTTTTAAGAATTTCATTTTTGCGGACAATGTTTCTTTTGTCAATGGAAAGTCTTTGGTGGATCCATAGGCGATTCTGTGGGGGTAGTTATGTTCCTTAAGGTAGCGATCAATGCTGGTTAACATGCACCGTAGTGTGTGAGGTTCATATTCATTTCCGTCTTTTCTGCGAACTGATAGTACAAACGACTACAATAATTTATCAAGTTGGTTATGGGGAATGTCTTCTATTTTTCTTTCTTGGTGTATTTCTTTGAAGAAAGTGTTTAAATCACTTTTTGGTTTTTTTTGTGTCTTTGTATTTTTTTGTTGTTGTATAAACTCTTTGTTGTTCTTCTGTTTGAAGTTTGAATCTTTGACATTTTGTTTTGTTTGAAGGAAATCTAACTGAAAATATAAAGTGAATGACTTTAGTACAACGTTTGTGTTTAATTGCAATTTGTGTGTTTCGTGTTATGGAAACGCATGTGTTTGCGCAAAAAAAATGGTAATCGCATGTAATTCCAAAACGGAAACGGATGCATATTGTAGTGTGGCTGCAGTTTTAGGGCTAGGCCACACTAGCGTGATTTTGCTGCATTTGCGCTTGCGTTTTTCCAATCATTGCAATTGCGTCAATGCTCCAAAAACGCGTATTTTCGGGTGCAATGCAATTGCACATGTGATTTGCGTTCTGCATTTTTTCGCTCAATCCCATGTGGTGTTCTATTTCTATTGAAAAAATGCATGCGGAAATGCAACAAAATCGCACACGAAATCGCATGTGATTACATGCACGATTGTGGTGCAGTGTGGACATGCCGTGAGGCTAAGGGCACATAACGCACCAAATCAAGCAACAAATTGCGAGCGTTATAGTACACGACTGTGTGAGCGATTTCTTTGTGTTTGCGCACATTGTTTTTTGTTTTTGATATTTTGAAATAGAAAAGGCATGTGATTGCACAAAAAAACGTGAACGGACGCGCAATTGCATAGGAAATCGCAGAAATGTTCTTGTTCCTGTGATTTCCATGTTAGCAAAAGTCATGGGCAAAACCGTGTGAAAAAAAATGGTAGTGTGGTCTAGCCCTTAATACAGATAAACAGGGTTTGTAGAAAAATAGCATTTATATTATTTTTTGTTAGTATTAATAAGTACATTTTTGGGGGGTTAATTTTTGAATATGTTTTTTTATTTCATTTATTTAAATAATTTATTTCATTTAATTTTTATTCCAGTCATACTTCCTTGTTATTTTGTGTTCTATTATTTTTGTTTAATTTCCAGGAGATTGAGGTTGTTAGGGTGTGTGTGTGAGGAGTTTTGTCTTTAAAATCCGCAGGCTTTTTGTTGTGCTGTACGGGCATTGGGAGAACTACATTTCCCACAATGCCATTGCGCATGGTTTCCGGTTTTAGTGAGCGAGACTAGCGGTCCCGGAAGTTTTGTAGAAGAGACGCGCCTTTGTAGTAGAAGAGACACGCCTTTAGCCGCGCGTATGTGCCGCGAGTACGTTCCGGAATGTGGATTACAGCGTGGAAGTGTAGACCAGCAGGAAGGAAGAGAAGGTAAGGTTACCCATGGGAGTTCTGTCATATAGTCGGTGCGCTACTACGTA
This sequence comes from Hymenochirus boettgeri, assembly GCA_019447015.1. Taxonomy (NCBI): domain Eukaryota; kingdom Metazoa; phylum Chordata; class Amphibia; order Anura; family Pipidae; genus Hymenochirus; species Hymenochirus boettgeri. The sequence continues at coordinate 162,213,340 of CM033473.1, read as the reverse complement.
GTAGCGCGCCGATTATAAGGAATTATTTTACAGGTAGCCAACATTGACTTAGCCAACAGTTGTAGATTATACACATATAAATAGTTAGTAACAATAGGAAGAGAACAAATCAAGTAAATATATATATATAAGTATAGTACATCCTAGATATAACTATGTGGCAGATCATAATATACTCGAAGCACAATAGTTGTGATACTACACCGGACTCAGGCATTGAGGGTTTTCTTGGAGAGCAGATTAAAAAGGTTCTATGGCTGGACGCGTTTCGTCTATCACTAGACTTTGTCGGCAGCTAATATTCTATGTTCCTACCGTCTTATATACACGTGTTATCCGCATTCTAATTATGCAATCACATGGCGTCGCTTCTTTGTTACGTCATTGCTAAGCGTCTGAATAGGCGTATGCTGTTGTGACCAGCACGCCCCTATGTGTCAGTGTACGCGCTCTATCATGTCTTACTGGGCAATAATTTACATACAACATTGGGATGCTTGCGTTCCACATTGGAGGGCATACAGTCCTAAATTCCCTTCACATACTAAGTCTATCTCGTATGGCTGTGTCTCTATAATATTCAAGAGGCACGGATGACCTACTTATAGTTAACATATCCATATACGATTAGACAAAGAGAGAGGGTTATATAGTATAACGCAATAGACGTTCTTGTGTAAGATTAAGCAACCAGGAAGCAATATTATAATGCAAGGTATCACGGAATATCACAAAAATTCTATACTCAGTTGAAAATTATAGATAACAGATATTCACCCTCTAGGGTTCTCAATATCCAAGCTTAGCCTCTGAAACATTCAATATGTCCAGTTTCACGCTATTTGTTTGGACATTGATATAAGCTCGGACCATTAGCTCTAACTTTTCACATATACCGGTATATACAATTAAGCAAAGTAAAAAGATTATATTGTGCAAAGATATATCTATGTATAATAAGGCAACAGGGGAAAGGAATATAATAAAGTGTCACTGCATGTCACAGATGTTCTCCACCTAGTAAATAAGAGGGATTGATATAACTTGCAGTTATATCAATATATTCTGCCCTTCAGGGTTGTCCCAATATCCCAGCTTAGCCTCTGAAGTATCCAACAGGTATATTCAGTTTTACGCTGTCTGTTCGGGTTATGATAATGGTTTAGGCTGCCATGGTTCAGGCTGCGTTTAATTTGTGTTCGCGGATCAAAAATGGAAGTCTCACAGCCCAGATCCATTTAATGTTAACCGGATCTCTCAGATCTATTCGCTTCAGTGATCCCATAATCGATTTCCTTAAGTGATATCAAAGTATATATTAACCAAATCTTTTGGATATTCTTATTAAATATGATAAATATTGTGATGTCGAACTCCTGCATTTTCATCCAGATGGACATTCTTGTTGCACATGGCTCATCTTAGTAAATATATGGTTATAGCGAAAAGTTATTCTCCATAAAGTATCCATATTCTTGACGGCTTTGAGTCGCAGTACAAAACAGCTCCTTTATCTTTAGTAGATATCCTTGTTAGATATGGTCTCTCTCTTTCGAAAGGGGTCCAATATTGCTGTAAAGAATCCAGGGAAAATTAAAGGAGGATCTATCCCTGAGCGATTAGCAGTGATAAAATATTCTCAAATAATATCGATCACCAGATGATAAAATATTTGTTTTTTGTTTGTGCATGTGGGAGAGGCACAATATAAGTTAAATGGTATGTCCACCCTTGAAAATACAAAAACTGGAACTTGACAGTTCAAGGACAATAATACTCACCTCCCCCTTGCTCCTCTTTTTAAACACCTGCATAGAACCCAGGGCAAGGAGCTAAACCCCCTTCACCCCTGGGTACTTTACCTAGCAGCTGTATTTATATTAAGTTTCCCTCTGCGTTTTGGTCCTCTTCCACAATGTAGCCAATGGGAAGACACGCTTCTTTGCAGAGCAGGTCTTCTCAATGGAGGCAACAATTATCCTTAAATATCTGGTTAGTAATATATTCAATACAGTATAAATATATTGGTTGGAGTTAGGGGCTGGTTAAAGTAACCAATTTTTTGTTTTAATTGTGAAAATGCCCTTTAGGCAGGCCATACATACATTTTTATAATTTAATTTTCAACTGCCTTTTTTTTATGGACAAATCAATATTTTCAAGTGGACAATCAAAAAAATGTTTTTAAATAAATGCAAAATGTTTGTTTTTGAATCAGTCAAAAAATCAACCCCGTGTATGGCATCCTTCAGAGTACTCTTTGATTAGTTGAATTTAATATCTTAATCAAGAAAGTGGTTATCAAGCTTAAGTGGTTGTCAAGCTTGATTATCAGGTGTATCTAAATTAAGTGGCCTTTAAATAAATGTTGATTGAAACTCAAGAATGCTTCCATGAATTTCTAAGCTAAAAGAAAGGGACATTTGAAGGATGTGTCCTGCCAGTCTGTACCGAGTCTCTGGCTTTAAAATTTCGGGGGGGTATAGTCCTAAAAACTGGGAAGTATAAAAAGAAAACAATTAAACAAACAGTACGTAGGCTTTTTCAAGCCAAATTAAATATTGCTACAATAATCAATTAGTGCTGGAGTGCTTACCAGCGCAACGAAAACAGGCAAGCAAGCCTGTGGCCAACCCTAACACACTTAACACCAGCCTGGCATATATGGTTCAATACAATTTAAAAATACCAACCCATGTATGGTTATCTGTTTGATATTGGGCAATCTATGAATCAGGATGGGATATGTCCAGTTGAAAACTGTTCTGATGATCCCATTTATGGCTGCATTACTTTTGGCAGCTAAAATGGTGTAAGGTAGTGTAGTTAGCTCCACTTCCTAATTGAGCTTTGATTGTGAAGTACTGATTGGATACACTATCATGCAGCCATCACAAATGTACAGCAGGCTTTACACTCTGGAGAATCTTATGATCAAATATATTTAGTGAATTATAATTCCTTTGATATCAAAATGGATTTTTCCCCCCGATAATACAGAAGATTCAAGATTTCTCGGATATTCAGTCAGTAAGCAACAACAATGTAAAAGAATTTAAGAATTTATTTTCGAATTACTTTTTTTTTTTTAACAAAGTTGTTTCACCACAATATAGCATAATCATAAGATACAGAGTTTCTTGGAAAATTCAATATCAAAAGAACTTCCCACGTGGTCTTTTAAATGGACTACATATATAGTATTTTATTCCGTCCCTTTGGATCTTTGACCATAGATTTAATCTTATTATAGATTATTGAGCCTAGCAACTATATAGTACAATACCATTTTTCCCCAATGAGTTTTTTTTTTTTTTAATTAAACTTAACATTTCTATATCTTCCTACCCCCATGTACTGAAACGATCTCTTTTGCAAGTTCAGTGACCAAGTAGTAGAAGAGATTCTAAACTGAACAAGTGCAACAATAAAATTAACCATGAAAATATACATATTTATATCAAAAACCAATTATAAGATTGTGGGTCTTTATTTAGTAAAGGGGGGTCTCTTTAGTAGACCTGCTATGCAAGAAAAAAAATTTGGTTCTATGATTTTATATAGGTTATAAACACATTCAATGTAAAATGAACTGAAATGTTTTACAATGGTATTTTTTATTTAATAGAAGAATAAAAATAGTTCATTTTAATGCAATAAAAGTAATAAATATGTAGAAATATGTAGAGGATGCTAAAATTTGCTAGAACGTCGATTATTGCTGTCCATGCCATAGAAAAGCCAGCTCTCTCAGGGCACTCATTTATAAATCATTTGGAGAATGCATTAAAATACAGATATAAAAGAATGTCACATGTATCTATATATAAATATTTCACATTAAGGGAACCCCGAAATCTACATTTTCCTCTGCACTCATCAATTCCTTGCATAGCTACCTTCCCAGATAAGACAATTATTACCTCTTAAACATGATCAAGAAATCTATGTTGCATATAGATGTGCATTTCCATTAAATATTTCCTGCTGTTACTATTCCAACCAAGTCTATGTTAACCTTTCAACACTTCTGCTGAAGATTATTTTAAATGGATAGGCATATACAGGTAGAAGTAAGAAGGTCACACCCAAGTGAAATTTAACTTAAAAGCAGTGGGTCTAGGCAAGATACCCATACAAATAAAATGTGGGGGGAAATGTGGAAAAATTGATAGGAACAATTTGTATTTTTAGAGCTCTAAATATAAAGCCAGAAATAAACTATTACTGTAGAAACTAATAAACATACGCCTTTGTGATCACAAGTGTAAAACGGCTTCCTATGTCTTAATCAACTCTCTGAAATAAAGTTCACACTCCTGTCTAGAGTAAGTTCTGTGGGCCTTTGTAGCTCATATTAGTTAGAGAATTTGTGATTATCAGGAGACAAAAGTTTTGCGCCAGAATAATCAATCATCACTGTGCTTGGAGTGCCTGAGAAAGGTGCATGTTTGGCGACTGGAGAATGTGCCAGGCATCAGGACTTTGGTGGTTCTGAAGAAGGCGATACAGTTGCTTTAGGTGAGAGACAATGTTGTCTTTAATATCAGGGATGGATATTTGTAAGCGAATGCTGCCACTGTCAAAGGAACGTGTGGTATCCCCAGTAAACATCTCAAGAATCATACGTGCAACAACTGGTATTATCTAAAATATAATAACAAGCAAGAAAAATGTATCACAAAACTATGAAAATCTAAAGGTTAGTAATTGTTTATCATGAACATAGTAATCACAAACATGCAATATGAATGTGTGTGGGGAGAAGAAATTTCGAACTCACTTGAACAATGATGAGCTTTCGGTCCTTTGTTTTACCATCTGGCCATTCCTCTCCAAAGCACAAGTAGATTTCGTAAGGTGGTTGTTTGGTATTGCTGCCCCTTTGGTGGGAGATAAGTTCTATAAACGAGAGAAATAAACAATGCAATAGTTAAATTTAATTTGTTTTATAAAAATGTTACTATATGTTCTAATGTAGCACAAAGCATCCAACTTTCTTATTGAAGTTTAGTTAAAGGAGAATTTGACTTTGGGGATTTCGATTTTATTGAAAAACAGGAGAGTCTTAACTCCCACTCTTCAATAAAACCCGTTCTCGCGCTCCTCCAACGTTTTTCTGACAGGTCCCGACGCACTTTGTACTCTATGCACATGGAGTACAAAGTGCACCTTGAAAGCATGTGCATCTATTGGCCATGCCACCTGACCTGACCCCACTATTAACATGTATAGTCTATGCACATATTTTCCATATCGATGTCTCCACACCGATATGGAAGTCCCTGGTAAGACTTTGAAAGCTGATTCTTATCCTGCAGTTTATTGTCAAGACAACATGATTTACAGACAGCCTACCAGGAACAATACAAAATAGTCAGCTAATGTTTACTGATGAGTCAATAAACTAAGCTCTACTTTTAGAAAACATACAGTCCATGATGTTACACTCACTTGTAATGATCGGCTACACTTAAGAGTTCCACCAAAACAAAGAGGTGAATTATGGGAGCTTTCCCTTAAGTATTTTGGGAGATCTAATGTACCCACAGAGGTAAGGATGTAGAATTTAAGGCCCTCATCCGGGTAACAAGAAGTGAGAGAGAGTGGGTTTGGTGTATAATTGTACTTTAACTGTAGGTCTCTTAACACAATAATTAAACAGTAACATCAAGATCTTTGCTTTATTTTGCCTTTGTAGTAACAGCTGTTTTAAGCTTTTACTGTACATTCATTAGACCTGAGCTATAAAAAGCTATAAAAGTAAAAGTAATCTGTTAATTTGTGGTATACCCATTGATTTTCTTCCCGTTAACCATGGTCCTCCACCACAGCTGATATGTTTACTTATTTAAACCTACCAATATAGCATAGAAAATAATTTAAGGTCAAAACATAAGTATGCCTAGCTACTCCCTGGACAGTGAAGGTGACAGGAGGACATCTGTTGAAGTAGGATAGAAGGTTGGTTTTACTATCAGTACTGCTATGCTTTCCTTACAGAAAGGCAGTTAGGTCTTGAGATTCTCTATCAGTAATGAGCAGCAACGGGTCATTCATATGGTAGGTAGGTATCCCTTAAACAAGGAATACAAGTAAATACAAGCATTTAATTTAATAGCTGGCACACAGCCATGGGCCAACAGATGCATAGTGATAATAAAATTGTTGCAAAAATACAGCTTTTGTTTAGATCTGCCTTAAATCTTCACTTTTTTGATCTTAAGCTAGCCATACACTACAAACTTTACACATATATATATGCCTGTAAAGTCTTAAGGCTTGTGCACGCGGCCCAGCCATTGGTGACGGCAAAATTAGACATGGGCGACTGTTTGCTGTGACCAACTGTGCAGTCAATTGGAGACTGCACAATTGGTCATGATTAAAGCTAGGTACACACCATAAAATAATTTGTACTGGTTCCTTATGGCGGCCGTGACTCGGATGCGAATCGGACAAATGCACGATCGGTCAGGTCGTAAAACCACAGCTGATTGTGCAGACCTCTATGGGACCGCATGCTCGGTCATAGTTACGGTCGGATGCAGCTGCTTTTGCCGCGACCGACAGTCCTTCCTCCTGGCTGACCGGTCAAAAGTCTCAAACGGTTGGTCAGGAGGAACATTGTATGGCGTGTACCAGCCTTTACAGACATGTCCAATCATCCTTGAACAGATTTGAGTCTTTTTTTGGCTAAGGCAGCGTACAAACCATGCAATTTTTTGGTCCTATCAACCAATACTCCAGTGTATCGTTTGAACTGGCTGGAAAAATTACATGGCTTTGTGGCGGCCCATAACCAAAGTCCGGGAGTTCATTTGGGACAAATAGGCGATCAAACGCACTGTCAGGCACAGCTACTTTTGCCCCGACAGACAGCCCTTCCTTCTAGCCACTAGTGGCGATAGTGTCGGGATGAAGGACCCCATGGTGTGTACCCAGCTATTATCTAAATAGCTTATCAAAATAAATTATCAGGTGGCGTTGGTCAAAACTGTAAAGTAAGCATTATGCTTTTGAAGGTTCTCATTCATCCAGGTCATGGAATATCTGTTGGATTCAGTTAGATCAACTAGACTTAACATTTAGTTCTTGAAGACGTTTCGCTAGTCATCCGACTGGCTTTCTCAATTCAGAATGACTTGTACAAGAATCTGTTGGCAATTCTGTACCCTGTAAAGTCCCAATTAGCATATCACAGCCAGGTGTTAAAAGGACATTATGAATGCAAGGCGTGATTACATTGTGGCTAAGGGGTGTTATAGGAATGCCCAGAGTAAGGTGTCAAAACTGCATTGTTCAACATCCTTTCAAAGGAATAGGACTGGTTCAAGAGAGGTGTCAAGGAGACCATTTATGTGAAAATAAAGAAACCAAGCCTAAATAGAGGTGGGGGGGGGGGTTCGACACCAACTGTCTGCCATGTACAATGCTGTTTTCATACCTTACTCTGGGCGTTCCTATAACACCTGCAATCACACCTTGCATTCAGAAGGTCTCTAACACCTGGCTGTGATGTGCTAATTGAGACTTTCAAGGGTACATAATAGCCAACAGATTCTTGTACAGAGATTCTGAATTGAGAAAGCCGGCCGGATGATAAGCAAAACGTCTTCAAGAACTAAACATTAAGTCCAGTTAATCTAACTGAATACAACAGATATGTAAAGTAACCAAACTGTTAATTTGTCTATGTTCGTATAATTGCTTTGGGGTTTAGAGACAGATAAAGGTGGTAAGCAGTAAAGCACACGTTGGACTCATTGGAATATGTCATGGGTAGAGATGGCCGAACTTCGAAAACGGACCAAACTTTATGAACTTCAGTAAAAGTGTGAAAGTTCGAATTCGGACCCAAGTCAATGAGAGAGTGATAGTTTGAAAATTTGGGATGAGTTACAGCTAAACTAAAAACGTGCGATCGTGCTTCCCAACCCGCGACGCATGATGTGTACGAACGTTAGTTTCGGGCGATAATCGTCCCGTGTATGGGCCCTTTATCGGCCGAAATGGCCGTTCTTTTCAGCCGATAAAGGGCCCATACAAGGGCCGATTATCGACCGAAACAAACGTTTGTACACATCGTACGTCTCGAATCGGGACCCGATAACTAACTGTAAATGGCTGTGGCACCTGGGAAATGGTCTAGGGAACGTGTCACTATCACCAAAAATTGTTAAAACACTTCTTAAACAAGCACAAGCTACATTCGAGGGTTACCGAATGATACTTTCAAGGGATACCGAAAATAGAGCCATAAATTCGAGGGTTACTGAAATCGAACGACACTTTCGAGGGTTAGCAAAGACAAAATCTTCTTTCGAGTGTTAGCGAACGATACCTTCAAGGGTTGGCAAATGGCTCATAAATTCGATAATTCTCGAAACAGCAACAGTGTTCAATAATTATCGAAAGTGCGGAAAGTTCGAAAGTGCAAGAAATCCAGGTCCCGGATAGTTTGAGAAGTCCGAGTCCATTCCACCGGCCACCCTAACTCTAGATATTTCAGTCACAAAAAGGTCCATATTCAGTGCGTTATTTTTGTACTAAAGTGGACTTTGTAAGTGCTTTATTTGTTCTTACAAGTTTTGGGGTTACTGTCAATACCTTTCATGTCACATACTATTACTACAATTGTGTTTAATTTTAAAATTAGATATGTTGCATTGAATATTGATTACTAAGTAAATAGCTGCTGTATACAAAATGAATATACATAAAGAATCAAATTGTAATTTAAAGGAAAAAGAAAAATAATGTTTAAAAACAGCCTTATTACTTGTGTAGTGTCTAATCATGCTTTCCAACTGTTTTGTGGCTTCTGTGAATCAAGCTTGTAAATCCTGCAATTTTATTGGCATTGGGCAGGGGACAGGACATCATTTATAAGCACATTTACATAATCAGGTGGAAATTCATACAAGCAATAAGGCTGTTTTTAATTTTTTTATTTAAAGTAACCATCAAATGGTTATTGTATCTAGTGGAGCACTTTTCTCCTATTTACATATATATGTAAGGACAAATACATATGAGCAAATGCTCTACCCAACATCCTGACCAACAGTTCTAATTGGTGTTCTATATGTCAAGAATTAAATTGTCATGTGCAATATTTTGGCCCAAGCAATGATGAGTTTATTTTAAAACACACAATTTGCCGAGATTTACTGAGAGAACCAATCATCTTTTTATTCACAAGAACAATCAGTACACAAACAAAGAGGTTAACTCCTGCATGTTTCTACGTCGGGGTATGTTTCCTGCTGGGTGCTGCTACAATTCCATAGCCATTGGCATACATGTTCAAATTGGAGCAAGATTCATGCGCACTCCAGTCTTGAAAAGTACAGTGTTTATTGGAACATGTGACATTTCGGTATCAGTGTGACACCTTCAGACAATATAATTCAAACAGCAGGATGTGGAACAAGGAGCATGTTGCAGAGACCTCTAGTGGTACAACAATGTATCTCTTATCTTTAAAGTAACAATGTAAAATATTACAGTATCAATTCAAGCTAAAGTCTAAAGTGCTAGTGCCATTTTGCATAGTACACTATCACTTTACTGAACACTTTAACATGAATTGATAAAAAAAAAATTGTACATAGTTACCAGACCTTGAGCTCACATGCTTTCAGGTTTTTAAAAACATTGTACTCTATGAGAAATGTACAGCTTATTCTGGAAAAAAAATAATACTTACCACTTAGAAATGTCTCCAGGCAGAAAAGCTTCACTCTCTTCTGTCTCTCAATAAGGTTTGGGGTAGTTTGAGACGGTGAGCAGGGTCCATTCCAGTACACCTTACACTGGCACAGTCTGACTGCATAAATTGCATGTCCGCTGACCTCCAATATCAGACCTCTGTCCATTACATCAAGGAGACGGCTAGTGAACAGCTTTTGTTTCTCATTTGCGATTTGTTCTGTTCCAGGGAAGCGAACTTGTTCAAGACTGATGGGACCAAACAACTCTTCCTGGTTAGGCATTGGACCCAGATCCCCATAGAAAAGCCGACAGCCTTGAGGATTACTGATTGTTGTTGTCGGACCCATTTCTTTCCCTCGATAAAAAAACTGGAGCTCTAAATCAGTCACTGTACAAAAAAATAAAAACAATTTCGAAAAAAAATGTATACACGATAAGGATTGTGCTGTTACATATAAAACAGTGATAAATATTTTGTCGTTTGCCTACCTATACACAAATACTGATATGTTATTTAAATATAAGCATTACACTTGAAAAAAGCAGAATTATTTTGCATACTGACATTTAAACTCTGCCAGACAAAACAAAAAAATGAATTTGGATAATTCAGTCCCACTATACACTTAAAATAAAAAGGTGTGTACCTGCATTGGTTAGGTTAATATTATTGGAGGCAGGAGTGAGTATTCCTACCTTTTGTTTGAATGCATGCGTCTTCAGTTCTATTTATTATTGCTCTAGCCCCCTACTTTTTCTTCTGCAATTATTGTACATGCGCAGGAGTAGAGAAAGACATGAAACAAAAAGGAAACAATAAAACCTGAAGTGCATGCAGGTAACATTAAGAGATGAATACTTTTTCTTCAAAACGAAGAATACTTGCTCCTGCCCCCTATAATAATAACCAAGAGATCGATTTGTAGTGAAAATGTGGTGGTTCTTTGGTTTCTTTAATTATTCCTTACACATGACCCACTTAAAGATCAAAAATGTCAAATCAAAGCTGGTATTTCCTACAACAGGAAGTTACATTGTATATTTGATCAATCAATTAAAGGGCAACTGTGGTCTCAAAACAAGTTAGGGTTAAATGAAAGCCTGCAGTATTTCCTTTACACTGAGCCAACAATCACATCTCTGGCTGGAGCCTGTGAGAAATTACATTGGGGTGAATGTTCAAACTTCCAGTAGGTTGAGTCTGCCCTTTTCCTCTGGGGGAGAAGCATGCTCAGTTAAGACTTATTGCTGGGGAAATTAGGAAGTACCTGAGGAATAAAATTGACAGTTGAGAAGAGGACCCTATTAATCCAGGCAGAGGCTGGTCACACGACTACAAGCTGGTCACATGGCTAAAAACAGAAAGCGTTCAACCAGGAAGTTACATTGCTCAACTTTTGCAGCAATAACTTCTCACAAATTTTATCTAGAGATGTGATTTAGGTTTTATTTTGAAGGTGTGATGGAAGGCTTTTTATATCATTCTTACTAGTTTGGAAGAATTTGAGACCACAGTTACCCTTTAACAAAGTTTTAGCTGGTTACATTTTTCAACAGATTTTGATTTTAACAAATACCCTTTTATATGGAAGCTACAGTAGAACATTATACAAAAAATGTACTACTTAAGGATTACATACTTGGTAAGGAGCTGATCCACATTTCTGGAGAACTAAAAAAATCTGCTGGTCCTGGTGTTGAAGGTACTTCCATATCCTGAGGCTCAGTCTTTGGCCAGGTCTGCTCAGGTGTACAGCTGCCCACGCTTGATGGTGGCATTGGTGAATCTATCATAGAATTAAAGAATGCTTTCGATTAAATCCTAGATGTACAGGTGTCTATTAACATGTTTAAAATAATAAATCCTTGTATACACACACAATCAATCTCTCTGTTTGAATTTGTTGAACTTTCACATTTAAGTATGCTTAGAAGCAGAATGGAACACATCACAGGTGAGAATTTCAGGGAGATATATTTGCAAACCACCTGTGACTCTAAAAGGGCAAATTAATCACATGTGGTGCTCCAGACAACTTAATGATACGTGGACTGTTAAAGTGTATGTCCACCCAGAATAAAAAAAAATTGAAATGTTATTCAGGACCCCCCAAAACCCCAGTAAGGGTGAGGCCACACTACAACGCTCCAAGCGTGCACGATTTCGCGGTTTTGCATGCGGTTGCGTGAAAAATGCTCGCCGCAAAACGCGAACAGACGCGCAATTGCATGCGCATCGGAAATCGCAGGAACATTAGCGTTCCCACGATTTCCATGTTAGCGAAAATTGCGAACGCAAAAGCGTACACGAACGTGCGAAAAACCCACTAGAGTGGCCTAGCCCGCCGCGGCTCTCTGCTACTTCCACTGCTGCTGCTCGGAAAAGAAAAAGGCACGTAGCCGCAGCTGTGTAGAGGGAGCAAGCGGCGGTAAATCGTGGAGGTTGTAAATATAATTTCTCTCTTAGGAGCATTATAACAAATTTTAAGCAAAATGTAACTGGGGTTTTAGGGGGTCCTTAATTTTTGACCTGGCCTCCCAATAATTGAAGTGCTTCCACAATCCACAATTACCAATGTGGTAATAGCACCCCCAACACGACCCTTTTATGGGAGATCCTATGCCTTTATTATAAAGCACTGGATGGCCTCTTCCTTTACTTTAAAAAGCCAAAGGGCTGGGGGGAAGTGAGAGAGCCTGTTAATATAGATCCAGTGTGTAAGAAAAAGAAATGCAAAAGTTTGCTAATCGTATTTAAGTAAAAGAAATTTAAAAAGGTTAGAAGTTAGGACCTTCCAGACTGGGGTTACAATGACGTTGTTGGGAGGCTTTTCATTCATGTGATCACAGTAATGTATACTAAAATCCCTTTGTTTTATAAAGTATGCCAGTGTGCAGATAATATGATATTGTATGGGACCAAGGAATGTACATTGACTATCTTTTCTATGTTTGTATTTAAGTTCCATGCATTTATTTTTTCTTCCAGACCCAAGCTAAAATAATAGAAAAGGACTTTTTTTTACAGTTCAAGTATGATTTATAAAAGAGTTACATGGTAAAAGCCAATCTACAATAGGAGAACCAAGGTCACCTAACTAAACTAAAAAATATTTCATTCCAAAACCTTGGCAGACAGGCTGGACAACATTTTTAGATCATTAAAGAGTCAGATTACACACCTCCAAAAGAATTAGTATTTAGGAACTATAATTTCACAGAATGCAAAAGTAAATAAAATCAATGTCCTATTTCTTGTAAGTAAAATACAGTTATGTCTTAAGGAAATTGATCAACTTTAAAAAGGAACACTAAAGGTGAAAATCTTCAACTTGAAACAGATAAGACAAAGGTCTGGTACACTAAACTGCTGCCATGCTTTTTCTAAATTGAAGATATTCTCTCTGAAAGTTCCAAAGGCTTTCTGGAGCAGGCACAGACATTTACCATCCCCATCAGCTGGGCACAGCTCCCCTACTCCTAGAAGCCTGTGGAGCTAAGCATGTCATCTACTAGTCTTTTAGGAAAAGGATTGCACAATAAAAATATGATGTCAGATCTCCAGTTATATTAAAAATTTTGGAGCTTAAGATCATAAAAATTCTATTTTTTAAAGCATCCCCACAAAGTCTCCATCCACACAAAACCTATACTATTCAGAGGATGTGAATGGATGGGGGATCTAAACCATACATACAGACTGTAATACAAACCATTAATATTAAGGCAGTTAAAGGGTTCTTGGATTTGTGCATGGTTCTCAGACTGATTTAACTCATCCTCTTCAAAGTCATCATCATCCCATGGAGCAGATCCTGTAGATCCTGTTCAAGATGATAAAATGTCACACACAGAAAATTACAAAACCTTTAATTATGATAAATTAGATTTCCTGATTCCATAAGTATGGGCTTCCTAGGCTAGTATTGCAGATACATGTAATAATATGCAGTTATAGAAATAATTGCCAAAAGCTCACTTTTCATGAGAAGTGTCAATATTAAACAAAGAAGAACAGAAGATTGGACATATCCATTGCAAATATTCATATTGAATGCATACAGGGGCAAAGGGATAAGTTATTGCTCCGGACCTGACCACAGGTGTACCTGAACCCCCCTTCCAGATAGTAGCCGAGGAATTACACCACAGGTAACCTCAAAACCACTCAAATATAAAAACATCAAAACAACCTGTGTCGGAAAGCCAATAAGAGGAAAACTGTAGGCTAGAACACACAAGCAAATTTTCATAAATTCAATACATAAAAAACTCTTACATAACCCTAGCTAGCCAGCTAAAAATCTAATACCAAGCACATGAAATACCCAAATAAACCTTCAGTCTATAATATTGGAGTATAAAAGATATATATTGGAATAAAATTTAAAGTTTGTCCTAAGAAAGCCTCTTGACCCAATCCTAGTAGTACAATCTTCCTTATAAATATTAGCAGTTCCTAAAACCACTGTACGACAGTTCCACTCAGGGTCACCACAATCACTGACCCAGTTTAATAGTCGATCTGTGTGCACACAAACCAAATACGTTATAGTCAGTGGATGTGTATACATCACCACTCCTGCTCGAACAGCACGGGGATTCCTCCTGGTCTTACGACGGTCCCCCATACCGTTTATTTTATGTATTAAATTTATGAAAATTTGCTAGTGTGTTCTAGCCTACTGTTTTCCTCTTATTGGCTTTCTGACATGGGTTGTTTTGGTGTTTGCATACAGGGGAAAATGTATACAATAATGATAAGGGAAACAAATAAGGAAATTAATTAGCTCATACAAGAAGAAACTTCCCCCTAGCTATAGAAACTATACTCCATTAGAATCATACATTAAGATTTCTCCTTACCTGGATTTATGATGGATCCTTGAGATTGTGGGATGTCACAAACCTCATATATTTTGATTGGGTTCATAGGAACCTCTTTGGTTCCATCATATATAAGTTTAAACTCCCGACTTTTATTAAGTGCACAACGAAGTTGGGCCTTCCACTTAGCTGGATCAGGGTCATCTGCCCCTTCTTGGAATTTACCAGTCTCAACAGCCCAAGCCTTAGGAAGAACAGACGGGTTTAGTTTATATAACACCACTATACAGTATATCAAAAGCAGCACTTGTCTGTGTAATGCAAATCAGTTTTCTTAAAAAGAACACTCACAATATAGGCGATTTCCTTTATAAATAACCATCACAGGAACATTAAAATAAAGGGGACACTATAGTGAAAAAAATGACCTTTTCTTATATTAATCTATAAATTGATTATATGGAAGTAGCACTTACTCTGATTTGTGTGTGTTGCTGCAAGCCCTCAATCCAACACACATTTTGTTTAGGAGCATTATGCCCCCCCATCTTTTAACTACTCCCACTTCCATCCGACCTGACTTTTTCCCCACAAACAAACTGTCAAAACTGCACACAGCATTCCAACTGTTAAAACTCTTTCACCATTCCAGCTACAGTAAAACTGCTCACAGAAGGAGGGTTTCTGGGAGCAAGAACTTGATTGACAGCCGAAAAGTAAGATGTTTAGATTGGATATCTAAAGAAATAAGGAGCAGATCAACAAAAAAATGATACAGTGGTGGTTGGGAAGAATTATAGTTTCCAGTTATTATCAATTTAAAATAACCTTTTTTTCAGTATAGATGCCCTTTAAAGCTTAAACCAAAAAAAAAAAAAAAGTGTTTGAGCATCAATGATTTATCTAATTTGTGTAGTTTTTAAGGCTGGAATACACATAATTTAATTTTTCTGGTGGGTTTGAGCGATCCTGGAGGAAAAAATTTCCAGAAATCCTACAAGCTGCTACATAATCATGGTGTGTGGTGGTGCAGTATTGATCAAGTACGTTAATCAGCTGCAACATCATGCAGCCATCTAATGTGTATGGGGCAATAAAGTGAAATTAGTTTAAGACTTGGAGAAAAAGAATAAGGCTGGATACACCCTTGCATAATAGTTAGAATCTTGCAGATTCTGTCTGTCATTTTGTAACAATCTCACTACACACGGTCCTGAGTGTTCTCACTATACAAAGCATAGGGAGAACCCTCGGGACTGCAGATTTCTCCCAGACACATCCAACTCCATATACTATAAGTACAGGGAGACGACCGTGGGGAAATTTTGGGGCATTTCTGAACAACCGCAAGGCCGCCAGTGAACGTTAGGTGGCCTAAAGATCATTTGGAAAATGTTCCACACAGTAACAGTAATGGGACAATATTCCTTTCACTTTACTGGGTTTACCCACCTTAAAAGATTAGCCTGCCCTACCCAGATAACACTAATACTAGTCTGTACCTGGGAGAGATCATATAATCCGTACTGTCAAAGGAACTCATTTATTTTAATTAATTTGACTTGAAGAGCCAAATTACTGTTCTTTCTATTTCTTCTTTTTCTTCCATTTTATTCTTCCGCTTTTTTGGACCGTATCTCCTCCCACAGTTTTTGAGCTAGAGACATGAAATTCGGTACAGACCTGCGGGGCATATAGGAGAAGTGTGCTATTACCTAGCTAAGGAATCCGCGGAAGAGTAACGATATTATCGGCAAACTTTGAGACATTTTTTCCCATAGACTATAATGGTAACAATCCTCAGATGTGGATATTTCAAAACTGTTTGTTTCATAAACACAAACAGTGATACCCCCAACCCCCTACAAAGACACAGGTACACCCACCTACTGACCTACCTTTCCATTCCCATGGAAGGCATACTTAAAGGGTAACTATAGTCAAAAACTAATTTTGCTCAATCATCAATAAAAGTTAGCTATATGGTCATACATGCAAAAACACATACTCCCAACCTCACACAGGTACACACCTACTGACCTTCCCTTGCATTTCCGTGGCAGTCATACTTAAACGGTAAATAAAGTAAAAAAAAATAATTTTGCTTCAATAAGTGTTAGTTTTATGGTTGTAAAAACAAAAAAAGACATACCCCAACCTAACATGGGTACACACACCTACTGACCTACCCTTCCATTCCTGTGGCAGCCTTACTTAAAGGGTAACTACAGTCAAAAAAGCTAATATTGATTTATCCTCAATAAAAGACATACCCCCTCAACCAGAACCAGGTACACACGCCTACTGTCCTACCCTTCCATTTTCATGGCAGCCATATTTAAAGGGTAACTATAGTCAAAAAATCTATTGACTAATCATCAACAAAGTTTGTTTTTTTAACTCCCAACCTGACAGGTACACACACCTACTGTTCTACTTCCATTACTGTGGCAGCCATACTTAAAGGGTAACTAAAGTCAAAAAAACTAAATTTGACCAATCATCAAAAAGTTTGTTTTATTTAAACCCCAAACAGGTACACACACCTACTGATCTACTTATCCATTACTGTGCCTGCCATATTTAAAGGGTAACTAAAGTCAAAAAAACTATTTTGACTAATCACCAACAAAGCTTGTTTTTTTTTGTTTTTTTTAGCCCCAGCCCAACACAGGTTACACACGCCTACTGATATACTTATCCATTACGGTTTAGGGTAACTAAAGTAAAAAAAACTAATTTTAATCAATAATCAAAAATGTTTGTTTATTTAAATTCCATCCTGATACAGGCACACACGCCTACTGACCTACCCTTCCGTTTTCATGGCAGCCATATTTAAAAAGGTAACTATAGTCAAAAGCCAATTTTGACCAATCATCGAAAAAAAAGTTTTTTTTTTTGTTTATTTTAAACCCCCAACCTGACACAGGTACCTACTGATCTACTTATCCTTCCATTACTGTGGCAGCCATACATAAAGGGTAAAAAACTTTTTTTTCTCAATATTCAAAATAGTTTGTTTTAAACTTCCAACCTGATCCAGGTACACACACATACTGACCTACCCTTCTATTTCCATGGCAGACATACTTAATAAAAGTTTAAAAAAAAAACAACTAATTTTGACCAATCATTTAACCACCTATCCAACACATATTTATTTACCTACCCTTCCATTTCTGTGGCAGCCATAAAGGGTAACTATAGTCAAAAATTAATTTTGATCAATAACCAAAAAAGTTTGTTTTTTTAACTTCCAACCTGACACAGGTACATGTACATGTACATGTGGCAGCCATATTTAAAGGGTAAGTATAGTAAAAAAAAAAACACATTTTGACCAATCAAAAAAGTTAGTCTTTTATCCCCCAACCAGACACGAGTACACACACCAACTGACCTACCTTTAATTTGTGACAGACATATTTAAAGGGTAAGTAAAAATCAACAATGTCCTCATCATTGGCATTATTGAGTTTTAAAATCTGCAGCACAAACACACACATTCCCTTACAAAATGCGTCCTTTCAAGCCAAATTTATACTTAAACTTTCCCTTTCTAGTTAGCCTTTGGATTTCAAGTTCTTTGACTGAAGCATGTATTCTGTGTATCTACTGCAAATAACTGCTACTAATTTTACAGTTTGTTTCCTACACTGACTCTAATACTGACAGAAAAGTAAACATACTTCCCTCTCAAATATAGGCAGCAGCACCATATTTATACAAGGTATTCAAATGGTTTATGAATAAATGTTAAAATGTGCACAAAGTAAAGTCTATATAAATGTAATAGTAGATTGGGTTACTTCCGCGCTTATGTTTTGTTGGGTAGGAAATGTCTACTTGAGTAGAGTAGAAAGTAGTGCTTTTTAAGTTTTTTTTATTGATTTTAATTGCTATAATAAAGTTTGTTAGCAACCTTATTCCTGTGTGCAGAGATTTTTGGGAGATACACAGACCAAGCAAGCAGAACAGCACAGAGTAAACCCCGCAGTGCCCCCAGTGGTGGATAGGCACAAGTGAGTGTTTTAAGAATTTGAATATATGGAAGTGTCATTTTAAACTGGTTTTTACAGAGATCTTGATCTTAACCTTTTTATTTTTTACTTTTTGTTTTAACCCTACCCATACCCCCAAGCGCAAACAAGACACTTGCAGCACTGAGGTCCTGAGTTTGATGCCTTGCAGCACTGAGGTCCTGAGTTCGATTTCACCCTTGGACACATCTGCAAGGAGTTTGTATGTTCTCCCCTGTGCTTATGTGGGTTTCCGCCGGGCACTCCGGTTTCCCCACAATCATAAAGACATACTGATAGGTTGTATGTGTACATAAAGTGAGTAGATTGTAAGCTCTTTGGGGCAGGGCCTGATGTGAATTGAGTAAATAATTGTAAAGCGCTGCGGAATATGTAGCGGTATATAAGAAATAAAATATATACATACTGAATAAATGTTACTCAGAAAAAGATATAAATACCTAAATAGCAGCTTCAATATTTTGAATATTGCAGTTACATTATCTTCTAAATGATAATTCCCCAACTATACATGGCTTTTATAAAATGCAAGATTAATAAAAACATACCTTAAAATAAAATACAAATACTCATAGATTACCCTGATTATCCACCGTGGATCAATGCTCCCATCTGCTATTAACCACTCTGCCAATGGTACAAATTCAGTATTCACTTTCCAAAGAGACATCCAGGAGCAATTGTTGCAAAATGTAAAAAACTTTTATATACCCATCTTTATACAAATAGTAAAGTTTCGGGCAAACCTCTGCCCTTTCTCAAGGCTTGAGAAAGGGCAAAGACTTGCCCGAAAAGTTGCTGTTTGTATAAAGATGTGTGAATACATTTTTTTTTTACATTTTCATATTTTGCAGC
Organism: Hymenochirus boettgeri; assembly: GCA_019447015.1. NCBI lineage: Eukaryota > Metazoa > Chordata > Amphibia > Anura > Pipidae > Hymenochirus > Hymenochirus boettgeri. Next base: position 162,193,898 of record CM033473.1, on the reverse strand, counting down.
AATTGCTACTGGATGTAATATGCAAGAAATTTTTAATTAGAATTATGTACCACTTGCCTTTCTAGGTCATTTCTAGGCAAAGATATAGTTGTGTCAGTAAAATCTTCCTCCCCAGAAAGCCCCTTTCCATTCACAAGTGTATTTTACCGAGGGAGGGAATGGGCAAGAAAGACAAAGAAAATCTTTATTATCAGTTATTTGCAGTTGTCGGGCTACTATAAATTCGAGGAAATAAAAAAATCTGTGGTTTGTAAAATTAGTTTATGTAATATGAAACATTCAATAGTATTAAATACTTAACATTCCCACAATAAATTCTTTTAGCTTTAACCTGCACCCTTTTACCTTAAAAATAGTGTTCTCTTCATCATGCTGAGGACTGTGCCTTGTGGCATGTTTCCAAGGGATCTGAAACCTTTTTGCCTCTCTGTTCAACCAGATTAGACCAGGGTACATCCCACTATCAACCTGGGCCACCAACCACGGTTTTAGTCGAACACGACGAGGATGCAAAGCCATGGCCTACAATGAAGCAAGAAGACAAGTACCGTAAACCATATTTTTCAGTCTACACACATTTTAAACATTTCATTTAAAACAACACACAATCTGCACAATATGATGCTTGGTATCAGATATAACAGCATTTTTGTGCAAGTGTATGGGCATTTTTAGTCCTGGTGCACACAGTCAGATTTCTCAGCCCGGACAACCATTCACTATCGACTGGGCCGAAATAGCCTTGGTCTCGTTCTACTGTAATCTGAAAGTGTCACCTTATCTCTGTTCAAACAACAATATGCTAATTAATCTTTGAATAATGCAACTCTATCCAGAAACCCCTGAGCAAGTTACAATAAGCAAGGTATTCAATTGTTTGTTTGAGCCAATGCTTTCCAAGATAATAGGATTAATACACCTAAAAAAATTTTTTAAAAGCTTCCTGTCGTAAAACATTCTACAATCTCTTCTATTTCAGTTTTTCAAAGCTTAACAACACGGAGAAGTTAAAGGAAAAAGAATATCTTTAAGATTTCCATTCATGATGAGGCAGCCAATACCTATCCCATCTGCTTTAAAGTACAGTTGACATATACAAGACATTTCCACAGTCTACATAAACAGCTGCTGTCAATGAACTGTTGGAACAACTGATGATGCAAGACTGAGATTGCATTTAGTGACAGCAACAGATATGTGATTAGTGGGTGGGGTATTTAAAAGGAATTTAGATTTCCAAAACAGTTTAAAATGTAAAAATTAAACTAGCACTCGTTTGTTCTAGAAAACAAAATCCTATGTAAAGCATTGTTAATCACCAAAGTGAACATGGCATGCTCACTGCATAAAATGTAAGGAAGTGGAGGAAACTGTATGAAAACAATATTGTTAAACATCACATATAGATGAAAAATACCAGTGAATCTCTATGTAGTTGCAAAACCGTTTATTTACTGCATGTGACTGGCAACAAATGACCGTTACATGCATGACTGTTCAGTCAAGCAAGGTTATTGGTCTGATCAACAAATTATTGCCTGCCTGAGCAACCATACAGGAATAATTATTGTCCAGTATAGCCAAGTATACTTTTAAGATAAGCACTTTACTTTAAAGCTAACAGTTTCTGGGATATTAGGCTGGGTAAACACGGAGGGACTTTTTGCCTTGAGGAGCGCCCGGCCTGGACAAATGACTGTGTTGCGGTAATAGTGCCTGCGTCCGACAGTTTCCGCAACTCCATAGGGAACCAAACGATCATCTGTGATTTACCAACAGACAGGCGCCCCACACCATGCAAAGTTTCTAGCCAACCAACCAATATAAGTCACTATCAGTCGGTTGGCCAAAATTATCTTATGGTGTGTACCCAGCATAAGGCTGAGGCCACACTGCAACGCACAGGAATTGCGCACAAAATCGTGAGCATTTTCGTGCGAGATTCTTGTGTGTTTTGCACATGCCAAAATGTGCTAGTGTGGCCTAGCCCTAAGTGAGGAAAAAAAGCTAGAGATCTCTATTTAAAATGCACTGCTGTTTGTATTGATAGGTTAATTTTCATCCTGAACCCTTGTGCACATGCCATTTCCTGAAATTATCTAGTATATTATTGCATATTTGAGATAAAATAAAGACATACATCCATCTATTTCAACCTACTCAGCAATAACCACATTTCCTGCCAGTAACATGCAACATTCTTTAATTTTAGAAACTCATCCAGCTTCTTTTTTAAACTTTCCAATGAACCTGCCATTAACAAATCCAATGAAAGATAGTTCCATAATTTTAGTATTCTCACAGTAAAAAAAAAAAAAAACTTCCGTACTTACCGAGTTTTTTCCTGACTATCCCTCTGGGCAGCAATGACAAATGGGTTATTCCCAGTTTCCCCCAATCAGAAGAAACAGATTCAGAGTAGGATTTCAAAGAAAAAAAGTTAAAGAAAAGAAAGGAAGGGGAGGGGTTGCTGCCCAGAGGGATGGAAAATAAATTCTAGGTAAGTAGGATATGATTTTCCATTTTCCTGGCCATCTCTGGGCATCAATGACAAAGTACTCAAGCAATAAAACATGTGAGAGAAAGAAAAATAAGGATATTTCCTTAGTAAAACAAAATTATTTTAGTTAGAGGGTTCTGTCATAGTGTCCAATACGCCAAAACCAAAATCTGCCCTCTTAGAACTTCTTAAGTCTAATTTATAATGTCTGATAAAAGTATTGGGAGTTGCCCAGTTGGCTGCTTTCCAAATTTCATCAGCTGATGCGCCAGCTTCTGCCGCCCAGGATGCGGCTATCCCCCTGGTAGAGTAAGCCCAGATTTTTAAATTAGGTGCCATCTTTTGAATTGCGTATGCCTTCTGGATGGTTTTAATGATCCATCTTCTTAAGGTTCCAATAGATGCTGCTTGTCCTTTATTGTTCAGGAACTATAAATAGCCTTTCTGTCTTTCTAAAGGATGATGTTCTGTCTATGTAAATTTTTAAACATCTCAAGACATCTAGATTTCCAGTTTCATCCTGGTCATCTGTGACTGGAATTGGTAGAATAATGGTTTTATTTAAGTGGAAACTGGACCCTACTTTAGGTAAGAATTCATCCATAGGATATAAGATTACAGAGAAAGTGCACGGCTTACACAAGGGCTTGGACTTCAGCCAGCGGAGAGGTTACTGAGGACGGAAAATAGGTGAGATATCGCAGAAACAGCCTACAATGTACTTAAAGGTGGCCATACACATGCGATTTCCATCGCAATGTGCCGACAGATCACATTGGTATCTGACGGCACATTATGAAGGGAACCTGCACACATGGAACCGACCGATCCCCATACGCGGTATGGGGATCAGTCGGCCGTGCAGCCATACACAGTACAATTTGTATCGGTTCCCTCTACCAAAGTAATGGGAGCCGATGCCAACTGATGGAAATTTTCCGTCTTTCCCGATCGACCAGAGTGCCAACTGTTAGAATAAATATCCTGCACTAGTCCCACCTGGACACTGATGCCTGTCTTAGACCCACTAAGAGACCCGTTTACAGCGCCGGGAGAAAGGATTACACAACACTTTCGGTAAGAACTCGATCACAGGTCCCAGCCTGCGGGCATTCTACTTACTGACCCCGTCTGTAAGACGTGGGGCATGCATCCGCCCTTCCAGACCCACGTTTTAAAATCTATACCAATGTGCTGATACAAGTTACAGAACAAGCAAGACAGGACTTAAAGTTAATAAGTTCAATACTCACGGTCCCGTCGGTTGTATCCCCACTTACTGACACCAGTTGTTAGAATAAATATCCTGCACTAGTCCCACCTGGACACTGATGCCTGTCTTAGACCCACTAAGAGACCCGTTTACAGCACCGGGAGAAAGGATTACACAACACGTTCGGTGCAGTAAAACCCAGTTTCTCAGTTTATTCATTTCGTACATTGGAATGTATCAAACCAAAAAAAGGGCTTTGCCAGAAAAAGGGCAGGCCAGACAGTGTCTACAGATGAGATAAAAGATCCACTGGAATGCAAGGATAGAGTCAGGTTGACACACAATGTAGGAGGCAAAAGACCTTGAGCTCAGAACATTTGGAAACAAAACATCTGCAATAACACGACAATGATATAAGGCAAAATGGAGTCAAAGAACAAAATGGCTGCTATTAGGCTAAGTGATTATACAGAATATATAAAAACCTAACACCAACAACGGTCGTTCGTTGGCACTCCGATCGGTCAGGAAAACACCCTACACAAGACCGATAATAGCGTGGAATGACGGGATTTACCTATTATCGTTCGTATGTATGGCCACCTTAAAGGATAAGTACACTCAAAAAACAATGAAGTTTAAATGATAGCTGTATGCCTAACTTACCTTGTCCACCCCTCTTTTTTTTTCTCTAGGTGCCTTCAGAGCCTTACTATGCCCCAGGAAAGTGCTGGCCATCTTGTGTTATGTCTGCTGTCAGGTAAGCTCCTCCCCTCGAGAATTAATGGAGCTCGTTCCAGGTTTGTGTCCATAAAGTAGTTACCTCCATGCTCGCGCATGCGACGTCATGATGCGTGCGACGTGACGTCAGCATGTGCACGGAGTCGTGCGCACACGTAGTGCAGTGCGTGTGGCGTGATGAAGTCACGCAGGCACGCCTCCGCGCACACGCGCGAGCATGGAGGCAACTGCTACATATGCTTTATGGACCCAAGCCAGCAACGAGGTCCACCAATTCTCGAGGGGAGGAGCTTACCTGACTGCAGACATAACACAAGATGGCCAGCACTTTCCTGAGGCATAGTAAGGCTCTGAAGACACCTAGAAAAAAAAAAGGGACAAGGTAAGTTAGGCATACAGCTTCCATTTAAACTTCATTTTTGTTTTGAGTGTACTTATCCTTTAAGGAGTAGGGGCTTTTTGTAATTTCAGTGGAGTCTGCTTCTTCTGATTGCTGCCCAAGGATAGCCAGGAAACATCTTTTCTTCCAGTCTTAAATGACAATTATACTCTCTGAAGACCTAAACCACACTGTCCTTCTTTCAGAGCGCAACTACTCATTGAACGAGTTGGAGACTGAATTCAAGATCGGAGCACCGAAGAAAAATGTAGGCAGGTAAATCAAGAGTTAGAAAGTGAACCCAGGGGTGAGGACAGTGCAGTTTAGGTACTCAGTTGTTCTTTAAGAAATGTCAATGTGTCCTCTGACATGTACTATTGGTGAACACATTAATACATTAATGTGCCATATAATTAACTATTTATACACAGTGATCACACCCCCACACATGCGATTTTTCTCTCATGTAAATAATTGTAAATTATCCAATCAGTCATCATATTCGAGCTGCCCTTTTCCCCTTATTTAGTTGCCCCTCTCTGAACCCTTTCCAATTTCAAGATGTCCTTTTTGCAGTTCCGGCAAGCAGAGGGTTTGGATCAGAGCGCCAAGGGATCTAATTATTGTGTGAATAGTTCTACAGCTTTTTTTTAACAAACAAACCTAGCAGTTTGTGGTGGGCTAGGGCCCCCTACAATTTTTTTTTTTTTTTTGGTGGACATAACCTTTAAATGCTGCAAGAGAAGTAATGAAAACACCCTGACTCTTAAAGAGTCACTATACTCAAAAATCTTTACATTATCTGAAACTACAATTTGAGAGAAGTAAAATGGTGGTATTCCCATTGTTATTAAATTATTAATGTTTGGCGAGTGCTCCAAATTGCCTCCACCCTCCCTTACTCACTGCCTCCTTGTAGTGTCTGTGACACTTATAAGTTCTGCACAGCCTCACCATAGACTCTGCTCTGCTTACACATCTCCCTCCCCCTGCCTCCTTTTCTCTGCTCATTCTCTTAATTGTTGCAGAAAGTGTGCTGGCAGGCAGCCAAAGATCCTAGTAAGAGGATCAGAAAGAGGTCACATATTACAATTTCTGCTCTTGGAGTGACAGGTCTTTCACTGTAAATGCTGTGATTAAAATTACTATTTCTCAGGGTCTACAGCTCAGATTTAAAATCTAAAAAAAGTTTTGAAGTAGTGAGATCTTGCTGTATCTAAATGTATAGTTTTTGAAAAGTTTAGAGTATAGATACCCTTTAAAGGGTATGTCCACCCCCCAAACTAACTTTCTATATTTATTTGGCCCAAATAACTGCTCCAAAACAAACTTTACAGCATCTTAATCGGTCCAGCGGTTCAAAAGTTACTCACCTTTCTAGCTGGCTTAATCCTGCAGCATGGACCAGTATAGCGATGAACAGAACCAGGTTATGTTACCTTGCCTCTGTTCTTTTCATGTTCTCGCGCATGTCCGTTAAGATCCAGCAGCGAGCACAGAGGAAGTCGCATCCAGTAATGATCTGACCCCTGGATCCCGTCCTCTTTTGCTAATCAACCAATTGGCAGCCGTAAAGTTTTGTTTACGGAAGAAATCCAGGATTCACATGTTGCAGCCGCTCGTATATATGATTATTTTGGCTCCGATCTGAACCACTCCTGACTGATCGCTCTGTGAGACACACACACACACACCCTCCGTGAATGCTGTGTTCTCATTGGCTTTCGCGTCCGTGAAGCCACGCGTGAGGAGGAATGTTTTTTTTGTTGTATGCTGCAGCGCGGGGTCAGCTAACATCGCGGGAGAGAGGAAGTGGAGCATAACTGCAGGCTTGATGCGGCCTGATGTATATCTCATTAAATATCGGGCAAAGCAAATGTTTTTTAGAAAAACGAACATGGCGTTTGAAGTTGGTGCTATTATATATAGAACATATAAAAAGTTTATTTTTTGGGTGGACATATCCTTTAAAGGCAGACTTTTCCTTTGCATTTAAAAAATACAAACTTAACTTATGAATGTGTATTTAAAATGAAATGGAAACAAAGTAGGAAACACGTGTAAAGGAGGGGGTAAAAAAAAATCTTGTATGTCCACCCCAAAATATGAAAAATGTGTCTTCGGTCAGTTAACCTCTTTAATGGTTTGAGCTTTTTAAATTACTTATATGGAAAATTCTGTTTATTTAGATGAATATTTGACATAACTCATGGCAATACATAGCACATATTGTAGCATATAGATGTGGAGGATACTTGCAGTAGACTAAAAATAACCGTGAGATGCAATCATTTGTGCTATTGGAAAACCACAGTATATACTAGAGTATAAACAGACCGAGTATAAACAGCGGCCCCACTATAAAGAAGCATCCACAGCAGGATTGACAGTCTGTCAGAAGGAATTGAGTGGGGAAACCCTGCTGCAAAAGTTTGGCTGGCCAATGTTAGGGGGTGGGTGGGTGCTAGCAAGGGTGGCTAGGGCACTGCCCCTCAACACAGTGGTCACGCCACCAAACAACACCCATTTTGGGAAAATATGTGAACTGCAAAACCCCAAAATGCTTTCAAATATGAACTATAAAGCAGGGGGATATATCAGATGCTTTTAAAACTTGTGCTATAAGTTCCAATAGTGTGATGTTAAAAAGATTAACAGCCACCTCTAGGAGCGTGCCTAATGGTAAATCTGGCCCAGCATAGTTCTGATCAATTACATTACAGAGGAAATATGGATTATCTCTATTGTCTATGTACCACAATAATCTTAAATATCTTTAGATTCATGAATGCATTGTGATGGACATAATGCTTTCAAAAAAAGAAAAGATTAAATTAAAACAATTGAGTTGCCAATATAGGGGCTTGTCTAGAGTTATTTGCATTCCACCAATTTAGATATCTATAAATCAAGAAACACAATGATTTTAATATAATAGGAGTGAGGACCCTGCCCAAAGAGCTTACAGTCTAGAGGAAATGGGGTGAGACATCAGGTGACGGGAATCGGTAGGCAGTTAATAGATTGTCATTGGAGTGTGAATTGGCAGTGTAGGGTGAAAGGTGGGTTGGATCATATTGGGTAATAAGAGGGGTAATGTCTAGCCCAGGTTATAAACTTGCCTGAAGAGGGAAGAGATGACAAGTGTGGATTACGGTAACAGCTACAGTTCAGGTACATCAGCTTGCTTTTTTGTTCCGGTCTCCTCCTTGATTATGCACCTTGAACTGCATGTGACCCGAGTATAAACGAAGGTTAAATTTATTAGCTTACTGTTAAAATAAAAAAACCTCGGTTTGTACTCAAGTATACACAGTAAGTGAAAAATGAACAAATTTATCCCATCCTGGAAAAGATCGAAGCTTTTGAGCAGTTCTTCCGGGCAGATTTCCGATTGTTGCACTAGATCGGAAATCTGATCTGAGGAACATATGCCGATGTATGACCAGCTTTAAAGTTAGTCAAAAACCTAATGTTCAGACTGCTTATTCATATGCAGTTCTATTGTGGACCACTGCATTTAAACCACATGCTGGAAGTGTAGTTACCAAACACACGTGCTAAAACCCACGGTGAATTGCAATTCATGTGCATATGACTGTAGCAAAGTTAATTTGCAAATGCATTATAGAATCGCTTGGAGTGCATTTAAAAGACACAACAATGCTTGTTAGAGGAATAAAACCCATAATACATTTTCCATGATGTAAAGTTCTGTGCTAGCTTAAAGCTAACGGCGCAACTATCTAACTTAGCAGCTTTCAATTGTAATTACGGTAATGAGAATCTGTTAGGAGTATGGCTAGGTACTCAAGGATCGACATTACAACCCCATCAACCAGTCAGACTAAAATACCTTATGATACAGCAAAGATTTCGGCGTGACCAGATGTGCAGCCCACAGAAGTCCGAACTATTGGGTAAAATGTAAAGATTTGGACAAAGGTTTGATTGACATTGGTCGATAGAGGCTAAAAAAATAAATATACAGATCAGATTCTAAAGGTGGCCATACACATGCAAACCCTATCGCATTGTGCTGACAGATCACACTGGTATCTGTCAGCACACATGTGGTGGGAACCGCACACACAAACCCGATACTCGGTATGGGGATCCGATAGCCGTGCAAGCCATACACAGACCAATAGTACCGGCTCCCTTTATTTAAAGTAAAGGGAGCCCGATACCAACCAACGGAAATGTTCTGTCTTTCCCAATCAACCGTAATGTCTGTCTTTTTAGTCCCTAAACGCTGCCGATACTGGTTCAATTCCCTTGGCCCCCGACAGGATTTAACAATTATTTTGTTATGTGTATAGGCACCTTAAGTTTTATAACAGAGATTGCCCACTGTTAACAATGGTAACATATAATGATCAAATATTTGGTTATCTGTATTTTGCCTTTAGTTGCTAAATGTATAAAGGAATTGCAATTCAATTTTTTTTCTAAATGTTAGATAAATAAAGGGACCAAACACTTTGCCACCAGGGTGATCCTAAATGTACAATAAAATGAACCCTGTTTTTACAAATAGATGATGAGTTTTTGAGACATTTCCATAGATTTTTGTTCAGTGGTATTAAACACACACTTGCTAGATAAATCAGCAATGAAATTGATTCCCATGTGTGGTCCTGCAATCAATTTATTTTAACCTAACAGTAAGGGCTAGGCCACACTGCTGCGTTATCGGGTGCTTTGCGATTGCGTTCCGCATTTTAAATCGAAATCACATGGGTTTTCAATACTTAATGAAAAAATGCATGTGCAAACGCAACGAAATCACACATGAAATCGCATGCGATTCTGCGTGTGACTGCGTTGCAGTGTGGCTGTGCCCTTAGGATTTTTCCGCATTATGTGATGGTGTGTGTTTTTTCTGTGCATTTTTCTTTGCTCCTCAAAAGCTAGTATTTGTAGAACCATCACACACAATCGGTATAATTAGTGTTATTATGCAATTGTCATCACCATAACATTGGCCTGTATTGGTGTCTGTTGGTGTCCGCAACGCATAAAAATATATGGAGCTGTGTGTATTCTAAGCGCTATAAAACGCAATTCAAAGAGCACAGTACGAATTGAATGATAGTAGTATTATATAGTGGATAATGCACCCCGAACTGTAAATTATAAGGATATTAGAAGTCACAGAGGAGTTCTGTGACCATATAAAAGAACGAGGCTGCAGGTCGAGGGCACGGAACTCCAAGGTGACTTCTAATATCCATATAATTTACAGTTGGGAGTGCATTATGTATTATAACCTACCCCTTTGTGGCTTCTGGTTTCCTTTTCCTCCTGGAACTATAAGATTATAAGGCTATAATCTTACAGTTCCTCCCATAGAAATCCACTACAGGGGTAGGTTACATAGAATGAAGACTATAGCATATAACAATGGATACCTTTGCTTTATCACACACTCTGTGTTACTACAAAATGGGGCATAGCGTGAACAAGCCCTACATAGTTTTATTGAACAAGCTGGTGGAAATGAAACACAAATAACTCAATAGCTACCTGAGGGAAAATACAAACTTCAATGAGGTTAATAAATGTAAATAAAGGGGGGGGGGGTTATTTCTCCAAACACCATGGATATCAGGCCATGCATGGATCTTCCTTCTGTGTGGGTGACTCCCTGTTTGTTCTATATGATGTAATGGGAGACACGTGATCTATGGTCTTTAACCAAGAGAAACTACTAGTGACAAGACTGGTAAATGTACATTCCGTATGTGTCACTGCCCAGCACCCTAATGTTACAAAAGGGCCACCGTCTGGAACCAGTGCCCCTGGGTCAGAACAAACAATTCCAACCAGGAAACACCCAGTTAGCACTGCCCCCACCGCTACCGGGAATGACTTACCTGTTGTAGGGGCTTCAGCCTGGCCTAGTGCGTGTCCCGGGGGTCTCTGGGTCCTGTGGGAAAACTTCCAATGGTTTCTGTCTCCCCCTCACACCTCCTCTCACTTAGCCCCGTGCTAATTGTGTCTCTTTCCTGTCTGCCTGCCTAGCTCAGGTGTTCATGACATCACGCTGGCTCAAGGCAACAGACACACCTAAGGGGCGGGTCTCTGTGCTGCCATCTACACTACTCAGTCAAGGGAATGGAAACGAGGGGGTGTTTGGGAAAGGAAAAGGTGTGTGTGTGTGTACGATAGATTGTACTGTTACCAGCTGGATGAATTCATGTCATTATTGGAACCTTTCACTCATTCCATTGGTTTTCCTCCAGTGGGTACAAGTTACCTCCAGACGTAACATAGACCAGTGTCTCTGAAATGACCATCAGTGATGTTCCAGGTGCCAATTTCACCAACAATGGGCAAGCATACTGTTTTCTTCTATAGCCTTTTGGTGATGCGTCACACGGTGGCAATGTTTTATTATAGCGAATAATATTACTACACTAGACAGTTAAGCCCATTATATTCTATGATCAGAACCAGGACTGTTTCTAGGCATTGGCACTTAGAACCAGGGCGCCCAGTGTTCTCCCTATCATCTCCCTGTCAGCTTTTACTTGCAGTGTTAGAACTGCTCTACTTGTTTTGCTGTAATTTGTAACATTGTAGTGAGTAGGGAGTCTGAATTCAGCTCCCTCTACTTGGATACAATGTTGCAAATGAACTGAAGGTGAAGGAAGGAGGGGGGAGAATGAGCTCAGCTAATAGTACTGAGGAGAACAGTTCTAAAATGCCAGGTAAAAGCTGCTGCAGACTTTATAACAGTGGCCCCTGTGACTATAAGCCATGAGATCACTATCCCTGCCTCTTTCTTCCTTCCACCCTAATCTCCAACTTATGGAGGATGTATACATGCCCGCCCCACCTGGTACAGCGTGCGCCTCTTACCAACAGTGGCCCCACTATAAAGAAGGAAAAAAGTAAGGAAAAAAGTAGAGGAGCACACTACTATGGTGAATACTTCTTTATTTGTGCAAAAACAACAGCATACAACATTTCGGGACTCTAGGCCCCTTCCTCAGTCCCGAAACATTGTATGCTGTTGTTTTTGCACAAATAAACAAGTATTCACCATAGTAGTGTGCTCCTCTACTTTTTTCCTTGCTTGGATGTTGAAGCCCCGGAAGTAGGGGGCCGAGAGGATTGCACCTACCAACTTGTCTGGCCAAGGAGCCAACAGCGGTGTGCCATTGTGCATTCTTGGAACTTTGGATAATCCCACTATAAAGAAGCATCCACAGCAGGATTAACAGTCTGTCAGAAGGAATTGAGTGGGGAAACCCTGCTTCAACAGTTTGGGGGGTGGGAGGGAGGGCGACTAGGGCACTGAGATGGCAAGAAACAGCCCTGATCAGAACTACCCATTGCAAGCCTATTCATTTGCATCTTAGGTATAGGTGAAGCATCCTTCACCCTGCCCCTTAACACAGTGTTCATGCCACCAAGCAACACCAATATATATCAGATGCTTTTAAAACTTGTGCTGCAAATAAAAGTTCCAATAGTGTGATATTAAAAAAGTGGACAGATTAACAGCCACCCCTAGGAGTGTGCCTAATGTTAAATCTGGCCCAGCATAGTTCTGATCAATTACATTACAGAATACAATTATAACAAGATCTGTTAGAGGACATATGGATTACCTCTATTGTCTATGTACCACAATAATCTTAAATATCTTTAGTTTCTTGAATGCATTATAAGGGACATAATGCTTTAAAAAAGAAAAGATTAAATTAAAACAACTTAGATGCCAGTATAGGGGCTTGTCTAGAGTTATTTGAATTCCACCAATTTAGATATCTATAAATCAAGAAACACAATAGATTTAAAGGACAACTCCACCCTCATAAGAACATATTTTAGAAAGAATGGCCTCTTTAAAATATGTTGGTATATCATAGTTTGTCCTATGAATTCATTACTGTATGCCTGCTATGCTTCTTGATGCCTCATGGAAACTGAGCAATTTAGAAACCTGTACTGAGCCTGGGCATGCTCAGAAGAGGCAGACAGGGGATTAACATTCAGTCATTGGCTGTGATGTCATTGGCTGTGATGTCAACTGACAGTTGCTAACTGGGAGCAGAAACGGGCCACAGGACATTGTGCAGGATTTCAGGTTAGACTTATATATTTCAGATTTCAAACTATTACTGTTTAAGGTTTTGGGGGTTGATTTACCTGTATGTAAGTTTTCATTTTGGTGCTGGACTTGCCGTTTAATAAATTATGTTTTTTTTTTGTAAGGTCTGAAACAGGACGCTGTAGAAATGCTAGTGAAATACTAGCAAATAAGTGGAAGCTTATTGGTTGTCCAATTCAAAAAGGAGTAGCACTCTAAAAATTATACTTTTATTTGTTTCCTTTAAAAATCATTTTATTTCATGCCACAACACATGGCCCCTTCTTTGTTAAAAGATAAAGTGGTCCATATGTTGTGGCATGAAATTAAATAATTTTTAAAGGAAACAAATAAAAGTAAAACGTGCTGCTCCTTTTTGAATTGGACGGCATATAGAAGGTCAATATACGAGTGCTGGTGAAACGAATTGTTTATGTAAGCCTATGGTTGACACTGATGGCTCATACAGATGTACGGTTGCATTTGTCTTGTGTGTCATGAATGAACCAGCCATTTTTCCCAACAAACATACATGTGCAGCCAACACAGAATCATGCAACCAAATACGTGATTGTCGACCAATACGGCTGTTTGTCTGTCATGCGTAAGCTGCTCACACATGTACTGAGTATAAGGTTCTTTGCATTAAAAGGTCTACATCTGTCTTGCACTGCTGTATATAATCAATCGACCCATAACACGGTCTAGTTTTTTATGTCACCTTGTTTTTAAAGAAACCCTATGAATTAAAAGTTGCAAAGTCTCCTTTTGAGAAGGTAGATCTTATGCAATGCACATAATAATCAGCAAATCCTGTTGGATTCAATGGGATTTGATAATTATCAGGCCAAGTATAGATCAGCTTAAACTTTAAAGTACCCCTTACACTGGCTCTTACCGCCAAATGTTCCCGCTACATTCTGCATAACCGACTTATCCAATAAGTAAAAAGTAGCAAAAGTGCGACCGTCCACCTTGTCTTAGTTGGTCTCTCTCCCACTGGACCGTCTGCCAGTATAATCATACATAAAGAAAAGAAGGAAGAGGACTACATGCAGTTAAATCTGCAAACGTTATTGCTGCGACATGTTTCGGGCATCAGCGTGCCCTTTCTCAAGCATTGAGAAAGGGCGCGCTGATGCCCGAAACATGTCGCAGCAATAAACGTTTGCAGATTTAACTGCATCTGAGTCCTCTTCCTTCTTTTCTATATGTAGACTTATCCAATAACTTTTCAACCACCATAACGCCTGTAAAGGGTTATCCAGCTGGGGATTAAAAGGGGTGGTGAAATTTTGCTGCCTGTGGCAACCAATTCTGGTTGCTAATGGCAGATACATCCTATGTACATCCTATGTACAGCCTATGGCTAATAATCATAGAGCAAATAAGCCAGATAATTATACTCTCCATTTGCTGCCTCTAAAGCTCCATACACATCACAACCCTCTGACGAATGAGTGTCGACCAAGCAGATGATTAACACCTGTTTTAGGCGATAATCACACATTTGTGGCTGTTCAGTCTGGACATTGTTAGTTGATGTAACAGGTTGAACCACCACTGATGCATGCGCTGTGTGGTTCATGTACTGAGTCTAAGGGGAAGTTCAGTGCAAATACATATACTTCTAAAAAAAAGAGCAGTATTTTTCTATTCTAATGACCTTAACTTCTCCGTTCAGTATTTTGTCTGTGTATAAATAAATGCTTCCGAAATATTGACTTCCTGTTTGCAGGGCCCCATAGCCCAGCGCCTGGGTTGATTCAGTTCCTTAGTAGAGATCTGAGCATGTTTGACCCATCCAACAGCCAATCAGTAGACATTACTGTTAGGAACAGTAGTGTGCATTCTGGGAAAAAGTAAAGTTAAAATGGAGAATTCGTAGAATATCTAGGTATATAATATAAACCAGGAATAATGATATTTTCCCTTTAAGTACTTTAATAAAGTAATATAGGAACAATTTAGGAAGACACATCATTAAGGGATTTTTATTTGTTGCAAAACACACTACTGCTATCTGAGTAAATAAGCTGATGCAGAGTATAACCCTAAACATTTTTACATAGTCACATAGTAGCCCAGGGTCACAAAAAAAAAATCTAATCTTGCTTTTTCTAACTGATTCAAAATAACAAAAAAAATATTTCTCAACTCCTGTAGTAGCCAAGGCTGTATAAAGACATACACTACATCAAGATAAATTGTTGTATCCTACTCAACTAAAGTTGCTTTTTTTGTGCTACCTGAAATCTCTGGTTCTATGGGAGGCAAATTAAAAGTAAATACTCCTTATGCTATGAAAGGCCAAATTTTAGTACTCTTGCCTATGGCTGAGCACTTTTTTATTCATCTGCATATGTGCACCAATGGTAGAGATGAGAGGGAGTTTCGTGCATGATGGGATGTACTGCTGGGTGGTAGTGATGGACCCGAACCTAAGTTCGGGTTAGTTTTTCGAACTTGCAGACTTGCAGATATTTATCAAATTCTAATTTGGAACCCTTGAATGTAGTGTTCGAATTTAGTAACCCTCGAATGTAGCCTTCGATTTCAGTATCCCTCAAATGTAACCTTTGATTTCAATAACCCTCAAATGTAACCTTCGAATTTGGTAACCCTCCAAATGTAGCCTTCGCTTTCGGTAATTCTCGAATGTAGCATGCAGAAACCTGATCGTCCGATCGTGGGGGAATGAAGTGTTAAAATGAGTTTTGGTGACAGGTACATGTTCTCCAGACCATTTTCCAGGTGCCACAGCCATTTACAGTAAGTTACCTACAGTATTTTTTCTGTATTTAATCCAAACTTTTCGAACTAATTTTCCCCATTGACTTTAATGGGTTCGTTTTCGAACTTTCAAACTTCGGATGTCCTAAAATGAACCGAACTTGAGGAAGTTTGGCCAACTCTATTGGGTGGGAAAGCTTTCAGCAGCGGACATTGTGTGCTAGGAGCATTCAGTCCTGTCTACCAAAGAACCAGAGACTGCATTTAACCAAGTGTGTTTTTTTTGTTTTTTTTTTAATTTATAGTTCACTGTTTTGATAGATAGATAGATAGATAGATAGATAGATAGATAGATATATAGAGAGAGAGAGAGAGAAAGAGATTACAGACCTCAATTTTTATGATTGTGTGATATGCAGTTACAGTGATATTTTGTTTTACAGCAAAGGTTTTATGGCATTGTTTTATGTTTTTTTTATCACAGGGTCTGACTCATGTGTGGCCTTTCCACATTTTGTTGCCAACATTCCAAGCATCACCCCTCCCAAATTAAGACATTGGGCATAAAACACAGACTGATTTGAGAGGATTTAAAAGGGCAATAGTTTTGATAAAGAGTTAAGCCTTTTATGTTTATGTAGGCTACCAAAATGTGAGGATCTTTTGTCCCAAGGCAACACAGAAGGACATAGAGACACTTTACATATGTAAAGGTTTACAAATCCAATGCATATGAAAGGCTGGTCCCAGTGTTGGACTCATTGTCTACACCTCACAGGTATACACTTTTTCTTTGTAAGTGGTTAGTCATCGAGACAATAATAGGCATATAGACATGTTTATATGAGAAGTGAATAGAAAAAAAAATAGGATTTAAAGCACATATAGCCTTTATATAAGAATGTATAGAACGGGGATGTCCTGCCTGTGGCCCTCCAGATATTTTAACATGCAAACACCTGGAGGGCCACAGGTTGGACATCCATGGTATAGAATCATCAAGCAAAGGTGCACTCACAGGTTTTGCAAATAATCCAACACTTTTTTAAAGTTAAATTTAGCAATGGATGAACACATTTGTTTGTGAGATAATAGGGGTGTGAAAAGCTGTTTAAGAAATCCTGATGACTGTCTGAACACAATCGAAAGTCAGTGAGCTAGTGCTTGGTTGAATAAATAAAATTTTTAATTATTGAAAAGTAAGTGAACTTACATACATACATATGTAAATGAGTGGTTTGTTTCCCAGAAAACACCAGTAAGAGATATTTAAGATACAGATATAAGATATGAGAAGAGTAATGTTGGTATTAAACATGTGACAATCCAAGCCTATCATCGAACTGATAGTAATCTCGGGTCTGGGAGACGAATTTTCACATACCATGCACCAACTGACTAAATGGAGGAGACAAGTGAACTAAGGTACAGGAAGTTAGAATGTGAAAGCAGCTGGGTACTTTCATTTAGTGGCAAATCTGACAGCTGTTGTGGACACTTCACACAAAGTCTGTGTTTAGCGTTGGATTGGTATCACTTAAAATGCATGCATGCCAATAATATAAAATCAGGCATGTCTTTTTGGATTGACTGAAATACTAAAGGTAATGTTGTCTTTAGTCACAAAAATAGCACCAAAACCCTAATCTCTACCACTTGCTTAACCTATAGTAATGCTTCACTGGACACTAAACAGTTGTAGAATGGTCAAACTGCTCAAAGTCAGCAACAGGAAGCAACAGAAAAGGGACAAATGGGTACATAGTCAAATTTAGAACCAAAGGACAAATATGGAAGTCCGTCGAAATGAGGTATGAATGGAAGAGACAGAATCTAAAGATCACATTATTATCTGTCACATGGACCCAACTGATACGTGATATGGGAATTAGTCGGCCGTGCGGCCATACACAGTGCAATCAAATCGGCTCCCTTTTTTCTAAAGTCGTTCCCCGACGGGATTTATCCATTATGGTTAATGTGTACTGCCACCTTTAGTCTGGTAATAAGCACAGGGTTGGTCCAGGCAGCAAAACAAAGCAGGTCAGTTAAACTTATAGGTAAGTAGATAAGCAAACAGTCAAAGGAACACCATATGCACTGTAAAACTGCAAAATTGCATTTATTACCTTATATTTTAAAGCGGCTGACATCTACAGTTCGGAGCAGATTATCTGTGGGTGTGATTCTGTCAATATCCTAGCATTATTTAGTTTCTATAACTAAATATTTTTTCTGAATTTATGACCATTATTAAATAGGTTAAATAAAAAGATAAGATACCGTAATGCAGAATGCTGTTTAAAGACTTGCACCACTCGAATAAGACAAACTTTATGATTGCTGATTACAATGGCTTATATTTCAGAGAAGTACCCAAAAAATCTACAAAATAATCAGAAATGAATGCTTAAAATTGCACTTTATAGTTAGTTTATACATGACCACCACGAGCTTTACCAAATAGCATTTAAAAGATCCCTTTATACCCCTAGAACCCATCAGGAAGGAACATCTAGTGGAAACCCTAACATATAATATAATAAATTATATAACTATTTTATTATTGTAGATATATATACCACCAACTTCTTCTGTAGCGCTTGACAATTACATTGACACGTTCACATCAAGCCCTGCTCCGATGGGCTAACAATCTAAGCAGTTGAGCTAATATAACTTGCCAATAAAAGTCATAGTAACCAACATTTCTGAAATATTTTTACTTATTTTAAAAAAGTAGTGAATACACCAATGCAAGTTTTCAACACACCCACATTAAAGACGTTACTTAACTCTGTTGGAAACTATGGAGATGTGTTTCTCCAAAGTATCCCATCAGTTCATTGATAGCAGCAGCTACGACTACAGCAGTGTAGTGAAACACAGTGCTACAGCTTTAAAGGGCATGTCCACTCTGAAATATATCTTTTTATATAAGGTAGATAGAAGCTGCCCACCCCCAACCGCCATAATATATTTTTTATAATATGCCCCGATAGTTACTTACAACCCCTTCTCTCCAGCGCCATCTTCTATCCAGCTCCCTGCTTGCGGAAGTTGAAAGCAGGGGCTGGTCCGCCAATCCGCGTCTGTGATTGGCTAAGACGCGCCCAATCACAGACACGGCTGATGTAATTGAAGACGCCACGAGAGAGAAGGGTCTGTAAGTAGCTATCGGCGCATTTAAAAAAAAAAAAAATATGGCAGTTAGGGTTGGGCAGCTGTTACTTACCTTCCATAAAGAGGATTTCACGCTAGGTGCCACGGCCTCAGAGGATGGATCCGGATGGTGGGAGGGCTCCCTTGTGCATGCCTTAGACCTTGATGAGGTTGAGGCAGAGAGAGGCACTGACAGCCTCTACACTGCAGTTTCCAGGACTTTGAAAAAGCACCGCAGAGGAACCATTTGGAGCAGAAATGTCAGGTAAGGATTTTTTTAAACTACAAAATGTTGCCAGTATGGGGTTAAATTTCAGTTTTGTGGGTGGACATGCCCTTTAAAATGTACAAAAATTGAATATATGACAAAACACCCCCCAAAAGCTAGCTCTGTGTTACCTACATTTTGTAAAGATGCTCCAATGCTGTGTAAAGCTCGTTACAAACCCATGATCCAGTGCCGCGGCTCCCAGGTACTTCCTCGTAACAGCCGTGACAGTGACGTCACGGCCCATAACTGATGGCCATTACCGAACGAGCCTATGTGACTGCTGCTAATGCAGGTAAAGGGCACGTGCAGCAGCAGTGGAGGCGTGGACTAAGGCTGAGGCCACACTACAACACACCAAGCGCGCACGCTTTTGCATAATGCACGCTTGCGTGCGCACTTTCTGTGCGTTATTTTTGCGTTTGCGCAATCTTTAAAGCGAAAACGCATGCGATTATTTTTGCGATTATTTTTGACCCCAGTATTCACTGACTGCATGCAGATTATTTTCTATACAGATGTCTCCACATGATGTCAATATGAAATTCCCTGATTAGACTGATAAGACTGAAAGCTGATTGTTAGCCTGCAGTTTATTTACCAGTTTATTGACCCCTATATATCCTATCATTTCTACCTATTAGGTAAATAACAGACTGCAAAATATTTTTAGTCAATTATTTTGAATAAATGGCTACCCTGCAAAGGCAGCCGTGGACATTAAATTGTAAAATCAGTTTTTACAAATGAAATGCAAAATATTTTGTCCTTTAAATAAAATGAAAAAACTATAGGTCTCCTAATGCACTAATATGTAATGCATCATGAACAGACTTGGATAAAGACTGAATGGGTCCCTAGGCAATTTTGTGATTTGGATTCCTTTTATGGTCAATATACCATACTAAATGAGCAAGCTGACTGTGGATGCACATTTACATTTGTATATTTATTTATCTCCTTTTTACACTGGATTCATTACAAATTTGTACTATAGTCACTTTCGATAACACTGTGTACTACACTACGGAAACTATTTACTAGAGGGATTTTGTAATCCCTGCTGCTTAGGATCAAGTTTTTACAAATTTTTCTGGATAATAAATTTATTACATGTTTTTTGATTCTCGGCTTTTTGATTGATTGTGTTCTTTCTATCCTCATGCCTTATTAAATGCAGTGAGTTATATTTTATTAGTTTAGTGCCTAAAGGGCAACTGTGCTGCCCAAAAAACACCTCCCACCCATAGTAGTGCCCAGATACTAACTAAGTACCTGCATAATGTATTTGTGTGACATGAATTATACTAAGTGCTTTTATTAATGCTGTGTCTGTATTGCAGGTCATTTGTACAGACATGTTCACTAATGTAGATTGCATGCTATCCTACCTCTCATTTATTTTCTATTGCCTTTAATTGGGTGTACAAAAAAGTAGCTGGCAGCACAGAACAAGCCCCTAAGGTGTGTCTGTTGTCTTGTGCATGATGTCATAAATACCTTAGCTAGGCAGGCGGGCAATAAAGAGAACAGAGACAATTAGCACAAAAATATCTAGCAGGAGGTGTGAGAACAGAGGGGGAGAGAGCTGAACAATTTGCTATTACTGAGAGTTTACACATAGGACCTAGACACCTTCTGGGAAATATACTTGGGTACCAATTACAGTGAGGGAAGTTGTGCAGGCCTACATGTTTTAAAAACTTGCATTTTCAGTCAATTAGTTAAACGGGATTGTATATACCTATTATCACTGGCATCCCTCGCATACAGTTTCTGTATGTCCCAGATGTATGGAATTGATCATTGATAAATCACTTGTCACCAACTATTGTCAAGTTCACAATTGTGAAAAATAATGTACTTAAAAAAAAAGTGTTTGACACATTTTACCTATCCCTATCCCTTTTCCATCCCTCCTACTGAAAACATTTTAATGCAAGTTCTGTTGATGTAGTTGCATGTTGGCAATTTTTTTAAAATAAATACTAGATAAAACCTCCAGATGACAGATGCATGTAATGGCTTCACATCATTTTGAGTTGTATTTAAAGTTCAGGCTGAAATTCTTTTGAATTTGTCGTATTCTAGTACTGGTAGGGCAAGCTGAGAAGCTGAGTTTTGGTTGTGAGTTATGTTAGCGTCTGTGACATACTGTCATGGATGAAATTGTTGGTACCCCAGAATTTTTCCCCAGAAAATCATGTATTTCTCACAGAAAAGTAATGCAGTAACACATGTTTTGCTATACACATGTTTATTCCCTTTGTCTGTCTTGGAACAAAACAAAAAAAAGGAGGAAAAAAGCAATTAACTATAGTGCCACACAAAACTCTGAAAATGGTCTGGGCAAAATTATTGGCACCCTTAACTTAATATTTGGTTGCAAAAAATAACTGAAATCAGTTGCTTCCTAAAACCATCAATAAGCTTCTTACACCTCTCATCTGGAATTTTGGACCAATCTTCCTTTGCAAACTTCTCCACATCTCTCCACAGGTTTTTAATGGGATTTAGATCTGGACTCATTGCTGGCCAATTCATTACTCTCCAGTGCTTTGTTGCAATACATTTCTGTGTGCTTTTTGATGTATGTTTAGGGTCATTGTCCTGTTGGAAGACCCAAGCTCTTGGATGCAAATCCAGCTTTCTGACAATAGGCACTACAGTGCGACCCAAAATCCTTTGGTAATCCTCAGATTTTGTGATGCCTTGCATACATTTATGGCACCCAGTGCCAGAGGCAGCAAAACAACCCCATGCATTTGGGATCCTTCGTCCTGACTGACCATTCTGCACTTGCGAACAGTCAGCCAGGGTGAAGGAATGTCAGTCATGGCAATATATATTGAAATGTTGGTCAGTCGGCCTGAAATTTTGGATGATGTGTACCTAGTTTAAACTGTTGGCAAATACAGTTGAATTTAATTGTGATTGACTAAACACATATATTAACACATGTATTAATGTAACAACCATGATCTGCCCCCTCATACTAAATACAAGTAGACTACAAGGCTAACTAGAAGTAAATCCAGGACTAGCATAATCAAAATCATAATCAAATAAGCAAAATCAATACAAACCATTTTAAGGGTAACTGTGGTCTCCATATAAGTGCATTCCTACCATTAAAATGACTCCAGAGTCATGCTTCTAGCTGCAATCTATGCAAACTTATAGCTGTATAAAGGCTGATGTTTCCATCTAGCACTGTGAGCTGTATCATCACCAGCACCATTGGTCTTAACTCCATGCCTGTGGCACAATCAGGCCCAGTAGTATCCTACTGCTGTAACAGTCTTTAAAAATCACTTTGTACACATCCTCCCACTTGTACCTTTATGTTGCGCCACCCATTTACATGGACCAATTATCGCCCAAAACGAATATTTGGACGCATCGTGCATCGCGGGTTGGGACCCGCGATCACACGTGTGTGCGAGGCTTTAGCTCCTAGGGAGTTTGTTCTTTCTACAATATACAAAGATAAAACGGATTATGCAACAAAAAATGCCCCTAGCTATATAAACAAATGCTTCCTTTGACATGTTGATGCTGTTCTGAATTGCTTTACTTCTGCCTAGGTAACTATATCCTTAGGGGTGTCCTACAGTCTTTAACAATAGGTTGTTATAATCAACTTCCAACAGAACTTGTTTTTCCAGTCAAACTCCTGCATATCCTTGATTTTGTTTCCTTCCTTTAAAATATAGCAAAATAAAGGTATGATAAGAAAAAGGATCAATAACTACTATATTTGAAAGGAATCACACAGCATTGATATTTCTTATTAATAAATGCCATCTGCTTCAGACTATGTTAGTGGATCCTGACATTTGCTATGTGTGCAACAATGTCTCTTAAATCTTTTAACACTTTGATTGTATGCAGCACAGAGAACACTTCTATACTAAACCAGTTTCTCTTTATTTCACCCATGAATTCTTTTGTACTCACACCCCAATGACGTTTAGATTCCCCTGAGAGGAGATAGCCACATTGTATTGACAGCAATGTCAGACAGTTCAATAGATGAGCACCCCACAATGTTGTGATCGCAGAGATTGGATAATACAGCTGTTTGCCATTACTGGTACTGTACATTGCACATGTTGTGTTTGTAGTTTGATGTTATTTAGACTAGGGAAAAGATTGTTTTTCTTAGTCCAATTTTGCCTGGCGCCAGACACAATACAATTGCTGTGGTATTATCTGTGGCAATTATGTGAATACCATACAATAATATGCTTGCAAGGATGGGCCCCTTTAACTTTGCTTTCTGTACTGGCTTAAGGCCCAAACAAACAGCAATTTTTTTCTTTGGCAAGGACGGATCAAAGAACGACCACCGTCAGAGCACCCATACACAGGCAATCCTTGGCCAAAATGGTCGGTCCTCAGGCGTTCCATCCGAGAAAAATTAAATTTGCAGTTTGTATGGAATTTTAGAGATATGCATTGGATTTTAATGATTTATTTTAAGTCAGAAAGGTACTTTTTTGCCATTGACAGATGCAAACTATCAGGGAGATTCAATAAAGGTTCTTATTGTTTAAAATGGTGCTAATTTTACCCCAACCAATCAGATCTGATTTAACATTTGAAAGCTAACATCTGATTGGTTGGGGCAAAATTAGCAACATTTTAAACGATAAGAACTTTTATTGAATCTCCCTGTATGTTTTATAATCTGCATTAATAATTTTAAATTCTAAGAATTGTTATGCATTATTAATTTTCTGGATTGTATTTCATCCTCCTTGCTGTGCTACCATCTGACTTTAGAAGTTACACTTCTAAAGCTTGTTGTTAGCTATTTTCAGACAAGTCCACCTAGAGTGTATTCATCTGTTGGTACAGATACCTTATGTTCTACCTTAATATCCCTAATCATTTTCATACCTTAACATTTCTGAAGATTTAATGTATATATATACTAGCAAAAGTGTGGATACAGCGGGTATAGAATTTTTACACAGGTATATTTTAAACTATTACTCAGTCACCAGCATCCAGGGGAACCAAATAGGATAAACCTGCAGGTCTGAGAATAGACCCAGGAAATCCTGCCACACTATGTGGTTCAAACTAAACATGCTATGTTTCAGACATATCAAACAGCGTTGGGCACCCTCTCAGATCCAAAGAAAGTGACCGATTTCCTGATGATTCAGCATCCTAAAACACCGGTACTATACCTTCTCCCAAAGATACACAAATGTGTAACCAGCCCCCCTGGCAGACCAATAGTGACTGGCAATGATTCTGCACTGCAGCCACTTTCTGAATACGTAGATTAATTTCTACAACCGTTGTTTAAACGCATAGGTGTATGTTTAAAAGTTACTACAGACTTATTATGTAAGCTACGTGAATATAAAGACCTCCCGGATAATGTATTCTTATGTGAAGTCGATACTCAAAGTCTGTACACCTCAATACCAAATAATGAAGGTTTAGAAAGCCATTGAAGAGGTGTTACTAGAAACCAATCTTGAACACCAAAAAATATACTTCATCTTGGACTGACTTAACTTGGTATTAAATAAAAATTACTTCAGGTTTGCAGAAAATTATTACTGGCAATGACAAGGTACCTCAATGGGGGTGGCCGTAGCTCCCTCATATGCGAACCTATTTGTACACGCTTTAGAGACAAAACTGTTCCTAAAACATAAAGTGTATGCTGCTAAAATCTTGTGCTATCATCGATTTGTCAATGATATATTGATGGTATGGTCTGGAAGTAAAAATGAATTTAATGAAACGATCACTGAGGCAAATGCAGCACACAAAATTATTAAATTTACATATGAAGTTTCATCATCAACTATACATTTTTTGGATGTAAATGTCAGGTTTAATGAAGGGGTGTTCAGTACAAACTTCTATCGAAAAGAAGTAGATAGAAATAATATCCTTCATGTCTCCAGCTTCCATAATCCACGCATAATCCAAGCAATCCCTAAAGGCCAGTATCTCGGGGCCAAAAGGATAGCTGATAATGCTAGCGATTAAAGATAAAGAGGCAAAAGATCTAACTAAAAGGTTCACAGAAAGAAGTTATAAAATAGACAAATTACTGAAAACCAAAGAGACAAATTACTAGTCCCTAAAGAGAAACAGTAGGGGCCCAATCATATTCCAATGGTAGCTAAATTCAACAATAAAAGTAAACTAATCTAAAAGATTATATTACACTATTGGCCAATTTTACAATCAGACAGTACCCTTAACAAAATCTGCGCTGAAAGTCCTCTATTCAGTTACAAGAGAGGAAGTACTATTAAAGACATCATTTCCCCATCGTATATACAGAAACCCATAAAAAAAATTCCTAAGAAAAGAGATACATTCCCTTGCGTACAATGTAACTGCTGCAACAGCATTATTAAAGGGGAAGCATTCAGCCACCCTACGGATGGGTATAAAATTACACCTAGGGTATTCGCCGCCTGTGAAAGCAAGTTTGTGGTGTACATGTTAAAATATCCATGCTGCTATGTATATGTTGGACAAACTTCTAGGGCAGTAAAGCTCAGGATCCAGGAACATAAAGGCACCATTAGAAACTTTAAAATAGGTACCTATACGTATACATCAGTATCGAGACACTTTTTCTAATGGGAATAATTGTGCTCAACTTAGATGGAGAGTTTTGGATGTGGTCCCCAAACCTGTTAGGGAAGATAACAGAACCACCACCTTGCTACAAAAAGAGGGCATCTGGATAAAAAACTTAAAAGTCTGGAGCCCAGAGGAATGAATGATAATTGGTCATTAAAACCCTTTTTGTAACATAAACCTCATATACTGTAACTATTTGTACATACCTCTAATATACCTGTCACGATCTGCTACTGACTTTATAAGTTACTTACGTGAACTTCCTCATTTCCACCAGCAGAGGGCTCTCTGCCTCAGGAACTGGGTGTGTTGCAGACTGTTGGTGGGAGGAGCTCGGTCACCTGACCTTCCAGGTCTGCATTTAAGGCCAGCACGACCATTGCCTCAGTGCTAGGTCATTGTTCTTCGTATCCTGTGCCCTAGTCCTTCCTGCCGGAGCCTGCAGTCCGTGTTTCCAGTCCTGTTCCTG
This sequence comes from Hymenochirus boettgeri, assembly GCA_019447015.1. NCBI lineage: Eukaryota > Metazoa > Chordata > Amphibia > Anura > Pipidae > Hymenochirus > Hymenochirus boettgeri. The sequence continues at coordinate 162,167,699 of CM033473.1, read as the reverse complement.
GTTATTCTCCTATGTTTTGTCCTGAGTTACTTTTTCGTATGTATGCATGTTGTAGTGCATGATGTGAATGTCTACATCTGCTTTATTATCATTTATATTCTTGCATTCGTTAATAAATTGTCTTGTTCATTTATCCCTGGCTTGGTCGCTCAGTTTTTCCCCATTAGTGACATTTCCTGCACTATTGCACATCTTGTGCATTGCCTATGATTCAGGTGCAATGCATAAGTGCAATCCTAACAATACCTATCTTTTCTTTTAGGTATGTCTACTAGAAGCCTGATGGTGTGTTGATTGTACAAGATACCGGTAACGGTAATGTTAATAAGCACACTGGCTCAATATAAAATATATATATATTTATATGGCAATTTGATGACCTACTATTTCTAATTTTTCTCCCATCAGTACTGGTATACTTGTGCTCAGGTAGGCCCTATTTAAGGGCAGTTCCGAGGTTGTTCTAACCTCACAGAGATAAAAAGATTGCAACTTATGTTGCTTGTATATATGTATCATTCTCACATGTATCATTTGCATTAGTGGAGATTCTTTTTAATAATGTTCATAACAGGTGCTAGATATAAGAAACTTTGTATAATATTTCCTTTTCTAGGGGGAAAAGAAACCTCTAATTGGAGCAAGATGTGCTCTACCTTTATGTATGTTTCAGCACTTTGGACTTATGTGGACTTTTATATATATTTGGGACTTTTTTGGACTGCACTTGGAGAATATTCAGTTCTGGGTTGAACAAGGATTGTTATCACTGGATGGATCACAACCAATGGGCATGAGGGGTTGGTTTATGGTGTATTTATAGATGTGTCATTCACTTGTATGTTAGCACTTGAGAAAGAGTAGTAGCTCGAAACGTGCATTAAAAAACACAGTGTTAGCAATAACTTTCCAGTATCCAGATTCCTTCTTTTGTTTTTGGAATTCTATTTCAGACATCCCACCCTGCCGAATATGGCTTCCGCGCAGAGTGGGGAGAAGGGGGCGTGACAGAGTGAAGCGACATCACTGACGTCACCAAAGGAGCGGGGTGGAGTTAGGGGAGGAACACACTATGTGACGTAAATTACGTCACATTAGAGGCATGGCTAGGGGCATGACTGGCCCCTGTCATGTAATTTACATCACATAAGAGGTGTGGCCAGAAAAAAGGAGCCATTCTGGAAGTGGATTGCCTGGTAGGTTCGGGTCACGGGAGTTTGGGGTGGTCTCGCATGGAGACTCCCAATGACTCCCGGGTGGGGTGGGATATCTGATGTTCATACTTATTATTATTCACCAAGTGTCACATATATAGATGCTTTTGTTACGTCTTGGGAGCACAGGATACTGGTTGGATCGGGTTTAAAAAAAGGTTTGGCAATTGGGCCTGGTTGATCTACTAAGTCTGATTGGGGCATTTATTTATCAGGTACAAGGACAGGAGGATTTAAATCAATACTATCAGTAGCAGCCTCCATAGATTAAAGGGCATGTCCAACCTCCATACTAAAGTTTAAATACTGGCCCCACTAAGTAATTTTAAGGGCATGTCCACCCCCAAAACTATAATTTAACCCACTACTGGCACCACTTCTGTAGTGTACTCTTGGTGTACACTTAACTGTTGCCTCCGAGTTTGTATCCAATAAGGTAAATTGTCTGTCCTATAATCTGTCCTTCCAACAGGTGGTAACAGGATATTATACACAGGATCTTGTGTTGCAGTCAATCATCAACCAGATCAAATAAAACAAATTTCTATCTACTTTCCCTTTCTCTCCTCCTAGCCATAGAGAGCAGGGATGTTTTGTCTTTTATTACTCACTGACACTACCTGCAGGCTGGAGGTGGTATATAAGGAGCCTTGGTGTTTATATCCATTACAATACACATCACATCCTGTGTAGGAGACAGAAACATGTTTTGGATTACACTTCCTTTCACATGGAGCAGACACAGGGGTGTGGTTTAAGCTGCCATTTGACCATTCCATTTTGAAATAGGGATCTCAGCTTTGTAAGTAAGTTTATGTATTTTGTATATTTTGTCTTGTACCTAATATAAGTAAGTGCTATACTTTATATACATTAACTGATGGTCATTTAAATGGTAATAGTGAGATAGTATACATATACACCTTTCCTATATGTAATAAGCTATATCCCCCAACTCATTGGTATCTCCTAAAAACTCAATTCAATCTCCTTTAAAGATATAAATATATTTATATAATATAAGGGATATATATGTATATATAACCCTTCAGCTGCCTTTATATTAAAGTTTTGTTTAGATTTGATGTTTTACGATTAGGAAATTCTTTTTTGTTTACTTGAAATCTCTGGTTGGGACGACCTTACAGATATGTTTTCAGATAGAGGCAAATGCTAATTGGAAATTATCTTTCCTTTTATCAATTTAATGGTGCTGAATAAAATTGTTGTGTAAAAGTGTCTTTACTAAAGGTCGCCATACATTAGGAAGATTTTACTTACCCAACCGAGTGATCCCACGACATATGACCGATCCTGATGGAACCACCTTTCCCATTCTTCTTTGGGACCGACATGCTATCGCAAAATGAATGGGATTTGCGATCGAATGTTGGTCGCAAAGAAGAATGAGAAAGGCGGTTCTGGCAGGATCGGTTATATGTTGTGGGATCGCTTTGTCGGGTAAGTAAAATCTTTCTAATGTATGGCCACCTTTAATCTAAAACACTTTTAAGATTTTAAAACACTGTTTTTATTTTATAAATGTTCTCTGCAAATATAACTGAAATGTATAAATGCAAGTTTTATTTAAAAAAACATGATGCAATATTGTACTAATAGGCTGTGATCACATCAGGATTGATAAACTCAAATTTTTAGTTAATCGAGACCGAATTTTAGCCCATGTGTACACAGCCTTGAAGGGACAGTTCAGTGGAAATTATCAGTATTTGTTAAATTGTTAGTTTGTGTAATGCCTTCTTAGTTATTCTACATATTCTCCCCCATTTCGAAAAATCAGTTGATTTCATACCCTTGCTGTTTCCTGCTGTTGACATTAGTGATCAGACATTTTAGGTTCTAACGGCCCTTCTTCTTCCCAGGATGCACCACATCTTTGGAATGTTCCTAACAGTAATTTCTTTTGATTGGCTGTTGGATGGGTCAAACATGCTCAGATCTCTACTGAGCAACTGAATCAACCCAGGAGCTGGGTCAAGGGCAAGACCATAACGATCTCTACTAGGGGTCCTGCAAACAGGAAGTCAGTATTTCGGTTGACTTTATTTATACACCGACAAAATTCTGAATTGGCAGATTTAGGTCATTGGGATGAAAAAATACTGCTCTTTTTTTCTGAAAAGCATATGTATTTGCACTGAACTTCCCCTTTAAAGGGCATCTATACCGAAAAATAGGTTATTTTAAATTGACCATAACTGGAAACTATAATTCCAATGTATCATTTTTTTTCCCCATTTCTTTTCTTAATCTAAAACTTCTTATATTTCAGCTGTCAATCAAGTTCCTTTCTCTCAAAAACTATTCTTCTGTGAGCAGTTTTACTTTAGCTGGAATGGTGACAGAGTTTTGACAGTTGGAATGCTGTATGCTGTGTGCAGGCTTGACAGTTGGTGTGTGGGAAAAAGTCAGGTCAGATGGAAATGGGAGTGGTTAGGAGCAGTATCCCTCCTCCCTCGGTCTGTCTTCTAGCAAGTCGGAATATCTTGGCAGACTTTCTAAGCAGGAAGATATTTCACTTTTTAGAATGAGAATTGCAGCCAGAAAAGATGCCAGAAATTATCTTATGGCGACCATACAAAATCATTAATTCAAAAACTTTTATTCCAGGTTCACATGTCCTCAAGCCCTTGGGATAGATGCCTTCCGCTTCAGTTGGAGCAAGAAGCTTTTTTATTTGTGTGATTGGTATGTGATGTGGATCATTGTTTTAATACAGTTTGGATGATGCCCATGCTCAATATGAAGGCCATGTTCTATTTTTAGAACCATTTTGTTAGACATCAGAGAATGTGACTTGTGTATGATATTATTTAGAGCTAGACATTCTATTCTACAATTTGTTTTGAAGATTTTAGTTAATGTCAAGGTTTAGGGAGACATAAGTGCCAGAGGGAGCCTGCTTTGGACTTACATGCTTTAAGGAGGATGTCTCTGATATTTTAGCTTTAAAGAGGATTTCTGTGATATTTTTATTGTTATGACAGCTGCTATTTTGAATCCTTATAATACTAATACCTATTATGTAATCTTGTGTACCAAATATAGTAAACATAATTAGATTGGTGCAAGAGAGGGACGGAAAGGGACTTAGGTAGATGAGGTATACCTGGTAAAGGTGTAAAAGATGAGGACCACAGAAAACAATGTGGGAATTCATTTAGGAGCAGACATGTTGCGTAGAACCGCTGTTGACCCTAGACAAATTAATTGTTTTCTGTATTGGGCACCTGGGTAAATTATGTGTGTCCTGTGGTGTAGTTGTATGATGCCGGATTGAGGGGTAGGTATACAATACTCGGATTCTTTACTTTGTGGAGAGCTCATCCAGACCCCAGGGTGTCTGCCTCATTGGTAGGTCGCAGTTGCAAATTGGAACATATCCTTACCTTGTTGTAACAAGTTCCCTCAGCATTGTGTTTTATGGTTCAGGTCAGAATGGATCCATCGCAAAGTCTATCTTGGCTTAAAGGATAACTGTATTGCCTCAATGCATTTTTTTTTTAAAACTGCTTTCAAAAGAGTAAAGGTATGTAGCCCTCCCTATATGTTTTTTTCCTGATTTCAAGCTTCTCTCTGCCTTCAATTGTGAAGGGGATGTAACAATTCTGTCTGCCTGTAACTGTCACTCAAAACTAGCAGTGAGAAAACACTACTCCACCCATCTTTGATCAGCTTGATTATGTAGGCTGTATCCTATCAAGCGAACAGTTCAACTTTGTTTGACTGGCAGAGGAGGAGGATAGAGGTTGTAACAGACATTCCCACCAGCCAATGACAAGTGATATGTTAATCATGGCCCTGGGACATCTAGGAGGCGGGCTTTGCTGTGTGATATCTAAGGGAAGGCAGCATGGTTGTAAATGAGAGTAAGCGATTTCAGCTGCTGGAAGTGTGGACATGTAATGGGGGAGATGTTATTTTTTGGGGTATTGTTGTCCTTTAAAGGAGAACTAAAGTCCCCAGACAACATTGTCCCAATAGACAGAGCACATTTAGAAACACAGAACAAGCTGTGTCTCATATCCCCCTTTGCTGTGAATGCTGGGTGATTTATGAAAATAACCTGTGAGTACAAAGGGTCAGCTCCCATAATTCATCTTATCTGGGAACACCCCGCTAAGTGTGTGCAGTACACATTAACAGAAAACTGCAGTCTTGCTTCCTGGAAGCTGACAGCCAATCATGTTACAGCTCAGAGATCCTTTTTGTTCCTAAAAACACTGCATTTACATGATATACTGTAATTGCAGTGTAATTTCTGGTACATTTAGAAACTTTTATCTTTCGCTAGAAAGAGAAGCTAGAGGTTTTGTGCATAGAGACTGTGAATCCTGGGGTCAAGGGGCATGGCTCTTTGAAGCCAACATGGACTATTAGTTGTACTGGCAACAACATGGAAGCCTCCTTTGTTACAGAATCTATTACTTATATCTACTAAGTGCAAATAACTACAGAATAATCTTTCTATGTATAGGTGTTCTGGGTAGAAAAGCTTTCACATTAGGATTTAAAAAAATGAAGTTTAGTTCTCCTTTAACTCTTGTACTAACCAAATTATTTTAATATGAAATTGTATGTATTTGTATTATTTGTTGGCTAATTAATTTCTTTTCTTAATCTTAAATAATCATTTTGTCACATTATCCATAAAATTGAGTTGTACTCTCAAAGCAATAGTTTACTTTTTGGTGATTTTCACAAAAGTAATACAATGTGTTCCCTTCAATTCCTCTTATATGGAGAATGCTATCAAGAGGGATCAGTAATACCTTACTGGCCAAGACAACCTTGGTTTATTTTACTCATGTCTCTTGCAGTCAAACATCCAATAATTGTCAAGACTTTTCCAGGATTTCTGTTTCAGTGGTCTTTAGTTTGCCTGGAAGAGATGTGTCTCTCTTTTGCTGTATGAAAGTTGAGAGTTTCAAGTTGCAGCAGTTAGGTCTTCAATCTGAGCTCATTACTCTGTTACTTCTACTTCTACTCAATATTATGGAAACAATTTGTCCCATTAATGGTGGAGAAAAAGGTAGATCCTCTCATTCCTTCACCTTCAGAAATACTTCAGCTTCTTTTCTCAGGATAAAGGTTGAAGTTGAACAGTACTCTTAAAGTGTCTGCTCTCTCTGCTATCACAGGTTTACCGTGGGCAGGGGAACCTCTTATTGGTAGATTTTTTGCTATCCTTTCCTGAATCAGACCAAGAGTTAGGACAAGGTGTCCACCAAGTTCTTACTGGAGTTAATTTCTTTGAGGTTTTAATAGAGTGGGTGAGATCAGTGCTCTTTCTGCTGACAAACCAGATACAATGATACAATCCTTTAACTTTTTGCTGAAAATAGTATCATCCTTTCATCAAGAATTAGAAATTATTTCACCATCATTTTTTAAAAACCCTAAGACTAAATTAGAAAAGAAGTAAGACTAAATTAGAAAAGAAGTTGGACGTTGTAAAGAGCAGGAAAGATATATCTGGACACAACAAGTTTACTCAGAAACACAAAAAGACTTTTTGTGATTCCCAATGGATACAGAGGGTTACCTCCTTCAAATAAAACCTTAGAGGGTGTGTATACTGATAAATAAAGTTGTATACAGACTTACACCTTATCCTGGAAACATTAGTTAAAAATAAAGATCTTTATATCTCTCCTGCATCTGGACTTCCTTCCTCTCTGCAATATTGTGCGGTCACTAAGTTGCTGAATAAAGTTTTGTAACTGTCGATTGTTAACATTGATGCAAATAGCTTTATTGGCAAACTTTTTATCATCCTGTCATGGAGTAAAGCTTAGCTTCAAAGGCCAGTCCTTTACTGACATATGTGAGTATGTTTCTGTCTTTATGTGTGTTTGTCAGTCTACCTTTATGTGTGTGGGTCAGTCTGTATGTGTGTATGTGTGTCACTCTGTCTTTATGTTTGTGTGTGTCAGTCTGTCTTGGTGTGTGTGTGTCAGCCTGTATTTGTGTGTGTCAGTCTGTATGTCTGTGTCTGTCTTTGTGTGTGTCAGTCTAAATTTGTGTATGTGTGTGTGTCAGTCTCTCTTTAAGTCTGTGTGTGAGTCTGTCTTTGTGTGTGTGTTTGTCAGTCTGTATTTATGTCTGTGTCAGTCTATATTTATTTCTGTTCATCTGTGTGTGTGAGTCTGTCTTTATGTCTGTTTGTCATTCTGTCTTTATGTCTGTTTGTCATTCTGTCTTTATGTCTGTGTGTCCATCTGTCTCTGTGTTTGTGTGTCAGTCGATGTTTGTGAGTAACATATGTAATCAAAAATTTGCAACATTATGTTTGACATCTAGAGTGCAGTGTTTGTGTCTGTCTTTATGTCTGTGTGTTCATCTGTGTCTGTCTGTTTCTATCAATCTGTCTTTATGTCTGCGTGTTGCTCTGTGTCTATGTATGTGTGTGTCGGTCTATCTGTATGTCTGTGTGTGTAAGTCTGTCTTTGTGTGTGTGTGTGTCAGTCTGTATTTATGTCAGTGTGTGCCAGTCTATTTATTTCTGTGTCCATCTGTGTGTGTGTGCATCATTCGCTCTTTATATCTGTTTGTCAGTCTGTCTTTATGTCTGTGTGTGTCAGTCTGTCTTTATGTCTGTGTGTCCATCTGTCTCTATGTATTTGTGTGTGTCAATCTCTCTTTGTGTGTGTAACATATGTAATCAAAAATATGCAACATTATGTTTGACATCAAGAATGCACCACTGACCGTATCTGGATAATTAATTTAGTACACACTTTCCCCTTTGGTTCAAAGGCAAGAGTCATCTTCTTAACATATACAAATATCTGCACCCAAACTTGTCACTTGCTGTCAGCAGGAATTATCTCCCCTTATTACACTTTTCTCTCCTTGTTTTAATTTCACTATTCAACTGCCGATTCACGATCTATATATATATCTATTTATCTATAAATCTATCTATTTATATCTATATATATATATATCTATATATGTATGTATGTATGTATGTATCTATGTATCTATCTATCTATCTATAATTATGTCATTATGTAGAATATTTTGTTATATGTAATATTAGTGTATACAATTTTTTTTTTCACTGAACACTAAAAGTTTTCAAATTGTGAACATATTATTAGGTCCAAATGATAATGTATGTCAATAATGCATGTGAATGCGCAATCATGTGCGGCTTGTGCTTGCAGTTTCTGCAATTTGCCCTTATCGGAGCACCAAAAATGGTGATCACATGCAACCAGTAAGCAGATCCCAGCACAGTGGACACCAATGGACATAATGTGCTTTTAAAAGCGCAATTATTTCGCAATCAGATTATGCAATAATTAGCATGTTGTTATTAATGAATATGTTGTCTAATATGATTATTTTCTAGCAACATACAAAGCCTACAAGCTTTGATTGACTAATGCAGGGGTAAGCAATCTTCTGATATTTGAAAACTATAACTATTCAAAATAAAGAAAAGCTAGAAACAAACTCATGTTCTAGTCAAAATGTGGGTGCTCACCTATTTATTAGTGATTTACAGTGGGAAACGTGATATTTTTACTCACGTTGGCACTTGACATAGGTAGGCATGCAAGCAGAAATGTGCATCAATATTAAATATGCGAGCACCCATATTTTAACTAGAATGCTACTTTGATCCTAGCTTGTGTTTCTTAGAGCAACCGCCGCAAGGTATGTGTCGAGATGATAACGGCCCTTTAAGATGTAAACCTTAATGCCAGCAGATAGCTGGTGTTAAAGATTCAGAATGGGAAAACCCCATTCGCTATGCACAGCTCAGTGCATTGTCTAGAGGAGGCAATAGAGAGTGATACTGGCTCTCCATGCATAGTCCAAATAGTTGGCTTAAGGTTTCCAAAAATGAAATCATCCTCATCGCTATCCTCTTGTGTCTCTGATTATTGAATAAAGTGTGAAAACTAGAACTTGTAGCATTCCCTGTCCTCTGTTGCAGATGAGTGCTTTCAGGGTATATTTGCGAAAATGAAAATGTCCGTTATGCTGTCTTACGTTAAAATTATATGCATAACATTTGTGTTATCAGAACCAAAAATGCCATTAGGCTTTTTGAAAGGGTGTCGGCATCATACTGGAAATAAATCTCAAAATAAATCACAACCCCCTGATGAAATTCTGCATGTGTTTCCAAAAAATAACAAAGTTATAAAAAAATGGCTACATCTAACAGGAAAACTGTTTGAAGATATTGATCAATAAGCATAGAGTGATAGCAAAAAGAGTGATCTCTATAGGATATGTTCATGTCATTATACTGAAGACTGTTGTGTTATGAAAGGTAACAGACATGCACTGAAACTAGTTATGCAGACTGTATTTCCTACATATATCTCTAATGAACCAATTCATACTGTTAATTCTCCCTCTAAAAAGATTTAGAATTGTGACACAATCTGGGGAAGCTTTAAATACTAATGCAATATCCTGTAGTCAAATAGTGACAATTGTGTCCAAACTTCGAAAAGTTCATACACAGATAAGGAATTTTCAGTGTGATCAATAGTTCACACAGCTGACAACACATTTCTAGAAACAGTTAAAGATGCCTCTCAGAACATGCTTCAGTTATCATCCACACCAAAAAATACACCAATAGCCAAGAGACAAACCAGAAAAGCAAAAAGAAGAGCTGTGGAACAAATATTGTTAACAGTCTAACATTATTACCTATCAAAAGTTCTTCTGGTATAGTTTTTGATGTATCCGACACATCAGATGACCAATCCATTGAACAATGTCAAGATCCTGAAAATGTTACTTATGAGCAATCTGACAGGACATATGCAGATAATTCATCAATAGAAACCACAGCCCATGAAAATTAAAAGAAAAATTATGTTACAAAAGAAAATGTATTATATTTGAATATATTACTTTTAACAACTATTATACCTTGTACATTGTCAGCACACAAGCAAAGTCCCTTGTTATGCACCTATCAAATCAATTACAAAGAATAATGTAGGAAGCATGATCATTGTACGCCGAACCTGTGAACATGGATATCAATTATTTTTAATGGCGAAGTTAATCAATGGAAAAACAAGTTTCTGTAGGAAATGTCCAACTGGCAACAAGTATTCTTTACAGTGGAGCAAGCATGATGAAAATTAGCAAAATGTTTTCAATTTTCAGTGTGCGGCGTATTTCTACTTACTAAAAACCAAAAGAAATACTTGATTCCTGCAATCGACTGTGAGTGGCAAAAAGAAAAGAAGAGCTGAAAAAGGAATTAGTAAAAGAAGGGATTGCATTGGCTAGTGAGGGTCAGTACCATAGTGCCGATCACAATGCTAATACTGTACATAATCAACGCAAGGTATACAGTAGAGGAGCACACTTCTTAGGTGATGAATTCATTTATTTAGTGCAAAAGCATAACATACAATGTTTCGGGACTCACTGTCCCTTCCTCAGGTATACCTGAGGAAATTTTATTTTTGATAGTTTGAGTGCAAGCAGACTGAAAGCATGAAAGACCAAAGACTCACTGTGTAATCAGCCTGTATGCCATGATGGCAAGGTCCCTGACACAAAGCAAAGACTCGGAGCTTTATGGTGCCCTAGGTGATAGTAAAAAAAGAAAGACATTTCTATTAATAATACAGTGTGCATTCATGCAATACAGTTACGCGCTGTATTATTAATAGAAATAAGTATTTTTTTAAAACTTCTGCAGGTTCTTTTAAAAAGCTAATCGCGCATATCTTTACAAAATACGGCGATCAGGGGATTGAGGGCCGTCTTACTCCCAAGTTTGACTTCAATAAGAGTTGTCATCCCTGTTTCTGATGAATTTCCAGTATGCTCATCTCTCATCCATGGAAAAGAAGGATCATTGCAAAAAGATCTAAAACTTCCCTGTAATTCAGTACCATTTCTCAATTTTTGCTTTAGTTCCTCCAACTAATTATATTATATTGATATAATAGGTTTCACATATACATATCTTAAAAACAGTCCACACCCATCTGGCTTAATTCTAATGTAAAGAATGAAATGGAAAGGAAGAGAAAGGCATTTAAAGACTTTAAGTCAGAGGGAATGGAAAGGGCCTTTAGGAATTTATGAAAACTGTAACAAGGATTGTAAGAAAGCAATAATCTAGCTAAAATTAATAATGAAGTTAGGATAGCTGAACAAAGCATCACTAACCCTAAACAATTTTTTAAGTATATTAATAGTAAGAAGATGGAAGACTGAAAGTGTGGCACCATTAATTATTGGGGATAAGTTGGTTACGGAGGATGGCGATAAAGCAAACGTCTTGAACAATTCCCCCCCCCTCTGTATACACTATAGAAGATCCAAGTATCGATAGCTTAGAGTATAGTAACAATAATGGTGTAAAAGATGCACGTGAACTTTGGTTAACCGAGGATATGGTGCAGAATCAACTTAATAAGATTAATATTTATAAATCTCCTGGACCGGATAAAATTATAATTTCTGGATAAACCTGCCCTTTCAAAATCTTCCATGGAGGAACAATTCCTCCTTAATTGGCCAATGGGTATGCCTTTAAGTAAGGTAGGGGTGTGCATAAATTGAGCCCACATACTGATGAATCCCCATTATCAACTACTTTTTGCATCTGATCCATAAACCAATTTTCTATCCTGGTATAAATGTGCCTCCCTAGACCAACAGACCTTAGGTTATACATAAGTCGCCTATGGGGGACTGTATCAAAAGCCTTAGCAAAATCGATGTATTGACTGCAATGCTATGCTAAATCCCTATTCGCTACCAATTTTGTTTCCATCCTTGGGCAGCACAGTGGCTCAGTGATTAGCACTGATGCCTTGCAGCGCTGGAGTCCTGAGCTTGAATCCACTCTTGGACACATCTGCAAGGAGTATGTATGTATGTTTCTTCTGGGTACTCCGGTTTCCCCCACAATAATAAAGACATACTGATAGGTTTTAAGTGTTAAATAAATGTGCTTAGATTGTAAGGTCCTCAGAGCAGGGCCTGATGTGAATGCGTACATGTAATTGTAAAGCTCTACAGAAGATGTTGGCACTATATAAATCCATAATAATAACGCTAATTTCTACTTATAAGGCCAGTCCTTGAAGCATACTCAAGAATATGTCCTATCATACCATAACAAATTTTCCAGCATCTTCCCCACCACAGAAATTAAACTCCCAGGTCTGATATTACCAGGCTCTGAACAATGTTTAATATTGAATGAATATTGATATTTATATAATATCTTGGATTAATCAATTTTGAATATTAAAGAGGCATGTTTCTTGACATGAGGGAATCTGAGAAAAAAAGAAACCATGGCCTAGGGAGATGAGGATGTATTTTATCCGGTCCAGGAGCATTATTGATATTAACCTTATTTAGTTGTTTCTAAACCATTTCAGTTAACCAAAGGGCAATTGCATCCACTATACCATTTATTGCTACTACTTGTTCAAGACGTTTGCTTTGTCCGCATCCTCTGTAACTATCTTATAACCATTCTTTAAAAGGGAATTGTGGTCCAAAAATGACTTTAGGTAAATTGATAGGAATTGCTCTTCTGAGAATTTTTTTATTTTTATTGTTTATTTTGCATAGTTTTGAAAAGATTTACATTTTTGTGTGTGATATGGCAGCAGCATTACCCAGTCCCTGCACTTCCTGCTTCCTTCTCTGAAACCACGTCAGTCAATCTGCCCTGTGTCTCCTCCTCCCCTTTGCAGCCCTTCTGGTCCCTCCCATTCATGGACCCCATGGTCCCTCCAGTTGCAGGCCCCCCTTGGCCCTTTCTCTTAAAGCCCTATGTGGCCCCGCCAACACACGGGTGCATAAGCCCTGCCCACTCACATGTGCCGTGGGCCACTCAGACCCCCCCTACAAAAAATTCTATGGAAACAGCCTTGTCAGGCAGCCTATAGCTTTTGTATAAGAAACACATAGCCCGTAAGGTCACAAGTTCAAATACCCTAACTTACTTTTTTTGTTTTTATTATGTTCTATATGATTTATATATGTTTCATAAATCATCTAGCAGCCACAGTAAAGGGAGAGGTGAGACACAGCTTGTTGTATCTTCGTGAATGTGATCTGTCTTTTGGGACAATGTTGACTGGAGACTTTAGTTCTCCTTTAAGTTCACCCTGCAGAGTATAACTGTTTTACTGCTCTTGAAATTGTATTAATAATAGTTTTAGGGTGACATTCCTTGAAGGTTTGAATTTGAAAGAATGCAATGATCTATTTCTCTATTATGATGGGTCACTGGGTGCATTGTACATTATACAATAATAATAAAATATCTACATATCCACACACCCCATGCCATGGTTGCTATCATATCCATTTGACAGTATTGTCAACCCTTCAGTTTATTAGTCTGTTACTGTAATCTTAAAGTATAGGTAAAGGAATGGAAGGTAAAGGAGCCATTGAGTGGATCACACTCGCAGGTAAGTTTCCTATCTTCATTCTTGGCTCCTGTTACATTAATTGAGATTAAGAGGTAAGACACAGCTCCTTTATCTCCCGTTCTTCAGTTAATGCAAAAACAAAAGTTTACTTTTTGAGTGAATGAATCCTTTAACCACATCATACACTTGAAAATATTGCAGACAACAATGTAAAATGGGAATAATGGTCTTTGTGCAACAGGCTTCACCACTTCCCCTTTACCTTTGGACACTGAGCTGGTTTCAACAATGGGCTTTCCATTTTCCAAGATGGCCACCAAATTGCCCTTACAGGCAGGCACATGATCCAATAAAGCCGTCCCAAAGACGGCCATCCCTTCCTCTGCAGACAAGGATCCTTCTTCTATCTGCTCACTTGCTGGTGCAAATTTACATTTCTTGCTTCCCTCATTCTCTGCTGTAGCACTGGCAGGAACCTCTGATTCGCCAGTAACTGCAGGGATGACAGGGTCTCATGATTTCCAATATGTATAATAGCACACAGGTTCCCCACTCCCTTTACCAATGGCTTGGATTTATCTTCCAAAGGTAACACAGAACTCCCGAAACTGCATTAGGTGCTAGTACTGGCATCCTCCCCAGACCTGTGATCCAAGATAAAGTTGGATGCACATTTCACAGTCGAGGACTCCCAACCACATTAGAACATGAACCTGCAGGGGGAAGTTGCTGTAACATCAAAGGCTGAAACACAAAGGAAGAAACTTCCACCATCTTTACCTTGCTTTTCCCTTTTTCTTTCCCCCTTTCTCTCTCAAGTATCATATACAAAGATACAATTCCTGCTCTTTAATTGGGGATTCCAGGTAGATTTTCTCCTTGAGCAAACCTGGGGACTTAGGGACACTTGCAGCCCACTCACCGTCTTTACCTTCTTGTCCAGGTGTTATAGGGAACTTCAGCAGGCCAGGACACCTTTGCAAGTACCCCAGACGCCTTGCAGTAATGGGTGGCCACTTTAGTTACTCTACTGAAAGCAACATTTTATTTTTTAAAGAGATGTACAAATAAACTAAAGTAGCCAGAGGAAACCTATGCAATCACAGGGAGAAAATACAAACTCCTTGCTGATGTAGCCAAATGTAGCTTGCAGATGTAGCATCAGTGCCAACCATATTGAATATATAATTGTGTATAATGTAATGTTGGGTTGGATTTTCTAATACATTATAAAGGGCCTGGCATCCACCCCTCAACTTTGAAAACTTTAAATACAATGGGGGAAAATTACCCAGAGCTGCTATTGCTTCGGGCAAATCTCCCTCACATGGGTAAATTCCAAAAGGGATTTAACATGCAGAGTGATTTTTAACACCGGCTAATAGCCTGCATTAAAATCATGTGCTAAAAGTATCGCAAACGTGATATTGAACCACAAGCGATGGCACGAGCGCTAATGTGGAGTTAAAGTCACGCTAACTGATAGCGAACTGGTTAACTCCATATTATTGCCCAGCGGCTCTTGGTAAATGAGCCACAATATATATATGATTGTTGGTCTTATTAAAGATAAAAATGATAAAAAGCATGAATTGGTTTTAAGCTTTACAAGCATTCATTTGTAACTCTAGATACACTAATGAAATCACACAGATCGAATTCAGCATCTGAACTGTTGAGCCCTGATCAAGGTTTCTTGAAGAGATTTTGTTATGGAAAAGCAAAGTCATATAATACATCACATGAAATACTAGATGATGCTGTAGCAGGTTATAACCATGTCTTGTGATTACATGATACTTCCTGAGAGTGTTTTTCCTGCTGGGTCTAAATGGTAATCTGTAATAGTAGACAAATTTTTAAGGTCAAAGAAATGAATTGCACATTCTGTCCTCCCTTAGTTATATGAACATGCCGCAATAAGACAGTTGTAAAAAAAAAGTTCTAATTTAATGTTTGCAGGTACAAATATCCATGCAAATACCCTGTTGTAATGATTTTTTTACATTCTGTTAAATATTTAAATAGTATAAGAAATATATACTTAGAAACAAACTGTGTTATTGTGCGTTTTTGTTTTGTTTTGATTTCTTGCTTTACTTTATCCACTAGAGGGGGATAGAGGCCAGTATAATGTGTGTAATGAAATATCTCTGGTATTAAGTTAGATTAACTGGACTTGAAGTTTAGTTCTTGAAGACGTTTCGCTAGTCATCCGACTGGCTTTCTCAATTCAGAATGACTTGTACAAGAGTCTGTTGACAATAATTACCCTGAAATGTGTCTCAATCAGCATATAACAAGGTGTCAGGGACCTCGTGCAAGGTGCGATTATATTGTGGCTAAGAGGTTTTATCAAAACTGCCCAAGTTAAGGCCGGGATACTGTGCCTCTTGAAAATTCTTAATTTCTCCAATTTTGCTTCCCCCCTTCACTGGTGGTATTTGTATTCTTTTCTTTCCTTCTTTCGGTTTTAAAAAAGGCACAATCCAGATATCCACAAGTTTTAAGGGCTCCTCTGAGTTGTTTATTTTCCTAGCCTCTGTGCTAGTAGAGATGTTCTCTGCTCGGTGTTGTAAGGTTCTGATGAGACCCAGCTTGTGAATGAGAATCTTTACACGGGTTAAAAAGGTTAAGGCCATACTATAACAGTGCATATTTTTCTTTTATTTCTATGGTGAAAATCAACTCCTTTTTTGAACAGCAATTGAAAAATAATTTAAAAAAGCAAGAGAATGAATTAGAAATAACAATAAAGAATACAAGCCCATCCAGAAACACTCACTAAAATATGTATCTTAAGGTGGACATACATGGCATCGATCTTCCGATCAATTCGATCGAATTGATCAGATTATCTATGACACTTTTTCATCGATAATCACTTTTTTTTTTTTTATATCGATGAAACTTTCCATCAACCCCATCTACCAGAACCACACTTTCTGTAGTTTTCAAGCTGAAATCTACTGAAGATAGCCAGTGCAAGGTAGGGATTTTCGATGGGCTTTCATCCGATCAGATTTTCGAACGTTTCTGACAATCGAAAATCCGATCGGAAGAATATTGGATCATGTATGCCAACCTTTAGGATATAAGTTACAAAAGAAACAAAAGGAAGAGAACACTTCCACCGAGAAAAAGACATACACACTGTACATTTCACTATAGTGGATCATTCTCTCCCCAAGAAGGTTCTCAATGACGTTATATTAATTATTGTACTGTTTAACTTTATGCTTTGTGGTAAGCTACAATCATCTTAAATGTGATTACTCAAACAGGTTTTTCTATTAACGAAATGAGAAACCTTTAAAACGCTATAGTTATAAGGTCATCTGCTAGGGCTGCTCACCTGCACAGAAATGTATCTGCCAGATAGAAAGGATAGGGGACTTGACTGACTTGACTGAGTTACTGAGCTGTGACAAAAAAGTTCCAAGCATTGTTCCATCTATGAGCACAGTCACACAACTTGGCAGGTTGGAGGCAGACTAAAAGTAAGAAGAAAAGTACCATGGACCAGATGTCATTAACAGAGAAGTGAAATATATTCTTGGGTTATGTAACACATTCCTAAAAAAAACTACTAAAAAGGTCACTCATCACTAATGAATTTATGGGTATTCAAACCTGGCTATGGGTCAGTAGTATTGTAGCACCAGAGCAAGGGATTGATTTATGATATTGTATGGATCATATTAAACTCTATGGGACTACTGTGACTATTGGAATCATTTCCCTCCATTGCACAATTTTCAAAGCAAAATTATACAATGGATTTTGAAATCACTTGTCCAGGGAAGGATTGCCTCCCAAGTTAGACTTCCAGGAATAAACCATTATTATTTCCCCAGCACACCCACAGAAAGGTGAGTATGGTACAGTACAGTTCTGCTAAGTATGCTGAAAAATACTGGAAGAGCAACATTTGCATGGGGATATGATCACTTTATACAAATATATTAATGGGCCATACATTAAACGCATTGTTCACTAATATGTCATATCAGAGGACTCGTAGACATAGGAGAAAAAAAAGTTTCATCTTCAGGTTGGAAAAGGTTTCTTTACAGTGAGAACGGTGAAACTGTGGAACTGTCTTTCAGCAGATGTGGTAATGATGGCATGTTCTATGAATAGCTTTAAAAACGAGCTAGATACTGTAAGTTTGTAAAACTAAAAATATTAAGAATTACTGGTATTAATTAGAGATGGACACAAAACCCGAACCCGAGTTCGATCGGAAATCTATGAATTTGGACGAACTCAGACTGTTTGAACCAGTTCGGGTTCGAACTAGCTTGTTCTTCTGGACTCGTGGCTGTATTTTCGATAATTATCGTAAATTCGCTATTCGCTAACCTTAGAATGTATCCTTCGCTAACCCTCAACAGTATCATTAGTTTTCGATAACCCTCGAATGTATGGATCGGTTTCGCTTACCCTCGAAAGTATCGATTTTTGGTAATCCTTGAATTTATCGTTCTATTTTCACTAACCCTCGAAAGTATCGTTCGGTAACCCTCGAATTGGCCATAACCCCCAAATGTAAATTGTGCAAAACCTGACAATTGCCCGCTTTGGTGATAGTGACATGTTTCCCAGACCATTTCCCAGGTGCCACAGCCATTTACAGTAAGTTACCATTGTTAGTATAGCTGTAAATCTTTAGAACTATCACTCCCCCATTGATTTTAATGGATCAGAACTTTTAGTAAAGTTCGAAAATGAACCTAACTTTATGAAGTTCGGCCATCTCTGGTATTAATACATATACTGTAGTTCTGGTTGATCCAGGGAAACTTTTCAGTTGCCATTGGGAGTTAGTAAGGAATTTCCCCCCTATTTTCTTTTGTTTTTTGCCTTCCTCTGGATGAACGGTTAGGTAGGGTTAAAGAGAAGGGTACAAGGGTTGGACTAGATGGATGTATGTCTTTATTTAACCTCAATTACTATGTCACTATGTCAATATAGCTAATTGAGCACTGTATGTAATGCATCCAAATACTGTATGTCCAATGTATTGTATGACCAAGTGTTAGTGTTCCCTTTCATTTTAAATAGACTGTGTGTGCAGATACATATTCTCTGCATGTTCAAAATGAAATTATGTGCGCTTCCCATTGCACTGCTTATATTATGGCAGATTTCTATGTACGTAACAATTTGGAGGAAACAGTGCTATACATGTCAGGGTCCATTTACCTCTTTTATTTAGGAAGGAGTAATCAATCCCAGACTTTATGAATACAGTGGTGGTAATTCAGGTAAGGTATTGCATCGGAACAGACATTTGAAGGGACACTAAACTGACTATTTTCATTTGCTGCCAGGTGGATCTATTATTCACAGGGAGGACTATCTGGCACACAAGGGTGAGAAAGGGGAAAGCGTGCGGAACTGACAGAGACACAGTGGCGCTGCAGGATCATGGTTTGGAAAGTACCGAGATCTCCACTTGGGGGAAATTTGGGAGACAGGAACAAGTGCTCCTGTTTACACTAGAATTATAGATTTAAATTTTTAAAAAAGTCATTTTGGGGGTAGTTTCCCTTTAAACCTGAATCAGGTGAGTTCTATAGTTCACAGGGAGATAGGAATAAGCTATGTGAGTGCAAATATGTGAAGGAAACTAACTGTTCATTCAAGGAGTAGTCTCTATGCTGCATGGGAAGCTCATGGTAGCGTAAGGTGCTAAGAACTGTATGGGTCCGGCAAGTAAAGGTTGGAAAGACATAGCATATATATATATTTTTTGTATAATTGAAAAAAAGTACCTAATATAATAGGCACATTTGCACACAGCAAAGTCCTATGTATATGCTTGGCCTACAATAAAAGAGCCACTTCAACATGTTTGCTCCTTAGTCCACAAGGTCCCAGGCCTGCCCTGGTTGTTCTTTTGATGCACTGGAATGCGTTCCTTATACAGGCTAATGTCAGAGGAAATCTCTTCAACATCAGTGGTTGCTGTGGTGAAGGGTGCTGAAATGGCAATCCACCTCCATGATAAAAAAAAATTGCCCGTCAAGCTGTGGCTGTTGCTGGTTAGCAAACATGAAAGCTGGCATTTCCAGTTCACTGCTATACGTGACAAATCTCCTACAACTAGCAGGTATGTGAAACATTTTAATTGCAGACAAATGTAGCACCCCCTACCAGTAGCACTTCATATTATGCCCTAGAGAACCATCTGCAGTTCTATATGTGGGAATAAAATCAAACGATAATGTTTTTCTGAGTCTTATTATAGCTATGTAATTGCACTTTCTATGTATGCCTGCCCCCAGACTCCCCATAGTGAGTACTGTACAACAAACACATCTATAATCTGTCATAAGAAGCACATTTTATTATCTGCCAGTGATTGTGCACAACATGGTCTCAAAATCATAATAAAGGAGCTGATCAGCATATCTCCTAAGGAGAAAGAAGCCCACCACCAAGCTTGCCATAGCATTTCTAGACAAATCCCAAATTTAAAAAAAATTAAGGGGTTATATATTTTTCTTCAGAATTATTTATTATATATTAGCTGTAAATGAAGCACATGTAAAATTATGTGGCTATCACTAACACAATAAACACTTTGCCTTGAAATGGGCTGCTTTACCCAGGATGTGCTTTTATAATATACAAATTCACTTCCTTGTTTGCATCAAATAACAGCTTTTTCAAAATTAACACAGTGTTCGTGCCTATACAATTTAAATTGACTGCTTCCAATATTTTGCTTGTGAGGGATTTAAGTCTTACATGCAACATCACTAATTTGGAATAGGGTTCATTGACAAATCTGGCAGCCAACCATATACTATTAAATTCATCCCTCTGCACACTGTCTGACTTTTAATAAACAACTGGATCACAGATTTGCTTTGCTCTTCAATTTAAACCTATTTCATTGAATGTTTAAATAGGTTTTGTCTTAGCATTTTGAAACTATGAATATTAATGCAGTAATACACTGTTCTTACATATTATAAAATAAAAAAAAGTGCAAGGAGACAAAATGCAAGAACAATGTGTGCCTATTTCTTTTCTAGATTCCATAGAAAGTAACAATGTATCTAACTGATGAATTACACTTTGATTTTTACATTTTTATTTTTTTTTTATTTTCAAGCAACATGTAATTTATAGTAAATATTTCTTATTCTAGTGCAAATACATAGCCTACGTGGTCATATTCAAAAATGAAGATAGAAACAAATATAACAATGGCTGAAAATTTGCTGTATTTCACCCTTACGTTACATTTTCATTCTCTTCCATTCCACACAAATCACTACTGACAAAAATTGTTACTGTGACTGAAATGAGCGTGGATTCATCTTCTTGTTGGGGGGATTCAAAAAAACAAACCAACCAGTGATATGGGGTGTTCTTTCTCCATTTTCAATACACAGAAGGAAAGTAGTCTTTAGCCTTTACTTCTCCTTTAAGATCTAAAAAACCTTCCTTCTACTTAACAGCTTATTCATTCTTGTGGAAAAATTAATCTCCATCAATCCCCATCCAAAATTAAGTAAAGGATACCCCCTCCCTCAAACCCTGAGGTCTTATACACACCTTTGTCCCTAAAGCACTGTTCTTCCTCATCTCCACCATGGTCCTCTCCGGTTGCCTGTCTTCCTTCCTTGTTATAGCTGTCAGTCATGGACAATGTCTTATGGCTGCTTACTGGCATTAGACCTGTGTCTGCAGAGATTTGCATACAGAGCTGGAGCAAGGTAAGTACAACAATCTCAGGTTTTTTTTTTTTTTTTTTTGGGGGGGGGGTCCTTTACTTAATTATGAATGGAGCCTGGGGTGGGGAAGTTAGACATGCCCTTTAAGTGTTATTCACAATCTTTACCCACTCCCCTTTCAAGTAAACACAGTGGTGAAGATTTACAGAGAGTGGAAATCAATTTTTTTTAATTGACCATCCCATTCTGTGCAAATTTGCCACAGATAGCATGGCTTTTAGAAGGTTTATACAATGATGCATTCACCATATACATTTTAAGATTGCACTTGGGGCAGTTTTGTGAGACAATTTACCCTGGTATATATCT
Organism: Hymenochirus boettgeri; assembly: GCA_019447015.1. Taxonomy (NCBI): domain Eukaryota; kingdom Metazoa; phylum Chordata; class Amphibia; order Anura; family Pipidae; genus Hymenochirus; species Hymenochirus boettgeri. The sequence goes on along the minus strand of CM033473.1, from coordinate 162,145,997 downwards.
TGACTTAAAAGAGAACTAAACATAATTTCCTTTTTAAAGCTTTTCTCCCCAGAACACCTATACATAGACCTATATATAAGATTTTTCTCTAGTAACTTGCATTTAGTACATGTTAATAATAGATTCTGTAACACAGAAGGCTTCCATGTTGCTGCCAGTACAATTCATAGCCCATGTTGGCTTCAAGAGCCATGCCTCCTGACATCAGGATTCACTGTCTCTATGCAGAGTTTCTGTTTCTGGCATGCCATCATGTAAATGCCATGTTTTTAGGAACACAAAGAAGTCACAAGGTCAAATCCCCTAGTTTACTTATAAACAATGCAACATAGTCTACTGCTTGTGTTTATTGCTTTTTTGTTCCCATCATGTTTCTAGAAAAATATAAAGTTTCTACATATGTACAAATTTATATATAGCAGCTCTGTTTCTTATTTACCAACCAGTGTGAATAAACAGCCTTCCTGGAGCAAAATAAAATATTAAACTGATTTTACTGACATTTACTGAAATGTACTTGCATGCACTGCATGTTCAGTGGTGGCTCAAAGCTTAAAGGACAATTATACTCACCTTCCCTCCGCTCCTCTTCTGTGTTCATTACCTTTTACCCAGGATGAGGACCTGAACCGGCTGTTCCTCACCCCTGGGTTTGCGTAACTTACAGCAGAGTCTTAGAGCAAAGCTGCTATGGTAGGCTCCACCCCCTCCTCCCAGTCGGCAACGAGGCCAATAGGAAGGCACGCTTGAGTATCAAACAGACCATTGGGACACAGATTTAATTCACCGGGCTTACTTTTTTTATTTTCTATTGTATTCCCAGCAAAAGATAAAAATTCTACATGTACTGACAGTAGTAGCGCTTGTGGGATGTAGGTAGAAAGCTTTCTTTTAGCAAGATATGGTACATAAGGTTGCAGGTTTGATTGCCCAGACTTACTTTCATTTTTTACTGAAATTATAATATTTTGTTTCTTACATCCATGCTAGCAAATAAACTGCAAAGATTACTTTCTTTTTTTGTATGAAAAGCAAAGGAAATTATTATTGTTAGGGACAGAAGCATTTGTAATGTGTTTACACAAAAACTGTAGCACAAGCAAAAAAGGGGTTGATGGAAGGTGTGTGAGGAGACATAGTGTTCTCTGAAATGTAGTGTGTTTGTGTGATGCAATAAACAGAATTTTTTCTGAGAAACAGTGTGCTTCCATGAACCCCTTTTTTTCTTGTGCTATAGCTTGGAGTCCTTAATGTAGAGGACTGATGGAAGCAGCACCTGGAATACAGTGGCACATTGCCTGAAGGAGTGCCTAGGCCCATACTTATATTGTACGGACTTACACAAAAACTGCACTGAAATCCATGTTGTGTCAGAGGAGGGATAATCTCTGAGCTGTGACATGATTGGCTGTCAGCTTCTTAATCTGGGTGTTCCCAGATAAGGAGAATTATGCGAGCTGACCCCTAGTACCCACAGGTTAATTTAATATAATTTCATAAATCACCAAGAATCCAGAGCAAAGGTGAGACACAGCTTTTTGTATCTTTGTGAATGAGTTCTTTCTATTGAGGCAATGTTGTCAGAAGACTTTAGTTCCACTTTAAAATCTTTCAAAACTTTTTTTTCCAAAAATTATGGATCCTGTACTTCATCTAATGTGGTGTACATAATACTCCAGAGGTAACTAAGAATGAGAAGCGCAATAGACATTTCACAAAAAAAATGAACAATCTCTGTTTTACAATCAATCAGGGAAGCAAGTACACCCCAGTGAGAATACACTTCAGGAATCTTCGACACAACGTGCATCATATAAAGGTTATTATTTTTAATGTTAAATTCTTAATAGAAAACCACAAATAAGAAATATTAAATACAAGTTTTTAAAACACATTTAATACACTAAAAGGATTTAAAAGGCATGTTTACCCCCTATCAAGCTTTTAATCCCACAAGCTGAACCCCCCAATACTCTCTAATTTTTGCAATACTCACTTTTCTCCTTGGCACTCCTAAAAGAAAATATTTTCTTTGATGTCCGTTGGTCTCTTGCAGCACTGTCGCCCCGTTACTGCTTTGTTTTTGTTTTTTTTTCTCACTAAACAGGAATGTGGAATTTTATTGCTAAAAAAAGCATTCATACCACTGCTCCCACTGCTGTCCCAAGATCGGCTCAGTAAACCACTCTCTTGATTAGTACTATCCAATCAGGTTTATTTTCACTGACACCTGTGCCCCAAGCTTAACAAGTCTGGGACATGAGTAGAGATGGCATGCTTAAGAAAACATGGAAAGCCAAGACTCCATCCCCACAGTGGCACTGTGTATTCTTACGATCCAGCTGCACAGGCACAAAAATTGATAGAATATGCAAGGACCAGGCTGCAAGTAGAACACATACAATTAAAGAAAAAATAAACCAATTTGGGGGATGAACATAGATATAACTGCATTTTGCAAATCTTTTATGTAAAATCTTTTTACATAAACCAATTTAAGACGCATATTAGCATGGCTCATGTATGTGTCATACCAAGAACATATACCGCATACCGTATAAACCGAAGTACTTATTTTTAACTGATTAACTAGGTAAACTACTTTGTCAGAAAGAATACTTACCTTTCCAGCCATTCCGCTCAATCCAAGATGTCCTGGTGCGTCGATGTCATCACACCTTGCGTGTGATGTCACACAAAGAGGCCGGCATTTCATCCATGACACGCAAGGGGCAAGACGTCACTAGGAGGCAGGAATATTCAAAAGGACGCCGTTCTGCAGACCTGGTGTCCGATTTTAGCACTGTGTGCTGGGTTTTAGTTCCTGATTTTCCTGCCTAGCATTGTAAATCTAGTTCCTGCTTTGAACTTTGATCTTATCCTGCTTTGGATCTTACCCTACCTTGAACCTTATCCTGATCCTGCCTTGTATACCTTGCTATAATCTGAGACTGTTTGCCGTTTGGAGTCAGGAAGGAATTTTTTCCCCCTTTTTAGCTTTAGGGTGAATAGGTTGGACTTGATGGACGTATGTCTTTATTCAACCTTAATTACTATGTTACTATGTTACTGTTCCGCTGTAACTCCTGTTTTCCGCTGTGGACGCCTACCCTCCTTGGTAGGAGACTTCGCCTGACATCATACAGGTACCTATCATACTTGACTGAAGTATAAACTGAGGGTTGACTTTCTCCCATAGACAGCCCCATAGAAAGTCCAATACACAGCCCCATAGAAAGTGCAATACACAGCCCCATAGAAAGTCCAATACACAGCCCCAAAGAAAGTCCAATGCGCAGCCCCATAGAAAGTCCAATAAACAGCCCCATAGAAAGTCCCATAAACAGACCCATAGAACGTCCCATACATAACCCCATAGAAAGTTCCATACACAGCCCCACAGAAAGTCCAATACACAGCCCCATAGAAAGTCCAATACATAGCCCCATAGAAAGTCCAATACACAGTCCCATAGAAAGTCCAATACACAGTTCTATAGACAGCCCCATAGAAAGTCCAATACACAGCCCCATACACAGATGTGCCCTGCATACCTTTCTGTGCAGCCTTAACACTTAAAGGAAATGTAAACTGAGGCAAATCCTTTTTTAACTAATCACACAGTAATTAGGATTAATTACCAACAATCTTAAATCTGCTTTTTTATTTTTCTTCTCTAACCTTCCTATTCCTTGTTTTTTTAGCTCTGGGAGTTTTACTTTTTAAAGAGGGAGGGACACAGCTAGTCAGTAAAGAACTATTAATCACCCAGCCCCTCCCCCTGGCACACTTCATGTAGACACTATCCATTCTATAAAAGTAAAGCTTATTTCTCGGTCACTGCATGGCTTATTGATTCAGCATTAAGATCAGAAAAGGTAATAAGCATTGTCTGTTGCTCTGTGCTGTTTCTGTGCATATAAACCCAATCCTGCAGTTAGCTGCTGTTTGTGTTAGTTATGTTTCAAAGGTAGCACTGTACCTAAAGAAATCAATTACAAAGCCCCCTCCCACATACACACACCTTCAAACTCCTACAAACTGTGATTCTGAGGGGAAAGCAAATGTACACAGGTCTACAAACTGTACGCTAAATATTTTACATAGTATGAAAGTGTCATATCTTCAGTGTTGTCCCATAATATATAAGGGAGAATACGCCCCTTACAGTGTAATACAAAGATATTATGCCCCCAAGGAGTTCCCTGACCATATTTTATACAGGGCAGGGAACTCCAAGGTGGCTTAATATCCTTATATTATAATGTGAAGGGGCGCATTATTTCTTATAATACAAAAGTATCTGATTCCTTCACCCCATTCACATTTTAAATTCTAGCCTTGTCCCTATTCCCACCTTGATTTAAGCCCCCAGGAACCCCCAAAATCTATGCGGTTAAACAAACCTTTGAGGAGGAGAAGAGAGACATTGGTTATGAAGTGACAGGAAGAAGCCCCAGCAGGTCCCATTGGTGAAGTTAAACACTGCAAAAAAAGCTGAGCCATTGTTCAGGCATGAACACTGCAATGGGAGGAAAAGTGGGATATCAGAAATATAAGAAAAGAGTGACACAGCCAAGTGATTTTTATAAGGATATATACCACTGCAGCTCCCATTATAAAATATCACACTTAAGTATTATAATATTTACACTACATAAAGATGATCAATGACTGGCACCAAATACAGTTGTTTGTGATAATTCCTAGAGAGTTCACTATACAGGCCGACTGCTTAAAACAAGTGTTCTCTTCTATGCAGTGGGGATGGGGAGGACAATAGTGATGATTTTTTTCCAGAATTTATTGATTTAGAATTTGAGATCACTAACCAACATAGGAGTAGACTTGCACCTACGTGTCAAAAAAGATTTGGGCACCTAAAATCTTACATCTTTACAGGGCTTAAGTGTTAGGCATCATTTTAGCTTTTGTTGTGCATTTTCTGATCTGCTAGCATTTGCCTGTTTGGGATTTGCTACTGCAGCAGTTTTATAATGTAAGTCGCTGTAACTATGCCCCACTATGTTCTTTAAATTGCATTTCTGACACATTGCATAGAAACGCATCTATTGTAACCAATGGAAGCACAAAAACATCAAATACAAACACAATATATTTGTGATGTGAGTTTTCCCCCATAACATCATCTTTTTACTGTGAAGTCACCTTTAGGGGAAATGATATGCAAGTCTCTGACATACAAAATTACACTAAAGCACATCAAAATGCAGTAAAGTTCAAAAGCACTATACGTGTAATCTCACAATTACACAGAAAAATTGCATTGTGTATTTCTGTGTATAGTAAGACCATACTCTTAAGCTGGAAAACACACACGAATGAGATAAATCGATAATTCAGACGGAATCTTACCGATTCTGTCTGTCATTCTCCAAAGATTGGTACTTTAGTGATGTTACATGTGCCATGTTTGTAGACGCTGGAAAAGGTGGTGTACCGTGTTAGCCAGTCAAAATGTTTACAGGGTAACCCTTTTGAAATAAAAAAAAAAATATAACAAAAGTGGTATAAAGGTGATACCTTTATTGGCTAACTAAGATAATCATAGCAATTCTTTAAAAATGATTACAAAGAAGATGTGGTGCTCTCTGTATACAACATTTAGCTCAAAGCTCAAATAACCAGAAAAAAAGGAATATCTGATATATAAATAGTGATAAGTTACTCAAGTGTGAATTATAAGGAATTCCATGTGATTAACTGGACAGTGCCCTAAAAGCAAATATACAATATAAATGTTAAAAAAAATGACTGAAACTTGCCCTGTTACCCAAAACTGGCAATTTCAGCACAGAGGGGCAATTATCAAACTGACCTTTGCCCGAGGCTGGCTTTTTGAACTGTGAGCCCCTGCAATGACATTCAGGTTTAGTAGTTAATGAGAGAAATTTATGACACCATTATGGCCTCACTATCACATCAATGCCTTTTATCTATCAATTAGCTGCAGTCGCTTAGACAAATACAGCTGCCATTAAAAAAAACAAACATTTGTACTGTTGACATTCAGAATAGTTGTAAACAACATTGGCGAGCACCTTCTGTAATGTTACCACAAGCTGTATTGTTAGTTTTTTGTTTAAAAAAAAATATATATATGTATATATATATATATTCTGTGTACATAGACATTTATACATTTATTAAAGGACTTTACAAAACTCTTTTTTCCCCCTTTATTGGTTTTAGTCATTTAGGCTGGGTATACACTGGGTGGGTATATCACTAGCATTTCCCTTACAAACTACCCTTAGGTCAGGGGCATATAGTGTAGCTCATTGAGGAGCTTCTCCCTCTTTCTTTTTTCTCCCCTAGGCTAGCTAGCTTCTTGCCTCCCCCGTTTACACACAAATAAATGTATCACAAATGTATGTATGTGTGGATTGCACAATTAATTTACTTAACAAGTACTGTAATAATGGAACAAGAACAAATAACTTAGATTTTTTTAAATAACTTAGATTTTTTTATAAATGATTGCATATTTATTTTTCATTTATATATATTTGTAATCTGTTGACATTCAGTCAATATTAATAATACTTTATTATTCTTTACTCACTAACATAAAGAACAACTAAAGGCTTACTACATAAAAGTAGTACAAAATGCAGGAACAATATTACATGGGTACACACGTTGCAAATGACATTTTTCATTTAATTTTTTGCATATGTTAGTATATTTTGGTCAATCATGTGGTTTTCAGTCAGCCACGCATCTTGCTGAAACTTTGGAGGCTGGCAACAAAGTTTAGCAGTAGATGTGCTAAACTTTGATTTTGTTAAATGTGAACTATGGACATCTCATCCATAAGGTGCCTCAAGTTGACAAAAGCTGCTTATAAAAAAACTATGTAGGATACCGGAAATATACTATTTTCAGTGATTGTGACCTGACCTATAGAGTTATTGATGTATTTGGGTTCATGAATACGTATGAAATAAACATGTTCCCCCAAAAAATGATTCATTAGATAGTGAGAGATTGTTTAACAGTTTTAGGGATTTTTCAGATATTAGAGCAGATAAAAACAATAATTGTATGTATATAGAAAACAAACATAGAAAACAACCTGTTCAAGTTGGAATAAGCCATTTTTAGTGTTACTTGTGGATATTTAATAGTTATCTATTAGTTGTCCTTTCATTGCATTGCTAAAACATCACCTAGTCTGAGGTCACAAGTGTAAAATATTAGAACAAACAAGAAAAGATCAGTAGCACTTCCACTATTTGTAATAAAGTAATGTTGCCATAGGAGTGCTCCCACATCCCCCCTTTTGTGTATATATTGTAGCAGAGCTTCTCAGCAGGAAGATTGACCTAGCTTCCATGTGGTAGTAGCACCCCCAACACATCCCTTTAATTGGAGGTATTATGCCTTAAATACTAAGCATTGGATGAGAGGCCTCTTCCCTCCTTGTTAAAAGCCAGAAGGCAGGGGGAGAAGTGATAGCCTTTAATACTAATCCAATGCAAGGTCAGGGAGACAACCTTCCCAAGAAAATGCAACCAAGCAGGGAGTGTCAGCCCAGATAAATGGCCCAAGGTAAATTGTTAGGACCTTCCATACTGGGGTTACTTTGACGTGGTTGGAAGGCTTTTCACTTTTCTGCATAAAATAGTAACTAAAACCCCCATGTTTTTACTGTTTGCACTAACATAGATATTATGATATATGGGGCCCTGGAATGTGCATTGATCATCTCTTTTCTTGTTTGTTCTAATGTTTTGGTCAGATCAGTAGCATTTCCACTATTTGTTATAAAGTAATTTTGCCACAGGAGTGCTCCCACAGCCCCCCTTTTGTGTACAAATGTAAAATATATGCGATTAACATAATAAATTTAACATGTGCTTTTAATCTGCTTACAAAGCACTTATCGTATGATAAACTGTATGCTATTTCAACCATTTGGGGGTCAGACAGGAATAATTCTCATCAATGACATTTTTGAAGAGACTGAATACCTTTTTTTTGTCATGTTTAAAGAAGTATGTTATTTGTAATAGTATTTGTGGGTTATTCTAGCAATGTATACCAAAACTATATAAAATGTAAAAAGGTATTATATTAGAGGGTGCTTCTTGTATTTCACTCTATAGCACGAATGTGCTGCTATATGAAATCAATATCTACTTAGGGTTAGTGACAAGGGCAATGCAACACAGACACATCGGACAGAGATCAAAGCCCTTGTTTTATGTCAGCTGGGTAGTGGGAAAAGGCAGATGCCCTCCTTTAAATAACACAACACCATTATATACATATGTGTTGTTGGAAGATCAGTAAACAATCAGAGAAAACACATTAAAAACATTGACATGGTTGATAACTAGATCTATGTGGCAGGGACACCCTTTGCTCTGGTGGCAAGGCTCAAGCACTAATATATTTATATAATTATGTATATAGGGTATCCCTTTTAAAATAAAAAATAACAAAAGTGGTATAAAGGTGATACCTTTATTGGCTAACTAAGATAATCATAGCAAGCTTTCAGAACATTCTAGTTCCTTTTTCAAGCTGAATACAACGAAGCTGTGGTGCTCTCTGATATATATACAACATTAACTCATAGTTCAAATAACCAGAAAAAAGGAATATCAGCGTGGAAGGTGTTAACAAAGTCATATAAAGGGGTCTGCAAGGGACAAACAGACAAGGTACAAGATACCGTGGATCAAAGTGGATGATATAAATAGTGATAATTTATTGAAGTGTGAAGTAAAAGGAATTCCATGTAATTAACTGTCCCAATGTCTCTACAGATGTTTGTATTTCTGGCTTGGTGCAGGCAGTTCTTAATCTATATAGTTTGCCATAAATCCAAGGCCCAGGTTCATTCCCTTCTTCAGAGAGTTAAAAGTTTTCATTAATTTGTACTCCCATACCTTCCTTTCATTCATTGTTTTAAAGTTCCCCTTAAGGACCAAGATTCTTAGATCGTTTATGGAGTGGTGAGGGCTGTTAAAATGGTTCCCTACTGGTGTGTCCAGTTTTTTATTTGTTATAGTAAAGTGGTGGTATGTATTCCTCTTTCTCACGCTTTGGCCAGTCTCTCCTATATACAGCCCTCCTGTTGGGCATCTGGTGCACTGTATTAAGTACACCACATAGGATGAAGAGCAGTTGTATTACAATTGTTACATACAATACAACTGCTCTTCATCCAACGTTGTGTACTTAATACAGTACACTAGATGCACCCACCCCCAACTGCTATAGTACTTTGTAAAATAACTCTCCCGATTACTACTTACTTTGCCTCTTTCCCCCGACGTTCTGTCACGGCCCTCTGCTTGCATGAAATTGCAAGCAGGGGGCCAGACTGGCAGCTCTGTCTGTGATTGGCTGAGAGGCAGCCACTCGTGGGCATGTCTTCCGGCTGTACAGAACGCTGGGGGAAACAGGCAAAGTAAATAGTGATTTGCTAAGTTATTGGGTGGGAGAGGGAGCCCTACACTACAGAAAAGGGGTTTGGAGCTAGGGGGAGGAAGAGGAAAAGAGAAGGGAGAGCTGCACTGAGCATGTCCAAATTCTCCCGGAGGAGAGACAGGAGGCACATACAGAGTGGGACACTTTTTAGGACTTTGAACTGACATTGCAGGGCAGCTATTTGGAGCAGGGATGTAAGGTAAGGATTTTACTACACTACACAGTGGGGCCAGTAGTGGGTTAAAATGTAGATTTAGGGGTGGACATGCCCTTTATTTGAAATCTAAACCTTGGTGGTGGTGAGAGGTGCAAAGCTGGTCCTGCCTTCCAGTTGCTGTAGGTTATAGTGAATCACTTGTATTACCCTAATCACCTTACTTTAGTTATTTGGGTATTAATCCTTGTAAACTGTATACCATGCCCTGTTTGTACCCATCCTTACTGCTAGAAACAGGTTATTTGCACTGTGCATTTACAGAGGGAAGTTATTTAACGCCTTTCCCTAATATCCAGTCACTATTGGCTGGACTGTTCCCTTGTAGGCTATTTATCCTTTCTGTGTGATGAAGTTCTTTCCAATCCTTGCCACCAACAGGCCGTCTGTTTCCTGCGCTGCTCACACACCTCACCGCTTCTAGCACAATCGCCCCACAGTCTGAGCCAAAATAACGTCGAAGGATAGAGGGGCGGGGTTAGTTGGGAGTGGGGGCGGGGTCAAGCACGGGAACTGGCACCAAACGCGGAGATGTTCACGCCCAATCTTTAAAACCTAAACTATGAGGAAAGCGAAGGATTTCCTGGAAAAGAATTCGGCTCGGCGGCAAGTGGCGGACGAACAAGTGTCATATAAACACAAGGTATCTGTTTGTGGTAAGAAGCGGACCTCCTTACATTCGGACTGTACTTGAATGAGGTGCAAGTTCTCCTTCGTGTTGCTTTGGTAATGGTTTTTCCCTGGGAGGGTGGACCAGCAAGGAGAGAAAGAAGTAACAATACTGGAGAGATCGACTTTATGGGATGTAGGAGCTCGAGGTGGAAGCTACTGTTTTCCCGGTTCTATCCCCACATCTGCCCCTGCCATGGGTGAATAGTGCCAGGGATTCACATCTGCCCCCCCCCCCAGGTGAATAGTGCCAGGGATTCACACACACACCCCCGTGAGGGACTCACATCTGCCCCCCCTGGGCGAATAGTGCCAGGGATTCACATCTGCTGGCTGGGAAAACAGATTTCAACAAGGAACGAGTAATTCCCATCTTTTGTCCATAGATAAAGCCAGAGGTGTGTGTGTGTGTGGGGGGGGACCTCTTCTAATCCTGCCACAAATCTGCCTGATACTTGTGAGAAGTTCTCTATGTGGAGGGTATGTAGAGTGTAAGATTTTCGGGATAGGGCCTGGTTTGAATAGGTAAGCTAGACTGTAAAGCACTTTGCAATATGTTCATCGCTATAAATAAACACAATTCAATACAACACCTAACTGTACTATCAGTCATTGTGGTGCATACCTTGCAAATGAGGCCCACCGTTTCCTTACTTTGTATCCTCCCTACTCGATATTAGGGTGTTTTGGAAATAGTTTCACTAATGGTTGTGTCTCGGAATCTGCTATTTTGTCTTTAAGGCCACTTGTGGGATGCAGCTGTGAGGGGGAAGGGGATACTACTTGGAAGATGATCAAAGGCAAGGGATAATGTAACCTGAAGCCTAATGTAACCCTGCTCACAAAAGCAGAGGAAAATCTTAGAATGCAGTGTGTTTTAAAGAAATGTTTACATGTCTTGGTGTAAAATGCGCTTAATTGCCTGTGTTAACCTGTCTCTTCATTATTTGCAGATTTAACCAAGCAAGACCAAAGTTACCAGGAGGTGTGGAAAAGAATACCATCAGCACTGTACAGAACAACAATTATTAATTTACAAACAATCCTATAATGTTGTTGGTGACAGATTTCTGATTGCTGACTAGAACTGAAAATTATTGCCAAAAAGACACACAAACAGGCATCCTGGGTTTCAAACTTAAAATCAAGAGAGATGGTTGCCTCTGATCTCACATGCCTCCCAGGACTTTGGAGATGTAGTATACAGGGTCCTGGACTGAGTCGAAATGCAGAAAGGAAGAGAGGATTACTGTTCTTTGTATTGACTGTTTTGCATTTTTTGGAATGTGCTTGGTCTCAATCTGAACTGCAGCCATTTTGTCCTGCTTCTTGTGAGTGTTCTGAAGCAGCTAAAACTGTGAAATGTGTGAACAAGAATCTTACGGATGTTCCACAGACTTTTCCATCATATGTAGAAAACCTCATCATTACTAACAACATTATTGTTAGTCTAAGAGATGGTGCCTTTAACCAGTCACTAAAAAACCTTTCACACCTAAATCTTAATGGCAATCATATCCAAAAACTGGAAAATGATAGTTTGAGTTACCTCTCTAGTCTCAAACAGCTAGATCTTAGTAACAATGAACTACAGATCATGGGCAGCTTGTCCTTTGGAAGGAGCAGTAGCTCACTGCAGGAGTTAAACCTCAGCAACTCTTTTAAAAATGAATCGTTAATCTACATGCTGGGATTGGCAATCAAGACTGGAGCATTAAATAGTCTTGAAAAACTAAAGCTATCTGGGAATGACATAATGTTTCTCCCCAATGGTACGTTTAGTTCGGTACCTAACCTTAAACATCTTGACTTAAGCAATAATTCCTTGATGGGCTTGTCAGCAGATCTCTTCATGGATCTCAGTAACCTTGTATCTCTGAATCTCAGCCACAATTCTCTGAAGTGGCTCACAAATCCTACACTCTTTACACAAAGAAGGCTTGAAATCTACCTTGATGATAACAATTGGGTCTGTAATTGCTTTATTGAAGATTTTGCCACCTGGCTCAAAACAACAAAAATAGTGAATGACCCACATAGTTTGATGTGTTCAGATCCTGAGAATTTGAAAGGTATGCCAGTTTTGGAACTGCAGATCTCAGAACTTGAATGTCCAATACCAGAAGAAAACACAAGCTTACAAACTTCCTATGTTTTCCTGGGGATAGTGTTAGCTTTAATAGGAGTTATATTTCTCCTTGTTTTATATTTGAACAGGAAGGGAATTAAAAAATGGATGTATAACATCAGAGATGCTTGCAGAGATCACATGGAGGGTTACCACTACAGATATGAAATCAATGCGGATCCCAGATTAACAAACTTGAGCACAAATTCAGATGTATAGAGATCACTTTTCAAACAAGTGCAACACTTTATCTATGCATGAACCAAACATATAGACAATGCATTCAATGATGTGCTTGCTCTCATTTTTATTCTCTGCTGGAAATCAAAAACAATAATACAATAAATGACTTCATGCAGTGTCTTTGAATGCCTCCATTTGACTGTGAAGTTTATTGCTGCATTATAATTTACTTTGTGTTGTAGACATTGACTCTTGCATGCCGAATTTCTTTTCATATGGAACTATTTGCCTCATTCTTCTTATGTTATGGGATTATTCCTGTGAAAATTATACATTGCAGCAAAACTGTTTTTCTTTACATAGTTTATCAGTCACCCCCAATTACCCCCCCCCCCCACTTGCCAAGCTACTAGATAGCATTCAACAGCGGTCTCACATTTTCTTTGGAGCCAATTGTTTAAGTTATAGGCCTGCAAAATCTTTGCATGAGCAGTATGGGAACTTTTACAATAAATGAGCATGTACATGCATTTTGCTACTACAAAATCTCAATGGATTTACACAATAATGCTTTTGCACTGTTTTTATAAATAAAAAAAAAAGCAGTTTATGTCCAAGCAAATTTTTAATAAACTGCTAAGAACTTTAGTAACTCTAAACAAAATAAAGGTTGTATTAAAATAATTGATATTGTGTTGACATTTTCTGACAAATAGTTTTGTAATTATTTTCTTTTTTGTATTTTTTTGCTAAATAGTATTTTCTTGTTGATTATGGTGCCAAAAGGAGTATGTCAAAGAGAGGTATTTGAAGCTCAATACATCACAACAGAGCCAAATATTTATCAATCTTATCTATCTTCATTATTATCTCCCACTGAAACCTTTTATCTCCCTCTATTTCTCTTTTCTGTAGTTTTACAGAAGCATAAGCATAAAGGGAGGTACATTCTTAAAAAGGTTTTGTAAAATGCAATTATTACAGAAGAGAATTCCATACTTTAAAACTGATCTACATATTTGTGAAATCTTTTTATTTTGTGAATAACAGTGTTATCTTTGTTATAAAGCATACTTGCTATTTGGTTAGTTGCCGGTTCAATATGCATCACTAACAAAATGGTCTAAACTATGCAAATGTCTATGCATGTTTACCTGTTGTTTAAATACAAGTATTTTGTATTAGCTTAGCAAATCATGCTTATATGATAGTGGCATTTATAATACATTAGGTAAAGCATAGCTTCAGTCCCACAAATGTGTAGCTGAATTTATATGTTTTGGAAGTATATTTTTTACTTAAACATTCTAATATACTTAAGATACAGTCAGGAAACTTGTGGTTAGATCTCAACTGTTGGCTAGATGTGTTGTAGAGCTGTATGTGGAATAAATATTTTTATGCCACTTGCTAGCATTACAATATTAGTGAATTATTATTTTAATGCAGGAATGCAATGCATTTGGTGTTTACTATAGACAGCAAAGCAAACAGCACACACTTTATAGGATGTGTTATAGTATATTGTATATGTTAATGCTCATTTTTAGATAGTTTTGTAGGTTCCCCATAGTATTGCATATTCAATAAAATTACCCAGTTGTAAGCATTTGTGTGCATAGTAACTTCTCAACCCAAACATTATTTACTTGACTGGCCATAAAAAAAAAACTTAAGCATTTCAAACATTTCTTTCTTTAATGTCTGTCTTTAATTTATAAGGAATGAGCTGCATTTTCCATAGGACTGCACAATGGATGAAAAATGCAATGGTTACACATGCTAATACTAATGTTCAAATGGAAAAGAGGCCCTGGCATATATATATATATATATATATATATATATATATATATATATACACACACACTACTTGTTGCTGTGTACATATTTTCATTTCCCTATATAGTCCCATTAATTTTATTTATATGTATTTAAAAATTTATTGTAAAAGTTAGAGCTGCAAATATCAAACTTAGTTTGTGCTTTCATTTATAAACAGGGCAGATATGTTATGGGAAATAATGTTTTAATACGCAATTTATCAAAAAGGGCACACTTGGGATCTAGATAAATTGCCTTTTTTTGTCTTTTAAGTTATCCATTTCAGGATGGTAACTTGATACTGATTTCATATTGTAAAAAAATAACCCCCGACAGTGTCCTTATTAATCCACTTGCTGAACAAAAGTAGGCATTTAGACTGTATATTGCCTTTTCTTCATTATTATTTTTCTGTAATTCAGTAATAACTGATATTTTTCATCATGTGCTCTTAAGATTTATGCATTATAAATATATAATTTTAAGTAATCTTCTTGCAATGCACTTTTCCATTTAATCGTAGTGCATTTATGGATATTAATTACCGAGGAAATGAAAGAATTGTGAATACTATCATCGGAAAAAACCTTTTTGCTAATTTACCTGTTCAGTTGTAAATACTTCCTGTATTTTATTTTTTTTTAATTTGTAGGCTTTGCTAGGAATCTGGATTCATTTACTGTAATATCTGATAATAAGTATGATTTAACATTTCCCTCTTCAATTCCAGATAATGATAATTACCTTGGAATCAGACTGTGCAACACAAAAAGTCATTAAAAATAATTTGCTATACTTTCAGTAGTTTTTGATAATTCTTTTGGAGATCTAGGAAAGCCCTGCACTATGAATCCTGTCTCTGCATTTATTTCTGAGCTTTGAAGGTTGTTTTAGTATCCAAAACATAATGAATGCAGAACACCATGGGGCTTCTAGCAATGGCACATTTTCTTTTTAATTACATCATGTATTACATTTTGTTTAAATAAAATATTTTACATAGAAAAAAGTCATTATTCACAGAATTTTAATTTAATCTTGAAGAGCCCATTTCACCCAATGTTTAAAGTAAGGTTATTACCCACTTTTAACTACTTTTGGTACAAAAGTAAAGGTTCCCATACACTACTTAGATATAAGATTAGACATTTAGCTATAGACGATTGTCTTATCTATCTACTATCTTTAGTGCTGGCGTTTTCTTACCTAATGATGGTTCTGTCTGGCCCGTTCATTTTTCAATTGCAAAAACGAAAAATAATGAGTCAGGCTGATCTAATGTATGGCCAACTTGCTGCTCTAAAATGTATCTTTTGTTGCATTATGAGAATCCATGTATGTATGTATAGTTTATTTATAAAGCGCCACTTGGGGCTGTACAGTTACAAAATACAAAGTGCTAGAGCTTTGCCACAAGAGGAAAGGAGGTCCCTGACCCATAGAGCTAACAATCTAATTAGGTGGGTAACATACAGATAGATACAGAAGTGCTGGAGTGAGATTTAATCAGTGCAAATAAAACAATCATATACTGTGCTGGTTACCAGATGCGTAGGATGTAAGGATAGATTCCATGGATCTGTTCTTTACTATAATAGAGCTGTTTGTATACCCTCATTAAATAAATATATAATTGGAATGACCTAATTCTACTCTGCACACCTGCAGCAACCACCCACATTAAGATTTGGTAAACAGCCTATAATAATATTTGAAACATTTTTTTTGACCTGCATGCGTTGCAACTGCCTAGATTTGACAGAATTTACTTAATTCGATGCAATTTACTAGTGGTTTGTGACTTATACCTGAATGCTGTTAACACTTTCAGGTTTGTTATTTTAGAACACAGAGCAAACTGCATGCAGGGAATATCTTAAAATGCTTAGTTTACAATCCATTTTGGGAGTTGGGGCTTTGCCCATACAATACGAAATAGTCACAGCTGCCTTGCAGGTATATGCCATGCTTTTTTGTAAAGATAAACTGTTACTTACCTTCTGTTCTTTTGTATTTAAGACTCCTTAGCTAGTCTCCCTTTTTTGTTTTGAAATCATTAAGTTTTTCTGCTTTGGTATTGCTGTTTTTGATTTTTCTATAAAACCAAGAGCCCAAGTCTTTGCTTTAGACTGATTAGGTAACCAGTTCTCCTTTAAATTCCCTTTCAGAGAAAGCTTGTGAATAACTGCAGATTTTTCATTTGTTGAGCTTGATTCTTTTAACTGAACAGAAAGATCTTTTTAAAAGCAATACAAAGTTGTAACTTTTTTTTTAATGCAATCTAAATGATTTTGACAAGCTTTAAAGGATTATTGCAGTGGAGACCATATTCACTAGATGTACAGTGTAAGGAAAGCATGGGTTAACATGTCCAATGTAATTTGGCTTAATTGACTAAATACTTGCATGAAGATATTTGTACAGCTTGGCTAAACTTGTTAGTACATTACCGGAATGTTTTCACAAACCTTTATCACAAAATTTAAAACTCCTTATGTTGGATCTTTAAAATATTTACATATTTTAGGATGCATAAAATAAATTTGATTAGTAGTTATTAAGCTTCTTCAGGTTGTGGAACACTTGGCAATGTACATTTTTCTTTCACAAACTGTTTTCTTGGACTCATATACCAGTTACCTTTCCATGTGGGGGGATATATGTATAGTGTACTTTTGTTCCTCAAAGGAGAACTATAGTCTGATTTTTGCAGAGTGTGTCTCAAACATATTTCATTACCTTTGGAGTTAGGGGGGGGGCTGGACACACCAGTATTACAGGTGATAGTCTGTAAACCCACTGGTGAGGACGGCTTAGTTTCCTGACCCTGGGCACTTTTAAGGTTGGGGTAAATAAGTGTAATTTTCCTTTAAGGGCTAGGCCACACTAGTGCTCACTAGTGCAAGGAAACGCACATGCAATCAGGTGTGCATTACTGATGCACTACTACACAATCTAGTGTGGCTTCACCGTAAATAAGTAAAAACTGGAAATTATTGTTTAGTATTTACATACTAAAAACTATCTATAGATTGTTTAATGTATCTATTGGTAAAAGCAATTCTGAAATCAAATTGAATCAAAAGTGTAGAATTGATCGATCCTTGATTTTGAGGGTGGAAAATTTTAGTCTCTTGTATCTGACTGGCTTTATAGAAATTTTAATACATTTTTGTCTGATCATTATTAACAAGTAAGCACATTAGTAAAGCACACAGTAAAGAATGTATGTTTTATCATTTGCTACCTATGTCAGAGAGCTTACAGTCTAGGTGGGTAACATACAGATACAAAGGGAAGGATAGAAAGAGCTGTAGTGATATTCCTACAGTGTCAGCTAAAGAATGGTTACTATGCTGAAGCTCTGAGATGGTCTATAAATATTAAGTTAAGTCTATATTTGAAATATACATTCGTTTCAGATATTCTGCTTTATCAGTTTGCTATGTAATAAAGGCAAAGTTACTCTGTTGACTTTCTACAAGTTATAAAAGAGTTTTATGGGTTGGCTGTAGTAGTTTAAATTTGAATAGATGTTCAATATTCAGCAGTTGAATCATTGTCACTTTAAATTGGGACAGCTAGCAACAGTATATAATTCAATTTCCCAACAACCAACACATGCACAGCCTCCACAATGTATCTTCTAATAAAAAGTACAGACACTGCACCAGTCAACAGACTACAGACATATCCCCAAACACATTACAGATATAACCAATATCATTAATTTGCCTTACCTTGCTGAGCCTGTTGTGCATTTCTCTTTTAACCTGTTTAATAAGGCTCATCTTTTTCAATAGTTTTTTGGTGGTCCACCGCCATAAATGATCACCACATTATTAATATTAAAAACTGATTTGGCATTTAGCTGCCCAAACCCTACGTTAATCCCCCTTGCATTAAATTGCATTCCCTCTATAACACAAAATTATCTACTTTTAAATCCAATCTACACCAGTGATTTCACACAGGGAAATGACAAGACTTGCCATTCACTGGTTTTCAGGTGCAAGAAATATCTTACAGATATATTCAAATTCTTCACCAGCTAATGCTAGAAATAAACTAATACATTTAAAACCTGCACGTTAAAATATTTTTATAGACTACAGAGAAGCAGAGAGACTGTGTCAGAGTCTGATAAAATTGGATATAATTTGCTGGTTTCACAGTAAATCTATAAAATGTAGATCAGTTATTGATATTTCCTAAACATATATTAGAGATGGCCGAAACTGATGAGTTTCGTCCCGTTTTCGAATTTTCGGGGAAATTCGAAAATCCAAAAACGGACCCATAGAAGTCTATGGGGAAAAAAAATTCGAAAGTTTCTATCAATTTTAAGGATTAAAGTAGAACTAAACCCAATTTTTTATACTCCAGAATCTGAAAACAACCCCCCTAAAAACACCAATAAACTATAAAATGCCACTTTAGTAAACTCTGTTAAAGTAAATCAAAACCTGTTAAGAACTGGATGAAGTATCTGTGTGTATGTGCAGTGTCAGACCACACCTCCTGACCTCTGTCACATGCTTCCTTGCTTTATCTGTCCTGTAAAAGGATTGGCTAGAGATTATTAATGGGTGTGACCAACTGTAACAAGTTTGTGCCATAGCTAAGGACTGAGCATGAGCAGAACATAATAGTCGTTGACCAAACTGTGTGATACTAGAATGCTGAGAAGTAAAGCACAAACCATATGTTATTTAAGTACATTTCCCAATGCCCGTATCAAAATGAGAGGTAAGACACAGATTACTGGTTTTATATGAAGGTGTTCTGCCTTCTGGTTAAGTGTTGTTCTGTGGCTTTAGTTGCCCTTTAAATAGTAATAGCAGGTTACTGTTAATAACAAAGGGACCTGGGGAATGGTCTGGGGAACTCGTAAATATAAGTAAAACTCATTTAAAATCTATCTTTCCTCACGATCAGGCTTTTTTCGAGCTTTCGCGGGCTATTTTCGAAGGGTTACCGAAATCGAACTATACTTTCGAGGGTTACCGATATCACAAATACCGAAATCAGCTTGTACATTCGAGGGTTGGCGAAATCGGCACAAACATTCGAGGGTTACCGAAATCGATCGCTACTTTTCGAGGGTTGATGGGCTTACGATTTCGAGGGTTACCTGGATTCGTACAATTATCGAGGGTTACCGAAATCGATCCCCACTTACGATACACTTTTTCGATGTTTACCGAAATCATTCCATGCTTTCGAGGGTTACCGAAATTGATCCCCACTTACGATACATTTTGTTTACACTTTGATTTCGATAATCATCTACTTTCGATTTCGATAATTACCGAATTTACGATAAAAATCAAAAACTTGGGAAATTCGAGTTTCGAAAAATCCAGGAGTTCCGAAAGTTTCGTCGGGACTTCGAAACCACCGGATTCGAATCGAAACTGTATCCTCATCCCCCCAGTTTATTATTCAGTGTTTGTCAGCCCTCCAGTTAATTAGCTGGTGTTAGTCAGCCCTCCATTTCATTAGGAACAAAGGAAACTTTGGGTAAGTATAACTTGACCTACAAAGTGTACCCAAGGGTGAGAACTTAGTGATTCAGGTCCTCACCCTGGGTACTTTATAATTATAATTGTCCTTTAACCACATCATACACTTGATGGGAAAAGTGGTCTAAAAAATGGGTGTAACCTAAAAAAGTGGGTGTGGTCAAAAATGTTGCAACCTACTGTGAAAGGACCACTTGGCCATATTTGCCCCCCAGGCCAAAAGGTCCCAGTCCTCCCCTGCTCATAAAAGCCAAGCAAGTTAGTTTGACAAGATCTATTCCCCCTAAATCCATGCTGGTTACTACTTATAATGTCAGTCCTTGAAACATACTCTAGAACATGTTCCCTTATTAAACTTTCCAGTATCTTCCCCACCACTGAAGTTAAACTTACAGGCCTGTAATTACCCAGCTGTGAATGACTACCCTTTTTGAATATTGGAATAACATCAGCCTTTTTCCAATCCAGAGGCACACATCCGGACATGAGGGAATCTGCAAAAATAAGAAACAATGGCCTAGATAAAACTAAACTTAGCTCCCTACGTTCCCGAGCATGTATTTTATCTGGTCCAGGAGATTTATTAATATTAACCTTATTTAGTTCTTTCTGTACCATATCCTCGGTTAACCAAAATGCACTTAAATCTTTTATACCATTATTGCTACTATACTCTATGATATCTGTACTTGGATCTTCTATAGTGTATGCAGAGGGGAAAAAGTATTCAAGACATTTGCTTTATCGCATCCTCCGTAACTAACTTATCCCCATTAATTAATGGTGCCACATTCTCAGTCCTCATCTTCTTACTATTAATATACTTAAAAAATGTTTAGGCTTAGTGATGCTTTGTTTAGTTATCCTAACTTCATTATTCATTTTAGCTAGTTTGATTGCTTTTTTTTACAGACATGCCCTTTAATAAATATGTTGCCAGTCTAAAAAAAATAATTCAAGGAGAGATGTTAATGAAACTCAGTAGTTGATTGGGGAAAGTACTAAATATTAACTGACACAAACTGTGGTCTCCATGCATTTAAAATGACTGCAGGATCATGTTTCTAGGTTCAGTCTATCCAAAGTTACAGCTGTATAAAGGGTGTCTTTTTTTGCTTTACTTCTGAATCATTTTTAAGGCTAGCCACAAACCTAAAAAGAAAACTTTTTCTCTTAGGTGCCCATAGGTAGAGGAATGGAAAGAGAAAAGTTACAGGACAGACCAGGAACTGTAACTTTACATGCCTATAACTTAACATCCAGCAGGGGCGTGTTTAGGGGGGGATTCCTGGTGCCTGGAATCCCCCATTTCTGTCTGCTCAGTGCAGTCTGCTATTTTGCTTCTCCTGGTGCCCATAGATTGTTACATCGTTTGTTACATAGTTTGTTACATTGGTCAAGTGAGCTGTGAGTGAGAAGCAGCATTTGTATGTTTCAAAAATGTATCCAGTCTGCCCTGTGATTGACAGCACCATAACTAATCATAATTGATACAAAACTGTATCAATATTAACCCTGCCGCTGCCTGAGGTGATTGCTGAGACTGGGTTTATATAAATTACTTACTGTACTTACACTGTGATGGAGCTTAGGAATTAAGAAATCCTGGAGGTGGTAGCTGACTATTAACATTTCATTATATATATTATATATACACAGGAGTGATTGTTCCATATATTCCATATACAGAATGATGCTCATACATGGTCTAATGTTATCAGCTTCCCCTACTCTAGTAAAGGGAACCGGAAATGGAAGTTTTCTGTCTTATCCGATAGGTCCTGATACCGACAATATTCAGCAAATTCTGTCAGATCCACCGCCAGTGTCGCAGCTCTGACTTTGAAGGACACTAATGATATTGAAGGGCAAATGTGGATTTCTCGGTAAAAGAGAACATTAGGCTGGGAACAAATGGGCAAATTTTTCATCTCGACAATTCGCCACTAGGAGCAGTCGGCCGGGACAAAGCACTGTTAGTTGCGGCAAATGTCTCCTATGGACCACACAATCTGCTGTGATTTACCGACATTGGTCGCTGCTGCCACCGAAATCCCCTCAGATTTTTTAGACCAACCAACCGATACATATAAATATCAACAGGTTGGCCTGGAAAATCTGCTTATATGTACCCAGCCTTAATGAAGATACGCTATAACAAAAGTGATATTTGGATAACTGTGATGATAATTATGGCAAGTACAGTACAGAATATAAAATATTATTATATGATGCATATATAATAGAATATATGGATGTATTTGGTCATGAACTTCCTACTAGGGTTGTTCGGTGGTAACCCATTCAGGAATCCCCCGCTTGAAAATCCTGCGTTTGCCCCTGTCCAGAGGAGCTAGAGACATCATAGGCTTCTTTGAAAGGTATGGAGAAACCATGTTAAATAGAGAGCAATTGAATGGAGAGTACAGTTACACTTTAACATCATTTAACATATGAAGGATTTATACTAAAAACTAGTAATTAAGTGGGGGCTTTGGCAAACATGGCCAGGGGATCCTGGTAGCATGGAAATTCAGAGATATGACTGGGCATTCTAAGGGTGGGACTTTTGTCCTGGATATTTTGAGGGTGGGGCTTTTATCCTAGGGCCATCATCAAAATTTTCTGGGGCCCATACTAGATAAATTAATGGTCCCCCTATTCTTTTATACAGCAGTAACTGGCCACCTTTATACAGCGATTACTGCCCCCATACTTTATACAGCAGTAACTAGCCTCCTATACTTTATACAGAGATAACTGGCTTCCTATACTTTATACAGTTATTACTGTCCCCTATACTTTATACAGAGATAACTGTCCCCCTATACTTAATACGGAGATTATTGGCCCCCTATTCCTTATACAGCAGTTACTGGCCTCCTATACTTTATACAGCGATTACTGGCTCCCTATTTTATACAGTGATTAATGGCCCCATAAA
Source organism: Hymenochirus boettgeri (assembly GCA_019447015.1). Taxonomy (NCBI): domain Eukaryota; kingdom Metazoa; phylum Chordata; class Amphibia; order Anura; family Pipidae; genus Hymenochirus; species Hymenochirus boettgeri. The sequence continues at coordinate 162,123,045 of CM033473.1, read as the reverse complement.
CTTTATACAGCAGTTACTGGCCCCCATACTTCATCCAGCTATTATTGGCCCCCTATACATTATACAGCGATTACTGCCCCCTATACTTTTTACAGCAATTACTGTCCCCTTATAATATATACAGCAATTACTGCCCCCCTATACTTTAGACAGCGATTACTGGCTCCCCATACTTTGTATAGCAGTTACTGGCCCCCTATACTTTAGACAGTAGTTACTGGTCCCCTTATAATTTATACAGCAATTACTGCCCCCCTATACTTTAGGCAGCAATTACTGGCTCCCAGTGGCGTATCTACGTTAAAACATTCGGGGCACGTACCCCGGATGTTTTGCAAAGTGCCCCGATTGTTTTACTGACTTGTGCCCCTAGTTCCGGACTCCCCGGCAGACTCCGCCGGCGCGATGACGACACACGCATGCCGGCGTGATGACGTCACGCAGGGGACGGTGCAGAACATTACAGACGGCCTCTGCGCTCCCGGCCTTCCCCTACACTGACTGTCTGGTGTCTCACTGTCTCTATAGATTAGATTAGATAGATAGCAGAGTTAGATAGATAGATAGATAGATAGATAGATAGATAGATAGATAGCAGAGTTAGATAGATAGATAGATAGCAGAGTTAGATAGATAGATAGATAGATACAGATTGCTACCAGTATATAATGAAATTGCCAGTTTACTGTGCCTTTGTGTCATTAATTTGTGTCTCTCTATCCAAATCTCTGATTTCTATCTCTGTCTGTCTATTTCACTGTCTTTCTGTCTGTTTATCACTATCGGGCTGTGTGTCTATGTTTGTGGTTATCTATCTGTCTGTCTGTGTCTTTTTGGCCATCTCATTAAGTACTTAGTGGGTGTGACCTAATTGGGGCGGAGAAAGGGCGTGGCCTAAAAAATTTGCGCAGCGCACTGTGGATGGAGTGCCCAAGAGTGCCCCTGATCACCTTAGACCCTAGATACGCCCCTGCTGGCTCCCTATATTTTGTATAGCAATTACTGGCCCCCTATACTTTATACAGTAGTTACTGGTCCCCTATACTTTATACAGCAATTACTGGTCCCCTATACTTTAAACAGCAATTACTGGCCCCTTATAATTTATACAGCAATTACTGGCCCCCTATACTTTATACAGCAGTTACTGGTCCCCTATACTTTATACAGCAATTACTGGCCCCCTATACTTTATACAGCAGTTACTGGTCCCCTATACTTTATACAGCAGTTACTGGTCCCCTATACTTTGTACAGGGATTACTGGCGCCAAATACTTTATAAGGTGATTACTGTCCCCCATATACTTTATACAGCAGTTACTGACCCCCTATACATTATACAACAGTTGCTGAGACCCTATAATATTGGCCCCTTGATGTTTGTCACCACCTGACTGGAAATTTATAGTATGGGTGCACCTCTTATTTAACAGCCCCAATTGTACCCACCAATGCCAATCTTCTAACATCTTATTGCTGATTTAGAGAAAAAAATTAATAGCCCATTAATATATTTGTATAACGTGATCATATCCCCACGCTATCACTGCTTCTCTAATGTAAACTGCCCTAACTTGTCAAATCTGCCTGCATGCTTGGTTTTGTCATGGAATACTGTTTGAATTGCTGCTTCCCTATATGTGACATGTAGAATAACAATAATGCTACATAGTATAATAATACTACAGGGGAGTTCAAAAAACTGTGGAGCAGAACCATGACAAGTTTGTAGCAATGCTGGGATTCTCTGAAAAGAAAACCATACAGATTCGTAATAGTTCCATGTGGAACCATTATTCTAAAAGGATCACATAAAGGGTCAGCAACACTGACCAACACAATAGCCATTAACATATGTATCTAATGAGGCTTATTTTCTGACAAGGAGAAAAACCTGCTGCACTACAATAATACATAGTAACCAATCGAAAATACGTTTTTAATTATTGGAGTATGTGTATATGTGTAAATATCTGATTTGTTCTGCAGTTAGGATATTGTATTAAGCTACAGATTAAAAAAGGCAAATTTTATTTAAGGGCAGAGAGAACATTTCTCTTGGTTCCATCATTTCAGAAGGGCCATTTAACCAGAAATTGTAATTGACAAAGTAAAATGGGATATCAATAGACCCCCCTCCCCCGTGTTTTGTACCGGAAACAGCTGATCAAAGTGTTGGTCGGTACCACAATCAGCTGTTTTAAAAACGTGATCAGCTGTTTTAGTGAAAAGTTTACTACCCAAAACACCCATGCTGTGTGTAAGATACTATTCCAGTAAAGCTCCATGCAGATAAAAGATGTGTGTTGGCTGCAAGTGGCCACTTCTGCTTTCATCTTCTTTACACAATTTGTTTTGTGTTAAAGTCCAAAAAATAATGTAAACAGACTTTACAGGCTGAGTTTAATGGCCACGATACATTGCAATCATTGTTTGATGGCTCCACACATGGCTAGTAGAGTACACCAACCACCTTATATTTGCTACAGAATTTACTGGTCACCATACATGTGAGTGAGTGCGTGACGGGCTTTGCCTTTGACGAAACACCATGCTTAACTTTTCGTAAAGAGGGCAATGAATGAGCCTGCCAAATTTAGCCATCTGCCCCAGAGTTGGAAATTGTTGGAGCAAGTTGGAGAATTAGTGTGAGTTAGTCAATGAGTGGTGAGGAGTGGGGCTTTGCTTTCGAACGAAACAGCTTAATTTTTGTAAGTAAGGTTGAATGAATGAGCCTGCTCAATTTAAAGCCGATCTGCCTCCATGCAGTTGGAGAATTAGTGTAATTGAGTAGTATTGTGATGAGTGAGTGAGGAGCCTTTTGCCTTTGTCGAAATGCGAAACCTGCTTAACTTTTGTAATAGGTGCAATGAATTGAGCCGGCAAATTTAACGGGCCGTCTGCCTCCATGGCAAGTTGCAGAATTAGTGATGAGTGAAGTAGGTGATGAGTGAGTGATTGAGGGGCTTTGCCTTATTCGAAACGAAAACCTGCTTAACTTTTGTAAGTAAGTGCAATGGAGAGCCTGCCATTTAAGACGCGTCTGCCTCCACGGCAAGTTGGAATAGTGATGAGTTGTGATGAGTGAGTTGAGGAGTGGGCTGTGCCTTTTCGAACGAAAACCTTGCTTAACCTGTTTAAAAGTAAGGTGCAATGAATGAGCCTCCAAATTTTAACGCCCTGCCACGCACCGAATTGGAGAACCTTTGTGATTGAGTTAGTGACTGCGGGAGTGCGTGCGGGCTTGCCTTTTCAAACGAACACCTGCTTACTTTTGTAACATCAGGTGCAATGAATAGGCTGCACAATTAACCAGCCGTCCTGCCTCCACTGCAACGTTGAGAATTAGTGATGAGTTTAGTGATTGAGTGGAGTGAGTGAGTGAGGGCTTTGCCCTTTTCACAAACACAACCTCTTAACTTTTGTAGTAAAGGTGCCAATGAATGAGTATGGTCAAATGTAAGCCGTCGGCCTCCCGGCAATTGGAGAAGTTAGTGTATGTGGAGTTGAGTGAGTAATGAGTGAGAGGCTTGCCTTTTCGAAACGAAACCTGGCTTAATTTTGTAAGTAAGGTTGCAATGAAGAGCCTGCCAAATTTAAGACCGTCTGCCTCTGACGTGCAGTTGGAGAATTAGTGATGAGTTAGTGATGAGTAGGAGGATGCTTTGCCTTTCGAAATGAAACCGGCTTAACTTTGTAATAAGTGTGCAATGAATGAGCCTGAAAATTTAAAATCTTCTGCCTCCAGGACAAGTTTGAGATTAGTGTGAGTAGTGATAAGTGAGCGTGGTGAGTGATAGTGAGGGTCTGGCCCTTTTTCTGAACAAAACGCTTCTACTTTGGTAAAGTAAGGTTCATGAATGAGACTGCAAATTAAGCCGTCGGCCTCCACGGCTAAACAGTGTTGGAGATAGTAGTAATTATGTATGAGTTGAGGCAAGTTGTGAAAGGAATTAGTAATGTTGAGTGAGTGAGGTGAGGGCTTGACTTTTCGAAAACGAACCTGCTTAACTTTGTAGTAAGGTTCTGCCAATGAATGAGCCTGGCCAAATTTAGAGCCCCTCTGCCCCACGGCAAGTGGAGATTAGTGATTAGTGAGGCAAGTGGAGAATTAGTGATTCGAAAAAAGTGTGAAGAGTGAGTGTGGTGAGTGGTGCTTTGCCTTTTCGAAACGAGAAACTCTTAACTTTTGTAAGTAAGGTGCGAGTGAAGCGCCTGCCAAATTTAAGAGCCGTCTGCCTCCATGGCAAGTGGCGAATTAGGATGAGGTAGTGATGAGTGAGTGATGAGTGCAGGGCTTTGCCTGTTGCAAAACGAAACCTGCTATACTTTTGGTAGTAAGGTGCAATGAAGACGCTCTGCCAACATTTAAGCCGTCTGCCTCCACGGCAATTGGAGAATTAGTGATGAGGAGGCATTGGAGCAATTAGTGATGAGTGAGCGAGTGAGTGAGTGAGGGCGGCAAGTTGGAGAATTGTGATGATCGTGAGTGAGTGAGTGGCTTGCTTTCTCAAAAAAACATGCTAACTTTGTAAGTAAGGTGCAATGAATGCAGATCCTTCAAATTTAAGCCATCGTCCTCCGGCACGTTGGAGAATTAGTGATGAGGAGTGAGTGAGTGAGTGAGGGCTTCCTTTCATAAACGAACACCGCTTAACCTTTGTAAGTTAAGGTGACAATGAATGCAGCCTGCCAAATTTAAAGCGTTGCCTCCACGGCAAAGTTGGAGAATTAGTGATGAGAGTGAGGCAAGTTGGAGAATGAGTAGTGAGTGAGTGACGGGAGTTGAGTGAGGGCTTTTGTCTTGTCGAAACGAAACCTGTACCTTTTGTAAGTAGGTGCAAGTGACGAGCCCCAAATTTAACCGTCTGCTCCATGGCAAGTTGGAGACATTAGTGAGAGTAGTATGAGTGAGTGAGTGAGTGAGTGAGGGCTTTGCCTTTGTCGAAAACGAAACCTCCTAAATTTTGTAAGTTAAAGGTGCATGAACTGAGCCTGCAAATTTAACCGTTGCCTCCATGGCAAGTGGAGAATTAGTGATGAGTTAGTGAATGAGTGAGTGAGTGAGTGAGTGAGGGCTTTGCTTTCCAAACGAAACCTGCTGTAACCTTTTGAAGTAGTGCTATGAATGAGCCTGCCAAATTTAAGCCGTCTGCCTCACGCAAGTTGGAGAATTAGTGATGGTTAGTGTATGAGTGAGTGAGTGAGTGTGGTGAGGGCTTTGCTTTCGAAACGAAACCTGCTTGAAACTTTGTAATAAGGTGCAATGAATGAGCCTGCCCGATAATTAAGCTCGTCGCCTCCACGGCAAGTTGGAGAAATTAGTGATGATAGGTGATGATGTGAGATGAGTGAGTGAGGTGGTGAGGGCTGTGCTTTTTCGAAAGAAACCTGGACTTAACTTTTGTAAGTAAGGTGCCATATGAAATGAGCTGCCAAATTAAGCCGTTCCTCCACGTCAAGTTGGAGAATTAGGATGATGATGAGTGAGTAATTGATGATGAGTGGGGTGAGTGAGTGAGGGACTTTGCCTTTTATTAGTATATATATATATATATATATAAAAATAATATATATATATGTAACGATATATGCTACTTACGGTGTAAATAAGAATTACGCCACCGAGGAGTTACCCATGACCATATAGGCATGAGGCATTAGCCCCGAGTGCTTTTATAACAGGTCCGGGAAACTCGAGTGAAGTAATCTCTCGTTATATTATTCTGTAGTTAGCGTATTATTCACATAATAATAAGGCACATAATACCTAAAAAAAAAAAAAACAGCACAGGAGCACACAACCACCAACTCACTCACTCATCTATCCCCTGCCTGTAGAGATCTCCCCGTATCTCCCCCTGTCACCCTCCTCCCTGTATCTACCTCCCCCCTCCCTGTATCTACCCCTCCTATCTACCCCCACACTCCCTGTCCCCCCTGTATCTACCCCCCCCTGCCTGTATCTACCCCTTCTCCCCCCCCCCCTTCCTATAATATACTCCCCCTCCCTCTATACTCCATACAAGTGAAGCTGATTTCCAGGATATAAAGTGTTAACTATTCTGTTTTGTATTGAGGTAGATGACTGACCAGGTTACACTCCAGTCCTCCTCCCCCACCCTCCAGATCAATGTCACAGATTGAACTACACGTAAGATAAGGAGCAGTGTCTAGTCAATTTTATGACTCATTGGAATAAGACAACTGCTCCTTACTTCGTGTCTATTTCAACTCTGTGACAGCAAATATCCCATAGATCATCTTCACTTGTATATAGATCAGGGGGGAGAGGTGGGGAGTTGCAGTGGCGAGAATTATTATTACAGTCACTCATTGACTGTATAAGATTCTCGCCACTGCAACCTCCCATTCAAAGTATAGCACCTTATGTTTTTATACTATTATGTTTGCAAACAGATTTTAAGTAAACAGTTCCTACATTCACAGTTTTTTATTTGTTTTTTACATAAAACACTGCCTGTTTCGAAATAACTCTTTTTGTTAATTTAACCAGATGTCCTTGTATTCACTGGCAAGATTTAATGAATTAAAGCTAAAAGGATTTCTCTATCCTTTTTATGTTTTTAAGTAGTGATGATATTCTTAAGGGTCTCTTTTCTAAAACCAACCACCATCGTGGTCAGCCGTCTTCACAACTGCCAAGGAATTTTTTTAACATTATCAGTCCCTGTAACATTAAACATTAAGTCACTCATGTTAAATTTTTTAAAAAACTTCTCCCCCAACCCCGTTTTTATGGGGTTGGTCCTACCTCTCACATTGCATGTCAGAAAGCTTCTCAGACTGCATTTAATATACTATAACTTGCTATCTCATACATCAATGGAAGCCCAGCTGGTACGCTGCATGTGGGTCACCCTCTCCTGAAAAACTGCAGCCCATGGACCCTTGAGATGGCTTGCTAGGAGAGGGCATGGGCAGGCTGCAGTAGAGTCTGGGTAGTTAGGAGGAGTCCTGGCAATTCGGGTGTGTGGGTTTAGCACGTTGCTTGCCCAGTGCCTGGGATGCCGAAGTGTGGGCAGGTTGGGCACCCCTGTCAACTAGTGAATATGAGGTATAGACCTCCTTGTTTAATAGTTAAATATATATAATATTATAAGTGATGTCCTCGTAACTGCATAAATGCTATTGGTGTATGTAACACATTGTAATCACCGAAACGGTGCAAATGAGTGATCTGGATCTTATCCCAGTGTTCTGTGCATACCAGTGGCAGATGGTAAGCCAACTTTGTCAGATAATCCATTACAGGGCATGCATCAATCATCAGCGTCACCACAGTATATCAGTATTTTAGTAAATGTGTATTTTGTTATAAGTTAAAAAAAAACATATCAAAATTAATATGTATTTAAAATACAGCGAGAGTGGAATTCTTTGAAGATTTATGTTAACAGGCATATAGATTAAACACAGTGTCAGAATCTAAAATGCATGTACTGCATATTTTATACAAACATTTTAAAAAACATCAGGGCAATGAGCTGCAGACATTAAATAATTAAACCGGCAGTGTTTTCAGCGCTGATTGTGCAGGTGCACAAAGAACCCCGCAACAGCCACCACAAGTGATGTTGTATGCCTATAGTGGTAAAGTTGTGTATGGCGGTTGCAGCTAATAGATGGCATTAACATCAGGCAAAAGTTTACAATGAATCATCAACTCATTGGAGTTATTTACCATTGGATTAAGCTTGTTAACAGGAAATGAAATAGATAAGTGGCAGTATTTCTCTTTTGCTGTGATATAAGGGCTGTGAGTGAACTCTACTTCAATTGTTTGTATTAATAACTTTAAAGCAATAGTTAGGGAAACAGTATTGTAATAAAACGGTAGATGAAAATGAATAGACAATTACCGTTAAATTATTATGTCCTCTAAACAGTCCAGGACCTATGATAATGTTAACCGCGTCCTAGAGGCTTTTAAAACTAACAAACAACCGTCACTGTCCTTCCCTCCTCAAGCGCGTGAAGCTCAAAAAGTGGTACTCCCCAAAATTGGGAAAGGGATGATCTCATTACCTACTGAACATTGATCTAAAGGATAATTGTATTGCCTTAATGCATTTTTTTTCACCCTTGCTTTAAAAGGGTATGCAGGCCTCCCCATACATTTTTTCCTGATTTCGAGCCTCTCTATGCCTTCAATCACCTTCCAATTAACCATGCTGTGAAGGGGGCACAGCATGTTACTTAACCATGCGTTAAGTAACAAATCTGTTGCCTCTAACCTGTCACCAAAACTAGCACTGCAGAAACACCCCACCCTTGATCAGCTTGATTATGTTGGCTGTATCCTAGCAACAGAACCTTCAAGTTTGTTAACTGGCAGAGGAGGAAGAGGTTGTAACAGACATTCCCACAGCCAATGACAGTGCTATGTTAATCAAGGCCCTGGCCCTCTAGGAGGTGGGTTTTTAGCACCTCTTTTGCTGTGTGATATCTAAGGGAGGGCAGCACAGCTGTACATGTGAGTAAGTGATGTTCAGCTGCTGGAAGTGTGGTACATGTAATGGGGGTAATGTTATTTTTTTTATATATTGTTGTCCTTTAAGCTTTATGGCAAAAAATTTAAATTTATATTCCAGAGGGACAATTATACCAGCCCATACGAAACCTCTTCCAGAGTAAGTAAAATAATCAAACTATTGTCCTTTCCCCTTAACAAAAATAATGAAAGGCCAAAAAGAACATGTCTATTAATCAGAACTACAGTACCACAGTACAGTATTTTCTGGCCAAAGTATTTTTTTAGATTTTGTGTGTGGATCTACTTTTCAGCTTTAGAAATGCCAGTGTAAGTGAAACACTTTTAATAAGTCCTGTACATAGCAAAAATCACTGCCTAGAGTGATGTTTAGGCTGAATAGGCAAAGTCCCATTGAGCTGCAGGCATTCATAGATTTCATGTTTTTAATTAAACTGTTTTAACAGGATGTTTAGATTCTATTCCTCTGAGCCGCATATTCTTTCCTGGGGTTTCAATTACTTTGGTGACTGTACTTGGTGGTGTCTTGTCCTTTTGCACTTAAATACAAGTTAGAAAGATAAATAACCAGCACCCCTTAGTACAGTGAAAAGAAAAGGATTCGATTAAAAGTAGCCATTGCCCTACTTATTCTACTGGGTACAGGGTGCAATACTAAAGAGATTCTGCAGAGGGACCACAGAGTGCCATAATTCAGTAAAACTCTATATTCATAGCAAGGAACATAAATCTCTGTTTTAAATTTGCAATCCAAATGTATAAAGAACAAGCTTCTTTTTTTCAATGAACTAGTTCACAACTGTTGTTTCCCACAAAACAAATGAACTTGCATAGGCCATTGAAATCCAACAAACATCTGGAAAAACCATCAGGAACAGTGATTTTTCCCAAGGTACAATATAATATGAAGAAAAGATTGATGCAATAGTTTTTTTATTTTGAGCTGCTATAACTGGCCAAAGGCTACAGATGGTAATATAAACTGTGTGAATACATTCCCATAAGTATTCCTTTCATTTTTAAATCTATTCATGCTTAAAAGAGGATTTGTTGCCCAGTGTTCTCCCTAGCATCTCCCTCTCAGCTTTTACTTGCTGCGTAAGACCTGCTCTCCTTGTCTGCTGCTGTAATTTGTACTTGTAGTGAGTAAAGAGTATGAACTCAGCTCGCCTCTACTTGATAATGTTAAAAAAATGGATAACAGTTCTAAATATGCCAGGTAAAATCTCTGCTGCAGACTTTAAGCAGTGGCCCCTGTGACTAGCAGCCATGAGATCACATATCCCTGCCTCTTCCTTCCTTCCACCCACTCTCCAATTAGAACTTAGAGTGGGTGGGAGCGAACAATCCAATGGAGGGAGACAGCAGGTACATACTGTATATTCATGTCAATGTTGGCAGCTGAGAGGTAAAAGGTAATACTAGCACTGTAAGTGTTAATGACAAAACTGTGGAAGTTCTGGCACTAAAATGTTAATGGCAATACTCTGGGAACATGCTGTCATTGAAAGTATTAACCGAAAAGTCTGCTCGCACTGAAGGGTTAATTGTACTACTCTCCTGCCACTGAAATAGTTCATTGCAATACACTGGGAAAGTGCTGGCACTGAAATTATTAATGGAAAGTACTGCTGGCACTGAAGGTTAATGGTTTTATTTCTCAGATCTCAGACCAAATTTCCCATGTTCCACCTCACCTCGCTACTTTTTCAATGCCACCCGGTGTTGTACCAATTTCTGGGGAGAACACTGGTGCCAACGTACCATCTCTACTGCCATGATTGTTGTCCCAGATTGTACACCTCTTACCAACCACCAAAGCGGTCCCACTGATAAGAAACATCCACAGAAGCATTGACATTAAGTGGGGAAACCTAGCTGCAACAGTTTGGCTAAACTGGCCAATATTTTTTTTAGGGGGGGGGCGCACATGGAGTGCAGGGCAACTAGGGCACTAAGATGGTTAGAAAACGGCCCTGAGCTATGTGATCAGTTTTAGTTAGTGCTTACCAATGTCATCAGTGTCATACAGGGAGATTCAATAAAAGTTCTTATCGTTTAAAATGGTGCTAATTTTGCCCCAACCAATCAGATCTTATTTAACATTTGAAAACTAATATCTGATTTGTTGAAATTAGCACAATTTAAACGATAAGAACTTTTATTGAATACCCTACTAGTTATTATGCACTACCTACTTTAATATACGAGTAATTAGAAGTCAACCTTAACCTGTGGGAGCATACTTCAGAGAAAAAGAGCACGTATGTTTCTCCAGATGTTCCATCCAATATGAGGGTGCACACCCGGCCCCTTAAATCTAGGATTAAGGGCATGATAGGGATATTAAGAAATAACAATGCCAGAAGCCCTGTAGCATATTTTAATGTGTAATAACTGTAATTTAACACAACTTGTCAGTCACATCCATCATGTCTTAACCAATATAGAAGGCTGAGGTCAACAGACAAGGATTTTAAAAGGATTTATTGTTGAGCCTGCTCCTGAGTCCACAGTGAGTTTCTGTAATAATACACATATGTAATGTATGATTATGTTATTGTAAAGCGCCACGGAGATGTTAGTGCGAATATGAATCCATAATAATAATAATAATTTATTGGGTTACTCCTTTGTTCTCTTTGTTAGTTTACACCTATTTTTTCTGAGAGACACGTTAAGTGAAATATAGTGAACCACTATCACACTTTGTCTTATATTGTAATTACATTTAATCTGTGGCTTAGCACAGTAATATAGTCAGGTGAATTTATTTACACATATCATTATATTACTGCCTTAAAAAGGCATACAAATCCAACAAGGTGAGTATAAATTAACACTCAGTGTACCAGTATGACTTTAGGGGTGGTTTATGACACACTAAGTCTATGAGTAAGGGTCATCTGACCCGAACGCGTCAGACTCTGGTGCTAATTTTCTCCTCCATACTATCTGATTGATTTTAATATAATGTGCGAATAAGAATTTGTTTTTAATCAAACGGCTGCTGAATTGATGGATCAGGAATCGTGTTAAGTGTGCCAAGCAAGGATCGTAATAATACTGTGAGATTATTTAGTGGGGGCGTGGACAAGCCCGGGCAGTGAGCACACTTCCGAGGAGTACTGACTACTACCGCAGCAGAATTGGATCACGTGACCATGTACCAAGACGCTGGAGACGCAGAGACCAGCTTTGTGATGGGAGAGCGGGAACAGGGGAATTTTTTAGAGCCCTGACTGTTTTTTGTTGATTATTTAACAAACCCACAAGTCCAAATTACACATTTTACAATCAGCTTACAGGATTGCAAATTGTCTTTTAATAGCTGCCTGTTATGTACAGGATCTGACAACAGGATTGTTAGAAATTATAACTGCCTGTATATTATATAGTGGGTGAGTGTTCACCTACTGTATATTAAGGATATTAGTCAACCACAAATTCTATGACCTTTATTAAAGCACGTGGCCTCTGCTTTATATTGTCACTGAGCCAAATAATATATCACTAATATCCTTGAAATTTTCAGAGGGGGGGACATTACCCACTACATATTACATTCCTTTATTATTCCATTTCATACTGTTTTTATCCTAACATAGTCCTAGGTTACCAAAGCTGATATTTTTGTGACATAGTAGAATGACCCAACAAAAAAAGTCCAAACTGGTCTACAGATGGCACTCTGCATCCGCACTCAGCTCATACAATACGGCTCTTTAAAACAGCCGTTATGGCATTTACCGCTGCCAGACCCAATCCCTACACTGCAAAACTTTATACAATATATTTTTATTTTAATACCAGGGTCAGTTGACTATTAAGATCTTTAGGAACATTATGTTATAATTATGGGATGAGTTAAGATTTTTATTCCTCGGACAGCACTAGAGAAATGTCAGTAAGCACCACAAAAGGACATTTTAAAAACCCTTGAATAGTGAGTTTTTTTTCTTTGTGTGTAAATCTTAACCACAGTGGAACCACGACAGGAAAAGACACACATATTCATGCGGAACACATAGCTCATGTTTCCAAACATTAAAAAAAATATTTTTTTGTTTGTTTGCTGTATATGTTACTATTGAAATGATCATCATCAGATTGTAAAACCACTGTGGGAATGTCTTTTATCAAGACTCAATATAAACCACAAAAACTGTATCTGGGCACCAGTACCCGTGAAAAGGCTGTTTCCCCTGAAACATGAAACACAAAACACAAGAGCTCTTCCAAAGGAAGGCATACCTTGCATATCCACACACATACTTGGTCTTTGCTTTGTTATAATAAATTTCTTTGTCATCACTCACTGTATTAAATTAAAACCCTTGCTGAAGTGAAATGGCAACCTTCTCAAAAACACATCTGTTGCGAATCCACTTGTCTGTTTCTCTTAATCTCTTATCTGAACAGTACCAAATCTGCAGACAAGTGACCCAAGACAAATATATGAGATACAATCTGGGGATGAAACACACAATTTATAGCCTTGTATCTCTTCCCAATTGATCCAAAGTGCTGAATGTATGAACTTTGCAAGTTTTAAATGTGATTCAAAAAACTCTAGACACTGCATTACATAATTGTCTGATATGTGTATGGACATTGTGTTGTTGGCCCATCGCCATGCAAAAGGGTGAAACAAGACAGCTGACTGTGTCCCATAAATCAAAACCTAAATGTATTTTCAGCTTTCACTGCCCTTGCAGATACATCATGGATGTGGCATAACATCACATTCAGGTCATTAAAGAAGGATAGGTGAAATGAACAGTGAATTCAACCTGCCTTTACAAGTTACAGTAACATTTAGATATAGCTGTATTTACATGGGTACATGCTTGGAATAAAACAACTCTGTTTTTTTACAGAACAGGGCTTGAACACAAAAATAGTAAGGGTTAATGGGCATCAAACCTTTTTGCATGAGAGGAAATATCAGAGCCGTTGTGCTGTTAAATAGAGAAACAGTTTTTTGGCAGAGAAATAAAAAATAATATTAATTGTACTTATCTCATCTGTACCATCAGGTTTAAAATACCTAAGAAATGTGTTCTACAACTTAATATTGTAATGAAATCATAAAGGTTTCAGTTGAAGTACTTATTTCTTGGTAAATAAGTCCGTGTAGAAATGCTAATGGGACACATATGATTTTTCAGGTTGATCATTAGCCTTTCACTCTCTGGTGCAAAGAGCACCATGTGATGTGACTTTATCTGGCCCTTTTTGTGACCCCGGGGAGACATCATCAGTTGTTTCATAAGACCCACCCTCAAAATTCTTAATTATTTTTAGCACACACCTGAAAAATAAAATGTTCTCTTCCACCAGATAACGGTGGCTCAGTGGTTACACTTGACCTTGCAGTGGCTGATGTCCTGAGTTCCATTCCACCCTTGGACACATCTGCAAGGAGTTTGTAGTTCTCCCCCTTGATTGCGTGGGTTTCCTCGGGCACTTCGTTTCCCCCACAATCGTAAAGACATACGATTTGTTTGTGTCAAATAAATTGCTTAGATTGTAAGCTTTTTGGGGTAGGATGTTATGTATCTGTGTAATTGTAAAGCGCTATGGAAGATGTTGGCGCCATATAATCCACAATAATAATAATGATGGCAAGATTCATAAAAGATCAATTTTAGGGGTGGTGCTTATGAACAACTCATACAGTGCTGTCACAGCACGGGGGAAAAACAAGGAATTGGAGCCTACAGCCTATATTACTTAATTATGCCTATAACTTTACATCTATAACATTGGATTTACAAAAGCTAGATACACCACCCTTAGCCTTGTTTGAAAAGGTATAAGAGAGTTGTGGTATGGAGATCACAGTTCCCCTTTAATTTGCATCTAGCTCTTCCATACAACAACCTATGCATTTGCTGTTACGAGAACTATTAAAGACAGAGTGTAATGTGATTTGTGGCCTTAAACAATCAAGGATGTCTTCTATCGTTTTTGTTATAAAATGTAACTCCCAGAAATCTGTCAGAGAAAAAAGTAGACACTATAATAACAACACATTACAGTGTTACAGGCCAATATTAGCAGATCAATACTTACTTTTAAATTTTCTTAAAACTATGAACTTGCAATTTACAGATGTTGGGGAGGAAGAAGGGAATATTCCTTTCTTCCTATTCTCAGCCGAGTGCTCACGTCTGGCTGGTCTCCTGTCTGTTTTCCCAGAGGTTTGTAAGATAGGAGATCTGTTGGGTCTCCTGGCCAAGGCTGTCAGCACATCTGCTTGCAGCAAGCATTTAAAGGGCAACCAACCCTAAGATTAAAAAAAGCAATAATCTACGTCTCACCTCTTAATTTGATGTGATTGCTGGTAATATAGCTTTTTAAAGGGCAAGTCCAGCCAAAAAATATGTCTGAAGAGTTGCCATTTTGGTCACCGAAACGTCACGTTGTAATAAACACCCTATGTTGTAAGCCTGGTTGCGCTCATAATCTGTTATATATGACCTTTATACCAATGGCTTAGGTATATCAGCAGCCCCAGCAAGAAGACTATCAGAGTGGATAGAGGTAGTGTGTGGAGCTATCTCTCAAAATTGTTCAGCCAAAAAATAACTCATCTTTAAAATGTTTATTACTCCCCAAACCCTTTCGCATGTTTACAGATTTCAAAGATGCCCCAGAACTTACTTACCTGACCCGTCCCTCACTGTCTAGATCCGTCCCCGCTTCTGTTTCGAGCTAGTTACGAGCAAAAAAGGAGCAGGGGATTTCTGTGCTGACAGGCGCTTCACTTCCTGGTCGCGGCTGTCAGGCGATTGGGCGTGATGTCACATCACGCTTTAACTGACAGCCCCCAACCAGGAAGTGGAGCGCCTAACTGACAGTTGGGTTTGGGGGGGGGGGTAATAAACATTTAAAGATGAGTTATTTTTTGGCTGGCCATTCTTTGTCATGGTGGTGGTGTTTAATTTTCCAGTATCCACACTGTGTGTCAATGACCACTGTGTTCTTTGCACATGCCCAAAACTAAACTAAACTAAACTAAACTAAACTGAAGGAACATTTACAGTAGGTCATGGCTACTAGTAATCCCTAGCCAACCCTGTTACAGTCTACATTAGGCTGGGGAGCATGTGTCGAAGTTCAGATTTGTGGCCCGAATTCACAACATACAGTTATCTTATACAGTTCTTCGGGATTACATTTACTATAATTCCATTTCTGGAGTGTGTAATTTACAGTTTATTGGTGTTCTTGGGGGGATGCTTTCAGATTATGGAGTATATAAAGTGATTATATCCCCTCTTTCTCTTGTCTAAATAATTGTAACTTATCCATATTTATTATAGTTGCCGTTCCCTAAACCCTTTCCAAGATGCAGGATTCCAAAACTGCACAGCATATTCCAAAAAAGGCCTTACCAGTGCTTTGTTAAGCAATCCATACACCTCTTTTTACATGGCAATATATTGCTGGCTCTAGCTTTTTGCCGGCATGGCACTGCTTGCTACATTTAATTTTTGTCCATCAAAATGCCAAGATCTTTTTCCAACAGAGATTCACTTAAAGGGACAGTTCAGTGGAATATAAATATTTGTTAAATTGTTAGTTTGTGTAATGCATAGTTATTCTACATATTCTCTTCCATTTTGAAAAATCAGTTGTTTCATACCCTTTGCTGTTCCCCTGCGGTTGACAATAGGAGCTGACATTTCAGTTCTAACAGTCCTTCTTCTTCCCCGGATGCACCACTTGTTTGTCTCCCCCCTTTGAAATTCGAAAAATGCAGGCAAAAACGTATGTAAACCATGTTCCTAACAGTAATTTCTACTGATTGGCTGTTGGATGGGCAAAGATTGCTCAGATCTCTACTGAGCAACTGAATCAACCCAGGCGCTGGGTCAAGTGGCAAGACCATAACGTTCTCTTCTAGGGGTCCTGCAAACAGAAGTCAGTATTTCGTGTTGCAGTTATTTATACACAGACAAAATGCTGAATTGGCAGATTAAGGTCATTGGGATGAAAAATACTGCTCTTTTTTCTGAAAAGCATATGTATTACACTGAACTTCCCCTTTAAATAAAACCATTTAGGGCAAGGCCCCACTAGGCAGTGCACACAAATCACGTGACAAATCACAATGTCGGTGAGATTTGTGTGCGCTAACCTGCTCATGTGCTGCAAATCCTTTTATGTCACCCTATTGCAGTGCATCAATGTGCACCAAAAATGGTAATCGTATGCACTGCCTAAAGGGTCGGAATCGCAGTGCGGTGGGCATATTGGGGCCATCCCTATCCATTCTCCATTGATGTGCAGTGAGCCTGCACTTCCCCACGCCCAGCCCAAACAAAAACATCCTAGTGGTGCCTAACCCTTATAGAACAGAGAAGTAACACAAGGATTTGCATTGAATCTCATCTGCCACTTAGCAGCACAATGGACAATCTATCTAGATCACCATCTGTAGCTTTCAATGGTCAACAAATTTTGTGTTGTCTGCAACACAGAGACCTTCCTGACAATTCCTTTCTTCCAAATCATTAAGAACAGATTAAATAGAAGTGGCTTCAACACAGAATCCCACAGGCGACCCACAAAGCACCATTAGAGGCTGTCCACCCCTGTAAAAAATTTTGGCAATAGTAGAGCTCCTTCCCCCGCCCCAACCGCTATAATAAATTTTCAGAAAGTCCCCCAAATTCTACTTACCTTCCTCTTTCCTCCGCCGTACTGCTCTGATTGGATGAGAGGCAGCCAATCAGGACTTGGCTGCTGGCTGCACAGAACGCCGGGGAGAGAGGTAAGGTAAGTAGAGTTCGGGGAGTTTCTAAAAATTTATTATAGCGGTTGGGGCTCGGGGAAGGAGATGTACTATGTGCCAAAGGGTTTTACACAATGGTGCCAAAGGGTTTTTACACTAGGGGGAGGGAGACAAAACAGGAGGGAGTTGGTGGAGAGGAGGGAGAGGTGGGAGAGGGAGGGAGGGGGGGGGAGCGCTGCTCTGAGCAAGCCAAAAACCTTGAGAGGACGCCTCAGAGGCGGAAACAATTTCCCTCCCTGCAGTGCTCCTGGTGGCCAGTTTTTGGGACTTTGGGGGACATTACAGGAGAACCATTTGGAGCTGGGGTGTAAGGTAAGGTATTTTATGCTTTGTAGAGTGGGGCCAGTAGTGGGTTAGTATCGTTTTGGGGGTGGGCGTGCCCTTTAACAACTACTCCCTGCATTCGATCCATCAACCAATTTCTATCCATGTACAATATGCCACCAGACCATGCAACAATAAAGTCCCATATGCACACAAACCTGGATGGGTGCTGACATCTCAGAGACCTCCACTCTTCAGGGGCCAAAGGATATATCATAATACAAAGATGAGAGTCGCACCCAATTTAATAATGAACCACACACATCAAATCACAACGTTTCGGGGCTCTTGCCCTTTTCTCAGATGACGTGCAAATAACCTAAACATGGTGTTTTATACCACATAGGTTATATATAAGTTGCCTATGGTGGGTATCAAAAAGCCTTAGCAAAATCCAAGTAGTTACAAATTCCTGATCATAAAAGCCAAGCAAGTTGTTGACAAGATCTATGCCTCCTTAATTATGCTACAAGATCTATGCCTCCTAAAATCATGCTGACTATAAGGTCAGTCCTTGAAAAATACTATAGAATATGTTGTCATGTACAAACTTTCAGCATCTTCCCCACCACGGAATTAATCTCACAGGTCTGTAATTACCAGGCTGTAACAACTATCTTTTTGAATATTGGAATTACATCAGCTTTTTTCCAAGGCACGTTTCCAGACATGAGTAAATCTGTGGGAAATACAATGGCCTGGTTAAAAAACTGACTTATTTACCTAATGGTCCAGGAAGTATTATCTTGGTCAAGAAGCTTATTGATATTAACCTTATTTAGTTGTTTCTGAACCATATCCTCGTTAACTTCAGTTAACCTGTTTTCCTTTCTTCTATTGCTTCTGCAAATCTCTCCACTGCTCTTAAGGGGTTCTCCCTTTAAATTATATTTACTTTTTTTAAAGTTTATGGAAGAACTGGAATAAAGGAGCTATGTCTTACCTCCCTTTCTTCAATTAAACATCAGGATAATTAGGAGACAGGAGTGAACCCAGAGACCTTACCAGTGACCGTCTCCCCTCCGCTGTTCCCGACAGGTCCCAAATCTCCATTCACTGTGCATGTGTATTAAACTGAAAAGGTAAGTTTAAATTTAGAGTGGAGAGACCAATTATACATGGTCCTCTTTGACTCTCCGTAATACACAGCAGAATAACTCAAATGGCTTTAGTGCTTGTTTCCCAACTATCACCTTTCCCAACACTTTTAATACAGCTCTTCCCTGATTCTTGCAACTTTAAGCAGATTTAAGCAGGGGGTGAAAATTTCTCATGCCATCTCCTCTGCTTTAGGGCTCGTTCACACTAGGAACAGACAAAAACGCAACTTAAAAACGCATTGCGTTAAGTGAGTTTCAAAACGTTTTTGTTTTGTTGCTGCACGTTTGCGTGTGCGTTTTATCTGTTTGTGTCCGTTGCGTTTCATACGTTTTTTGCCTGCATTTTTCGAATTTCGAAGGGGGCAGGACAAAGAACACAAAATCATGATGTCACTTCCTGGGAGTGTGGGAAATGACATCACAGGAACTCCCAGGCATCCTTTTTGAAACGGACACAAACTCAAATGCGTGCGTTGTTATCCGTTGTACAGCATTTTCATGCATTTAAATGTGTGCTGCAGTGCATTTTTAAAAACGCACTGGGCGAATGAATATAACGCAGCAAGTGTGAACGATATTATAAATCCTATGGAGTTTTACTGTCTGTCCTTTTTTTTTTTAAACACACCTCGCTTCAAAAACGGATACAAACTATGTAGTGTGAACGAGCCCTTAAGTTCTTCTCTTTTCAGTAGTGCTGCCTGTTTAGAGGTTGCCCACCCTAGTACCCTGTTACCTCTCTATTTTATTACCCCCTTTCATTCCTCAGTATATTCTGGACTTTTTTTGGGGGGGGGGGGTTTTCTTGTTATCTTATGTAATTAGCTTTTTACTTTCTGTTAACCTTTGTTTCAATCAGTACCGCTCTGACCTGAGTAAGAGGGTTGATCCCTTCGAAAGCTTGTCTACTAAAATAAACTGTTAATCCATTAAAAGTATCACAGTACTCTACTTTTTACTGTTTAGAGAGAGACAGTGCAAAGGAGGGAATGGGGAAAAGTTCTGGAGAACCATTCCAGCAGTGTAAAGGTGAACAAATGAAGGTATACAGGGAAACTGAAATAACAGCACATTAGCAGGGAAACTGGGGTAAATTTTATGACAACCACAAGCTAGGACTGATATCTATAAAGAGATAGCAGGAGTGAGGACTCCCTTAGATGGAAGAAGGGCATTAACTACTTGTATTTTAACTTTAATCAGTAAAATCTATAATCCCCCATAGCTTTTAGGACATTTTCTGAAAAAATTAAGGAAAAAAATTATTCAGATTTAGAAATCTTTTTAATTCCCACATGATTAGTAAAAACAACCATTAATATTAACCTCTGACATGTTCTGAATCTAACAGTATACCACATGCATGAATGCACAGAGACATTGCCAGATAATAGTCTAAGAAGGAATAACACCCCCAACTATACATTTACACAACCTACACACTTTTTGTAGCATTTGAAAACTGATTTTATTTTTGATAAATAAAGCGTCAAAAAAGGTTCATACTAAATATCGATATCCCACATGTACCAAATAAAATAGTACCTTATTTGCAAGTACTAGCCTACGTTGAGTAGCACTAATAGTGCTTAGACAGTAAGCTGATGTATATAATCTTCTAAGATGAATATAGAGATTTCATAAGTTCTGATATTTTTTTGAGTGCAGGTTTGACAAGCTTTGTGCATGTGCACATCTTAAGGGCTCGTTCACACTACATCAGTTTGTATCCGTTTTTGAAACGCAGGTGTGTTTAAAAAAACGGACAGACAGTAAAACTCCATAGGATTTCATAATATCGTTCACACTTGCTGCGTTATATTCCATTCTGCTCCAGTGCGTTTTTAAAAATGCACTGCAGCACACATTTTAAATGCATGAAAATGCTGTACAACGGATAACAACGCACGCATTTGAGTTTGTGTCCGTTTTTCAAAAAGGATGCCTGGGAGTTCCTGTGATGTCATTTCCCACACTCCCAGGAAGTGACATCATGATTTTGTGTTCTTTGTCCTGCCCCCTTCGAAATTCGAAAAATGCAGGCAAAAACGTATGTAAACGCAACGGACACAAACAGATAATAACGCACACGCAAACGTGCAGCAACAAATACAAAAACGTTTTGAAACGTCACTTAACGCAATGCGTTTTTAAGTTGCGTTTTTGTCTGTTCCTAGTGTGAACGAGCCCTAAAGCAGAGGAGATGGCAATGAGAAATTTTCACCCCCTGCTTAACTGCTTAAAGTTGCAAGAATCAGGGAAGGCAGCTGTATTAAAAGTGTTGGGGAAAGGTGATAGTTGGGAAACAAGCACATAAAGCCAGATTTTGAGTTAATTCTGCTGTGTATTACGGAGAGTCAAAGAGGACCATGTATAATTGGTCTCTCCACTCTAAATTTAAACTTACCTTTTTCAGTTTAATACACATGCACAGTGCAATGGAGATTTGGGACCTGTCGGGAACAGCGGAGGAGAACGGTCACTGGTAAGTTCTCTGTGTTCACTCCTGTCTCCTAATTATCCTGATGTTTAATTGAAGAATGGGAGGTAAGACATAGCTCCTTTATATCCAGTTCTTCCATTAAACTTTAAAAAAAGTAAATATAAATTTAAAGTGGAGATACCCCTTAAGAGCAGTGGAGAAGATTTGCAGAAGCAATAGAAGTAAAGGAAAACAGAGTTAACTGAAGTTAACTGAGGATATGGTTCAGAAACAACTAAATAAGGTTAATATCAATAAAGCTTCTTGACCAGATATAATACTTCCTTGGACCATTAGGTAAATAAGTTCAGTTTTAACCAGGCCATTGTTATTTCCCACAGATTTACTCATGTCTGGAAACGTGCCTTGGAAAAAAGCTGATGTAATTCCAATATTCAAAAAGATAGTTGTTACAGCCTGGTAATTACAGACCTGTGAGATTAACTTCAGTGGTGGGGAAGATGCTGAAAAGTTTGATACATGAACATATTCTATAGTATTTTTCAAGGACTGACCTTATAGTCAGCATGATTTTAGGAGGCATAGATCTTGTCAGCATGAATTAAGGAGGCATAGATCTTGTCAAACTAACTTGCTTGGCTTTTATGATCAGGAATTTGTACTACTTGGATTTTGCTAAGGCTTTTGATACTCCCCACCATAGGCAACTTATATATAACCTATGTGGTATAAAACACCATGTTTAGGTTATTTGCACGTCATCTGAGAAAAGGGCAAGAGCCCCGAAACGTTGTGATTTTGATGTGTGTGGTTCATTATTAAATTGGAGTGCGACTCTCATCTTTGTATTATTGATATATCGCTTTGGCCCCTGAAGAGTGGAGGTCTCTGAGATGTCAGCACCCATCCAGGTTTTGTGTGCATATGGGACTTTATTGCTTGCATGGTCTGGTGGCATATTTGTACATGGATAGAAAATTGGTTGATGGATCGAATGCAGGGAGTAGTTGTTAAAGGGCACGCCCACCCCCAAAACGATACCATAACCCACTACTGGCCCCACTCTACAAAGCATAAAAATCCTTACCTTACACCCCAGCTCCAAATGGTTCTCCTGTAATGTCCCCCCAAAGTCCCAAAAACTGGCCACCAGGAGCACTGCAGGGAGGGAAATTGTTTCCGCCTCTGAGGCGTCCTCTCAAAGGTTTTTGGCTTGCTCAGAGCAGCGCTCCCCCCCCCCTCCCTCCCTCTCCCACCTCTCCCTCCCTCTCCCACCATCTCCCTCCTGTTTTGCTCTCCCTCCCCCTAGTGTAAAAACCCTTTGGCACCATTGTGTAAAAACCCTTTGGCACATAGTACATCTCCTTCCCCGAGCCCCAACCGCTATAATACATTTTTCAGAAACTCCCCGAACTCTACTTACCTTACCTCTCTCCCCCGGCGTTCTGTGCAGCCAGCAGCCACGTCCATGATTGGCTGCCTCTCATCCAATCAGAGCAGTACGGCGGAGGAAAGAGGGAAGGTAAGTAGAATTTGGGGGACTTTCTGAAAATGTATTATAGCGGTTGGGGCTGGGGGAAGGAGCTCTACTATATGCCAAAATTTTTTACATGGGGTGGACAGCCCTTTAATGGTGCTTTGTGGGTCGCCTGTGGGATTCTGTGTTGAAGCCACTTCTATTTAATCTGTTTCTTAATGATTTGGAAGAAGGAATTGTCAGGAAGGTCTCTGTGTCTGCAGACAACACAAAATGTTGTTGACCATTGAAAGCTACAGATGGTGATCTAGATAGATTGTCACATTGTGCTGCTAAGTGGCAGATGAGATTCAATGCAAATCCTTGTGTTACTTATACTGTTCTATAAGGGTTAGGCACCACTAGGATGTTTTTGTTTGGGCTGTGCGCTGGGGAAGTGCAGAGCTCACTGCACATCAATGGAGAATGGATAGGGATGGCCCCAATATGCCCACCGCACTGCGATTCCGACCCTTTAGGCAGTGCATACGATTACCATTTTTGGTGCACATTGCATGCACTGCAATAGGGTGACATCAAAGGATTTGCAGCACATGAGCAGGTTAGCGCACACAAATCTCACGACATTGTGATTTGTCACGTGATTTGTGTGCACTGCCTAGTGGGGCCTTGCCCTAAATGGTTTTATGTTAAAGGGGAAGTTCAGTGTAAATACATATGCTTTTCAGAAAAAAGAGCAGTATTTTTTCATCCCAATGACCTTAATCTGCCAATTCAGCATTTTGTCTGTGTATAAATAACTGCAACCGAAATACTGACTTCCTGTTTGCAGGACCCCTAGAAGAGAACGTTATGGTCTTGCCCTTGACCCAGCGCCTGGGTTGATTCAGTTGCTCAGTAGAGATCTGAGCATCTTTGACCCATCCAACAGCCAATCAGTAGAAATTACTGTTAGGAACATGCGTTTACATACGTTTTTGCCTGCATTTTTCGAATTTCAAAGGGGGCAGGACAAACAAGTGGTGCATCCTGGGAAGAAGAAGGACTGTTAGAACCTGAAATGTCAGCTCACTATTGTCAACAGCAGGGAACAGCAAAGGGTATGAAACCAACTGATTTTTCAAAATGGAAGAGAATATGTAGAATAACTATGCATTACACAAACTAACAATTTAACAAATATTTATATTTCCACTGAACTGTCCCTTTAAGTGAATCTCTGTTGGAAAAAGATCTTGGCATTTTGATGGACAAACTTAAATGTAGCAAGCAGTGCCATGCGGCAACAGCTAGAGCCAGCAATATATTGCCATGTAAAAAGAGGTGTATGGATTGCTTAACAAAGCACTGGTAAGGCCTTTTTTGGAATATGCTGTGCAGTTTTGGAATCCTGCATCTTGGAAAGGGTTTAGGGAACGGCAACTATAATAACTATGGATAAGTTACAATTATTTAGACAAGAGAAAAGGTGCTTGCGTGGGGATATAATCACTTTATATACTCCATAATCTGAAAGCATCCCCCCCAAGAACACCAATAAACTGTAAATTACCACTCCAGTAAATGGAATTATAGTAAATGTAATCCCCTGAAGAACTGTATAAGATAACTGTATGTATGTGAATTCTCGGGCCACAACTCCTGAACTTCAGACACATGCTCCCCAGCCTAATGTAGACTGTAACAGGGTTGGCTAGGGATTACTAGTAGCCATGACCTACTGTAACATGTTCCTTCAGTTTAGTTTAGTTTAGTTTAGTTTAGTTTTGGGCATGTGCAAAGAACACAGTGGTCATTGACCACAGTGTGCGATACTGGAAAATTAAACACCACCACCATGACAAAGGAATGGCCAGCCAAAAAATAACTCATCTTTAAAATGTTTATTACCCCCCCCCCCCAAACCCAACTGTCAGTTAAGGCGCTCCACTTCCTGGTTGGGGCTGTCAGTTAAAGCGTGATGTGACATCACGCCCAATCGCCTGACAGCCGCGACCAGGAAGTGAAGCGCCTGTCAGCACAGAAATCCCCTGCTCCTCTTTTTGCTCGTAACTAGCTCGAAACAGAAGCAGGGGACGGCATCTAGACAGTGAGGGACCGGGTCAGGTAAGTAAGTTCTGGGGCATCTTTGAAATCTGTAAACCATGCGAAAGGGTTTGGGGAGTAATAAACATTTTAAAGATGAGTTATTTTTTGGCTGAACAATTTTGAGAGATAGCTCCACACACTACTCATATCCACTCTGATAGTCTTCTTGCTGGTGCCTGCTGATATACCTAAGCCATTGGTATAAAGTTCATATATAAACAGATTATGAGCGCACACCAGGCTTACAACATAGGGTGTTTATTACATACGTGACGTTTCGGTGACCAAAATGGCACCTTCTTCAGACATTATTTTTTGGCTGGACTTGCCCTTTAAAAAGCTATATTTACCAGCAATCACATCAAATTAAGAGGTGAGACGTAGATTATTGCTTTTTTTAATCTTAGGGTTTGGTTGCCCTTTAAATGCTTGCTGCAAGCAGATGTTGCTGACAGCCTTGGCCAGAGACCCAACAGATTCTCCTATCTTTACAAACCTCTGGAAAACAGACAGGAGACCAGCCAGACGTGAGCACTCGGCTGAAGAATAGGAGAAAGGAATATTCCCTTCTTCCTCCCCAACATCTGTAAATTGCAAGTTCAATCGTTTTAAGAAAATTTAAAAGTAAGTATTGATCTGCTTAATATTTGGCCTGTAACACTGTAATGTGTGTTTAATTATAGTGTCTACTTTTTTCTCTAGACAGATTTCTGGGAGTTCATTTTTATAACAAAAAGCGATAGAAGACACTCATTGATTGTTTAAGGCACAAATCACATTACACTCTGTCTTTAATAGTTCTCGTAACAGCAAATGCATATGGTTAGTTGTATGGAAGAGCTAGATGCAAATTAAAGGGGAACTGTGATCTCCATACAACAACTCTCTTATACCTTTTCAAACAAGGCTAAGGTGGTGTATCTAGCTTTTGTAAATCCAATGTTATAGATATGTAAAGTTATAGGCATATTAAGTAAAATATAGGCATGTAAGGCTCCAATTCCTTGTTTTTTCCCCCTGTGCTGTGACAGACACTGTATGAGTTGTATCATAAGCACCACCCCCTAAAATTGATCTTTTATGAATCTTGCCATCATTATTATTATTGTGGATTTATATGGCGCCAACATCTTCCATAGCGCTTTACAATTACACAGATACATACACATCCTACCCCAAAAAGCTTACAATCTAAGCACATTTATTTGACACAAACAAATCGTATGTCTTTACGATTGTGGGGGAAACGAAGTGCCCAGAGGAAACCCACGCAATCAAGGGGGAGAACATACAAACTCCTTGCAGATGTGTCCAAGGGTGGAATGGAACTCAGGACATCAGCACTGCAAGGTACAAGTGCTAACCACTGAGCCACCGTTATCTGGTGGAAGAGAACATTTTAATTTTCAGGTGTGTGCTAAAAAATAATTAAGAATTTTGAGGGTGGGTCTTATGAAACAACTGATGATGTCTCCCCGGGGTCACAAAAAGGGCCAGATAAAGTCACATCACATGGTGCTCTTTGCACCAGAGATGAAAGGCTAATGATCAACCTGAAAAATCATATGTGTCCCATTAGCATTTCTACACTGGACTTTATTTACCAAGAAATAAGTACTTCAACTGAAACCTTTAATGATTTCATTACAATATTAAGTTGTAGAACACATTTCTTAGGTATTTTAAACCTGATGGTACAGATGAGATAATTACAAATTAATATTATTTTTTATTTTCTCTGCCCACAAACTGTTTCTCTATTTAACAGCACAACGGCTCTGATATTTCCTCTCATGCAAAAAGGTTTGATGCCCATTAACCCTTACTTATTTTGTGTTCAAGCCCTGTTCTGTAAAAAAACAGAGTTGTTTTATTCCAAGCATGTACCCATGTAATATACAGCTATATCTAAATGTTACTGTAACTTGTAAAGGCAGGTTGAATTCACTGTTCATTTCACCTTCCTTCTTTTAATGACCTTGAATGTGATGTTATGCCACATCCAATGATGTATCTGCAAGGGCAGTGAAAGCTGAAAATACATTTAGGTTTTTGATTTATGGGACACAGTCAGCTGTTCTTGTTTCACACCTTTTTGCATGGCGATGGGGCCACAAACACAATGCTCCCATACACATATCAGACAATTATGTAATGCAGTGTCTCAGAGTTTTTTTGCATCACATTTAAAACTTGCAAAGTTCATACATTCAGCACTTTGGATCAATTGGGAAGAGATACAAGGCTATAAATTTGTGTGTTTCATCCCCAGATTGTATCTCATATATTTGTCTGGGTCACTTGTCTGCAGATTTGGATACTGTTCTAGATAAGAGAATTAAAGAGAAACAGACAAGTGGATTCGCAACAGATGTGTTTTTGAGAAGGTTGCCATTTCACTTCAGCAAGGGTTTTAATTTAATACAGTGAGTGATGACAAAGAAATTTATTATAAACAAAGCAAAGACCAAGTATGTGTGTGGATATGCAAGGTATGCCTTCCTTTGGAAGAGCTCTTGTGTTTTGTGTTTCATGTTTCTAGGGAAACAGCCTTTTCTACAGGGTACTGGTGCCCAGATACAGTTTTGTGGTTAATATTTGAGTCTTGATAAAAGACATTCCCACAGTGGTATTTACAATCTGATGATGATCATTTCAAATAGTAACATATACAGCAAACAAACAAAAAAAATATTTTTTTTTAATGTTTGGAAACATGAGCTATGTGTTCCGCATGAATATGTGTGTCTTTTGCCTGTCGTGGTTCCACTGTGGTTAAGATTTACTACACAAAGAAAAAAACTCACTATTCAAGGGTTAAAATGTCCTTTTGTGGTGCTTACTGACATTTCTCTAGTGCTGTCCCGAGGAATAAAAATCTTAACTCATCCCATAATTATAACATAATGTTCCTAAAGATCTTAATAGTCAACTGACCCTGGTATTAAAATAAAATATATTTGTATAAAGTTTTGCAGTGTAGGGATTGGGTCTGGCAGCGGTAAATGCCATAACGGCTGTTTTAAAGAGCCGTATTGTATGAGCTGAGTGCGGATGCAGAGTGCCATCTGTAGACCAGTTTGGACTTTTTTTGTTGGGTCATTCTACTATGTCACAAAAATATCAGCTCTTGGTAACCTAGACTATGTTTAGGATAAAACAGTATGAAATGGAATAATAACGGAATGTATATTATGTAGTGGGTAATGTCCCCCCCCTCTGAAAATTTCAAGGATATTAGTGATCATATTATTTGGCTCAGTGACAATATAAAAGCATGAGGCCACGTGCTGTTTTAATAAAGGTCATAGAACTTTGTGGTTGACTAATATCCTTATAATTTACAGTAGGTGAACCCTACCCACTATATAATATACAGGCAGTTATAATTTCTATACAATCCTGTTGTCAGATCCTGTACATAACAGGCAGCTATTAAAAGACAATTTTTGCACTCTGTAAGCTGATTGTAAAATGTTGTAATTTGGACTTGTGGTTTGTAAATAATCAACAAAAAACAGTCAGTGGCTCTAAACTTCCCCTGTTCCCCGCTCTCACCCACTCCAAAGCTGGTCTCTGCGTCTCCAGCGTCTTGGTACATGGTCACGTGATCCAATTCTCGCGGTAGTAGTCAGTACTCCTCGGAAGTGTGCTCACTGCCCGGGGCTTGTCCACGCCCCCACTAAATAATCTCACAGTATTATCTTACGATCCTTGCTTGGCACCACTTTAACACGATTCCTGATCCATCAATTCAGCAGCCCGTTTGATTAAAAACAAATTCTTTATTCGCACATTATATTAAAATCAATCAGATAGTATGGAGGAGAAAATTAGCACCAGAGTCTGACGCGTTTCGGGTCAGATGACCCTTACTCATAGACTTAGTGTGTCATAATAACCACCATAAGTCATACTGGTACACTGAGTGTTAATTTATACTCACCTCTGATTGGATGTTATGCCTTTTTAAGGCAGTAATATAATGTATATGTAGTAAATAATTCACCCTGACTATATTACTGTGCTAAGCCACAGATTAAATGTAAATTACAATATAAGACAAAGTGTGATAGTGGTTCACTATATTTCACTTAACGTGTCTCTCAGAAAAAAAGTTTGTAAACTAACAAAGAGAACAAAGGAGTAACCCAATATAATTATTATTATTATTATTATGGATTCATATAGCACTAACATCTTCCGTGGCGCTTTACAATAACATAATCATACATTACATATGTGTATTATTAACAGAAACTCACTGTGGACTCAGGAGCAGGCTCAACAATAAATCCTTTTAAAATCCTTGTCTGTTGACCATCAGCCTTCTATATTGGTTAAGACATGATGGATGTACTGACAAGTTAGTTAAATTACAGTTATTACACATTAAAATATGCTACAGGGCTTCTGGCATTGTTATTTCTAATATCCCTATCATGCTCTCTAATCCTAGATTTAAGGGGCCGGGTTGTGCACCCTTCATATTGGATGGAACATCTGGAGAACATACGTGCTCTTTTTCTCTGAAGTATTGCTCCACAGGTTAAAGGTGACTTCTAATTTACTCTGTATATTAAAGTAGGTAGTGCATTATATACTAGTAGGGTTATTCAATAAAAGTTCTTATCGTTTAAAATTGTGCTAATTTCAACAAATCAGATATTAGTTTTCAAATGTTAAATAAGATCTGATTGGTTGGGGCAAAATTAGCACCATTTTAAACGATAAGAACTTTTATTGAATCTCCCTGTATGACACTGATGACATTGGTAAGCACTAACTAAAACTGATCACATAGCTCAGGGCCGTTTTTCTAACCATCTTAGTGCCCTAGTTGCCCTGCCATCCATGTGCGCCCCCCCCCCCTAAAAAAAATCATTGGCCAGTTTAGCCAAACTGTTGCAGCTAGGTTTCCCCACTTAATGTCAATGCTTCTGTGGATGTTTCTTTATCGTGGGACCGCTTTGGTGGTTGGTAAGAGGTGTACAATCTGGGACAACATCACTGGCCAGTAGATGCATGTTAAGTTGCACCAGTGTTCTCCCCAGAAATTGTTACAACCCGGGTGGCATTGAAAAAGTAGCGAGGTGAGGTGGAACATGGAAATTTGGTCTGAGATCTGAGAAATAAAACCATTAAACCTTCAGTGCCAGCAGACTTTCCTATTAATACTTTCAGTGCCAGCACTTTCCCAGTGTATTGCAATGAACTATTTCAGTGCAGGCAGAGTAGTACAATTAACCCTTCAGTGCGAGCAGACTTTTCTGTTAATATTTTCAATGACAGCATGTTCCCAGAGTATTGCCATTAACATTTTAGTGCCAGAACTTTCCCACAGTTTTGTCATTAACACTTACAGTGCTAGTATTACCTTTTACCCTCTCAGCTGCCAACATTGACATGAAATATACAGTATGTACCTGCTGTCTCCTCCATTGAATTGTTCGCTCCTCACCCACTCTAAGTTCTAATTGGAGAGTTGGGTGGAAGGAAGGAAGAGGCAGGGATAGTGATCTCATGGCTGCTAGTCACAGGGGCCACTGCTATAAAGTCTGCAGCAGATTTTACCTGGCATTTTAGAACTGTTATCCATTTTTTTAACATTGTATCCAAGTAGAGGGAGCTGAGTTCATACTCTCTACTCACTACAATGTTACAAATTACAGCAGCAGAACAAGGAGAGCAGGTCTTACGCAGCAAGTAAAAGCTGAGAGGGAGATGCTAGGGAGAACACTGGGCAACAATCCTCTTTTTAAGCATGAATAGATTTAAAAATGAAAGGAATACTTATGGGAATGTATTCACACAGTTTATATTACCATCTGTAGCCTTTGGCCAGTATATAGCAGCTCAAAATAAAAAAACTATTGCATCAATCTTGTTCTTCATATTATATTGTACCTTGGGAAAAATCACTGTTCCCTGATGGTTTTCCAGATGTTTGTTGGATTTCACATGGCCTATGCAAGTTCATTTGTTTTGTGGGAAACAACAGTTGTGAACTAGTTCATTGAAAAAAAAGAAGCTTGTTCTTTATACATTTGGATTGCAATTTAAAACAGAGATTTATGTTCCTTGCTATGAATTATAGAGTTTTACTGAATTATGGCACTCTGTGTTCCCTCTGCAGATATCTCTTTAGTATTGCACCTGCTACCCAGTAGAATAAGTAGGGCAATGGCTACTTTTAATCGAATCCTTTTTCTTTTCACTGTACTAAGGGGCTGCTGGTTATTTATCTTTCTAACTTGTATTTAAGTGCAAAAGGACAAGAACACACCAAGTACAGTCACCAACGTAATTGAAACCCCAGGAAAGAATATGCGGCTCAGAGGAATTAAGAATCTAAACATCCTGTTAAAACAGTTTAATTAAAAACATGAAATCTATGAATGCCTGCAGCTCAATGGGACTTTGCCTTATTCAGCCTTAACATCACTCTAGGGCAGTGATTTTTTGCTAGATACAGGACTTTATTAAAAGTGTTTCACTTACACTGGCATTTCTAAAGCTGAAAAGTAGATCCACACACAAAATCTAAAAAAATACTTTTGGCCAGAAAATGACTGGTACTGTGGTACTGTAGTTCTGATTAATAGACATGTTCTTTTTGGCCTTTCATTTATTTTTGTTAAGGGGGAAAGGACAATTAGTTTGATTATTTTACTTACTCTGGAAGAGGTTTCGTATGGGCTGGTATAATTGTCCCTCTGGAATATAATTTTATAATTTTTTGCCATAAAGCTTAAAGGACAACAATATATAAAAAAAATAACATTACCCCCATTACATGTCCACACTTCCAGCAGCTGAAATCACTTACTCACATGTACAGCTGTGCTGCCCTCCCTTAGATATCACACAGCAAAAATGAGTGCTAAAAACCCACCTCCTAGAGGGCCCAGGGCCTTGATTAACATAGCACTTGTCATTGGCTGGTGGGAATGTCTGTTACAACCTCTCTCCTCCTCTGCCAGTTAAACAAACTTGAAGGGTTCTGTTGCTAGGATACAGCCAACATAATCAAGCTGATCAAGGGTGGGTGCTTTCTTGCATGCTAGCTTTGAGTGACAGTTAGAGGCAGACAGATTTGTTACTTCACAGCATGGTTAAGTAACCATGCTGTGCCCCCTTCACAGCATGGTTAATTGAAGGCTGATTGAAGGCATAGAGAGGCTCGAAATCAGGAAAAAAATGTATGGGGAGGCCTGCATACCTTTTTAAAGCAAGGGTAAAAAAAATGCATTAAGGCAATACAATTATCCTTTAAGATCAATGTTCAGTAGGTAAATGAGATCATCCCTTTCCCAATTTTGGGGAGTACCACTTTTTGAGCTTCACGCGCTTGAGGAGGAAAGGGACAGTTGACGGTGTTAAAAGCCTCTAGGATCGCGGTTAACATATTCATCAGGTCCTGGACTTTTAGAGTACAATAATAATTTAAACGGTAATTTCTATTTCATTTTTCATACCGTTTTTATTACAATACTGTTTCCCTAACTATTGCTTTAAAGTTTATTAATACAACAATTGAAGTAGAGTTCACTCACAGCCTTTATATCACAGCTAAAAAGAGAAATACTGCCACTTATCTCATTTCATTTCCTTTGTTAACAAGCTAATCCAATGGTAAATAAACTCCAATGAGTTTGATGATTCATTGTAAACTTTTGCCTGATGTTTAATGCCATCTATTAGCTGACAAGCCATACAAACTTTACCACTATAGGCATACAACATCACTTGTGGTGGCTGTGCGGGTATCTTTTGTGACACCTGCACAATCAGCGCTAGAACACATGCCGGTTTACTTATTTACAGTCCTGCAGCTCATTGCCCTGATGTTTTTTAAAATGTTTGTAAAATATGCAGTCATGCATTTTCTTAGATTCTAGACCTGTTGTTTAATCTATATGCCTGTTAACATAACATCTTCAAAGAAATTCCACTCCTCGCTGTCATTTTTTAAATACATATTAATTTTGATATGTTTTTTTTTAAATTATAACAAAATACACATTTTACTAAAATACTGATTATACTGTGGTGAGAGCTGAGTGATTGCATGCAGTGCCCTGTAATGTATTATCCTGACAAAAGTCTGGCTATACCATCTGCACTGGTATGCACAGAAACACTGGGATAAGATCCAGATCACTCATTTTGCACCTGTTTCGTTGATTACAATTTTGTTACATACACCAATAGCATTTTATGCAGTTACGAGGACATCACTTATAATATTATATATATTCTAACTATTAAACAAGGAGGTCTATACCTCATATTCACTATGTATGACAGGGGTGCCCAACCTGCCCCACACTAGTGGCATCCCAGGCACTGGGCAAGCAACTTGCTAAACCCCACACCCCGAATTGCCCAGACTCCTCCCTAAACTACCCAGACTCCACTGCAGCCTGCCCATGCCCTCTCCTAGCACAGCCCACTCAAGGGTCCCATGGGCTGCAGTTTTTCAGGAGAGGGACACATGCAGCCTACAAGCTGGCTTCCATTGATGTATGAGATAAAGCAAGTATAGTATATTTAAATGCAGTCTGAGAAGCTTTCTGACATGCAATGTGAGAGTTTAGGACAAAACCCATAAAACTGGGTTGGGGGAGAAGCATTTTAAAAACTTTTCAACAAGTGCTTTTAATTTAAATGTCTACAGAAGACTGATAATGTTAAAAAAAATTCCTTGGCAGTTGTGAAGACAGGCTGACCACGATGGGGTTGGTTTAGAAAAGAGACCCTTAACAGAATATCATCACTACTTAAAAACATAAAAAGGATAGAGAAATCTCTTTAGCTTATTAATCATTAAATCTTGCCAGTGAATACAAGGACATCTGTTTAAATTACAAAAGAGTTATTTTCAGACACAGGCAGTGTTTTATGTAAAAAAACAAATAAAAAACTAGTGAATGTGAGGAACTGTTTACTTAAAATCTGTTTGCAAACATAATAGTATAAAACATAAGGCTGCTATACTTTGAATGGGGAGGTGCAGTGGCGAGAATCCTTATTACAGTCAATGAGTGACTGTAATAATAATTCTCGCCACTGCAACTCCCCACCTCTCCCCCTCCCTCTATACTCTATACAAGTGAAGCTGATCTATGGGATATTTCTGTCACAGATTGAAATAGACACGGAAGATAAGGAGCAGTGTCTTATTCCAATGAGTCATAAATTGACTAGACACTGCTCCTTATCTTCCGTGTAGTTCAATCTGTGACATGATCTGGATGGGTGGGGGAGAGGACTGGAGTGTAACCTGGTCAGTACCTTTACCTTTCAATACAAAACAGAATAGTTAACACTTTATATCCTGGAAATCAGCTTCACTTGTATGGAGTATAGAGGGAGGGGGAAGTATATATAGGAAGGGGGGGAGGGACAGGGGGTAGATACAGGGAGGGGGGATAGATACAGGGGGGACAGGGAGGTGGGGGTAGATAGGGGGGTAGATACAGGAAGGTGGGAGGTAGATACAGGGAGAGGGTGACAGGGGGAGATACGGGGAGTATCTACAGGAGGGGATAGATGAGTGAGTGAGTTGGTTGGTTGTGTGCTGCCTGTGCTGTTTTTTTTTTTTTAGGTATTATGTGCCTTATGTATTATGTGGAATAATACGCTAACTACAGAATAATATACAGAGATTACTTCACCTCGGAGTTCCCTGACCTGTATAAAAGCACTCGGCCTACTGCCTCATGCTTCTATATGGTATGGGAACTCCTCGGTGGCGTAATCTTATATTACACTGTAAGTAGCATATTATCTGTTACATATATATATATATATATATATATATATATACTAATAAAAGGCAAAGCCCTCACTCACTCACTCACTCACTCATTTACTCACTCACTCATCACTAATTCTCCAACTTGACGTGGAGGCAGACGGCTTAAATTTGGCAGGCTCATTCATTGCACCTTACTTACAAAAGTTAAGCAGGTTTCGTTTCGAAAAAAAAAAAGCAAGCCCTTCACCACAGTCACTCACTCACTCCAACTCTCACTAACTCATCACTAATTCTCCAACTTGCCGTGGAGGCAGCAGCTTAAATTTGGCAGGCTCATTCATTGCACCTTACTTACAAAAGTTAAGCAGGTTTCGTTTCGAAAAAGCAAAGCCCTCACTCACTCACTCACTCACTCACTCATCACTAACTCATCACTAATTCTCCAACTTGCCGTGGAGGCAGACAGCTTAAATTTGGCAGGCTCATTCATTGCACCTTACTTACAAAAGTTAAGCAGGTTTCGTTTCGAAAAGGCAAAGCCCTCACTCACTCACTCACTCACTCATCACTAACTCATCACTAATTCTCCAACTTGCCGTGGAGGCAGACGGCTTAAATTTGGCAGGCTCATTCATTGCACCTTACTTACAAAAGTTAAGCAGGTTTCGTTTGGAAAAGGCAAAGCCCTCACTCACTCACTCACTCACTCATCACTAACTCATCACTAATTCTCCAACTTGCCATGGAGGCAGACGGCTTAAATTTGGCAGGCTCATTCATTGCACCTTACTTACAAAATTTAAGCAGGTTTCGTTTCGAAAAGGCAAAGCCCTCACTCACTCACTCACTCTCACTCACTCACTACTTCTCCAACTTGCCTCACTCATCACTAATTCTCTCAACTTGCCGTGGAGGCAGACAGCTTAAATTTGGCAGGCTCATTCATTGCACCTTACTTACAAAAGTTAAGCAGGTTTCGTTTCGAAAAGGCAAGCCCTCACATCACTCACTCCACTCACTATTCACTAATTCTCCAACTTGCCGTGGAGGCAGATGGCTTAATTTGGCAGGCTGATTCATTGCACCTTACTTAACAAAGTTAAGCATGTTGTTTTGAAAAGGCAAAGCCCTCACTCACTCACACTCATCACTAATTCTCAACTTGCGCCCTCACTCACTCACTCACTCCTCACATCACTAATTCTCCACTTGCCTCACTCATCACAATTCTCAACTTGCGTGGAGGCAGACGGCTTAAATTTGGCAGGCTCATTCATTGCACCTACTTACAAAAGTTAAGCAGGTTTCGTTTTGAAAAGGCAAAGCCCTCACCACTCACTCACTCATCACACCTCATCACTAATTCTCCAACTTGCCATGGAGGCAGACGGCTTAAATTTGGCAGGCTCATTCATGCACCTTACTTACAAAGTTAAGCAGGTTTCGTTTCGAAAAGGCAAAGCCCTCACTCCCACTCACTCTTCCACTCATCACTAATTCTCCAACTTGCCTCATCATCACTAATTCTCCAACTTGCCGTGGAGCAGACGGCTTAAATTTGGCAGGCTCATTCATTGCACCTTACTTACAAAAGTTAAGCAGGTTTCGTTTCGAAAAGGCAAAGCCCTCACTCCACTCACTCACTTACTATTCCCAACTTGCCTCACTCAATCACTAATTCTCCCAACTTGCCGTGGAGGCAGACGGTTTACATTTGGCAGCTCATTCATTGCACCCTTACTTACAAAAGGTAAGCAGGTTTTGTTTCAAAAAGGCAAAGCCCTCACTCACTCACTCACTCCTCCTATCACTACTCATCACTAATTCTCCAACTTGCCTGGAGGCAGAAGGCTTAAATTGTCAGGCTCATTCATTGCACCTTACTTACAAAAGTTAAAGCGTTTTCATTTCGAAAGCAAAGCCCTCACTCACTCACTCATAACTCATCACTAATTCTCCAACTTGCCGTACAGCAGACGGCTTATTTGGCAGGCTCATTCATTGCACCTTACTTACAAAAGTTAAGCGGTTTCGTTTCGAAAAGGCAAAGCCCTCACTCTTCACTCACATCACTCAACACATCACTAATTCTCCAACTTGCCGTGGAGGCAAGCGGCTTAAATTTGCATCTCATTCATTGCACCTTACTTACAAAAGTTAAGCAGGTTTCGTTTTGAAAAGGCAAAGCCCTCACTCACTCACTCACTCTCACTAACTCATCACTAATTCTCAAACTTGCCGTGGAGGCAGACGGCTTAATTTGGCAGCTCATTCATTGCACCTTATTTACAAAAGTTAAGCAGGTTTCGTTTCGAAAAGGCAAAGCCCTCACTCACCTCACTCATCACCTAACTCATCACTAATTCTCCAACTTGCCGTGAGGCAGACGGCTTAATAATTTGGCAGGCTCATTCATTGCACCTTACTTACAAAAGTTAAGCAGGTTTCGTTTCGAAAAGGCAAAGCCCTCACTCACTCACCATCCACTAACTCATCACTAATTCTCAACTTGCCGTGGAGGCAGACGGCTTAAATGTGCAGGCTCATTCATTGCACCTTACTTACAAATTTAGCAGGTTTCGTTTCGAAAAGGCAAAGCCCTCACTCACTCACTCACTCACTATCACTCACTCATCACTAATTCTCCCACTTGCCTGGAGGCAGAGGCTTAAATTTGGCAGGCTCATTCATTGCACCTTACTTACAAAAGTTAAGCAGGTTTCTTTCGAAAAGGCAAAGCCCTCACTCACTCACACACTAACCATCACTAATTCTGCAACTTGCCGTGGAGGCAGACGGCTTAAATTGGCAGGCTCTTCATTGCACCTTACTTACAAAGTTAACAGGTTTCGTTTCGAAAAGGCAAAGCCCTCACTCACTCACTCACTCACTCATCACTCACTCATCACTAATTCTCCAACTTGCCATGGAGGCAGATGGCTTAAATTTGGCAGGCTCATTCATTGCACCTTACTTACAAAGTTAAGCAGGTTTCGTTTCGAAAAGGCAAAGCCCACTCACTCCTCATCCTATCTCCACTGCCACTCATCACTAATTCTCCAACTTGCCGTGGAGCGACGGCTTAATTTGGCAGGCTCATTCATTGCACCTTATTTACGAAAGTTAAGCATGTTTTTTTTTCGAAAGGCAAAGCCCTCACTCACTCACTCACTCACCACCATAATTCTCCAACTTGCCGTGGAGGCAGATGGCTTAAATTTGGCAGGCTCATTCATTGCACCTTACTTACAAAAGTTAACGGGTTTCGTTTAAAAAAGGCAAAGCCCTCACTCACTCACTCACTCATCCACTAATTCTCCAACTTGCTGTGGAGGCAGACGGCTTAAATTTGGCAGGCTCATTCATTGCACCTTACTTACAAAAGTTAAGCAGGTTTCGTTTCGATACTAATACAAGGCAAAGCCCTCCCTCACTCACTCACTCACTCACCACTAATTCTCCAACTTGCCGTGGAGGCAGACGGCTTAAATTTGCAGGCTCATTCATTGCCCTTACTTACAAAAGTTAAGCAGGTTTCATTTTGAAAGGCAAGCCCCCTCACTCACTCACTCACTCACTCATCACTAATTCTCCAACTTGCCGTGGAGCAGACGGCTTAAATTTGGCAGGCTGATTCATTGCACCTTACTTACAAAAGTTAAGCATGTTTTTGTTTCGAAAAGGCAAAGCCCTCACTCACTGACTCACTCATCACTATTCCAACTCCACTGCCCACTCTCACTCAGCTCATCATCACTAATTCTCCAACTTGCCTCACTCACACTAATTCCCAACTTGCGTGGAGGCAAACGGCTTAAATTTGGCAGGCTCATTCATTGCACCTTACTTACAAAAGTTAAGCAGGTTTCGTTTTGAAAAGGCAAAGCCCTCACTCACTCACTCACTCTCATCAACACTACCTCATCACTAATTCTCCAACTTGCCATGGAGGTGACGGCTTAAATTTAGCAGGCTCATTCATCGCACCTTCACTAAAGTTAAGCAGGTTTTGTTTCGAAAACAAAGCCCTCACTCACCCACTCACTCACTCACTCATCACTAATTCTCCAACTTGCCTCACTCATCACTATTCTCCAACTTGCGTGGAGGCAGACGGCTTAAATTTGGCGCTCATTCATTGCACCTTACTTACAAAAGTTAAGCAGGTTTCGTTTCGAAAAGGCAAAGCCCTCACTCACTCACTCACTCATTACTAATTCTCCAACTGCCTCACTCTCACTAATTCTCCAACTTGCCGTGGAGGCAACGGCTTACTTTTGGCACTCATTCATGCACCTTACTTACAAAGTTAGCAGTTTTGTTTCGAAAAGGCAAAGCCCTCACTCACTCACTCACTCCTCACTTTCACTACTACACTAATTCTCAAACTTGCCTGGAGGCAGACGGCTTAAATTTGCAGGCTCATTCATTGCACCTTACTTACAAGTTAAGCAGGTTTCTTTCGAAAGGCAAAGCCCTCACTCATCACTCACTCACCTCATCACAACTCATCACTAATTCTCCAACTGCCGTAGAGCAGACGGCTTAAATTTGGCAGCTCATTCATTGCACCTTACTTACAAAAGTTAAGCAGGTTTCGTTTCGAAAAGGCAAAGCCCTCACTCATTCACTCACTCACTCACACATCACTAATTCTCCAACTTGCCGTGGAGGCAGACGGCTTAAATTTGGCAGTCTCATTCATGCACTTACTTACAAAAGTTAAGCGGTTTTGTTTTGAAAAGGCAAAGCCCTCACTCACTCACTCACTCATCACTAACTCATCACTAATTCTCCAACTTGCCGTGGAGGCGACGCTTTAATTTGGCAGGCTCATTCATGCACCTTATTACAAAAGTTAAGCAGGTTTCGTTTCGAAAAGTCAAAGCCCTCATCACTCACTCACTCCTCATCACTAACTCATCACTATTCTCCAACTTGCCGTGGAGGCGACGGCTTAATTTTGGCAGGCTCATTCATTGCACTCTACTTACAAAAGTTAAGCAGGTTCGTTTCGAAAAGGCAAAGCCCTCACTCACTCACTCATCACTAACTCATCACTAATTCTCCAACTTGCCTGGAGGCAGACGGCTTAAATTTGGCAGGCTCATTCATTGCACCTTACTTACAAAAGTTAAGCAGGTTTCGTTCGAAAAGGCAAAGCCCTCACTCACTCACTCACTCACTCATCACTACTACCTACATCACTAATTCTCCAACTTGCCATGGAGGCAGACGGCTTAAATTTGCAGGCTCATTCATCGCACCTTACTTACAAAAGTTAAGCAGGTTTCGTTTCGAAAAGGCAAAGCCCTCACTCACCCACTCACTCACTCACTCACTAATCATATTCTCCAACTTGCCTCACTCATCACTAATTCCCAACTTGCAGTGGAGGCAGAGCGCTTATTTGGCAGGCTCATTCATTGCACCTTACTTACAAAAGTTAGCAGGTTTCGTTTCGAAAAAGGCAAAGCCCTCACTCACTCACTCACTCATTACTAATTCTCCAACTTCCTCCTCATCACTAATCTCCAACTTGCCGTGGAGGCAGACGGCTTACATTTGGCAGTCTCATTCATTGCACCTTACTTACAAAGTTAACAGGTTTGTTTCGAAAAGGAAAACCCTCACTCACCTCACTCACTCGCTCACTTATCACTAACTCATCACTAATTCTCAAACTTGCCGTGGAGCAGACGGCTTAAATTGGTCGGCTCATTCATTGCACCTTACTTACAAAAGTTAGCGGCATTTCATTTCGAAAAGGCAAAGCCCTCACTCACTCCCTCACTCACTCACTCATCACTAACTCATCACTAATTCTCCAACTGCCGTAGAGGCAGACGGCTTAAATTTGGCAGGCTCATTCATTGCACCTTACTTACAAAATTAGCAGGTTTCTTCGAAAAGGCAAAGCCCTCACTCACTCACCACTCATCACTAACTCATCACTAATTCTCCAACTTGCCGTAGAGGCAGACGGCTTAAATTTGGCAGGCTCTTCATTGCACCTTACTTACAAAAGTTAAGCAGGTTTCGTTTCGAAAAGGCAAAGCCCTCACTCATTCACCATCACTCACTCACACATCACTAATTCTCCAACTTGCCGTGGAGGCAGACGGCTTAAATTTGGCAGTCTTCATTGGCACCTTACTTACAAAAGTTAAGCAGGTTTCGTTTCGAAAAGCAAAGCCCTCACTCACTCACTCACTCACTCATCACTAACTCATCACTAATTCAACCATAATCCACTCCAACTTGCCGTGGAGGCAGACGGCTTAAATTTGGCAGGCTCATTCATTGCACCTTACTTACAAAAGTTAAGCAGGTTTCGTTTCGAAAGGCAAAGCCCTCACTCACTCACTCACTCATCACTAACTCATCACAATTCTCCAACTTGCCGTGGAGGCAGACGGCTTAAATTTGGCAGCTCATTCATTGCACCTTACTTACAAAAGTTAAGCAGGTTTCGTTTCGAAAAGGCAAAGCCCTCACTCACTCACTCATCACTAACTCATCACTAATTCTGCAACTTGCCGTGGAGGCAGACGGCTTAAATGTGGCAGGCTCATTCATTGCACCTTACTTACAAAAGTTAAGCAGGTTTCGTTTCGAAAAGGCAAAGCCCTCACTCACTCACTCACTCATCACTCACTCATCACTAATTCTCCAACTTGCCATGGAGGCAGACGGCTTAAATTTGGCAGGCTCATTCATTGCACCTTACTTACAAGTTAAGCAGGTTTGTTTCGAAAAGGCAAAGCCTCACTCACTCACTCACTCACCACTAATTCTCCAACTTGCCGTGGAGGCAGATGGCTTAAATTTGGCAGTCTCATTCATGGCACCTTACTTACAAAAGTTAAGCAGGTTTTGTTTTCTCGCAAGCCAGGCCCTCTGCTTGCGAGAAAATGCAAGCAGAGGGGCGGGACCGGCAGTCGCGTCTGTGATTGGCTGAGCGGCAGCCAATCACGGACGCGCTGCCGGGAGTTCAGTGCGGTGGAGGAAAGAGGAAGGTAAGTAATGTTTGGGGCACTTTCTGATTATAAAAATATAGCGGTTGGGGCTGGGCTGACAGGGGGATATTATATAAAAAGGTTTTTACACTAGGGGGAGGGAATCCTAATCGGGAGGAGAGGGAGGGGGGAGGCTCTTCTGCGCATGGCAAAATTCTCCGCGAGGAGAGACAGGAGGCAGAGTCCTATATGGCCTCTGCAGTACTCCTGGTGGGTGTTTTTTTGGACTTTAGGGGGGGATAGCAGAAGAACCAGATGGAGCTGGGATGTAAGGTGGATTAAACTACCACTACACAGATTGAAGATATAGTACTCGGTGTAGAAGAAACTATGGTGTCCTATGATGTGACATCTCTCTTCACTTGTATACCCCCAAGGAGGCTGTTGACATGGTGAGAAAATGGCTGGGCCAAGACAGCACTCTTACCAGCAGAACTGATCTCAACCCGAACAGTGGTTTCCTTGTTGGACTTGTGCCTGAATACCACCTATTTCAAATACGGGATAAGTTCTGTAAGCAAAAACTGATGTGCTATGGATCTCCAGTTTCACCTATTGTGGCCAACCTTTACATGGAGGAGGTAGAAACACAGGCGCTTAATACCTTTAAGGGCATAGCACCCAGCCACTGGTTCAGATATGTTGATGACACCTGGGTTAAAATCCACCAGAAGGAAGTACAAGCTTTCACAGAACACATTAATGCGGTGGACCAAAACATTAAATTCACAAGGGAAGAGGTACAAAAACAACAAACTGGCTTTCTTGTAGAATTAGAAGTTAAGGAAAATGGTAAACTGGAAGTAGAGGTTTACAGAAAACCAACACACACAGATCAGTATTTGATGTTTGACTCCCACCACCCTTTAGATCACAAGCTGGGTGTCATCAGAACCCTGCAACACAGAGCCGAGAACATCCCCACTAGCACAGAGGCGAGGGCTAAAGAAATGAAACATCTCAGAGGAGCCCTTAAAACTTGTGGATATCCAGACTGGGCCTTTGTCAAAAGAAGTAGAAGGAAAGAAAAGAACACAAATACCAACAGTGAAGGGGAAAAGCAAGACAGGAGGAAGAACATGGTCATCCCATATGTAGCAGGGGTCTCCGAGAAATTAAGAAGAATTTTCAAAAAACATCGTATCCCTGTCTGCTTTAAACCGAACAACACACTGAGGCAGCAATTGGTACATCCGAAAGACCCAATACCTAAACACAAGAAAAGCGACATCATATATGCAGTGCAGTGCAGTGAAGAATGCTCTGATTTGTATGTGGGGGAGACCAAACAGCAACTGCATCAACGTATGGCCCAGCACAGAAGAGCCAATTCCTCGGGTCCGGACTCAGCCGTGTATCTGCATCTTAAGGATAAAGGACATACCTTTGAAGATTGTAATGTTAACATACTGGCGAAGGAACGTGACTGGTTCAAGAGAGGTGTTAAGGAGGCCATTTATGTGAAAATAAAGAAACCAAGCCTAAATAGAGGTGGGGGGGTTCGACACCAACTGTCTGCCATATACAATGCTGTTTTAACACCTTACTCTGGGCGTTCCTATAACACCTCTTAGCCACAATCCAATCACACCC
The DNA here is from genome assembly GCA_019447015.1 of Hymenochirus boettgeri. Classification (NCBI taxonomy): domain Eukaryota; kingdom Metazoa; phylum Chordata; class Amphibia; order Anura; family Pipidae; genus Hymenochirus; species Hymenochirus boettgeri. Next base: position 162,079,915 of record CM033473.1, on the reverse strand, counting down.
TTAACACCTGGCTGTGATATGCTAATTGGGATTTTCCAGGGTACATAATTGCCACAGATTCTTGTACAAGTCACTCTGAATTGAGAAAGCCAGTCGGATGACTAGCGAAACGTCTTCAAGAACTACATTTCAAGTCCAGTTGATCTAATTGAATACAACAGATATACACTACACAATGGTGCCAGTAGTGGGGGGGATTATAGTTTTGGGGGTGGACATGCCCTTTAAGATTTGGGGGGGGGGGATTTACCTATATGTAAAATTCATTTTAGGGCTAGACTTGCCCTTTAAAGGGCATGTCCACCCCCAAAACTAATTTTACCCACTACTGGCTGACTGGCAGCCAATCACAGATGCGGCTGCTGGGCCAGCCTTTCTCTGCAGCTTTCTGGTTTGCAGAGAGGAGGAGAAGACTGCCGCGGGAGCAAAGGGACTGTAAGTTTGATTGGGAAACATTTATTACAGAACTAACATGGCAGTTGGGGGTTGGCAGGGGAGAAGGACATTATGGCAAAACATTTATTTAGGGTGGACATGCCCTTTAAAAGTATGGCTGCTGTCATACATTTACGCCAAACAATACTAAGTGGTAGTACAATTCTATACATCAGTCATAGTTTTACAGCCACAGTCCTAATTGTACAATCACTGTCATAAAAAAAGCAATTGTTTATTAATACCGGCCTTTGCCTCTCAAGTATCTAGCTGTGCACTTGTGATTGTGGTTCTGGGTGTATTGTCAGTTAAAGGGTAACTGTGGCCTTTAATTCTTCCAAACTAGTTAGTATTATATAAAAAGCCTTCCATCATACCTTCAAAATAAAACCTAAATCACATCTCTAGATAAAATTTGTGAGAAGTTATTGCTGGAAAGGTTCAGCAATATTACTTCCTGCTTGAACACTTCCTGTTTTCAGACATGTGATCAGCTTGTAGTCATGTGACTAGCCTCAGCCTGCATTAATAGGCTCTGCTTCTCAACTGTCAATTTTTTTCCCAGGTACCTGATATCCCCAGCATTAAGTCTTAACTGAGCATGCTTCTCCCCCAGGGCGAACGGGCAGTCAGAGGTCAGGTGATGTCACTCATCCTACTGTAATTGTAATTGTAATTGTAACTGTAATTGTAATGTAATTTCTCACAGGCTCCAGCCAGAGATGTGATTTTAAGCTCATTTTAAAGGAAATACTGCAGGCTTTCATTGAACCCTAACTTGTTTTGAGAACACAGTTGCCCTTTATGTGCAATGCATGTGTACATATCATGTAAAAAGCACAGAGAGAATGATTGTTTTCCTGACGTACACAACATCATTGGTTCCTAGTCGGTGCCTGTTTCTTATCTTTTTGTGTTTGCACTTTCCAACTCCTGAGCGTCCCATCCTTCAGTCCACACACATTGCGCCCTGAAGGCTTGGCCTTCAGAAGACTGCAGTATATATTGGGGTATCTGGAAAGAGATTTGGGATTGGCCAGAGCATTACACTTACCTCCCCCACTCCCACTTTGTCATTCATATTACATGCTGATTTTATTTATCAATATTGAATATTGAATGAATCAAACTTTTATTAGTCAGGATGGAAAATCTAAGCAATTTGTATAAATGTGACACTTACAGGAAATACTCAAGTAGTGTGCTCCTCTCTACTACACCTTGCTTGGTGTAACCAGATCACCCCACCCAATCAGAGAAAGGGTTGAGCAAGAGGAGTGTAGCGCACTCCAGGTGGTCTCCCTGACACACCCACAAGGTGGCTATCCCTGCCAAATCCGTATTGCGACGGGGTAACGTGCCATAGCCAGCCAACTCACAAATCCGTATCCAGGGCAGTTAGACGGATTTGTACATACCAAACTTAATGTGGTTATTGCGTATTGATCCATAAATCAAACAAAAGTGTCTCTGTTGCGTTCCACACAAAGTAGACCATGGGTGATTGGATTAACATGAAACGGCTTTTGCTCTTGAGTCCACTTTTAAAAACAGTTCACCTAAATTATGGTCACAGAAAGAGATATGTGAGATCCTGATATATGTTTTGCTTTCTAATATGGATATGAACTGGGATAAAATACCTGAGATGTCTTGTAATTACTCCCTGCTGATTTCAGAGTCTAGAGTCTGGGACCACGGGATGTCCTTTCATCCTGCTAACTATGCATAATGAAGTTACCCGTTGGTATCCACATTAACCAAATACACAAAATACCTTGTACAGACAGTAAATAATACAGGTCAAAACTTAAGAAAATGGAGAATAATATACAAATATACCGATTATAACATACATTTCCCCATAGAAATATACAATAATCATATGATTGTGACAAGTTGCATTTAGTACATGTAAGTAATAGATTTTGTAACTAGGAAGGTTTCCATGTTGTTGCTAGTACACTTCACAGCCCATGTAGTCTTCAAAGAATTCTTCCTCTTTCAAACTCAGCAAGTTGAGTTGATGCCAAAGAACTTAATTTTGGTGTCATCTGACCACATCACTTTTACCCAGTCTCCTCTGGATCATTCAAATATTCATTGGCAAACTGCAGATGTGCCTTTACATGAGATGTCTTGACAAGTTCCCCACATGTAGTTCTCGCTGTCCTGTTACTGTTCTCATGATCATTGCAACTCTACGAGCTGAGATCTTGCATTGAGCTCCAGAGGGAGATTGACAGTTATTTTGTATTTATTCCATTTGCCAATTATAATTGTTCACATGACCAAGCTGCTTGGTGATAGACTTTTAGCCCAGTCCAGCTTGTAGGTCTACAATTTTTGTTCCTGACACCGTTGGACAGCTCTTCAGTCTTGGCCATGGTGTCTAGTTTGGAATAGGATTAATTTATTGCTTCTGTGGACAGCTGTCTTTTATACAGGTACTGAAACACGCTGGGATTAGAATCACATCCTTACATAGGGAGATCCTAGTCTCAGCTTGTTAACTGCATCCCTGAGGAAGTGGCATGTGGGACCATGAAACATTTAGGGCAGAGCTTTTTGCTCCTCTAGCGTCCTGTGAACCATTATCATTCTGATGTTTTTAATGATCCAATAAAAGTGAAGTTTTGTATTAACTCCGGATTCTGGTTGCCTGCCTGGATACCTATCTTACCTTACAGAACTGTGAACCGTGGAGGAGACGGATGAACGGGTGTTGTCAGCGCTGGATAAGGTTTGAGTGGCTACACGAGGCTCCTGGGACTAAGATACTAGTAACAAAATTTCTTTTAGCTTGTTGCTTGTATACAGTTAAGATGCATGGGAACCTGGAATCTTGCTGGTTGGTAGGGGATCAAATACTTTTTTCACTTATTACAATGCACATCAACCTCTGACTTTTGTGCACTTGGGTTTTTGAGGGTTTTTTTTTTGTTATTCTGTCTCTTACAGCTACAATAAACCTACCATTACAATTATAGACTGGTCATTTGTTGTTTGTCATAGGGAAAACTTACAAAATCAGCAGAGGATTAAATACTTTTTTAAAGTATCAGTTATTGTGGGTTTCTTCTTGGAGTAAGCTTTGGTGATTTAAAAATGAATGTTTTATATGTAACTTTTTCTAAGTTCTAAAGAATTGTTAAATTATCTTGTAACAAGTGAAGAAAAATTTAAAACAAAAAAAAAAGAGAAAAGAAAGAAGATATGTTTACGTGTATAAGTATGTATGACACTTTACAATTAATGCATTACTGTTAAATATTTTGAAAATTACATTTATGTTTTATTATATTTTTTTTTCATACCTGTAATAATACAGACTTTGAAATTCAATAAAAAAAACTCATGATTTAAAAAAATAAAAAAAAACTTTTCCTAAGGCCTGGTCATTCAAGACTCAATCAGTAAATCAATAAACCAGTTGGTATTCTGTCAATCAGGAATAAAAGCAGCACCACTGATAGCTGGTCATACACTACATACCTACCTCCCAACATGCGATAAGGATAAGATAAATCAGCACTACATCCAGCAACATACTTAAGCTAGCCATACAATACCTCAAGATTACACTGATTTAAGATGAATGTCAAGTAGAACCGCAGTTTTACCTGCTAACAACAGCTTGGCTCAATCATTTTGTGATTGATATGATGATCATAATATGGATTAAATTATCATAATGTCAATCTTAATTATGATTACGTCGGATGTAATGTGTTGAGGTGGTGCATGGGTAGCTTAACATATTGAAGTGGAACCTTCATGGTAAGCTGGGCATAAAGCAGGTTTTCCTGCATGCAAACATGCCAGTGCTACTGCTATCTTTTGTATCAGCAGGATTTTAAATTTCCAACCCCCATGAAGGAATCTCACTGTACACAACCTCACTGAAAGCCAAGGTGCAAAAGAGCAGCCAAAAATGTTTTAACATTTATGAGGCTATTAGCAAACCAGTCGTACTCAATGTAGCCATGTGGATGACATTACATCAATAGCCAAAGCCTAATTAATGTATGAAAGAATGGCCCAGGGGAATTTGCCCCTCTGCCTACTGGCCAAATCCTTCTCTGCTTAAGTAGGATGACCTGATACATAAAAGAATGTGGGTTTGGCAATTGATCCAGGATAACTAATATATTCAAGTTACAGTTAATTAAAAATTCACCTTGTCAATCTGTATATATGATCCCACCTCTCTTTAGCTATCACTTTTGAGATCCAAACATAGACAGTGGGTCATAAAAATGAAACCTTTTTCAAATAGATAAATAAAAAATGACAAAATAATTCAACAAAATACATTAATTAAAAACAAATATCCATGAACAATTTACACGTTACAGAAATTAAACTTTAGAACATTTATAAAAGGTTTTATATAGTTCCAGACCCCCTCAATGCACACTGTATGTTAAAAGATCAGGCTTGTATTGTTTTCTGTGTCACCACGAAACAATAATTTTTCATAAAGCAATATCTCAGGTCTTATTAGCAGTCTAGCTAATAGATATGGAGATATGGTCTGTCAAAACTACTTAGATAACGTCATCATTCTGCTTAGATATCCTACAGTTATTTGCTTGTTTATGTGATACCTTTTAATATTAAATTAACACTCAATGTGACATTCAATGCATTGTCCCTAAGGTAATGGGTATAACTTCCATTTGTCTAAGTCTAAAATCCTTGACCCTAGCTGATGTAGGTCACACTAGTTTTCACCCAGTTCTTGCTTAGTGGGTAACCTAATTTCTCCCACAAGCTATAAATAAATGTGCCTGTGTATTTTGCTGCGGGTTATAAGGAACAATCAGAACAATACACCTCTTCTGATCCTAACACACTGAATATATATATATATATTCAGTGTGTTGAATATATATATACATAATTGATCAATTTTTGAATTTAAAATTCAAAATCTAAAAATTCCACATGATATGGGGATTTTTAAAACCACTTTGAACCCAGGATTTGTCTGTATTGAGCATGCATCTGTTTATTAGGGACACTAAGGAAAAAAAAATTGTGACTGTATCCCTTTTTCGATATTTTTAGAGCTTTCTGCTCCCAGTGCTTTCTTTTTTTTTTTAAATTTGGTTTTATAGTTCATCAAAAACATTACAATGTAACGGTTTATCATATATACATTATACATAATTTATATTTAATAAAATAATATTAACAATTTGTGTATTGTCATTTCTTTTACATTGCATACATGTTTATATTTTAACAAGCAAACAAAGGTTGATGACGCGCACACTGTTTGTCAGATAAATTCTGTTTTATTGCATCACACAAACACACAACGTTTCGGAGAATGCTATGTCTCCTACATCACCTGATGAAGGTGACATAGCGTTCTCCGAAACGTTGTGTGTTTGTGTGATGCAATAAAACGGAATTTATCTGACAAACAGTGTGCGCTTCCATCAACCTTTGTTTGCTTGTGCTATAGCGTGGAGTCCTTGAGGTAGAGGACAGAGGGAAGCAGCACCTGAAACATACTGGCACATTGCCTGAAGGAGTGCCTAGGCCCACATCTATACTATACAGACTTATATTTTAACAATCAACTGGGAGTCAAATGAAAGGTTAATTAAGTCACAATATGGGTGTTTGCCATCTCATACTAGGTGTGCATTGAGCAAATTATTTTGGTATATTTAGCCCATCACAATATTTGGGCTCCCTATGTAGTCGAACCTTTTTTCCATATATCTTATTGTATTTATCTAAATTCCCTTGATCCCAGTGCTTTCTTTAACTGTATCTCCTCATGCCCAGTTCAGCACAACTTACAGGGACTGAGGTTAACTGTCGCGAAACCTTGAATAAAATTTTTCCACCTTCCTGTTCGCATGACATCACCATTAGATATATTTGAGGTTTTCCAAATCTGGTTATCACTGATTGATATGCTAGAGTGTTCAGGTTCCATTCCCCACTGTTCACAATCAATCTCAAGACATTCTCCTTCCCATGTAAGTTTAAAGGTGTTAGGCTCAAAAAGTTTTCCTGAGGAAACTCATTATTAATTGAAACTCTTCATTCCACCTTGCTTTCCGATATAATCTGTCGCTGTCTGGTTGTCCGTTCTCACACAGATTGTTCCCTGGATTTTCGGTAGCAAAAAAAGGCTTTGTATATTACCTTAAGTCCTAAGACCTCCAATGGGAGACTGGATAGATCTGGGCTCCCTACCCTAGGCTTCATGCATCTGTGTATATCTCCACCCAATTGGGTTCCAGTAGAGGGATCCTCTTTCTTAGATTGAATGGAGACTTCCACCAGCTGAGATGTTTTTTGAATGACCTTGAAAGAACAATCTTCTGTGACAGATTGTGTGGGTGTCTGTTCCATCTGTTCCAGGAAACCCACTGAGTAAATGTTATTGTTGAGGAGGCACTGCCTAAGAAATTCATTAGCTGCTTTTTTTGACTATTTTGTTTCATGATCTTTGAGGCTTGTGCTGTAATTTTCTTGATCCTCTTGGATGGTAAATAAAAAGACCCAGTATCCCAGTTTTGTAGCTATTGTTGCTCCCAAATAAATCATTCTTTGTGATGGTTTTAGCTGGCTCTAATGCATTAGCCATCCATATTTCTTAAGTCTGTAGTACTTTGTCTCTGTTTTTCATTAGTTTTTCTCTTTATCTTGTAAGAAGATCACCCAGGTAGTGAAACAATTCTATTCTTAATTTAGCTATTAGGACTATTAGAATCTCTAAAGATACTGGTAATGTTCACTCGCTATTGGTATATGAAGGTAGGCATCTGTGATGTCGATTGAGAATACCTAGTCCCCTGACTTTACTGTCTGGAGGGTCTACACTTTGATATACTTGTTCAGTCGTCTGAGGCCCATCACTGGTCATACTAAGAATAGTGGAGAGTAGAATCCTTGACCTCTCTGCTCTAAAGGGAACTTGATCTATGGCCCTTTTTATAAACAATATGCTAAAATATTGAAGAAGTGCTTATCATTTCTCCTAATCACTTGGAATTATAACAAAATTATGTTTGGTTGACCTTTTTATAAGCTGTAGACGATATCCTCTTGTTATAATAGATATCACCCGAGCAACTGTTTTGAAGCACACATCCCGAAAGTGTAAAAGTCTTGCGCCAACCTGTGGTGCAGGTAGGCAGCATCTCATAAGTTTTTATTAGATTTAGAAAACTTCTGACCTCTAGGTTATTTGCCTTTGAAAATGTTTTTCCAGTTGAAGGACTTAAATATTCTCTCCCTGGTTGGTAGAATTTTGATTCTTCTCCTTTACGCTGAAATGAATTATACTGTTGTATCCTTTAATTTTCTTTAAATTTCTTATTTCCCTGAGAAAGTAGAGTGCCTTTCCGTCCTGCCGATTTTAGAATTTTTGTTCCTAAAATGGCAAATGACATAACAAAATTTTAGATTGAGTATCCACATTCTAGCATCTTAGCTATAATGCCCTGCTGGCTATAGACATAGCCATCTGTCTAGTCTGGATATATTTATGTTAACCTGCGGTATTGGAAGTTTAATAGGGCCCTTAGAAGGGATTTAAAAATAGATTTTCTTTCTTTCTTTCACTCCCACATTTGATGTCTTCTTCCAGCTTCCCTAATCATATTGAGAATGTTTTAGGAAAAGCTATCATGGCCACTTCTGCTTTACACCCAGCTCCTGCTGTTAGGGAACAGCTCTATTTGTCTGTCCATTGAGTGGTGTAAGGCTGAGGCATTGTCTACTGACAGAGTTGTACATTTAATGTGGTATATGTCTGGAAAGTCTTGACCACTCTAATTTGATCACATTCTCCACTTCCCCATTAAGAATAAAGCTGCTTTTGCGTTTTTAGAAATAAAAAGGAAGCACTTTGCTGCTCCTTATCTTCAATATGTAACATTTGTCTTATTTATTGAATTAATGGCTACAGTAAATCTGTTTAAGATCAAATTCTCAGTACTAACTGCGTGATGCACCAATGGGCGCACCACTCCTGTTCTGGAGTTTAAATCATGCTAACCGATGTTATATTGGTTAACATGACTTAAACTCCTTCATTGGTGGAAGTTAACCGCACAGCCACCACAAGCAATATAATATGCTGAAAGCAGCATTTTATTGTGGCAGCTAATAGCTGGCTTTAAAAATGGTGTAATAGAAAAACTGCAGTTAGCAATGCACCGAGAGCCGTCTGTTTGCACCAGGTTGCCGATAACGGCTCTCAGTACATCGGGCTGTAAATATTTTAGCTTCAGTATGTTTAAAGGGGGCTGATGTGCATGGTTGTGGCTGTGAGGCAGCCTTCCCTACTGCCTGTGTTATCCAGCCTAATTGTAACTTTAGAGTGTTTAGCCTGAGGTCTTGCTTCACAATGTTGCTCACTATGTTGTCACAGACTTTTCTAACTCTGCACTCCTTCCCATTTATCTTCCCCCCAGAATGTACACTTTGGTTGCATACAAATAGACTCCAATTGCAGCCAGCTTATACAGGTAGGGACCTTGGTATAAAGTTTAAAAATTCTAAATCGAACCGAACTTTAGGAATTTCGTCCATCTATAATTATAATAAATTGCATGTTTAACGTTGACATACCAGGATTAAACAATTATGTCATGTGAATGTTTATAAATTGGAAGTCTTGTGTGGGTAAAAGGTAAAAGTCTGGTCTGGAAAATTAGGCAAACTCCCTTGATGTATGATGTTATTTAATCTGTTATAATTAAGATATTGACCCAAAGTGGCATAATGTCCCTCGGATTGACATTCCATCTTTATTTGGTTGCATTAAGATTGCATTAAGATTATAAATCACAATTTAGCAAATCTTTTCACTAGATTAACATTCCAAAGAACATTATTTCAATACAACTATGTATTACTTGGAAAGGGCACATGAACTGCAAAATGACCATTTGCAGTTTATCAGCAGCTAATTTTTTTTATAAATGTATTTCTGTATTATAAGACCCTACTGCATTAGCACCACTAATTGCTCGCATTAAATTAGAAATTTAAATAAACAATTGCATTTAGATTTACTGTACGAACATTAAACACAACAGGAAATGGAAGCATTAGCATAAATATGAAGAAAATCCCTAATGTAGTGTTAGTTTGGCTTGCCCATTACCCATTGTAGTTTTAAAGGAACATTTTTCTAACAAAGGTTTAATACTTTGCCAATGCCACACAATATATTTACTATTTTTACTGCATATGAAAAAACAAGCAAAATGAGAGTGCTGATCGTGTCAAAGAGTTGCAACTGTTCTCTTCCAAAGATTCTTGTTCAGGAAATCTTCAAGATGATCAGGGACGGATTTATAAATTTATCTCCCCTAGGCCAGTTATTTTGTGTTCCCCACCAAGCACCCCCAAACTTTACCAGCTAATAAAAATATATGACATTCCCATAAAATCATCAATGTATGTAACACACACACATATATATAGTTTTGACATTGACAGAAAGAGAGAGGGACAGACAGAAGGAGAGAGGGACAGACAGATAGAAGGAGAGAGGGGCAGACAGATAGAAGGAGAGAGGGACAGACAGGTAGAAGGAGAGAGGGACAGACAGATAGAAGGAGAGAGGGACAGACAGGTAGAAGGAGAGAGGAACAGACAGAGGGAGAGACAGATATGCTACCTCACTATTTGCACCCCTTCGTTCTGTGTCCATTCCATTTAAGCTGCAGGTTCTTCAATGCATACTTACAGAAGTAGCCGCTCCTCGATCGCTCTGCCTGTCTTCTTCCGGAACATTCCAACATCGCACCGAGTAAAAGCCGGAACACTGCGGAATTAATGGAATGGCTGGAAATAAGTCCTCCCAAACGAGAGGGGGCAGCAGAGAAATTGCGGTTCCGGTCCGGTTCCGGTTCTGGGCTGTACTTTACTCCTTCATGCCGCCCCTGGCTGCTGTGCCGCCCTAGGCCACGGCCTAGGTGGCCTACCCAGAAATCCGGCCCTGAAGATGATTTTGTTTTAGATTTAATGACAAAACATAGCAATCCCAAAACCTTACTATTTGTCTCTAATGGAGTTGACATGTGTTCTTCCCTCTTCAGAAGCAGCATTTTTTTTTTATTTTGACCCTCTTCCTTTTCTATTACATCTTCTAAAGAAGGTTCTTTTAAAATACTTTATTGACAATGCATTCCTTAGTTTTCATTTATTTCTATATAATGAACTCTCTGGTACATTGTTCACTAATAGGTCATATCAGAGGACTTGTGGACATCCTTTCAGATTAGAAGAAACAAACAGGGAGATTCAATAAAAGTCTTATTGTTAAAAATTGTGCTAATTTTGCCCCAACCAATCAGAAATCATTTAACATCTGAAAGGTAACATCTAATTGGTTGGGAAAAAATTAGCACCATTTTTAACGATAAGAACTTTTATTGAATAACCCTGAAAGTTTCATCTTCAGGTTAGGAAAGGCTTCTTTACAGTGAGAACGGTGAAACTGTTGAACTGTCTTCTAGCAGATGTGGTAATGGCAAGTTCATTGAATAGCTTTAAAAGTGGCCTAGATACGTTTCTAAAACTAAAAAATATTGAGAATTACTGGTATTAATACATACACTGTAGTTCAGGTTAATCCAGTGATACTTTCTGATTTGGAGCCAGGAAGGAATTTTCCCCTCTTAATTTTAGCTGCGTTTCTGCCTCTGGATCAAACGTTAGGTAGGGTTAAAAATGGGGTGTGAAAAGGATGGACAATTACTATGTTAATTTGTTTAGTCAGGATTTTACATATACAACAGTGGAAAACTTTTGGAGTGCTGCTCTGTACTGTTCCCTTGACACATTTGGTGCTGGGAGTTAAAACAATCACTACAAAATGACTATATTACTATGTATGTTACTATGTTTCTGTCCTCCGTGGTTTCTGCCTTTCAAAGAGGGCCAGGGCCTTCTAGTAGAGGGGCTCTCATAAAGCTTAGTAGGATCTCAGTATAGTGGTCGCAAGACTATTGTTATTAGTAATTTCTACTAAAATTCTGGCAATAGAAAACCAGGCATTTGTTAAAATTTAGAGAATAAAGGTAAGCTGGTAATTACTGCATCCATAGATTTCCACCCTGTATCTCCTCCAGATTATGTCAGAGATCCAAATATCTGACTGAATTTATTGATATAAATCTTCCTTCCACATTATGAGTTTGCTTAACAGACCCCTTGGTGGAGAAAGAAATATTTATCCCTGGAAACCTCAAAGAGAATCTTTAATAGCAAAACTTATCTGCCCAAATCATATTTGCAAGAAAGTTTCCTGGTTTCTGAAATTAGGGGATGGCAGAATTCACAGTATACTTTTAATTTTTATATAGTAAGATATATTTTCTATTCTATTTTTAATTTGACATTCATTGCTGAGTCTTTTTTTTTTTTTTTTTTTACACTTTTTAAGGGTATTTAAGGGCATGTCCATCCTTAAAACAAAAAAAAAAACTGTTAAAAAACAGTTATCTTCACCAACCCCAACTGCTATTTTTACAAGTTTATTACATGCATTTGTAACTAGATTATTGATCAGTTCTAGTCCTTTCTGGAAAAGGTATCTGCCGCCCCCTCTGCTGAAAGAGCTTTTATAAGCATAAGCATTGGCAGAGAAGGCAGAAGGTGAAACAGCAGTTAATCATTGGCTGTGATGTCAGCAGTCAGCATTGATTGACTGCATGTAGGAAGGGACCAGCTAACCAGAATGGAGACAATAATAATCCTTAATTATCCGATTAGTAATGCAGGTAATAAAGTGCAAAATATATCAGTTACGGGTTTGGGACAAGTAACTGACAATTTGTTTTCAGGGAGAACATTCCCTTCAAATGTAAGTATATTAAAAGGTTTTTAAAGAAAAACTTCTAAATGTAACTAATATGTTTTGAGTTTTACTGAATTACGGTCTCGAAGCTGACTACGATTTTGTTTTATGTGCTCAATGAAGCTTAACCTAAATATATTCCATTAGTTGATTATCATTGTGATGTTTTTGTTAAAGCAGGAGTGCAGACACAGTTAACTAATACAAATATTTAAGTAACGTTTTAAATAATTCAAACACTTAAATCCTTATTTTGTGTTTTGTCTGGCAAAGGTAAGAACACGGTTGTTATGGAGGTTTTCAAAAGAAATCTTAGTAAGGAATTCTGTACAACTGTTTAGATGAAATATAACACTGTTAGAAATGGAGAATTATAAGCTTGGTAATGAATTTACAGAAAGTATCTGCATAGACATGTTAAAGCACATCCAGGAAATCTTACAAACACAGAGAAATGCATTCCTGTGCAGGCTAATGAATTTTTAGCTCCAGATGTGATAATGCCTTATTGAAAATTAACTTTGTATTAGAAATGTATCTACTTTATAATCTGAGACAACATAATAACAGGTAGCTCTTTTTTAATCAGCTAATTACTGGGTGAATAGGAGGCACCAAGCAAACAGTACAATAATACAGGTGCACAGGAAAAGTAACATCAAAACATCTTCTGCACTTGTCAGTAAGCAAATATTTCAAACAAATCTTTAAAATCTAGGTAAGCTAAATATATAGGCCATTGCAAATATGGTTTTATTTAGGTTCTAATAAAATCGATGGCCTATAAGATTCCTTACATATCCATCTCCGGAAGCCACTGTTGGTAACTTTTGCACTTTGAAGATATTATTATCACTTTACAATTTTTATATGTTTAAGTCATATTTTTAGGTGCATTTAATATCTTTAAGGAACACTAAACCCATAAAAACTATTTGTCATTCGTTTCTATTATTCACAGGGAGGTGAGAACACTTATTCTCACCTCCCTGTGAATAATAGTACACTCGGGGGACCTGGAACTTACCTTCGCTCCGCTCGCAGCTGCTCCTTCACTGAACAGCTGTTCTCTCCCGATTGCGCGCCCTATCTTTTGTATTGGCGCGCATGTGCCTAAGATAGGGCGGGTGGTCGGGACAGAGCGGCTGTCAGTGAAGGAGCGGCTGCGAGCGAAGCAGAGCGAAGGTAAGTTCCAGGTCCCCCGAGTGTACTATTATTCACAGGGAGGTGAGAATAAGCGTTCTCACCTCCCTGTGAATAATAGAAACGGATGGCACATAGTGTTTTTTCTGAAATATGGGAGTTTAGTGTCCCTTTAATGAATTTATAACTGAGAATGTATTGAGTTTTTTAGAAGTTTAAAATGACGTTTGCTGCGTAATAGGTATATTGTATTACGCTTTGTGAATGTCTAAGTTAATTAGGCTGGCCATATATTACAATTAAATATTCTCTGTTTTTAATATATTGATTTTATTTTATTTTTTTTTGTGCTCTACTATTTTTATTATTGGTTTTATCCTTATTTAAAAGGAACATTCCCCCGAGGGACAGGGGGTGAGGGGAGCATAGTTGATCTAACTTAGCAATTTTATTTTTCTTTGGAAATAAGGCAAAGTCCATTTCTTAACAGCCACAGCACAATGAGAGTGAAGTCATAAATATCAAAATGTGAAATCGCTCTGTCTTCTAATTTAATATTGTTTGGAGACTTAAATTGTACTTTATTATAAAAATTTTATTTTGAGGTGAAAATTTCTAAAACAACTTAAATAATAATAAGAATATGTGTACTACCACAAAAGCAAATAATTGATAATGTCTGCTTTTTTTAAATTGTGACACTTGGCATCAGTACAATAAAGTAATCTTCAATTATTTAGATAATCAGATATACTTCCATTAAAGGGCATGTCCACCCTAATATTTTTTTTTAATATTATGTAGAGCACCCCTGACCAACCCCAACTGCCATGTCATAATGTTAAAAGATTTAGAATGTTACTTACAGCCCATCGATCCTCTGAGGCACTGATCCATTTCCTCGCTTGCCGAAATTTGCATGCAGGGGCCAGACCGGCAACTGCATTTGTGATTGGCTGAGAAGAAGCCCATCACAAATGTGGCTGCCGTCAATGGAGAGCGCCGCAGGAACAAAGGGCTTTTTTTTTAACAATATGGCATGGTGGTTGGGGGCAGGCTGGGAAGCCCTACACTACAGACAAAGGAATTAACACTAGGTGGGTGGATGGATATGGATAGATATGGTTGGTGGGAGGGAGGGGAGGGGGAAGGGCTCTCGTGTGCTTGCCACTGTCCTCTCAGAGGACAAGGAGGAGGCAGAAAACTTTTGGACAGGAAGAGCAGAGATATAAGGTAAGGATTTTTTTAAAACTATAAAGAGGGGACAGTAGTGGGTTAAATTTTAGTTTGGGGGTAGACATGCCCTTTAAACGCAACTATAAAAAATTACAGCAGTAAATGTCAAATTTAAAAATTAAAGGTACAAGAATATTTAAATTCAGTTTACTATAAGGATCAATTGTGAACCATTTCATTCATTGTACATCTTTTGCAGTATAATATAGTACAGTACAGTATATTTCAGTATAGTATAGTATAATATATAGTAGTACAGTATAGTTTAGTACAGTATAGTATAATACTAGTTATTCCTAGGGTTTTTGGCACCTGAAACAAATTCTAAATACCACTTTTTAGGTGTTCCACATGGGCGTGCCCTGAGTAAATGTTTTAGTTTGTTTCATGGTAGGGGCACCCCTGTATATAGTATAATATAGTCTAGTATAGTATAGTACAGTATAGTATACAGTTTTTGTATTTAGCCATTAAATTTCCCCAAACCTGCTATCTTCATTTGTTGTGTCACCTCATTATGTACAAGAAAATGTTAAATATGTGAGGTGATGAATTTTCTTATCTGGACCACCCCAAGAATGGATAAATCAGAGGGTTCGTTCATTGTAGATTTTTCTTTTTTGTCCTAGTAATGTTCCAGTTTTAGCTCTATTCATATTGGTAGGGACTGCACCATCATTATTGCCAAGCAATCAAGCCTTAGGATAATTTTGATTTGACTTTGCTCTAATAATATAAGGGCAATATCTGTATAACATATTGAGCTAGGAAAAAGGAACAAGTGTCATTTACTCAGGATTTAACCGCTGAAAAAGCACTGATAGATCTAATAACAATGATAATATTAAAAATGTTCATATGAATTTTAGAAGGAAGGTCCTATATCTATATATATATAGACTGTACATGAAAATACACAATACCATACATCCCTTTTAAACTATAGGCATACTGTAGGTTATCCTTGCGGCCATTTCTTTACCTAATAATTCACAACAAGGGTTAAGCTGTCTTAATAATGCCCACATTTTTATTGCCCTAAAGTAATCTAACCTAATCCTACCTTGGTGGTCTGCGGTGGCCTCTGATTCCATTTAAAACCATTAAACTGTGTTAATCATAGCAGACAGTGGTAATCAAAGTAATCTAAGAACACTGCCAAATGCACAAGATTCTCAGAAATGTAGCATAAGTACTTTTAAATGGAACCTAACTACCTGCTGTAAAAGGTTTTGCTGAATGATGTAGTTAGATTTAATGAACGAGAGACATCCTATACTTAACAGGCTTCCATCGTTTACAATGAATCGGTCCTTCATAATTTTATATTCAACGTGTCTTCTGTGCTTAAAAGTAATTAAAATGTAATGCAATGTCTCTTTCTGCGAAACCTTTTTTCCTTTTATTACAAGGAATGGCAGAAATTTGTGAGATGACTGTTAATAATAAATATTAGGTGGTTAGTTACACTTTTGGAAAAATATATATTTCTTTCCAATCAGTATTTTACCTTTAACTACATCAGATCAAATTCTATGTATGTTACACTGTTTTTGTTATTTATTAGCTGATATTTAATGAATGAATACAATATTTAAAATGTAATATCATCTATAAGCTGTCATTTATTTATTTAGCCTGAAATATACAGGCTCATTTTCCTGCCATTGCAGAGGCAAGAATTATTTAATATCCCGCTTGCTGTTATGGGTATATTCTTTTAAGGGTTTTGCTCTTGCATGAATTTAACACAGATGTGTTATTGAATCACTTGCAGGGGCTGCACTTTTCCAAAACACACGTGGTACTTGCAATTCCGCTCTTAAAATGAATCTAACCCTATGTAAATGGGCCTGATATGGTTTTTGAGCATATTTCTTACAGTGATGCCACCAGTAATAGAGTCCAGTGTCACACAAATAACATTGATTAAAACATGTTAGCTCTACCTAAGGAAAAACAAATGATTTTGGAGTTGGCAGAAGCACAGTTTATATAATATTAAGCAGCACATACAAGCAAAATAACAATCAATTGCATTATGGATAAGTGGATGGAGGTTTAAAGAGCTTTAAAGGGCATGTCCAGCCAAATAAAATTTTACTTATAGGTGCAGTACTATAGGTAAACCCAAACCCCATTTACGTTTCACTTACCTTCCCCAAAGATGCTTACAAGAGCAAGTCTGGGTGCCACCTCCTGCTGCTGTTGCAAGCTGGTTACAAGCACACACAGCATTCTATTAGCAAAAGAAAATATAGGGGAGCACACTCCAATGGTGAATCCAACAATTTATTAATGTGACAACAACAACAATGTTTCGGGACACCCTGTCCCTTCCTCAGGTATGAGGACGTCCTGTAACATCGTTGTTGTTGTCACATTAATAAATTGTTGGATTCACCATTGGAGTGTGCTCCCCTATATTTTCTTTTGCACTAAATAATCCCAGTGTAAGCATTAGGGTCCAAATGGGCTGGGGTACTTACTAGGTACACTTTAAGAAGGAGGTCAAAGTTTAAGTCAGGCAGAGGTTTGGTGTCCTAAGTTCAGATATAGGATAGACATTATGAGATCTGTCTAGAAGAGGCAAGGTAGGAGCAAGAGAAGGCCTCAGAATGGAGGCTGGAACAAGGTTCAGGAGGAAGATATGGGTGCAAAAGCTGATCACCGTACTTGAGATTGAGGTTTGATATTGGAATAGCACTGGAAATGTGGCTGGACACTGGAATAGCACAGAAACTGTTGCTGGATACTGGAGTAGGAACCATGGCTGGATATTGAAATAGCCCTTGAACTGTGGCCGGATAATCGAATAGGCACTGAAAGGGTGGCAAAATACTGGAATAGCACTGGACTGTTGCTGGATACTAGAACAGGTATTGGATCTGTGGTAGAATACTGGAATAGCACTGGACTGTGGCAGTATACTGAAATAGGTATTGGATCTGAGGTAGGATTCTAAGAAAAGTATCCAAACACAAGATGAGCCAGGAGTAAAGACTTTCAATCCGGCACCAGAAGCAGGGGAACATCAAAATTGTAATCTTTACGCAGATCAGCGCATCAACTTATGACATAATCGCCACCAGCTACCTGGGGGGAAGAATACACTGCTCTGAAAGCGGTGATGGACTGGAGCAGCAAGTAAGTTTGTGACTACTAGTACATACATGAATATGTAGAAACATTTAGAAATTCTAACAATTACAATAGATTTTACTTGTTAATACTAATACTGCAAAACCCCCAAATTATTCTTTTAACAAAAATCTCATATGAGGATGGTATTAGCCCATGGATCTACAGAGGGGTCTAGGATGGGTATCTGTTCTGTACAATACACTAAGACAAGCACTAGGTTTAATATTAGCTCATACAATGCACCTTACTCCTTCAGTCACTGCCTAGAGAAAGGGTGTGTAATGTATAGAAACACTGAGGGCTGTGGGGAGGAAAATGTGCATACCTCCAAACATGCCATTTTAAAGAGCGACTCTTATACAAACAACATGGTTACTAATGAGGGAAGCTAATGAGGAGTACCTCATTTAAGAACAGCTCTGTGTAATGCAATTTAATGAGTTGGAAGTATAAATGTGGTTTTAAAAATACGAATCATCTTAGTGGGAATTATTATTTACTGGCTAACCTTTGGGTTATCCACCCCACCCACCCCAAGCCATCATAACATAAAAAATATACAATGGATTTTCATTTCTCAAATATGGTGATAACTAAATTATCTTGTCACTGAAAATAACACATCCACACATAAGGTGGAAAGGTTCCAAATGTTTTGTGCAAAATGTCCTCCTATTTTAAATTGCTAGTGCTAATTCCTTCTTAAATCCTTGCAAACCCATTGGTATCTTGCTTAGTGAGGGTTTCAGGAATTAGCAGCAACTATTATATATATAAACAAAATCTTTAGGTGTGGGATTTAGAAAGAAATATGTTAGCACTTTGTATTGTTGACACTTTATTTTTTGAATAAAATACACCTGGTGAGGCATACAAATATTCACTTTCTTTAAAAACCTACTTCCTCCACACATATAAATTCCTCTTGAAAACCATAGAATGAAACAAAGGCCACAGATTATCATTGTCAGTAAAGATTTTGTTTTATTTGTGATTATTTGAGTCCCATGGATTTTATTTTGAGTCCCTTTTATTATTATATGTTCCCCTTATTTTTATGCATCACCCTTATTGTAACAAGTGGAATTCTAACACAAAACTCTGAATATGTATCATCTTTGCAGGTGTCTTCTGTTGCCATTTAGAGAACCACCGTTTGGGGGTACCGTGACTAAAATGAATGATCTTTATTGTTTGCTTCCCTAGTGTGTGTATGTGGGTGCTCTCCTTTGCATAAAACATAAGACTGTTATTATTCCAGGTAACAATAATCAAGTTCCTCTACATAGCTTTAGTAATTTATAAATAGTAATAATGTTTGCCATTTGGCATGAATCATGGGCATGAACTTCAATGACAGACTATCCTCTTATATATTTCTAGTCCCTGTTTAACCTTCATAGTACTAGTTAACTTGAATTACTGTTTGTTGGAGAGGCCTGCTATCTGGCTATTACTTTTGCAGACTCTTTACTCCAGAATGCAAACTCCTGCATTTTAGCAATGAAAATCCAAAGTATACTGGTTCACTGCTCTGCCAGAAGTGCTTTAAAAAGTGATTCACAGTACAGTCTTATGATCGTTATCAACAGGCTAATTAATAATGGGTTGTGCTATAAGGACTTACTGTATGTCATCTTAGCTCTCTTTACAAAACTATTATGTTACCATTTATGGTACATTACTGTCTAGCACAAATTGGATCCTGAAATGTCTGTGACAAAATGCTGCTAATCTGAAAACTATGCCTAAGGCACAATATTCAAATGAAGCAGTGACTATAGGGAAAATGCTATAATAAGAATAAATGCATTAAGAAGGGTAAAGATAGAGATTGAAAACATAATTAAAAGTATGAAGAATTGAAATCCATTTTAGTATCATATGGTTACAGTGGAAAAGTGGACTGGGCAAAGCCTAATTGCTTAGGAGAATGTGAATTCTACATTTCTAAATAGTATTATTGTAAATTGCAAAGTGTGCAAACTAGTTCCTTAGATCCATATAGAGATACTGTTCTAAAAGTGTGATAATAAAATATTTAGTATTACATTTGGTAATCTTATTAGATGAATTTTTATATATATGTTTTTTGTCCTAGTACTAAACTGGACACTTTTCAATTGGACATCAACTTATACTAATTTTTTTGTCGTCTTTGGCTTGAGGCCCATTTTGCTTTCAAATCTAACAAAAAAAAATCTAAATTTGTACCTCCTACCACATACCCTGCAGTGGAAACATATGTGGGTGGGGAGGGTTAAAAGGGATATGGATATGGCCAAATTAGTCAATAATTAATAAAACGCACGGATTGGGTTGAATTTGAACCATAATGAGATTTTGGCACTTAAACAGTTAAAGTCTAATTGACATCACGATCAAATCATCGGACAAAGGCGGGGCAATCGTGGTGTTAGATACTGAATATTATATTGGTGAAATTTTGTCCAATTATCTGACTTAAGTTTATGTTAAACTTAAGTGGGACCCCATTTGGGATATCTCCAGAATGGTTGTTAAATACCTGCCTAAATCTGTAACTTAAGAGTGTGATCCATGTATCTATGAAAGGCATTTTGACGGTGTTACTAACCCTGTTACTAACCCTGTTACTCCAGTCCATTATACCCTGCCCAAGATACTCAAGAACCCTGTCCAGCCTCCTGGATGTCCCATTGTGGCAGGCATGGACTTTGTGTTCTGCCCCTTGGCCGTCTTGCTGGACAGGGTTGTTGCACCCTTGTATATCCATGATACGCAGAATTTTCTCAACAAGTTGGCAAATGTGAAGGATGCTACAGATGAGCCTATTTTGTTTGCTACATTGGATGTGGGTTGCTTGTATACCTCTATACCCCACGTAGAGGGGATTTCTGCCTGTGAGAAAATGTAGAGTGAAGGAACGGAGTTTAACTCTGATCAGATTACTTTTTTTATGGGATTGCTTATTATTATACTCACCCAGTCTTATTTTAGATTTGACTAGCATTTCTTTTAAAAGCTAAATGGGACTGCCGTGGGGTCCAATGTTGCCCCGTCACATGCCAATGCCTTCATGCTACAGCAGGAGGTGGACCTCATCTGTGTGCTTCCACTATTTTGCAAGAACTAGTGAAGGTACATAGTCAATGTCTTTGTGCTGTGGTGGGGCTGCATTGAGACACTCATGGAGTTTCATGCTCAACTGAATTCCCTTCATTCCAGTATGAGCGTATCCTGTTTCTGGATGTCAAGGTTTCCATACAGAACTTTATTCAAAACCAACCCTTAATATATAGTAGTTTCCATCCCGTCAATACCAAGAAGTCACTGCCTAACAGTCAATTTGAGCGTTAACAGTATCTAGGATTGTATAAAAGATTTAGAGAAAGGAGTTATCCCCCTAAAGTCCTTGATCAAGATCTTATCAGGTCAAAAAGGGTGAGATCCAGACACCCCAGGGTGTGAGTTGCTCTGATCCCATTTGTCACAATATTCATTACAAGTCCTGTAATTTATAATTATATATGTAAGCAGTGGAATACTTAGGGAAGTGGAATGTTAGAGAATTATCTGTCCCCCTTTTAATTTTATATAGAAGGGGGCCAATCACTTTGTGGGTTCTAACCTTAGGTTAGACCACAGAGATGGTGTTGGCATCAGAGGGATGTTCCCATGTAGATCCTGTAAACAATGTAGTCACATAGTTAAAACCAAGGAATTTGTACATCCTAACACTAAAGACTTTAAAACACTAAAGGGATACTTTATGTGTGAAATAAAATTTGGAGTATATGCATTGCTCTGCCCTTGCAACAAGGTTTACATCGGAGAGACCACCCAGTCTGTCAAAAGCAGAATTTCTCAACTTTAAGTATCAAATTGAACAATTCTAAATTACCAGTTCCCATACATTTTTATGAAGATCACCATAGGGAATCAGACTTAAGTTTTTTGGTCTTAGAATGTGTTCCCAGACCTAAAAGTAGGGGTGATAGGTTGTTGATATTTAGAAAAAAAGAGGTCTGGTGGGAGCACCATTTAAAGACGCTGCAGACACACGGACTTAATCGTGATTATAATCTTTATGTATTTTTATGATTCTCATTTAGTTTATTACTATACTAGAGTGTAGACAATATGATATCATAATATTGGGCTCCAGGGATCTTTATGTCTTGCATTGGGATCTTTTATGGTCTCCATTTTGTGTGTAACTATGGTAGGGACTTTGCATGTAAAAATTCCTTTAAAATTGCATATTACGCTGCTGTATTGAAATGTTAATAAGGGGTTATCTGAAGTGGTATAAATCATGTGACACGTGTGATGTCATCCATTTTGTCGTTAATTATGATATTGCCGTGATACTGTCAGCTTGATAAAGAGGGACGCGCTGTTCCCGAAACATGGCCTAAGATGCAGTGAGCCACATAATAAGCAGTACCTTCAGCATGAGACTTGAAGTACGGTGTACTATATTGCTTTGTGTATTTTGGGTTATTCGGCTGATTTCCCGATGAACACCAGCACCCATATACCTGGACTATTGGGAGTGCGGCATCTTCATTATCTTTATATATGTATATTTACATATCATAACAGTCACACCAGTATACTGTATAAACACACCATAACAGCTTAATAGATACTCAACGTGTTTTGGAAATCCTGAGGATGGCCCTGTGGGTTGAAACACGTTGAGTATCTATTAAACTGCTATGGTGTATTTGTACTAAAGACCTCTGAGTGTTCCTGTTCGTGACTGTTATGATTTATATTGATGAGGTAGCACCAAGTTAAGTGGAATGCAGTTCCAGTGACTTTGTTATATATATATATATATATATATATATATATATATATAAAAGTATGTGCTCCTCCGCACTCCGTATTTAAAGCGAATGCCCGGGTGCTGCCAAGTAGAGATGCACATAAACGAAGAAGCGAGCGGAGCACTCCTGGGTCTTAAGAAAGATTTATCAATAGTCAAGGGGTAGACAGATAACCTACGTGTTTCAGCCCATGTCCGTAGGGCCTTCCTCATATATATCTATATATATATCAAGCGGTCACCAGATGCACTCGTCCCTTGCTCACACACGATGCCCGGGTGCCTCCGAGAATTCACAATACAGGTAACAGATAGGGGCACTCCATGGACTGCAAAAGATAATTTATTGTAATTTATATATATATATATATATATATATATATATATATATATATATAGGGAAGGAGATGGAGGCACTCTCGGATCAGATAAAACAGAATTTTATTGATACAAAAAATAAAAAGGTGTAGCGTCAATCAACACGTTTCGGCTCACACACAAGCCGTCTTCAGGATATGACGTACCATGCAACGAACCGGCATTTAAACACAATCCATGACAAATCACCTGGTGTGAAAAGATTAACCCATTAAGACCAATTAAAACCATGGGACACTGAAGTGTCAGAAATCTACTAGGTAGCTATAGACCATATCACAAAGAAAGGGCTAAGCATACTAAAAATGTCTAGGAGGACACAAAGAGAATAGTATCAAAAAACTTTTTTTCTCAAGTATAAGCAACAAAATGTAGCAACTAATAAAACAAAGAAACAATAACACTGCATGCAAAGTACAATAATATACAAGCGTGTCAAATAGACAAATGATGATGCCCTAAGGAAGATTTACAAAAAACAGTGTAAGGACCATTGCTCGTTAAGACCCCCTGGTGTCACAGTATTCAAATGGTGAATCCACCGTGCTTCTTTTTGGAGTAGCAGCTTATCATGATCCGTATTGGACCTAATTTCTGATTGTGTAAGCCCGTCAAACACCATACATTTCAAAGAGGAAAGTGGGTGGCTAAGATTTTTAAAATGTCGGGCGGCAGATAGATCTCCAAATTTAGACTCACAAGTTATAGATTTATGAGTGTTAAGAGCCGTTCGTATAGAGGAGCGATGATTAGCCATCCTCTCCTTGAACGTTGTTCTGGTTTTACCAATATAGTATAACCCACATGGGCATACTATAAAATAAATGATAAATCTGCTCTCACAGGTAAACCTATGTTTAATAGATATTCATTTCCCATTATGTGGGTGAGCGAAATCCCTACCTGTCAGCATAGAGCGACAGGTGATGCAATTGGGACACAGGTAACACCCCAGTTTAAAGTTAGGTGCCCCTAAAAAGGTTTTGTAAAGAAGATGTGCAGCTGAAGGAGCTGCCATATCAGTACAAACTAGAAAACTAGCCAGATTGCGACCTCGTCTGTAGGTGTGTCTTAGACGGGTTTCATGAAAAGGAAGCTGTTGGTCACTTTGGATCAGTTCCCAGTAACGGCCAGTCACTGAGCGCATGTCTTTGCTCAAAGGGGTATATGTGGTGCAAAAATCTATTTTAGGGTTCTTGTTATTAGCCTTAGTAACAGGAACCCCTTTTTGTTCAGAGAAATATTTTTTTGGCTTTTTTAAGCTCATTAGACAATAAGGACTGAGAATAGCCCCTCTCAACAAATCTCGTACACATGTCAGCCAACTGTTCATCAGCTAGACCAGAATCAGTGTTGTTGCGTAGTACACGCAGAAATTGACTGTATATCAGTCCACATTTGGTCTTGTAGGGGTGACAGCTGGAAGCATGGAGGAGAGAGTTTCTATCAGTGGACTTTCTATAGAGTGTGGCCCCTAGACCACTGTCAGTCTTAAAAATACGTAGATCTAAAAACTCTATAGTGTCATAACTGAGATGGCAGGTAAGTTTAATGGGAGTGTCGAGTTGGTTTAAGGAGTGTATGAAATTCTCGGCACTTTCTTTAGTGCCACCCCAAAGAAAAATAAGATTGTCTATGTATCTTTTGTAGAAAAGAATCTCCCCATGAGCAGGGGAAAGTATGTAAGTCTCCTCAAACCACTTTATGTAGAGGTTGGCTACAGTAGGGGCCACATTAGATCCCATAGCAACCCCAGAGCATTGTACATAATAATCAGACTTAAATCGAAAGTAATTATTAGACAATATGAAATACAATAAGTCCATCAAAAGTCAATGGGAGGACCAGTGTGTTTTAAATGAATAAGCACCTCCTGACAAGCCACCACTCCTTTCATCTGCGGAATAACAGTATATAAACGTTTAACGTCGCATGTCATAAGCCATACTTTATGGGTAGACACTGAAAGAGAATTTAATTACTGTAATAGATGCTGACTATCTCTCAAAAATGAAGACATCATTTTGACCGCAGGTTGTAAAAAGCTATCAATAAATTGAGCGACAGGTTTAAATAGCGAGCCATAAGATGATACGATGGGGCGTCCGGGTGGTTTAGTCAATTTTTTGTGGATTTTCGGTAGAGTGTAGAACAATGGACATCGAGGATATTGAGTGGTAAGAAAATCTAAAGTCCCGGAAGAAATGACGCCCATATTATGGCCAAAGGCCAATTTAGAATCCAGCTCCTTCTTAAAGGAGGTGGTAGGGTCGGTGTCCACTTTGGTATAGGTGTTAGAGTCCCATAGGTTATGCCTGACGACGGCCACAAGATGGCCGAAACGCTTTGCAGCATTTTTTAATATGTAATAATAAAAAGTACGCTGTGGGCAGCACCGGGGCGAGTGATACAATAAGCGAGAGTGCGTCCTATGACTCTATATGTATATATATATATAATTTATATTGATATGTATAACAACTACATACAACACCACCTGTTATTAAAAGGTCTACTGTGACAACTGGACATATGCCATCCCATTCAGTACAATAAGAAAAAGGATTTGTATAATTACAGACCCAGTTGCATGACATAAATAACTAATGACAGGGGACAGATGTTGATGTAAAGGATAAAAACCAAAGAAAGAAGTGGTCCTTGTAACATGTAGCTTACAGTCTTAAACCAGATGAAATTCACTGAATTAAGGACATATTTATAAAGAAGCAGAACTACAAATTTGTGATAGCAGCTCCTTTACCACGGGTGTAAAATACCACACATCGCTGGTTGTTTACAACTGCATAATAACATGTCAGCAAATACAAACAGTGGCTCAAAAGGATAATACCGTGTTAAATAATTTATTAGTGGTGAGATTTTAAGCAACCGCCTCTTTATTTTACACCACTGGCATAAAACTGCTAAAAATATGTTAATAAGATTCAAATCAAAATTAATGCGAGGGGCTATTATAAGTGTGGAAGATCAGAAGCGCTTTTGGCTCTCTGTGCATCTCCCCATAGGCTTTTACTGCTTGGGTCCCCTACTTGGGCTTCTGTTTATAGACTTGGTTGAGGGTATAGAGTGAGTGCCAACAAAATTCATATATCTATCTCTTTGTCTAGTCTGACGGTAAGCATTCTCTCAATTAAATACTGGACACAACTTGACACAAGACATGTAAGGCAAAAAAAAAAGATTCTTACTCTTAAAATACTCTAGGTCTACCTAATTTATACACCTAGATTATACATCATGTTGAAAAGAAAAGTGGTGTGTTTGTTGGCGGGGGGGGGGAATGAAATCATGATATGATTCATGAGGAATTGGATTTTCAGGGACTTCTTAAAATACAGTACATCATATACATCAATGCGCTTTGTTTTAAATAAAGAATCTGGCACTAGACCCTCATGGAGTTTGTTTATTACATGTCTTACCGCTCTAGCTACTGTGACGATACTGACTTTATCTAATTATAGCCAATTGTTTATTCAGATGAAAGTTAAATATAGCGACATACTACAACTGGAACAACAGAAACAGGTGTTCAAAAGCTCTTTATGCATCTCATTTGTAAATGCTTAGGAAACAAAGGATTTGTGATATGTGTGTAAATTATATATGTATAATCTTCTGTCTCATCCATAATCAATAGCAATAGTAGGTGAACATTAAGGAGTCTGGGGGATTGGGTTCCTGCAGACAAATGAAGGAAAAGACCTGGCTTCTACCAAAGGGAAAAATTACTGATAGATCAGTTGCTAAAGGAGAGGTAATTAATTGTAGATCCAAAAATGTTAAACTTTTTCAAACGTTTTTGTATTCAACCTAATGTCTCTATGACATACATTGGACTGAATTTCCCTAGTAGGTAACTGTAGATTCTAAGGTGTATGTATATTAACCATAATGTTAATAATCCTTTTTCAGGGTTATGCAATATCACCTGCAAATTGGAAAATAAATGTAATATGGTTTGGCGTAACTTTAACACAGGTTTTGCAAAGCTACAACAAGGACCAGAAATTTGTGGAAATGTTCAGCACAAAGGATTCCATATTGTTTAAGAAATACTGTTCATTTTGTGCCAAGATTTTAATTTAAAAAAATCCAAGGTTTTCAACACATGCAAAATATAGACAGAAATAGAAATGTAATACCAGGGACTACAGATTGTTTGCATCAGAGACTATTATGCATTTCTACTTTATATACACCTCAGACTAGAATCACCTTTAATTCAATAGATGGCAGAAAACTACTACAGAGATTGAATCGGAGCTTATTGCTACAAAGCTTGTGCTTGTTTTTCAGTATATATGCATATTTGCTCTTTTTTTGCCAGTTCCTATTAGGTATATTCAGAGTCCTATAAATAGAAAGTGAAAATATTTAATCTAGCTGTTTATAGGTGAACTCAGCACTTTACTTTATAGCATTTCATGCATTTTTAATAAAATACCCAATCTGTCAAATTCTTGTCAAGTTGTAATGCTTTGATACCTACAATAAACTATAAATAAATAATGAGACACCCACATAACAGATAAAATAGTGTCACTGTGTGCTTGCAAATTAGAGGCTTCTATAAAATAACTGGTATCTACAGGCACGAACAACTACAGGCTGCACTATATGCATGAGGCACATTTCCTATTAATAGACTCCTATTCTCCTCTTTGTTTACGTTAGAGATAATGATGTCCAAATATGTGAATAGGCATGGGCGTTTTTAGGGGGATTCTGGGCACCTATAATCCTCCCTAAAAATACCTTTCTGATGGTTTATTCTTAAAGGACAATTATACTCACCTTCCTTCCGCTCCTCTTCTTTGGCAGTACCCCTGGGTTCGCGTAACTTGAAGCACAGTCTTAGTGCAACGCTGCTCTGGTAGGCTCCACCCCCTCCTCCCCGTCGGCAACGAGACCAATAGGAAGGCACGCTTGTTGCAGAGAGAAAGAAGAGGAGCGGAGGGAAGGTGAGTATAATTATCCTTTAAATGCAGTTCTGACACCTTCAGGTCTTCAGAAAGTTCAGGGGTGTCATTCTGAAAGGGCATTAAAGCAATGGGAGCCAAAATGCAGATATGAATAGTAAAGTGTTAATTGTTTGGGGACAGATATGAAACTGATCACATAGACATAGCTTGAACTGGACCACGGAAGGAACAGAGATTTATATGACAATATTGTTGAAATGATAAGGTTTACAACTGTAACAAAGGATAAAAAATATTTTTACATTTGTAGATATTTACATAAATATACCTCATAGTTTTATATAGTCATTCTATTTTAAACTAAAGGGAAGCATTTTTCAAGCAGCAAAAGCGTAGGGGCATGGAAAATATAAAGAGAGTATACTTTAACATAGGAGTGGCTTTTAAAACAGTATATATGACTGAAGGATGAATATAGGCTTCAGTTCAGAAATGATGACGTTGCAGCAAAGGGCAGTATCGCCCAATGTAATATCAGATTAATGTGGCCTTTATTCTTAACTAATAGGGCCTGTGATTACTGCATTGTGCTAACCCAGAAGGTAAGATTGATTTGCAATGGATACATCTTTTCCTAATCTTTTACAATTAAAATCTTAAATATGTAGGACATAATGACTGTGGGAGTAGAGTTTTTCATACCTGCCCTTACTTTACCTCATACTTAGTGTGTTGTGACTCATATTCTTTTTAAAGGTATTGGAAGACAAACACAAATGAGCCAATGTTAACAGATTAATTATCTGTTATTCTTTTTATCTTTGCATCACTAGACAAATTCTCTTATAATTGGTACAGCACATCCAGAGTTTCAGTAAACTTGACCCAGGATTTTGTTTCAAAACACATGTGGGGCAATTTACAGAGAGACGCTCCTGGCTTTTTAAGGCTTAAAGCCACAATAACCATTTCACCAAGGGTTAACGTGGCTTTAAGTGAAACTTAACAGTGGTTGCGCGACCCATTTTTTGTGCACCGTTGAAAATAATGCACCGAGCCGATGGCAGCCTTAAGGTGACAAAAGCGAGCAATAGCGGCTCTCTATACATCGCTCACATTACATTAACACACACAACTCCATTTATATACATCACTCCAAATGTGTAATCCAGCCTGTTAATTTATAAAACAAATGTTCCTGATTTCTACTGATTGTACATGATAATTTGCTTCAAACTACAATCCAAAATTTCAGGGAAATCTTAGTTTGTGATCAGTGTATGTCAGTAAGAAAAAGACTGATTTCTACATATGAAATCTAAATAGAGACTCTAACATACTTTAGGTGTGTTGTGATGGTGTGCTTGGACATAAAATAATTACAGACTCCAGAATGCAGCATTTGATATAGGGGTAAAATTGACCGCTGTGATAATCAGATCATTTATATACTTCTGGAAGAGCTTGTTGTACTGGTGGCTACAGGACTAAAGGAAACTTAGTGTTACTGGTACTAAATCATAATCACTGGTATGCACTGTAAAACCCACGCTAACCTAATATCACACTGGGTAGCGTAGGTTTTTCTGTAATATCAACGAGTTTGCCATTTACAGCATCTCTCTCTTGATCTGTTTATAATGAAAGCTAATCAGTGTGTAAACGTAAACCCCTACTGGTTTAATAAAAACAGTGCTACTATTACAGCATGAGGATATTAAAACTACTGAACGTGATAAAAGGATTTAAAATGATGAACTGATGTAACTAATGATATTCAGAGTGTAGTTTAGAAGCACCATATTTAGTAAATATAAAATATAGGGATATTTACCTATATATATCTGTTACGCTAACCAATTGTGAATCAGTTAGCGTGACTTTAAATCCTAATACGAGAGACAGGGCACATTTGTGAATTGGGCTGACAGTATTTATTTTTTTTACTTAGCAAGTCTGTTCTAACTAAGCTCAACGAGGCTTAATTTTTGTTTGCCGCATGTAAAAATAAAAGAAGCAATAACTGAAAAAGAAAAGGAACAGGTGACCATTAACAATAAGTGTAGGAGAAACCTTTCAATACAGACCTTTTCTTTTCTCAGTTACTAATCACAATCAAGATTTAAAAACATAATTAATATGAAAGATGTGCCTTACTACCGCCTTGCACATTTACTAAGCACAATCATTTTGCTTCACAATGTGTGTCCAGAATCAGGTGCAAGAATTTAAGGTGCATTTACCAATAATGCGGCTTACAGGAGAATAGTTTCTAAAATTCAAATACGTAGAGGTAAATTTGATTGCGTGTGTGATTGCAATCGATTGTGTTTGCGGCGCAGTGTGAAAATAATGCCCCTTTATAATATGTCCCTTAGACCCCAATTTGATTTTATTGGTAAAGAAAATCAGAACCTTAAAAAATCCTTAAAAAAATTACAATCTCCAGGGTTTTTGCCACCTGAGTCAAATTTTGGAATGCCGCTCCTGTACCACAAGGCCCCATGAAATGCGCCACTGTGGGTTAGGGTTCCAGGAATAGATGTGGTTAAACAACCTTCCCTCTCTCCTCCGCTGTTCAGAACTCCCGGCAGCCACGACCGTGATTGGCTGCCTCTCAGCCAATCACGGACGCGGCTGCCGGTCCCGCCCCCTGCTTGCAATTCCATGCAAGCAGAGGGCCGGAACTCTGCTGCGGAGGAAAGAGGGAAGGTAAGTTAGGATCGGGGACTTTCTAACAATAATATTAATGCGGTTGGGGCTGGGGGAGTATGCCCTACCGCATATCAAAAGTTTTTAAGAGGGGTGGACATGCCCTTTAATAAATTGTGGAACAAAATCCAAATTTGGTGAAAAGGCAGAGGAGGCAAACATTTTTACAAACCTTTATAAATATGCCCCAAATGTTAATGGAAAGTTAGAATCATAGAAGTATGTTTTGCTTTTTGCACTAAATAAATGAATTCATCACCTAAGTAGTGTGCTCCTCTACTCTATACCTTGCATGGATTGTGTAGCCCTGGAAGAAGGACTGTGTGCCATAGTACATCTGGAACTTTGCAGAAACCTACCCAGCATGCACAGCTGTACAATAAAACTAAAAATAATGATTGTTCATTCACTACCACATACTGGTAGGAATATAACAGAATACAACAGAATATAATATACTGGTAAACATAGCGTCTCAGAGGCAGAGTTCCTTAGTTCTAATTAGAGCAATTAGTAACTATAGAACTGTAAGCCTAACATCAGTGATAGGGAAGGTGCTAGAAACATGTTACGGGATCATATCCTTGACTTTGTCTCCAGAACTGATCTTATTAGTAGTAGCCAGCATTGGGTTTCTTTAGGTTTGGGTTATCCCTAACCACTTTCTCCTGTTGTAATAACATCTAGCCAACAGGACGGACCGTATTGGCTTACACCAG
This sequence comes from Hymenochirus boettgeri, assembly GCA_019447015.1. Classification (NCBI taxonomy): domain Eukaryota; kingdom Metazoa; phylum Chordata; class Amphibia; order Anura; family Pipidae; genus Hymenochirus; species Hymenochirus boettgeri. Next base: position 162,048,535 of record CM033473.1, on the reverse strand, counting down.
AAAATATTATTTGGACTTTTCCCATATCTGGATTAACAAGTTCTGGACTCAGCTCATGGACATTTCAGATGCCAATAATCTTTAAGTATTCATTCTTTTATCCATTTCTTACCCTCACCTGTGTGTTACCGTTTTTATGTTCAGTAAAATTACTTTAGTTTTTCTTAATATTTTTTTATGCACTATTTTTGTCAACTTTTAATAAATGATATAAAATCATTTATAGGATATTGTCCTATTCTGAGTATATCCCAAAACAAACCTGTGTCTTCGGAGTACGCTACTATAGAGAAGCATCGTTTAGGTATATATATACTGTATAACTGTGTATAGAATATTAGGGGTGAATAACCAATTTTCTTACAGGTTGTTAGAAGTAGGGGTACGGATATCCCCATAGATATAGGTAACAGGTCATTCCGCTGTTTTTCTCGGAATGTGGTGGCAGCGAGTATATTGATATTAATTAATATTAATTGTGTATTATATCGTTTGTTCACTAACCCCACCAGGTCCGATCTGTTCCATCCGCCTCTCGGTTGCTTGGAGTGTGTTTTCCGGTTGCTGATAGGTGGATGGGCGTCGCGGCCTGGAGGGTTCGTGACAGTTGCCATTGAAAGTGATGGCTGCCGCTGTGCATTAACGCAGCGGAACTTCACACTGAATGGCAAACGCGATGTTCCGCTGCATTAAAAAGATGCATAAGGTGAATGTAGCCTTAAGCACGTCCCTACTCCACACCAGCCAATGCAAGTGTTAACGTACCATACTCTTTTCCATTGAAGGTGGATATTTGGATAAACCTGCTGGATCATCCACAATGCCCAAATGATAGCCGATTCTCTATCATTTGATATGATTATCATTCATACTTAAATGATATACTTATGCTTAAAGGGTATCTCCACCCAGAAAAAAAGAAACTTTTGCTGTAGTGTAGCCCACCCCCAATAGCCAAGTTCATTTTGTAAAAAAAGCAGCAGAAATGTACCGGTACTTCATTTTTGGAAATGAAGGTAATGGGAAGCTTAGGGAATAGTCATCATGATATAGTGTCATTTAATATAGGTTGCAAAAAACTAAAGTGCACTGGGTTAACAAAACCTTAACTTTAGGAAAGCTAATTTTATGTTCTTAGGAATCACTACTGCTCATAGACTGGGGGAAATTGTTTTTAGGTAAAGATACTGAACAGATGTGGACCACTTTTAAAGGGATATTAAACTATTACATTTCTAAATTGGTACCTTTAGGGAACAAGTGTAGTATAGTATAGTATTTGAGGTTGAATAAAGACATACGTCCATCCAGTCCAACCCATCTAGCAATATCCTCATTTCCTGCCTAACTGTTGATCCAGAGGAAGGCAAAAAAACCCCACCAAATTTATGAAGGGGAAAAAATTCCTTCCTGACTCCAAGTGGCAATCAGAAATTTCCCTGGATCAACTCTACTTTATGTATCAATACCAGTAACTTGTAACATTCCTTGTTTGCAGAAACTCATCCAGCTTTTTGTGAAAATGACCAATGAACCTGCCATAACAACGTCCACTGGAAGACAGTTCCATAGCTTTACCGTTCTCACAGTGAAAAACCCTTTCCGAGCTTGAAGCCTAAACCTTTTTTCTTCAAGTCTTAAGGGATGTCCTCGTGTCCTTTGACATGTTCTATTGGTGAACAATGCCCCAGATAGTTTATTGTATGGCCCGTTAATGTATTTATACACAGTAATCATATCCCCACGCAAGTGCCTTTTCTCCAGCGTACATAATTGTAACTTTTCCAGTCTCTCTTCATATTCAAGCTCCCCCAATCCCCTTATTAATTTAGTTGCCCTTCTCTGAACCCTTTCCATTTCAAAGATGTCCTTTTTGTACACAGGATTCCAAAATTGCACTGCATATTCCAAATGAGGCCTTACCAATGCTTTGTAAAGAGGGAGAATTACATTTTCCTCCCTTGAATCCATACCTCGCTTTATACAAGACAATACCATGCTGGCTCTGGCTGTTGCCGCCTGGCACTGCTTGCTACCTTTAAGTTTGTTATCCACCAAAACTCCAAGATCCCTTTCCAACAGGGATTCACTTAACACAGAGCCATTTATAGTATAAGTAGCACAAGTATTTTTAAGTCCAAAATGCATCACCTTACATTTATCAACATTGAATTTCATCTGCCACTTAGCAGCCCAATGTGATAATCTATCTAGATCCCCTTGCAACGATTGCACATCCTCTGAAGTTTTTAATGGTCGACAGAAACCTTGCTGACAATACCCACTTCCAAATCATTAATAAATAGATTAAATAGAAGCGGCCCCAACACAGAACCCTGTGGCACCCCACTTAGCACTTTAGTCCATAATGATGAAGCCCCATTAACAACTACTCTCTGCATCCTATTCCTTAACCAATTTTCTATCCATGTACAAATGTGACTCCCCAGACCAACAGACCTTAGCTTATTCATTAGTCGCCTATGGGGGACTGTATCAAAAGCCTTTGCAAAATCCAAGTAAACTACATCTACTGCTATACCAGAGTCTAAATTTCTACTTACTTCCTCATAAAAGCCAAGCAAGTTAGTTTGACAAGATCTATTCCTCCTAAATCCATGCTGGTTACTACTTATAATGTCAGTCCTTGAAACATACTCTAGAACATGTTCCCTTATTAAACTTTCCAGGATCTTCCCCGCCACTGAAGTTAAACTTACAGGCCTGTAATTACCCGGCTGTGAACGACTACCCTTTTTGAATATTGGAATAACATCAGCCTTTTTCCAATCCAGAGGCACACCACCGGACATGAGGGAATCAGCAAAAATAAGAAACAATGGCCTAGATAAAACTGAACTTAGCTCCTTAAGTACCCGAGGATGTATTTTATCCGGTCCAGGAGATTTATTAATATTAACCTTATTTAGTTCTTTCTGTACCATATCCTCGGTTAACCAAAGTGAACTTGAATCTTGTATACCTTTATTGCTACTATACTCTATGATATCTGTACTTGGATCTTCTATAGTGTATACAGAGGAAAAAAAATTATTCAAGACATTTGCTTTATCGCCATCCTCCGTAACTAACTTATCCCCATTAATTAATGGTGCCACATTCTCAGTCCTCATCTTCTTACTATTAATATACTTAAAAAAATGTTTAGGCTTAGTGATGCTTTCTTCAGCTATCCTAACTTCATTATTAATTTTAGCTAGTTTGATTGCTTTCTTACACTCCTTGTTACAGTTTTTATACTCCCTAAAGGCCCTTTCCGTTCCCTCTTCCTTAAAGGTTTTAAATGCCTTTTTCTTCCTTACCATTTGCCTCTTTACATCAGAATTCAGCCACATGGGTGCGGATTTATTTTTTTTACATTTATTTCCCAAGGGTATAAATTTAGATGTGAACTGGCTTAAAATCCCCTTGAACACAGTCCACTTCTGTTCAGTACCTTTACCTGATAATACATTATCCCAGTTGACATTCTGAAGAGCTGCTTTTAACCTGGGAAAATTTGCTTTCCTGAAATTAAATGTCTTTGTTAACCCAGCGCACTTTTCCTTTCGATAACAAAGTCCAAATGCCACTATTTCATGGTCACTATTCCCTAAGCCTCCAGTTACCTTTAATGCGCTCCACAATGTTAGATATTACCAGATCCAACAGAGCTCCTTTTCTAGTAGGAACCTCAACCACCTGTGAGAGAAAATTATCCTGCAGCAAATTCAGGAACTCATCGCCTTTTTCTGTGATGGCAGTTCCACCACACCAATCAATGTCAGGGTAATTGAAGTCCCCCATAATGAGCACACTCCCCAAACTTGCAGCCCTTGCCAACTGCATATGAAGTTGACTCACCTCCTCTCTGCTAGCATTTGGCGGCTTATAGCAGACACCAACAATGACATTACCCCCTTTCCTGTTGCCTAATTCCACCCATATTGCCTCCACTTTATCATCCATATCACCAGTTATCTCTTCTTTTAAATTTGGCTTCAATTCTTTTTTAACATAAACACATACTCCTCCCCCTTTCCTTTTTTTTCTGTCCTGCCTAAACAAGGCATATCCTTCTATATTTACAGCCCAGTCGTGAGAACTGTTCAACCACATTTCTGCTATACCTATTACATCATACTTTTCATTCAATGCCATCATTTCCAATTCACCCATTTTGTCAGCCAGGCTTCTCGCATTTGCAAACATACATTTTAGATTATGATCCTGTAATTTATTCGTACACTTTGATACACATTCCTCCCTATCCCCTATGCTAGCCCCACCCCCCTTTCCACCCACCACTGGCCTATCTACACCCTGCTTTCCTCCTGGATAATCTATCCCAGTGAGACTGCTAATACCCTCCCCCCCCCAAACCTCGTTTAAAATCTCCTCCAACCCTCTAGCCATCTTCTCCCCTGTAAAAAAATTAGGTCCACTCCTGCATGGCTTAATGCTCAGGTAAAAAGGGAAATGGAAAAAAAGAAAAAGGCTTTTAAATTTTAAAATCCAAAGCTCTAGAACAGTCTTAAAGGGCATCTATAGTGGGAAAATGAACTTTTTTTTTCTTTCTTTCCATGTGTTCTATAATTTCCGATAACCCCCAGAGTGTCTTCACTTTTTTCAGATTCCCTCTCTGTCCTAAGATACACCAGTTAGAAGAATACGTGATTGCATTCCTCTACTCTTACTTGAACTGTCAATCAAATCCCAGTGACTCAATCCCCCCTTCCTGCTCTGTAATAAACATAGAGATAAGAGCATTAGCAGGGGGAGAGAGGTAGCTTTGATGGCAGATATAAGGCTGCACTTGATCCCCCTTCGTAATAGCTTTCACTGATTGATGAGAAATCATAAACTGTACTGATCGCCTTCTTCCGTGTCTCCAGGACAGCTTGCTTTCTATTGGCCACTGTGCATGGGGGTGTTTTTCAGGATGTTGACTTTTAACTCCTACTGCACATGAGAAGCTTGTCGGTTAGCTGGAGTTGACACGGAGGAGGTAACAGAGGGGAGGGGGAAGGGGGGAGTGCTGCACACAGATCTGACACCATGGTTAAACCCAGTCACTGACAAGAGATATGATTAAGGCAGCACAGAGTACATGAATTTAACTGTGCAAAGGGGCAATGTGTTTTTTTTCACTATAGATGCCCTATAATAAAGAGTGCAAGAAAGCAATTAAACAGGGTAAAATAGAAAATGAAATACAAATAGCAGAACAAAGTAAGTCCAACCCCAAAATATTTTTTAAGTATAAGTATAAATGGCCAAAAGATGAGGACTGAGAATGTGGGACCATTAAACAATGGGGCTGAGATGGTTGTAGAGGATGCCAAAAAGGCTGTTTCTCATCTTTTCAGATTCACATTTGTCTGGGGGTGTGCCGGTGGATTGAAAAAAAGCCAATGTAATACCAATATTCAAAAAAGGTAGTCGTTCACAGCCTGGTAACTATAGACCTGTAAGCCTAACATCAATGGTAGGGAAAGTGCTGGAAACTTTGTTACGGGATCATATCCTTGAGTTTGTCTCCGGAACTGATCTTATTAGTAGTAGTCAGCATGGATTTATGAGAAATAGATCATGCCAGACAAATTTAATTGGTTTTTTATGAAGAAGAATTTAGATTCAGTCACAGAAATGGATGTAGTATACTTGGATTTTGCGAAAGCTTTTGATACTGTGCTACATAGGCGACTAATGTATAAACTGAGGACTGTTGGCCTAGAAGAAAACATTTGTTCATGGATAGAGAATTGGTTATTGGATCGCAAACAGAGTGGTGGTAAATGGAGCTACATCTATGTGGGCTAAAGTTCTAAGTGGAGTGCGTCAAGGTTCTGTACTGGGGCCACTTCTTTTTAATCTGTTTATAAATGACTTAGAAGGGGGCATTGAGAGCAAGGTCTCAGTGTTTGCTGATGACACTAAACTATGCAGAGCTTTGGAAACTTCAAATGATGTGCAAGTGTTGCAAGCAGACCTAGATAGATTATCAAAATGGGCAGCAGAATGGCAGATGAGATTCAATGTTGATAAATGTAAGGTGATGCATTTGGGATTTAATAATCCCTGTGCCACCTACACCATAAATAACTTTGTGTTAAGTGCATCCGTAATGGAAAAAGATTTGGGGGTTCTGGTATATAAGAGACTTAGCTGTAGCAAACAATGCCAGACAGCCACGGCTAGAGCTAGCAAGATATTGTCTTGTATAAAGAGGGGAATAGATTCAAGAGAGAAAAATATTATTCTCCCTCTTTACAAGGCACTGGTAAGGCCTCATTTGGAATATGCGGTGCAGTTTTGGAATCCCATATACAAAAGGGACATCTTGGAAAAAGAAGCCTTTCAGTGAAGGGCAACAAAAATAATAAAGGGAATGGAGGGGCTTAAATATGCAGGCAGATTAGACAAGTTAAGGCTGTTTACACTGGAGAAGACGTTTGCGTGGGGATATGATAACCTTATACAAATATATCAATGGGCTATACAGTAAACTCTCTGGTGCATTGTTCACAAATACATCATATCAGAGGACTCGTGGACATCCTTTAAGATTGGAAGAAAAGAAGTTTCATCTTCAGTTTAGGAAAGGTTTCTTTACAGTGAGAACAGTGAAACTGTGGAACCGTCTTCCAGCAGATGTGGTAATAGCAAGTTCATTGAATAGTTTTAAAAATGGCCTGGATAAGTTTCTAAAATTAAAAAAAAATAGAGAACTACTGGTATTAATACATTTACTGTAGATCTGGTTGATCCAGGGATACTGTCCGATTGGCGTTTGGAGTCAGGAAGGAATCCCCTCCCCCCCCCCTTTAAGCTGTTTTTTGCCTTCCTCTGGATTAAATGTTAGGAAGGGTTAAAAAATAGTGAATAGGTTGGACTTGATGGACGTATGTCTTTATTCAACCTCAATTACTATGTTAAAAAGTAGGGTGAAAAGGTTTGACTTGATGGACGCATGTCTTTATTCAACCTCAATTACTATGTTACTTGCAAGCAGGGGCAGAGCCAGCATCTATGTCCGTGATTATAAGCCCTGCAAGGCACCAGTGCAAACCACTAAGATGTGTATAATTCTGGTTGATCCAGGGGACCTTTCGATTGCATTTGGAGTAAGGAAGGATTCCCCCCTCATGGAGTTTAATTTGCCTTCCCCTACCAATCAATAGTTCGGGATCATGGATAGGCTAAAATGATTGGACTAAATGTACATGTCTTTAATAAACCTCCAATACTGTGCAAGTGTAAAGCTACATAACATCTTTGATTTAGAGCTGGTACCTACAGACAGAATTCAGTAGAAGGATGGACAGAAATTACATTAATAAGCTTTCCCAGACTAATTGGGTCCCAAGTAAAAATGCCCCAACATGAAATAAGTGCTGTTTTTTTTACTCCAACAGGACCTATGGTGTCAACTGCCATACATTTTCAGACTGAGGCAACAGATGCCAAAGGAAAGGTGTTAAATGATGTAAGGATTGTTTATTCATTTAGCATACATAGCTGATGTCAGTGAAATTTAGGACACGTATTCATCTATGGTTTAAGTCCATCAGCTGTGATTGACATTTATCCATGAAAATAATTTTAACCTAACATTTCATTTATTGAACTGTTTAATCCTGATTCCCCTTTTTTGTTAATTATTTGAATATCTCACCTTAAAGTCCCAGATTGTCATTGCTCCATCAATGCCTGTTGTACAGAACTTACGGCAGTCATTTTTGTCACCATCAAATATGGAAACTTGTCTGAAAGAATGGGAGAAAAGAACAAATAAATAACACAACAAATGTTTTAAATATTAAGCAGACCAGAGTAAATAATTGACACGCATGTATATATTTCTTACTAGAACTTTATAACACTTTGTTGGCCATTATCCAGTATCCATTATCCAGCAGCGTGTGCTTAATCATGGTAAGATTGTAAATAAAAGGGAAACGGTTGTGATACTGTATATTCTTATCATTGAATCTGAAGTGTGCATTTTTTCTGTTCCTGTTTAATGTGGGATTTGCTAAATTGATCTGCTTAAAATAATCTATAATAGCCATTAATAATATTTAAACTGCTTCTTTGTGATGTAGCTTGTTATACATACAAAAAACTTTTACAACAATTCTTAAATGTCACATTAAAAGATGCTTGACCTAAATAAGAGTATACAAACACAGGGATAAGTGAAAGCAATTATACAGATAAATACAAATTAAATTTCATACATAGGTTAAGAATACATATATGCATACACACACACACACATATATATATACACTAGCAAAAGTGTGCCAGTTGGTGCACAGTGGAAATTATGTGTGTATGTTTTCCAGGAAACATCCAGGGGGGCCCTAATAAAATTAAAGGTCCTGAAAAAAAATCAGGCAATCGCATCATATTAAATGAACAAACACACACTTATATCCTCCCTTACCTATACTACCCGCCAGCTAGAATATAGAAGGTCTATGTGGAATAAACCTGTATGTCTGAGAACAGGCCCAGGCAATCTAAACAGCACCTATGGGCAATCAAAAGCAGCCCATACATATATGCGACCGAGCTCCCGTGACATTAGACCTATCCTGCCAGAACCGCCTGTCGGTGGCATAGAACGATGGGAAGGTTGGTTCTGGCAGGATTGATTTAATATCGCAGGAGAGCTTGGTTCGGTAATTAAAACTGGATATATGTATGGCCACCTTAAATCCGATACAGTATCCTGATAAACATGAAAGGTTCATACTTATTAGTAATTACCACAACAAGTTCTAAATTAACAGTCACTATGGGGTTAGGACTTGGGAGCACAGGATACTGATTGAATATACATGTTAGGGAGAGGTGTGGATAGAGGAGCTAAAAGCTTCCCACAGAGTATAAAATGAAATAGAGCCTTCTTATAACAGAAGGTACCCCACAGAACCATGTTATTATAAGAGCATTGCCCTAATAATGTAACATATAAACACATATTTCTCACTTAAAGAAATGGGTGGGGACATGCATAGTATCTTATTTAAAACCTGTGGCAAAGGTGTGTGTCTAGATATAATACAGCCTAATGGTATAGAGCAGGCGTGTTTAACTTGTGACCTTTCACGTGTTTGAACAAATCCCAGCATTCTCTGTTTTGCAGTTAGTGTCTTCTTAATGAACTTTTCACATGTTTAAAACTACAACTCCCAGCATTCCCTAACTGCACAGAATTCTGGAAAACTTAGTTTTCATACATCCTGGAATAAAGACATTTTCCGGACTTACAGACATTAAAAGCCCACAGTCATGCTTTAGCGCTTCCAACACAAGGGTTTGAACATGCAAGTAATTCTGCCCTTCCCTTACATCCATAGCTATTAGACTATTGGATTAGGGAAGCATTATATGGGTCGATCAGTTGGCGCAACGTTAATGCTCGCTTTGTGGCGGCAGCGTGAGTACCGGAAGAGGCACTCATGCGGTTGTTGCAAAGTAATTTACCAGAGGTTGCGTGCCTCTTTACAATTAAGTATTTAACACCAGATAACAGCTGGCGTTAAATACTTATGTGCGGGTGAGATTCACCCAAAATCGCACCGCCTCTGGTAAATCCCGTATGGGAGATTTGCCCAGAGAGCTTGTGCCTCTGGGTGAACCTCCCTGTTAGAGTCATAAACTTTACCATATTTGCACTCACTTCCAAATACCACCTACCTGGCAGTTGAAATCCATGAAGTCTAAAGGTTTGTACACATTTGCACTGAACAAAAAAGGCGGATCCAAAAATTTGGATCAGGCAGCAAAAACCCCAGAAGAGCCCCTGGTTCTAATGTAGGCCCATCGTTTTCCAACTTATTTATGGAAGATCTTGAGAAAAGACACATCTATGCCAAATTTGAACAGAATTTGGTCATCTATAAGCGGATTATAGATCTTTTTATTGTGTGGCGAGGTGATGTGGAGAGTGGGAAAGCGATGGTAATGTGGGTGTCTGCATGGCATACTGTCCCCCCAGCCCTCCCCCAGCTCACTTACCGTACCTGGTCTTCAGTCTTCCACTCTCTGCTGGCTGCCGCAATCCAGAAGCAGCCACGAGTCAGGCCGGCAGTTCCCAGTACTGCTTCGCGGCTGCGCGATGACATCATCGCGCAACCGTGAAGAACTACTGGGAACTGCCGGCCTGACTCGAGGCTGCTTCTGGATTGAAGGTAAGTTTATTGTGACTCGAGTATAAGCCTAGGCAAGGTTTTTAGGTTGATTTTTAAACCTAAAAACCTCGGCTTATACTCGAGTATATACGGTACCGTTCCCATCAGCGAAGAAACGGTTGATTTTTTTAGATCTCAGAATCATTAAAGACAAAGGTAAACTGGGGACATCTTGATGGATAAGGAGGGCATTTTCTACTCTCAATTTTTGAAGGTATTTGCATAATAATTCAGACCCAGCAAGGGCTACGGAACAGCTCGACTTTAGGTCTATGAAAATTGCCCAACATTGATATTGCCAGAATACCACCATTGCCCAAAGAACACGGGCAATTTATACATATAGCAATAGGGAAGACGCTGGGAAACGAATTAGGAGATGTTATCCCATATTGCTTGCAGTACTCATCTAATAGTGCTGCAATTAAAAAAAAGTGTGCACAAACACTGGGAAGTTTTGACCAGTGATCCTGGACTACCCTTTAATAAGAGTAGACACATTTTTGACCATAGAAGGGGAAGGAATCTCCGTAGCTTGCTGGTAAAAAACAGATTTAAAGCCGAGACCCCCCACAGAAAAAGTAACTTGGTTGGGTGGTACGAAAATGGGATGCTTTAGGTGTAGTGGTTGCCAAGCTTGTCGATATAGTATAGTAAAGTATCTGAGGTTGAAGACATATGTCCATTCAGTCCAACCCATCTAGCAATATACTCAATTCCTGCCTAACTGTTGATCCAGAGGAAGGCAAAAAAAAAACCCCACCAAATTTATTTAGGGGGAAAAAATTCCTTCCTGACTCCAAGTGTCAATCGGAAATTTCCCTGGATCAACTCTACTTTATGAATCAATACCAGTAACTTGCAACATTCTTGTTTGCAGAAACTCATCCAGCTATTTTTTGAAATTGACCAATGAACCTGCCATAACAACGTCCACCGGAAGACCATAGCTTTACATTTCTCACAGTGAAAAACCCTTTCCGAACTTGAAGCCTAAACCTTCTTTCTTCAAGTTTTAAGGGATGTCCGCGTGTCCGCTGACATGTTCTATTGGTGAACAATGCCCCAGATAGTTTATTGTATGGCCCGTTAATGTATTTATACACAGTAATCATATCCTCATGCAAGTGCCTTTTCTCCAGCGTACATAATTGTAACTTTTCCAGTCTCTCTTCATATTCAAGCTCCCCCAATCCCCTTATTAATTTAGTTGCCCTTCTCTGAACTCTTTCCATTTCAAAGATGTCCTTTTTGTACACAGGATTCCAAAATTGCACTGCATATTCCAAATGAGGCCTTACCAATGCTTTGTAAAGAGGGAGAATTACATTTTCCTCCCTTTAATCCATACCTCTCTTTATAGACAATACCATGCTGGCTCTGGCTGTTGCCGCCGGGCAATGCTTTGTTATCCACCCAAACTCCAAGATCCCTTTCCAACAGGGATTCATTTAACACAGAGCCATTTATAGAATAAGTAGCACAAGGATTTTAAAGTCTAAAATGCATCACCTTACATTTATTAACAATGAATCTCATCTGCCACTTAGCAGCCCAATGTGACAATCTAGATCCCCCTGCAATGATTGCACATCCTCTGAAGTTTTTAATGGTCAACAAAGTTTTGTGTAGTCCGCAAACACAGAAACCTTGCTGACAATACCCACTTCCAAATCATTAATAAATAAATTAAATAGAAGCGGCCCCAGCACAGAACCCTGTGGCACCCCACTTAGCACTTTAATCCATAATGATGAAGCCCCATTTACAACTACTCTCTGCATCCTATTCATTAACCAATTTTCTATCCATGTACAAATGTGACTCCCCAGACCAACAGACCTTAGCTTATACATTAGTCGCCTATGGGGGACTGTATCAAAAGCCTTTGCAAAATCCAAGTAAACTACGTCTACTGCTATGCCAGAGTCTAAATTTCTACTTACTTCCTCATAAAAACCAAGCAAGTTAGTTTGACAAGATCTATTCCTCCTAAATCCATGCTGAAAGTACGTGTGATAAATGTTAAAGGGGAAGTCGGCAGGCTACGCCTTGAAGGGGAAGTCGGCAGGCTACGCCTTAAAGGGGAAGTCGGCGGGCTATGATGGACGTATGTCTTTATTCAACCTCAATTACTATGTTACTATGTAGATTTAACTCAACTATTTAAATATCATTTAATAATAACAAAAACATATAATAATATAAACAGATAAAAACACAACACAAGCAACAGTAAAACAAAATGGGATGAAAAAGTGAAAATAATACTTCAGTGCTTAATGTTATAGGATGAAGTGGAGGAAGTAGATCTGTGAAAGATGGAGTCCAGAGTTACTAGCCCTCAAAATAACTCTATTAGATGGTAATAGAGAGCTGCTTCTTTAAGTTTCAAAGCCATTCTTATTCCACTGGACAGGGGCATAACCAGTTACACACACCCAACCATAGAATTTTGGCCAAAAGGTATGAATAGAGATTATACGCCGAGTATGTTTGTATAGATAATCAGTAGAGTAATATTGTTTTTAAGTGACTATTTATTATTGTATATTGACTGGGTATTCTTTAATCATTATATGCTGTTTATTATAATACATTCGGATATGTATTTTTCAAGGACTTGAACGAAGGTATATGTGTTCACAATGACCCTTTACTGAAGGAACCATCTTAAAGGGATATGTTTGACATATACAATAGCATTTGTCACAAAATTCACCTAAAGGGATGGTCTGGATATATGAATCAATAACAAGACATGGTGGAATTGCCTTGATCTCTCTTCAAAAGAGTATATAGGATTAAAGATATGGTATGAGTTAGTAATACTAGAACTAGTTCATGTTTAACTATGTATATTATTGTGTATTTAATTTTAATAACTTGTTATCACAGTTTTTTATAAGCATTTTTAATGAGCTCTCACTATAACAGTAATGAGGAATGTATATCAATCACTTAGAGCTCCTTTTGCACTGTCACTTTTTTGAGAAAGTACTGTCACTTTAAATGGTTTTGTTGCACTAGAAAACTTTAATTATCCCAATTACTTGTGGGCGGATAAGATTTGCACTGTTTGAACATAAATGTTTGGATGTGGTCACTTGAATTTAGGCTTGACAAAGGGCTGAGCGTGGGCCCGAAATGTTGCCTGTTTGTTTACCCTAATGGAGGAATACGGTAAATTCACCTATGTTGCACCATATCAATGCCTGGACCCCTCTATACTTGGAATTTTGCTGTTATGGACTATGTTGGGTGAGGCAGTGTAACCCATATCAGAGGGTGCCAGAGAAGTTAATGGGAGGATTTGGTACGATTCTTTATGTTTACTAGATAAAGCCCAGAATCCTTATATAGCTAGTATTGTTAATATAAGTTATTTAACTGAGGGCAACTTTAAAGAACCTATAGTATGGATGTACAGTACAATTTAAGCAAGTCTGGGATCAATTTCATGTTGTAGTCAGTCACATTTTGTGTCTTTTTCAGCAGTAAGTATAAGCCTTTCACAATATCTCACTATTGAATGGGGACAGTAAACCCACTATTGAAATGCCAGGAAGGGGGTTTTATTGTTTACTCTAAACGTTAAAGTGCACAGGTTCATTCATCGACTGTTAATTTTGTAAAATGATTCTGCATATGGCACCTCTCATTAGTTCCTTTATTAAGAAGAGCTGAATTGCGTTGTAGCATCATTAAGCCTGGCACAATTTTGTTCTTTGCTCAGCAGTATTTGTTAACCTATTCGGTCCATTCCTCATTATGAGGCTCTGAGAACAGATGTTTGGATGCTTCCAAGGGAAACTAAATCAGATTACGCTGATTGCTAAATGGGATAGGAACATTTCTCCAGCATAGAGAAGTCAGGAAAATGATTTTCCACACAAAATTCTTGTAAGGTACAGTAAGATCATCGGAATTCTGTATTTGCCAGATACTTTTCTTTTAAATTGAGAACTGCAGTGGGACAAGAGAGAACAGACCTTGACATTTTAGATGTGTGGATCATTCAACAGGGGGAAAAAACTCTCTAATGTGCATTAAGTATAATGTATACTTATCATTGTACAGGGTGTGTGAGATTTGGAAAATGCTCCTGTTTGCATCATATTAGGATATTAATTTAAAAAGCAACAGGAAATCTGCATAATTATTTTGGTATTAACCCCTAAACCACTCACACGTGGCAACATTTATAAGGGACTGAGAGGAGAATAACTATCTATCTATATATATATATACATACAGCATGCATTTATCACCAGTACTCCCTCGCTGGATGATGATGCGTGGGTGCCGTACCTGTCCAATCTCACATACAATTCATCACAAATCAGGGCACTTTCACTAAAAAGTGTATGAACTTAGATCAATGCATTTCGACCATTAATATGGCCGTCTTCAGGATTGACAATTTCCTCTCATCATCTATTTAAGGCCCGGGAGGACACGCCCCCTCAGAACCTTAACGTGTATCCCACCACATAAAAAATATAAAATACAACATTTAAAATTACAACACTTAGACATGAGTAAAGTACCTAACACATTCCACTTCATCAAACAATTGGGTAGAATCAAATTATCCCTCAGTGGACCCATTACTGTGGCTGGGATGTGGTCTATGGCCATCCATCTAAACATGGCCAAGTTTTGCCATACTGCTGTGAAATGGCAGGCCACCGATTCCTCTCTATACTTGTTTTGGACTTCTAATTAACTGCCCTTATCGGACAATGCTGCCCTGATGGCCGCCCTGTGATTGTTCATGCGTTCCCTGACTGTGGTGGTGGTCTTCCCTACATAACACAGGCCACATGGGAACGTGATTACATAGATCACAAAACTGGATGTGCATGTGAGTCTAAAATGGATCTTAAATCTCTTCCCGGTGTGCGGATGAGGGAAGTCCTTTCCTACAATAGCATAACGACACGTTTGGCACCCTAGGCAACTCACGCATCCATTGGCAGTGCTCCCCAACCATTTCTCTGGTCAGCCGTTTTCCGTCTGACATCAGTTTTTACTATGAGGTACATAGGTCGGGACATCGGATATGCCAACGGATTCCGTATGCTGAAAGGTAATTGTTTGCCTGTTTTTACATGTCCCAATGTATAATATATATATATATATATAATATATATATATATGGGTGTGTATTATCTGTGTTTGTGTTTATTTGTATTCTATTATATCATATTATATTATTTTTTATAAAGAGAGATATATAAAAAGAGATATAGGAGCACTCCTAGATTTCATGATTTATTCAACACAAACGTGGCAAAGTTTCGGCCCTGGCTTGGGGCCTTTGTCAAGCTTGACAAAGGCCCCAAGCACAGGGCCAAAACGTTGCCACGTTTTGTGTTGAATAAATTTCATTGAAATTCCTAGGAGTGTCCTATCTCTCTTTTTATATGTCTATTTTTAATCAATAGGAAGCACCCAGGTAATTATCCTACAAGGTGGAGTGCCACCCATCTCGGTATATATATATATATATATATATATATATATATATATATATATCAGGTATAGAAGATAGTACCGCGAACAGAATGTCTTTTTCAAATTTGCTTCAATTTATTGTCCACATACCGTATATACTAACGAGTATAAACCGAGTTTTCAGATGAAAAATCAGCCCTGAAAACTCGGACTCGGTTTATACTCGTATCACAGCTTACCTAGCATTCCGGCAGCCGCACGATCTTTCTCTCTACTGGCGCCCGGCCTGACGTCACTGCGCCGGCGCCAGCCCAGCGCCGGGAGTGAGTCGCCGCGCGCCAGTACAGGAATGGCCCGCGCGGCTGCCGAATGCAGAGCAAGTTTTACCGTACCGGGCACCAGTCTGCTCCCAGTAAGAGAACTTACCAGCCTACACAGAAGCCTCAGGTACAACTGAAATCTATCTAATCTCTACCATCTATCTATCTATCTATCTAATCTCTGCTATTTTTCTATGTATCTATCTATCTACCTATCTCTACCATTCTCTCATATCTAATCCTGCTATTTGCTATCTATCTAATCTCTACCATTCTATCTATCTATCTATATATCTATCCTCTACATTCTTCTATCTATCTTGAATGCCACCCTCACTGGCGATTCAGAGTTTGGAAACTACAACTCCACTAATAAAGCATGCTGGGAGTTGTAGTTTCCAACATCTTGAATGCAAGTTTCTACCCTCGGTTTATATACTCGTCACCAACTTTTATTATGATTTTTAGCTGAAATTGGGTACCATCGGTTTATACTCGGGTCGGTTTATACTCGAGTATATCGGTATATTACTCCACGTTTCGAGGATATACAACATCCCCTTTCTCAAGCAGGACAAAAACAATCTCCTGTTCCACTCAGCCTCCTCCCTTTTTACCTTTTCCAACAGGAAGGGACCTCATGGATTCAAAATGCATATTTTAACATATCAGCGTTACAACCCCCCCCCAAAAAATTCCATAATCAAAAAGGACATCAGGAAAAACATCAAATGCGACATCAAAAAAAGAGACATCAAAAAGGACATCGAAAAAGGACAGGCCTTGACTCCCCTTACTCCCAATTCATATAAATAGGTGCAGGTTATAGTCCCTATTTAGACCCTTGGGATATAGCATATCTAAACGTCCAATCCACCAAACCTCGCATTTCTGCAGGAGAACAACCCTGTTTCCTCCCCTCTCCGGTATAGGAACAGACTCCAGCACCATAAACTTCAGATCATTTTCACTGTGGTTCGCCTCCACAAAATGTTTTGGCACCGGTAATTTCACATCACGAGTTTTGATGCTTGATCTATGTTGGGAGATGCGAGATTTGACGGATTGGACAGTTTCCCCCACATACAATAACCCACATGGGCACCAAAGCACGTACACAACGTACCTAGTGTCACAGGTAAAGTAACCCTGAATGGGGTATACCTTACCAGACGTGGGATGTTTAAAACAATCACTCATCTGTACATATTTACATTGCACACATCTTAAACATGGATACATTCCTCTTCTTCGTGAGCCTAAAAATGTTTCCTTCCCCTTATCTGATCTTGTTTTATACGTGGATCATACCAAAGTACTGCCCACCATATTCCCCCTTCTATATGAAATTTGGGGGGGGCTGTGTGAATTCCTCAATATCTGGATATCCTCTCGCCAACATTGGCCAGTTTTT
Organism: Hymenochirus boettgeri; assembly: GCA_019447015.1. Lineage (NCBI taxonomy): Eukaryota > Metazoa > Chordata > Amphibia > Anura > Pipidae > Hymenochirus > Hymenochirus boettgeri. The sequence goes on along the minus strand of CM033473.1, from coordinate 162,031,136 downwards.
CCGGACAATCTCCGTTATCCTTGTGGTACCCACTGCGTAATTCAAAACCAAAGGTATCTTTCTTGAACTAAGCTGTAAATCCCTTCTCCTTTCTGTGTTTTCATCGACCCTTTTTAAAGCTCTAATTAAAATAGATCTAGGGTATTTCCTTTCAGTCAGTTTGGTATACATCTCTTTCATCTGACACTCCTTGACTCGGGCATTGCTAACAATCCGCTGTACCCTCAAGAACTGACCAATCGGAATCGCCTTCAGAACATGAGCTGGGTGAAAGCTTCCATATAGTAGCAGCTGATTCCGATCGGTCGGCTTCAAGTACAGCTGGGTTGTCAGTCCTTCATCAACCTTTACACATACATCAAGATAACATATTTTCTGTTTACTAAAATTCATGGTAAAACCTATATTTGGATGTACCTTACCCAGTTGGTTGTAGAAGGACTGCAGAGATGCAACGTCACCCCGCCATATGAGGAAGATGTCGTCTATGTATCTCCACCAGGCTAAACAATGCCTGGTGAAGGATGGTAATACATAGACTTGTTCCTCCTCCAGCCATGCCATAAAGGCATTGGCATATGACGGGGCGACGTTGGAACCCATTGCAGTGCCCCTACACTGGATATAGAAGTCCTTACCAAATCTAAAGTAACTCCTGGTCAGTATTAGACGTAGGCAGCCCATAAAAAACTCAAGTTCCTCCGCATTATATTTACCTCCCTTTTCTAGTAGCCTATATGTAGCACAGATCCCATCCTTGTGAGGTTTGGACGTGTACAATGCTGACACGTCCAACGTCACAAGGATGACATCTCCCCAGTCCAATACATCCAATAAATTCAATTTCTCCAAAAAATGTGAGGTGTCTTTAACAAACGATGATATGCCCTGTACCAGGGACACAAGAACCCTGTCCAGCATGGTAGCCATAGGGCTAAAGACCGAATCAATCCCTGCTACTATTGGCCTCCCAGGAGGCTGGACAGGGTTCTTGTGTATCTTGGGCAAAGTGTACAATACCGGTGTGACCGGGTAGGCCACTACAAGGTGATTCTTTAATTCCATAGAAATTACTTTTTTTCTGACCATCTCGGTCAGGTAATCTTCAATACTCTTTTTAATGTCCAGAACAGGATCTTTATCAACCTTGCTGTAAACCTCCCAGTCACTCAATTGTGTAAGTATCTCTTGTACATAATAATCTGTATCCAACACCACGATAGCACCCCCCTTATTGGAGGGCTTTATCGTGATGTCCGATCTACATTTAAGACTATTCAAAGCCTGCCATTCATTTTTATTCATATTGCAATGCACATTCAAATTATGTATATCATCCAACGCATGAGTCACATCTTGTTTAGTTTTGGCAATAAATGCCTCAATAGCTGTATATGTGGTAGGTGGCATAAATTTGCCCTTAACATTAAGTCCCAAGTCCAGTTCTGCCATCCCCCAGATTACCCATTATAGGTCTATGTAGGAAATGGGCTTTAAGCCTGAGTCTCCTAAAAAAAGCATATAAATCAATGTCCAACTGTAATAGATCAATCGCTGTTGTTGGGCAAAAGCCCAACCCTTTCGACAACACAGAAAGTTCCTTCTGAATATATATATATATATATATATATATATATATATATTGTGTAAAAAAAACAAGAAGAAATGTACTAAATCTTTGACATTATCTGCCGTTATTGGTATATCTCCCAAATAATTGATTTAGGCAGATAAAAGAAATAATACATTTATTACAGCAGCGCCTACATTGCTCACAATTAATCCCTCTTTACAGTACACAGAGCTTCAGCTAAAAGTAATACAGCAATGCCATAAAACCCTCTCAGGAGTAACATTTTAGAGTTGCTTACAACATTGAATATCTTAACAGTAAAAGCCAGTCGTAGATTTAAAGCAGGAGGTGATTCAAGTACTTCTGAGAAATATTTAGAACCATTGCATAAAGTGCGGTATAAAACAAAGCCACAAGGGAAGAGAAAAACTATCAGTATCCAGATGTCATATTAGTACAGATGGTGCGAGCAAGTAATGGTGCTTACAGTGCCCAGGCAAAGAGTACTAGAGATACAGTACATGTCTCAGTAACACAAGGCTAGGTGCTGTACTACTGTAATAAGGGGGTTATTCACAGAGATTCAGCATTGTGAAAATCTGCACAAATGATTCAAAATGATGTGGTGACTTTGTAATGTGGATTCCTAAATATTTAAAATGGGGCATTATGGGTATAGGGATTCGATTTTGTATGTGGTGAGAAGGGGGGGCATCCATTGAACATAGTGCTAACTTGTCCCAGTTGATAGTTAGCCCTGAATAGTGTCCGAATGTGTTCATTTGTCTAAAAGCTGCTGTGAGAGTTCTGTGGGGGGTTTCCAGGTACATAATGATATCGTCAGCATACAGCCCTAGCCTCTCTTTGTGTTGGCCAAGGCGAAATCCTCTAATATCGTTATCTGTTCGTATTACCACCGCCAGCGGCTCTATTGCCAAAGCAAACAGGTAGGTAGATAGGGGGCAACCCTAGCAGGTGCCCCTGTGCAGGGGGAAGGTGGGTGATAGACTCCCATTGATCAGTATTTGAGCCAGAGGGGATGCATACAAGAGTTTGAACTATCTGATGAACTTGGGTCCGAGCCCAAAATGCTGTAGCAAGCACCTTGAATAGATAAGACCTTGTTGGCGTCTAATGAGATTATAGTTCATTCCCCGGAATTATGTTGTCTGTTTGCGTTTATATTTATGTACGACGAATATTTATGGATGTAGATTTTCTGGTCTGGGTGGATTATAGTCAAGATTACTGTTTTTAATCTTTGTGCCATATTTTGCCAGGATCTTGTAGTCGGATGTTAAGAGGGAGATTGGTCTGTAGGATCCACATTCACACTAGATTTTTACTGGTTTGGGGAGTACTACGATAGTTACGTTGTATAATGATTGTAGGAGGTACCCTGTGTCAAATGCATAATTGAACATGTCCAGTAGGGGTTTTAGTAATTGGTTTTGGTATCTCTATAACCTCAATGGGGAGTCTGTGTGGGCCAGGAGCCTTTTGTGGGCATTGTGTCTATGGCTTCTTAAATTTCTTCTAATATAAGTGGTGCTTCTAGGGCTAGTTTTTGTGTGGGGCTAAGTCTGGGAGTGGCATTTGTTCAAGGTATTCGGATATTTCTAGTGATGAGAATGTAAGTCTTGACCATATAGATTGTCATAGAAATTGGCGAATGTTGTTAGGATCTGGGGAGTAGAGTGTACCATTTCGTTTTGTGGGTTTGAATGGTGAGTATTGTGTTTGATCGTGTATGGTCTTTAGGAAAGATATCAGTTTGGCTGAGTGGTTTCCGTTCTCAAAGAAATTTTTGTCTAGTGAAAATTTGTTTCCTGTTGGCTTTCTCGATTATCTATTGTTGTATAAACGCTCGGTTTGAAGCCAGGTTGTTTTGTGTACTTGAGGTGCCTTGTTTTATATTCTTTTAAAATTTATTTAAAGATTTTTTCTTCCTGTTGTCTAGTGCGCTTAATGTATGAAATTGTTAAATTGTTATGTTGTAAACGTCCTCTCAGTACGCTTTGAGAGGTCCCACACTATTTCAAGTTTTGTTTGAGTTGTTCAGTGTAATATACTCCTCTAGCTGTTCATGAAGGTTGTCTGGTTGGGGGAACTGTGTAAGCCAGAAGGGATTGAGTTTCAAGTACGTGTTTGGGGAAATGTAAGGTTGAACTTGTAGTAGGGGCAAATGGTCAGATATCCCACGTGGGAGGTGAGAGATCTAGAGACATACGGTACTGTTTTTCTGAGAGAAACAAATAATCTATTCTGGATAATGAGTTTGTATGTCTTGAGTACAGGTATATTCTAACGTATCTGGATATCTTGTCTCCATATGTCTACCCAGTCCCAGGATTAAATAAGCAGTCTAGCAGGGTTAGTTGTCCTTTAGTGATCTGTTTTTGAGGGCCGTCTTGGAAATGGTTTTTATTCATGGATATAACTTGATTAAAATCCCTATGCACACAATGTGTGCGTCTGGGTAAAGTGTCAGCAAGGGGGCAATAGTTTTAAGAACCAAGAGTCCAGCTGCCGGAGGGTTATAAATTCACAAGTCTACTATAGGAGTGGATCAATCTCTATAGCCCCATATACAAATCTTCCGTGTGGGTCAGTCTTAACGTGTATTTTTATATTTGAGTGTTTTTCTAATCAGTAGGGATACCCCTCTCAGTAGTTGAGTACACACTATGGGCAGCCCATCCCACCCATGATTTTTGGAGTAGGTTAGTGCTGGTGGTAGGAGGTGGGTTTCCTGCAGGCAGACTATGTCTGGGTTTTACTTGGTTAAGAAGGTGAACATTTGTATTTTTTTTATTCGGTTGACTCATCCCCTGATATTCCAAGAGCATATTTTAATATTGCATGTGACTCACCCATTATTGCTGTCCATTAGTAATGAACTGAAGGGCGCTGTCGGCTTGGGGCTCCAGGTGTCCAGGCAGTCTGGGACCAGTGCAAACATAGACTTCTATGTTGTACTGGTCCCGGACTGCCCGGATGCCTGGAGCCCCAAGCCGACAGCGCCCTAGAAGAGAAGAAAAAAACTAATTTTAAAAATTGTTACTTGCTCGAAGATAACTTGTCACATGGGACTAACAAAAACTTGCTTGTCTCGCTTACATTGAGACCAATGAAACTCCCGAAGAGTCATAACTTATTAATTCTGGGGGTTCTGAGTGGTAGTTATATCATCTTTTGACGTTTGGGGGGAGACTCCCGAGCTCTTTAGTCGTGTGGAGACTGGGCCGTCCGGGAAGAGGGCGAGGAGTAGAGGAAGGAGCGGGGGGAAGAAACAGAGGAGATCATTTTTCAGTGAGACAGCAATAGGACCATAGTTCAATTTAGTATACATTAGGGAGCTCGTGATGTCCATTTTCATAAATCTTGTGAAGATTATTTTTTGTTACTTATTGCATCAGACTATGGTGTGAAAAGCAAGTTGCATCATCATTCAACCTGTGTCATCATTTGCAATATCAGCGTCAAGGACTAAGTAATAAACAGGGGCTGTTCAGTTAATATCTTTATAGCATTTATAGATCAGTGTGCTGTGGCATTTGAATACAATATTGGCATATATACATTTATAGTCTAGCTTTTCTGTCTAGTATCAGTTGTTACTAGTTATCCTAAGTTCCCCAAGCCCCCCACCCCCCCATAAAACACTGCATTCCATGCATGTTTGTATATGTTGCCCTGCCCAAACCATTTAATTTTTTTTCATTTGCAATGAAATGTATACAATATGCAACAAGTCAGCTGTGCCAATAGTCCATGGTTCAAAGGTACATGATTATGATTACTATGTACTATACACAATTGGTTATAAAACACCGAGGGACTGATGCATTAAGAGATACAACGTTTTTGAAGCAACCAATCAATTTTAGCTGACTTTCTGCAGTTAGATTACTGATTGCTGCAGATTAATAGCACAGGCAAACTTGTGTACCTTTTATTGCATCGACCTTGAGTTGTTACTGTACATACTAAATTATGGTTTTATGCTTATTTTCAAATTGTTTAGATGATTAATGCAGCCACACGATATTCAGAAATATATGATTTTTTTTCTGAGCTAAATATACTTCAGTAGCTTAGCAAAGTGCATTTATCTTACTTATTTTATTTTGTCAGTAAATTAGATCCCTACAGTACATAGATGACTGAGCAAAAGCCCTTGAAATGTTTGCCCTAAATCAGTAAACCACGCACCAGTAAGATCATATCTAACTGTACTAGCCTAGCAAATTCCAACTGCTGATTGGAATGTATGGGTCAATGAACCAAGACAAACTTTGCCTGTGTTTCTGCAAATTGCTAAATCAAATGTAAACTATTCTACTGATTATAATAGTACTCAGGAAGGATTGAATCCAAAATAATCACCATAAAAAAACATTATATTAAAATCGAATTGCTACCTATATACAGTAGAAATGAAAAGTGCAAGTATCCTTAAGTTGTAAAGAAGATCATCAATTTTTTTGCCCCAAGTATTACACTGGCAGGTTGATTTACCCAGAGCCACTATCACTCGGGTAAATCTCCCAAACCGCATTCAATTTGTGCAAGTGACCCACGTATCCGGCATTCATATGGAGTTAAAGTCGCGTTTGCTGGTAGCGAACCGGTTAGCTTGACTTTAACTCCATATAATGTTAATTTAAGTTTACTTACATTACAATTTAGAAAATGTGATTAAAAGTTTATTGAACATTGCCCCTCCTGATGTTTAGAAACTACAACTCCAGCAATGAAAGCATGCTGGGAGTTGTAGTTTCTAAACATCTGGTGCCAAGGAACTGGCTGTTACTGACTTTATATGGGGCTGTGTTTGAGGCTTTCTATGGACTGTCTGTGGGACTATCAATGGGGCTGTGTATGGGAGAAAGTCAACCCTTGGCTTATACTCAAGTCAACCAGCTTTACTCCTTTTTTTAGGTAAAAATAGGTACCTTCGGCTTATTCACCGGGTCAGCTTATACTCTAGTATATACCATTATGTGGAACACTTATTGCAATGGGTGAAAAACTGCAATTTAATAGCTACTAGAGGCATATAGGGATAGAATAGCAGAAAAAGAAAGAAATAAGAAGAAAGTAGGGCACAAAGCCCTCAAGGCACTCAAACTGCATTAAAGGCAATAATATCAAAGCAAGGACAACAGTCTCAATAAAATAAAGGGGACCCAGGGTTGGACACTAAAATACACTAATACAAAACAATGAAAAAACACACTGCACAGTGTACAATAAATAATAAATAACAGGCCTATTAAATATCGTACTGCTGGATATAATGTCCATAACAGCAATAATAAACCAGATACTCGAACCCTATAATAAGGTAGTCCATAGGGAGTCCTAAGAGTCTGGTATTAGTAAAGCAAGCAGAGGCTGGTGGGTAACAAAAGCATGGTAATAGCCAAGAAACATAGAAATAGCTGATGGCCACCAACAAGTCTCACTCCAAGCACGCTGGCAAAGTCGCATGGGGGGAGTGAGAGAAGTGAGGAGGAGAGCAAGGCAAGGACAGGAAAACCAAAGAAAGAAAACAATCTCACCACGTGTTACTACTGGCACTATATGTATGCCCTATATACAGTCTTGAATATTTTCCTCCTCCCCCTAGTTTTAATGTGATGCTACTAACTGGATATTTAGAAAATTGTTTGAAAACATGTACAAGGTTACACACAGGACTGGTGTCACCAGCGCCAGATGATATTCACACTGATATATCTGTGGCACTCAGTTAGACCAGCTAGTTCAGATAAGTCGTCGATCTAACTAAATACCACATAAATACCATGACCTGCATGAATGATAACCTTCTAAGCATATCACCCTCTGTTTTTTCTGCTAAATCAGTAATTTCAGTCCTGCTTCTAAACTACAGCTGTATTTCAATTATTGGATTGAAATATTGCCCCTCTCAATGCTGTTTCAAAGGGCGTGGGTTACCTTGGCTTCCCTGGTAAATAAATCCTTTTAATTCTTCCTATAATAATATCTGTCTATAAAAATATGTTTCTGTAACTAGTTCTTACCAGCCTTGCTGTATGTCAGGGCTTTATATTTCTAAGCAGATTCTAACAAATAGTTGTTGTTATCAATAATTTATAACAATTATTTTTACAATAAGTAAAAATAAAAATTGACCATAAATGCTTCCCATAAGACCAACCCAATAATATTTTTTTATTTATTCTTTAATACACTTCTAATTTCTGATGGCTTCGGCTCACTTGTGGTCTTTTTTCTTGCAGTGGCCTACTACAGTTTATACAGTACCTGGTTAAATCCAAGTCACTCCTCAGTATACAACTGAGGTTCCAGGCTGTATGATTTTATAAATATTTTTTTAGGGCATGTTCACCATTATCATATGTTACCTTCCCCAAACCCCAACTGATATATTTACACATTATTACCTGCTTTACTAACCATATATTTAAGAATAAATATTGCCTTCATTTTGGCAGAGAAAGCTTATTTCTCCCTTCTTCAGTTAATGAAGGTGGTGACTGCTGACATCACAACCAATGATTGACTGCTGATTCCCCTGTTGCTCCTTTGAACATGCTCAAGTTATAAAAGCTCTGTCGCCAAGGGTGGAGGCAGATACCTTTTCCATAATGGAAACAAACTTATAATTAATTATCTTGTTACAAGTGCATGCAGGCAGTTTTTTTGTTTTAAGGGTGGACATGCCCTTAGAGCCTTCTCCCTTTTCTAATGTGGATGACAACTGAAGAGGAAAATGCTCCAAAGGTAATTTTGATAACCATAGGCTTATGGCCTAAAATAACCCAATCATTCATTATTTTCCTACCATAAAATGCTCTAAGAAGCATTTCTTGCTTCCTCTGAAACATTCATCTCCACCTTTGAACAATATTTCTTGACCCAAACAATGTGACTTGTGGACTGAATGTAAAATTATTGTGAAGAGGAAGAATAATTTTCTAATCTCTTTTTAAATGAATTCCTTGTTTGTTTTTCACTGCAAGAAACTGGTGCTAGTACAGAGCCATCTGCAGCAAATGATTCAGGCAATAATAATGTACTAAGATGGACAGAGGATGTCTGGAGAAAAGAGCACTGCATGTTGGTTTATGAGGGGTTTGAGACTAACGCTACTAATTATTTTTGAAACTCTAAGGGGGAAAATCCAATTTTCAAAAAAAAAGTCTAGTTTGTTTTGGATCTTTAGGGTTGAAGGTTAGATGCTTTTTAAGTGGAATTTTCATTTGCCCCGGCAAGCAATAGATTTCAGTAAGGAATATATAAATTGCTATCACTAGAATAAGAACTGAATGCAGTTTAGTTGTGATTCATCATAGAACTTTCACAATTTATTTTGTCAATATTATCAATCGAAATACCACAGTAGACTGAAACAACTGTAAGAGAAAATTTGAAATCAATACTTTAATGATGATTACAGCAGTTGCAATAGCCATTGTTTCCTTGGAAAACACAAAGTATTCAGATATATGCAGTCCATAGTGTTACCCAATGCTATATGTAAACTAGTCTGTTTTGCTTTTTGTTTTCTAATCAAGTGCTACAGTGACTATCCTATTGAAAAGTTACGCTATATTGTGTGGTCATGGGAAATTTTATTTAACATGAGGTAATGGGAAACTTAGGGAAAAGTGACCATGATATAGTGTCATTTAATATAGGTTGCAAAAAACAAAGGTGCGCTGGGTTAACAAAAACTTTTGGGCTCATTTACCCAGAGCCACAGTTAGTCGTGGTCATTGATTCAATACATTGCAAATGACACCCACACAGCCAGTGCAACAATTCAGTAAAGGGTTTATTTAGCTGACTTTTTAATGCATTTAAAAAATAACAAAGAAAGTGGGACATTAAATAATGGGGCTCTAAGATAAGTTAAAGGATGCCGAAATGGCAAATGTGCACACAAAAAAAAAATCCCTCTGAATACACTTTAGAGAATCCTACAGGGATTTCAATAAAATTCTTATTGTTTAAAATGGTGCTAATATAGCCCTAACCAATCAGATCTATTTAACATTTGAAAGCTAACATCTGATTGGTTGGGCAAAATTAGCACCATTTAAACATAAGAACTTTTATTGAAACACACTGCTAGTCTTTATAGCAGTGACTGTAATAATATGAACCTAAGTAATATTGGAAAAAGATCTGAGGGTTCTGGTAGATAACGGACAGCCATATCACAATAGAAAATAACAAGACTACTACCTAAAAACTGCACCATCAACAATATCAGGCAAAAATTAATTAAAACATCTTAAAAACATATACAGCATATATTGTATATATTTTATTTATAAAGCACCACTTGGGGACACAGCGCTGTACAGTAATAAAATAAAGTCAAAAAAAGTCATACAAGGAAGATAAATACATAGATAGTTCAGTACATAAATATATAAATTATATAAATAGAATTGCTAGAGCTTTGCCACAAGAGGAAGGTCCATGCCCCGTAGAGCTTACAATCTTAGAGGTGGGTAACATACATGGAATGGGTATGTAGTGCCGGATAAGACGTATGCATTGCAAATAAAATCAATTACTGTGCTGGTTACCAGATAGGTAGGATGTAAGGCTAGATTTAAACCTGCTAATTGAGGTTTCTTGACGTAAAGAGAGGGGAATAGAATTCCAGAGATGGGAGCCACAAGAAAAAAAGGTTTAAAGCGAGAGAAAGCAGTACGAGTTGGGGGTCTGTACAGGAGCTGGTTCTGCGAGCAGAGGGTACAGGCTGGAACATATGGAGAAAAATATAAGAAGGAACAGCAGAGAGAAGGGCTTTAATTGTTTTAGAGAAGAATTTTTGGATACAATGTGCTGTTTAATGGGGGACCAGCATGTTCGTTGTGTCTGATGAAGGTGCATGGGCACCGAAACGTTACATGGTGTTTTTTGATGAACCAATAAACACCTGTTGCATCAAGTCTGGTGGCCACAGCTTTCTTTGTTTGATGTGTGACATGCTTGCCAGCAACAGAGGGTTTTTAGTATACATTACTCTGATCACATGAATGAAGCCTTCCAACCAGACTGGGGTTACCTTGATGTGGTTGGAAGGCTTTTCATTCATGTGATCACAGTGATGTATACTAAACCCCTTTGTTTATAAAGTATGCCAGTGTGCAGATAATATGATATTGTATGGGCCTAGGAATGTGCATTGATTCTTTTCTATGGCCGCTTCAGCATAATGCTGAGGAACAGGTAAGTGCAGATGCCCGCATCAATGGAAGACCTATGTTCACCTTTTGGGTGGTCTCCCCAACATAGAGTAACCCACAAGGCACCTTAAATACTAAGCATGTGCAGAACTGTACAAAAGGGGACGGGATGAAGTAATTGCAGATTGCCTCCCCCCACCTCTAACTTTTTTTCTGTTTGCTGACCAGTGTAGGCTGTGAACAACGCAGGAGGGACATTTATGGTTCATTTTAATGGTACAGAGATGGCAAGATAACATGAACACATGCTGTGTTGCAGCCACAGTTACCCTTTAAGCAGGGTAAGGATAACATCTAATCAAAACAAGACAATAAAAAATCAAAAAAAAAATCAACAAGACATTACTAAAGGTGATCATACATTGAATTCTCAAAAAAAATCAAGCTGTGTGTGGCTTTTCTTTGATTGACTGCCCAGTGATATCAGGATGCAAATCTTATGAGTACTTATTATGCCTTACAAATCTTGTAGCAGGGAACAGATTTGTTAAAAAGTTCATACATTAAAACGCACTAAAAACTTATCACATCTTGGGCCATAGTTTAAAAGCAATACCGCGGGTTAGTTCATTTACGATCGCGATTGTACATTTACGACCGAACGTTCGTTAATTACGTACGTGCGGTAGTAAACACCACAATGGTATTCTATGGGGCTGTAAATCTCTGATTTTGTTGTCGTAGATTTACGATTGTTATCGCAATTTACGATCGGTATCATAAATTTACGATTGTTAAACCGATCATTATCTCTGATCGGTTAAACGATCGTAAATTTACGATACCGATCGTTAAAGTTGCAGTATCGCTAAAAAGCGATACACGCACTTTATAAACATGGCCCCTTATACACTCATTTACTAAACATTTACCTCCCCTGTGATGTCAATAATCTTCAGGCTGTAATTTTACCAGCTACAGCCATTTTATAAGCCAGAGCATTTTTATTATTTGTTGGTGACAGAACTCAATAATTTATTTTTTTCCCTTACTAAGGACTCAATAATCTTTCGTTTAATAATTTAAAAGATAATAGTGAATTCAATTATGTATTTATTTACTTTTCTTGCAGAATTGAAAAAATTTGATACTGCAGAGCTTAAAATAAAAAAGGCAAAATGTAACATAGAACATAGTACATAGTAACAATACATAGTAATTAGTTGAATAAAGACATTCGTCCATCAAGTCCAACCTATTCACTTTTTTTTTTTTTTTATTTATTTATTTTTTTTACCCTACCTAACAGTTGATCCAGAGGAAGGCAAAAAACCCAGCTAAAAAAGGGGAAAAAAAATTCCTTCCTGTCCAACGGCAATCGGAAAGTATCCCTGGATCAACTTTCCGATCGGAAATCGGAAATGGCTCCATAAAATCCCAACTTATTTATTAGAGGGGAAGTATTTGGATTTATAAGAGATATTATGTGTATTTATAATACTATAAAGCAAAGTCATTTCCCCCAGACATAAAAAAAAAGCATTCTCTTACCTACTAGGTGGTTGCTATCTGTATCATGCTGTTAAGGGTATCTCCACTGATGAAAACCCTCCCCCCCCTCTGAAGTACACCTTCCCCCAACCCTCCTCCTACCTTTTTTCCCTCTCCTTCACTGTTCCTTTGCAGCAGCCTGTGGAAGTTGTGCTCGGTACTAGGGTATGTCTTCTCTTCTCTGCTGGGCAGCTGTCATCAATTGAATCATTATGATTGCTGGCACGCCCACTTGACCCCAGTAAAGCCTACTGTAAACACAGCCTTTCCTCCCTGTCTCTGCACATCTATTCACAGCTGATCGTGCAGGGAGAGATGGAGGAGGAAAGTATGAAGCTTCTGCCACACTGCTGTAAGAAGGCTGGAGGAACTTGTTCAATCAGCTTCTGAAACTCTCAGCATCTCGCCTCATCATACAGCAGCTACTTTGCATATTATATATGATAGAGCATAAAGATTTATCTTTGTCCCCTCTAAATACATTACAGCTGTAGATGCAGTGTGTGCTGGAGTGCACAGGCTGTATGCAGGGGGGTGCTGTGTAGTGAAACGAAGAGTGTTCTGAGGATGCTGGGAGTTTCACAGCTGTATTGCAGTGGTTGCTGTAAACTCCCAGCTCCCCTGAAATAAACCTTCTAATCCAGTGGTCCGTTTACCCTCCGTGGTCTTCAGTCTGGTTCTTCATTCCCGTCATCCTCTTCAAGCTCCAACTCTTCCAGATACTGGCAACACCCAAAGCCATCCTCCTCCTACTTCATTGGGGTGGATTGCGGCTCCTATTTGGCCCCCATGCACTCCCACCACCACCCGCACCAATTAAGCCCCTATGGCTCCCTCCTCCATGTCAGACCTTGGGCCACCATCACCAGGGCTATGCCAGCTTGGGTTTACCCTGCCGACAGCCAATGGGAATGTAAGCATGGCGTTCCCATGGCTACAAGACTCTCTCCTTGCCCTCACACCTTTCCTCCCTGTCTCTGCACGATCATATTCATAGCAGATCATGCAGAACGACAGAGGAGGTTAAAAAGCTTCTGCTACACTGCTGTTAGAAGGCTGGGGGAACTTGTGTGCAATACAGGTAGTGAAATTCCCAGGATCTCCTCTAAAATACTCCTTCCGTCTCACTCCTGTGATGGAAGGAGTATTTTGATACTTGGATACATTTTTTAGTCACTTGGAAAGAATGTAATCCCTATTCCTAAAAATATGAATTTCCCAGCGGGAATTGTGTCCGTCCCAGAATATTACAACGGGAGAACATACTAGAAAAAGTTTTTTTTACTTATCTTAAAACTGTGAAAACATTCTTTCTGCAACAAAAATGAATTCATCAAACAGGTCACTTCTTTGCCTTTTGTTTTTATACAATTTGTAAGTTTATGGGAACATACTGTCATAACATTTATTTTACTAATAGTTTTTATGTGAATGAGCCTTCTAATCCTACTAGACTCAATTAGAAAAGCGAGTTATGGAAAGGACAAGTCTAATGACTGTGTTTCTGCATTTAGACATCACTGATACTTGGGAAAGTGAAACTAACTATCCTTCCACTTTACCATGTAGTTCTAAATGTAATACATAATATAAACAAATTACTTTAGCTGAATTGTAGTCAGCACAAAAAAAGGTGACTAAGTCCCTGTCAAACCTTTTGCATCATGAAAAGTCTTTTGTTTGTGGTTCAGACTTTTTCTAGAAGAGAAGGACAAAATCTTCAGGTTTGTATTGTGGTGGTTTTTTATGAACATTTTATAGCCAAAGGCCAGAATATATATGTACAAATTTCAAAGCAAGTTGGCATGAAGAACATATGGCAGTTTTTTCATCCATATGCAAATCTTTTTGTAAATATGTTTATTATATCTTTTCATGGGAAAAACTGAAGATATGACAATTTGATGCAATTTAAGTACTCACTGTACAGCTTGTATACTTTATAACAGTGTAAATTTTCCAGTCTCCTCAAAATGATTAACATCATAGTCATAATGTATAACCATACTGGCAACAAAAGTGAATACATCCCTAAGTGAAAAAAAAAGTAAGAACAGCGGTGAATTATTAAACCTTTCAAATTTGAAATGTAACTTCTCGGAGTGATGTTGGTCACCTGTGACCTCAATAGATTATCGCACTGTGATTTCACAAACACAAGAGTCCAAATTTTTGTAAGAAAGCATTACTTAAAGGGAACCACAAGAGACCACCCATTGACCTTAATTTGATTTGTTGGCATTCATCTTAATAAAAAATAAATATTATTTTCATTTCGAGTATCTGTTTTCCCCTTTAGATAAGCACTAACATGGGTTCCAACTGGCTCCCTCATTTGCTAACTTCGACTTGTAATGGTTTAAAGAAACCTTTATTTTTCCATCTTATAGTGATAACCTTTTTGCTATATAAAACAGACATTGATATATGGATGGGTGTTTAGAAAAGTTATGGATTGTAATACGGTCCTACATGCCAACAGTTTTCACCCCCCACCACAAATTCGTATAATCCCTTTTAACTCAAATAGAAAAGATTTGAAACACATAATACGATTCTGAAAAGGCTTCTGTCCAAATCAAAGAAATAAGGGACAGATTTATGGCTAGAGGCTATAACCAGATTTGTTTGGATCAAAAAACCCCACACACAGGTTGTAGGGCTAGCGGCCCTCACCATCATTAGTCCTGTGCGTGTCTATTTTCCAGATTTCGCACCCACACCACCGCAAAAACCCCTCACCCAAAGTGCAAATAAAATAAATATTTATTCATAACCAATATATGTTCATAGAAACAAACCTACCATACCACTAAAATATATACGGGTCTTCAACTTGTATGCAAATGTCTAAAAAACTACAACTCCTAGCATTCTCTAGATGCCTTCTGATATTGTCGTGCTGTAGTGGAATGCTGGAATTTAATGCATGGGCTTCTGCTATCCCCAACTTCTACTATCCATGGGCCCTCTGCTCTGGTATCAGCTATTTTTAAATTTTTACCTGCAACTATTTTCTTGTTGATCAGTGACAGAGATAGGTAACCAGTACTTATCCAGATTTTTAGAAAAACTATAACTTCCAGCATTCATTCTATAGCAAGGAATGCTGAGAGTTATAGTTTTCATATATTTTGGAGATCTACTGGTTACCTATCTATGATTTCATAACGATGTCCTGCAGAATGTACATTTCAATCTCCACTCACTGTGTAAACTTGCATTATGGGAGACAGTAAAGTTACAATGAGCAGGAACCATAACATAGGTTTATGGGTAGGAGCAGGGAGCTGCAGTTTAATATTATACCCATAAAAAGGTGTAGATATGTTATGTTTGGAAAACTCAACTACCATGCATTCCCTGTTTGCACTCTGCTGTTGTACAATGCTTGGGAGTTTTCAATTTTCATCAGGAGGTCCACCACACTGATGTAGTTATAGCTGAACCACTCAAGCGGTAGATTTGTTTTGGGCTTACGAAGATCCATGAAACATATTTCAACTCTGTTTACACATGCAACACTTGCTTCTGGTCTCATGCATAGGTGAAGGTGCAGATAAGATTTTGTTACTTTGTTCATGGGAGATTGTTTTACGTTGCTGGCTCTACCTCTTTAAACAAAGGGTAACACGGTTATCTAACCCGACCCGCAAATCGGGTAACCCACAGGTACACAACCCGATGCAGGATCTAACCTAAAGTGACTTAAGTGCTCAAAGGAATACCAGAGATACCAACGAAACTCTGTAATTGAAGCTATAGGAATCCACTACTAAAGGCTAAGTGCCAAAGAAACTCCTGCTATTGAAGTGCCGAGTGCTGCTAAAAGAGCTAAAATACAAATACCAAGACACAGACTACTAAAGGTAGTTATTCATCTAAAGGTGTCAACCCATACACAGTACACAAACATGTTACCGTAATAGTGTATATGTGCCAAGTGCTCCGATATTTAAGTGCCAAGTGCTGATGGATAACAATCACAAGGGTCAGACGAAGAACAAACAAGTGACAAGATACTGGCTAAATACATACATAATGTAACATACAGAGAGCAAAACTAACTACTCCAATCACTAACGCACACAAGATAAATAAAACAGATTTGATTTCTATAAATTCTACTGAAATAGATATAACAGACAGAGAAAGAATAAACATGAAGATGTATTTTCATTAGGTAAATGCCAGTCTGGAGCGGTGTCTCTACTCTGCATGGATGTTTCTGAAGAAGAAGCTTTCGGATAAGGGTTGAAATTTAATTACTTTAAAGGGCAGTCCACCCCCCAAACAATAATGTAACCCACTACTGGCCCCACTGTGTAGGGTATAAATCCTACCTTACATCCCTGCTCAAATGGCTGCCCTGCAATGTCCCTCCAAAATCCCAAAACTAGTCATGTAGGACTCTCCTCCAGTCTCTCCTCCGAGGAAAGAATTTTGTTCCATGCGCAGTTCAGCACCTCCCCCCCTCACATTTTGTTTCCCTCCCCCTAGTTTTAATCCCCCTTGTGTTATATTGTAGGGCTTCCTCCCCAGCCCCAAATGCCATATAAGATTTATCAGAAAGTCCCCCCAACTCTACTTACCTTCCCTCTCTCCCTATCGTTCAAGCACCGCAGCCAGTCCGTGTTTGGCAGCCTCCCAGCCAATCAGGGATGCAGCTGCCGGTCTGGCCCCTGCTTTGCAGTTTCATGCAAGCAGAAGGCCAGCAGTGCGGTGGAGGAGAGAGGAGGTAAGTAAAAGATCGGGGGTTCTGATAATTCCTTTTATGCGTTGAGGCTGGGGGAGGAAGCACTACAACATATCAAAAAAATGTGGACATGCCCTTTAAGTTCATTTTCATGAGGTGAGTTTAATGAGGTGGACCCTGATCCATATATTTATAAATGAAATATTTATAACTGGTAAAATCATTGCTAATCCTCCTTTCATTCATGGTCCTCTGTGACTGAGCTAACCCCAGTTTTGCCTTACTGTCCTCATACACCTAAATTGGAAAAAATGTCACCAGTTTGCAGGGAACTGCAAGAATAGATTAAAATTACAAAAAAGTTCTCATCGTTTAAAATGGTGTAATTTTGCCCCAACCATTGAGATCTTAGTTACAATTGAAATCTAATATCATGAATGGTGTTGGGGCAAAATTATCACAATTTTAACAATAAGAACTTTTATTGAATAAGCCTGCTTTTTTGTTCTGGAATAATACTGATAATAGAAGTCTAAAAGCTCTCTAGCAAAACCTTTTTCCGTTCATTTCATCATAAAATTTCAAATCATTTTAAAATTTCATTTAATACAAAATTTTTATATCATTTCACACATCATAAATTATACTTATATTTCACATATTTATAGTCATATCTCATTATATTATTCATATTTTCAAACAAATCATGCAAACATTTTCCATAATAATTATCATCCATTTCACATTTAATTATTCAAATTAATTGTTATTATATTCATGCATTTATAAATTCTCCTCTCTCTTTCATCTCTCCCCCTTCCCTTCCTTCCCTTATTCCTCCTATTGCTCCTCCTTTCCTTACTCCTCCTTTCCCATTTCACTTTTTGCCCCTTTCCTCTCCCCTCACCTCCATCTTCCGTTTCCCTCTATCCCTCCCCTTTTCTTCCCCCTCCCCTTTCCCTCCACCTTTCCTTCTCCTTTCCCTCCCCTCCTTCCCCGTTCCTCTTTTCCTCTTCCCTTCTTCTTCTTCTTTTCCCTTTTTCCTTCTCCACCTCTCCCTTCCTTTCTCCCTTTATTCCTCTATCCTCTCCTCTGCTTCTTTCCTTCCCTCCTTACCTTCCTTTGCTTTTCCTTCCTTTCCATCCTTTCCTCCTCTCTCCCTCTCTGCCTCCTCCCCCTCCCTCCTTTCTCTCTCTCGCTTCCTCCGCTTCGCTTGTCACCCTCCTTCCTCAACGCTCTCTTTCTTCTCCTCCCTCCCGGTCCAACACACCTGCGGTCCCCCCTCCCTTTTCCTCTTTCATTCCTCTTCGTTTTTTGCATCCCTGCCCTTATTTCCTCCTTTCCGTATGCTCCCCCCTATGCTCCTTCGCTCCTATCTCCCTGCCCTCCTGCTTCTATCCTTGTCCTCTTCCTCCTACTCGTCCTCTTCTCCCTCCCTTTCCTCTTCCCCCTTTCCTCTCCGTGCTTCCTCCCCCCTTCTTCCTTTCCTCCTCTTTCCCTCTATCCCCCTCTTTCCGCCCCTTCTTTGCCTTTTTTTTCCTTCCTGGCTCCTCCTATCTTTTCCCCCTCTTTCTACCTTCCCTTTGCCCTACCCCTCCTTCCCAGTCGTCTTCACTTCTTTATTCCTCCGTTCTCACTCTTCCTCCCCGCCCCCCCCAGCCCCCATCCTCCGTCCTCCCCTCTTCCCTTTCTCCTTCCTCGCTTCCCCACTTTTCACTCTCCCTTTTTATCTCCCTTCCCTTCCCCTCCTTCCTTCCCTTCCTTCCTCCCTTTATCCTCCTTCTCCTTTCCTCCCCCCCCTGCCTCCTTCCTTGTCCTCTCGCCCCCTCTCTCACCTTCCCCTTCTCGTCCTTCCCTTTTCCTCTTGTTCGTTTTCCCCCCCATCCCTCTCTTTCCTCCCTCTCTGTTTCCCTTTTCCTTTCCCCCCCTTTCCTCCTTACCCTTCCATCTTTCCTCTTCCTCTCTCCTGCTTTTCCTGCCTTCCTCCTCCTTTTTCTTTTTCTGCTTTCTTTTTCTTTCCTCCTTCTGCCTCCCTTTCTCCCTTTCCTCTCTTCCCTGCTCCCCATACTTTCCTTCTCCACTCTCCTCTCTGCCTCCCCTCTTCCTCTCCCCATTTCCCCTCTCTCTCTCCTCCTCCTTCTTTTTCCTTCCCCCGCTCTTCCTCTCCTTCATCTTTCCCTTTCCCTCCCCCCTGGCTTCCTCCTGCTCTTCTCCCCCTCTCCTCCCCTCCGCTCTCTTCCTTCTCCCCCTTTTCTCCCTCCCTTTCTCCTTTTACACCTTCTTTTTCCTCTTCTTTTCCCTCCTGCCTATCTTCCTCCATCTCACTCTTCTATCCCTGCTCTTCTCTTTCCCTCCTTCCTTCCCCTTCCGTCTAATGAGAGTATAGTTCATTCCCCGGAATTATTGTGGTCTGTTTGCGTTTATATTTATGTACGACGAATATTTATGGATGTAGATTTTCTGGTCTGGGTGGATTATAGTCAAGATTACTGTTTTTAATCTTTGTGCCAATATTTTAGCCAGGATCTTGTAGTCGGATGTTAAGAGGGAGATTGGTCTGTAGGATCCACATTCACATAGATTTTTACCTGGTTTGGGGAGTACTACGATAGTTACGTTGTATAATGATTGTAGGAGGTACCCTGTGTCAAATGCATAATTGAACATGTCCAGTAGGGGTTTTAGTAATTGGTTTTGGTATCTCTTATATACCTCAATGGGGAGTCTGTGTGGGCCAGGAGCCTTATTGTTGGGCATTGTGTCTATGGCTTCTTAAATTTCTTCTAATATAAGTGGTGCTTCTAGGGCTAGTTTTTGTGTGGGGCTAAGTGCTGGGAGTGGCATTTGTTCAAGGTATTCGGATATTTCTAGTGATGAGAATGTAAGTCTTGACCTATATAGATTGTCATAGAAATTGGCGAATGTTGTTAGGATCTGGGGAGTAGAGTGTACCATTTCGTTTTGTGGGGTTTGAATGGTGAGTATTGTGTTTGATCGTGTATGGTCTTTAGGAAAGATATCAGTTTGGCTGAGTGGTTTCCGTTCTCAAAGAAATTTTGTCTAGTGAAAATTTGTTTCCTGTTGGCTTTCTCGATTATCATATTGTTGTATAAACGCCGGTTTGAAGCCAGGTTGTTTGTGTACTTGAGGTGCCTTGTTTTATATTCTTTTAAAATTATTTAAAGATTTTTTTCCTGTTGTCTAGTGCGCTTAATGTATGAAATTGTTAAATTGTTAACATTGTTGTAAACGTCCTCTCAGGTACGCTTTGAGAGGGTCCCACACTATGTTCAAGTTTTGTGTTGAGTTGTTCAGTGTAATATACTCCTCTAGCTGTTCATGAAGGTTGTCTGGTTGGGGGAACTGTGTAAGCCAGAAGGGATTGAGTTTCCAAGTACGTGTTTGAGGAAATGTAAGGTTGATACTTAGTAGTAGGGGCAAATGGTCAGATATCCCACGTGGGAGGTGAGAGATCTGAGAGACATACGGTACTGTTTTCTTAGAGAGAAACAAATAATCTATTCTGGATAATGAGTTGTATGTCATTGAGTGACAGGTATATTCTAACGTATCTGGATATCTTTGTCTCCATATGTCTACCCAGTCCCAGGATTGCATAAGCAGTGCTAGCAGGGTTAGTTGTCCTTTAGTGATCTGTTTTTGAGGGCCAGGTGCTTGGAAATGGTTTTTATTCATGGATATAACTTGATTAAAATCTCCTATGCACACAATGTGTGCGTCTGGGTAGAGTGTCAGCAAGGGGGCAATAGTTTTAAGAACCAAGAGTCCAGCTGCCGGAGGGTTATAAATTCACAAGTCTACTATAGGAGTGGATTCAATCTCTATAGCCACATATACAAATCTTCCGTGTGGGTCAGTCTTAACGTGTATTTTTTATATTTGAGTGTTTTTCTAATCAGTAGGGATACCCCTCTCAGGTAAGTTGAGTACACACTATGGGCAGCCCATCCCACCCATGATTTTTGGAGTAGGTTAGTGCTGGTGGTAAGGAGGTGGGTTTCCTGCAGGCAGACTATGTCTGGGTTTTACTTGGTTAAGAAGGTGAACATTTGTATTTGTTTATTCGGTTGACTCATCCCTCTGATATTCCAAGAGCATATTTTAATATTTGCATGTGACTCACCCATTATTGCTGTCCATTAGTAATGAACTGAAGGGCGCTGTCGGCTTGGGGCTCCAGGTGTCCAGGCAGTCTGCGACCAGTGCAAACATAGAACTTCTGCCTGGAGCTGGAGCCCCAAGCCGACAGCGCCCTAGAAGAGAGAGAAAAAAAAGTATTTTAAAAATTGTTACTTGCTCAGAAGATAACTGTCTACATGGGACTAACAAAAAACTTGCTTGTCTCGCTTACATTAGAGACCAATGAAACTCCCGAAGAGTCATAAACTATTAATTCTGGGGGGTTCTGAGTGGTAAGTTATATACATCTTTTGACGTTTGGAGGGGGAGACTCCCGAGCATCTTTAGTCGTGTGGAGACTGGGGTCCGGGAAGGGGGGAGGAGTAGAGGAAGGAGCGGGGGGAAGAAACAGAGGAGATCATTTTTCAGTGAGACAGCAATAGGACATAGTTCAATTTAGTATACAGGGAGCTCTGATGTCCATTTTATAAATCTTGTGAAGATTATTTTTTGTTGCATTGCATCAGACTATGGTGTGAAAAGCAAGTTGCATCATCATTCAACCTGTGTCATCATTTGCAATATCAGCGTCAAGGACTAAGTAATAAACAGGGGGCTGTTCAGTTAATATCTTTATAGCATTTATAGATCAGTGTGCTGTGGCATTTGAATACAATATTGGCATATATACATTTATAGTCTAGCTTTTCTGTCTAGTATCAGTTGTTACTAGTTATCCTAAGTTCCCCAAGCCACCCCCCCCATAAAACACTGCATTCCAGTGCATGTTTGTATATGGTGCCCTGCCCAAACCATTTAATTTTTTTTCATTTGCAATGAAATGTAATACAATATGCAACAAGTCAGCTGTGCCATATAGTCCATGAGTTCAAAAGGTACATGATTATGATTACTATGTACTATACACAATTGGTTATAAAACACCGAGGGACTGATGCATTAAGAGATACAAACGTTTTTGAAGCAACCAATCAGATTTTAGCTGACTTTCTGCAGTTAGATTACTGATTGCTGCAGATTAATAGCACAGGCAAACTTGTGTACCTTTTATTGCATCAGACCTTGAGTGTGTTACTGTACATACTAAATTATGGTTTTATGCTTATTTTCAAATTGTTTAGGATGATTAATGCAGGCCACACGATATTCAGAAATATATGATTTTTTTTCTGAGCTAAATATACTTCAGTAGCTTAGCAAAGTGCATTTATCTTACTTATTTTTATTTTGTCAGTAAATATAGATCCCTACAGTACATAGATGACTGAGCAAAAGCCCTTGAAATGTTTGCCCTAAATCAGTAAACCACGGCAGCCAGTAAGATCTATTCTAACTGTACTAGCCTAGCAAATTCCAACTGCTGATTGGAATGTATGGGTCAATGAACCAAGACAAACTTTGCCTGTGTTTCTGCAAATTGCTAAATCAAATGTAAACTATTCTACTGTATTATAATAGTACTCAGGAAGGATTGAATCCAAAATAATCACCCATAAAAAAACATTATATTAAAATCGAATTGCTACCTATATACAGTAGAAATAGAAAAGTGCAAGTATCCTTAAGTTGATAAAGAAGATCATCAATTTTTTTGCCCCAAGTATTACACTGGCAGGTTGATTTACCCAGAGCCACTATCACTCTGGGTAAATCTCCCAAACGCAATTCAATTTGTGCAAGTGACCCACGTATCCGGCATTCATATGGAGTTAAAGTCGCGTTTGCTGGTAGCGAACCGGTTAGCTTGACTTTAACTCCATATAATTGTAATTTAAGTTTACTTACATTACAATTTAGAAAATGTGATTAAAAGTTTATTGAACATTGCCACTCCTGATGTTTAGAAACTACAACTCCCAGCAATGAAAGCATGCTGGGAGTTGTAGTTTCTAAACATCTGGAGTGCCAAGGAACTGGCTGTTACTGACTTTATATGGGGCTGTGTTTGAGGCTTTCTATAGGACTGTCTGTGGGACTATCAATGGGGCTGTGTATGGGAGAAAGTCAACCCTTGGCTTATACTCAAGTCAACCAGCTTTACTCCTTTTTTTAGGTAAAAATAGGTACCTCGGCTTATACTCGGATCAGCTTATACTCTAGTATATACCATATGTGGAACACTTATTGCAATGGGGATAGAATAAGCAGAAAAAGAAAGAAATAAAGAAGAAAGTAGGGGCACAAAGCCCTCAAGGCACTCAAACTGCATTAAAAGGCAATAATATCTAAAGCAAGAGGACAACAAGGTCTCAATAAAATAAAGGGGACCCAGGGTTGGACACTAAAATACACTAATACAAAACAATGATAAAAACACACTGCACAGTGTACTCCCTAAAAATAAATAACAGGCCTATTAAATATCGTACTGCTGGATAATAATGTCCATAACAGCAATAATATAACCAGATACTCTGAACCCTATAATAAGGTAGTCCATAGGGAGTCCTAAAGAGTCTGGTATTAGTAAAGCAAGCAGAGGCTGGTGGGTAACAAAAGCATGGTAAATAGCCAAGAAACATAGAAATAGCTGATGGCCACCAACAAGTCTCACTCCAAGCACGCTGGCAAAGTCGCATGGGGGGAGTGAGAGAAGTGAGGAGGAGAGCAAGGCAAGGACAGGGGAAAAACCAAAGAAAGAAAACAATCTCACCCACGTGTTACTACTGGCACTATATGTATGCCCTATATACAGTCTTGAATATTTTCCTCCTCCCCCTAGTTTTAATGTGATAGCTACTAACTGGATATTTAGAAAATTGTTTGAAAACATGTACAAGGATTACACACAAGGACTGGTGTCACCAGCAGCCAGATGATAATTCACAACTGATATATCTGTGGCACTCAGTTAGACCAGCTAGTTCAGATAAGTCGGTCGATCTAACTAAATACCACATAAATACCATGACCTGCATGAATGATAACCTTTCTAAGCATATCACCGCTGTTTTTTCTGCTAAATCAGTAATTTCAGTCCTGCTTCTAAACTACAGCTGTATTTCAATTATTGGATTGAAATATTGCCCCTCTCAATGCTGTTTCAAAGGGCGTGGGTTACCTTGGTTTCCCTGGTAAATAAATCCTTTTAATTCTTCCTATAAATAATATCTGTCTATAAAAATATGTTTCTGTAACTAGTTCTTAGCCAGCCTTGCTGTATGTCAGGGCTTTATATTTCTAAGCAGATTTCTAACAAATAGTTGTTGTTATCAATAATTTTTATACAATTATTTTTACAATAAGTAAAAATAAAAATTGACCATAAAATGCTTCCCATAAGACCAACCCAATAAATATTTTTTTATTTATTCTTTAATCACTTCTAATTTCTGATGGCTTCTGCTCACTTGTGGTCTTTTTTTCTTGCAGTGGCCTTACTACAGTATATACAGTACCTGGTTAAATCCAAGTCACTCCTCAGTATACAACTGAGGTTCCGGGCTGTATGATTTTATAAATATTTTTTTAAAGGGCATGTTCACCATTATCATATGTTACCTTCCCCAAACCCCAACTGATATATTTAACACATTATTACCTGCTTTACTAACCATATATTTAAGAATAAATATTGCCTTCATTTTGGCAGAGAAAGCTTATTTCTCCCTTCTTCAGTTAATGAAGGTGGTGACTGCTGACATCACAACCAATGATTGACTGCTGATTCCCCTGTTGCCTCCTTTGAACATGCTCAAGTTTATAAAAGCTCTGTCAGCCAAGGGTGGAGGCAGATACCTTTTCCATAATGGAAACAAACTTATAATTAAATATCTTGTTACAAGTGCATGCAGGCAGATAACTCAGTCACCAGTTTTTTGTTTTAAGGGTGGACATGCCCTTTAGCCTTCTCCCTTTTCTAATGTGGATGACAACTGAAGAGGAATAAATGCTCCAAAGGTAATTTTGATAACCATAGGCTTATGGCCTAAAATAACCTCAATCATTCATTACTTTCCTACCATAAAATGCTCTAAGAAGCATTTCTTGCTTCCTCTGAAACATTATCATCTCCACCTTTGAACAATATTTCTTGACCCAAACAATGTGACTTGTGGACTGAATGTAAAATTATTGTCAAGAGGAAGAATAATTTTCTAATCTCTTTTTAAATGAATTCCTTGTTTGTTTTTCACTGCAAGAAACTGGTGCTAGTACAGAGCCATCTAGCAGCAAATGATTCAGGCAATAATTATGTACTAAGATGGACAGAGGATGTCTGGAGAAAAGAGCACTGCATGTTGGTTTATGAGGGGTTTGAGACTAACGCTACTAAATTATTTTTGAAACTCTAAGGGGGAAAATCCAATTTTCAAAAAAAAAGTCTAGTTTGTTTTGGATCTTTAGGGTTGAAGGTTAGATGCTTTTTAAGTGGAATTTTCATTTGCCCCAGGCAAGCAATAGATTTCAGTAAGGAATATATAAAATTGCTATCACTAGAATAAAGAACTGAATGCAGTTTAGTTGTGATTCATCATAGAACTTTACAATTTATTTTGTCAATATTATCAATCGAAATACCACAGTAGACTGAAACAACTGTAAGAGAGAAATGTGAAATATCAATACTTTAATGATTGATTACAGCAGTTGCAATAGCCATTGTTTCCTTGGAAAACAGCAAAGTATTCAGATATATGCAGTCCAATAGTGTTACCCAATGCTATATGTAAACTAGTCTGATTTATGCTTTTTGTTTTCTAATCAAGTGCTACAGTGACTATCCTATTGAAAATAAGTTAACGCTATATTGTGTGGTCATGGGAAATTTTAATTTAACATGAAGGTAATGGGAAACTTAGGGAAAAGTGACCATGATATAGTGTCATTTAATATAGGTTGCAAAAAACAAAGGTGCGCTGGGTTAACAAAAACTTTTGGGCTCATTTACCCAGAGCCACAGTTAGTCGTGGTCATTGATTCAATAGACATTGCAAATGACACCCACACAGCCAGTGCAACAAATTCAGTAAAGGGTTTATTTAGCTGACTTTTTAATGCATTTAAAAAATAACAAAGAAAGTGGGACCATTAAATAATGGGGCTCTAAGATAAGTTAAAGGATGCCGAAATGGCAAATGTGCACACAAAAAAAAAAATCCCTCTGAATACACTTTAGAGAATCCTACAGGGATATTCAATAAAAGTTCTTATTTTTTAAAATGGTGCTAATATAGCCCTAACCAATCAGATCTTATTTAACATTTGAAAGCTAACATCTGATTGGTTGGGGCAAAATTAGCACCATTTTAAACAATAAGAACTTTTATTGAATAACACTGCTAGTCTTTATAGCAGTGACTGTAATAATATGAACCTAAGTGAATATTGGAAAAAGATCTGAGGGTTCTGGTAGATAACGGACAGCCATATCAAACAATAGAAAAATAACAAGACTACCCTAAAAACTGCACACATCAACAAATTATCAGGCAAAAATTAATTAAAACATCTTAAAAACATATACAGCATATATATGTATATATTTTATTTATAAAGCACCACTTGGGGACACAGCGCTGTACAGTAATAAAATAAAGTCAAAAAAAGTCATACAAGGAAGATAAATACATAGATAGTTCAGTACATAAATATATAAATTATATAAATAGAAGTGCTAGAGCTTTGCCACAAGAGGAAAGGTCCATGCCCCGTAGAGCTTACAATCTAGTTAGGTGGGTAACATACATGGAATGGGTATGTAAGTGCCGGAGTAAGACGTATGCAGTGCAAATAAAAATCAATTACTGTGCTGGTTACCAGATAGGTAGGATGTAAGGCTAGATTTAAACCAGCTAATTGAGGTTTCTTGACGTAAAGAGAGGGGAATAGAATTCCAGAGGATGGGAGCCACAAGAAAAAAAGGTTTAAAGCGAGAGAAAGCAGTACGAGTTGGGGGTCTGTACAGGAGCTGGTTCTGCGAGCAGAGGGTACAGGCTGGAACATATGGGAGAAGAAATATAAGAAGGAACAGCAGAGAGAAGGGCTTTAATTGTTTTAGAGAAGAATTTTTGGATACAATGTGCTGTTTAATGGGGAGCCAGCATGTTCGTATGTGTCTGATGAAGGTGCATGGGCACCGAAACGTTACATGGTGTTTTTTGATGAACCAATAAACACCTGTTGCATCAAGTCTGGTGCGCACAGCTTTCTTTGTTTGATGTGTGACATGCTTGCCAGCAACAGAGGGGTTTTAGTATACATTACTCTGATCACATGAATGAAAAGCCTTCCAACCAGACTGGGGTTACCTTGATGTGGTTGGAAGGCTTTTCATTCATGTGATCACAGTGATGTATACTAAAACCCCTCTGTTTATAAAGTATGCCAGTGTGCAGATAATATGATATTGTATGGGGCCTAGGAATGTGCATTGATTATCTTTTCTATGGCCAGCTTCAGCATAATGCTGAGGAACAGGTAAGTGCAGATGCCCGCATCTAATGGAAGACCTATGTTCACCTTTTGGGTGGTCTCCCCAACATAGAGTAACCCACAAGGGCACCTTAATAACTAAGCATGTGCAGAACTGTACAAAAGGGGACGGGATGAAGTAATTGCAGATTGCTCTCCCCCCACCTCTAACTTTTTTTCTGTTTGCTGACACAGTGTAAAGGCTGTGAACAACGCAGGAGGGACATTTATGGTTCATTTTAATGGTACAGAGATGGCAGATAACATGAACACATGCTGTGTTGCAGCCACAGTTACCCTTTAAGCAGGGTAAGGATAACATCTAATCAAAACAGACAATAAAAAAAATCAAAAAAAAATCAACAAGACCATTACTAAAGGTGATCATACAATTGAATTCTCAAAAAAAATCAAGCTGTGTGTGGCTTTCTTTTGATTGACTGCCCAGTGATATCAGGATGCAAATCTTATGAGTACTTATTATGTCTTGTAGCAGGGAACAGATTTGTTAAAAAGTTCATACATTAAAACGCACTAAAAACTTATCACATCTTGGGCCATAGTTATAAAAGCAATACCGCGGGTTAGTTCATTTACGATCGCGATTGTACATTTACGACCGAACGTTCGTTAATTAACGTACGTGCGGTAGTAAACTACCACAATGGTATTCTATGGGGGCTGTAAATCTCTGATTTTGTTGTCGTAGATTTACGATTGTTATCGCAAATTTACGATCGGTATCATAAATTTACGATTGTTAAACCGATCATTAATCTCTGATCGGTTAAACGATCGTAAATTTACGATACCGATCGTTAAAGTTGCAGTATCGCTAAAAAGCGATACAGCAGCTTTATAAACATGGCCCCTTATACACTCATTTAACTAAACATTTACCTCCCCTGTGATGTCAGATGATCATCAGGCTGTTATTTTACCAGGCTTACAGCCATTTTATAGCCAGAGCATTTTTATTATTTGTTGGTGACAGAACTCATAAAATTTATTTTTTTCCCTTACTAAGGGACTCAATAATCTTTCGTTTAATAATTTAAAAGATAATAGTGAATTCAATTATGTATTTTTATTTACTTTTCTTGCAGAAGTTGAAAAAATTTGATACTGCAGAGCTTAAAATAAAAAAGGCAAAATGGCTCCATAAAATCCCAACTTATTTATTAAGAGGGGAAGTATTTGGATTTATAAGAAGTAGAGAAAGATATTTATGTGTATTTATAATACTATAAAAGCAAAGTGCATTTCCCCCCAGACATAAAAAAAAAGCATTCTCTTACCTACCTAGGTGGTTGCTATCTGTATCAGATTGCTGTTTAAGGGTATCTCCACTGATGAAAACCCTCCCCCCCAACTGAAAGTACACCTTCCCCCAACCCTCCTCCTACCTTTTTTCCCCTCAAAAATCTCCACTGTTCCTTTGCAGCAGCCTGTGGAAGTTGTGCTCGGTACTAGGGGTATGTCTTCTCCTGTCTGGGCAGGCTGTCAGTCAATTTGAATCATTATGATTGCTGGCACGCCCACTTGACCCCAGTAAAGCCTACTGTAAACACAGCCTTTCCTCCCTGTCTCTGCACATCATATTCACAGCTGATCGTGCAGGGAGAGATGGAGGAGGAAAGTATGAAAGCTTCTGCCACACTGCTGTAAGAAGGCTGGAGGAACTTGTGTGCAATACAGCTTCTGAAACTCTCAGCATCCCCTCTAAAATACACTTACAAGCTGTATTGCAGTGGGTGCTGGGAGTGTCACAGGCTGTATTGCAGGGGGGGTGCTGTGAGTGAAACAGAAGAGTGTTCTAGAAGGGATGCTGGGAGTTTCACAAGCTGTATTGCAGTGGGTGCTGGTAAAACTCCCAGCATCCCCTCTGAAATAAACCTTCTAATCCAGTGGTCCGTTTACCCCTCCTGTGGTCTTCAGCTCTGGTTCTTCATTCCTCGTCATCCTCTTCAAGCTCCAACTCTTCCAGATACTGGCTACACCCAAAGCCATCCTCCTCCTACTTCATTGGGGTGGATTGCGGCTCCTATTTGGCCCCCATGCACTCCCACCACCACCCGCACCAATTAAGCCCTATGGCTTCCTCCTCCATGTCAGACCTTGGGCCACCATCACCAGGGCTATGCCAGCTTGGGTTTACCCTGCCGACAGCCAATGGGAATGTAAGCATGGCGTTCCCATGGCTACAAGACTCTCTCCTTGCCCTCACAACCTTTCCTCCCTGTCTCTGCACGATCATATTCATAGCAGATCATGCAGGAACAGACAGAGGAAGGTTAAAAAGCTTCTGCTACACTGCTGTAAGAAGGCTGGGGGAACTTGTGTGCAATACAGGTAGTGAAATTCCCAGGATCTCCTCTAAAATACTCCTTCCGTCTCACTCCTGTGATGGAAGGAGTATTTTAGATACTTGGATACATTTTTAGTCACTTGGAAGAATGTAATCCCTATTCCTAAAAAATATGAATTTCCAGCGGGAATTGTGTCCGTCCCAGAATATTACAACGGGAGAACATACTAGAAAAAGTTTTTTTACCTTATCTTAAAACTGTGAAAACATTCTTTCTGCAACAAAAATGAATTCATCAAACAAGGTCACTTCTTTGCCTTTTGTTTTATACAATTTGTAAGTTTATGGGAACATACTGTCATAACATTTATTTTACTAATAGTTTTTATGTGAAATGAGCCTTCTAATCCTACTAGACTCAATTAGAAAAGCGAGTATGGAAAGTGACAAGTCTAATGGACTGTGTTTCTGCATTTAGACATCACTGATTACTTGGGAAAGTGGAACTAACTATCCTTCCACTTTACCAGTAGTTCTAAATGTAATACATAATATAAACAAATTACTTTAGCTGAATTGTAGTCAGCACAAAAAAAGGTGACTAAGTCCCTGTCAAACCTTTTGCATCATGAAAAGTCTGTTGTTGTGGGTTCAGACTTTTTCTAGAAGAGAAGGACAAAATCATTCAGGTTTGTATTGTGGTGGTTTTTATGAACATTTTAATAGCCAAAGGCCAGAATATATATGTACAAATTTCAAAGCAAGTTGGCATGAAGAACATATGGCAGTTTTCATCCATATGCAAATCTTTTTGTAAATATGTTTATTATATCTTTTCATGGGACAAAACTGAAGATATGACAATTTGATGCAATGTAAAGTACTCACTGTACAGCTTGTATACTTGTATAACAGTGTAAATTTCCAGTCTCCTCAAAATGATTAACATCATAAGTCATAATGTATAAACCACTGGCAACAAAAGTGAATACATCCCTAAGTGAAAAAAAAAGTAAGAAGCAGCGGTGAATTATTAAACCTTTCAAAATTTGAATGTAACTTCTCGGATGTGATGTTGGTCACCTGTGACCTCAATAGATTATGCACTGTGATTTCACAAACACAAGAGGTCCAAATTTGTAAGAAAGCATTACTTAAAGGGAACCACAAGAGACCACCCATTGACCTTTAATTTGATTTGTTGGCATTCATCTTAATAAAAAAATAAATAATTATTTTCATTTCGAGTATCTGTTTTCCCTTTAGATAACAGGCACTAACATGGGTTCCAACGTGGCTCCCTCATTTGCTAACTTCGACTTGTAATGGTTTAAAGAAACCTTTATTTTTCCATCTTATAGTGATAACCTTTTGCTATATAAAACAGACATTGATGATATGGATGGGTGTTTAGAAAAGTTATGGATTGTAATACGGTCCTACATGCCAACAGTTTTCACCCACCCCACCACAAATTCGTATAATCCCTTTTACTCAAATAGAAAAGATTTGAAAACAATAATACAGATTCGGAAAAGGCTTCTGTCCAAATCAAAGAAATAAGGGACAGATTTATGGCTAGAGGCTATGAACCAGATTTGTTGGATCAAAAAACCCCACACACAGGTTGTAGGCTAGCGGCCCTCACCATCAGTTAGTCCTGTGCGTGTCTAATTTTCCAGATTCGCACCCAACACAACCC
This sequence comes from Hymenochirus boettgeri, assembly GCA_019447015.1. NCBI lineage: Eukaryota > Metazoa > Chordata > Amphibia > Anura > Pipidae > Hymenochirus > Hymenochirus boettgeri. The sequence goes on along the minus strand of CM033473.1, from coordinate 161,999,531 downwards.
GCAAAAACCCCTCACCCAAAGTGCAAATTAAAATAAATATTTTATTCATAACCAAATATGTTCATAGAAACAAACCTACCATACCACTAAAATATATACGGGTCTTCAACTTGTATGCAAATGTCTAAAAACTATAACTCCTAGCATTCTCTAGATGCCTTCTGATATTGTCAGTGCTGTAGTGGAATGCTGGAAGTTATAATGCATGGGCTTCTGCTATCCCCAACTTCTACCTATCCATGGGCCTCTGCTCTGGTATCAGCTAATTTTAAATTTTTACCTGCAACTATTTTCTTGTTGATCAGTGACAGAGATAGGTAACCAGTAGTTATCCAGATTTTTAGAAAAACTATAACTTCCAGCATTCATTCTGTAGCAAAGGAATGCTGAGAGTTATAGTTTTCATATATTTGGAGATCTACTGGTTACCTATCTATGATTTCATAACGATGTCCTGCAGAATGTACATTTCAATCTCCACTCACTGTGTAAACTTGCATTATGGGAGACAGTAAAGTTACAATGAGCAGGAACCATAACATAGGTTTATGGGTAGGGAGCAGGTGGAGCTGCAGTTATAATATTATACCCATAAAAAGGTGTAGATATGTTATGTTTTGAAAACTACAACTACCAGCATTCCCTGTTTGCACTCTGCTGTTGTACAATGCTTGGGAGTTTTAAATTTCATCAGGAGGTCCACACACCTGATGTAGTTATAGCTGAACCACATCAAGCGGTAGATTTGTTTTGGGCTTACGAAGATCCATGAAATCATATTTCAACTGTTTACATGCAGACACTTGCTCTGGTCTCATGCATAGGTGAAGGTGCAGATAGAAGATTGTTACTTTGTTCAATGGGAGATTGTTACGTTGCTGGCTCTGACCTCTGTTAAACAAAGGGGTAACACGGGTTATCTGAACCCGACCCGCAAATCGGGTAACCCACAGGTACACAACCCGATGCAGGACTCTAACCTAAGTGACTTAAGTGCTCAAAAGGAATACCAGAGATACCAGACGAAACTCTGTAATTGAAGCTAATAGAGAATCCACTACTAAAGTGCTAAGTGCCAAAAGAAACTCTGCTATTGAAGTGCCGAGTGCTGCTAAAAGAGCTAAAATACAAATACCAAGACACAGACTACTAAAGGTAGTATATTCATCTAAGGTGTCAAACCCGATACACAGTAACAAAACATGTTACCGTAAATAGTGTATATGTGCCAAGTGCTCGATATTTAAGTGCCAAGTGCTGATGGATACAATCACAAGGGTCAGACAGAAGAACAAAACAAGTGACAAGATACTGGCTAAAATACATACATAAGTAACCATACAGAGAGCAAAACTACTACTCCAATAAATACGCACACAAGATAAATAAAACAGATTTGATATTCTATAAATTCTACTGAAAATAGATATAACAGACAGAGAAAGAATAATACATGAAGATGTATTTTCATTAGGTAAATGCCAGTTACTGGAGCGGTGTCTTACTCTGCATGGATGTTCTGAAGAAGAAAGCTTTCGGATTAAGGGTTGAAAATGTAATGTACTTTAAAGGGCATGTCCACCCCCCAAACAATAATGTAACCCACTACTGGCCCCACTGTGTAGGGTAATAAAATCCTTACCTTACATCCCTGCTCCAAATGGCTGCCCTGCAATGTCCCTCCAAAATCCCAAAAACTAGTCATGTAGGACTCTGCCTCCAGTCTCTCCTCCAGGAGAATTTTGCCATGCGCAGTTCAGCCCTCCCTCTCCCTCACATTTTGTTCTCCCTCCCCCTAGTTTAAATCCCCTTGGTTATATTGTAGGGCTTCCTCCCCAGCCCCAAACGCCATAATAGATTTATCAGAAAGTCCCCCGAACTCTACTTACCTTCCCTCTCTCCCCTAGCGTTCTAAGCAGCCGGCAGCCACGTCCGTGTTTGGCAGCCTCCCAGCCAATCAGGGATGCAGCTGCCGGTCTGGCCCCCTGCTTGCAGTTTCATGCAAGCAGAAGGCCAGGCAGTGCGGTGGAGGAGAGAGGGAAGGTAAGTAAAGATCGGGGAGTTTTTGATAATTCTTTTATGGCGGTTGAGGCTGGGGGAGGAAGCACTACAACATATCAAAAAAATGTGGACATGTCCTTTAAGTTCAGTTTCAATGAGGTGAGTTTAATGAGGTGGACCTGATCCATATATTTATAAATGAAATATTTATAACGTGGTAAAAATCATTGCTAATCCTCCTTTCATTTCATGGTCCTCTGTGACTGAGCTAACCCCAGTTTTGCCTTACTGTCCTTCATACACCTAAATTGAGAAAAATGTCACCAGTTGCAGGGAACTGCAAGAAATAGATTAAAATTACAATAAAAGTTCTCATCGTTTAAAATGGTGCTAATTTTGCCCCAACCAATGAGATCTTAGTTAACAATTGAAATCTAATATCTGAATGGTTGGGGCAAAATTATCACAATTTTTAACAATAAGAACTTTTATTGAATAAGCCTGCTTTTTTGTTCTGGAATAATACTGATAATAGGAAAGTCTAAAAGCTCTCTAGCAAAACCTTTTCCGTTCATTTCATCTAAAACAACTGTAATCAGGTTAAGTATTTCATGGGATCCTTTTAAACTGCTCCAATGTAGTTCTTTTTCAGAATAATAATATGTACCTTATTTTATATATTAAAAAAAAAGACATGAGACATTTTCATTGCTAATAATCCAAGTTTATACCTAAGTTGTTTGACTGATCCTTAACGTTTACCATCCTCAAAGTTCAGAATACTGTACAAGGGAACATAAATGTAATGTTTAGCACTAAGGGAAAATGGACTAAACAAAAACTTGTATTGCTTCTAATCAATCATCCAGAAGCAGACGAGACAGTTAAAAGACATTAATTACCACTAAACCTTCTCTACCCCTATAGTCTATAGTGCTATATCTTGGGGCCTTAGGTTACAGAATCTTTTGTGTAAATTGAGTCACTGTCCAGCTTATTCCCAGTTTAATAAATATCCAATGGTAATGTCTCTTTTTGTGCACATTTCAGTTATGAACCCATTCATCTCCTCGTTATGAATTAGCAATTTCTACAAAGTAGAAGGATTAGTTTGAATGATAGAAATGCATTAGTTGCAAATATATAATACTAGCAAAAGTGTGCCGTTGGTGCACAGTGGGTTTTTTATGTGTTAATTTTATTTAGTTTTATTTGCTGGAGTGTTAGTTACATATATTGATTAAAATATATGTGTAAGCTACCCGCCACTTACAAGGCCCTCCATATTAGGGTAGTCCTATCTAATAATGACATTTTAAGTAATAATGCTGTTATTTTTGTAGTGTAATTATTTTGTATTAGATACGTTTTTTCCTAATGATAACTTCCCGCGGCACATGGAGCCTTTCCCGGTAGTTCCATCTTCCAAGGGTAGTTTGCGGCTGGTTGCAGCTGAAAACCAGGCTCCCAGGCCCCGCCGCGAGTGTTGGGAGGCTCTGCGGAGCTTCCCGCGGCACTTGGAGCCATTCCCGGTAGTTCCGTCTTCCAGGAGAGAGAGACAGACCAGGTGCTGTCAAGTTGTATACATACAATACTGTACACACATTAACTCCCTCCTCCAGCTAATCCCCAGGGTTCTCAAGCAGGAACAGGCAGCGTCTCAATACCTAGCAACAGCAGGGATCGCCCACCATTTCTATAGGCAATGCCTTCTCTCCTAGTTAAACGGAACACTATTGGCTTTTACCTGGATTACGACCAATGTGGAAGGGGTTTGTTAGATGCTGTAGTTTACACACATGCGGCAATAAGGAGGAACCTGGTGCTTGTTTAATATGGGGTATTCCTATTGGCTGCTAGAATACAGTCGGCCACTATTACAGTAATGTGACAATTTATAATAATAGTACTAACCTGGAAGCTGATCATTGTGAGCACTGCTGCTAACAGGATACGAGAAAGAGACACAGAGCGAGAGACAGAGAGAGAGAGACAGACAGAGAGAGTGACAGACAGACAGAGAGACAGACAGAGAGAGACAAACAGAGAGAGACAGACAGAGAGAGACAGACAGACAGAGAGAGAGAGACAGAGAGAGAGAGAGACAGACAGCGAGAGACAGACAGAGAGAGAGTCAGACAGACAGAGAGAGACAGAGAGACAGAGGGAGAGACAAACAGACAGACAGAGAGAGAGCGAACAGAGACTGTTCACTAAAGCAAAAAACTAATAACATTTAGACACTTACCAGCATAAGAAGGAAACTTCCCTTCAGGGGAAGTCTTCAGTAAAACAGTGTCGTTTGGCCACGCCCACCCACTCCCACTACACATTGCAACAGGATGTGAAGCTCTTTCCCACAATGCAATACAGCTGGATATCATCTACACTTACTAGGAAAACAAACTTTCTTTTGATTGGCCATTAACTCGCACACGCTCAGTAAGTCTCTTCCACAATGCAATACAGCTGGATATCATCTACACTTACTGGGAAATCAAACTTTCTTTTGATAGGCCATTAACTCGCACATGCTCAGTAAGTCTCTCCCACAATGCAATACAGCTGGATATCATCTACACTTACTGGGAAAGCAAACTTTCTTTTGATTGGGCATTAACTCACACATGCTCAGTAAGTTTCTACCACAATGCAAAGCTAAAGGATGTTACTGTAAAGCATGCATTGCGTCAGGATGTGATGTAGTGCTACAGCAGCTACAAGAAGCACACCTATTGGATAATAAGGACAATAAGGAAATGACAGCAAACTTCCATGCAGAATTTAATAAATTTGAGAGGTGTGTCTATAGCTCCCATTTTGACCAGTCCATTCAAACTTGGGGAGATTCTGTATGTTAGTACTTTTTTATTTTTTATTTCATATGCCATTTACACACTGTTACACACTTATATATCTTTATATAGAACAGATTAATAAACTAATTCATGTTATACCTTTTACATTACAATATACACTGTAACTATGTATAATATTATTTTAGCCTACCCCCCACCTACATAGTACAGTCTAAAAACTCAATGCAATCTCCACAAAATGGAAAATAATTTTATATAAAGGAAGGATATGTATTCACTAACCTAACTCTATAGATTTAAACTCTAATATGGAAACAACCTTATCCAAGAGAAGGTAATCTTGGTCTTTTTTTACATTAAAAATTATCTATCATATATCTTAAGGGGGGGTGCTGTCCTATGCTGCAGTTCATGTTGACCACAATGATCAATAAATCTCTAGATAGGATCTTGATTCCATTATTAAGAATGATGTTTAACTGGGCAATTGGTTAAAAGTTACACGCCACCAAGGGGTATGAGACTCGATTAGTTAGGGGAGCCACATCACCATCCCACCATAACGACCGACACATGTTTCGGGAACTGGATGACTCGTACCTGTTGGTGGCATGTTACTTTTAACCCTCTTTCTACATAAAGATTTGCTGCATATGAACCTACTGCCCATGTGCTGCTTGGACTAAATTGGACTCCCTACTGTGGATGGTGGAGATCTCTTCATACTGGATCTATCAACAGGGTGAGACCGATACACATTTATCCATGTTCTTCAGCATGATACCTCCTTTGAGACTTTTCTGGCACCTCTGATTTCTTCTTTGTAATAAGGATTTCCACTGAGACTTATAATTGAACCGTGCTGCCACAAGGGTTTAAGCTCATGGACCTATTGTTTGCTATTTATTCTACTAGGGGAAACCTCTCCTGAGTGTCCTATTTTGTATGTGGTTTTCCTGGGTATTATTTTACCCACCACAATGCCTTTTTCATGTATTGAGGGATTTATGGTAGCAGGGTGCCTCCTGGATTTTGAGTCTGGAGTCTAACTCTGTACTGGCTATCTAGCCAGTTTTTTTTTTTTAGCATGTTTTTAGATTCAGTACTTTTGACCCTGTGTTTTCCTGGGCGCATCCACCTTCATTGGTGTTTTCTGCGTCTGTGCTACTTTTTTTCAAGGCTCAATAGGGGTTTATTTAGACATGATTCATTTATGTACCTGCATCTTAAAGTGTATGTATAAATGACTTTGCATCATCTTAGCCCTTACTCTGAGGTGTATGTGTTGCTGCATGAATTCAGTAATGTTTTGCTTAGGCTCTGAACACTGACCTGACTATTTTCCCACATATCAATGGTCAAAACTGCATACAGCACACCAACTGTCAAACCATTCCAGCTACAGCAAAACTGCTTACAGAAATGTTTCAGATTGGATATTTAATGAAATGGGTGGCAGATTATTATCTTTATAGTTTCCAGTAATGGGCAAATTAAAAAAAAAATTTCCAGTGTACATAACCCTTTAAGGAAAAAAGACTTTTGTTAGAAGATTGAAAAGTCAGCATCTTGGCCGGGATTGGTTTAGAATAGGTGTCAAGGAGGCCATTTATGTCAAAATAAAAAAACAAGCCTGAATAGAGGTGGCAGGTTTTGTCTGCCATGTACAATGTTGTTTTGATGCCTTATCCTGGGCAGTTTCAATAACACCTCTTAGCCACAATGCAATCATCACCTTGCATTCAGGAGGTCCCTAACACCTCGGGCATATTTATAAAGGGTCGTTACCTTTACCCCCCAAAATCGGAATTACCGTTATTTATAAAAGAGTGAAAATGGCGGCGGAAAGTTAACGAGGCAGAAAGTAATCGCAATAACATCACATCAGTTACCGCTTGCTTGATTTATGGTGATTTATGATTTATTTATGATTTATAAAGCAACAGTAACTGAGCTCTGGCGTTAACCTCGGCCGCTTCACTTCGCCATCTTAGAGGTGGCGAAAACAGCTGAGATCGCCGCCAGAGAGGGCGGGCGATCGCATTCGTCAAATGGGCACGGCTGGGTGTATGCCCACCCCGTCGTCGCTCCACGTGGCTGCAAAGGCCCTTATAAGAGCTGGGGAGGGGGGTCCTGTTTTGAGCTGCGGGACCCCTTAAGCCCCAAAGGCCCTTGTCGGGGCTGCAAGGGCACTTGTTAGTGCCGCAAAGGCCCTCCCAATGGCCAGAGAAGGGGGCTCCTGGTTTGAGCTGCAAGACCCCCTAAGCCCCAAAACGCACTCAGTGCCCCCGCTGGAGGGTCCCTCCACCCCCCAGTGGGCCCATTCCCAGCCCACGGGCAGGGGGCTGGGAGGGGCTGCTGGGAAGGGGATGTGCGGCGGGTGGTCTCCGCGGGGGTGATGGCGGGGTGGGTAGACACCCAGCCACGCCCCTCTCACAAATGTGACCAACCGCAGCGCAAGCCTTTCGAAGCAGCCCCCTGCTCTGTACGTCTGAATTTGAGGCCTTTGCCGCAATAATATACTTTATTGCGCCAACCCCATTATCGCGACGAAGAGAGCTCAAATTACTGCCGCACATCACCGCGGTATTGATTTTCACTGTAATATTGAACGCCTTTATAAATATGGCGATAATAACGATTTTTTTCGCGTCAATGTGTGGCGGTAATTTTTTGGGGAAAATAACGGACCTTTATAAATATGCCCCCTTGTTGTTAAATGCTGATTAGGACACATTACAGGGTAATTACTAACAGCAGAAGTTCGTATAAGTCACGCCGAATTAAGAAAGCCAGTTGGATGACTAGCCAAAGAAATAAACTTCAAGTTTGTGAAGGTTCTCATTCATCCAGGTCATGGTATATCTGTTGTATTCAATTAGATCAACTGGACTTGAAATGTAGTTCTTGAAGACGTTTCGCTAGTCATCCGACTGGCTTTCTCAATTCAGAATGACTTGTACAAGAATCTGTGGCAATTATGTACCCTGGAAAATCCCAATTAGCTATCACAGCCAGGGGTTAAGGGTGTGATAGGTTAGTGGCTAAGAGGGTGGGCGTTCTGGGCGTTCCTAACACCTCTTCGCCACTATCTAATCACACCCTTAACACCTGGCTGTGATATGCTAATTGGGATTTTCCAGGGTACATAATTGCCACAGATTCTTGTACAAGTCATTCTGAATTGAGAAAGCCAGTCGGATGACTAGCGAAACGTCTAAAACCCTTTTTGTTATAAAGTATGCCAGTGTGCAGATTATATGATATTGTATGGGGCCTAGGAATGTGCATTGATTATCTTTTCTATGTTTGTATTAATGTTTGACCAGATCCGTAGCACTTCAACAAAATGTGTTGTAATTTAGCCTACCTATTGTATATTTAGGAAGGAGATCCCTTACGATCAGGTAAGAGTTAGAAGGGACAAACACACATATACAAGTGGGGGGAAATACACAAAATGCTCCAGACAGCTAACAATCATGAATAAAGGTGTGTTGTTAGCAAGAGAGTGTGTATTAAGGAGGCACAAGGAAAAAGTGAAGGTGAAAGAGTAGGGATGGTTACGATATTAGAAAGATTAGAGCCCCGAGAATGATAAGTGGGGGGGGGTACAAAGTGAGAAAAATTGCAGATGAAATGCTGCAGGGTCCAGGGCTGGGAGCAATATCCCCAGCAGCAAGAAAGAGAATAATAAACAGGGAGTGAAGGTGGGCTAAGGATTTATACTGAAGTTTCATGGATTATTTGGACATAGTGAAAGGAACAGCATTTTGTAAGTGCTGATAGAGTGTGATGGAATACTGATAATTAGATGGAAGATGAGAGGCAGAGATAAAGATAAAACAGGGATAGGAAGGGAATGAATGGGAAGAAGATTTTGGAGCCAAGGAGTAGATGAGAGATAAGCAGAGCACAATTGTAAACATTGTTCAAAATGCCAAATAGGCAGTATTAGCCTATATAAAGGTATCAGAGTGAGAAATCATAATAAATATTCTTTAGAGAAAGGCAATAACACAATAAAATTGAAATATTATATAGAACCCTTACACCCCAAATCAGGGATTTTCCGACTGGCATTGACAGGAATCTGTTGCAAAGATTACAAGCAAATGTATTATAGTTAGGCTTTCATTGGTAATGAAGCATTGGAAAGGGGAAAAATAAATATTTGTTTTGTAATTAAATTCATCACACGCATACCAGCTAGAGAGTAATCATTTTTTAAACCAAGGCATTGTCTGCGGTAAGGCAATAATTCATTGTGTAGGAAAACTATATCAGTGCCTTTTATAAGGTTATTTGAACAATGCTATTTCATGGGAACAGGTTCCCTAGCGTCTGCCAAAAAGCCTTTGGCCACTCATATTTTATTTAGAACAGCTGTGTCATCTAGCTTTAACTCTTCAGCTCTACACCTGAAGTCCATCTGTTACTTTTAGGCTCAGTTTATCTTTACCAATTTTATTTCTACTGTACTTTGGGTAGAATACAAATCATCTAAATATCACAGCAAAATGATTTATTTGCATCAGTTACCAGTAACTTAAAAAAGAGAAAAGAAAGTGGTTGAGTGTCCTAGACTCCATTATTAATTTAGAATAATGGTCAATTGTTCAAGGAAAAATGTAATAGAATAGTGATTAGGATGAGCACAGATAACCTTGGTGATGTGTTTAATTAGTAATGAGTCAGATGGAACTGATCTATTATCTTTACAAGGCAGTCAGGGATATGCAGTTATATGTAAAAGTGATTATTTGTCATCACCATGGTGATGGAGCAGATACTCCCTTAGCTCAATTTCACACAGTTGGCCACTTCCTGGTTACCTACTCCAGTATTTAGACTTTCTAGACAGACCCCCTCATCTAAACATTTCTAGAGGAGAGGGACAATGATGGACACATCACTTAACAAAACAAAGAGGGGCAGAAGTATGTGTGTGTGTGTGTGTGTGTGTGTGTGTATATATATATATATATATATATATATATATATATATATATACAATTCAAGATGATATGGACACTCGCTCCTCAGGTAAATACTTGCCCTGGTGCAACTCCTAGGGGATATCCAGAAAAGAAAGAATGATGGGTGCACTCTAGGGTCCTTTTCACATTTTATTAGTGCATCAACAAAGTGCAAACATAAATGTAATCAGCAACGTTTCGGTCTGGTTCTAAGACCTTTATCAAACTAAATAACAATCACACACTGTGAGCTATATATGGTTTAAGACACTCCCACAATGACTGAAATCATAATAGGTGGACCTTGATTAAAGTGCAAATAAATACTATTGCAAATATCCAAACATCTCATAGAAATCGATACATGATAAAAACTTACTTATCATCTTAAAGTGCAAAAATATATAAGTGCACATGCTAAAGGGCATATCAATATGGCAAACTTAAAGTGCTCAGCGTATTAAAAGGTTTTTAAAAAGGCCTAGCTGAATCAAAAACGAACATGTCATATTCAACACAGTATGTTCCAACTGAATTATTAATTACACATAATTTCCCATATAGTTAAATTAAATATTAATATCAGAAGAACTAACAGCTTGTTAAAAATTATTTTTAAGCTATCTAACTTTTAGGAAGAATTTCAATGAGTATTGTTCATTGAGGCCATTGGGATGGATGGTTCCAAGTCCTTTTATCCAGTAGATCTCTTTTTGTAGGAGTAGCATTCTATAGGTTGTACTACTACATTTGTCATTTATATAATTCAATGCCCATGTGGCCTTAGTTATATTGGTAAAACAGATTTGGCATAATCTTAGCACCTTTAAATACATGGGTATTGACAATGTGCCCATGCCACCTAGAGAAATTACTCCTACAAAAAGAGATTACACTTATGTTTGCATTTTGTTGATGCACTAATAAAATGTGAAAAGGACCCTAGAGTGTACCCATTATTGAGAGAGAGAGAGAGAGAGAGAGAGAGAGAGAGATGATAGGGCACTAGATATACTCTTCCTAAGAAAGGGATGTGCAAACCAGATAGGATTAAATAATAAAAAGAAAAAATCCTAGTGCACTCCATTTTGAAAAATTTATAAAATCCATTATTTACAATAGAAGGGGACAATAGGTTTAAAATAGTTAAAACCACAAATCTGATCGAATAGCTGCTATATCAAATCAATGTAGCAATACAAAAAAATGTATATAAACCAAAATGCTAAGTTAAATACATGGGTACATCTCTGGTAAAGATCACATAACAATGTACTTGTATAGGTGTATACACAACTATATGTTTTAGGTAATACAGGGTTAGCCGTATATAACAATACATATATTAGAGTGTTAATACTTATCTGTCCCTATACAGGCTGTAGCGATCACTAGAGTCTAGAGAGGCATTTTGCTCCCCTCACTGTTTTTTTTAGTGATCAGATTCTATTCTATTGTACAAAAGGGATTTTACATATTTTTCATAATTGAGTTAGTATACCAGTCTTTTCTCTTTTTATTTATTAAATGGCGTACCCAAAGGGGATTGGGGGAGCTTGAATATGAAGAGAGAGAAAAGTTACAATTATGTACACTGGAGAAAAGGCGCTTGCGTGGGGATATGATTACTGTGTATAAATACATTAACGGGCCATACAATAAACTATCTGGGGCATTGTTCACCAATAGAACATGTCAAAGGACACAAGGACATCTCTTAAGACTTGAAGAAAAAAGGTTTAGGCTTCAAGTTCGAAAAGAGATTTTCACTGTGAGAACAGTAAAGCTATGGAACTGTCTTCCAGTGGATGTTGTTATGGCAGGTTCATTGGTCAGTTTCAAAAAAAGGCTGAATGAGTTTCTGCAAACAAGGAATGTTGCAAGTTACAGGTATTGATACATAAAGTAGAGTAGATCCAGGGAAATTTCCGATTGCCACTTGGAGTCAGGAAGGATTTTTTTCCCCTTCATAAATTTGGTGCCTTCCTCTGGATCAACAGTTAGGCAGGAAATGAGGATATTGCTAGATGGGTTGGACTGGATTGTATGTCTTTATTCATCTCAAATACTACATACAATCATCACAAAAATACAAGCTTCTTTTAACAATCACTTGTTACAACATTAAGATTGAAGGGCATATCTACCCTTAAAGCAAAAAACTGGTTACCTGCCACCAACCCCAACTGATATATTCAGCACTTTATTGGATGCATTACTAACCTGATATTTAATGGTTATTATTACCTTCATTCTAGCAAACTAATGGATTATAATATTGATAGGCCGAAAATTTCACCCATCCTTATAATGAAATTCGGACTGATTTTGTCAGCAGGTGTCATACAAAGAGTAACAATTGCCTGATACCCGGTATTAGACAATCATATCCCTGCGTCTATGCCCACCATAAGCTGGCTCCTTCCATCATGAAGTCAATAAAAGCTGTGGCTATTTACATCACAGCCAATGATTGATTGCCGTTTCCCCTGCTGCTTCCTCTGCACATGCTCAAACTCAAAAAGCTCATTGAGCAGATGTAGGTAGATACCTTTTCCAGAATGGAAGAGAACTTGTTAAACATCTGGTTACAAATGCATGTAGTGGACTGGTGAAAATAGCAGTTGGCTTTTGGGCAGATTACTGTCAAGTCAAAAGTTTTTTAAGGGTGGACAACAGGAGCTACTTTTATAGAGTTTTAAGACCTATATAAGCTTGTAATTGTGCATGACCAATACCAGCTATACCCTAGGCTGAAAGCAAGGTGTGCACAAATAAATAAAAGATCAGTAACTGCATATTAGTTAAAACGGATAGTGCAAAGAGCATGGTTTTAAAGAAGGTATACAGAAAGTTCTACAATTGATTGTAGGTCAACTAAAAGCATGGGGTACTCCGCAATATTACATTTATAGACATCACTGCTGTTTGCAGTTCTACAATGTCAGTTTATATAAGAGAAACAGCAAACAATCCAAAAAATTATAAACTTATCTTAATTTAAATGGCATGTCCACCCCCCAAACCCACTACTGGTCCTGCTGTGTAGTTTAAAAAAATCCTTACCTTATATCTCTGCTCCAAAAGGTTCTCCTGTAGTGCTTGTCCAAAGTCCCAGAAAGTGAACAGTAGGAGCTGTCTTACTGTGTAAAGGTTTCTGCCTCCTCCCTGTTTTCTGAGAGCACAGCGGCATGTGCAATGGAGCCGCTCCCCCCCCTCCTGATCCCTCGCTCCCACTCTCCTGATCCCTCCCTGGCTGCTCTTCTTCCAGTGTGAAATCTTTTAAATATGTTATAAGACATCACTTCCCACCCCTAACCGCTTAATTAGATACTGTAGTTAAAAAAAAGAATCCGAATGCTACTTACAGCCCTTTGCTCCCACAATGTCCTCTACTGCTGGCAGTCACGGCTGTGATTGGCTGCCTCTCAGCCAATCACAACCGCGGCTGCTGGTCTGGCCCCCTGCTTGTAGTTCAGGGGAGCCATAAAAGTAGAACTATAATTTATAAAAAGCTATTTTGAAAAAAAAAAATGAAAAGAACCTGGGGCAGGGATGTAGGGTTGGTAATTCCTACCAACCAATATAATTTCTGTGAAAAGTGCCGGCACAAAGAAAACTTTGTGTCAGCTACTTTTAGTGGGTACCGGCAGTATAGAAGTGAATGATTTTACTTTAGAATGACATTGGGCTTAACTAATCTAGAGTTTATAACAAAAAATTCAACCGAGCCAGCTCTAAAACAAATAGAAACTGTAGCAAAGCATGTCAGAATATGAAACAAGGCTCATATATCATATGTTCAGCTTGTGTTATGTTTGATTTTCAGCCTTTCATGAAAGAATTCTATTTAAATAATGCACCAGCATTCAGCTACATCGTATATATGGTTCTGGACGAGCTGCCCAATTATTTTTCAACCTGATGGTAACAAAGCTTCCTACAACTGACTTATTAAAGTAAATGTATTGCAAGGTTTTAGTCTTCTGGAGCGTAAAACCATGTGTGAAAAAATCATTAGTTAAAACTACTATGTAGTCTGTTATGGTCTTCTTTCTCTCTTGTTTACCATTTGAATCCTCTGTGAGCTGGGATAAAACTTAATATACTATTTACAGTATGTAGTTGCAAATGAATAGGTAAACCCCCTCTAGAGTACAATACAGCAAATACAAAATTGGATATGAGTTTTTACAGTCAACTAATATGCATAAATACAAGTGAGAACAAAGCTACAGTTTTCCAAACCTTTTAGTTTATTTGCTTTATGCAGCCGAAAGAGGTATATAACCTACCCCTGTAGTGGATTTCTATGGGAGGAACTGTAATATTATAGCCTTCTAATCTTACAGTTCCAGGAGGAGAAGGAAACCAGAAGCCACAAAGGGGTAGGTTACAATAAATAATGCACCCCCAACTGTAAATTAAAGGGATATTAGAAGTCACCTTGGAGTTCCGTGCCCTGTATAAAAGGCACTCGGCCTGTGGCCTCGTGTTTTTATATGGTCGCGGAACTTCTAATATCCTTATAATTTACAGTTGGGGGTGCAGTATCCACTAAATTATTCACAGACACAGGAAGTATAGGCTAAAAAGAGGTAAGCAAAACTACTTTGCATGGCATGAAGCAAACTGCTGAATTGGTTAAACATAAGTAAATATTGCAATAAGCAACTAAAGTTCGGACTTAAGTTAAGGGGGCATATTTATAAAGGGGCACTAAGGGGCATATTTATAAAGATTCGTTAATCTTTTTGCCTTCTTTAACACAGCCTTTTTGACAAATTTGGACTTTTCGCTATTTATAAAGCAGTGATAACCAGTGGCGAAAGGACATTACAGCTACCTTTCGCCATACATCGCTGCAGTTGCCGCTCGAGCATACAGTATTTATAAATTGGCAAAAAGTTTATTTCTGCTTTAAGTTCAGCCATTGAAATTCGCCAAGTCTGAAGTGGCGAAAATGCACAAGTGGACATTTATTTAGCCTGCCAATGGGTCCATGGAAGGTGTCAGTCCATTGTGGAGGGTTTATCAATACTAATAAGTACCCAGGGGATGCTAGGCTAATGCGATTTTGCTTTTAAAAGGTTTTTTTTCTGCTTTGTAAAGATCAAGGATTTTCTTTCTTTACCAATAAGGTTCAATGGGGGACTAAGGGACATATTTGTAAAGGGACATTATTTTTTTTTCCCCCACCAGCCTTTACCACAAATATTTTAAACTTTCAACTTTTCTTTTCATCAAAGTTATTAAAAAGGCGAATTTTCACCCAAAGGGAAAATTATGTAGCAAAAAGTAGCACTAATAATGCTGAAAATGTTCCGCACAAATGATGGTAAATAGGTAATACTCCCTGGTGGTTTCTCAAAGTAGTATTAAATTGGTTAATACACACTGAACACCTATCTTTGTTATTTAAAAATAGCCTAATACATTTTGTGCTTTTTGAGCCAAAGATATAATAAATAGTGTAAAACTCAAAAGGCGAATTTTCTCTATTTTATTAATAGGACATGGTAAATAGTGTAAAACTGAAAAGGCGAATTTTCTCTATTTTATTAATAGGACATGGTAAATAGTGTAAAAACTCCAAAGGCAAATTTTCTCTATTTCATTAATACAGTGATAGTGTAAAACTTAAAAGGCGAATTTTCTTTACTTTATTAATAGGACACATTTTTTAGTATTGCTTATTTTCAGCAAACTGCAGCTGATCATCAAACCAGTTACATTAATATGGGAACATACCATAGTGCTGTGTAAGAAATAGTCATGTTAATGGAACATTCCAGTAAGTAATGATGTTTGGCGAAATATCTGGTAAAACTGCAAAAAATGCAACAAAAGGGAGAAAAGGGGCAAAAAGTCGAAATTTCACCTGTTTATAAAGAGCTTTAGATAGAAAAATGTCAAAAATAGCTCTGAAATTACACTAGAGAGCAATTCCTCTTTTCGCAGTGATACCACACTTAACGCAATGAATAAGGGGAAAACTACTGTCACAGATCGCTGAAGCAATACTTTTCCGCAAAGGCAAAGCGAAAACTAGCGTGTTTCTAAATAAGGCGAAAATAGCGCTATTTGTCATTGCGATGTCCTGTGATGGCGAAAATAGCGATCATTTATAATTATGCCCCTAAATAATTAGACTGGTCAATCCAACCTGGTCTAGTAAAGCAGTAAGGCATGTAGAATAGTATATATGCAATCCCAAACAATTAAAGAGCTATTGTGTGAGCTATGTAATATTTCATTATTTCGCACTTTCCGTGTGTGTGTACACCTGCACTTTGTTTGGGTTCTCTTCTTGACACACGGTATAAAGGGGGAAAAACCAAGAACTTAAATTCTGCAGTAATTTCTAATTGTGCTTTATCATATAGAGGGTTTTGGTGACCATTCTATAACCTTTATAGATACTTGCCATCCTACCCCACATAGACAAGCTTTTTCCAGATAAAAGAACACGTATTCCAAATCTTCCTCCAATGAAATCCACCAGGATTAAAATATGCTTTGTCCTTATGATTGTTAAATGGCTTTTTACATATAGGATGTGTCTGTGTTATTAACCCAACAGTTTCTGGACACATGGTTAGTCAGAGGAATACAAAGAATGGGGCATAATAGGCATCTTTGGTTATTTCTTTAGAAGCCAAGTGAATAATCAGTTCCCATAGACATTTTATATTGTTGAAACTAAAAATAGGTTTGTTGACATATGTCTAAATCCCAATTCATAGCAAATATCTTTGAATTTACTGGCATAAAAATACAATTATTTAGTTGTGAAAGTGCAACCAAGAGACACAGATGAAAGTGGACACCATTGATACGTTGCATAAGTTCCATCAGTATCCTAAGTTAAAATCGTATTTGCCTCTTTGGCATTTTGAAAAAAACAAAAAACTGTGTTGGAGCTTATTAAAGTTCATAGAGATAAAATGTTGTGCTTATTATTAAATTCAAAGGATGTACAGTATACTACTACTATACAGTATACTATACTACTATTAAAGGTCATGTCCACCCCAAAACTATATTTTAACCCACTACTGGCCCCACTGCTCCAAATGGCTTCCCTGCAATGTCAGTTCAAAGTCAAAACAACTGACAAGCAGGAGTCTGGCTGTGTCCATAAAGGTCTCTGGCTCTTTCCTCTCCTCTGGGAGAAGTTTGTCATGCGCAGTGAAGCCCTCCCCACCTCCCTCTCCCTCCCACTTTTCTCTCCCTCCCCCTAACTCCAAACCCCTTTTCTGTAGTATAGGGCTCCCTCTCCCTCTCCCACCCCCAACCTCTGTATTGCTTTGTAAAAAAACTAACCCAAACTCTACTTACACAGCCTAGCATTCTGTACTGCATTCTGTACTGCCAGAAGCCGCATCTGTGATTGGCTGCCTCTTAGCCAATCATGGATGCGGCTGCCAGTCCGGCCCCCTGCTTGCAGTTTCAAGCAAGCAGAGGGCTGTGTCTGAACGCTGGTGGAACAGGGCTGTGTAAGTTCGGGTTAGTTTTTTTACAAACTAATACAGCGGTTGGGGTGGGAGAGTGAGAACTTTTTAATAAGAAGTGGACATGCCCTTTAATGTGGATAAATTGCACAGGATGTGTGGAAATCACGTGGAAAATGTACCAATGGCCAATATGTTTTTTGAGAAAAGCATTCAGCTTTCACTTAGGAACAATATGGCAGCTCCATTTCGTATGAAGTAACAAAAATATATACAGAGAATTAGAGGTAAACTCTAGCACATTAGAAATATTGCAGGGGCTGGTTCACCTCAAACTAACTAGCCGCTATCCAGCTGAGTGAGCAAATGTTGCATATAAGTGAGCTTGGCAGTGATATATGCAGAAAAAAGTCACCAACAATTCTCCACAAACATTGCTGGGCAGGGCAGGGTTGATCACCACACCAAATAAATAAGCCACTTTTCTACTGTGTATGCATCAAGTAAATGAAAGCTGATGTTGGGGCACTCTGACACTGGCAGTACTACATGCACAATTAGGCTTTCAAATTGACCATTACTGAAAAAGCCAGGAAGACTTAGCCCACACAATTTTGGCTAATTTACCAGAGTTAGCATGATGCCCCATGTCACTTTGGCAGTACTGCATGCAGAATTAGTCCTACAAATCAGCCATCAGGCAAGCTTGGTCCAATACCATATTGGCTACTTTACCACAGAGCATGTGTCATGATAATGGGAGGAGTTTGGCAGTACTGCATGTATAATCAGGCAAACAATTCTGCAAACATTTTAGGACCAAGCAGGATTGAATATAACCAATAAAATGTAACCACTTTATAGCTGTGTCAAAATTGTAGGGCCAGACAGGCTTAAACTTGAAATATTAGGCAGTTAGCTGAGCTGGCTTTAGTATAGTGTGAGTAGGGGGCACCATAACGATGATGTTTGGCGCCAAGCCACTTCTATCTGTGTCTCTGAGGAAGCGGCTTGGTGCTGTGAAATGCGTCAGACCCCCATGGTACTCTTTGTGCCTTTATACATATATATGTAGCCTTCAATATAAATATATATTTAATAAAGCTGTTTTTAATGTCACGCTGGTCCCTGTAGAATGGAGCGGTCGTCCTACACATTGATTTTACACTAGTTATAATGGCCATATTTACAATGGATTGGTAAATGTATTAATATTATTAACATTAATATTAATAATTTTAATTAATATTTTACAACCACTGTGTTTTGTTGTATTAGAGGTGGCACTCCCTCTACTTAATAAGGTTACCCACTGTTCCTCCTTTCCCCGACCTGAATAAAATAGCTTCCCCCATACCATTAAGCATTCTAGTAAATAAGGCACAGGACACCTGTGTAGGACATCTGTATAGAGTGATTGGCCACAGCTTTATTGGTGTTTTACATTTTACATTTTAGATGTTACGGATCCTTGCATTGTTACCATCCCCATGGTAGCCATAGCAACCTTTAAAATCTGGTGTTACCAAAAAACAATCATATTCCACCATCCTGTTGCGGTGGGCATGTAAAATCCAAAATTACATCCCAATGCAAGGATCTAGCCACCTGCTGTGACATGTCCAACCATAAATTCTTAGCATATATATATAAATCATTAACATTTTAACAGCATACAAACATATTTATAGTAAGTCCAGGGAAAAACTCCTTCCCTGGATACTTGCTCACTAAAAATGGCGCATAGCCATTGTGCTCCACCCTTTTACACTGGCGCAGCGCAAACGCACATTAATGCAAGATGTATGAGATGTCACGTGCTTCAGCTGAACACAGGTACGTTCCACTTTCCTTCAGTCAGGCGCAGCACTGCTTTAAAAACCACTGCGTTATTTTCTGAGCATGCCAGTAAGGTCTGCAGACATCAATGGGGCAATATCGCCCAGTAGTGCTAGTAGTGCTGTACTGCACAGTATCAGTAATTTTCGCTACAGTCAATGATTTCCGATGCAGTTGAAAATTATCACGCAGTCACAAAATACCAATACTAGGGGTATCTTTCTATTTCCTTAAATCTAACGATATCGATCCTTTATAAACACCGCCCTATGTTTCTAGTTAATTTTTTCATCAGCTATCATCAGACTATGGGACATATTTATAAACGATCCCTATTTTCACCATTTCGCTATTGCAGGACATCTAAAGCCGATTATTTTCACTGGGAAAAAGTATCGTTTCTCAGGGATGTGCACCAGTGACATCACTATATTCATTATGTTACGGAGTAAATGCTCGCAAATAGTCTAACATTCCCTCTGGAATGTTGAGAAACACTCCACAACATATTGACACTTTCCAAGGACCCACTGATAGGCTAGATATATGGGCACTTACCGGTATGCATTTTTGCCACCTCAGACTTGGAAATCTTAAATGGCTGAACTAAACGCAAAAACACAATTATCACCATTCAAAAGTTTACCGTGGCGATAAGCAATATGGCAATACTAGAAGTAATAACTTTTAGCTTTCTAAATTGCGTTAGGTCTGAATTTGGTGAACACAAAAAAAAGTTAGCGAACCTTTATAAATATGCCCTTATGTTTCTCAGAAAAAATATTTTGTTTGAAAAAAAAGATATTTCTTGTGAATAATTGCTAGCTTTCTTGCATGAAGATAATATATAATTTGATCTGAGACATAAAATGAAAATCAGTTTGTCAAAACCATTACCCAACTGCCAAAGAGGAAATTTATGCAACCATAACCATACGGGTGAATCTACTGTTAGCCTCTACTTTGGATAAAAGGGAAATGATGTATCTATTATTGCTCTTGCTATTGATGGCATCTATAACTTAGAAGGTTACAAACACAGTAGACAATAATAACTGTTTTGCTTGCAAGGATAATTGAAATGAACCGTGAGTAACTTCCCAGAGGACTAATTCGCTGAAGTATGAAGAAAAAGGAAATTAATTAATTAAAAAATGTAGAACTGTAGTTTATTTCCTTAAGGCACACTAAATACAGTAGCAGACATTTAAAGTGATGCAGAAGCACTGTTAATGACTGGCGGAAATAGATCCTTGGGGCAGTTTAGAAATGAATGAATAGGCAAACTGCTACATCCTAAACCTGCACTGAACTTTTTCACACATGTTCTGGTATAAAGAAAACTTATCTCCCCCATCACCTTCATAAAGTAGACCTATATTTGCTCAGATTTTCTATTTATTTATTATTATTAATATGCAATGAGTGGCTCTGTTTTCACTCTATCTAATCCCAGACAAGTCATTTGATCTCTCCCAGTCTAAAGTAATAATATTATAGCTCTTTAGAGGAAGGATTAATTGTCCTTGTAAACTGTACCATGTGCAGAGCTATGCACAAAGTCTATATAAGAATATGTTTTTGAAACATAGTAATGTATTGGCATTTATCCTAACCTTACTTCTTCCTTTGAAGCTGTGGAAAAAATGACTACCCTTCATGCACTGCCAATCTCAAAGGAGAAGAATCATCTTTATGTGTAGAGCTAACATTTACAACTAATGCATGGCCTTGGTTTTTAACACAAACACAGGAGATTGCAGGAACAGAAGCAGAGCAAACCTAAAGCTTGCCATACACTGTGTATGTATGTATGTATGTATGTATGTATATGTTTATTTATATAGCGCCACTTGGGGATGCAGTGCTGTACAGTATTAAAATACAATAAAGTCATACAAGGGGGATAAATACATAGATAGTTCAGTACATAAATATATAACTTTTATAAATAGATGTGCTAGGGCTTTGGCACAAGAGGTAATGAGGTCCCTGCCCCATAGAGCTTACAATCTAGTTAGGTGGGTAACACACAGATACAATGGAATGGGTATAAGTGCTGGAGTGAGACATCTGCAGTGCAAATAAAACAATCATATACTGTGCTGGTTACCAGATACGTATGTAAGGCTAGATTTAAACCTGCTAATTGAGGTTTCTTGATGTAGAGAGAGGGGAATAGAGTTCCAGAGCATGGGAGCTACGAGAGAGAAAGGTTTAAGGTGAGAGGAAGCAGTCTGAGTGGGGGGTCTGCGATGAGCGTAGCGTATGGGCAGGAACATATGGGAAGATTAGAGAGAAAATATAAGGAGGAGCTGCAGAGCGAAGGGATCTAAATGTTAGGAGAAGGATTTTGAATGTAATGCACTGTTTAACGGGGAGCCAGGTTGTTGTCCGGTACAGAGGAGATTTGTGATCCGGTTTATTAGAGAGTGAAACAATACGTGTGGCAGAGTTAAGTATAGACTGAAGGGGAGAGAGATGGGAAGCAGGAAGACCAGAAAGTAATAGGTTGCAATAGTCCAGGCGTGATAGGATGAGAGCATGCATAAGCAAAGCGGTGGTCGGGAGAGAAAGGAACCTGTGGATTTTGACTATATTGTGAAGGAAGAAGTGGCAGGTTTTCACAACATAGTTAATGTGGTTAAAGGAGAGATAGGAGTCAATAATTACCCCTAGGCAGCTTGCAGATTGGATAGGGGAAATGGGGGTATTCTCAAGAGATCGAGAAAGATGGGACAGGACCAGGTTTAGGTGGAAAAACCATCAGTTCAGTTTTAGAACAGTGTTGAGACATCCAGGAGGAGATGGCAAGGAGGCAGTCGGAGACACGTGATTGGATGTCAGGAGTTAGCGTAGGGGAGGACAAGTAGATTTGTGTATCGTGCATATAAATGATATTTGAAGCCAAAAGAGGAAATAACATCTCCCAAGGAAATAGTGTAGAGGGAGAACAATAAGGGTCCAAGAACAGTCCCCTGCAGGACCTCCACACCAAGAGGAACCGGAGAAGAGGTATTGCTAGCATAAGATACAGAGTAAGTTCTGTCAGAGAGATAGGATAGAAACCAGGATGCCACTTCATTCCGAATGCCCAAAGAGTAAAGTAGACTCATAAGGAGGGAATGATCGACTGTGTTGAAACCAGAGGAGAGGTCTAGGCAGACCTTTGATAGGCTAGACATTTGTCTATAGACAAAATATACAAAATTGGTTAATGAATAGGATGCAGAGAATAATTGTTAATGGGGCTTCATCATTATGGACTAAAGTGCTAAGTGGGGGGCCACAGGGTTCTGTGTTGGGGCCGCGTCTATTTAATCTATTTATTAATGATTTGGAAGTGGGTATTGTCAGCAAGGTTTCTGTGTTTGCTGACAACACAAAACTTTGTCGATCATTAAAAACTTCAGAGGATGTGCAATCATTGCAGGGGGATCTAGATAGATTGTCACATTGGGCTGCTACGTGGCAGATGAGATTTAATGTTGATAAATGTAAGGTGATGCATTTTTGACTTAAAAATCCCTGTGCTGCTTATACCATAAATGGCTCTGTGTTAAGTGAATGGAAAGGGATCTTGGTTTTGGTGGATAACAAACTTAAAGGAAGCAAGCAGTACCATGCAGCAAGAGCCAGAGCCAGTATGGTATTGTCTTGTATAAAGAGAGGTATGGATTCAAGGAAAATGGGAGGAAAATGTTATTCCCCCTCTTTACAAAGCATTGGTAAGGCCTCATTTGGAACATGCAGTGCAATTTTGAAATCCTGTGTACAAAAAAACATCTTTGAAATGGAAAGTCTTCAGAGAAGGGCAACTAAATTAATAAGGGGATTGGGGGAGCTTGAATATGAAGAGAGACTGGAAAAGTTACAATTATGTACGCTGGAGAAAAGGCGCTTGCGTGGGGATATAAGTTACTGTGTATAAATACATTAACAGGCCATACAATAAACTATCTGGGGCATTGTTCACCAATAGAGCATGTCAGAGGACATGTGGCCATCCCTTAAGACGTGAAGAAAAAAGGTTTAGGCTTCAAGTTCGGAAAGGGTTTTTCACTGTGAGGATGGTAAAGCTATGGAACGGTCTTCCAGTGGACGTTGTTATGGCGAGTTCATAGGTCAGTTCACTTGATAAAGGTCCGCTTAATATTATATTATACTACTTTTATCCTACCTTTTTGAGCAGGTAGATACATGATTGTTAGCCCTTTAAAGCACTTGTATGTGTTTGTTGTCCCACCCACTTAGATTGTAAGCTCTTCGGGGCAGGTATTCTAGTTCTAATGTGTCAAGGCATGACACACATATCAATTTACCCATAATTTATATATATGTATTCTTAACCTATGTATTTTTATCTTATTTAATTGCTTGCACTTATCTCCTTGTTTGTATAATCTGTATTTTTTCATTTACAGCGATGTGTACCCAAGTGGCACTTTATACATAAAATTATACATACATAATAAAGTTGTGTATGGGCACCTTTAGCTTCCTCATTCTTACAATGCGATAAGCTTTTGAGTCTGAATTTAAGAAGGATGTGACCCAAGCTGGCGTCAGAAATTTTTTTTTTTTTGTCACATTTTGCTTTTCAACTTTGGCATACATTTATCACTGTTGTCAAAAAGACTGATACCAGCCAGTATTCCAATCCTGCCCGATATGAGCCTACAGACATCAACGGGCCAATACCAGGCGACATTGAAATATCATCCGGTATCGGTCTTTTCGACCACAACGAATATTTATGCTTCAGTTGAAAAAAATACCAACGCTAGATATATATTTTCATATATGATAAAGGATTGCTATTGGTCATTACCGATAGTGATCCTTTAAGCCTCGTTCACTCTATACACACACACAGACAAACGTTTTTTAAAAAACATCTTTTTTCAGCTGTTTGTAGTGGTTAGTTTTTTCTTATCTCTATGCTTACAATGGATCCGTTTCTGGACAAAAATGGGTGCAGCAGTGAGTTTGTTTTTTAATGGACAAGATCATTCTGATCAATTTAAACTACTACTACATTCATTTCTATCCAGAAATGGACAAAAACAGACAGTGTGAACAAGGCCTCATAAATACTGGCCTTTGCGTTTGTGTCTGCTTTTTTATATTGTTTGTTTAGAGTTTATATTGTATCCACACACCACCAGCCCCCCAAATTCAGTGCAAAACCCACATTAAACTATATAACATTGTAACAAACAGATTAGACTGGGATTTCCATCACTGTGACTCTTGGTGGGGGGGGAGCCATGGATGATGTTAAGAGAATGTTGCAATACTTGCAATTGTTATTAGCAAAATGAGTAGAACTTTAAAGTGGACTATTTCCTATTATCCTACTCACACAATTCCCATAAGGTTTTATGCTCCACCATTAGCATCACAAAACCTACAGGAAGTGGAACTATTGCAACATATGAAACATATATTTATAAAAACCAAAATAAGGGAGCTTGCCTGTATCTAGGGCCCTAGTTCTATGACAGCTTTGCTATTGAGTGTATCAAACAAAGATTGAGATTTTTTTCAGAATAACAACCAGCTGCTTATTTTATATTGGATTAGTGCCAGGTGGCTCCCTTGCCTGACCTCTCCATCCCAGGTTTGCTAGCTTGAGAACAACAATGTTGGTTTGCCAGGGATATAGGAAAGTGCATTGCTGTGGAAATCTACATTCTGCATCTTTCACGTTAATTAGTGTTTCTTTTAAAAGAACTAAAGGTAGACCAGGACATCATCAGAATGGGTACTGATCTGCATGCACACCATGTCCCATCCCCTAAAAAGAGAAACCAAAGGTCAGTTTTCAAGATTACTTTCTCAACACTAGAGATGGGATCTGGAGCTGACACGGAACCCCTCGGTTCCTAAATTCAATCGTTCGGATTTCGTGACGTATTTTCGAGGGTCACCGAATGTACAAAGTTATTTCCGGTAGCCCTCAAAAATAACCTTGAACGCTCAATAACCCTTGAGGGTCAACGAATGTACAAGGTTATTTTCAAGGGTTACCGAAAATAACCTCATACATTCGGTAATCCTCAAAAATAAGATCTGATGCCCAAATGTAAGTTCCATTTTCGGATCTTCGGGTTTTTCCAAGTTACATGAATCCAAAAACGGAACGAAACTTCCAAGTTAAAGCAATCTCTACTCAACACACCATAGCATTTAGAAACATAACTCCTAATTACAACACCCGAAGAGAAACCATGTAAAATTTCTACTTGATCTGTTTCACCCATCTCTAAAAATGAGGGTAGTACTTGTTGTTCCTTATGTACATATATCCTGTGTATCTGTTCATATGACATACAATACAAAGTTTATTTTACAGCAGCTGTTTTACTTATTTTGCTGTTTGTTTAACATCAGCTTTTTATAACTCTACAAATTGATTTTCCATATCATAAACACAAATATTTATAACTAATTATGAGATTTCCTTAGTTCCCTTCACCAGTATTTTGGTACACAAAAGGTTGTATGTATTTTCACTATAGCTACAACCCTTATTCACTGCCTGGAAAGACAACCGCTGTTTACATTCTATCTAAATATCTTTAGATACCATATTTGTTCTTGTGACACTGTGGAAATGTTTGTCTCTTCCTGTAAGTTAGCAAATAGTTGAGACAGGTGCTTTGCAAACTGTACAATATCCATATTTGGTCTGTACAAAGAGACAAATTGTTTTCACAGCAAAATGGAGTACGTGTATTTGAATATTGAATAATATGCACTTCTTTTAGCTGTTGTCTGGAAAGACATTTTTTTTTACTGGGTGCTGACATGTTCTGACAGTAAGTATTTGCCCTAAGGTTAGAGACAGATACTAACTGAAGACTGTCACAATTTATTGTAATTCCTTCTTATGCCACCCAGAGATAACTCTAACACCCATTTATTTATTTGTTCCTTGAATAATGTGCTGCATTGACTGCCATTGACTGTTCAAAAAAAAAAAAAAATAATATATATATATATATATAAAGTGTATTTTTTCTATAGTTAGCACTACAAAAAAAACATTTGGCTGACTATTATTATTTTAGCATTACCAATGAAGGTTGCACTTCAAATATGAAGTTATTATTCATAATTGTAACTGTTGTCAATCATTTGGCCACTAGAGGTCATTACAGGAAATATTACATTTGCTGTCACAACAGCTGACATTATAATATATAACTAGAAACTTCTAAATCTAATTTCCTTTCACAGTGTTGAAATATCTGCCTGTGATAATTACCATTGTAACCAGTGAAATATTACTGAACTTATAAATAGAACTGCTAATAATTAATTAATGCAGTCTTTTAACATTAGTCAGTTAATATTTTAACTCCCTTGGTGTTAGGTCATTTAATAATAGGAGAAGACAACGTTGAGGGTCGCACTTCAAAGAACAATTTATTAATTAGCAACTACACATCAGATCACAACGTTTTGGGGGTGTAAACGTGCCCCCTTCCTCAGGTCATTTAATAATAGACCCTGTGGAACTACACATGGAAAACAGTGTTAGAAAGACAATGCAAAGGTTGTGTGTGTATGTGCACGTACGCAATTATCACTTCCTTAGCTACAATTCAAATGATCCTTTATAGCCTATAAATTATATTTATAAAACTACAGGGCAAAATTCAAAAGAAATGTAAAAGTTTGCCTGTGCTATTAATCGGCAGCAACCAATCAGATTTTATTTAACTGCAGTAACCCAATTAAAAGGTAACATCAGATTGGTTGCTGAAAATTAATAGCAGTCAAACATTTGTGTCTGTTATTGCGTATCCCATTTTGTAGTCTAAATAAAACTGTTACTATAAGTGGACACAGGTAACAAACATGTAGGTTGATGAGACTCCATAGATCACAGCTGACAACAAAAAACACATTCATCATTAATGATCCCAGTGGTGTGCTAGCCAATCCTCTATGACTATGTCAAACAATGGATACTGAAACCTGAGCATTGATTGCCTCTTTATACCCTTAAAATCTATACTTTTACAGGTTTTCCCAACTGAAATCTCAATGCTGATGCAGCAGGGTGAGGTGAGAAGGGACTCTTTCCTGGCTGGCATTAAATTCTTGCGTGCGGGTGAGATTCACCCAGAGCCGCACAGCCTCTGGCAAATCCGCTCCAGGAGATTTGCCCAGAGCACTTGCGCCTCTGGGTGAATCTCCCTGTAATAGTTCGATTCATGTATGCGAATGCCACCAAACATAGTTTCTGGTTATAATCGAACGTGTGTGGCTACTCGGTAGGGCATCGTTTGATGATCGACCAGGTCGAACCACCAACTTCGCAGGGCCAGACAGTCACATATGTGATATTATCAGCCAGAAGGCCATTCGTTGGACGCTTCTTCGTCAGGGGTCACTTGTGCAACCACACAGGTGTCCAAGCCGGAAAAATCAGCTTCAATAATGTCAAGTGCTTTATCTCCTGAAACATAAGGACAAGTAATACACTGATATAGATAAACGTGGGCAATACCAGTTTTATGTCAGACAAAAAAAAGGAGTTGAAGTGAAGGAAACATTCAGCTAGCCATTCAGAAATCCACTTGTGTTTAATTGATTTAAATATCCATTGACCTATCAATAAAATCATTGGCTGATCATACACAAGTTTAATTCTTTATTAAATGCAACAGTTTTAAAATGCAATTCTTTACTGAATATCAAGCAAGTGTGCATTCTTCTTAATACAATTATACAACAAAAGGTCTGTCCACACTAGGTGTGCTTCCCTGTGTTGTGCTGCGATCTGCTTATATGAATGCATGCAATTTGCATTTTTTATGCAATTGCGTGCACGTTTTTGTGCACTACGCAATGTAGTGTGTCCTCGGCCTTAATATTTAAAAACAGAATCTTGTATAAGTGAAATGTTTAAAGAGTTTAAGGTTCAATCAGTTTTACACTCAGTGTCAATTTTTTTGCTCAATACAGAAAAGAAATCAGTATTTACATACAATCAAATATTTAAAATTGTGCAAATCTGAAACACAGAGAAATATCAAATAAAGGCCTGTAGAGAAATGGTCATAATGTGTTAATAAGTGATACTACTCATTTATCCTCAAAGATAATTAGTTATGCCTTACCTTCCGTTCTAGTGCTAATTTTGCCCCAACCAATCAGATGTTTGCTTTCAAATGTTAAATAATATCTGATTGGTTGGGGCAAAATTAGCACCATTTTTAATGATAAGAACTTTTATTGAATCTCCCTGATTATCGTTTAAAATGGTGCTAATTTTGCCCCACCACCAGAACTTATTTAACATTTGAAAGCTAACATCAGATTGGTTGGGGCAAAATTAGCACCATTTTAAACGATAATTAAACGAATTACCCTGTATATCGTTTATCTAAACCAGGAAGCGGTCAGAAATTTTAGATGTTGCTGCGGAAGATCACGTGTAAGGTAAATATCTACTTTTCAAGTGAACTATTCCTTTAAGATCAAGTAAATCATGTGATTTACAAAACATTTGATACATTTAATTGTAAAGAGAACATTGTGCTTCATTAAGATCCTTAAATGATTCTATAAAGTGGTTATTGATTACAGACTCTTCCAAATAAAATAGAATCACTTTGCAATTAAATTATTTAAAGCAAACCATTATATTGAAGAATGCAGTAAACAGTGTGAGTTGCCAACATTAAAACATACCTAAATAATATTATATAAAATGTTATCAATACAATTATAGCCTAATATACGTTACAGTTAGTATATGGAATAATTAATTTGAATTTAATTTAATTTTGGACTCTATCTCTTCCAACAGTTTTTGAGCTACAGACACGAAATTCAGAACAGACATGCGGGGCACAGGTACACACACCTTCTGGCCTACCTGTCCATTCCTATGACAGCCATACTTAAAAGTGAGCTCTGCCTGCCACCTCTCTGATATTTAGCAGGAGCACCACCCTGACCATTTTGCTCATTAGTGCCTCATTAGTGAGACACCCTCCCCTTCCATTTCTGTGGCAGCCATACTTAAAGGGTAAGTAACGGCTTGATGCCGCTCCTCTTGGTACAGTAAACACTAGGTTAGCCAGTCTTACTTAAAAAAAAAATCATTATTACATCAATTCCATGGCATGTAAAAAGAATAAAGGCTCCTCAAACTTTCAATACGGTGGCAGACATAATTAGGGTAACTATAGGGGGGAAAAAACACCATTGCGCTCTTCCATTGCCATAGCAAGATTATTTAGTTTTAAAACCTGCAGCACAGACAAACAAATTCCCTTAAAAATCTAGCTTTTCAAGCCAAATTCAAAATTTATAGTTAAACTTTCCCAGTCTAG
This sequence comes from Hymenochirus boettgeri, assembly GCA_019447015.1. Taxonomy (NCBI): domain Eukaryota; kingdom Metazoa; phylum Chordata; class Amphibia; order Anura; family Pipidae; genus Hymenochirus; species Hymenochirus boettgeri. The sequence goes on along the minus strand of CM033473.1, from coordinate 161,970,081 downwards.
TTCTTTTTTTTTTATTCTTAAATGTTTTTTCTTCTTTTTTGTATAATTTTGCTGAATGTATTGAAATGTATTTTTAATATTGAATATAATTCTTAATACAGAGCTTAGGAGAACTGGAAATGTATTTTGTCAAATAGGTTTGATTCCCCATTCATTTCCTCTCTGTAAATATATTGTTAGGTAACAGAAGTGTATTTTTGTATTTTTATAAACTATGTGTAATAGAAAATGAAATATGAAAATGTTAGTGATTAACAATGTTGTGCTTAGTTAATTGTATATTGTTATCAAACTGTAAAGTTTCCCGGTGTAATTTATGATTTGCATTTTTGATCTTTGTTTTAAGAAACACCTGGTTCAATGAAATGTTAAAGAAATGCACTAGAATGGCAGTCAGTATCTAAATAACTAAATCATCTTAAATGTATTACCCACTGATATTAAAGGGTATGTCCACCCCCAAACTAAAATTTGGGGGTGGAGATTTATAGCTTTCAAAGACCTCCCTAAATGTACTTACCAGCCTTCGTTCCCTCGCCATGTTCTGGCATCGCACCTTAGACAATCACAGGAGCGGATGCCGGCAAAAGGCACGGGAGTACATTTGGGGAGATCTTTGAAAGCTATAAACCTCGTGAGGTCAAGATATATAGCTATTTCCTGTAGAATACAAAATTTAAGTTAGAGGGGTGGACATATCCTTTAATGAAGACAGTGTTGAAGATAATCCTAAAGTTGTGATCCAAAGTTGGAATGGTCTCCTTACCCAGTGTGAGACCCTAAACCTCTAGGTAAGGACCCCTTGGGTCTTCTTAGTTAAGCAGTGTAACTTAATTAAAGTTTCCTTCACTGCTCCTGTCTTCACCGCCTCCCTTGAACTGTCAGTGACAAGGCAAATGAGAAGACTTCCTATTGGCCCCTTTGCGATCCCAGGAAAGGAAACTTTAGGAAAATATTGCTGGTACTATGGATGGGGAGGTGAGTATAATTGTCCTTAAAGGGCATCTCCACCCCACAAAAAAACAAAGAATATTTTAATAGCAATGCCCAATAACCTAGACCATGCTAGATTAATATGTAAAAAATCAGACATCATTCCATTGCTGGCCTTCTGCTGTTACTGTTTCTGCAGAAGCAGCAGAAAGAGCCTGGACCAGCAGATGCTCACATCACTGCCTTGGCACTAAATTTAGGTTGCTATTCATTCCATTTGGATACATAGATTGTATATTTTTTAGGGACGTTTAAAGGGGAACTGTGGTCTCCAAACAAGTTAAGGTTAAATGAAAGGCCAGTTTCCTGCCTTTAAAATGAGCCATCAACCACTTCTCTACGTGCTCCACAGCCCAAGATATAAAGAAATGACTGACCAAATTAGAGATGTCCGAACTTTGCAAAATCCGGTCCGCTCGAGGATCCACAAATTTTCGAGAAATCCTCGTAATTTCAAAATTTTTCGAAAATATGTATTTTCATGCATTTTCGAAAATCCGTGAAATCCTCATAATTTCGAAATTTTTCGAAAATATGTTTTTCCGTGCATTTTCGAAAATACGAGAAATCCTCGTAATTTTGAAAATTTTGGAAAACGCGGTTCGGAAAAGTTCGGAAGGCGGAAATCCGGAAAATCCGCGATATCCGCCGTTCGCGAACAAGGGAAATCCGCCGCAGATCCGGGTTCGGATCCGCGAACCGGGCCATCACTAATAGAGATGTGTGAAAGGTTTTTGTATACAGAGTTTGGCAGTTTGTTTAAGCACATAGGTGTATTAATGACTGTCAGATGTGCACATGGATCTGCTGATGTTGTTTGAAAGATGGTTATTTTGTTTGTAAAGACATATTTCTTTTAATTGCGCAGACCTTTTTGTTAAATCTATATGTAACAATAAAGATCCTTGTTATACACATTTTATAGTAATAACTGTTTTGTATTATTTTTGATATTGTTGTAATTGCTATGAAAAGCATGCTGGGAGACCTTGGGTATAAAAAAAGCTGCTCCCAGGCAGCCCAAGTCAGTCTTGTTTTGGACTGTAACAAGGAAAGACCTGTGCAGAGGCTGCTCTCTGCTACTATACCTGAGCTGTAAAACACTGCCAGAATCAAATTAAGTTCTCTTTGATTTCATTCAGCAACTCATGCTTTATCTTTGCAAGATCCCTATCACACTTGGGGTCAGAAGTGGCATAAATCATTGCAGCTAGCATGAGCAAAAATTTAAAGCTGAAGAGGCCTGCCCATAAATTTGAAGCAAAGAAAAAGGGATTTAATCGCCTCGCAGAACTTTGGCTGTTCAAAGGCAAAGACAGCTTGAAATAAAGAGAGGTCTTTTCAAAGACAAAAATATGGTTACCCAGAAAGAGAGTCTGGAAAAAGCTGCAATCTCATCCCCCTGGTGTGCCCCGTGGTAAGGTGTAAGAAGTTACTGCAACTACCTTTTAATCACAGATGTGAGGCCTAAAGTTGCAACCAAGCTATTCCTCCACAATCTACAGCCAATTTCTGTTAAACTGACAGAACTTCTGTTAAAGTGGATCAAACCAGCAGGGAAGTGCAAGGAATAGATCCTGGATATGCTTGATCTGGAACAATTCCTTAACATCCTGCCATATGTTTTGCCCATATGTAATCCCCAGAGCATCGTTCAGAGTCCTGGGCCAAGGCTGTAGCCCTAGCTGAGGGCTCTCTTCTGGCCAGAAAACGCATATTCACAGACCTCTGGTGAGATCCTCCCATGTTACTTTCCCTCCACTGGGACAAGACATTCTCCAGTCCACACTCCTGTTCAGTTTGTGATACAGAAAAAGGAGCCTTTAACACTGTTAAAGTTAATGGTAAACCAGTTGATGCTTTGATTTACACTGGTAGTCCACAGACCTTGTTGAAAAAAAATGTGTAAAAATATTTGCCAGTAAAGGGTAAGACTTTCATTAAATGTGTACATGGTGATGTAAAACCTTGTTCTACATCACAAGTTAATGTTGATTTACGCCAACAGTTTGAAAGTGTCACTATTGGGGTAATAGACAATTGCCTTTTCCTATGATTTTGGGCAGAGATTTCCCAGGTTTTTTTTGCAAATGCTTAATGAGCAGTGACTGCTCGGTCTCAGGCAAAAAAGACAATGAAGAGTCTCTTCATAAGCTTTTTATCATTTGAAAGTGATTATTTTCCAAGGTGAAGGTAAACTTCGTAAATCAAAAGAAAGGAAAAGGTTAAAAAGAGAAGGGAGACCTGAGCACCTTATAAAAATAGCACCTCATGTTAACTTGGATGTTGATAAACCCAAAATTAGCAATTTAAAGATGAGACACTTAAAGAGGAACTGTGATCCAAAAATGACTTTAGGTAAATTGATAGGAATTGCTCTCCTGAGAGTTTTTGCAATTTATATCCATTGTTTATTTTACATAGTCCCTCCCACTCATGGACCCCATGGTCGCCCCAGTTGCGGGCGCCGTGGCCCCGCCCACTTGCAGGTGCAGTGACCCCGCCCATTCACGGGGTGCCATGGCCCCGCCCACTCACGGGTTCCGTGGCCCCACCCACTCACAGGTGCTGTGGGCCACTCTGACACTCCCTCTACCCCCCCCTGAAAACTGTGGAAAAAGCCTTTTTCAGGCAGTTTTCACATAGTGAGAGAGAAGGGCTGGAGATTCCCTTACCTTCTCTGCAGCTGCAGGTCCTTCACACAGCAGAGAGGAAGAAGGACTTCCTATCTCCCTCACACACTGAGGGAGTCTGAGGCTGTGCTCGCCGGCGGCACTGTGCAGGAGAAGCCTTAAGAATGTCACATGTCAGCCTCCCACCCATTAACTTTCTGGTCAGTGATTTCTTTATATCTTGGGCTGTGGAGCACGTAGAGAGGTGGATGATGGCTCATTTTAGAGGTAGGAAACGGGTCTTTTATTTAAACTCAACTTGTTTGGAGACCACAGTTCCCCTTTAGAGATGGTCGAACTATTGAAAGTTCGGTCCGTTTTCGAACTTTCGAACTATTGTAAAAGTTCGAAAGTTCGAAAACGGACCATTAAGTCTATGGGAGGCAAATAGTTCGAAAAGTTTGAGTTAAATACAACAAAATATTAATGGTAACTTAATGTAAATGGCTGTGGGACCTGGGAAATAGTCTGGGGAGCATGTTCCAATTCTAGGACTTTCGTAAAATCGATTTTACTTCACGCGCGCTACTTTCGAGCTTTCGCGTTTGAACATTCGAGGTAACGTGGACATTTTACTTGCAGATTCGATGCTCGCGTATAGGCTGTAATGGAGACTTTACTCGCAGATTCGATGTTCGCGCCTAGATACCATGTACATTTTACTCGCAGATTCGAACGTTCGAACATTCGATAAATCATCGAAAGTCCGGGAAATATCGAAAGTCCGCGTCCGAGATAGTTTGAGAAGTCCGGGTCCGTTCGAACTCGAACAGTTCGGCTCGAACTCGGGTCCGAGTTCGGTTCTATGCCATCCGTATTCCCCTTTAAAGAATCTATAGCAAAATATTTAAACACTATACTATAAGTGACAAAATGCCAATGTTTTTGTTAAAAAACAGAATTTTGCTGAGAATTTGTCAATACCCAAAACTTGTTTATAGGGTTGATCAGTTAATGGTGCCTATGAAATTTCGTACTGCATTGAGTTTGCATAGATTACAGCAAGACTAAAGGTGAGTCACCTTTAATGTTGTTTTCTTATGTGTCTGTAGGGATACATTTTTCTTCTTTTCTCCTATCTTTCCTATTCTTCTGTCCAGCAAAGTCATCATTATCTTATCTTATTATAATAGCTATTCCTTTGGTTGGTAAGGCTTTTGAGAAAATAGCTATGGGTATAATGGGTCCATTAGAAAGAAGCAGCCAAGGTAATGGGTATATCTTAGTTGTGTGTGACTATTAAACCAGGTATCCTGAAGCAATACCTATTAGCAGTATTGCTGCCAAGAGAGTTGCAGAAGAAGTTGTCAAGATATTTAGTAGGAGTTCCTAAAACCATGTTGACTGACCAAGGAACTACCGGTAATTTCATTTATGCATTCTTAAAAGAGTACAATTTATAAGAAGTGAAAACAGTTCAAACTAGTCCATACATCCTAAGACTGATGGTTTAGTTGAACAAATGAATCAGACACTGAAATGTATGCTTTAAAAAATTTGTTTTTGCTTGTTATCCCCAAATCATTGAAACCTCAAGTTCCCTATAGGGGGGTTTTTAAGTATCCACTGGATTTTCTCTCTTTGAAATGCTTTATGGGAGGAATTTTAGATGTTATCAAAGAAAACTGGGTTGATTATACCGCAGAACCTCAGAATATGGTAACCTACATTATTAATATTAGAGAACAATTAACAAAAATGTGACCTGGCACTAGAAAGTTTAAAAGAGGCCCAATATAAACAGAAACTGGTATGACCAAAATCAAGTATCTCACTTTCAAGCCTGATGAAAAGGTTTTATTATTACTACCTACTAGGGATAATAAACTTCTAGAAAAATGTCAGTTTGTAAACCCCCTAAATTGGTCCAGTTAATTATAAGTTTGTGGTACTAGCAATGAATAAATTAGCTATTTACCAAGTCAACCTGCTGAGAAAATGGAAAGAGATGGTGGGGAAAGAATCTCTTGTAGTTCTGAAGGAATATGTGACTGATATGGCAGAAGACACTTATAAGAGATTAGCCCTATCAGACAAGTCCACACAGTATATGCATGGTAATGGGGAAATAAAACTAGAAAGTGCAAAAATAAGAGCCATAGAACATGCGTAGGTGCCTAGCACTAAGAAAGATGTTTGTTCTTTTTAAAGACTAACTGGGTATTTTAGAAGATTTATATAGCAGTTCTCTTCTATTGCAGACCCTCTCACTGACCAAACAAAAAAAATCCAGAAATTATAAAGTTTAATAGAGCAGTTATGGTGAAAAAGCATTTTTCAAAATCAAAGAAATTATTTGAAGCAGCCCTGTACTAAAAAGTACAGACTTCTCCAAACCTTTTATTGTTCAGACTGATGCATTTCAAGTTGGTCTATTTACTAGAGGCTGTGCGGCTCTTTGCTCATAAGTATTTAAATGTAGCGCAAACGCGATATTGAATCTCAAGCATCAGATGTGCAAGTGTCTTTGGCGTAATCCGCGTATCTGGCGCTAATATGGAGTTAGTCACGCTAAACACTAGCAAACCGGTTAGCGCAACTTTAATGCCAGAAAGTATAATAATATACAACTTTTACATTTCTACAGAGCAGTGAGCAAATAGACCACATTTTCACCTACTTATATCACTCAAGTTATTAATAAAAGAAACATATACTGTAATTCCTACCTTATTATATTGCACCCCTTGCGGTTGATGTTTGTGGAATTTTAACTTATGTGGTACCCACATAAGCTGCTCATTGTAAAAAAGGCAAAGCTCAGTTAATTAAAATGTTCACTAATATGTTGCATGTAGTAAGAATGGGCCTACTAAAGTATTTTGCCACAATACACTCTCAAACTAGGTATAACAGAGCTAACAGTAAGTCTTGACTTTCAATAAAAAATGCACAATTCATTATTTCAGAGGTCTCCTTTAAATTGTTTAATTGATTAACATCCTTTTTACAGAAGGAATAGTTTGTCTAGACTAAAGAAAAATGTATAACATTTTGTTTAAAAAAAAAATGGCAAGAATGTAAATACAGACCTGCACTAAAAGAGAGCACTTTAATGGTTTTTATCTCTACTAATATGCCTGTAATTAAAAATCCTAAGCTTCTTGCGTGTAGATACTTTTAATAGCTGTCATCTGTCATTGCATGCTGAGCAATGAAACAGTGTTAATAATATAAACGTAACTGAAAGAGGCTTCAGCTATTATTTATTACTGTAAGTTACAGACTTCAATACATGATATTTGGCACTACACCCAAGTATAGATTTCCATTTTTTTTTGTATTCTTTAAATCAAGACCTCAAACAATTGCTTTTTGGTTTTATATTTACTCACTTCTTCCCTATACAGTCAATTAAGAATATTGAATTTATCTGCCACACTAATAATGCTATATCACTTCATATTCGCAGATTAAATTCAAGCCCCTCTTCAACTATGTCCAACCTCATTCCCACAAACATATGAGAAGGGTTATTTATCCCTCCAGTAATCTTTTACTGAGCCATTCACTAACTGGGTTTCACAAACCATTCTATATTATATCCATTTCATATATATAACCATTCTATATATAATATATCCATATTTATTTGCCTGCTCTGGGTTTTTAATCGCTTTTTAGTTTCTAGTCAATAATTTATAATTACAGTCTAAATCTGATTTACATGTTACTGTTTAATAAGGTTTGTGTATATTTTACTTTAATATGGTTTTAACATCCTGTGTAATAGATTTTCAATACAATTGTGCTTTAAGGTAACAAAGGAAATTCAGACCTGAATAACCCATATACAGGTGTGCACATTTCTGAGTATGCCACATTCTATGAAAAATATATATAGTGCAGAGTTGGGGACTTTACATTAAAAACATATACACTGTAAAACATCTTAAAGCAAACTCGTAAATTAAGATGAAGAATCCATAAGACTTTGACTGAAGAAACCAAATATTTATTTAACTGTCTGTGTAGAAAGAACCATGCACAGTTTTATCTGGAACACTTTAATTACTTTATTGTTGCATTGTGCCTTCAGCCTAAAATTCAGGGTTAATACACATTATGAAGGCCACTCCTTTAGGGCTAGGCCACACTAGCGCGTTTGAGTCTGCGTTTTCGCTTGTGATTGCACCCGCGATTTTTGTTAACATGGAAATCGCAGGAACTCAAACATTCTTGCGATTTCCTATGCACATGCGATTGCTGGTCCGTTCGCGTTTTGCGCTCAAGCATTTTTTTTATGCGTTTTATGTTTAAAAATAGCCAAACAACATGAGCAAGCGCAAATAAACCGTGCACGCAATAATACTCGTGCACGATTTGGTGCGTTGTAGTGTGTCCTCAGCCTTATTTAGTGTGAAAATACCACATATCTCTTCTTATGAAAGGAATGGGACTCCAGAAACGCAGGTTAAAGTGCATTTTAGGTGAGTGATATTCAGCAAGGTTTGGGCATTTAGCCACTTCATTCCCAAGAGAACACAAATTGCTCAAACAACCCATATGTCTAACTATTGGGAATTTAATCTAAGAAAAGCATACTGTAGTGTAGTATAATGTTTAAGGTCTTACTAAGGTATAATGCAGCAATGTAAATATACAATAGATGCTGTTATAATTGGAGTAAATTAAAAACGATTATATATTAGGATACTAAAGAAGTACCCAGTTTGTAAAGCCTGAGTGTATATACAAACAGTAGGATACACTTGATATTAGTGAATAGATTTTCTAAAACCCATTTAACACAAGTAACATGAATTTGACACCTGCAGGTTTTAAAGCCTGAGTGAGCGTCCGTGTATTTTGTACTATATAGAAACACCTTTTTTTTTGGATTGGTGTACAAAATCATGTTTTTAAACAACCACATACTGTAATTGGTTCTATTAAACCCCAGTATTTCTTGCTACCTATTAAAGTGCTGATTGGATTAAACACATGCAGTTTTTCTAAATATTGCAGTATTAAGGACTTAAACCTTCAATTTCAAATTAGGCTAACACTAATGAAAGTACTTTTTATAACTTGACCAGGGAGATGTAATATTTGCCACGTTGCTCCTCATACATGCCATGTTCCCACAATGCAGTATTCACTTAGGGCGTGCCCTAAATGGGATTTACCTGCACTGCGGGAACCTGGAAAGTGAGGAGTGCCGAGGTAATGCCTCGTTAGTTTCCACTCTAACAAGTAGCACATAAAACTAACACTGTGGGCTTAGTATAATATTCCTGTCGCTGTTAATAAAAATGGCAGACCCTACAAAGCAGGCATTAAAACCACACTATCAATATCACACCCATGGGAAGTATGGGTTTACTTCATTTTTTAGTCAATAATGGCTCAAATTACAGCTCCCTATGTATATTTTCTCTTAAACTCTTCAACAGATTAGTAGTTACACCTGCACTCAGTCCATATTTATAGAACAGGTGCTTCAAAGAATGCTGATGCCTTAATTATACACATATCACAAAGGTAATTTTGTGAGCACATCCCTTTGACAAGCAACTTTTTCTTAACGTTTCGGTGCTGCACTGGGCACCTTCATTAGAATCTGTTCTAATACTCTATGAAGGTGTACCATGCAGCACAATCGCATGTGCATCGGAAATTGTGTGAATTTTCGTGTTTCCGCAATTTCCATTTGAGCAAAAATCGCGAGCGCAATCGCGAGCGCAAAACACGCTAGTGTGGCCTAGCCCTGACACTGCAGACAGGGTGGGCCCTGCAGACAAGGAGGTACACAGAGAGACACACAGAGAAACACGCACACACACAAAGCGAGAGAGAGACTACAGACAGGGTGGGCCCTGCAGACAAAAAGAGACACACATACACAGAAACACAGACAGACACACACTCAGTGACACACAGACACATAGTACTGGTACTGCCCCCACACTGACAGCTTAAGTCACGTAACTTATGCACAGAGGAGGTACCGGAGCACAATGCCACCAACCAGGCAGGGAGTCCAGTCTCTTCTATGGTGCTGCTCCATTCAATAGCTCTGGATGACTGCCAGGTTAGGTAAAGGGCTGTGCATGCACAGTGTGCGTTAATAAGGGGAATTTTGTTTTTTTTAATGACAGGCTGCCGTCTTTCTCATTTTACCAGGGGCTTTATGGTAGGAATGTCCATGGGCATGTTATACTGTACTAAGGATATATACACATGTATAATGGAACTCAGCCTCAAATCCCTTTATAATTAAAAGAAAAATAAAGCATCCAAACAACAATGCACCAGAAGAAAGGGGACTTTGACTTTTTAACGTATAGTTTTTCCCTAGAACATCTATACATTGCAAGATTCTTCTTATTAAGTTGCATTTTATACATGTGAGATATAGATTCTGTAACTTAAAGGCCCGCAGCCTATGTAGTGATGAAAGAGCCTACCCCCTGATGTCTACACACCAATATTGAAGTCCCTGATAAGACTTTAAAAGCTGTCACTCTACAGTTTATTTTCCATCCAGCGTGAATTGCATACAGCCTTCCTGGGGCAATACAAAATATTTATCTAATTTTACTGCTGCAAGTTTCTGAATATACCAATTTCCTTAGTGGTATCTTTGGTGGGGCAACATATAAATAACATGTTTTTAGAACATTAAGTCACAAGTTCAAATCCCCTGGCTTATTTATAAAAACAATACAAAATTGTTTAGTGCCCTTTTTTGGTTTGTTTCCATTATGTGTCTAGAAAACATAAAGTTTCTACATGTACAAACGTTATATATAGCAGTTCTGTTGTTTTATTTAATAGCCAGTATGAATGCTGACAGCCTTCCTAAAGGTGGCCATACATCAGTGTCATATTACTTTCCCCACCAAGCGCTCCCGCAATGTTCCTGCGATCTTGCTGGAACCACCTCTCCCGATCTTATATTGGACCAACATGCGATCGCAAAAAGAATGGGATCGCATGTTGGCCGGATATAAGATCGGGAGAGACGGTTCCGGCAGGATCGATGAACGTCGCGGGAGCGCTCGGTCGGGTAAGTAATATCACACTGATGTATGGCCACCTTAAGGCAATACAAAATAGTCAGCTGATTTTACTAACATTTTTTCTTAGCAAAAATGTGCCTGCATCTTCTGCATGTGCTTTGGTGGCCCACCTGCTAGAAACACAAAGCCAATTAGGTCACAGGTTCAAATCTCCAGAATTTTCTTTCCATTATCTTTCAAGCAAAAGATTTACTCAGATCCGCTATCACTATGGGTAAATCTCCCTTGCCAAATTCAATATAGGGATTGAGGCTGTGGGTAGATCCCAAAATGGAGACTTTAACACCAGCTGTTAGTTGCTGTAAAAATGTCTAATAAAATGTATTACAAACTGGGTATTGAATTTGGTGTGCCAGCTGTACAGGTGTCTTTTGTGAAACCTGTGCAGCCAGTGCAATGAAGGAGTCATGCTAACCGATATTGATTTCAGGTATTTTAGTAAGACTAATATGTTAACCATATCTTTTCACAACTACCTGCAGGACTATGATATTCATATACTGTGAATTCATGTAACACCAATAACTGATTGTTTTCCATAACTTTTTTAGATGCCAATTAAAAAAGCAACACTAATGTGGGTGTGACTTCTTCATGACGCTGATATTGGGGTTTATATTTTGTAGGAAAATCCTTTTAGTATTAAGGCAAATGAATTATGCTTCCTTTCCTGCTATACTTTTTTACTATCCTGCTCCCCTTCTCCTGTTCCATACTTCTCTCCCTACTGTTAGGTTTCAGTGTTTCCTACCTTCCTGAACTTCTGTTTGTCTTTGGCTATATTCATCGTTTCCGGAGTTTGCAATCTTCTTTTTATCTCCTTCGCTGGCTCAGGCAGCTGCAAAGTTGACGGACAGCAAATTAAATTTAAATCTTGCCAATTATCTTATTGGTCACTCTCCTTCTATTTGGTCCTTTTTCATTTAAAAACCTTCTAGTCTTATTGGTTCTGGTCCACTAAGCCTCATTACTTGTTGTTTGTTCTTTACTTAGATTTTCCTTTCCCAACTTACAATTCTCTGCTGCCTGTACTGGCCTGTTCCCTCGACCAAACCTTTCTGATTCCTGGTACCCCGTTTTGCTGACTGACCCCGTGAATGACCTTTAGCTCTGTCCTTGACTCCGTTCCTGTCTTATCTCCTAATGCTCAACTGCTGCTTTTTGTTACCAACTATACTCTACCTGACTTCTGTGCCCAGTTCCGCTAGTCGGGGGAAATTTATCCAGAGCCACACATCCGCTGTTAACACAATAACATAGTAAGCGCTAGGCCACACTAGCACGTTTTTCACTAACATGGAAATGGCGGGAACACGAACATTCCTGCAATTTCAAGCATTTTGCCGTGCAATCGCATGTTTTTTCTCTTTGAAAAACAACACGCATGATTTGTTGCGTTCTTGTGTGGCCTCAGCCTAATTGAAGTTGATGAAAGACATACGTCCATCATAGGACCTTTTCACCCTCCTTTTTAACCCTACCTAACAGTTGATCCAGAGGAAAGCAAAATAAAACAGCTAAAAAGGGGGGGAATTACTTCCTGACTCCAAATGGCAATCGTAAAGTATCCCTGGATCAACCAGAACTGCAGTATATGTATTAATACCAGTAATTCTCAATATTTTGTAGTTTTAGACTTATCTTTTAGTTTAGACTTATCTAGCACACTTTTAGAGCTATTCAGTGAACTTGCCATTACCACATCTGCTGGAAGACAGTTCTACAGTTTCACCGTTCTCACTGTAAAGAAACCTTAAGATTAAACTTCTTTTCTTCTAATCTTAAAGGATGTCCATGTGTCCTCTGATGTGACTGATTAGTAAACAATGCACCAGAGAGTTTACCATTCACTTTGGGCAAACTTTATGTACCAGTCACTGTGGGCAAACATGTGTACCAGTCACTGTGGGCAAATATATACCAGTCACTGTGGGCACACTTTATGTACCAGTCACTGTAGGTAAACCTTATGTACCAGTCACTGTGGGTAAACTTTATGTAGCATTCACTGTGGGCAAACATATGTACCAGTCACTGTGGGAAAACTTTATGTACTAGCCACTGTGGGCAAACTTTGTTTACCAGTCACTGTGCGTTAACATATGTAGCAGTCACTATGGGCAAACATATGTACTAGTCCTTGTGGGCAAACATATATACCAATCACTGTGGGCAAATTTTATGTAGCAGTCATGGTAGGTAAACTTTATGTACCAGTCACTGTGTGCAAACCTATGTAGCAGTCACTGTAGGCAAACATATGTACCAGTCACTGTGGGAAAACTTTATGTACTAGCCACTGTGGGCAAACTTTATGTACCAGTCACTGTGGGCGCACTTATGTACCAGTTACTGTTGGCACACTTATGTACCAGTCACTGTGGGCACACTTATGTAGCAGTTACTGTGGGCACAGATGTACCAGTCACTGTGGGCAAACATGTACCAGTCACTGGTGGCATGCATCTTATATTTGCTAGTCTGTGAGCACTGGGCATGAGGGCAACTTATATTTACACATCTGAGTGGGCACATCTTATATTTACTTGTCTGTGCGGACACATCTTATATTTGCCAGTCTGTGCTGTGGGTACTTCTATTTACCAGTTCACCAGCCAGTGTTATGTCAGACCTCCACTTCACTGGTATACATTACAAACAAAGTGGTTTTAATATACATTACTGTGATCACATGAATGAAAATCTCTTATATTTACTTTAATTATGATTAGCAAACTTTTGCATTTCTCATACTTGTGTACTGGATCAATATAGCAGGCTTTCTCACTTCCCCCCAGCCCTTTGGCTTTTTAAAATGAGGGATGAGGCCGCCCATCCAGTGCTTTATATTAAAGGCATAGGACCTCCCATTATGTTAAACGGGCGTGTTGGGGGTGCTATTACCACATGGAGGCTTGACCATGCTTCCTAATAAATACATACAATAGAAGGATTGTGGAAGCACTCCTTAGTCTAAATTACAACTACAGTTTGCAGAAATGCTACTGATCTGGTCAAACAAGTATGCGAAATGCAAAAGTTTGCTAATGGTAATTGAAGTAAAAATGTTAGAAGTTAGGACCTTCCAGACTGGGGTTACCTTGACGTGGTTGGAAGGCTTTTGATTCATGTGATCACAGTAATGTATACTAAAAGCCCTTTGTTTGTAATGTATGCCAGTGTGCACATAATATGATATTGTATGGGGCCTAGGAATGTGCATTGATTATCTTTTCTATGATAGAAAAGATAATCAATGCACATTCCTAGGCCCCATACAATCTATGTTTGTATAAATGTTTGACCAGATCAGTAGCACTTCCACAAAATGTAGTTGTAAATTAGCCTAAGGAGTGCTTCCACAATCCTTCTATTGAACATATATATATATAGATATATGATCTTGAGATCGTGGCACAAATAAACAATTTACTGCTTTAAAAATCACCTCCTTTCTTGTCAGATATATATATATATATAGAGAGAGAATTTATTTATTTATTATGGATACTTTGTCACTCAAATTTTTCATGACATGGAACGTATTTGTTATCAATAAAGCTGTGGCCAGACACTATCCAAAGATAACTGTGGAGTGTTTCTTTGAAAAAGTGAATGGGTGTGAGGTTAGGAGTAATTAGTGTTTGGCCGAACACATATGAATGATAGACCATGCGTCACTCAAGAGTCAGTTCCTATGTCTGCTTAAGCACAGACATACATGTATCTTTCTTTTGATTGCAGGGACTGAGGGTGGCATTGTGTTCAGCACAACTTCCCCACTCTCCTTGACAAATTGGGGTTGACCCAACATAATTAAGTACAGTAGATAGATGTAAAATTAATTTCTGATATTTACCCCTTCCCTCTAATTCCTATATACCTATATAAGTACAACATTCTAGGAAACTTATTAATGGAGGTAAGATAATGGCTGGCAGAACCAGATATTATTAATTATTAATCATACCCAGACCTGCGGTATAAATGTGTGTCATCCGTGGAAGTATGTTAGGAAGGATATTGTATTAGGGCAAATAGCCTGCTGAGTCTGTATGGCTGCAGTCTTTCACTAATAGATGGACCTATCTAAGTTGTGATCTACAGTGTCACTTTATTGTGATCCATGCCCTGGTTGTATATTGGTACAATATTGGTACAGGTAAGATGCCCATACAAACACTGTATACCCTGTCCCAATTTTACAACAGCTGTTTTTCTTCTTTAATGGAAAGTGTTTACATTTTAAAACACATATATAAGTATATTAAAATGTCACACATTAAACTGTCCTAATTAGTATCAAGTTGAATATTCCCACCAGATGTACCACAGAACAAATTGTAGAATAAAATGAAGCCACAGCTGTTTACACAGATTGCTCAGTATATAAATTCATTTCTCAAAACGCATTTCATTATAGTGCCAAAATGTGTTACAGATCTTACACCGGAGAAACAAGAATAGTTCCCAACAGGCGACATCGAGCTGCCATGATATACCAAATTAATTTACTGTAGTGTCATCAAATTAGTCAAAGCTTAAAGTACAAATAAAGGCTAAAGTTTGGGAAATTCATAATCTAAAATGCAACCTTTGGACTTACTTGATCCAATAATATGCAGTCTTTCTAACTGTTGTCAGGTCCACTAATTTACAATATATAAAGCAGATACTCACAGCAGTAAGTTAAATTTTGTGCAAAGCCTGAGGACTGTGTAGAAGAAAACGAGCACAATCAAAATTAGATCAATCATTCAAAGGTTTGTGAAAATTCAGGAAATGGCTGATAAATAGGTCCCGTTAGTGATCTGACAGGGATGCATTCACTTCACTCAACAAGGCGAATTCAGGATGATGTACCCAGAGCTGCAACAACACCTTACCTCCCCTAATCTCCCAAAGCAGGGAAAGCCTCAGAATCCCATATTACATTCCAATCCCTTTTCTACTTATGTAAGTTAAAGACCTGGGTATTTTATACCATTAAAATACTGCTAAAGTGTCAAGTTTCCTGCCACAACCACTGCAATTCCTGTCTTATCTCTGTGCTGATCTCTGGTAAATTACCGCAAGCATTTTAGCAAATAAGACAGGAATTAGAAGTTGCAGCTCCCCATCCATTGCCCTAATTTCTTGCCACTATCTGATGTTTTTGCATTAAAGAGCAATTATACTTACGTCCCCCTCACTCCTCTCCTTCAACAGCTGAATAATACCCAGGGTGAGGACCTAAACTTTACCTAAACTGAGTACTTTACATAGACTTTGCTGACTACTTCATAAATAAAATAGAGTCCATCCGTACACAGATTACTAACTCTCAGCATAGATCTTCTTTTACCCACACCCCCTTCTACTGCTTTTGAATCTTTTAGTCCCGTGACCCAGTCAGAGGTCTCTTATCTGCTTCAGACTTGTCCTCTCACTACATTTCCCCTCGATCCCATTCCCTACTGAAGAACTGTACTCAGGCAGTCTCCCCTATACTATACCACCTGGCTCTTTTACCGATAGCCTCTAAGCTACTGGAATGTCTTGTCTTCTCTTGTATCGCTAATTACCTTCATTGTCATAACTTACTTGACCCCAGTAAGGGTTTTGTCCTGCACACTCCATGGAGACGGCTCTGTGCAAAGTTGTTAATGACCTTCAGGCTGCCAAAGCCAAAGGCCACTTTTCTATTCTCATCCTCCTTGACCTCTCCTCTGCTTTTGACACAGTTGATCATTTCCTCCTAATACAAATTATTCACTCCGTGGGCATCCGGAATGAAGCGGCATCCTGGCTAAGATCCTACCACTCCAACAAAACCTACTCTGTCATTTGATAATAAAACATCCTCTCCAGCTCCTCTTAGTGTTGGGGTTCTGCAGGGCTCTGTTGTGTCCCTGTAGTCTATTTCCCTGGGCAAAGTCATCAGCTCATTTTGCTTTTAACTACCATCTGTACGCCGATGATACTCAAAATATATTTTTTCACCCCCACACTTAGTCCTGACACCCAATCAAGCATCTCCAACTGTCTCTGTGCTCTCTCCTCATGGATGGTACACTGATGCCTCAAACTAAACTTGATTAAAACTGAACTAATCATTTTCCTATCCCACATTTTTCCATTTATGTCGACAACACCCCCACCTACCCTATTCAGTTAGCACACTGCTTAGGGGTTATAATTAATTCCTCTCTCTCCTTTTCCAATCGCATTAACTGTGTTGCTATAACCTGTCACTTTTTTCTTTGTAACATTGCAAAAATACATAGATTCCTTTCTCTTCCAACTACTGCTATGCTTATCATTACTCTCATTCTATCACTCCTGGACTATTGTAACCTTCTGCTTTCTGGTCTTCCTGCTTCTCATCATCCCACTTCAGTCCATACTTAACTCTGCCACAAGCATTGTCTCGCTCTTTAATAATCAAGAAATTAAATCTCCTCTGTGCTGCACATCTACCTGACTCCCCATTTAACAATGCATTATCTTTTTCTCTTGTGGCTCCTGTCCTCTGGAATTCTATCCCCCTCTCTCTTCATCAAGAAACCTCAATAAACAAGTTTAAATCTAGCCTTACATCCATGTACTATATGCAACTTTCTAGAAAATAATCTTACAATGTATAGGTGTTTGGGACAGGAAACCTTTCACATAAGAATTTTTTAAAAATTAAGTTTAGTTCTCCTGACTGAAATTAGATAATGGATGAAAATTGGAGAAAACGACAGGGCACTTTTTATTTCAGTATCTTGTTGGCTAAATAACATATTTTCCATATTGAAGACTTTTAAACACTTTTCTAATAAACAAAACAACAGTACATTTTAAACCCTTATCTGAAATAATCGAGAAGCTAATATTTAGGGTTAATAGTATTGCCACAAGACTATCATGCTGCTTTGCCAAGATATAAGGTAAGACTTAACCTCTAAAATTGGAGGATGTTCTATGGAAGAAAGGACACAACCCATTAATACTCACAGAGTAAGCTATACAAATTCCTACTTTTTGTCATTTCAAGATACACTCATATTCATAATAATTAAATATGTTAGTGTCCCTTTTGGATGAAAATCTGATTAACTATCCTACAGAGGAAAGCCTTTGGGGCAGAGAATATTAATTTCTCACTGTTGCTGACCATGGACATCTACAAACATAAAGATTAAGATCATTTCCTATCATGCCTCTGCAATTTATCACTACCACAATCATCTCCCAGGCAGACAGACCATTAATACAATAACAATAGTTAGAGAGCTGGGCTTTCACCCTGCTAACATCTAAATAGCATTTGACAATCTCTGCTGACACTTTGTGGATGGAAATGTTTAAACCTGTATAGTTTACTAAACAACCAGTATCTTTGGGATAATTCACATGAACCAATGGTGGCATGAAATGTTGATTCCGATGGCAATACTGTATTGTTTAATCACCTTCTTTGTTACTTTTTGCTATTGTTATAGAATAATGGTTTTTACAAGCAGATACATGAATAAACAATTTTTTAAAAAAAAGTTTATGTGCAACGATACAATTTAAACTTAGAGATGGCTGAACTTCATAAAGTCAATGGGGAGTGATAGTTTGAAAAGTTTGGATGTTTTACACACAAACTAACAATGGTAACTTACTGTAAATGGCGGTGGCACCTGGGAAATGGTCTGGGGAACATGTTACCAAAAATAGAACAATAAATTTGAGGGTTACCAAAATTAAACAATACTTTATAGAGTTACCGAAAACTGAAGGCTTCTTTTGAGGGTTATCGAACGATACATTCTAGCGTTAGCGAACGGCTCGTAAATTTGATAATTGTTGATTTTTTCCTGATAATTATTAAAAATACAGCTGCGAGTCCGAAAAACTAACTAGTTTGAACCCGAAGTAGTTTGAATAGTTCAAGTTCATCCGAACTCATAAAGTTCTTCTCGAACTCGGATTCCAGTTCGGTTTTGTGTCCATCACTTTTTAAACTGCCTGTAAACTGCAAGTGTTCTTTTACCCCAGCAAGTTTTTTAAATACAAAATATTTCTTTAAGATTCTCAATTTTTGCATTTGACCAGCCAATATGAATGACTTCAACAGGTTAGAATTTAGTGAGGATGTACATTGCTCCTAATAAGAGCTCAATACCAATGTATCCCTAGACACTGCATTACCCATTTGCTGTAAACAGTGGTTAATTACTATGTGCTATATGCTATCATGGACCATTAAAGCATTAACTATACCAATCTAGGTTATTTATGAGAAATGTAAACTTAAGTAGCATTGGGACATTAGAAGCAATTACACATCTTAAAACCCGAAGGCTATCCAACATAGCTTGCTTGAGGTTAGTCTTTCATTAAATTCATTTACTCACTGCTGTCTTGGTGACGCTATGTTTTAGAAATCTGTGACACTCCCAATTTATTTTATTGAGGACTGAGATTAAATAGGCTGTGTCGTAGTATATCAAGAGTCAAATGGGAAGCTGGGAAAAAATATATTTTGTGGTGTTAGTAGATAAGGCCCCACTTCCAAAAGCGCAAATGTGAAAGAAATGAAATTCAAATTGTTAGCACTATTTAAAGCAAATTGGTTTTCCAACCAGTAATTAATCACTGTTTGTCATTGCTCAGTGTTACATTCAAAGTATCTTCTGGGAGCTACAGCAAGAAGTCAGTTTTCTGGGTTATGAGTCTAATCGTTCTGTGGTGACGCTTCAATTTGATCTACAGAAAATTATTTCCTTTTACCAGGTAATTAACATAAAATAATTATTAAGCCTGTGTGAATTAGCTGCTTATAGCTTGTTTGCTTTCCTTATAATGAGAATAAAAAATAAAGAACTACCAAGGCAGAAACAAAATGAACATTGGAACATTTTAAAGTTGTCTACGTGTTGTAACAGCGAGATTTGTTATTCAATTATGTTTAATACCAAAAACAACTTTCAGTTTTTTCTTTCCAAGCAAGGGTCAGGATTGAAACATATTGATAAGAAATTGACTTGAATTGCCCGTGTATTTTGAACTGTGGCAAAAATTCTTGCCCAGAATTCCTTGCGGTCAAAGATAATCCTGACACTAGAGGTATTGGTTATAAATACAGACCACAAAAAATCATGTTATAGAATATAGGGGGTTCTGTTAAAAGATAGGCTGAATTTTTAAGAATTTGTTATGATGATTAAATAAAATCAGTTGTGAACGATGCAGAAAATCGTTCAGTTGTTTTTTGAAATATTGTGTTACGTTATATGCTGCAATTTTTGCCAGCATATTGCCACTGAATACAATGCAAATTACCACAGAAATGTTAAGTTAAACATCCCGCAATACAAAAATCACCACTACATTTAGTGCACAGTAAGGTAAGCAGTACCGGCATGTGTTGGTTTAATGCCCTGATCAATTGCATGTGAAATTTTGCGCTGCAAGGTACCATTGCATCAAGTGCGCTGCTCAAAAAAGTGAGCGTTAAACCCATGTTAGCCGGTAATTGCACTGGGTAGCATGGATTTTACATTCACTTTTACAATAACAAACAGTATAACTTACATTTTTGTTATTTTGCATCCTAAAAATATATATTGTAATAAAATTTCAACATGTCAATGTAGTGTAACTTTAAACTATGTTAATTTGAATACAATATACTTGTGAAGGGTCTCATTCATCCAGGTCATGGTATATCTGTTGTATTCAGTTAGTTCAACTGGACTTGAAGTTTAGTTCTTGAAGACGTTTCACTAGTCATCCGACTGGCTTTCTCAATTCAGAATGACTTGTACAAGAATCTGTTGGCAATTATGTACCCTGGAAAGTCCCAATTAACATATGGCAGTAACACCTTGCATTCAGAAGGTCCTTAACACTTGGCTGTCATATGCTAATTGAGACGTTCCAGGGTACATAATTGCCACAGATTCTTGTAGTCATTCTGAATTGAGAAAGCCAGTCGGATGGCTAGCGAAACGTCTTCAAGAACTAAACTATAAGTCCAGTTGAACTAACTGAATACAACAGACATACAATATACACTTTAAAGTGCATAAAATATGGGTAATTTTAACTTTAAGTCCAACATTAAGAACACAGGTGTGCCTGTAAAAAAATGTATGTTGCTAACATTGCTAACTCTTGTTTTCTATTACGGCACTTTTAAAGCCAGCTATTAGCTTTCGGCAGATAACAGTGTTATAACATTGTTTGCGGCAGTGGCTTCACGGTTAACTTTCGCCACAATGAAAGTGTTTAAATCGCACTAACCGATATAACATCGGTTAGCGTGATTTAAACTTCAGTACAGGAGCAGTGCGCCCATTGGTGCATCGCCCTGTTAGTGTGACACGGTCTGAAAATGTTTGATAACCTCTGGCTTAGTTAATTAATGTGAACAAGGGGTCATTTAATTGAGCTAGCAATTCTAAGTATGTTTCTCAATATACAATATTATGAAGTTCTTTATATACGGTATGTATATATTGTTGATTTTGGTAAGAGTTTTGCTGGTGGCATTTCAAATGAAGAAAGAACACAACTTTCTAATGAGGTAATGGGTCATACCAGGACAGCAGACTAAGGAGCAGGGGCATAGACATCACCATAGCAACCATAGCAGTTGCTATGGGGCCCAGACACAAAGGAGCCCCCGTCTAGGTCCCCTGCAGACATGTCCACCTTCCTAAGAAAAATTGTACCTCAAGTAGTTTAGCCCCACAAACCCCATTTTCGTTTTACTTAAACCTTTCAAAAATGCTCCCAGGTTTAACTAAAATATTTCTTAGGAGGGTGGACATGTTTTTTCAAAAAACTTTGCTGCAGTTTGGGCAGGTAAAGTTGGACTGCACCGAAAAGTTTTTTATGTGGGGGGGCCCATCTAAAATCTTGCTATGGGGCCCTGTTATATCTAGCTATGCCCCTGATAAGGAGACAAGATTACTTAGTGATAAACATGGCACTTGAACATAGCAAATGTTCCTATTCTAAAGCTGAACCATTTCCAAAACTCTTTGGAAATAGCACGCCATAGCCTATTTCATAAAGGCTAAGTTAAGTTTGTGCAAATTTTTTAGGTTAAACTTAATGCCTTTCCAATGGAGGCATAAACCGTAAAACGTACCCGACCGGGATCCCTTGATGCAGTAAGTCTTGATGAGATTTAGGTCAGGTAAGAAAAAAAAAAAAAAAAAAAGTGCTAAGCAGATGAGAAAAGGTTCAGCAATGTCTGATTAGTCATCAGTTACTTTTCATTGTTTGTACACCAAAGTGTGTTACAATATTCCAAAATATCCCTATAGTAGATGAGGTAGGAACCACAGCTCAAGCAGTACCGTATATTCTGCAAATAGGCTTGTTTTAATACACACGTACTTTTGGAGTGCGACTCTCTCACCTAGGGGCATATTTATAAAGGATTGTCTTTTTCGCCAAATAATTAGCGCAGCACATCACAGCGAAAATAGCGCCATTTGGTGCTTCGTTTCGCCTTATTTATAAAAAAGCGGAAAAAACACACTTCTTGCTGAAAAAGGCGAACGGGCGCGATAAAGAGCGAAAAGTATCGCAGCGAAAACTTAACGCATCTAAGAAGACTGCATTGCGAAAACCATTCAAAACCAGAAAAGCCCACTAGAAAATGATGTCAAGTTCAAAATGGCCACCTCACATTTACCAAGAAGTCAGCCATGTCTTATTTAGTCAATCTTCTTAGAATTTCTCAATTGGAATACAATTTTCTTTTGCACTGCACATTCGCCTTTCTAATGTGCGTTCGCCTTTCTAATGTGCGCTCGCCTTTCTAATGTGCGTTCGCCTTTCTAATGCGCGTTCGCCTTTCTAATGCGTGTTCACCTTTCTAATGTCGCTTTTCCAAGGCATATTTCATTCTAATGCGCGATCGCCCTTCTAATGCGCGTTCGCTTTTTCAAGGCATATTACCCATTAGAATGCCTTTTCGCTCAAACAATGACTTTTCACCACCTTCAGGGTCGCGCTAATCTTTCGCTCTTTTTAACGCAAAAAAAACACCTTTCGCTCTTTTATAAATCGCGTTATGCCTTTTCGCTCCCTTTTCGCTAAAATTACCATTGCGAAGTAAGGCGAAAAGGGTTTAGCGATAGCTCGCGGAAACGGTTTTGCCATTCGTTAACGCTACCTTTATAAATAGCGTTAACTGTCTTTTTGGCGAAAACCCATGCGAAAAGCGAATGCGAAAACATTTTGCTACTTTTCGCTCTTTTATAAATATGCCCCCTAGTCTGTATACTGGAGGTTTTGAGATGTCTGCACTCTATTATCCCAATAGACAGAGCACATTCACAAACATACAACAAAGTGTGTCTCACCTCTTCCTTGGCTGTGGCTGCTGGGTGATTTATGATATTAACCTGTGGGTACTAGGGGTCAGCTCCCATAATCCACCTAAATTGGGTAAACCTTAGGTCTGGGGTTTTGTGAGGGCTACATTATATATATTAACCCATCTGTTGTTACAATGTATTTCTGCTGTGTTGCTTAATGTTACATATTTTGTACCTACCTTACACCCATGTATTGATATTTTGACAAATAAACATTTTAACCAGGGAGAACTGAGATTATGTCATAGAATAAACTACGAGAAATACTGTGATATTCCCTGGACATTGTTTATTCGTACACAATGCTAATAAAACTCCATTAGGTGCTCCTGTGTTTAGACATTCTATTGTTATACTGGGTTTTTTTTTATTTTTACTTTTTGAATTTTATAAAATATTAAAGAATGAAAGAATAAAAAAATGCACTTATTAACTATTCCAAGTTTGTGCTGTTCTTTACCATGTCCTAATGCAGAGGTGACTAAAGGTGTAAATTGAGTAAAGTGAGCTGGATTTCCAATTGGCTGTCTTTTGATGCTCCATATTATAAATAAAGTTGAAAATAATAGTGCTGATTATTTAAAAACTGGTTCTACATGTGCACATGTGCAGGGTCTCAATATTTGTTTTTATTTTGGGTGGGGTTGGCAGAAAAAGCATTGGGACCTTACACATTGACTTGTTTATTGTAAAATCAGCAGTAATGTTTTGTAACAAGAATGTGCCAATAAGTGCAAAAGGTGAAGATGCCAATAACTTCTGGAAGATGTCAGTAGCTTTTGGTTCCGCCCATGTGCTGATGGGATCTAAGCTTTTGTAATTTGCTTAGTTATGGTCCCATTAATTATCATTGATTAATGTGATTGTCATGCCCTAGCAATCAATAATAATATTCCAAGCCTACACATGTCTCTGTTGTTAAACTGTGTGCAATTTATTATTTATGTTCCTTTTTAATTTTTCTTGGACAAACTAATTATTCCCTAATCCTGAAAATCTCCTTCATCTTAGATTGTGAGTCCTTAAGATAATTTGGTTATTATTACTAGTAAAAGTGTCAGTAGTTATCACCACTGCCTATCATATATAATAATTATAAAATTATATAAAAGGGATACTTACCTCTTTTATTATTTATATTAGCCTGACAATGTGTTATCCCAGTCCATGCTAAATATATATTTCTTTTATCAAGGTAAATGTTGCCTGCTACCTTTACTACATGAGTCTTAGTTTACCCCATATACATTTCATTTTTTTTTTTGTATGGTGATGAAAACATTCATTTTGTTAACCTTCTGGTTTTATTAACATTAGTTTGTTGTACCAGATATCTATAATCAACTTACCTGTCCTCTTTTTAGTATTTTAATTCTTCTACACTTGTTTACACTTCTGAAACTATACAGGGAGATTCAATAAAAGTTCTTATTGTTTAAAATGGTGCTAATTTTGCCCCAACCAATCAGATGTTAGCTTTCAAATGTTAAATAACATCTGATTGGTTGGGGCAAAATTAGTACCATTTTAAACGATAAGAACTTTTATTGAATAACCCCGATTGTCTTATTCCCCTCATACCCAAATTACTTTCTCTATAACCTTCCTCATCATCCAGTTTAAAATCCTTTCCAACATTCCATATGGGTTTCTTTGCCAAATAAGTTTCACCATCTGGGCTTTAGAAGTCCTGCAGGGGGACACAACTTCATTTGGCTATGGAGCCAGAATAAAGATTTGCCAGTATGGCAGTAGAGATGAACTCCTGGGGCATGAAATAGTTACATTTTAATTCTGAAAGTATTAAGTCCCTATTGCATATGGAATAGCCTAGTTACTATTTCAGAAACATCATTACGTTTCTTCTTAATACAAATTCTGAACCTTTCCTGTTACCTTCCATTAGGTTTCTCCTTATTTTTTAATGAAAATTCACCTTACAAGGGAACATGGAACATAAATGGAAATAGTCAATGGAAAGTGTTGAAAGTGTTCATTAATCATTTAATATTTGCTTATTTGAACTTTTAATGGAAAAGAGATTTGTTGTGGAAGCAATTTTGTAATGGTTTTCTCAGAGAGACCTCAATCAACATTTCTTATTTATAAAATAAATCATATGTAAGAAGTATATATCTACCAGCGTGAAAGTAGGAAACAATAAAGAAGTGAAAGGCCAGAAGGTTAAAGTCACGCACAATGTTAAAGTCACGCACAATCATTTCATCTCAGTATGAATGTATTAAATGCAAACATAGCACGGCCCAATTTGTAGCAAACCCTCAAGTATTAAAATTTAAATTCAACATTTTGAAATGCATTGTATTGCATTTTGAGATTTTCAATAAAAGGGAAAAGAAGGAAAGGAAGGGACAGGGAAGGACAGAAATGATGAAAGAAACAGGAATATTCTGGGAAAAGCAGAAAGCAAGCAACAAGGGGATGTACTTTGTGAAATGTATTTTTTTAGGGATCGCAGTCAGGTAAGTAACTGCCTTGGATTAAGATCCAGATGCATTACACAATAAGTTTCACTCTACTAGGCAGGTGCGCTGCCAAAAGTCCAAATATTTTTGATGTAGGCCCTGCTTAGTCAATGTAAAACCCATGCTATCCCAATATTACATTGATTAGTGTGTGTTTTACAGTAATTTAAACAATAAGACAACATGTGACATCTCTTGGAATATAAGTGACCAAATCTATTTTAGGAGTTCACTCTAAAACAATCTTTTCCCAGACAAACACGGCAGAAGCTGTCTCCCCTAACATGTTGATCTTCAGGCATGGTCAGTGTGATTTTCCCAGGAAGAGAGAGAGGAATTCACAGATCAGACAATTTTAATCTCCCTTTGCTATATGGAAGTAAAAGAAGAGTGGGGGGGGGGGGGGGGGGGGGTTGTAGCTTAAGTTTTTTATTCAATTTAAATAGGTGTATATTTATTTAGGAATTACATTGAAAGACAAATCGTACATCATTTTAATCAGCAGTTTCTAACTATCTTTCACATGACATGCCCCTATTTAACAGGGAAATAGTCTGCATATAATAATGACTGTAAATAGCTCAATTTATCAGGCTTCTCCACAGTCAATATAC
The DNA here is from genome assembly GCA_019447015.1 of Hymenochirus boettgeri. Classification (NCBI taxonomy): domain Eukaryota; kingdom Metazoa; phylum Chordata; class Amphibia; order Anura; family Pipidae; genus Hymenochirus; species Hymenochirus boettgeri. The sequence continues at coordinate 161,943,935 of CM033473.1, read as the reverse complement.
ACTGACTGGCCCCTTTGTTAGATATGCCTGTTCAATTGCTTGTAATCACAAATATCTTACTACACCATCACGTGGCAGAAACTGCCTTTACATCGAGGCATCTATACATTGTGAAGACAAGTTGCTAATGTTCAAACACAGCATCAGAATGTCACAAAGCTCATATAATCTCAAACTGGTTTCTTGAACATGATAATGAGTTCACTGTACAGTACTCCAATGGGATGCAGCCAACAAATCCACACCAACTGTGTGCTGCTATCATGTCAATATGGACATAAATCTTTCAGGAATGTTTACAACACCTTGTTGAATCTATGCCATGGCCAAAGTGGATCCAACCCTGTACTAGCAAGGAGTTCCTAATAAAGTTCCCAGTAAATACAGACTGTGTTTCCTCTGATTACATCTGTAGAGGAAAATTATACAGAATATGTGAAAATGTAATTACAATTCTAATGTAGAGTATAATGAGTGGAAAGCTAATTTCCATTTAATTAAAACAAAAATGACTTCTTAGGCCTTCATAGTCTTTCCATTTCAGGTCTTTTTATTTCTGTATTAATATTCACGTATATGTACTTGTTAGTACAACACAAAGACAAAAACAAATGTTGTTAGATTAACAGTGTGGGGTTAAGGTTAACAAGCACCAAGACAAAATACACTATGGTGAATTAGTATGTTACATACTAAATACATAATACTCTTTGTATACAAATAATTATTTTCTTATGCCTAGGGGTTTATTATTTCATTGGCACACTACAGTTAAGACCCACTATCTTTATATTTCATGTAATTACTTTGAGATGAAAAATTGCCACCATTTCAGAGGCCAAATACTGAATGTTTTGCCTTTATATTTTAATAAGCACTGCATTATGCTAATTTAGGAAAATTGGATGCATTGGTGTTTTAATACATGGGATTTTTTTTTTAAATTAGCTGTTTGGCCATATTGTAAAGCTGACAGTACTAAAATGCTTCCTTTATATACAAAGTGCTTACTGCTCAGCCTATTACATACATATAATACATTTAAAATAATGTTGTCATTTTCTGTAATATTGTTTATACTGTTACATTTAATTTACTTATTATATCAAATGTATAAATATACCTTTGGGACCAGTAATTTACACAATGTCTGACCTAATAGGTGCTTCTCTGAAATGGATGGATATATAGTATTATGTAGCAGACTCAAACTAGAAATTCAATTTATCCCAGTTACTGTATACTGTACTGCCTGAAGAAGCTTGCGAGAGTGAAACGTATAGTACCACGCAGCTAATAAGCCGGTTACTGCTAGCTTGGATAAGCAGGAAAGAACAATCAGCCACATATTATATCCTAACAGGATCCCAAGAGCCGAGGCAACGGACCGTTAATCGGTTTGGGGGATAACAGGAATACCGTTTGGCTACACTACAAGATATTTCTTCTAGAACACTGGTGATGTATTATACCAACATATTGCTGTTTTAATACATCTGACTTGTAACTGTGCACACATCTCTGGATATTCAGAAAACATCCTATACTATTTATGTGGAATAAGTTGGAGAACTATTTGGTACACTTGGACTATTGTATTATATACAATCTATAGCGCTATATTACATCTAGTGGAACCTTTGAAATATCTTGTGATTTTCACTATTTATTGATATTTATATAATTGGTTTGTCAGGTTCCTATTTTTGATATTTATATATATATTGGGTTTTTTATTAATAAATGTAAGGTTTTATGTCTTTTTAATACAGGAGACTGTATACCAAATATTAAAAAGTATAATCCATGGGGGAGCCCATATAAGTGACTGGAGTAACTTGACCTATACAATGTAACATAAATTTGTTACAATCTTCCTCATAGAGAATAGTGAATACAAAGTTTGTCTCTTGTCTATTGGCTTCCGGCCAGGATTCCAAAGTGGAACGGAGCAATTAAGTTGTTGTGTGCACACAACTGAAAATAAAGACACAGCAGGGTGGAAATTGTAATAAGAGTATACATCACCGCCTTTCTGGGTATCACTCAAGCTTTTCTTACTGGCAGGCACCCGATCCCCCGGACAATCCTGTTCATAGCTGTCCGCGGCTTGCTGCACATGGGATCCATAGCAGGTGTTCCTAAAGTCGCACACTCTCTATTGGACAGTATTTGGATAGATATAACCCCTCGGCGGTCCGTTACCAACCCCTTGCACGCTGTATCTTAGTCCAAGCTTCTTCCGATCACATCATCGCTACGTGTTTCGCTCTAATTGGAGCTTCCTCAGGCAGTAACGTAAGCTCCTCAGGTAAGTCCAGGGGAGGACTGGCCCAGTGGGCCGGGGGGCAAATGCCCCCCGGGCTGGTTTCCAATGAAGAATTTGGGCTGCCACAAAAGCTATTAGTAAGTACATGCTTGAAAGGCACAGCGCACGCTTCTAGCTCTAAGATGGTCAAGAACAGGAAACTCCTCCTCCTTCAGATTGTTTACCAGTCAGCCCTCCAGTTCATTAGCAGTGTTAGTCAGCCCACCAGTTTATTAGCAGTGTTAGTCAGCCCTCCACTTTATTAGCCAGTGTTGTGAGTCCTCAAGATCATTAGTCTGTGTTGTCAGTCCTTCAGATTGTTAGCCAGTGTCATCAGCCCTCCATTTCATTACCCAGTGTTGTCAGCCCTTCAGATCGTTAGCCAGTGTAAGTCAGCCCTCCAGATCATTAGCAGTGTTGCAGGCAACAATGTAAAATGGGAATAGAAGTCTTAAAAATGGGCATAACTTAAACAAAGTGTGGGTGTGGTTAATGTTGCAAACTAAAGTGAAAGGGTCACTTGGCTATATTTGCCCTCCAGGCCAAAAGGTCCCAGTCCTCCCCTGGGTAAGTCCATTTATAGGTCAAGAGTTCCAGCTTATTGAATCAACTTTATAAATACAGAACAATCCTTACATGTAAGACAGTTACTCCCCTTGAAATCCCCATGGCTTGGCTTAAACATCAGGATGGTGTATTCACCATAGTATAGGTCAAATTACTCCAGTCACTTATATGGGCTCCCCCATGGATTATACTTTTTAGTATTTGGTATACAGATATAGATATATTTTATGGTATTTACATATGTGTATTGCTTCTTTAACTGGCCAGCATATTGTTATATTGCTATATATTTAATAATAAATGTTTTAGATATATGAATATATGTTTTTTTCCACACTGTTTTTTACCTGCATGGGCTGCTTGTTTTAGTTGTTTTGCATTGGTGTCCAGGAACTTTCATTTGAATGATCTTAGACTCCTGTACTTTTTGTGTTTTCCTAGTTGGGGATATCTAGGAGCACCTGTGAGTGAACCCTAGGTTGGCTGTATTTATATATTATATTATCTTTTGGTATCTCTCACCACTGTGCTGTTTATTCTAACATGGGGTGATTGATCCATACATCAGTTTTTATCCCTTTGCCAACTGTCGGTTCTGTTCAGGTAACAGTGTTATACGTATTTATTGGTAACTAATTATGAGTACAAGAGAATTTATACAGAGGCGACACAATGCCAGAAAGATGCTGCTAGACTGGGACACTCCGTGCACCATTGTAGATTCAGAATTTCTTGAAAATATGTTGGGATCAATGGAGAGGTTATTAATAAAAGAAACTAAAATCTGGTGGGATAAAGTAGCCCTGGAAGAAGCGATTAGAGTGGATAAAGTACCCAGAGGTCCAAGAATAATAAAAACACCAACACATGGGTTGGACGATACAACATTTTTGGAAACATGGAATGGGGAATTACATGAATGTTCAATTAAACTAATGAAATTGCTGGTTAAAAAAAGGGAAGATGATTTTACAAAAGTAATGGAAGAAATTTAGAATCTCACTATAGAAATTGAGAAGGAGGAGGGGACGGAATTGATTAAGAAATTTGAGACTAATATGGGTAAGAAATTGGACAGACTGAACCAAGAAATATGGGATATGAAACGGAAGAAATTATACAGAAATAAAATAGATTACCAAAATAATATGGTTTTCCAATGAGTTAAAAACCACTTTAATAGTGAAAATATAGGGGGGGGAAAGAAAGGTGGAGAGAGGTTTTGAGTATAGGAAGAGGGAAGAGTTAAAAGGAAGATATGACCCTGGGGTATATCGGGGAAAGAATAGGTGGAGGCCAAATGCCTCCATGGTTAAATCCCTAATGGAGGCAGGGATTCAAAATCCAATAGGGCATGATATAGACAGCCAACTCGCTGGAGAAACTGAAGGAATCAGAGTCTCTCAGTAATACAGACTTTCACCCCCGGTTGACATTCCATCCTACAGGATGGAGAGGCTACTCTGTGGAGTTATTTGGGACCCTAGTGGAAAGGGACCTTAGGAATCTGAAGAGTAAAAATTTGAAATATACAGATAATTTGCCCTGGGAAGAAAGAAAGGCCTTGGATAACCTGAAGAATGACAGATGTATTATAATTAGGATGGCGGATAAAGGAGGTGGAACTGTCATTCAGGATAGAAAAGAACTCACATCTGTGAGTGAACCCTAGGTTGGCTATATTTATATAAAATATGTTATAGAGAGATACTCCTTAGTATAGTAAAATGTCTCTAAATATTGACTAGACACATTTTATTCTATTGACAAGACATTTATTCTAAGCATATTATTCATATGCTTATGGTGAACATTTTGTTCTCTATATTAAATTGCAGAGATTTACAATAAGATATTTAACAATATGAAATCTTTACTCTATAATGAAGTTCCTATGTGCAACATTAATATTTATCCAGCAAAAATTCATATTTTGTTCAAGTAGTAAGGCAGGATTGAAATGGAGGCTAGAATGAAAGAGGTTCAGGCAGCATATTTCAATAATGCTAAATAAGTATTGGGCTGCTGTTCAATAAGCGATAGTATGCAGGCCATTCATTATTAAAGCAATTCGGGATGTTATTGTTTACATGTATTTTCTATTGTCTTTTAAAGGAAAGCTCTGCTCGTGCATCTCACAAATTAATTGCATACAGTACAAGAGAGTAAAGCAACACACAAACTTAAATTAAAGTTCAAGCCCCAAAGTAAAACTTCTTTTGCTGCAGCTCTTCCCCCCATAAACCAAATCTGCAATGCTTTCCTTCTTCAGCGATACCCCTCACGTCTGTCATTCATCCTAATGGCCAATGACTGAAGGCTGCCCCGGAAGGGGGCTCCTCTGCACATGTACAAGCTCATAAACAAGCTTAAACAAGAGGCAACAAACTCTGCAGCAGGTGCCAACAGAGGTCTGAATGGATTAAAAAAAGCATTAAAGTTTTGTTGGGGAGCGGAGCTGCAGCAAACTATAATTTTGAATTTGAAGGTTCAACTTGCCCTTTAAAAATCATATTGCAATTTTTCCAAGCCACATAAAAGAGGGAACAATGGTTCATTTAAAGAAAAACACACACTAATCCAGTAATTAGGTGACCCTATACAGCAAAGACAAATAGTTCAGTCACATCATTGCCTTGGATTGCAAGTTAGCCTACTTTTCTAATTGCATTTGTCTAGTGGAAATATAATCAAGAAGAGAATGAACATACAGTATTCATTGGATTTGCTTTGTTCAGTTGTCCAGAATGTATCAGGGATTTGCTTTGTTCTCAATTGCTTACATATTATACTTGACTTTAATAGTCATCCTTTGCTCTATGTGATTATTCTCCTCTGTAAAATTGCATGTCTGTCAAAGCATAGCTTTATTTTGCCATACAATACATTAGGAGAAATGTGATCTATTGGGAGGTAAATGTAAAGTGAAAGGAACAAAGACAAAGAAATGTCAATGGTCAAAGCAATATAAATCAACAGATTTTAAGATTAGTGTTTTTTAATGTACAAACTATTTTGTAATAAAAAAAACTTTAATGCATAAATAATATGCAATAAAATCCATACATTTAAGGATAGAAAACTATTTAAAAGGGGGCAGGTCTTGATAATATATTGCTTGGAAGAATTTACTCTTTGGAATCCCTTCTCTATTACCTTCAGTACACATTTAACCAGAAATAAATCAACAGCATCATAAACGTATTATAGAAATCTAAACTACAATATCATAGCAGGCTCTCATTCAAACTTGGCACTAATACATTCCAGGTTCCTATTATAATGAGCAGTAAAAACTGCTTTGGGACCCTGAAGCATTCAGTAATTAACAAATGCAGAATGGCTGTTTTTTTTTTACATTTTTTTTACATTTTTTTTTACATTTTTCCCACTTTTTTTTTTTACATTTATTTATTTATTTATTGTTCAGAATAAAATGAATTTATATCTTAACAGGCTACTGTATTCTAGATATTTAACACCAAGGGGGGGTAGAAAAGTATTTTTATAATTTTTCTTACATACTTACAAAGCATAATTTGTATGTTCAGCACTGTAAATGCAATTTCATTTCTATAAAGTTAAATATTGATTAGAAATGATCCATTTAGCAAGGTCACTATATATGAAGACATAGGATATGTTGCTGTAGCACTCAGTATGACCCACCTGCCCGGTGCAACGATGTTCCAAAAGGGTAACCCCCCAGGTCCGGGGTCTGGATAAATGTTACTAGTAGAATACGGAACAGTGCAGTACTCACGGACAGGAGTGTATAAAAATCAGTCTTTTATTTCAAACATTCGGTTAAAAACACGGAGACATATTCACTCAGTACTTCCACCTTGCCTGACGCGTTTCGTGGGAGTGTCCCACTTCATCAGAGGCCAGGTGGCCGATACCAGAGACATGTATAAATAGGTATAATTTGGTACCTCCCCTTCCAAGGGAAAGAGAGAGACCACATACAAAAACAGAGCATATAAGCACAACATAGTATAAAAACATGGTATTTGATTCCATATACAAATGGAAGAAAACAGATATCAATTACTGAGTAGCAATCAATATTAATGCAGCATATAGAGGATCCATACATCAAATACATATATAATATATAAAGTGACTATTATGCATTTTGCTGTAAAACAACTTATATTACTGGACTAAAATACGCAGATCAGGATTTCACATCATCACCAATAGGAAGAAAGCTATCCTGGAGATCAATGAAAAAATAAAGACACATTCATAATAAGGTATTCCTTCACTGTCCCAAATGAGACATAGCTAATTCTAGCTGCTATGGATGAAAAAACCCACAGAATAGGTATGGGAGGATAGAACAAATACTAATAAGCATATGTTAACAGTATTTAAAAAACATTAATAAAGCCCATATCGGGAGATACATCTCATATATCTAAAAAGCAATTCAATTCCCACTCCTTATTTAGACCCTCCGGATATATCGTATTCAATTTAAAATCCAGAAGGCTTACAATCTTAAAAGGTCCTTGTTTTTATCTCCCCCCTCTGGGTTTGGATGTTACTTTATCAATGATGGTGAATTTAAAATTGAACATCCCATCATGTATAGTAAGGGCATGTTTAGAAATCGCTGAGGATTCATCTTTTCTATTGAGGGAATATATGTGTTCTGATAGGCGTTTATGTGCCGGTCTAATTGTTTTGCCCACATACTGTAGGCCACAGATACATGTTGCTAAATATACCACCCCCAAAGTACGGCAGTTAGCTAGGGTCTTTATAGTGTACGTGTTATTAGTACTATGACTAGAAAAGGTTTTTGTCGGAACCATATATTTGCACACACTGCATCTAGGCCTATTGCAAGGATAACTTCCATTGCAGTTTAACCATGTTTTTTTATTCATATTTCTGTTTCCTTTTATGTTAAAGGCACTAGGTGCAACTTTGGCCGCTATTGTTTTGCCCTTTCTAAAAGAAAATCTAGGGAATGCTCCCAGATGATCTTTCAGGATAGGATCCATAGCTAGTAAATGCAAATGTTTTTTTATTAGCCGACATATGGCTTCAATACCTTTAGTATATGTAAAAGTGATATACGTTTGTTTTATATTAGGCTTATTATTGGGATAGATCTTACCATTAGATTTATATTTCAAAAGATCGACTCGATTTTGAAGAACTGCCTTATCATAGGCTTGCTTTATTATCTCCGTTTTGTACCCCCTCTCTAATAATATGTCCCACAGCTCCATGGCGTTTTCTTGAAAATATTTCCATGAGGAACAAATGCGCCTGAGGCGGGTAAACTGACCATATGGAATCGCTTTTATAGTTGTTTTAGGGTGATTAGAAGATGCTTTGAGTAATGTATTCCTAGTTATTGGCTTACGATACAGATTCGTATAAATTTGGTTATTTTCCACATGAAATTTAATATCTAGATAATCAATAGAATGTGTATTCATGTTATACCCATCGCAGCCCCCCTCCTCTGAGTATAGAACGTATCATTTTTCAAATAAAAAGTAGTTGGTGTTCAAAAGATGTGTTAACATCTCTATAATAAATTCATTTTGTTGGTTGGGATACAGGTCATGTTTATTGAGCCAGTACACCACTGCCTCTATGCCTAGATTGTGTTGGATGGATGTATACAAGGCACTTACATCCATAGTTACCCATATATAGTCGTGTCTCCACTGAACATCACTCACTTTGTTAATAATATCAGTGGAGTCCTTGATGTAAGAAGATAAAGACAAAACCATTGGTATAAGCAGTTTGTCAATATATTCCGCAGCATGCTCGTTTAAAGAGCCTATGCCAGATACTATGGGTCTACATTGGACATTTTCTAGCGACTTATGTATTTTGGGGAACATATGGAAAATGGGCAATATAGGATTGGACACTTTCAAATATTCATATTCATTTGTACTCAAAATCCCCATTGTCCATCCTTTGTTCACAATGTCAAACAATTTTAGAGTATATTCCTTGGTTGGATCACAATTTAAACAAAAATAGGAGTCACTATCAGACAAATGTCGGTTAGCCTCAAAACGGTAATATGTGGTATCCAAGACCACGACCGACCCCCCTTTATCTGCGGGGCGGATAATTATATCCTTATTGTTTGATAGTCGTTCCATGGCCAAATACATGGCTTTCTCATGTGATTTGACATTCATATTTTGGAGATTTTTAACCTCCCTATATAGAGTTTTGTATATATACATTTTTACTTTGTATTGGATAAAAGGATGATTTATTCTTTAAGTCTGTATGAATAACTTCAAACAAAGTCAATATATTGCTCTTATCTGTTTCATTGAAGACATGTATTTATTTATTTAATGTTCAGAATAAAATGAATTTATATCTTAACAGGCTACTGTATTCTAGATATTTAACACCAAGGGGGGGTAGAAAAGTATTTTTATCATTTTTCTTACATACTTACAAAGCATAATTTGTATGTTCAGCACTGTAAATGCAATTTCATTTCTATAAAGTTAAATATTGATTAGAAATTATCCATTTAGCAAGGTCACTATAAAAGGTTTAAGCTGACCAGCCTGGTTTCAATTCATAACTCTCCAACAGATATGTCCTTGCCCCGAGGTAATACAGAGGTAAACTTTCCTGCCTCCTTAGTCACCAATGGGAAGACGCGCTTCCTGACAAACTCTTCTTTCCAAAGGTCTTGTATGTATGTATGTGTTTATTTATACAGCGCCACTAGGGGATGCAGCGCTGTACATTATAGAATACAAAAAGTCGTACAAGGGGGACAGTAAATAAATACATAAATAAGTATGAGCATCATGAAATATACAAGTGCTTGAAACATGTAAAATGAGGAAAGAGGTCCCTGCCCCGTAGAGCTTACAATCTAATTAGGTGGGTAACATACAGATACATAGGAAAGGGTGGAAGTGCTATATTAATAACTGGTGCAGTGTCAATAGTCCTATGCTGTGCTGTGCTCAGTGAGGTAGGATGAGGTTAGATTTAAACATGTTTATTGAGGTTTCTTGACGTAGAGAGAGGGGAATAAAATTCCAGAGGACAGGGACCAGAAGAGAAAAAGGTTTAAGGCGAGAGGAGGCAGTGTGTGTGAAGGGTCTATATAAGAGATGGTTCTGTGATGAACGGAGGGTACGGGAACAGGAACATATGGGAACACTAGAGAGGAAATATAATAAGGATCACATTTCTAGACCGAGGGGCACAGCTGAACCAGACATGCAAGGGAAAGTTTAGACAAATAAACAAATATACAGTATATGTATAAGTGACTGCGAGAACTGCCTTCATTTTCCAAGGAGACAAATAATCACTAAGTAAGAGGTGACAAGAATTGGTCCAAAGTGAATAGTCAATGATGAAAAGCAGACTGAAAAATGTCTTCTTTTGGATGCCAGGTATTCTGGAAGATAGACAACTAACAGACTGCACAACACACAGCTCAGTGAGCAAATCAAGGATTGCAAACCAGTTTTCTCTGTATCATCTTAAACTCCCTGCTGGCTCTGCCAAATGTTATAACTTCATTAACATGTGTGAGAATTCAGCTTCCACAAATGCATTTTTTCCTATCGTATTAGTTTAGAACATTTATCAAAACAAAAACATCAATTTTAATTTTGTAACTTTTAGATATTTACAGGGAGACCAATCAGATGTTAGCTATCAAATGTTAAATACTATCTGATTTGTTGGAGCATTAGCACCACTTTTAACAATAAGACCTTTTATTGAATCTCCCTTATAATATATCACCGCCATTGAAGAGTTGCTTCTTTGTTTGCAGCCCATTGATGGCACTGCTAATAAGCATATTCTGACACTCTTACAATTGTGTTAGCCAAAAGAAATATTAACTGAATTTAACTCTGCTGGAATCAATGCTAACAAACAATTCGCAGATAAAAATCACATAATTAGGGTCTAAAAAAGTAATTATATGTATGTATGTATGTTGTAGGGTTTCTTGCACTTTTATTATAAGTATACTGTATATTATATGTCTTTCCTTTTTATTTCCACTTGAGCTTTGTGTACTGCAAAAAGAGACATCATTGGCTAGTTGGGTATTTGGTAAACTCCTCCATGCAGGTGTCAAAATATGCTGCTGGTACCTTGCTCCTGGTGTGAAGGATACGTGAAGGGAGGATGACTCTGAAATCATTTGAGTCAGCTCATTGGTGGTTTAGGGAGTACCGCCCCATGAGTTTGGCAGACTCAAAGCATGTCCTTAAACTGAGGGAAAAAATACGAGATCTAATAACCAAAACCTACAGAATAAAATCTGTTTTAGCCTATTAATTTGGATGTATTCCCATAAATGGTCTGTTCCGTTTGGTTAAAAAGGGGGAACAATAGCACAGGAGAATCATTAATTAGACTGAATTATGAGTTTATGGAAACAATAGGAGACAATTAACGTTATAATTGCTTGCTTTATCTCTTGAAACCACACAGTTTTAGAGGCCTACAAAAGCTTTCCCATGTTAATAACCTTTTGTGAATCTTAACAGCACAAAATTAAACTGGCCAGTTTGTAGATTTTAGAATAAAATTACCCAAAAAAGTCTTTCTGTATACAGTACATGTTTTCGCAATGAAGCAAAAATTGCTGTATCAAGTTTGTCAGGAAAAAAATTGCAATCTTTAAGTTAAGCCTCATAATCGGCTTCCGAACACAAGTGTCCAGAGAGGGTGTTAGTCTATATTTGCTTATTAACTGAAAGCCATCTGCGATTTTTGAGTTTTGGTTCACAGCATTAGGGCTCATTCACACTAGAAACTGACAGAAACTGACAGTAACGCACAGCATGTGTTTCTGTCAGTTTGTATCCATTTTTTTCATACATTTGTATCCATTTTTTAACAATGTGTATTCCATAGATTTCTATAGAAAATGCATGAAAAAACAGATATAAATGATGCATGCAGTGCGTTTTTTAAACGGACTGGAACAAAACGGAATATAACGCAGCAGGTGTGAACGATATTATGAAATACTATGGGGTTTTACTGTCTGTTCATTTTTTTAAACGCACCTGCGTGTGTACGAACCTTAAGCTGGTCTCTCCCTCAACACAGTCAATCAAGGCTTTGACTCCTGGCATCACAGCCAATGATTACTGTTTCACCTAATATAAAGCTTATTGAGCAGAGAGATGTGGGAGATATCTTTGCCAAATAGGAATATAACTTACAATTATATATTTGGTTAAAAATGCATGTAATATACTGGTAAAATAGCAGTTGGGCTTGTGGGCAGATAACTGACAATGGCTGACACCCTTAGAGGTGTACGGGGGGTTATCCTATCTACTGTACTGCAACCCCACACCCATCCCACCCTTCCAATTCCATGGCAACCATATCAATGAATATTGATAAATGCAAAATATACCACCTAACGCCATACAGACACAGGTACACACACCTACTGTGCACCTCTACACCCACACCACTTCTTTTTCCATTCCTAGTACATTAAAAAATGATATGTATAAATGCAAAAACATGCCTCAACCCCACACAGATACACACCTGCTGATGCACTCATACACCAACTCTATCCATGGTAACCATACCAGCAATATTAAAAATAAATGTGTGCAGTAAGACTGAATTGTGAAATTAAAGCACCCTCTTTTATTGCATTGAAAATATAATTGTAATTTAAAACTCATAACACAGACACACCCACATTCTCTTCTGAAATTCAACCTTTTAAGCCAAATTCAAAGTTTATACATAACCGTTTTATACTTACAGTACATTTATATTTTCCTCCTTGACAAGTCTGTATTCTCTTTTATAATTTCTCTTGTTCTTTTCTTCTTTTTCCTGCCTCCACCTCAACTTTATCTTTTAACTTTTATTTGGTTTTGTTTTGTTTTTTCCCTTGTGAAAATGCATGATAAGGGTTCAGATTTGGTCTTTCATATTTGTATTTGGAATTGTATAAAATAGTTCAGCCAAAAACTAATGAAGTAAGGTTGATACTTTTAGATTGTTTAGCAAAAATGAAGGTGGGGCTACAGTGGTTAAAGATACAAGAATAACAAGGTATGTTCAACTTGTTATCTGAAATTTTATAAGAAGAAAGTGGTTTAAATTTAATTTTACCTATAGTTATTTTCCAAAGACAAATATTTATGACTTTCTAAAATCTTATGGTCTGGGAAAGCTATAAGCTTCTAAAACATGATATACAAAAAACACTGTTGACTGGGATCATATATTTTCAGGAAGAAACACAGAAAATTAAAGGTCAATATTAAAATTGATAAATTAGCACACTTGTAAATGTGTAATCTCAATGGACCTCAGCAAAAAGTCAACCAAAATGAAAAAAAAAATGAAGTCAGCAGTTAATAATTACGAATATGTAACTTAATCAAGCACAATCACTTTGTGTAGGATTAAAGCTGATGAGAAAACTGCAAATGAAAATGAAACATTTCTTAAAGGTTTAAAAGACCTTCGAAGAGTAAAAGAGTAACAAACTGACAGCTGTTTACAACAGGGATGTCCAACATACATTCCTCTTCGCATTCCTCCGTCTACCCATTGATTATATAAAGTGCTTGTAAGGGAACATTTGGAGCTTTAGTGGCACAGGTTGACATCCCTGCCTTATAAAATCTAATTAGGTACAAACACACATCTAAGTTCTCCTAACTACACACCAGGTGTTCACATGACTATGGTGCTCCATTGGTAAAAACGAAGGAATGAAAACATCTATAAAGTTTTTAATAAGCCAAGAGAGGCCATTCAAAAATATTATTTTAGAATAGTACCGATACCATTAATACTATAATAGTTGTACAAAATAACAAATCTGAAATGCAAATACACAATGCTATAAGAAGCTAAATCAAGCAGCTGGTGCCTACACTTTCAAATTTGAATTAGTATAATATGCTTGTGACGGTTCTCATTCATCCAGGTCATGGTATTTCTGTTGTATTCAATTAGATCAACTGGACTTGAAATTTACTTCTTGAAGACATTTCGCTAGTCATCCAATTGGCTTTCTCAATTCAGAATGACTTGTACAAGAAACTGTGGCAATTATGTACCCTGGAAAATCCCAATTAGCATATCACAGCCAGGTGTAAAAGGTGTGATCGCATAGTGGTTAAGAGGTGTTATAGGAACGCCCAGGGTAAGGTGTCAAAACAAAAGCATTGTAGATGGCAGACAGTTGAACCCCCCCACCTCTATTTAGGCTTGGTTTCTTTATTTTCACGTAAATGGCCTCCTTGACACCTCTCTTGAACAAGTCACGTTCCTTTGCCAATATGTTAACATTACAATCTTCAAAAGTATGTCCTTTATCCTTAAGATGCAGGTACACGGCTGAGTCCTGACCCGAGGAATTGGCTCTTCTGTGCTGGGCCATACATTGATGCAGTTGCTGTTTGGTCTCCCCCACATACAAATCAGAGCATTCTTCTCTGCACTGCACTGCGTATATGATGTCGCTTATCTTGTGTTTCGGTATTGGGTCTTTCGGATGTACCAATTACTACATCAGTGTGTTGTTTGGTTTAAATCAGACAGTGATACGGTGTTTTTTGAAAATTCTTCTTAATTTCTCGGGGACCCCTGCTACATATGGGATGCCCATGTTCTTTCTCCTTTCTTGCTTTTCTCCTTCACTGTTGGTATACCTGTTCTTTTCTTTCCTTCTACTTCTTTTGACAAAGGCCCATTCTGGATATCAACATGTTTTAAGGGCTCCTCTGAGATGTTTTATTTCTTTAGCCTTCGCCTCAGTGCTAGTGGGGATGTTCTCAGCTCTGTGTTGCAGGGTTCTGATGACACCCAGCTTGTGATCTAAAGGGTGGTGGGAGTCAAACATCAAATACTGATCTGTGTGTGTTGGTTTTCTGTAAACCTCTACTTCCAGTTAACCATTCTCCCTGACTTCTACCAAGCAGTCCAAGAAAGCCAGTTTGTTGTTTTGCACCTCTTGCCTTGTAAATTTGATATTCTGGTCTACTGCATTAATGTGTTCTGTGAAAGCTTGTACTCCCTTCTGGTGGATTTTAACCCATGTGTCATCCACATATCTGAACCAGTGGCTGGGTGCTATGCCCTTAAAGGTTTTAAGAGCCTGTTTTTCTACCTCCTCCATGTAAAGGTTGGATAATGTTAACATATTGGCAAAGGAATGTGACTGGTTCAAGAGAGGTGTCAAGGAGGCTATTTATGTGAAAATAAAGAAACCAAGCCTAAATAGAGGTGGAGGGGTTCGAGACCAACTGTCTGCCATGTACAATGCTGTTTTGACACCTTACTCTGGGCGTTCCTATAACACCTCTTAGCACTATGCAATCACGCCCTTAACACCTGGCTGTGGTATTACATATTGAATTTACTTTGGCAGTAATTTAATTTTCCTAATGTAATAGCCACTCTAAAAAAACGTTTAAGCAAAAATTTTATAAATGGTGATAAGATCTCATTAAGCCTTTTAAATTATGACACAATCGGACACAATCTGGTGTAATATGTGGCACACTGGGGTAAAATTGAGGTTTAACTCAATTTTTCGAGGCCAGTGAAAAATTGAGTTAAACCTTTGTGCTTCTTACCTGCCTGGTTCCCATATCCCAGTAACTCTCGCTAAGTGAATACTGCATCGCGAAAACCTGAAAGGTAGAGTAGCACGGAGGGTAAGTATTACATCTCTCAGGTAAAGTTAAATGTAATAATTTGTCTTTTAAGTTGGTTTAGAATTTAGTGATTCCTGTCTATAAGTAGAGAATGTCATACTTAAAATTATTTGTTAAACCTAACCTACACTGTCAGTCTGCCTTTCATTTAACAAATTCAGGCACATTTAGCAAGATTTATCAAGTGCTTGGCTTCCATTGTGCTTGTGCCTGAGTAATCCCTTTCTGCTCACTTTCTGCTCTTCTTCTCCTGATGCTTGTTTTCATAGGTTGTTTCACAAATTGTTACATAGATTGTTATGCAGATTATTACAATTTATTACAAAGATTGTTACATTGTTAATTGAGCTGTGAGTGAGAAACAGCATTTGTTTTGTTTCAAAAAAGTAGTCTTCCCTGTGATTGACAGCAGCATAGAGAACTGTATAAACAATAACTCTGCAGCTGTCTGAAGAGTGATGTCAATGCATGTGCGTGCTGCGGTGACATCACCATGCACGTGCGTGCCTTTGACGTGATTGCACCGCCCTTGGTCACGATGATATCACGTGCGTGCACACTTGCCGTGACGCCGCACGCATTGACGTCATGTCGCATGCACGCTGAGGTCAGTGCACGCATTCTGCAGCTGGACACAGTATTGTTTGACTAAGGGATATGCCCAAACTTGTGGGGGTGGAGCTAAAAACAAGGGGATACAGGAGGAGGAAGCCAGCAACTTTCCTGCAGTAAAGGTAGGGTATGGGAGGATGCTAGAACCTGGGGAAAAAACAAAACCACATAACATTTTAACCCACAGTGTACATAACTTTAAAACCCACACTACCTAATGTTATATTAGGTATATTAGGTCTGTGCCCTTTCCATTAACAGCACCGAGCACCCGATGCAATTTGAAAAATGTTATAGGACATGTCCAGTTACAAATAAAGGTTTTGCATTACTAATATTTTCCAAAAATGCCCCTAAAGTTCCTTACCTGACCCGATCCCTCCACTTCCTGGATGTGTCTGACGGTAAATGCATAACGTGATGCATGCCCAATCACCTGAGAGCTGCAAACCAGGAGCAGCTGTCAGCACAGAAGCCCTCTTGCTCCTGTTTTTGCTCGCAACGACCTTGTAACAGGAGCAGGGGGCAGCGCCTAGATGGCGAGGGACCGGGGTAGGTAACAGACTTCAGGGGCATCTTTGGAAAACATTAGTAATGTGAAAGCTAGGTTTGGGGGGGTGATGAACATTTATAGCTAAACTTTAGTTTTGGCTGGACAGGGAGGTTGTAAGGGGGCACAAAATACAGTAAATCTTGCAAAGCGATCACTGCATCGTAGGGTCTCTGGTAGGTAAGTAGCGGATTTTACAGATATTGCATCTCCCCCATAAACTTCAAAAAATTAGCTTGTAATTGCAGGTAATCTATACAAAGTAGAATGTGGTAAAATGATCACAGTGAACTAAATACTTAACTTCTGTTTTACCACCTAATCAGCAAAAAGGGTAGGAACAAAGAAAAAACTATCGGATAAGTGGTGAAATGTCTTCAATTACTAGTCCAGGAACTTCCTACTATTAGTTTAACAATGACCTGGGTGATTGAAAACTTGGCAAGGACATATTTTAATACGAATTTACATAGCAGTTAAATATGAAGCAGTTCGGAAACGCAACTGAATGTATTTTATTTATTATACTTTTATTCTCCTTTAAGGCATCAAACTAGAACAGAAAATCCAAAACATATTGTGGCCCTATAATTTGAATAGTTCCTATGACTACTGAGGAATTAAAAAAAACACACAACAAGTTGTATGTGTGTGTGTGTGTGTGTGTATAATATATCTATATCATATAATATCTATTATATATAGAGAGAGAGATATACATACTGTATAATATATTGTTGCTGTTCAGTAAAAGTAAAATGATTAAAACAAAAAAAAAGGTATTTTCCATAAGTGCTGAGAACATTAAGATTTTTGTGTTACTGGACCTTTAATAATAAAAAAAAGTGTGTAACATTAACGTATGTGGCAGCTCATTTTTCATACCAATCACTTCAATTTTACTGTCCTATGAAGGGTATTAAATCGTTATGGCTAGTAATTTTAATCTTACATAGAATTAAATAGAATATCAAACGTCTGTGGTAATGCACCTGTTTATCATTGTACAAATAGCAGTAGAAAATGCAGTTTGATGAATTATTTCAAAGCACAAATTGAATGCATGGGAAAAGTTTGAAATGGCAAGCAAGTCTATCCAGATTAAACAGATAATGGTCTCAATCATGGAGGGGGTTCACTAAGGCAATAAACAAAAGTGGTTCCTCCGGGGTGTAAGTCGTCCATGCCCATCACCCAAGGAGCAAAGTATCAGTTTTTCGGGGTTTGCTGAGGGAGTCATTCTAAGTAATCACACATCCCATGTTTTAGACCTTTTTTGAGTCTGTTTGTAAGTGTGTGCGCCAAATATTAATTATCGTAAATCCACCAAACCTTGGTCTTCATTTTGGTTTTGACAGTTTACCTCCCTTCCTATAAGGTTCCCCGCAGCTGAGCAAACATGTTTCAACTGGTAATTGCCATGTTTGTTCTTATTCTGCAGAATAAGGCGGTGAATAGCGATACATTTATGGAGATAGATAAAATAACCTGTAGTAGGTCAGTGCAAATGCCCCAGAAGATTTTCACCTCCGGGCAGGACCACCAACTGTGTAGTTGGTCTGTTGGTAGACCGCAGCCCCTAAAGCATATATTCGGTAGTGATATATTAATTTTATTTAAGAAGGTTGGGGTGGTGTACTCGTCTTTTAGGATCTTATAAGTCTTTTCTTTGATAATTATGTTTGAGAAGCATGTGGTGGAATGTTTAAAGATTGAGTGTCATATAGAGTTTGATTTAATCTGACCTCCCATTAGATTGTTAAGGGAATTTTGATTGGCTGTGTATCATGCCATACAAGGTGGTATAATAAAAATATTGTGTTGATGGAATTTGGGAACTGAGGATCTCAAATTGAGTATCATTAGTGACTGTGCATTTGTTTAATGTGGATTTTGCATAATGTAATGTGTTGTAAGGATTTTGTTACAAAAACCCACACCATCAAATAAATGTATAAATGTTCTTAGCTGTTCTTTGCTGTGTAATGTTACCAGTCTATGCATCTTTTGCATCCCATATATTCCTAACACAAACAGCACATTAAGGTTTTCCATTCTATAACTTAAGTGTGTCAGCTATTTGTGGAAACCCATCTGTTGTATGTCCAGGCATTTGCCATTGTACCACAGATCAAGCAAAATCAAGCAAAAAGCAGAATACTGAATACAATATTCCAAACATAACTACCAGGCAATATTAACAGTTAAATAGAATGTCATTCACCTTTATTTTGGGGGGAGGGGGGCAGATAAAGGTGTTATTGCACCATTTTAGTTTTTCTGTTGTATTATAAATTGAAAAACAATTAGTATATAATGATGCACTTTTTATGAGAACCTCCTCCTTTCCAATATCCAATTTCTGTTATTTTATAAATAAGCGAAGATCAAAAGGGGAATGCCGAGCTGTATGACAGGAGTGCTTCCGAAACTGCTGCAGACCTTACTACCATGAAGTCATATGGAAATCTCAGGACCCCCCCTCCATGTCGGGCTCAGCTTCCCATTTTGTATTGAGACAAATTAAAGAGAACAAAGATAAAGCTTTATCCAACCAATTAAATCAACATGAATATGTAGGCATGGATATACGCGCCCTTCCTTGAAGACAAAGAAAATCATCTACAGGGAAATTCAATATGGGTGAAATCTGTGTAAAACCCACATTAACCTGAAGTAATATCTGGTTATAACATGGATTTTAGGGCACAGCACCATTTCCAAATGATTTTGGAAACAGTTCTGTGCTACCGATACAAAACCCCTTTATTTAAGTTTAGCACTACTTCGTAGCATTAAACTTAACGGGGTTCTATATGAGGTCTTTAATCCGATGCAACCAGAACTAATAACCTTTACACAATCCCCCGATGCAATAGCAGAAGTAATCTTGTTTACTTCTGCTATAGGGTGCAAAGGGTAAGTAACGTGCGGCGAACATATTGAATCTCCCCGATAGTTTATAAATAAGGAAACATTTTAAGAAACAGTGATTTTATCCTTTGGAACAGTAAGTTAAAAACATATAGACAAGAGTTCAGCTTCTGCAACATTAAAGGGGCCTTTAGGGGCCTATATAAGCTATCGGTATCAAATCCATAGCTACCTTTACGTTTGCTAACAAACTTAAAGATAGCAAGCAGTGCCAGGCGGCAACAACCAGAGACAGCATGGTATTGTCTTGTATAAAGAGAGGTATAGATTCAAGGGAGTAAAATGTTATTCTCCCTCTTTACAAAGCATTGGTAAGGCCTCATTTGGAATATGCAGTGCAATTTTGGAATCCTGTGTACAAAAAGGACATCTTTGAAATGGAAAGGGTTCAGAGAAGGGCAAGTAAATTAATAAGGGGATTGGGGGAGCTTGAATATAAAGAGAGACTGGATAAGTTACAATTATGTACGCTGGAGAAAAGGTTCTTGCGTGGGGATATGATTACTGTGTATAAATACATTAATGGGCCATACAATAAACTATCTGGGGCATTGTTCACCAATAGAACACGTCAGAGAGGACACGTGGACATCCCTGAAGACTTGAAGAAAATAAATTTAGGCTTCAAGTTCGGAAAGGGTTTTTCACTGTGTGAACAGTAAAACAATGGAACTGTCTTTCATTGGACATTGTGATGGCAGGTTCATTGTATAGTTTCAGTTTCATTGCTTTCAACAAGGAATGTTGCAAGTTACTGGTATTGAAATATAAAGCAGAATTGATCCAGGAATTCGGTAAGGGTTTTTTTCCCCCTTCCTCTGCATCAACAGTTGGGCAGGTAATGAGGGTATTGCTAAGTAGGTTGGACTTGATGGACATATGTCTTTTTTCAACCTCAAATAATATACTATAGTAAAGATATAAAGAATTTTGGATAAAAGAGAAAATTGAGGATATAAAGAATTGAGGATGTAGCATGTTAACAAAGTACTGAAGGTTAAATAAAGATGTCATCTAGTCCAACCTTTACACCCTACTCATTAACCCTAACTGAGGAAGAAAACAAAAACCCTGCTGAAAAGGGGAAAAACATTCCCTTTTGACTCCAAATGGTAATCAGAACTATTATGCTCAGTGAGCTGTTATCGCTCTCTATTGCCTCTTTAGGAGCGCCCGATAGCAGCTCTCTGTTGTTAAAGCCCCGCTATAGGCTTCGTACATCGGTTTGTGACCCACTTTTGAGCGTACTGCCGCAACCGGCGTTAGTTATTTTTTAAAGCAATTGGTGGCACAAGGTTTGTTAAACCACAAATGCATCACGTTACATTTATCAACATTGAATCTCATCTGTCATTCTGCTGCCCATTTTTATAATCTATCTAGGTCTGCTTGCAGCAATTGCACATCATTTGAATTTTCAAAGCTCTGAATGGTTTAGTGTCATCCATATTGAGACCTTGCTGTCAATACCCACTTCTAAGTCATTAATTAAAGATTAAATAGCAGTGGCACCAGTACAGAACCCTGAAAACCACTTAGAACCACACATAGATGAATCTTCTCTGTACGCAATCCAACAATTAATTCTCTATACATGTATGTTTTTTTTTAGGTCAACAGTCCCCACTACTTTCTGTATTTATATTAATAAAGTAATACACCATGGCAATTTTACAGTAATGCCATGGTGAATTTTCAAGCATGAGACCCACACCATGGTGAAGTATGGTCTATGTGGGGCTCAGAAGGCAGATAAGAAGCTAGAAAATTGATGGAACCTTGTTTTATTTAAAGTGGAACTGGCTGCTCCTTATAATTGGTGGCCCCTTGATGAATTATGTGAGACCTCCCAACCCACTAATACATGCCTTTTTAGTTTTTACATGTTCTGTTTTTATTTTTGATTATTAGTACTTTTTTTATATCCAAAACTGAAAAAATATTCTCTAAAAATTGAAACATATCTGGGAAAAATAGAACTTTATTCTAACAGTTTTTACCATTAGAGTTCTCAAATTGCCAAACAATTTGGAGAACTAACAGATTCCAATCTGCATTGTGTATGCATGCCAAGATCACAGCTGTGTTTGTTAAATGAAACATACTGTACATCTTCCACTCAATTTATGAAAAAAAAATAAAATAGGCACTTCTTGTCTGTCAAGATGCAATCTGTAGGGGAAAAATAATTATTACATTGAGGGTTATGCAAATCAATAAATATTTTAAATTATTTCTTTTTATTTTAAATTTTCTTCAGGAGCATCGTTTTGGTGTATTTCTTCGTTTGAGAGCGTATCACTTTATCTTTCACAGAAAACACAAGGTATAAATTCCAGACCATAATGCACCATTTTATTAGTTCCATACAAATCAAAGCCTTTCAAAGGGCACACTGCTAATCAGGAAAAGCAGGCTGGAGGGTGGACACAAAAGAATCATTGCACACTGTATGTCACTATGCACATTAACCACAGATAAAATGGGATTTTTGTTTGACACTGTGTTCTCAGAAGAAGTGCAGCAAGAAGCCATGAATCATTGTGAACCAGAAAATACACAATGTTCTTCTTTTTCACAGCCCAGTGACATCTGAAGTGATAAGCCATGATTGGATTCCTATCTCTCATCTCTCCTTTCTAATGCTGAAAAGTTCATTTTTGTTTTATGAAATATTCTATGTGCAAAGTCAAGTTTATTTCATTGTTAAATTGATATAGACTGGTTTTGTTACTTTTTCCCAGATTGCTTCACTCAACTCACTGTTTGGTTTGCTAAAGTTCAGTTTATTGCAATTTGTATAGTGTATCACAGAAGATACATACAGTAGAGTTTTTTTTGTATAGAAACAATTGTACCATAGGATTGCTATAACCAATATTCATTTTGCTAACATTTGATGTAATGCTTAGGAAGCAAATTTCAGGAATTATTTACCCTGAAAGGTTTTTAGGGTAACTCAATGTGCTCTGAGCATAACCTTGATGTGAAATAATCTTATCGTGCAATACGGTACTATTCCTGGTGTGTACATTAAACAATTTATCAGCCATGACATTTTTAATTCTGGTTGAGTTGACTGACTGCTGATCACTTCTAGGAATGTTTTGACAGATAGGAGAGAAAATACATGATTGCTCTGGTTCTTCAGCTATAAATTTTATTTTTACAGACCATATCAGGAATCTTCTCTTATATAAATTACTAGCAAAAACGATGGATTGCATTGACATAGCTGTTGTAATGAATTTAGATAAAAAATAAAAAAAAAATATACAAAACCCAAATCTCTTTGACATAGATCTTGGATTAGTGAATGTAGGGTTAAAAGTAATGTGCCAAGGTGTATAGAATGAAGTGTTGCTTGATTTGTAATAGACACTTCCCAAATAAGCAATTTAAGTGCTATGGGTGATGCAAATAAAATGCGCCATTGACTCTTTCATCACATGCATAAAAACTTTCTAGACATTGACTTAGGCAGCCAAAATAGCTGGTCTCTGCTTTTTAAAATGTGTTTTATTTAACCCTATTACATACTCTTCTTATGAAGACTCCCTAATTTAACCCAATGCCAAGTGAGAAATGCAAATGATAGAAAAGTTGCCTTACCAACTCAGGAATTATTTTTTCTCTTCTTTTTGAACCCAGCTTTTTGTCCTTAACAATTGTGTGTGGATTTCCCAATGAAAAACGGAACCTTTGTATTTAACTTTTAAAACCTAGTATTAATCTAAACCATATTTAAGTCATGGGTTGTGCGTCTATTTTTTTTTTACCATGCTCTTCTTTAGCAGATGCACCCCTTTGACCGCCAGTAGCTACAGTAATTCACAGTGAAAAGGGATTACATTAGAATGGATGTCCAGCTATAAAGGATTGGTAGTATAGCATGAGCACACAATCTATGCTCAGATCATGTAATATTGTAAATATAGTAGTTAATGTGGAGAATCAGCTGAGCTAACGCTAAATGTTATTATCTTGCTTTCAGTTATTCCTCCTAACCTTTCTAGCAACTATGCATTCATATTTTAGGAAAATAAAAGATTCCTTCATATAATTAGGACATTTTCTATATATGTTTAATTTTCAAATGCTAACAAACATCTTAAAACCAAACATTGATGCCCCCCTTTTATGTTGCCAATGGTTCTTTGATGCTGGTGATAAAAGCAACTTTATAGGGATGATCAGGGGTGTTCCAGGGGTTTTTAGTACCTGAAATATCTTCTGAATGGAGCCTATGTGGCTGGTGAATTGGAGGGCTGCTGGATTGGTAAATATGTTCACAATACAGTTTATAAAATATAAGATGACCACGCATACATAATGGCACACAAGCATACAGATAAATGCATACAAACATGCAAAGACACACACAGATACACAAATACACCCATGCATACAGAAGAGTAGCTAAACTTAACAAATTTCTCCTCTGACCACAGTTCCCATCATTCTCCATTTCCACACTATATCCTATGGTCCAGGCAGCTCATAAAATGGGCTCAACCCAGCCCCCCTGACATCGTCAGCACCACACGCTCAGCCCCAACCACGAGTGTGTTTAGTCCCATCCACTGCCAGTGTGGAGATAGTGTGAGTGGAAATACAATATTTCTTCTATTACTAGTTAAAATAACAACTTAATGTCTATTCTGCTTCATTCCCAGGTGCACGCACTGTAAGGTGAAGCACATGCCCCCTTTCTTTTCTCCTTCTATGAACTGAACTCCCATAATGCAGTATTGCAGGAAGGATTTCTTTTAACTGCTGCCATTCTAAGTGACCACAGTGGGGTGCTTTGAGCAAATATTTTAGTTTTCTTCATAGTAGGGGCACCCCTGGGGATGGTGCTCAATAAAAGGACTTCCAACATGGTACATGTCTGTTTTCATGAGCTCAATGTTTTTACCATACATTTCATCTTAAGCTTCACATGAGTGGGGACATGCTTACACTAGTTCTGTACACAAGTTCTGTTGAATAGCAGCACCAAGACCTGTTACACTATACAGTCACTGCAGGTAAAACAAATACAAATTACCTTGATTGTTTTGTGCCATTACTGTATATGAAAAGTGTGCCACTTTAGGCTTTCTTGTAACTTTTTCTGTGTTACTCACTTTTGCCATCTGAGGTTCTTAATTATTAATCGTACTTAATTTGTTATTGCTAAAACTTGTCATAAAATCACTTTTATTAATTTGCTTGTGAAGGTTCTCATTCATCCAGGTCATGGTATATCTGTTGTATTCAATTAGATCAACTGGACTTGAAATGTAGTTCTTAAAGACGTTTCGCTAGTCATCCGACTGGCTTTCTCATTCAGAAGACTAGTACAAGAATCGTGGCAATTATGTACCCTGGAGATCCCAATTAGCATATCACAGCCAGTGTTAAGGGTGTGATTAGATAGTGGCTAAGAGGTGTTATGGAACGCCCAGAGTAAGGTGTTAAAACAGCATTGTACATGGCAGACAGTTGGTGTCGAACCCCCCCACCTCTATTTAGGCTTGTTTCTTTATTTTCACATAAATGGCCTCCTTAACACCTCTCTTGACCACCGTCACGTTCCTTCGCCAGTATGTTAACATTACAATCTTCAAAGGTATGTCCTTATCCTTAAGATGCAGATACACGGCTGAGTCCTGACCTGAGGAATTGGCTCTTCTGTGCTGGGCCATACGTTGATGCAGTTGCTGTTTGGTCTCCCCCACATACAAATCAGAGCATTCTTCACTGCACTGCACCGCATATATGATGTCGCTTTTCTTGTGTTTTGGTATTGGGTCTTTTGGATGTACCAATTGCTGCCTCAGTGTGTTGTTCGGTTTAACGAACAACACACTGGGCCTTTGTCAAAAGAAGTAGAAGGAAAGAAAAGAACACAAATACCACAGTGAAGGGGAAAAGCAAGACAGGAGAAGAACATGGTCTCCCATATGTAGCAGGGGTCTCCGAGAAATTAAGAAGAATTTTCAAAAAACATCGTATCCCTGTCTGCTTTAAACCGAACAACACACTGAGGCAGCAATTGGTACATCCAAAAGACCCAATACCAAAACACAAGAAAAGCGACATCATATATGCGGTGCAGTGCAGTGAAGAATGCTCTATTTGTATGTGGGGGAGACCAAACAGCAACTGCATCAACGTATGGCCCCAGAAAGAGGCCAATTCCTCGGTTCAGGACTCAGCCGTGTATCTGCATCTTAAGGATAAAGGACATACCTTTGAAGATTGTAATGTTAACATACTGGCGAAGGAACGTGACTGGTTCAAGAGAGGTGTTAAGGAGGCCATTATGTGAAAATAAGAAACCAAGCCTAAATAGAGGTGGGGGGTTCGACACCAACTGTCTGCCATGTACAATGCTGTTTTAACACCTTACTCTGGGCGTTCCTATAACACCTCTTAGCCACTATCTAATCACATCACCCTTAACACCTGGCTGTGATATGCTAATTGGGATTTCCAGGGTACATAATTGCCACGATATTCTTGTACTAGTCTTTCTGAATTGAAAAGCCAGTCGGATGACTAGCGAAACGTCTTCAAGAACTACATTTCAAGTCCAGTTGATCTAATTGAATACAACAGATATACTTTTATTAATTTGGCTTGAAAAGCCAAACAGCTGTTCTTTCTATTTCTTCCTTTTTTGCCAGGGGGTGTGCTGTGGTGCCAGGGCAGGGGGATGTGCTGGTATGCCAGGGGGAGATGTGCTATGGTGCCAGAGGGAAGTGCTGGTGGTGCCAGAGGGGGTGTGCTGGTGGTGCCAGGGTGATGTGCTGGTGGTGCCAGGGGGTGTGCTGGTGGTGCCAGGGGGGTGTTCTGGTGGTGCCAGGGGATTGTCGGTGTGCCAGGGGGTGTGCTGGTGGTACCAGAGGGGGTGTGCTGGTGGTGCCAGGGGGATGTGCTGGTGGTGCCAGGGGTGTGCTGGTGGTGCCAGAGGGATGTGCTAGTGGCACCAGCAAAATCTACTTTTATCATTTAATGGAATGTATGGGGGGGCCCTAAAAATCTGACTTGTACCTTGGGCCCCATTTGGTCTTAATCCGGCTCTGATAGTTGCAGGTTTTATAAGTCAAGAAAGTATAAGTCAAGAAAGTATAAGTCAAGAAATTTTTACCTTTAAAATTATCCTGAAAGTCTCCCCTTGGGTTATTCTCGGGGCTGTGCTGATCTGGATGTTTGAAGGAGCAGTTGGACAAAATTAAATAGCCCCATAGAAAACAAAAGCTGTACCCTGTAACACACAGAATCCTCTTGATTTTGGTGGGTTAGGCAATTGTTGTCCTGCTCACTCATAGATCAGACTGCAAGGTAAATGGAAAAAATGTGTGAAGTAACAGGATTCAACAAACATCTCTAAAGGAGGGATCTTTAATATTCAGGCTGCACAGAAAGGTATGCAGGGCACATCTGTGTATGGGTCTGTGTATGGGACTTTCTATGGGGCTATGTATGGGACTTTCTATGGGGCTGTGTATGGGACTTTCTATGGGGCTGTGTATTGGACTTTCTATGGGGCTGTGTATGGGACTTTCTATGGGTCTGTGTATTGGACTTTCTATGGGGCTGTGTATTGGACTTTCTATGGGGCTGTGTATCATAGCCCCTGCAACATCTTAACTTGTACACGACGCTGAAATTTCATGTCTCAGCTACAAAACTGTGGGAGGACATACAGTGCAAAAAGCGAAGAATAAGATGGGAAGAAATAGAAGAACAGGAATTTGGCTTTTTCAGCCACTAAATATTAACCACTAGGATTGTACCTGCAATTGTTGCGCTGTCTCAGCGGTTTCATACTCTGAGGGGCGGGCCTGTATTTGTTCTTTTCTATGGTCGTGTGTCCTCTGTTTACCTCTGTTTGATAGTAGCAATACCTGTGGGGTTGCCTTTTCATATTGGTTGCTCCTTATACTTGTTTTGTTACTTGTTGTTGATTTACGTCCAGGAACAGACATCTGGGCAAGCAATGATCTAGTGTTATTGCATTATGTCCTCTGCGTTTACCTCTTCTAAAAAAAGGGAGTTGTGTTCAGACACCACAGTTTCTAGACAAGGTCATAACCACACGCAACACAAATGGCTAGTTCTGGAAGTAATCAAAAACCACATCCCTGTGGAGGTGACATTACTAAAATCCTATTCCAAAGGAAAACATTGTGGATTAAGAAACTTATTACACTTAAACCTATAGACTAAATGGCTATTGTATGTATGTATGTATGTATAATTTTATATATAAAGCGCCACTTGGGTACGCAGCGCTGTACATTATAAAATACAGAGTATACAAACAAGGGGATAAGTGCAAGCCATTATAAAGATAGATAAAATTAAATCAAATACAATTTCATACATCGTTTAAAATTATATAAATTATATATAATTGATACAAGTGCAACAAGCCTCGACACATTAGAATAGATCCCTGCCCCGTAGAGCTTACAATCTAAGTGGGAGTGACAACATACAGATACAAGTGGGGGGGGAGGGATACAAAGTGCTTAAAAGGGCTAACAATCATTTGTTCTGCTGATGCTCAGAAAGGTGGGATAACAGTCTAGATTTGAAAGTATTAATGGATGTTACCAAGTGAATCAAGAAAGGGAGAGAGTTCCAAAGGTAGGGAGCAGCAAGAGAGAATGGTTTAAGGCAGGAGGCAGCAGTGTTTGTTAGGGGGTCTTGGAGAAGATTTACTTGCGAGGAACGGAGGACACGGCCTGGAACATACGGGACCAGAGAGAATAACTAGGGAGGTGCAGTAGAGTGAAGGGATTTAAAGGTTAAAGTTGGGTATCACTAAAAATGTAAAGAGGTGAGTGGTTGTAGGCAGATCCAGAAACAAGCGACTCCTAAGATATCTCAATTCAGCAATCTTTATTCACACATGACATGTTTTGGACCAGGGTCCTTCCTCAAATGAGGACATGTCATGTGTGAATGTGGAGAATTGTTGATTTGAGATATCTTAGGAGTCTCCTCGTTTCTGGATCTGCCTACAACCACTCACCTCTTTACTATTGAATATGATTCTTTGTTTGACGGTTCTCTTTTGAGGAGAGCGAGATGATCCGACTGCTGAGTTTAGGATAGACGGAGAGGAGAGCGGTGTATATGCTTTTTTCAATTGAATACTTTTATGCTATCTCTCTTCAGATTTTGAGATAGTCAATACTAGTGGGTAAGCCTGTAAAGCTACTGTAGCCAATTGTATTATGCTTATGTTGCCTTTCTCCCCCCCCCCCGCAAACTTTGCTTTTGATGTATCTATTTTTGTACCAACTTATTCATGGATGACTCCATTACATGTGCATGTTTGGACTCCACGTTGCCTATACGCAGCATTGTTTTCTCCATAGGCCCAAATGGCACAGTATGGGGTGTTTTTTCTGTGTTGGACTATGGACTTACGAATATGGACTACTTCTCATGAGCCACCCAAATCCCCAGTGAAGTTATGGATCAACCTATTTTGATATTTTTACACTGTATGTTTTTTGATTAATATAATAATTGAATAGGCATTAAGGGCTCAACCCCACACTGTATAAACAAATAAATGCTATATTCTTACTTATATAGCTATGATCCGGGTGTAGAATTGGCGCCAGACCCTTCACCTCTGCACCTCACTGCACACGTTTGTGGGTAAGTAAACTGATATGCTTACCCCTCCAAGCAACCCAGAAGACCACTGCTTACTGCTGCATACATTTTTTTTATGGTACACCGCCTGACGTGTTTCAGACTAAACAGTCCTTAATCATAGGCACACGGACTGTTTAGTCTGAAACTTGTCAGGCGTGTACCAATAAAGATTTTATGCAGCTGTAGCAGTGGTCTTCTGTTAGAAATTACTCTCAGTTTTACTAACACTAGATGCTGAAGGCATTTGATTGGGTAGACTGGAATATATATGCACAAAGTACTGGAAACATTTACTTCCCTCCAACTTTCCTAATCTTAGTAAATCCCTATACTCGAACCCACTAGATAAATAACAACATGGGATTAACATGAACAGAATTCCCTATATTAAATGAACCCGCCAAGGATGTCGCCTATCCTCTTATTATTTGTACTATGCATAGGACCCTTGGCACAAAAAGTAGGATTAGATAACCAAATAAAAAGGCTACAAGCAGACCACACAGGTTTTAAGATATCTCATTTTGCAGATGACACCCTCTTCACCCTAAGCAAACCACAAAATCCCTCCCTCACCTTTATAGACATCTATCCCAATTCGTGAAGTGTCAGGAATTAAAGGGCATGTCCAGCCCTTATAAACTTTTGATAGGCGGTAGGGCATGCTCCCCCAGCCCCAACCGCATTAATTTATTGTTAGAAAGTCCCCCGATTCTTACTTACCTTCCCTCTTTCCTCTGCCACACTTTACAGGCCCTCTGCTTGCAGGGAAATGCAAGCAGGGGGCGGGACCGACAGCCGCCGCCCATGAATGGCTGAGAGGCAGCACATCACGGTTGCGGCTGCCGGAGTTCTGAGAGAGCGGAGGAGAGAGGGAAGGTAAGTAAAGATTGGGACTTTCTACAATAATATTAATGCGGTTGGGGCTGGGGGAGCATGCCCTACCGCATACCCAAAGGGTTTAATGTTAGGGGGGAGGGAGAGAAAATGGAGGGAGAGGGAGGGGGGTGAAGGCTGCACTGAGCATGCCTCAAACCTTGACGAGGGACTCTCCAGGGTACATAATTGCCAACAGATTCTTGTACAAGTCATTCTGAACAGATGAAACTACTACTCAAACTTCTATACCTCTTCAGAGCATTACCACGAGGTCAAACCTCAAATCATGCCAATTACAAATCTTACCTCCATATGGGCAAATAAATGACCAAGAATCAGCCAAACAATATTACAAAGACCAAGAAAAGGGTTTGCAGCACTTTGCCCTCCCTTTATCACTACTATTTATTGCATGCGTAAGCCAAACAATGCAATGGATAATACCCCTCCAAGTATTTTCCCATTTAAAACAGAGACACATCCAAACCTATATATACCTCACCAACCCATACTCCCTGATGACTCCCCTATATTCCACTCCCATATTCGCCCATGGCATATACACCAATGGACTGGTCGCCTGGCAGTATAAGGGAACAAGAGAGTAGTCCATCTGATCACCATCAGATCATCATCAGGATACCTTATCACCTGGGAAGAAGCTAAACAAAAAGGAAACTACCACCTACAGAATAGCTAAGATTTAACCAGATAATGGACTTTGCTAAATCCCTGATAGCCGAAAAACAACCAGCAGACTTAACCCGCTTTAAATATTATGCTTGAAAACCCTTAGGCCCCACCCTACCTATGCAACATGCTAACCACTCACAGATCTCAAAATAATACTGACACAGGCACAATGGGAAAACGGGCTAGGATCAAACCTAACAGAAAGGAATGAATGGGGATATTTATTAATTTACACAAACAGAGAAAAATGTTAAAAATATTGCACCCCTGCACAACGCCACGCCATCAATCCCACATTTGCTTTCAGGATGTGGAGACAAGGGTAACGCCCACACTGCTGGTGGGGATGCCCGAAATTAGTAAAATCTGGGACAAATGTTACAATCTTACATACTTGAGAAAAGTATTCTCAAAAGACAAGAATCCATGGACTGCATTATTTGCTGAAAAGCTCTTAATATAGCAGGGAACAAATTATTACACCATATTTGTGCAGGTACAAGATGTAGAATAGTGCCAGCATCATACTACCAATGTTTTGTGAGAAAAGTTTCAATGGATATATACCACAGAACAATTACTACACATGTGCACAATTTACAAAATCTGGGATTTATGGTGTCTAAAAATGGAAAATGGAGAGTGACCATGTACAAAAAAGGCAACGCTCCAGATATCGTCCAAAATTAACTGGCCTATCCACACGAGCCGCTAGGGGATCCCAACAAACACCATTCAACACAACCTAATTATACCAAGGAATGTGAACAATATAAAACCATTTTGCTAGCAGCTAGCATACAAAATATTTTAGCTTATACTATTATCTTCATGTACTACTACCAATGTTAACCACCCTTAAACAACCTAATAGACAAGAAAATGCAAAAGGAAGATGTAAAGACCTGATGAACCATTACTTATATTTGATTATGTGTGTCCTCTTACTGAAAAGTTTACAATAATGCAAAAAAACAATAAAAAATTTTGGGGGAAAAAAATTGCATCAACAAACATTCATACATAGCTGTATTACCCTATGAACAGAGAAATATACGTTTGTTTAGCTGACTAGTAAAACAGGAAGTACATGAAATTCAGTACTTTATGTCCATGGAAATGGACCATGAACTTATCATAATTCTGGCAAACATGCTAAATAAACCAATATAAAAAAAATAGTGTTTTTTGTGATTGGATATTTAGCTCTTAGTTTATATATTTGAATTCAAATTGGAAATGTCATGTCTCATGTACAATAGACCCTCTAAAAATAAACCATATTTATTCATAGAAGGAAATACTTAGAACGCAGCCAAATATATCGGATTTTATTTACAGTAACTATGTTTAGCCAATTAAAGTGCTAGTGACAGTAGTGTATTTAATTTCATGCAAATTATGCTTACCCCTAAACACTGATGTAAAAACATGAATTCTGCCTTAACTTGCAACCGGAAAATAATTTTTTTTTTCCATGCTAATGCACGCAAGCGATTCAATAAATTTAAGTTAAGTTTTTTTGCCCTTGTCTTTGTCTCAACTCACCTCATTTTATGCAATACAGGTCACAAAGAACTTACTGCATAGCAAAAACAGAATATTAAGCTGGGTAAACCCAGCTAAATGTACATGCAGACAAAGTACTTGCACATGTTCTGTAGCGCTCAACAGATCAAACAAGGAATTTGCAGCCTACTTACTAGAAGCTGACAGCCAATCACATTAATGCACTGAGATCCTCCCTCTCCCTGACACAGAACAGGGATTCATGTTTTATTCAAATGTATAAATGCTCCAGTCCAAGCAATTATATATTCCTTCATACAAAAAAGAAAGTAAACTTTGCAGTGCATTTCTTAGCTACCATGGATGTATTAAAAAGGATATTAAAGGGCATGTCCACCCCCAAAACTAACTTTTTATATTTATTTGGCCCAACTAAGTGCTCCAAAACAAACTTTACAGCATGTAAATCGGTCCAGTGGTTCAAAAGTTACAGACCTTTGTAGCTGCTTAATCCTGCAGCATGGACCAATACAGCGATGAACAGAGACAGGTTACATCACCTTGCCTCTTTTCTTTTTATGTTCTGTGAGCATGTCTGTTACCATCCAGCATTGAGAACAGAGGAAGTTGCATCAGTAGGGTCTGACCCCTGGATCCCACCCTCTTTTCCTCATAACCATCACAGCTGTAAAGTTATGTGTACTGAAGAAATCCAGGATCAACAGCTGCAGCCAGCCAGCCCAGAGAGAGAGAGAGAGAGAGAGACACACACACAGGCAAGAATTTTTTTTTTTCCTAAGCTGCAGCTCAGGGTCATCTAAAGAGGAAGTGGAGAGGAGTGCAGCCTGATATATATCTCAAAGCAAATGATTTTAGAAAAATGAACATTGCTTTTGAGGTTGGTGCTATTATATAAAGAACATATAAAAGTTTATTTTTGGGTGGACATACCCTTTAACCTTTCAGTAGAATTAAGTCTGGGAAATTGAACGGCAACTTCATGTAGTCTTCCTTAAAGACTAACAAAGATTCTATGAATCTCTAGTACATGTAGAAACTTTCAGGGTTATTCAATAAAAGTTCGTAAAAATGGTGCTAATGTTGCCCCAACCAATCAGATGTTAGCTTTCAAATGCTAAATAAGATCTGATTGGTTGGGCAAAATTACACCATTTTAAACGATAAGAACTT
This sequence comes from Hymenochirus boettgeri, assembly GCA_019447015.1. NCBI lineage: Eukaryota > Metazoa > Chordata > Amphibia > Anura > Pipidae > Hymenochirus > Hymenochirus boettgeri. The sequence continues at coordinate 161,910,319 of CM033473.1, read as the reverse complement.
TATTGAATCTCCCTGTTTATCTTTTGCAAAGTAACTAATTAAACACAACAAAAAACAGAAAGTTTGGGTAGTTGAACCTGTAACCTTTTGGACTGTTTGTTTTGAAAACTTGCACTCTACCAGGTAGCCAAAACTGCAGACCCTCTATTTTGCTGACTATTTGTATTGCCCTAGGAAAGCCATATGTTATTCACTATGGCTGGTAATACTGTAAGCTACAGGGTTATGAGGAAATTATCAGGGATTTCCATTCCTGTGTAGAGATCTGTAGAAAAAAACTCTGTGCATAGAGACCGTGAATACTGTGTGTCAGGGGGCATGGCACTTTGATGACTACATGGGCTGTGTTGGTGGTTTGGCAACAACATGGGAGCATTCTTAGTTACAAATCTATAACTTACATGTACTAAATGCAACTTATTGGAGAAGATTCTTACAATGTAATGTTCTGGGGAGAAATACTTTTGTATTATGATTTTGAAAAAATAAGTTTATTATTCCTTTTACAAAGGCCTCTATTGGTTTTATTAGTAACTCTTACTGAATATACTCGAATATAAGTCAATCTGAGTACAAGCCTAGGTATTTATTTTTACATGAAAAACAAGTAAATGTGATTGACTCGAGCCTAGGGTTGACTTTCTCCCATAGACAGCCCCATAGATAGTTCCACAGACAGTTCTATAGAAAGCCTCATACACAGCCCCATAAAAGTCCAATACACAGCCCCATAGAAAGTCCAATACACAGCCCCATAGATAGTCCCATACACAACCCCATAGAAAGTCCAATTTTAATGAGTCTTGGCGTTGTTTAACAGTGTTTTCTGAGGTGCTCCCCCTATTAATCCATGCCACAAATGATAAATTGCAATATATATTGAATTTTGAAGGAGGCACACTCATTGAGAATTATTCATATCAATAATTTATTCATGTATGAAAACCAGAACCCCGCCCTAGAAATTCCAGGAGAGGAGAGCGGTGTTAATATTGCTTGTTTCAATTGAATACTTTTATGGCTATCTCTCTTTCAGATTTTGAGATAGTCAATACCTAGTGGGTAAGCCTTTGTAAAGCTACTGTAGCCAATTGTATTATGCTTATGTTGCCTTTCTCCCCCCCCCCGCAAACTTTGCTTTTGATGTATCTATTTTTTGTACCAACTTATTCATGGATGGACTCCATTACATGTGCATGTTTGGACTCCACGTTGCCTTACGCAGCATTGTTTCTCCATAGGCCCAAATGGGCAGTATGGGGGTGTTTTTCTTGTGTTGGACTATGGACTTACGAATATGGACTACTTCTCATGAGCCACCCAAATCCCCAGTGAAGTTATGGATCAACCTATTTTGATATTTTTACACTGTATGTTTTTTGATATAATATAATAATTGAATAGGCATTAAGGGCTCAACCCCACACTGTAATAAACAAATAAATGCTATATTCTTACTTATATAGCTAAGTGATCCGGGTGTAGAATTGCGCCAGACCCTTCACCTCTGCACCTCACTGCACACGTTTGTGGGTAAGTAAACTGATATGCTTACCCCTCCAAGCAACCCAGAAGACCACTGCTTACTGCTGCATACATTTTTTTTATTGGTACACGCCTGACGTGTTTCAGACTAAACAGTCCTTAATCATAGGCACACGGACTGTTTAGTCTGAAACGTGTCAGGCGTGTACCAATAAAAGATTTTATGCAGCTGTAAGCAGTGGTCTTCTGGGTTAGAAATTACTCTCAGTTTTACTAACACTAGATGCTGAAAAGGCATTTGATTGGGTAGACTGGATATATATATGCACAAAGTACTGGAAACATTTTACTTCCCTCCAACTTTCCTAATCTTAGTAAATCCCTATACTCGAACCCACTAGATAAAATCAACAACATGGGATTAACATGAACAGAATTCCCTATATTAAATGGAACCCGCCAAGGATGTCGCCTATCCTCTTTATTATTTGTACTATGCATAGGACCCTTGGCACAAAAAGTAAGATTAGATAACCAAATAAAAAGGCTACAAGCAGACCACACAGGTTTTAAGATATCTCTATTTGCAGATGACACCGTCTTCACCCTAAGCAAACCACAGAAATCCCTCCCTCACCTTTATAGACATCTATCCCAATTCTGTGAAGTGTCAGGAATTAAAGGGCATGTCCAGCCCTTATAAAAACTTTTGATATGCGGTAGGGCATGCTCCCCCAGCCCCAACCGCATTAATATTATTGTTAGAAAGTCCCCCGATTCTTACTTACCTTCCCTCTTTCCTCTGCCACACTTTACAGGCCCTCTGCTTGCAGGGAAATGCAAGCAGGGGGCGGGACCGACAGCCGCGCCCATGAATGGCTGAGAGGCAGCCAATCACGGTTGCGGCTGCCGGGAGTTCTGAAGAGCGGAGGAGAGAGGGAAGGTAAGTAAAGATTGGGGGACTTTCTAACAATAATATTAATGCGGTTGGGGCTGGGGGAGCATGCCCTACCGCATACCCAAAGGGTTTAATGTTAGGGGGAGGGAGAGAAAAATGGGAGGGAGAGGGAGGGGGGTGAAGGCTGCACTGAGCATGCCTCAAACCTTGACGAGGGACTCTCCAGGGTACATAATTGCCAACAGATTCTTGTACAAGTCATTCTGAACAGATGAAACTACTACTCAAACTTCTATACCTCTTCAGAGCATTACCAATCGAGGTCAAACCTCAAATCATGCCAATTACAAATCTTACTCTCCATATGGGCAAATAAATGACCAAGAATCAGCCAAACAATATTACAAAGACCAAGAAAAAAGGGTGTTGCAGCTTTGCCCTCCCTTTATCACTACTATTTATTGGCATGCGTAAGCCAAACAATGCAATGGAATAATACCCCTGACCAAGTATTTTCCCATTTAAAACAGAGACACATCCAAACCTATATATACCTCACCAACCCATACTCCCTGATGACTCCCCTATATTCCACTCCCATATTCGCCCATGGCATATACACCAATGGACTGGTCGGCCTGGCAGTATAAGGGAACAAGAAGAGTAGTCCATCTGATCACCATCAGGATCATCATCAGGATACCTTATCACCTGGGAAGAAGCTAAACAAAAATGGAAACTACCACCTACAGAATAGCTAAGATTTAACCAGATAATGGACTTTGCTAAATCCCTGATAGCCGAAAAACAACCAGCAGACTTAACCCGCTTTAAAATATTATGCTTAGAAAAACCCTTAGGCCCCAAACCTACCTATGCAACATGCTAACCACTCACAGATCTCAAAATAAATTACTGACACAGGCACAATGGGAAAACGGGCTAGGATCAAACCTAACAGAAGAGGAATGGATGGGGATATTTATTAATTTACACAAAACAGAGAAAAATGTTAAAATATTGCACCCCTGCACAACGCCACGCCATCAATCCCACATTTGCTTTCAAGGATGTGGAGACAAGGGTAACGCCCCACACTGCTGGTGGGGATGCCCAGAAATTAGTAAAATCTGGGACAAATGTTACAATCTTACAATACTTGAGAAAAGTATTCTCAAAAGACAAGAATCCATGGACTGCATTATTTGCTGAAAAGCTCTTAATATAGCAGGGAACAAATTATTACACCATATTTGTGCAGGTACAAGATGTAGAATAGTGTCCAGCATCATACTACCAATGTTTTGTGAGAAAAGTTCAATGGATATATACCACAGAACAATTACTACATGTGCACAATTTACAAAATCTGGGATTTATGGTGTCTAAAAATGGAAAATGGAGAGTGACCATGTACAAAAAAGGCAACGCTCCAGATATCGTCCAAAATTAACTGGCCTGATCCACACAGAGCCGCTAGGGGATCCCAACAAGACACCATTCAACACAAACCTAATTATACCAAGGAATGTGAACAATAATATAACCATTTTGCTAGCAGCTAGCATACAAAATATTTTAGCTTATACTATTATCTTCATGTACTACTAGCAATGTTAACCACCCTTAAACAACCTAATAGACAAGAAAATGCAAAAGGAAGATGTAAAGACCTGATGAACCATTACTTATATTTGATTATGTGTGTCCTCTTACTGAAAAGTTTACAATAATGCAAAAAAACAATAAAAAATTATTGGGGGAAAAAAATTGCATCAACAAACATTCATACATAGCTGTAATTACCCTGAATGAACAGAGAAATATAACGTTTGTTTAGCTGACTAGTAAAACAGGAAGTACATGAAATTCAGTACTTTATGTCCATGGAAATGGACCATGAACTTATCATAAATTCTGGCAAACATGCTAAATAAACCAATATAAAAAAAATAGTGTTTTTTGTGATGTGGATATTTAGCTCTTAGTTTATATATTTGAATTCAAATTGGAAATGTCATGTCTCATGTACAATAGACCCTCTAAAAATAAACCATATTTATTCATAGAAGGAAATACTTAGAACGCAGCCAAATATATTCGGATTTTATTTACAGTAACTATGTTTAGCCAATTAAAGTGCTAGTGTACAGTAGTGTATTTAATTTCATGCAAAACATATATGCTTACCCCTAAACACTGATGTAAAAACATGAATTCTGCCTTAACTTGCAACCGGAAAATATTTTTTTTTTTCCATGCTAATGCACTGCAAGCGATTCAATAAATTTGAAGTTAAGTTTATTTGCCCTTGTCTTTGTCTCAACTCACCTCATTTTATGCAATACAGGTCACAAAGAACTTACTGCATAGCAAAAACAGGAATATTAAGCTGGGTAAACCCAGCTAAATGTACATGCAGAACAAGTACTTGCACATGTTCTGTAGCGCTCAACAGATCAAAACAAGGAAGTTGCAGCCTTACTTACTAGAAGCTGACAGCCAATCACATTAATGCACTGAGATCCTCCCTCTCCCTGACACAGAACAGGGATTTCATGTTTTATTCAAATGTATTAAATGCTCCAGTCCAAGCAATTATATATTCCTTTCATACAAAAAAGAAAAGTAAACTTTGCAGTGCATTTCTTAGCTACCATGGATGTATTAAAAAGGATATTAAAGGGCATGTCCACCCCCAAAACTAACTTTTTATATTTATTTGGCCCAACTAAGTGCTCCAAAACAAACTTTACAGCATGTAAATCGGTCCAGTGGTTCAAAAGTTACAGACCTTTGTAGCTGGCTTAATCCTGCAGCATGGACCCAATACAGCGATGAACAGAGACAGGTTACATCACCTTGCCTCTGTTCTTTTTATGTTCTTGAGCAGTCTGTTAACATCCAGCAGTGAGAACAGAGGAAGTTGCATCAGTAATGGTCTGACCCCTGGATCCCACCCTCTTTTCCTATAAACAATCACAGCTGTAAAGTTATGTGTATGAAGAAATCCAGGATCAACAGCTGCAGCCAGCCAGCCCAGAGAGAGAGAGAGAGAGAGAGAGACACACACACAGGCAAGAATTTTTTTTTTCCTAAGCTGCAGCTCAGGTCATCTAAAGAGGAAGTGGAGAGGAGTGCAGCTGATATATATCTCAAAGCAAATGATTTTTAGAAAAATGACATTGCGTTTGAGGGTTGGTGCTATTATATAAAGAACATATAAAAAGTTTATTTTGGGTGGACATACCCTTTAACCTTTCAGTAGAAATTAAGTCTGGGAAATTGAATCGGCAACTTCATGTAGTCTTCCTTAAAGACTAACAAAGATTCTATGAGGATCTCTAGTACATGTAGAAACTTTCAGGGTTATTCAATAAAAGTTCGTAAAAATGGTGCTAATGTTGCCCCAACCAATCAGATGTTAGCTTTCAAATGCTAAATAAGATCTGATTGGTTGTGGCAAAATTAGCACCATTTTAAACGATAAGAACTTTTATTGAATCTCCCTGTTTATCTTTTGCAAAGTAACATAATTAAACAACAACAAAAACAGAAAGTTTGGGTAGTTGAACCTGTAACCTTTTGGACTGTTTGTTTTGAAAACTTGCACTCTACCAGGTAAGCCAAAACTGCAGACCCTCTATTTTGCTGACTATTTTGTATTGCCCTAGGAAAGCCATATGTTATTCACTATGGCTGGTAAATACTGTAAGCTACAGGGTTATGAGGAAATTATCAGGGATTTCCATTCCTGTGTAGAGATCTGTAGAGAAAAAACTCTGTGCATAGAGACCGTGAATACTGGTGTCAGGGGGCATGGCACTTTGATGACTACATGGGCTGTGGTGGGTGGTTTTGGCAACAACATGGGAGCATTCTTAGTTACAAAATCTATAACTTACATGTACTAAATGCAACTTATTGGAGAAGATTCTTACAATGTAATGTTCTGGGGAGAAATACTTTTGTATTATGATTTTGAAAAAATAAGTTTATTATTCCTTTTACAAAGGCCTCTATTGGTTTTATTAGTAACTCTTACTGAATATACTCGAATATAAGTCAATCTGAGTACAAGCCTAGGTATTTATTTTTACATGAAAAACAAGTAAATGTGATTGACTCGAGCCTAGGGTTGACTTTCTCCCATAGACAGCCCCATAGATAGTTCCACAGACAGTTCTATAGAAAGCCTCATACACAGCCCCATAGAAAGTCCAATACACAGCCCCATAGAAAGTCCAATACACAGCCCCATAGATAGTCCCATACACAACCCCATAGAAAGTCCAATTTTAATGAAGTCTGTGGCGTTGTTTAACAGGTAAGTTCTGAGGTGCTCCCCCTATTAATCCATGCCACAAATGATAAATTGCAATATATATTTGAATTTTGAAGGAGGCACACTCATTGAGAATTATTCATATCAATAATTTATTCATGTGATGAAAACCAGAACCCCATAGAATGTCCAATACACAGCCCCATAGAAAGTCCAATACACAGCCCCATAGAAAGTCCCATACACAGCCCCATAGAAAGTCCCATACACAGACCCATAGAAAGTCCTATACACAGCCCCATAGAAAGTCCAATACACAGACCCATAGAAAGTCCCATACACAGCCCCATAGAAAGTCCAATACACAGCCCCATAGAAAGTCCCATACACTCTATCTAGCAACAATCTTATCACTTAGAACTACTTCACAATCGGTAAAATCTCAATAACATCATATTAGTTGTGACCCTCGTAACCTCTGTAATAGTATAGAATACCAATACAAATATTTAATATGTGTTGTCATAGGGACACATCATTTATAAAACTGTACTACAAAATCATGTGATATCTTACAAAAAACATCAGATTGATCTACAACAAGTTGTATTTGTGTGTGTGTGTGTGTGTGTGTATATATATCTATATATCATATAATCTATCTATATATATATAGAGAGAGAGATATACATACTGTATAAATATATTGTTGCTGTTCAGTAAAAGTAAAAATGATTAAAAAACAAAAAAAAGTATTTTCCATAAATGTGCTGAGAACATAAGATTTTGATGTTACGGACCTTTAATAATAAAAAAAGTGTGTAACATTACGTATGTGGCAGCTCATTTTTCATACAATCACTTCAATTTTATCTGTCTATGAAGGGTATTAAATCGTTATGGCTAGTAATTTAATTCTCTTACATAGAATTAAATAGAATATCAACGTCTGTGGTAATGCACCTGTTTATCATTGTACAAATAGCAGTAGAAAATGCAGTTTGATGAATTATTTCAAAGCACAAATTGAATGCATGGGAAAAGTTTGAAATGGCAAGCAAGTCTATCCAGATTAACAGATAATGGTCTCAATCATGGAGGGGGTTCACTAAGGCAATAAACAAAAGTGGTTCCTCCGGGTGTAAGTCGTCCATGCCCATCACCAAGGAGCAAAGTATCAGTTTTTCGGGTTTTGCTGAGGGAGTCATTCTAAGTAATCACACATCCCATGTTTTAGACCTTTTTTGAGACTGTTTGTAAGTGTGGCGCCAAATATAATTATCGTAAATCCACCAAACCTTGGTCTTCATTTTGGTTTTGACAGTTTACCTCCCTTCCTATAAGGTTCCCCAGCTGAGCAAACATGTTCAACTGGTAATTGCCATGTTTGTTCTTATTCTGCAGAATAAGGCGGTGAATGGCGATACATTTATGGAGATAGATAAATAAAACCTGTAGTGGTCATGCAAATGCCCCAAAGATTTTCACCTCCGGGCAGGACCACCAACTGGGTAGTTGGTCTGTTGGTAGACCGCAGCCCCTAAGCATATATTCGTAGGATGATATTTAATTTTATTTAAGAAGGTTGGGGTGGTGTACTCGTCTTTTAAGATCTTATAAGTCTTTTCTTTGATAATTATGTTTGAGAAGCATGTGGTGGAATGTTTAAGATTGATTGTCATATAGAGTTTGATTTAATCTGACCTCCCCATTAGATTGTTAAGGAATTTTGATTGGCTGTGTATCATGCCATACAAGGTGGTATAATAAAAATATTGTGTTGATGGAATTTGGGAACTGAGGATCCAAATTGAGTATCATTAGTGACTGTGCATTTGTATATGTGGATTTGCATAATGTAATGTGTTGTAAGGATTTTGTTACAAAAACCCACACATCAATAAATGTATAAATGTTCTTAGCGGTTCTTTGCTGTGTAATGTTACCAGTCTATGCATCTTTTGCATCCCATTATTCCTAACACAAACAGCACATTAAGGTTTTCCATTCTAAACTTAAGTGTGTCAGCTATTTGGAAACCCATCTGTTGTATGTCCAGGCATTTGCCATTGTACCACAGATCAAGCAAAATCAGCAAAAAGCAGAATACTGAATACAATATTCCAAACATAACTACCAGGCAATATTACCAGTTAAATAGAATGTCATTCACCTTTATTTTGGGGGGAGGGGGGCAGATAAAGGTGTTATTGCACCATTTTTAGTTTTTCTGTTGTATATAAATTGAAAAACAATTAGTATATAATGATGCACCTTTTTATGAGAACCTCCTCCTTTCCAATATCCAATTTCTGTTATTTTATAAATAACGAAGATCAAAAGGGGAATGCCGAGCTGTATGACAGGATGTCTTCCGAAACTGCTGCACAGACCTTACTACCATGAATCATATGGAAATCTCAGGACCCCCCCTCCATGTCGGGCTCAGCTTCCATTTTGTATTGAGACAAATTAAAGAGAACAAAGATAAGCTTTATCCAACCAATTAAATCAACATGAATATGTAGGCATGGATATACGCGCCCTTCCTTGAAGACAAAGAAAATCATCTACAGGGAAATTCAATATGGGTGAATCTGTGTAAAACCCACATTAACCTAATAATATCTGGTTATAACATGGATTTTGGGCACAGCACCATTTCCAAATGATTTTGGAAACAGTTCTGTGCTACCGATACAAAACCCCTTTATTTAAGTTTAGCACTACTTCGTAGCATTATTAACGGGGTTCTATATGAGGTCTTTAATCCGATGCAAAACACTAATAACCTTTACACATCCCCCGAGGCAATAGCAGAAGTAATCTGTTTACTTCTGCTATAGGGTGCAAAGGGTAAGTAACGTGCGGCGAACATATTGAATCTCCCCGATAGTTTATAAATAAGGAAACATTTTAAGAAACAGTGATTTTGTCCTTTGGAACATAAGTTAAAAACATGAAACAAGAGTTCAGCTTCTGCACCATTAAAGGGGCCTTTAGGGGCCTATATAAGCTACGGTATCAAATCCATAGCTACCTTTACGTTTGCTAACAAACTTAAAGATAGCAAGCAGTGCCAGGCGGCAACAACCAGAACAGCATGGATTGTCTTGTATAAAGAGAGGTATAGATTCAAGGGAGTAAAATGTTATTCTCCCTCTTTACAAAGCATTGGTAAGGCCTCATTTGGAATATGCAGTGCAATTTTGGAATCCTGTGTACAAAAAGGACATCTTTGAAATGGAAAGGGTTCAGAGAAGGGCAAGTAAATTAATAAGGGGATTGGGGGAGCTGAATATAAAGAGAGACTGGATAAGTTCAATTATGTACGCTGGAGAAAAGGTTCTTCTGCGTGGGATATGATTACTGTGTATAAATACATTAACGCCATACATAAACTATCTGGGGCATTGTTCACCAATAGAACACGTCAGAGAGGACACGTGGACATCCCTGAAGACTTGAAGAAAATAAATTTAGGCTTCAAGTTCGGAAAGGGTTTTTCACTGTGTGAACAGTAAACAATGGAACTGTCTTTCATTGGACATTGTGATGGCAGGTCATTGTAGTTTCACAGTTTCATTGCTTTCACAAGGAATGTTGCAAGTTACTGGTATTGAAATATAAAGCGAATTGATCAGGAATTCGGTAAGGGTTTTTTTCCCCCTTCCTCTGCTCAACAGTTGGGCAGGTAATGAGGGTATTGCTAAGTAGGTTGGACTTGATGGACAATGTCTTTTTTCAACCTCAAATAATATACTATAGTAAAGAATAAAGAATTTTGGATAAAAAGAAAATTGAGGATATAAAGAATTGAGGATGTAGCATGTTAACAAAGTACTGAAGGTTAAATAAAGATGTCATCTAGTCCAACCTTTACACCTACTCATTAACCCTAACTGAGGAAGAAAACAAAAACCCTGCTGAAAAGGGGAAAACATTCCCTTTTGACTCCAATGGTAATCAGAACTATTATGCTCAGTGAGCTGTTATCGCTCTCTATTGCCTCTTTAGGAGCGCCCGATAGCAGTCTCTGTTGTTAAAGCCCGCTATAGGCTTCGTACATCGGTTTTGTGACCCACTTTTGAGCGTACAGCCGCAACCGGTTAGTTATTTTTTAAAGCAATTGGTGGCACAAGTTTGTTAAACCACAAATGCATCACGTTACATTTATCAACATTGAATCTTATCTGTCATTCTGCTGCCCATTTTTATAATCTATCTAGGTCTGCTTGCAGCAATTGCCATCATTTGAATTTTCAAAGCTCTGAATGTTTAGTGTCTCCATATTGAGACCTTGCTGTCAATACCCCTTCTAAGTCTTAATATTAAAGATTAAATAGCAGTGGCACCAGTACAGAACCCTGAAAACCACTTAGAACCACACATAGATGAATCTTCTCTGTACGCAATCCAACAATTAATTCTCTATACATGTATGTTTTTTTTAGGTCAAACGTCCCCACTACTTTCTGTATTTAATATATAAAGTAATACCCATGGCAATTTTACAGTAATGCCATGGTGAATTTTCAAGCATGAGAACCCCACCATGGTGAAGTATGGTCTATGTGGGGCTCAGAAGGCAGATAAGAAGCTAAAAATTGATGGAACCTTGTTTTATTTAAAGTGGAACTGGTGCTCCTTATAATTGTGGTGGCCCCTTGATGATTATGTGAGACCTCCCAACCCCTAATCATGCCTTTTTAGTTTTTACATGTTCTGTTTTTTTTTTTTGATTATTAGTACTTTTTTTATATCCAAAACTGAAAAAATATTCTCTAAAAATTGAAACATATCTGGGAAAAATAACTTTATTCTACTACATTTTTACCATTAGAGTTCTCAATTGCCAAACAATTTGGAGAACTAACAGATTCCAATCTGCATTGTGTATGCATGCCAAGATCACAGCTGTGTTTGTTAATGAAACATACTGTACATCTTCCACTCAATTTATGAAAAAAAAATAAATAGGCACTTCTGTCTGTCAAGATGCAATCTGTAGGGGAAAAATAATGATTACATTGAGGGTTATGCAAACATAAATATTTTAAATTATTTCTTTTATTTTAATTTTCTTCAGGAGCATCGTTTTGGTGTATTTCTTCGTTTGAGACGTATCACTTATCTTCACAGAAAACACAAGGTATAAATTCCAGACCATAATGCACCATTTTATTAGTTCCATACAAATCAAAGCCTTTCAAAGGGCACACTGCTAATCAGGAAAAGCAGGCTGGAGGGTGGACACAAAAGAATCATTGCACACTGTATGTCACATATCACATTAACCACGATAAAATGGGATTTTTGTTTGACACTGTGTTCTCAGAAGAAGTGCAGCAAGAAGCCATGAATCATGTGAACCAGAAAATACCAATGTTCTTCTTTTTCACAGCCCAGTACATCTGAAGTGATAAGCCATGATTGGATTCCTATCCTCATCTCTCCTTCTAATGCTGAAAAGTTCATTTTTGTTTTATGAAATATCTATGTGCAAAGTCAAGTTTATTTCATTGTTAAATTGATATAGCTGGTTTTGTTACTTTTCCCAGATTGCTTCACTCAACTCACTGTTTGGTTTGCTAAAGTTCAGTTTATTGCAATTTGTATATGTTATCACAGAAGATACATACAGTAGAGTTTTTTTTGTATAGAAACAATTGTACCATAGGATTGCTATAACCAATATTCATTTTGCTACATTTGATGTTAATGCTTAGGAAGCAAATTTCAGAGATTATTTACCCTGAAAGGTTTTTAGGGTAACTCAATGTGCTCTGAGCATAACCTTATGTGAAATAATCTTATCGTGCAATACGGTACTATTCCTGGTGTGTACATTAAACAATTTATCAGCCATGACATTTTTAATTCTGGTTGAGTTGACTGACTGCTGATCACTTCTAGGAAGTTTTGACAGATAGGAGAGAAAATACATGATTGCTCTGTTCTTCAGCTATAAATTTATTTTTACAGACCATATCAGGAATCTTCTCTTATATAAATTACTAGCAAAAACTGGATTGCATTGACATGCTGTTGTAATGAATTTAGATAAAAATAAAAAAATATATACAAAACCCAAATCTCTTTGACATAGTCTTGGATTAGTGAATGTAGGGTTAAAAGTAATGTGCCAAGGTGTATAAAGAAGTGTGCTTTATTGTAATAGACACTTCCCAAATAAGCAATTTAAGTGCTATGGGTGATGCAAATAAAATGCGCATTGACTCTTTCATCACATGCATAAAAACTTTCTAGACATTGACTTAGGACAGCAGCCGAAATAGCTGGTCTCTGCTTTTTAAAAGTGTTTTATTTAACCCTATTACATACTCTTCTTATGAAGACTCCCTAATTTAACCCAATGCCAAGTGAGAAATGCAAATGATAGAAAGTTGCCTTACCAACTCAGGAATTATTTTTTTCTCCTTTTGAACCCCTTTTGTCCTTAACAATTGGTGTGGATTTCCCAATGAAAAACGGAACCTTGTATTTAACTTTTAAAACCTAGTATTAATCTAAACCTATTTAAGTCATGGGTTGTGCGTCTATTTTTTACCATGCTCTTCTTTAGCAGATGCACCCCTTTGACCGCCAGTAGCTACAGTAATTCACAGGAGGATTACATTAGGAATGGTACTTGATCCAGCTATAAAGGATTGGTAGTATAGCATGAGCACACAATCTATGCTCAGATCATGTAATATTGTAAATATGTAGTTAATGTGGAGAATCAGCTGAGCTAACGCTAAATTTTATTATCTTGCTTTCAGTTATTCCTCCTAACCTTTCTAGCAACTATGCATTCATTTTTAGGAAAATAAAAGATTCCTTCATATAATTGGACATTTTCTATATTGTTTAATTTTCAAATGCTACAAAACATCTTAAAACCAAACATTGATGCCCCCCTTTATGTTGCCAATGGTCTTTGATGCTGGTGATAAAAGCAACTTTATAGGGATGATCAGGGGTGTTCCAGGGGTTTTTAGTACCTGAAATATCTTCTGAATGGAGCCTATGTGGCTGGTGAATTGGAGGGCTGCTGGATTGGTAAATATGTTCACAATACAGTTTTAAAATATAAGATCCCACGCATACATAATGGCACACAAGCATACAGATAAATCATACAAACATGCAAAGACACACACGATACACAAATACACACCATGCATACAGAAGAGTCTAAACTTAACAAATTTCTCCTCTGACCACAGTTCCCATCATTCTCCATTTCCACACTATATCCTATGGTCCAGGCAGCTCATAAAATGGGCTCAACCCAGCCCCCCTGACATCGTCAGCACCACGCGCTCAGCCCCAACCACGAGTAAGTGAGTCCCATCCACTGCCAGTGTGGAGATAGTGTGAGTGGAAATACAATATTTCTTCTATTACTAGTTAAAATAACAACTTAATGTCTATTCTGCTTCATTCCCAGGTGCACGCACTGTAAGGTGAAGCACATGCCCCCTTTCTTTTCTCCTTCTATGAACTGAACTCCCATAATGCAGTATTGCAGGAAGGATTTCTTTTAACTGCTGCCATTCTAAGTGACCACAGTGGGGTGCTTTGAGCAAATATTTTAGTTTTCTTCATAGTAGGGGCCCCCTGGGGATGGTGCTCAATAAAAGGACTTCCAACATGGTACATGTCTGTTTTCATGAGCTCAATGTTTTTAACCATACATTTCATCTTAAGCTTCACATGAGTGGGGACATGCTTACATAGTTCTGACACAAGTTCTGTTGAATAGCAGCACAAAGACCTGTTACACTATACAGTCACTGCAGGTAAAACAAATACAAATTACCTTGATTGTTTTGTGCCATTACTGTATATGAAAAGTGTGCCACTTTAGGCTTTCTTGTAACTTTTTCTGTGTACTCACTTTTGCCATCTGAGGTTCTTAATTATTAATCGTACTTAATTTGTTATTGCTAAAACTTGTCATAAAATCACTTTTATTAATTTGGCTTGAAAAAGCCAAACAGCTGTTCTTTCTATTTCTTCCTTTTTTTTGCCAGGGGGTGTGCTGGTGGTGCCAGGGCAGGGGGATGTGCTGGTGGTGCCAGGGGTTGATGTGCTGATGGTGCCAGAGGGAATGTGCTGGTGATACCAGAGGGGGTGTGCTGGTGGTGCCAGGGGATGTGCTGGTGGTGCCATGGGGTGTGCTGGTGGTGCCAGAGGGGTGTGCTGTGGTGCCAGGGGGATGTGCTGGTGGTGCCAGGGGGTGTGCTGGGGTACCAGAGGGGGTGTGCTGGTGGTGCCAGGGGGATGTGCTGGTGGTGCCAGGGGTGTGTGGGTGGCCAGAGGGATGTGCTAGTGGCACCAGCAAAATCTACTTTATCATTTAATGGAATGTATGGGGGGGCCCTAAAAATCTGACTTGTACCTTGGGCCCCATTTGGTCTTAATCCGGCTCTGATAGTTGCAGGTTTTATAAGTCAAGAAAGTATAAGTCAAGAAAGTATAAGTCAGAATTTTTACCTTTAAATTATCCTGAAAGTCTCCCCTTGGGTTATTCTCGGGGCTGTGCTGATCTGGATGTTTGAAGGAGCATGGACAAAATTAATAGCCCCATAGAAAACAAAAGCTGTACCCTGTAACACACAGAATCCTCTTGATTTTGGTGGTTAGGCATTGTTGTCCTGCTCACTCATAGATCAGACTGCAAGGTAAATGGAAAAAACGTGTGAAGCAACGGATTCAACAAACATCTCTAAAGGAGGGATCTTTAATATTCAGCTGCACAGAAAGGTATGCAGGGCACATCTGTGTATGGGTCTGATGTATGTATGTATATGTATGTATAATTTTATATATAAAGCGCCACTTGGGTACGCAGCGCTGTACATTATAAAATACGGTGTATACAAACATACACATATATATTATGGTCTTGAGATCCCTGCCCCGAAGAGCTTACAATCTAAGTAATTGGCAACCGTGTCTGTAAAAGGAAAACTGACCGTAAAGCAGTGCGTCCTTACTGTTTGAAATAAACCCACAGTATCCGACCTTTCCAATACCGCGGGTTTATAATTACCGCCTGGTATCCTTATTTAGGGAGCGGTATTGTTATTTAGAGATCAGTATTTCGGTATCATTGTGTAGGACTGAGCAGTGTTATTTACAATCTGGTTATTTAATAATCCACCTGCTTTAGAAATATCTCCTATAGCTTTAGTTCCCTGGTCTGTGAGTTTGAGATGAATTCGGCATCTCCCATGAGGCTGTGCAGGAGCTGAGAATTTGCAGGAATTAAGTTAAAGATCTTTCTATTCCCAATTAAATGGGGCGATTTACCCAGGAGCCTGTTCAATTTTTTAATTAAAAAGAAAAATTATTTGCCATAAATGATCGTTAAGTGGGAGATAATCCTGGAACTGTCAGTCCTAAAGCAGATTTCATTGGCATGAAATAGAATTAGAAATAAAGTCAGGGTTATTCAGTAAAAGTTCGTATTGTTAAAAATGGGGCTAATTTTGCCCCAGTCTATCCTAACTCAGCAGCTCGGATCATCTCGCTCTCCTCAAAAGAGAACCGTCAAACAAAGAATCATATTCATATGTAAAGAGGTGAGTGGTTGTAGGCAGATCCAGAAAACGAGGAGACTCCTAAGATATCTCAATTCAGCAATTCTCACAATTCACACAGACATGTCCTCATTTGAGGAAGGACCCCTGGTCCAAAACATGTCATGTGTGAATAAAGATTGCTGAATTGAGATATCTAGGAGTCTCGCTTGTTCTGGATCTGCCACAACCACTACCTCTTTAATTTTTAGTGATACCCAACTTTTAACCTTTAAATCCCTTCACTCTACTGCACCTCCCTAGTTATCTTCTCTCTTGGTCGCGTAGTTTCCAGGCCGTGTCCTCCGTTCCTCGCAAGTAAATCTTCTCACAGACCCCCTAACAAACACTGCTGCTCCCTAAACCATTCTCTCTTGCTGCTCCCTACCTTGGAACTCTCTCCCTTTCTGATTCATTGGTAACATCCATTAATACTTTCAAATCTAGACTGTTATCCCACTTTGAGCATCAGCAGAACAAAGATTGTTAGCCCTTTTAAGCACTTTGTATCCTCCCCCCACTTGTCTGTATGTTGTCACTCCCACTTAGATTGTAAGCTCTACGGGGCAGGGATTCTCATTCCTAATGTGTCGAGGCTTGTTGCACTTGTATCATTTATATATAATTTATATATATGCTTTCTTAACGATGTATGAAATTGTATTTGATTTAATTTTATCTATCTTTATAATGGCTTGCACTTATCCCCTTGTTTGTATACTCTGTATTTATAATGTACAGCGCTGCTACCCAAGTGGCGCTTTATAATAAAATTTAATACATACATACATACACATAGCCATTTAGTCTATAGGTTTAAGTGTAATAAGTTTCTTAATCACAATGTTTTCCTTTGGATAGGATTTTAGTAATGTCACCTCACAGGGATGTGGTTTTGATTACTTCCAGAACTAGCCATTTGTGTTGGTGTGGTTATGACCTTGTCTAGAAACTGTGGTGTCTGAACACAACTCCCTTTTTTAGAAGAGGTAAACGCAGAGGACATAATGCAATAACACTAGATCATTGCTTGCCCAGATGTCTGTTCCTGGACGTAAATCAACAACAAGTATAACAAAACAAGTATAAGGAGCAACCAATGAAAAAGGCAACCCCACAGGTATTGCTACTATCAAACAGAGGTAAACAGAGGACACACGACCATAGAAAAAGAACAAATACAGGCCAGCCCCTCAGAGTATGAACCCGCTGAGACAGCGCAACAATTGCAGGTACAATCTCTAGTGGTTAATATTTAATTTGGCTTGAAAAAGCCAAATTCCTGTTCTTTCTATTTCTTCTTCCATCTTATTCTTCCGCTTTTTGCACTGTATGTCCTCCCACAGTTTTTGAGCTAGAGACATGAAATTCGGTACAGATGTGCGGGGCATATAGGAGAAGTGCGCTATCTTCTAGCTAAGGAATCTGCGGAAGTGTTTCGGCGTTATCGGCAAATACCACCTATTTCAAATACAGGGATAAGTTCTATAAGCAAAAACATGGATGTGCTATGGGATCTCCAGTTTCACCTATTGTGGCCAACCTATACATGGAGGAGGTGAAACACGCGCGCTTAATACCTTTAAGGGCATAGCACCCAGCCACTGGTTCAGATATGTTGATGACACCTGGGTTAAAATACCACCAGAAGGAAGTACAAGCTTTCACGAACACTTAATGCGGTGGACAAAACATTAAATTCACAAGGAAGAGGTACTAAACAACAAACTGGCTTTCTTGAATGCTTGGTAGAAGTTAAGGAAAATGGTAAAGGAAGTAGAGGTTTACAGAAACCAACACACACAGATCAGTATTTGATGTTTGACTCCCACCACCTTTAGATCACAAGCTGGTGTCATCAGAACACCTGCAACACAGAGCGAGAAAATCCCCACTAGCACAGAGGCGAAGGCTAAGAAATGAAACATCTCAGAGGCCCTTAAAACTTGTGGATATCCAGACTGGGCCTTTGTCAAAGAAGTAGAAGGAAGAAAAGAACACGAATACCAACAGTGAAGGGGAAAAGCAGACAGGAGGAAGAACATGGTCATCCCATATGTAGCAGGGGTCTCCGAGAAATTAAGAAGAATTTTCAAAAAAATCGTATCCTGTCTGCTTTAACCGAACAACACACTGAGGCAGCAATTGGTAATCGAAGACCCAATACCAAAACACAAGAAAAAGCGACATCATATATGCAGTGCAGTGGCAGTGAAGAATGCTCTGATTTGTATGTGGGGGAGAACACAAGACGCAACTGCATAACGTTAGGCCCAGCACAGAAGAGCCATTCTCTGGGTCAGGACTCAGCCGTGTATCTGCATCTTAAGGATAAGGACATACCTTTGAGATTGTAATGTTAACATACTGGCGAAACGTGACTGTTCAAGAGAGGTGTTAAGGAGGCCATTTATGTGAAAATAAAGAAACCAAGCCTAAATAGAGGTGGGGGGTTTCGACAACCAATGTCTGCCATGTACAATGCTGTTTTGACACCTTACTCTGGGCGTTCCTATAACACCTCTTAGCCACTATCCAATCACACCCTTAACACCTGGCTGTGATATGCTAATTGGGATTTTCCAGGGTACATAATTGCCACAGATTCTTGTACAAGTCATTCTGAATTGAGAAAGCCAGTCGGATGACTAGCGAAACGTCTTCAAGAACTACATTTCAAGTCCAGTTGATCTAATTGAATACAACAGAGGTAACTAAAGTTAAAAAAAAAACCAAATTTTGATCAATAATCAAAAGTTTGTTTTTTTAACTCCCAACCTGATCCAGGTACACACACCTACTGACCTACCCTTCCATTTCCTTGGCAGCCATATTTAAAGGGTAACTATAGTCAAAAAATTTTTAACCAATCATCAAAAAAGTTACAGGGAGATTCAATAAAAGTTCTTATTTAAAATGGTGCTAATTTTGCCCCAACCAATCAGATCTTATTTAACATTTGTAAGCTTACATCTAATTGGAATCTTTTTGACAGACAAATATAGCCCCAAAATAATTAATTACTGGTGTTATATAGATGACATACTCATCATATGGTGAGGGGACACTGCAAAGTTTGAAGAAATTATGTTATTTGCCAACTCTTGCCACCCATCCATTAAGTTTACATACGACAGCCCAGCAAAAAGTGTTAACTACTTGTATGTGACACTTGAACAGGACCACATCTCCACAACCCTTTATCGCAAACCAATGGATCGAAAAATATACTTCATGCATCCAGTTTTCACTGTTTCAATGTGATCAGAGCAATCCCAAAGGGACAATTTGTCAGGGCAAAACGCATAGCCTTTGTTTGGTAGATCTTTTGAGTATATTGGGAAATAATTGCCTTGTGTGTGCCTAACGCAGAGGCAAGCACAGGATTTTCAAGGGGGGATTCCTGAATGGGTTACCACCGAACAACCCCAGAAGGAAGTTCATGACCAATTACATCCATATATTCTATTAAATATGCATCATATAATACATAAGTGTGATATTTTATAATGGGAGCTGCAGTGGTATATATCCTTATAAAAATCACTCAGCTATGTCACCAAGTGACTCATTTCTTATATCCCACTACTCCGCCCATTTCAGTGTTCATGCCTGGACAATGACTCAGCATTTTTTCCCCTGACCTGTATAAATGCGCTTGACCTACGGCCTTGTGCTTCTATATGGTCAGGGAACTCCTCGGTGGCGTAATATCCTTATATTACACTGAAAGGGGCGCATTATCCCTTATATAATAATATTTTATATTCTGTACTTGCCATAATTATCATCACAGTTAGCCAAATATCACTTTTCTTATAAAGTATCTTCATTAAGGCTGGGTACATACGAGCAGATTTTTTGGCCCAACCTGCCGATATTTATGTGTATTGGTTGGTTAGTCTAAAAAATCTGAGGGGATTTCGGTGGCGGTGCCAGCGGCCAATGTTGGTAAATCACCACAGATTGTGTGGTCCATAGGAGACATTTGCCGCGACTAACAGTGCTTTGTCCTGGCCAACTGCTCCTAGTGGCGAATGGTCAAGATGAAAAATTTGGCCATTTGTTCCCAGCCTAATGTTCTCTTTTACCGAGAAATCCACATTTGCCCTTCAATATCATTAGTGTCCTTCAAAGTCAGAGCTGCGACACTGGCGGTGGATCTAACAGAATTTCCTATCGGATAAGACAAAATTTCCATTACCGATTCCCTTTACTACAGTAGGGGAAGCTGATAACACAGATCATGTATGGGCACATTGAACTATCATTCTGTATATGGAATATATGGAACAATCATTCCTGTGTATATATAATATATATAATGAAATGTTAATAGTCAGCTACCACTTCCAGGATTTCTTAATTCCTGCTCACTAAGCTCCATCACAGTGGGGTAAGTACAGTAAGTAATGTATATAATCCCAGTCTCAGCAATCACTTCAGGCAGCTGCAGGGTTAATATTGATACATAGCTTGATTCATAGCTTCATTAAAATTATTATAAGTTGATCAGCATTTTCATTATGCAATGTCTATTATCATTTAAATTGAACATACCCCTTTTCTACAAATTGTCATGAATTATGGATATAGTTTGATATAGTTGAAACTTAACCACAGATATGTTTTTACTAGGGGGATCAGTATATGTATCTGGTTATTAAACCAACATCATTGTAATTTTACCTATGATTTCAATTTATTTTAATTACGGAGAAAAAAACTAACTAAAGTAACATTTTCTAAACATTTTACCACTACACAAAAGGGGTGTTTTTCTTACAAAATCTAATTTCAGGTGCAACCCATCTATAATAATCTGGCTCAAATTATGCAGAAATTAGGGTCATATTAGTATGACAGAAATTAGCTACTTGGAAACATAATTATCAGTATTCACCCAGAGCTACTCACTGGTCTGAGGTTAGTGTTAGCTAGCAGCAGCTGCATGAGTATCACAATAGACACTCGGGCAGAGCTGCAAGCAAAAGAGAAGCAGCAACTGATATAAAGAAAACATTTGAGAAATCTTATAAGTCTTATAAGAAGGTAAAAAGTTACTTAGGTAAAAAAGATTAAAAGTTAGGACCCAGCAGAATAAAGCAAACTGTGAAGTGGTTGCTGGGCTTAAAATAATTTGTTATACTAAGTTAAAGTGTATACTATCCTATTTCTATACCAAAATTATACACTCTTAGAACGAAACAGCTTTTGTGACAAATTGCCCACTAATAATACTCAGTGTAATACTAACAAGTTATGTGTATGTGCATTTTTAATTACCTGATCATTAAAGCTAGGTACACACCTAGCGATTTTTCCTCCTGACCGACCGTTCGATACTTTCGACTGGTCGGCCAGGAGGAAGGACTGTCGGTCGCGGCAAAAGCAGCCGCGTCCGATAGTTACCGCGACCGATCGTGCGGTCCATAGAGGACCGCACGATCGGACGAGGTTTTCCACCATGTCCGATCATCCTTTCGTCCGATTCGGACGAACGGTCGATCGGACATGGGCACATTCGGATGCGATAATTTCGGTCCGATCGACCGATAGTTCAGTGTATCGGTCGATTGGACCGAAATTATCGCATCCGAATGTGCCCATGTCCGACCTCCCCCCATACCTACTAGACTCCACCTCCCCCCATACCTACTAGAAGAATCCAAAAACATTGTATTTTTTTTTTAAAACAAAGTTTCCACTGCATTGATGGTAAAAGTATTCACGGGTCAGTGAGCGGATTGGTCGCTTTATCATAGCCTCAATGATTGGTTCATTCAATATGAATAGCTAAAGCTAGGTACACACCTAACGATTTTTCCTCCTGACCGACCGTTCGATACTTTCAACCGGTCGGCCAGGAGGAAGGACTGTCGGTCGCGGCAAAAGCAGCCGCGTCCGATAGTTACCGCGACCGATCGTGCGGTCCATAGAGGACCGCACGATCGGACGAGGTTTTCCACCATGTCCGATCATCCTTTCGTCCGAATTGGACGAACGGTCGATCGGACATGGGCACATTCGGATGCGATAATTTCAGGTCCGATCGACCGATACACTGAACTATCGGTCGATCGGAGCAAAATATCTCATCGTGTGTACCCAGCTTAAGAGCAAATCCCCTTTGGTTCCCATTTTGGTAAAGACCAACTATTTTCTCAATATTTTATTATTCTTTTGAATGTTTTCGGTTGGTGATATTTAAATTCACGGATATGCAAATCCAGAGTAATGCCTGCCTCATTATTGCTAACAACCAATAAGATATTTGCTTTCAGCATCCGTTTGAACTAAACCAATCAACGCCAGCTTTACTGGTCACTTCAAGATCTTGCCACGGACTATAAAATAAAATGTTTTGCAGATAGATCAGAGACAATGTAAACAGGTCCCAGCAGACGACAAGAGACACCAGGATCCCTGTGACATCTTTATGATCCTCTGCCTTTTATTGTCTAACATCTCAACAAAAAACTCACCAACATTTCCCTTGTCCCCTCACCAGCATGGGGTTAACAGGGAACAATGGGGACTAGTAGGAAAGAGACAACAGGGAGAGTTTAGATTATGAAGCTCATCAATGTCTGACCGCCCGCGGGGAAGGGTCAACGGGAACTGTGCCGGGATCACGGGGTCAGATCACTTTTAATTAACGGCTACGGTGAAGGGTCTCGCAGGGTGTTGGTTGACGAGAGGGGAGGGTCACACTGCAGACCCCCAATTCATATACAATTGGAACACACCAGAAACAAGACAAGGGTCAGTTTGGTCCCTAAATGAACTGTGTCCTGTTATAGGGATTTACTACCTACATAGAAAGCAGGGTCCGTGTTACAGCCCCCCCCTTCCCAATCCATAGGCTTGAAATGGATTGCACAGGGGACCCCAGAGACTTTAAACTGGACATATAAAGCCACACTGCCTGCCTCAGGGAGGGACTTATAGCTGCTCCATCTTATATGTGTAACACAAATATACACAGAGTGGTTGGGAGCACATGTCTTATCCCAAACGTCTTATACACATTGAACGAAATAAAAGCCCATAAAGGGGAAATATACAATTTATTTAGAACAATAAAATAGTCTCAGTTCTGTCTTAGAAGCAAAAACGTCCATTTCTTTAAATAGTTTCATACCTGGGAGTGGGATCTGCCATACTGCTTGCAGCACTTTAGCACTCCTCCCCCCCCAATAGATGCTTTGGGAGAATGCCTTTGTTGCCGTAAAGAATTATGGCAGCTCCCACTTCCGAAAAGATGAAGAACGTGCAGTCTGGACAGGTGTTGGACATTACTGTTTGGGAAAGGTACACAGATGGATTTCTGGGAGGTTCAGGCCTGACAGACTGTACCCACCTTGTATAGTCACTGGCCCTTTAAAAGCTACGGAGAGACTGCATGTATCTGCCTTAATACTAAATGGTTTGTATTCCATTTAGACACTGAGCCTGTTATCCAATGGGAATCGTCTGTACTCCCCATGTCATGTTATGTAAAGTTCTCCCAACACGGGCCCATCACGCCTGGGACACACTGGCCTTTTCCTTTTTAGCTTTATTGGGCTTAGGGTCCAACCCGCTGGCATATTCGGAACAAAGTAGATCCGAGAAACGCTGTTTGGTTCTTTTCTTGTAAGTTTGAGGCCTGGAAAGAAAAAGGCAGAAAATGTCAAATGTAACTGTAATACTGTTATAATTGTTCTGCCAAACACAAAGACTAAGCCCACGACTGACCTATAATTCGGTGTAGAAAATCCGGGTGCCAGTAACATTGTTACACAGATAAAAACGACACAGGTAAGATATGATTTTACCCCATTAATCTCATTATATAGAAATATAAAACCATAAACCGATTCCTATTTAGTTCCATGCAAAGTGGATGTTAAATTTGTAGATACAAACCTAGGTACAAGGCCGATATCTCCGGTGAACCAACCACCTAGCCCTGGATCCCATTTATCACATAGTGAATATCCCTTTGAATGACTAATATACAGAGCTGAAATGTTTATTCTATTGCAAATTCAAATCGGACATTAAAGACGCAGTTCCAGCTAGTCAAACAGTAGTACAATCTTTGCAGCTTTGACCACAGATATTCTAGCCAGTTGAAGATCTGTATAAACAGTTAAGAACCGTCCACACGTCAAATTTTGCTTGAGCCGACCGCTGATTCCGAGAATCATCCGTATATGGCAGCGCGTTCATTGGCAGTTTAAGGCCCCGAAGATTCTCAGCTGGAATGGTTGGCCGGCCCTCTGGCACTTGACATGTGTACAGGCCTTTAAAGGGTATCTCCACTCGTTTTTCTAAGTTTTGGTAATCCAGTTCTATTGAAGAACGGGAGGTAAAGGAGCTGTGCCTTACCTTCCGTTCTTCAATAGAACACACAGGAGCCAGGAGAGAAGGTAAGAAACTTACTGGCTCGCTCGCTCCCCCGGTGCTTGGTCTGACAGGTCCCGATGGGCCTTGTCTTAGAAGACAAGGTCCGTCCGCAACACAATTCGCCAGCATTAGGGCATGGCCACACTGCAACGCAATCGTATGCGATTTCATGTGCGATTTTTTTGCGTTTGCGATTTCTTCAATAAGTATAGAAAAAAACGCATTCGATTGCGATTAAAAATGCAGAACGCAATCGCACTGAAAAAAACGTGCTTTTTTTGCGTTGCCGCGTTTTCAATGATTTTTTAAAAACGCAATTGCAATCGCAAATGCAAGCGCAAAAAAAACGCAGCAGTGTGGCCCTTAGTCAGTTTATATTCCCAACAAAATAAACATTTTTAGGTTTTCTGGCAAAACTTTTCTACCAGGCAAGACTATCCCCTTTAATCAGAGCCCATTCGCATAGGGAGCTGTCAAAATAACTACGATTTGTCACCTAATTATTTCATTTCTTTTAAAGAACAAACTGTGAAGATCAAAAAGGACTGAAAATACATCGCGAGTTAAAGCTCAGATCCTGCGCGTCAGAGGCAATTATCAGTGTAAAAATATTTATAAGTTTTGGAAGAAAAATAAATAAAAACTGAGCCATTGATGCCCGAAGGAATGACTGTATTGTCAGCATTTGTGGGTCTCTCACTTTATAATCACGGTGTTTAAACGCACGTTTATTACAAGACAAATTGTAGTTTTCGCTCCGGAGAAGATGATGGGATATCAAAGAGAAGCTTTTGTTCTGTACAGATAAATGGGTGTAGGATAGGATTTGGAAATAGAAAGATGATTAGCAGAACCCAGGAGAAATGGGAGTACGTATTTGATCACATAGTTTAATGGCTTATGAAGAATGAACGGCTTAGAATATCTCTTCGACTCTAGCAAGAAAACGGTTCATTGTTAAATAGTTCTACTGCCGTTAACGTTAGCCACGATATATGAAAAAAATAAGCAATCCCGCCAAGTACAGACGTGACCATTCTTAGGAACTTGGGGGGGAAGTTATTTTTCTTGCACACTTCCTGCATGTGAGGATTATAGAATTTAGAAGTCAGGGTAGAGCAACAGAAAAATAATTCCCCCTTGGTGCATTCCCTAAATGGAGTTGTTTTTTGTTTAAAAACAGAAGCCATGTGGGACAAAACCAAATGTAAAAAGAAAGACACAACCATAATAACAGGCATGTAAGAATTGGTGTATGGAGAGAGGGTCCTAATCTGTAGGACATCGGCCCAGATGGGATAATTATTACAGTCATTACATAGGATTGGCCTGTGATAATGACACGTTCCCACTTCCTCTCCAAGCACACCCTGAAGACCTACATTGTTTGACGTCCCCGGAGACTGTAATTAAAAGGAAGTTACAATAAAGACATTGTACTATGACATCATCAGCTACTGGGAAGAGAACATTAATAAACTACACAGACACCATGAACCAAATCACATGTAAACACCTGATTAATGATGATGTAATTGCCCTAACCGCCCAACCTAAATCTTTATAACCTTATATATAGATCCAAAAAAGACATAAAGACCAGGCCAAATCTATTAGAAGTCAAACCACTAGGTCTTTCCATATATGGGTTGGCCTTCCTTTACGTTTGGCCAAAGACAGAGGGACGGCCCGATCGATAGTACAACTCAACTCCCTTCACCGGACATTCCTTGCCTATTTGTATTAATAAAATGATTGAGAGCTGCCATATTGCTATTTTTTTAGGAAATAGCCCAATAAATGCATGTGCCTCTGCCTATGGGTCACACTAAGATGTGGCAAATATTATTGATATTTTGACCTAGTGGAACATTAAAGGAGAACTATAGTGCGTAAAAAGTTTATAAAACAGTTAAAATGTAAAGCACCTGGGGCAGGGAGGTAAGATTGGTAATTCCTACCTCCTAATATCATTGCTGTGAGGTGTGACAGCACAAAGAAAATTGCTTCTGCCAGGCCTCCTCAGTGCTTCAGCACTATCTTTAATACAGGTCACAAACCTGGCAGATGATAATGAAATGATGCTGGATTAAACAATCCTACCTCTCTGCCCCATGTACAGTGTTGTTGTCTTTTAACCACCATACAGATTCACCTATGTTTTTCAATCCAATCCGGTCCATTGGATAATATGGCAGCTTCCATTACTGCATAAAGAATATATTCTATGCCCGCAAGTCATTATCCGTAACTTTGCTGATCTTTTTTTTGTAATATAAATGAACCACCATCCCTGCTTAGAAGACAGAGCCGTTACGTATATAATTTGCCCTTTAAAAAGACATTCTTAATTGGATCAGA
This sequence comes from Hymenochirus boettgeri, assembly GCA_019447015.1. Lineage (NCBI taxonomy): Eukaryota > Metazoa > Chordata > Amphibia > Anura > Pipidae > Hymenochirus > Hymenochirus boettgeri. The sequence continues at coordinate 161,883,303 of CM033473.1, read as the reverse complement.
TACTGCCTCTTAGAACCTTGTGTTAAGAAAAGGTGGACAGGACCAGCCATCCAGTCTCTCATTTACCAACCTGTTTAATGAACTGGCCATGGGAAAGCCAAGTTAAATGGAAATATCCAGTCAATTATTGACAGAACACTGGGGAAATGGAGGAGGAAACATTAAATCAAGTCTAGTATAACTGTTGCCGAGATCAATAATTCCCTGTGCTACCCTCAAACTATCCCTGAGGTCAATGGGATCAGAGGGAGAAAGGATATTTGATGGTTTTAGATGAAGCCTTGTTACTGCGTCCAAAACTTCCATGGGGACTTGTCGGACCCAGCAGGGGATGGACAAAGGACGTAAATTGTCCACGGAACAGGATAATCTGCCAGTAATTAATGTCTCAAGCCTTCTGTAGGGATGCAGGTGTATTGGGAGGGATTGTCTCTCAGTGACCAATGTGTGATCACTTTATTATGAAAGGTCAGACAGGTCATGGATACAGTTTGATTTCCCGTCTCTCTCTCTCTCTTTCTTTCAGGTTACAGAATTGGAAGGTCAGCACAGTCAATAAAGGTGGAAACCTCCTTACATATAAGTTTGTGAGTTTAACCACTCAATGGAAGTAATGCTGGCCCATACACTAATCGAATTACCACTGATCAACATTGCTAAATGAGTAATGAATAAACCAGACCGGGGAACAATAGCCAGATGGTTTGATGATGAAATGTCCAATTGACCTCATATCACCGCGTATAGAAATCATTAATCTAATAACTTGGGACCTGCCAACTAGAAATTCTCAGACACAAAGTAAATTTAAAGGAGACCGAAAGTCTAATCATAAACAAAGCATCATGTGATTCCTCATGTAATAAGGTCCTAATCCGCTATATAGGTTTTTATTTCTGAATGCTAACAAATACAATTTAAATTCTTAATGCTTCCTTTCTTCCCATTTCCCACAGTCCTTTGCTGGTGGTGATGTAAGTGTATGGGGATTGTGACATATCAGGATTTGCCTTGCAGGGAGGTGCAACCAGAAGCAGAGGAGCTTGGGAAAACAGAGGAAGAGCAGCAGCAATTTTGATGATTAAAAATATCGTACTCCAAATCATTATAAAATCACACTGAGCCCCCTGGGGCTGTGTCTATGAAAGGTAAACTTTATCATGCTGTACTTCTGTAAAGAGATCACTACAGCATGCCATACACAAGTCAAATTGATCAAATCATTGATGGAGGCTGGAAGATATCGAACAGTCCCCCAGCACAGATTGATGATCGAGAGTGCAAGATGGTGCATTTCGATTGGTTCCCGGAATTGGATGTTGTGTGGCCTGCTTTAAAAACCACAATATCAAGGTTAGAAGTCAGAATATAAAATGTATTTTAGCCTGAGCCCAGACATACTCCCATAACAGTGGGGATAGCTGGGATAAGTCTGAATCCCTGTGACGAATAGACACTTGGTGAAAGGAAAACTTGCCTAGACAACCAAAGTTTCCATTTCCTTAAGGGACAGACTAACTGACCCTTCATCCTGTTCACATCCACAGCCCCCTGACAGCCCTTCTCAAAAGGGTCCAGAGTCATTACCAACAAAACGGTCGCCTTATCCCTCCACGCGACTCCCAGTAGCTTTTTAATTGGGGGTTAAAGCTGGTTCCTTTTCAGACATGACAGGGTATGAAATAGGCTTATTCCTAGAGTATGATGGAGCTGTCCCGGGTCTATTGTGTGCCAGATACGCCGGCTTTGGAGCGTTTTGGAAAAATGAGAAAATACGGTGGGCTGCCATTTCTCCGCCTTCCTTTCTGTCTTTCACAAAATTCTGTTTTGTAACACAAAAGCGATATAGTAAAACAGACTCTGTATCCTCCAACGCTAAAATAGGAGACGTACAAAAATAAAGTGGCCCAGAAAGGGAAAACATTGCACTCTATCCCTAAGTAGAGACGCTCAGAACCGGCGAAGTCCGTTTCAAGAAAGGATTTTCGAAAAAAAATTAAAATATCCTAAAAACTGATCAATAGAATTCAATGAGAGATAAAAATCCGAAAGTTTTCAATAAAATCTAAGGTATAAATAAGAATAGTAAGTTAGTATGTGGCTCAGGGACCCGGGAAATGGTCTGGGGAACACGTACATATAACAAATTTAAAACGTAAAAAAAACTTTCGAGGTACTGTATCACATTTTCAATTTTCGAATATTCAAAATTGAGGGCTCGCTTGCTCGCTATTTCTCCAATATTTGGAATGGAGGGTTCCCAAATCGCCCTGGATTTGTTAAAATCTTAACGGAAAAAAAAAAACGTGAAAAGTTTCCGAAAGAAAACGAGAGTTCTAAACGTAATTTCGTAGTCAGAACAGTGTTCGACTCGGACCTAAACTTCCTATTACTAAAGGTTCGTACACACGTGTGATCACAGGTGCTGACCCGCAACGCACGATGTGTCGGACGATAATCTTGCTGTGTATGGGCACTTTATCGTTCGGTCAGGGATCGTTGGATTTGATCTCCGAATGAGCGGCCGTTTTGCCCGATAAAGTGCCCATACACAGCACGACTATCGGCCCAAACGGCCATTTGTACACATCGTGTTTTTCGGGTCGGCACCCGCGATTGCACACGTGTACGAACCTAAGTAGTGCCAAGTGTCGGTTTCAATATAATACGGTGTAATTTTTAAGAGAGAGAGAGATAGATTGTGTGCTTATAAAAGTCACTCAGTTATGTCACAAATCATGTGACCACTGACAAAAACACCTGAATGAAACATACGCCAAATATAAAATACCAGTGTGACTACTGCAGAACAACTGCAAGTACACGAATCCCTAACACTAGAGGGCGCCTGTTTGCAAAAAGGTAAATCGCAAAACAGCAAAAACCCCACCATAAAGTTCAGGACTTAGAACTTGGACCGTGCAGTCTTTCCTGGTCATAAATCTCTAAGACGTCTAATATCCTTATATCACAGGTTAAAATCAGCATGATGACCAAACAAGTTGGATAGGTTTGATTAAGACTAACTACAAGTAAACAACAATGTCAATTAGCAAAACGCATCTCGCATTGAAATGTTGCTTGTACGTCAATGTCTGCCGTCACCATGAAGGGTTTAGGCCCAGAGAACTGTAAAATGTCCATTTAATGATTCTTTGATCATCATTTAACAGATCTTTAAACGATCCTTTGTGATCACTAACATGGGAACAAATTTAACATTCGCTTGCGCCGCAGGAGTTCGGAATTCTCAGATTCGAAGGGTCCTAGTACGGCGAGGATAAGAGAAGGTCACCCCCGGACTAATCTCATGTTCCGCCTCTTCCAGTCAGTCTGGTCTTTGAATGGCTCAGAGCGGTGTGGTAGGGGTAACTGCTAATCACGCTATTCTTCCCAGATAAAGCCTCTGCTAAATCCCTTTCTAGTCACGGGGAATTCACAAAGCAGCTCCCCCATCTGTCTGCGATGGAGGGGAAAGTAGAGAGAGACCCGCTGTCCAGTCTCTTAAAGGGGACAATGACAACACATCCTGTTTTTTGCTGGGTGGACGTGAAAATCTTTCAAAAGACGCCTTCCCTTGGAATAAAAGGGGATGGTGGATATAAGGAGAGAGATTGTTTTATTTTACTCCAAACATACCTTTTCATACTTTCATACTCCATACTTTCATACTCCAAACATACCTTTTCATACTTTCATACTTCATACTTTCATTTCTCCATTAAAAAATATGGTTCTGTAATTCCAAATGAATGATTCCTGTACAAATTATTCTGTATTAAACATCAACTGGAGTGTACTATGGAAAAAACACAGGGCCAAATATTGTGTTCAGTTGTCTAAATAAGGGCAGACTTTCTTTTGTATAAGTTTGTAGAAAATTTAAATCAAATCAGCTCATAATTTCCCAAACGTAGCTTGTAAATTTGTTTCTATAATCCAGTGAAAATAATTAACAACAGATTGTCTTCTGTAATATAAATCTGCATAAACAAACTGTAAAATAGATTGGAAATTAAAGAATAAAAAGTTACATGGTGGTAAGAAGAAAGGATTTGCTTAATGTCACCAACACATGAGCACAAATATTACTGAAGATCTGTTTCTCTAAGCTAGGCCTGCTAACAGCTGTCATCTATCTAAGAAAGAGACAAAACAGCCATTTCTTTTTATCTAGTTGCTCCCAGTTCCAGGTTATTTGTTTACCATTTCCTCTTCACTGAATTAAATGTCAAGGAAAACAATGTAGACCACCCAGGTGGGAAAATGGCTATAGAGTTGAAAAACTAGATATTAACATAAAACAAGGTATATACTTTTTTATTGGAAATATATAATTTTGTTAAATCAACCTGGTCAACTTCATCTTAAAGACATGAGTATCAGAACACTAAATAGGGCCTGTCAATCATTTAAAAATCCTTCTGAGCACCATAACAGTTCTGATTCTTATCTAACACAGTCCATCTCTTGGTTGAAGTGTCAAATCTTGTGAAACGTTTTCTTCTGGTGGAAAAACGAGACATATCATTATGTCATGTGCAGTGATATTCTAGATCTTCACATTTTCAAGTATGCAACCTGAAATAAATAAATAGGATTTAATTAACCTAAAAGATAAAGCTAAACATGTATTTAAAAAAAATATTTTGACATTCAATTGTAAAGAAACAGCCAAGGACATGCTTTCCCCTCAAATTATCTCAACACAGTCATAAATGTCTAAACCGCAGGCAACAAAAGTGAGTACATCCCTAACTGAAAAATGTCCAAATTGTGCCCAATTAGTGGCATGTGACTTGTTAGTGTTACAAGGTCACAGGTGTGAATAGGGAGCAGGTGTTTTATATTTGGTGTTATCTCTCTTACACTCTCTCATATTGGCCGTTAGAAGTTGAAGATTGCACCTTACGGTAAAGATTGTTAACACTATGAAACTGAGCTACAGCATGGTGGCCAAGACCATACAATGGTTTAACAGGACAGGTTCAACTCAGAATAGACTTAGGAGTGCTGCCACCATTGAAGACTCCAGGGAAGCAACAAACACGGTAACTGCATAATAAAAATCCTTTTATTATATGGATTCACCAACACATCCTAAGACAGCATTCGCCTGCCGTGTTTCGGACCCTATCTGGTCCTTAGTCATAGGCATCACGATAGGGTCCGAAACACGTCAGGCATATGCTGCCTTAGGATGTGTTGATAGAGACTTCAGTTTGGAACCAGACGAGGGGTTCGGGGCGAGCGGCACCCGGATCACCGACAAGGAGCGGTGAGTCACGGAGACCTTCTTATTGTTTTTTATGTAATCGCATGGTGTTTCCCAGGATAGCGGTTGGACATCAGCAACAGGCCCGGGGCATATGCACCCGAGCCTCATGGTTTTCTAATTAAGCCCTATTACCTTTGCTTTAATTGAGGCGAGACAGGGTTAATGGTCTTCAATATTTGTATTATTTTCCAACTACTTGGTACTCCTGGGGTTCCAATTAATGTTATGACTAGTGCTACCATTATTGCTGTAAAGGTAAAAGGGGTAGTCAGCTTGTCAGTGCCCAGACCATACACTACAGAAGGAACCCTTTTCTAAAGATGATGTACAAGAAAGTACGCAAACCGTTTCCTGAAGAAAAGCAGATAAGGACATGGATTACTGGAACCATGTCCTGTGATCTGATGATACTAAGATAAAGTTATTTGGTTAAGATGGTGTCAAGCATGTGGCAGCAACCAGGTGAGAAATCCTAAGACTAGTGTGTCTTGCCTACAGTTGAGCATGGTGGTGGGAGTGTGGTGGTTACAGGACTGCATGAGCAACTGGGGAGCTACTGTTCATTGAAGGAATCATGAATATCAACCTGTACTGTGACATGCTGAAGCAGAGGATGAGCCTCTCCCTTTGGAAACTGGGTCGAAGGGCAGTATTCCATAATGATAACAACCCCAAACACAACTCCAAGATGACCACTGCCTTGCTAAAGAAACTAAGGGTAAAAGTGCTGGACTGACCAAGCATGTCTCCAGACCTAAACCCTATTGAGAATCTGTAGGGCATCCTCAAACTGAAGGTGGATGAGCACAAAGTGTATTTAGTTTTGTTGCCAGCAGTTTATACATTAATGGCTGTGTGTTGAGTTATTTTAAGGGGATAACAGATTTACACTGTTATACAAGCTGTACACTGACTACTTTACATTACATCGAAGTGTCATATCTTCCATTTTGTCTCAAGAAAATATAAAATAAAATTTTTACAAAATACTCATTTTGTCAGATACTGTATATCGGGTTTACACGATAGAATGCAAAGCCGAGTGTAAGAAATCAATTACTTTTTGACTTTACGAGTCAACATTCTAGACATATGATCTATTCCCATAAGACAATTTTCACGAGTCAAAAGATTTGTCTCAGACACTTGCACATGCAAGATATGTCTATAAAATTTTGTTATATAGGATATCTAGAAACTGTCATATTTGAAGCCAAAGATAAAGTATTGTCAGATCAACCTACCAAAATATATTTGTTGTATTCAATTAGATCAACTGGACTTGAAGTTTAGTTCTTGAAGACGTTTCGCTAGTCATCCGACTGGCTTTCTCAATTCAGAATGACTTGTACAAGAATCTGTGGCAATTACGTACCCTGGAAAATCCCAATTAGCATATCACAGCCAAGTGTTAAGGGTGTGATTGGATAGTGGCTAAGAGGTGTTATAGAAATGCCCAGAGTAAGGTGTCAAAACAGCATTGTACATGGCAGACAGTTGGTGTCGAACCTCCCCACCTCTATTTAGGCTTGGTTTCTTTATTTTCACATAAATGGCCTCCTTAACACCTCTCTTGATCCAGTCACGTTCCTTTGCCAATATGTTAACATTACAATCTGTATGTCCTTTATCCTTAAGATGCAGGTACACAGGCTGAGTCCTGGCCGGAGGAATTGGCTCTTCTGTGCTGGGCCATACATTGATGCAGTTGCTGTTTGGTCTCCCCAATATACAAATCAGAGCATTCCTCACTGCACTGCGTATATGATGTTGCTTTTCTTGTGTTTGGGTGAGAAAACGACTAGGCCAAGACAGCACTCTTACCAGCAGAACTGATCTCAACCCAGAACAGGTGTGTTCCTTACTGGACTTGTGCCTGAATACCACCTATTTCAAATACAGGGATAAGTTCTATAAGCAAAAACATGGATGTGCTATGGGATCTCCAGTTTCACCCATTGTGGCCAACCTTTACATGGAGGAGGTAGAAAAACAGGCGCTTAATACCTTTAAGGGGATAGCACCCAGCCACTGGTTCAGATATGTGGATGACACCTGGGTTAAAATCCACCAGAAGGAAGTACAAGCTTTCACAGAACACATTAATGCGGTAGACCAAAACATCAAATTTACAAGGGAAGAGGTACAAAACAACAAACTGGCTTTCTTGAACTGCTTGGTAGAAGTTAAGGAAAATGGTAAACTGGAAGTAGAGGCTTACAGAAAACCAACACACACAGATCAGTATTTGATGTTTGACTCCCACCACCCTTTAGATCACAAGCTGGGTGTCATCAGAACCCTGCAACACAGAGCTGAGAACATCCCCACTAGCACGGAGGCAAAGGCGAAAGAAATAAAACATCTCAGAGGAGCCCTTAAAACTTGTGGATATCCAGACTGGGCCTTTGTCAAAAGAAGTAGAAGGAAAGAAAAGAACACGAATACCAACAGTGAAGGGTAAAAGCAAGACAGGAGAAAGAACATGGTCATCCCATATGTAGCAGGGGTCTCCGAGAAATTAAGAAGAATTTTCAAAAAACACCGTATCCCTGTCTGCTTTAAACCAAACAACACACTGAGGCAGCAATTGGTACATCCGAAAGACCCAATACCCAAACACAAGAAAAGCGACATCATATACGCAGTGCAGTGCAGTGAAGAATGCTCTGATTTGTATGTGGGGGAGACCAAACAGCAACTGCATCAACGTATGGCCCAGCACAGAAGAGCCAATTCCTCGGGTCAGGACTCAGCAGTGTACCTGCATCTTAAGGATAAAGGACATACCTTTGAAGATTGTAATGTTAACATATTGGCAAAGGAACGTGACTTGTTCAAGAGAGGTGTTAAGGAGGCCATTTATGTGAAAATAAAGAAACCAAGCCTAAATAGAGGTGGGGGGGTTCGACACCAACTGTCTGCCATGTACAATGGTGTTTTGACACCTTACTCTGGGCATTTCTATAACACCTCTTAGCCACATCCAATCACGCCCTTAACACTTGGCTGTTATTGCTAATTGGGATTTTCAGGGTACATAATTGCCACAGATTCTTGTACAAGTCATTTGAATTAAGAAAGCCAGTTGGATGACTAGCCGTTGGATGACTAGCAAAACGTCTTCAAGAACTAAACTTCAAGTCCAGTTGATCTAATTGAATACAACAGATATACCATGACCTGGATGAATGAGAACCTTCACAAGCAAACCTACCAAAAGGAAACCTAAAACAATAAGAATTTCTTTTGTTTCCCAATATGGTAACTAATGTCACAGTGCCACTAAATTTTTGAAATCACATTGGTACAGCTTGAGAAAAGGCTAACCTTTAGTTACTGATTTTAAGGAACCCCTTTTGGGTTCCTTTAGTAAGGGACCTACAATTGGCTCTTTGTTTTCACAAGTGGCAAGGCAGTCAGTGTCCATGGCCACCTAGATGTAAAAAAAGGTATGTGCAAATGTTGTAACTGTGCTCAATGCCCTTTTGTTTATATGGGTGATACCCCACCACACCCCACCCTCAACAATTATTTTCTAAATGGCTGTTTTACAAAGGGGAGTAACTTTCTAGGGGAGTATCTTCTTATTTCTCCTTGACAGATATAGCCTCCTCCAGAAAACAACTGTGGATGAAGCACATATAGAGGCCCCATCATAGTTTTCTGGGGGCCCCGTGATTCCTAGTTACGTCACTGGACTTTCACATGTGATATCTGTATGTTGTATATGTTTCTCTGTGTCCATGGGACTACTATATGTCAGAGAGAGACACCACAATTAATTCTTGCTTCTCAAAGCATGTCATCCATCAAAAAACTGGTAAATTTACTAGTTGCTAATCTATATCGATTAGGCCCATATCCAGGACCAGTTGAAATGTATGGTGTCTAAAAATGGTCCCTAAACCAAGGTGTAGTAGTGTAGAGAAGTGAGAAGAATTAAACATCACAAATCTCTGACAACTTTAATAAAGAATATGACCTGTACTGGTTTTTGTAATAAGGATTTACAGGGAGCTGCAATATCCCGTGCTAACGGGAAAATAAGCGGTAAATTCACACTAACTTATGTACTAACGTGTTAGCGAAGGTTTTACGCTGCCTGTGCCATGTCGCAATTTAAAAAAATTTTGCACAGCGAAAGCGATGCATATATTTTGCGCCGGTTTTTAAGCTATTTTATTTTGCAAGAAATTAACGCCTTTTCAATTGTGTCTTTAAAGCCGCGCAAAAGCTTGCAACTAACAAGAGATGATCAATGCACATTCCTGCCCCCATATATCATAATATCTATGCTAGTGCAAACAGTAAAAACATGGGGGTTTTTAGTTACAATTTATGCATAAAAGTGAAAAGCCTTACAACCACTTCAAGGTAACCCCAGTATGGAAGGTCCTAACAGTTTATCTTGGGTCTTTTCTGAGCTGACACTCCCAGCTTTTTCTTGGGAAGGTTTCTCCCTGAACTTGCATCTGATTAGTATTACAGGCTATCACTTATCCCCCTGCCTCTGGCTTTTAACAAGGAGGGAAGAGGCCTTTCATCCAATGCTGATCTGACCAAAACATTAGAACAAACAATGTTTTTGTTTGTTTGTTCTAATGTTTTGGTCAGATCAGTAGCACTTCCACTATTTGTTATACAGTAATTTTGCCACAGAAGTGCTCCCACAGCCCTCCTTTTGTGCAAAAGCTGCAACTAACCGCTAGCATTTCACAATGTATTAAAGGGCAACTGTGGTCTCCAACAAGTTAGGGTTAAACGAAAGCCTGCAGTATTTTCTTTATAATGAGCCGACAATCACTTCTCTGGCTTCACCTTGTGAGAAATTATATTGAGGTGAATGTTCAAACTTCCTGCTTCCAGTAGGTTTAGTTCATCACCTTACCCTGCAAGCCACTCTGCCCTGGGGGAGAAGCATGCTCAGTAAAGACTTAATGCTGGGGAAACGGAAGTACCTGGGGGAAAAATTGACAGTTGAAACAGGAGCCTATTAATCCAGACAGGCTGGTCACATAACTTCAAGCTAGTCACATGGCTGAAAACACGGAAGAGTTCAACAGGAAGTAAACACTGCTGAACCTTTTGAGCAATAACTTCTCCAAATTTAATCTAAGATGTGATTCAGGTTTTATTTTGATGGCATGATGGAAGGCTTTTTATATCATTCTTCAAGTTTGGAAGAATTGGAGACCACAGTTATCCTTTAACAATGGTTATAAATTGCGGGAACAAGTGCAGGTATGTTGCAAAATGTATTGCATCTTCCCCTCGACTATTAAATCATCTATTTAAATTCTTTTGTTTCTGATATTTGTTGAATAACTGCTTCTGTTTCTGGTCCAGTCCAAAGGTACACTCCTGCATACTATTGTTGGCTTTCAGCCAGACAAATGCTCCTTGCCCTCTTACTCCTTAGGCAAATAAATCCAAACAAGAAGTGAAAACCGGAGGAGCACACTACTTCAAGTAATTACTTAAGTTTATTAAATGTTAATTTTACTTCTGTCCCTGAAAAAGGGACTTAGCATTCCCGAAACGTATGTATATGTTGTTTGCACTTGTGCTCCTCCATGTTTCACTCTTTCCTTCTGTTTCTGGTCCCAGGAGATCTTTCCTACTTTTAGACATATGAAGTTAAAGTGCACTGTAAAATCAAGTTATGTTCATTGGAAGATGCAGCATTAAAAATACTGTTGCCATATTTTTTTTTTACCTATGTCCCTCTAGAGCCTAGTTTGTGCCTTGAAGTTGCTGACATTTTGTAACTGGTTTGCTGAATGTTAAGCTATTATTTAAATCTAATGTGTTTTTAAAAGTTTTTAAATGTTAGTAGTTAGGCTCTGCTACCCTTTTTTTTTTAAAGGGGGGGCAAGCAACTGTTTAAATTTAGTATGATGTCAATAAAGTTACATTGTTTTTATGACACGATTGGTGAGGAGAACTGATAGGGTTAAGGTGAAGGTGGGTGGTTCCTTCCTTACCTTTAAAGATGGCACAAGTTATGTAAATGACGATCCTGAGGACAGCCGACATACAGTAATGGCTGAAACGCGTTGATCGCTTGTTCCAACACTGCTGTTATAAGCTTCTTAGATAAGTCCCTGAGTGCCCTGGGTTCTGCTGTTATATATATATATATTATATATATCATACACACACACACACACTGGATACTGGAAAGTGTCTCCTCTCAGGAGAGACTAACATAGTGCATAATCTATACAAGTCGTATAAATAAAGTTCATATAGTGTAAAAATATTTAAAAAAACATTTTCAACTAGAGTGCATACATATTAAAAATGCTGTCGTATAAAGACTCATACAGAGCAAAGTGCATATTCAGTGCTTTTTAAAACCTTAGAAATAAATTAATCATAGCCCCCGAAGTTATAACTAGGACTGATAAATATATTGTGTACATTGGAAAAATACAGGGCTACTTAAAACAACACACATGAAGGTACTAGGTGCATGATATATAAAAGGTACGAGCCTAATCAAACAAAACAAAGGACAAATTGGTTTGTTATAACACCAAAATAATCATTTAGAATGAGCAAAGGTATAGCAAATCCATCTTGATAACATTCAGCATATTGATTTTCATTTCTCTTCACTAAAAGGATAAGTGCACTGTAAAATTAAGTTATGTTCATTGGAAGCTGCAGCTTTAAAAATACCGTTGCCATATTTTTTTTCACCTATGCCCCTCCAGAGCCTAGCTTTGTGCTTGAGAGTTGCTGACATCTTGTTTCTGGTTTGCTGACATGTGCTCGCCCCTCTGAGATTCCTCTGGTTTCTCCTGCTTGAGCCTCAACAGTAATGCTTGTGAGTTCCATGCACTCCCCTGCTTGAGCCTCAAATAGTAATGCCTGTGGTTCCATGCACTCTCCTGCTTGACCTCAACAGTAATGCCTGTGAGTTCCGTGCACCTCCGCTTGAGCCTCAAATAGTAATGCCTGTGAGTTCCATGCACTTTCCTGCTTGAGCCTCAAACAGTTAATGCCTGTGAGTTCCGTGCACTCTCCTGCTTGAGCCTCAAATAGTAATGCCTGTGAGTTCCATGCACTCTCCTCTCTTGAGCCTCAAACAGTAATGCCTGTGAGTTCCTGCACTCTCCTGCTTGAGCCTCAAATAGTAATGCCTGAGTTCCATGCACTCTCCTGCTTGAGCCTCAAACAGTAATGCCTGTGAGTTCCGTGCACTCTCCTGCTTGAGCCTCAAAAGTAATGCCTGTGAGTTCCGTGCACTCTCCTGCTTGAGCCTCAAATAGTAATGCCTGTGAGTTCCGTGCACTCTCCTGCTTGAGCCTCAAATAGTAATGCCTGTGAGTTCCGTGCACTCTCCTGCTTGAGCCTCAAACAGTAATGCCTGTGAGTTCCGTGCACTCTCCTGCTTGAGCCTCAAATAGTAATGCCTGTGAGACTTGATAATGCTTCATTCCCCCCCATGCATGTTGGTTAAGCCGTTTTAACATGTATTATACGATGTAATAATACCATTAAACAAGTTTGTCATTAGGAAATGCTATACAGTGACAAGCTATAAAATGAGTTTTCTAAACATGTAAATGATAAAGTTAAAAATCACAAATCTAAATTTTCCACTACTCAATGTTACCCCCGAGAATACCAACGCCCTGGAAAATATCACTGCAGTAAAAATACCCCATGAATAACTGAATAACATAACTGTTTATGTGCACTGTCAGGCAAGGTCTCTAGACCTGTCACATGCTTCCTTACTTAGTCTGAGGTTATAAAATGATTGGCTAGAGACTAGTGGGTCTGCTCCGCAGTAGCTTACGAAATATGTCGGTGACCATACTATCAGGGACATAACTACCAGGGGGCAGGACTTGCAACCACAGGGGGCCTGGGAGCCAGGGGCCCCATCTTCCTATATAGATATATTCTCCACCAACAACCCTATGATGCGCAGCAGAGATAGGGGCCCCATTTTAGTTTGCTGGGGGCGGGGTGATTCCTAGTACGCCATTGCATACCATGTCATACTGGAGTGATGTACAATAAAGCTCCTAAGCCATATTTGGAAAGGTTTCCCAGAACCCACAGTTATACTGCTTTTATGGAAAATTCTTATTCAGTTATGAAAATGTTACTTTCTAGATTGCTAGTTTGATAATATTCCGTTGTGTGTTCTGAACATTCCATTAGCTGTATTCTCATTTAGCTATTTTGCTTTTGAATTTTTCATTCTAGATTGCTAGTTTGAGAATATTCTATTAGCAGCATTTTTATCCGTGAACATTCTCTATTGCGCGTATTTTTGCTGGATGGACGAATGAACGGATGTGTTGGTAAATTCCATTAGATCGTCGGTTCCCTATGGGACGCGGTCGAATTTGCTGCGACCGACGGATATTTGTCCCAGCCGAGCGCTCACTCGGGACAAATAGTCTCTCCATGTGTACCCAGCCTAAATTAGATATTGTTCAGCTTTAAGTTTCTTCAGCAACAGGAGAATGAGAACAGAGATGGCAATGAGACTTCATAATGATACTCAAGTTACAATGCTTGCTGGGACAGAGTTTCCAAATTCATTTTTGTTAATTTCCAAAACTGCAATTTAGCTCTGTGTGTAACACAGCATGTTCTTTCTCAATTTATAGATCACAGACATAAGTAGTGTAACGGATGCCTTTTCCTTACATCAGCAGTAGAATTTAGTGGCAGAGAGTTAGTATAAATTATGATCACTAAAGAAATAAATCATAGCCAAGGAGACCTTGACGAAGCCTTAAATTGTCTAAAATAAAATTCTAAAACTGGAATACCGGTAGTTGGGAAGAAGCAGTGATCTGTTGGTAAACAATCAAATGACAAGGAAAGCTGTTTTTCTGTGATTATTTCTTGATCAGAGAAGGGCAATTTAGGAAATCTGCTAAAATAATGACAAGAACAAACGTGAAGACTGAGTATGCATGGTTTAGCCAAAACAATTCACTTAACCACTTCAGGGTGTGTGGTGTCAAGTTCTCTGTAGAGCAATCAAACCTAAATGTTCCTTTGCAGATGCACCATGGGTACACACTGGGCCGTAGCTACCAGGGGTGCAGGGGATGCAACCGCACCAGGGCCCTTGGCCACGAAGTGGCCACATTTTGAGCTAAGGTTCCAAAACTACCAGTCTGTGCGCCAACTGTTTTATCAGTGTTTCTGTGTACAAAACATTGTAACCATTGTCTGTGTGCCAAGCATTTAACCATATCAAAGCATTTACCACTCGTGTGCCAAGCATATTACTAGTGTCAGTGGGTTAGTTTTTAAAGGTTTGAGGATCTAAGTTTAGAAATACTGTTTGAATCTGATTGAATAGTTTTGCTAGGTGTATGGGTAAAGTATGTTTGTCTGTTTTAAAATGGGTGCCTTAAAAAAAAAATGTTAATGATGAATTTGGATGTTTTTTATGGAAATGATTATTTGGTTTGCGATTGCGATTTATGGCGGTGTTGGGGGGCCGATGCCCAAAATTTGCATCAGGGCCCATAAGTCTGTAGCTACGCCACTAGGTACACACAATTTTAATATAAACACCCACGATTGTTAAAATGTACACTTTTTCAAGTTCACCAACAGCTTTAAAAGTACGTAGGCTAGATAAGTTTCTAAAACTAAGAAATATTGAGAATTACAGGTATGAATACATGTACTGTATTCTGGTTGATCCAGGGATACTTTCTGATTGGCAAATTCATGTGGTAGCCCCGATAGTCAAGATCAGAGGTGCGCTTCCTATAACCTTTGCCACTGCAGGTAAGTATAATTAGTCATATAAAGTTTGTAGGTAGGCACACTCGATATGGTATTCAAACAATACTCATTTATTAAGGTGCTGAAAACAACAAAATGCCAAATACACACAACGTTTCGGGGGGTCAAACCCCTTCCTCAGGTGTCACAGGAACTATTGAGGACAGGAACTATTGAGGACAGGAACTACCAAAAGCCAAAGTCTTCCAATTGTAGCAAATCTAGCATGAAAAAATATAATAGAAGAAATACAAATAGAAAGTCGTGGGAGGATACTAAACAGAGAACTTTCTAGTAAGACAAATGCTATTTTCAACTTTATGCTAGAGGCAAGTGATTCAAAATACCAGAACATTAAAGAGAACATTTGAAGCACAGAAGAGCCAATTCCTCGGGTCAGGACTCAGCAGTGTACCTGCATCTTAAGGATAAAGGACATACCTTTGAAGATTGTAATGTTAACATATTGGCAAAGGAACGTGACTTGTTCAAGAGAGGTGTTAAGGAGGCCATTTATGTGAAAATAAAGAAACCAAGCCTAAATAGAGGTGGGGGGGTTCGACACCAACTGTCTGCCATGTACAATGGTGTTTTGACACCTTACTCTGGGCATTTCTATAACACCTCTTAGCCACTATCCAATCACGCCCTTAACACTTGGCTGTGATATGCTAATTGGGATTTTCCAGGGTACATAATTGCCACAGATTCTTGTACAAGTCATTCTGAATTAAGAAAGCCAGTTGGATGACTAGCCAGTTGGATGACTAGCAAAACGTCTTCAAGAACTAAACTTCAAGTCCAGTTGATCTAATTGAATACAACAGATATACCATGACCTGGATGAATGAGAACCTTCACAAGCAAACCTACCAAAAGGAAACCTAAAACAATAAGAATTTCTTTTGTTTCCCAATATGGTAACTAATGTCACAGTGCCACTAAATTTTTGAAATCACATTGGTACAGCTTGAGAAAAGGCTAACCTTTAGTTACTGATTTTAAGGAACCCCTTTTGGGTTCCTTTAGTAAGGGACCTACAATTGGCTCTTTGTTTTCACAAGTGGCAAGGCAGTCAGTGTCCATGGCTACCTAGATGTAAAAAAAAGGTATGTGCAAATGTTGTAACTGTGCTCAATGCCCTTTTGTTATTATGGGTGATACCCCACCACACCCCACCACTCAACAATTATTTTCTAAATGGCTGTTTTACAAAGGGGAGTAACTTTCTAGGGGAGTATCTTCTTATTTCTCCTTTGACAGATATAGCCTCCTCCCAGAAAACAACTGTGGATGAAGCACATATAGAGGCCCCATCATAGTTTTGCTGGGGGCCCCAGTGATTCCTAGTTACGTCACTGGACTTTCACATGTGATATCTGTTATGTTGTATATGTTCTCATGTGTCCATGTGGACTACTATATGTCAGAGAGAGGACACAAACAATTAATTCTTGCTTCTCAAAGCATGTCATCCATCACATAAAAACTGGTAAATTTACTAGTTGCTAATCTATATCGATTAGGCCCATATCCAGGACCAGTTGAAATGTATGGTGCTAAAAATGGTCCCTAAATAACCAAGGTGTAGTAGTGTAGAGAAGTGAGAAGAATTAAACATCACAAATCTCTGACAACTTTAATAAAGAATATGACCTGTACTGGTTTTTGTAATAAGGATTTACAGGGAGCTGCAATATCCCGTGCTAACGGGAAAATAAGCGGTAAATTCACACTAACTTATGTACTAACGTGTTAGCGAAGGTTTTACGCTGCCTGTGCCATGTCGCAATTTAAAAAAATTTTGCACAGCGAAAGCGATGCAATATATTTTGCGCCGGTTTTTAAGCTATTTTATTTTGCAAGAAATTAACGCCTTTTCAATTGTGTCTTTAAAGCCGCGCAAAAGCTTGCAACTAACAAGAGATGATCAATGCACATTCCTGGGCCCCATATATCATAATATCTATGCTAGTGCAAACAGTAAAAACATGGGGGTTTTTAGTTACAATTTTATGCATAAAAGTGAAAAGCCTTACAACCACTTCAAGGTAACCCCAGTATGGAAGGTCCTAACAGTTTATCTTGGGTCATTTTTCTGAGCTGACACTCCCAGCTTTTTCTTGGGAAGGTTGTCTCCCTGAACTTGCATCTGATTAGTATTACAGGCTATCACGTATCCCCCTGCCTTCTGGCTTTTAACAAGGAGGGAAGAGGCCTTTCATCCAATGCTGATCTGACCAAAACATTAGAACAAACAATGTTTTGTTTGTTTGTTCTAATGTTTTGGTCAGATCAGTAGCACTTCCACTATTTGTTATACAGTAATTTTGCCACAGAAGTGCTCCCACAGCCCTCCTTTTGTGCAAAAGCTTGCAACTAACCGCTAGCATTTCACAATGTATTAAAGGGCAACTGTGGTCTCCAAACAAGTTAGGGTTAAACGAAAGCCTGCAGTATTTTCTTTATAATGAGCCGACAATCACTTCTCTGGCTTCACCTTGTGAGAAATTATATTGAGGTGAATGTTCAAACTTCCTGCTTCCAGTAGGTTTAGTTACATCACCTTACCTCTGCAAGCCACTCTGCCCTGGGGGAGAAGCATGCTCAGTAAAGACTTAATGCTGGGGAAAACAGGAAGTACCTGGGGGAAAAATTGACAGTTGAGAACAGGAGCCTATTAATCCAGACAGGCTGGTCACATAACTTCAAGCTAGTCACATGGCTGAAAACAGGAAGAGTTCAAGCAGGAAGTAACACTGCTGAACCTTTTGAGCAATAACTTCTCACAAATTTTATCTAGAGATGTGATTCAGGTTTTATTTTGATGGCATGATGGAAGGCTTTTTATATCATTCTTACAAGTTTGGAAGAATTGGAGACCACAGTTATCCTTTAACAATGGTTAATAAATTGCGGGAACAAGTGCAGGTATGTTGCAAAATGTATTGCATCTTCCCCTCAGACTATTAAATCATCTATTTAAATTCTTTTGTTTTCTGATATTTGTTGAATAACTGCTTCTGTTTCTGGTCCAGTCCAAAGGTACACTCCTGCATACTATTGTTGGCTTTCAGCCAGACAAATGCTCCTTGCCCTCTTACTCCTTAGGCAAATAAATCCAAACAAGAAGTGAAAACCGGAGGAGCACACTACTTCAAGTAATTACTTAAGTTTATTAAATGTTAATTTTACTTCTGTCCCTGAAAAAGGGACTTAGCATTCCCGAAACGTATGTATATGTTGTTTGCACTTGTGCTCCTCCATGTTTCACTTCTTCCTTCTGTTTCTGGTCCCAGGAGATCTTTCCTACTTTTAGACATATGAAGTTAAAGTGCACTGTAAAATCAAGTTATGTTCATTTGGAAGATGCAGCATTAAAAATACTGTTGCCATATTTTTTTTTTACCTATGTCCCTCTAGAGCCTAGTTTGTGCCTTGAAAGTTGCTGACATTTTGTAACTGGTTTGCTGAATGTTAAGCTATTATTTAAATCTAATGTGTTTTTTAAAAGTTTTTAAATGTTAGTAGTTAGGCTCTGCTACCCTTTTTTTTTTAAAGGGGGGGCAAGCAACTGTTTAAATATAGTATGATGTCAATAAAGTTACATTGTTTTTATGACACGATTGGTGAGGGAGAACTGATAGGGTTAAGGTGAAGGTGGGTGGTTCCTTCCTTACCTTTAAAAGATGGCACAAGTTATGTAAACATGACGATCCTGAGGACAGCCGACATACTGTAATGGCTGAAACGCGTTGATCGCTTGTTCCAACACTGCTGTATAAGCTTCTTAGATAAGTCCCGTGAGTGCCCTGGGTTCTGCTGTTATATATATATATATATATATCATACACACACACACACACTGGATACTGGAAAGTGTCTCCGTCTCAGGAGACTAACATAGTGCATAATCTATACAAGTCGTATAAATAAAGTTCATATAGTGTAAAAATATTTAAAAAACATTTTCAACTAGAGTGCATACATATTAAAAATGCTGTCGTTATAAAGACTCATACAGAGCAAAGTGCATATTCAGTGCTTTTTAAAACCTTAGAAATAAATTAATCATAGCCCCCGAAGTTATAACTAGGACTGATAAATATATTGTGTACATTGGAAAAATACAGGGCTACTTAAAACAACACACATGAAGGTACTAGGTGCATGATATATTAAAAGGTACGAGCCTAATCAAACAAAACAAAAGGACAAATTGGTTTGTTATAAACACCAAAATAATCATTTAGAATGAGCAAAGGTATAGCAAATCCATCTTGATAACATTCAGCATATATGATTTTCATCTTTCATCTAAAAGGATAAGTGCACTGTAAAATTAAGTTATGTTCATTTGGAAGCTGCAGCTTTAAAAATACCGTTGCCATATTTTTTTTCACCTATGCCCCTCCAGAGCCTAGCTTTGTGCCTTGAGAGTTGCTGACATCTTGTTTCTGGTTTGCTGACATGTTAAGCTCAGCCCCTCTGAGATTTCCTCTGGTTTCTCCTGCTTGAGCCTCAAACAGTAATGCTTGTGAGTTCCATGCACTCTCCTGCTTGAGCCTCAAATAGTAATGCCTGTGAGTTCCATGCACTCTCCTGCTTGAGCCTCAAACAGTAATGCCTGTGAGTTCCGTGCACTCTCCTGCTTGAGCCTCAAATAGTAATGCCTGTGAGTTCCATGCACTCTCCTGCTTGAGCCTCAAACAGTAATGCCTGTGAGTTCCGTGCACTCTCCTGCTTGAGCCTCAAATAGTAATGCCTGTGAGTTCCATGCACTTTCCTGCTTGAGCCTCAAACAGTATGCCTGTGATGTCCTGCACTCTCCTGCTTGAGCCTCAAACAGTAATGCCTGTGAGTTCCATGCACTTTCCTGCTTGAGCCTCAAACAGTAATGCCTGTGAGTTCCGTGCACGCTCCGCTCCTGC
Organism: Hymenochirus boettgeri; assembly: GCA_019447015.1. NCBI lineage: Eukaryota > Metazoa > Chordata > Amphibia > Anura > Pipidae > Hymenochirus > Hymenochirus boettgeri. The sequence goes on along the minus strand of CM033473.1, from coordinate 161,863,314 downwards.
TTGAGCCTCAAAATGTAATGCCTGTGAGTTCCGTGGCACTCTCCTGCTTGAGCCTCAAATAGTAATGCCTGTGAGTTCCGTGCACTCTCCTGCTTGAGCTCAAAATAGTAATGCCTGTGAGTTCCGTGCACTCTCCTGCTTGAGCCTCAAATAGTAATGCCTGTGAGACTTGATAATGCTTCATTCCCCCCCATGCAATGTTGGTTAAGCCGTTTTAACATGTATTATACGATGTAATAATACCATTAAACAAGTTTGTCATTAGGAAATGCTATACAGTGACAAGCTATAAAATGAAAATGAGTTTTCTAAACATGTAAATGATAAAGTTAAAAATCACAAATCTAAATTTTCCACTACTCAATGTTACCCCCGAGAATACCAACGCCCTGGAAAATATCACTGCAGTAAAAATACCCCATGAATAACTGAATAACATAACTGTTTATGTGCACTGTCAGGCAAGGTCTCTAGACCTGTCACATGCTTCCTTACTTAGTCTGAGGTATAAAATGATTGGCTAGAGACTAGTGGGTCTGACTTGGCTCCTGCAGTAGCTTACGAAATATGTCGGTGACCATACTATCAGGGACATAACTACCAGGGGGCAGGACTTGCAACCACAGGGGGGCCTGGGAGCCAGGGGCCCCATCTTCCTATGATAGATATATTCTCCACCAACAAAAACCCTATAGATGCAGCAGAGATAGGGGCCCCATTTTAGTTTTGCTGGGGGCGGGGGTGATTCCTAGTTACGCCATTGCATACCATGTCATACTGGAGTGATGTACAATAAAGCTCCTAAGCCATATTTGGAAAGGTTTCCCAGAACCCACAGATTACTGCTTTTATGGAAAATTCTTATTCAGTTATGAAAATGTTACTTTCTAGATTGCTAGTTTGATAATATTCCGTTTGTGTTCTGAACATTCCATTAGCTGTATTCTCATTTAGCTATTCTTGCTTTTGAATTTTTCATTCTAGATTGCTAGTTTGAGAATATTCTATTAGCAGCATTTTTATCCGTGAACATTCTCTATTTGCGGTATTTTTGCTGGATGGACGAATGAACGGATGTGTTGGTAAATTCCATTAGATCGTGCGGTTCCCTATGGGACGCGGTCGAATTTGCTGCGACCGACGGATATTTGTCCCAGCCGAGCGCTCACTCGGGACAAATAGTCTCTCCATGTGTACCCAGCCTAAATTAGATATTGTCAGCTTTTAAGTTTCTTCAGCAACAGGAGAATGAGAACAGAGATGGCAATGAGACTTCATAATGATACTCAAGTTACAATGCTTGCTGGGACAGAGTTTCCAAATTCATTTTTGTTAATTTCCAAAACTGCAATTTAGCTCTGTGTGTAACACAGCATGTTCTTTTCTCAATTTATAGATCACAGAATAAGTAGTGTAACGGATGCCTTTTCCTTACATCAGCAGTAGAATTTAGTGGCAGAGAGTTAGTATAAATTATGATCAACTAAAGAAATAAATCATAGCCAAGGAGACCTTGACGAAGCCTTAAATTGTCTAAAATAAAATTCTAAAAACTGGAATACCGGTAGTTGGGGAAGAAGCAGTGATCTGTTGGTAAACAAATCAAATGACAAGGAAAGCTGTTTTTCTGTGATTATTTCTTGATCAGAGAAGGGCAATTTAGGAAATCTGCTAAAATAATGACAAGAACAAACGTGAAGACTGAGTATGCATGGTTTAGCCAAAACAATTCACTTAACCACTTCAGGGTGTGTGGTGTCAAGTTCTCTGTAGAGCAATCAAACCTAAATGTTCCTTTGCAGATGCACCATGGGTACACACTGGGCCGTAGCTACCAGGGGTGCAGGGGATGCAACCGCACCAGGGCCCTTGGCCACGAAGTGGCCACATTTTGAGCTAAGGTTCCAAAACTACCAGTCTGTGCGCCAACTGTTTTATCAGTGTTTCTGTGTACAAAACATTGTAACCATTGTCTGTGTGCCAAGCATTTAACCATATACAAAGCATTTTACCACTCTGTGTGCCAAGCATATTACTAGTGTCAGTGGGTTAGTTATTTTAGAAGGTTTGAGGATCTAAGTTTAGAAATACTGTTTGAATCTGATTGAATAGTTTTGCTAGGTGTATGGGTAAAGTATGTTTGTCTGTTTTAAAATGGGTGCCTTTAAAAAAAAAATGTTAATGATGAATTTGGATGTTTTTTATGGAAATGATTATTTGGTTTGCGATTGCGATTTATGGCGGTGTTGGGGGGCCGATGCCCAAAATTTGCATCAGGGCCCATAAGTCTGTAGCTACGCCACTAGGTACACACAATTTTAAATATAAACACCCACGATTGTTAAAATGTACACTTTTTCAAGTTCACCAAACAGCTTTAAAAGTACGGTAGGCTAGATAAGTTTCTAAAACTAAGAAATATTGAGAATTACAGGTATGAATACATGTACTGTAGTTCTGGTTGATCCAGGGATACTTTCTGATTGGCAAATTCATGTGGTAGCCCCGATAGTCAAGATCAGAGGTGCGCTTCCTATAACCTTTGCCACTGCAGGTAAGTATAATTAGTCATATAAAGTTTGTAGGTAGGCACACTCGATATGGTATTCAAACAATACTCATTTATTAAGGTGCTGAAAACAACAAATGCCAAATACACACAACGTTTCGGGGGGTCAAACCCCTTCCTCAGGTGTCACAGGAACTATTGAGGACAGGAACTATTGAGGACAGGAACTACCAAAAGCCAAAGTCTTCCAACTTAGTAGCAAATCTAGCATGAAAAAATATAATAGAAAGAAATACAAATAGAAAGTCGTGGGAGGATACTAAACAGAGAACTTTCTAGTAAGACAAATGCTATTTTCAACTTTAATGCTAGAGGCAAGTGATTCAAAATACCAGAACATTAAAGAGAACATTTGAAAAAGCATGGGGAAGTAAGCCATTTCCATACATTGTGTGCTGTGTGAGGATAACCAGTGCTGAAATAATCTTCTAACAACTGTAGCTCAGTGTGGCAGATCGATGAGTTTTAGTTTAATGCTATACAAATAGAAGCAACACACGCATGAAGCTTGACAAAGGGTGAAGTTTTGTCAAAAACATTGTCATTTTAGCTCATAACTAGACGCATAAATACTACACTTTTACTTTTACAATATCTGTACATTGTAAAGGATATACTAAAATAAATCAATCCCAGCCCTTCTCAAACATTAATCCAACACCTTATTATCCTAGTAATAAAATATTGAACTACCAGAGCTTAACAAATACAGCGCTAAATAAACCAATTTGATTAGAATTTAAAACAACCACATTAAAAAAGGGAATGTGACTTTAAAAGGGTTAAATATAAGCCTTTGCATTTACCTATAAATAAACCTTGGATCACATCTCTAGGTCAAACCTGTGAGAAGTCCTCTCAAATGTCAACTTTGTAAAGCTATTTAGTCTGCAAACCGTATTTGTTTATCTCTGCCTGTGTAAACCTTGGGCAAAAGCAGATTTCGGTAACATTTTATTGGATTTTTACAGTCCGTAAAAAGATCCAGTCCGGTATTGTAACAAGTTGTTTCTTGTTACTGTAGAGGTGCAGAAAATGTCACTCAGGTTACAGGAAGCAAGTAGTGTTAAAGGGCATGTCCACCCCCAAAACTATAATCCCCCCAACTACTGGCCCCATCATGTAGTGTAGTGTAATCCTTACCTCACATCCCAGCTCCATAGGGTTCTCCTGTAGTCCCCCCCCAAAGTCCCAAAAACTGCCCACCAGGAGGCTAGCAGGTCCATATAGGACACTGCCTGCTAGCTGGCCTCAGGTAGATTTTTGCCATGCGTACTGCAGCCCTTCCCCCCCTCCCTCCCCCTCCCTCCCCTCCCCCCCTCCTCTCCCTCCCGTTCTGCTATCCCTCCCCCTAGCATAAAACCCCTTTTATACACTATTCCCCATGTTTCCCACCCACCGCATATTTTTTATTTTTAGAAAGCTCCCCAAACTCTTACTTACCTCTCCTCTTTCCTCCGGCGAAGTGAGCTGCCGGCAGCCGCGTCTGTGATTGGCTGCCGCTCAGCCAATCACAGATGCGGCTGCTGGTCCCGCCCCTCTGCTTGCATTTCCTTGCAAGCAGAGGGCCAGGAGCGCAGCGGAGGAAAGAGGGGAGGTAAGTAGAGTTTGGGGGGCTTTCTAAAAAAAAAAATTTAGCGGTTGGGGCTAGGAGCCCAGGGGGGACCTTATATAAAAAGTTCCATTTTAGGGTGGACATACCCTTTAACCTTTTTATCAATAGGGTTAGACTTAAGGCTGTAGGTTTTTATTAAAAACTACTGTAACTTGTTTGGAGACCATAGCTATCCTTTAAATGGCCATTATTATGGTTTAAAACAAAGAAAAAACACCAGAAATGAGACAATTTTATTCTGAAGACATTCATTTATGACTACAAGTAGATTAAAAAAGCCTTTATGTTACATTTACACTATATGGAAAAAAGTTTTATGACTCTTGGCTATTTGTTTTTAGCGTCTATAATAGGAAAAAGAGCTAGATCACAGGGTGAGAGTTCGCTAGCCAAAGGGACCAGATCTTGGTGAACTTACTGAGTTTCTAGGGGTACTGGGTCATGTTCTAAATTTAGATATGTGTTCAATTATGGGGTCTTGTTCCGGAAACAAGGTTTACCAGGTGTGAAAGCGCCAAGATCGTTGCGGGTGTGTAGTTGTAGGGATATGAAGGGTGAGTAGTATAGGGGAATGGTTTCAAGTTAGGTGCGGGGTATATCCCAGGAAGAATATATTGGGTTGCATAAATATTAAAGGCTATACATAGATATTGACCTCTTTTGTCAGATTTGACTTCATGTATTTTGTATCTTAGATGTTTACCTAGTAGGATAGAGACTCCGCTGGAGTATGAGAAGTGTGTGCTGTGGGCGGCCCAGCCTATCCAGGGTCTAAGGGTATAGTGTGTTGTAGTCTGAAGGAAATGTGTCTCCTGTAGGCAGATGATGTTAGCTTTATAGGAGCGTATCTGAGTGAATATTGCTAGCCTTTTTTTTTTTAGAATCATTTAGTCCTCTTACGTTCTCAAGTGACACATTTAAGTATAGATCCCATGGCTGCAGTCAAAACAAAATGCAATATCTATAGGTAGAATAGTTTCTTGGCAAAGAAAATTAGGTATTATATATATAATATTAAAACAAAGGTTAACATTTAAAATAACATACCGGTAACCCAGGTACCACAGGTGAATGATGCAGGAATTTATTATGTTCTGTCTAGTTAGTAAAGTCAGACCGCAGGCACCTGTATCTTAATAATTTTTTAGCATAGTTGTACATTAGACAGTTATATTACATTGAGTCGAAATGGTTAAATTATAGGCAAATATACTACCTATTTGTTAAACAGCATATGTATCATAAGGTCTATAAAATTTAGTTGGTTTGCAGGTAAATGTATGACATTCGGTTTGGGTAATGTACTTCAAGCTAGAGGTAAATTTTCTACACTCTATTTGAATAGTTATATTATAGGTAATCAAGTTACATTGAGTCTATTCAAGAATGTTGGGTAGTAAGCAATCATATCAAACTAGCTTAATTAGTACAGTGAGGTTAAGACAATAGAAATATAATTAAACCAACATTGTTCGTGTGGACCAATTATCAGGTTGTGTTTATCTTGGGAATTAGGTTTGAGGTGTTGTTGAGCTGATCGCATAGAGTGCATAGAGTCATAGTCACCAGTGTGCAGTTCCAGACTCCGCGTCACCGGCTAGAGGAATATTACTACTCACGTTAGTCTCCCTCCCTCCCCATAGATCGTGGGTGTCAGGGGTAAGGATAAGGTTCCAGCTATAAACTCAGTTCATCATCTGAACATAAGTTTACAAGTGGCTAGGTGCTTGATTCTATACAACTGCTATAACTGCTAGGAAAAACTGAATTTATTAATAAAGAGGAGTGTTACAATACTTTTTTTAATAATGTGTAGCACATAAAAGTTAAATCAGTCATTTATTTATTTATTTATTGTTGCAATTACATTGTTTTACAGGACAATTATACCATGCAAAAAGACCCCCCCCCCCACAATAGTACCCAGTATGAATCCCAGGTTCTTACCTAATTTCAAAGAACATGGCTTCCAAAGTCCGGGTTCCGCTGTCATAGTACCGGACTATGACAAGATTGACTAATGGGAAAACATGCTCCTTGCAGAACATGCCTTTCCACTGATCAAATGCTGGGTTGTGGTGTGGGCAGAGGCAGTGCTCCCTTCACATTAGTAGACTTTAGCAGGCTGAATCTACTGATTTAGGTAAGTTCCAGAGGTGAGGACCTTGTGGCTTAGGCTCTCAGTACTTTCTCTGGGAGAGGAGGTGAATAGAATAAGAGCGGTGTTTAATTAATTTTGCTTGAAGAGCAAAATTACTCTTCTTTATTTCTTCTTCATCTTCCCTTTTATTCTTTTTATAAGTTTTTGGACTGTATCTCCTCCCACAGTTTTCGAGCTGGAAATACAAAATTCAGTACAGACGTGTGGGGCATATAGAAGTGGGCTATTATCTAGCTAAGAAATCTTCTGGAAGTGTTACTGGGTTGTTGGCGAATTTTAAGGATTTTTTCCCCATTGACTATAATGGGAACAATCCTCAAATGTGCATGATTCAAGGATTCACAGTCATGTGATAAAAAAAGTTTGTTTTATGGTCATAACAGCAAACACTGATACCCTCACACAGACACAGGCACACACACCTACTGACCTACCCTTCCATTCCCGTAACAGCATACTAAAAGGGTAACAATAGTAAAAAAAAAAAAAAATTGATCAGTCATAGAAAAAATTTATTTTTATGGTCACAAATGCAAAAACATATACTCCCCCATTCTGACACAGGTACACACACCTAATGACCTAACCTTTAATTTCCATGGCAGTCATACTTAAAGGGTAACTATAGTAAAAAACAACTACTTTTGATCAGTCATAGAAAAATGTTAGTTTTATCGTCATAAACACTAAAATAAATACCCACACACAAACACAGGTACACACACACAAACTTACTTACCTTTTAATTCCCATGGCAGCTATACCTAAAGGGTAACTATAGTCAAAAAACTAATTTTGAGCAAACATCAAAAAGGTTAATTTCCACCCCCAACCAGACAGGTACACACACCAACTAATCTACCTGTTCTTTTATGTGGAAGCCATTTTTAAAGGGTAAGTATAGTCAAAAAACATTTTGACCAATCAGCAAAAAGGTAGTATTTTCCCCCCCACACCTACTGACCTACCCTCCCTTTTTCATGTCAACCATACTCAAAGGATAACTATTATCAAAATTATTTTTTAATCAATTAACATAAAAGTTCAACCTTTACTCCCAAACTTGACAGGTACACACACCTATTGATCTACCTTTCCATTCCTGTGGCATACAAACTTAAAGGAACTATAGTCACATTATTTTTGCCCAAACATCAAAAAAGTTAGTTTTTAACCTCCAACCTGACACAGATATGCACAACTAACCTACCCTTCCATTCATCTGGCAGCCATTCTAAAAGGGTAACTATAGTCAAAAAACTAATTTTGAGCAAACATCACAAAGGTTAATTTCCACCCCCAACCAGACAGGTACACACACCAACTAATCTACCTGTTCTTTTATGTGGAAGCCATTTTTAAAGGGTAAGTATAGTCAAAAAACATTTTGACCAATCAGCAAAAAGGTAGTATTTCCCCCCCCACACCTACTGACCTACCCTCCCATTTTCATGTCAACCATACTTAAAGGACAACGATTGTCAAAATTATTTTTTATCAATCAACATAAAAGTTCAACCTTTACTCCCAAACTTGGTCTACCTTTCCATTCCTGTGGCATACAAACTTAAAGGAACTATAGTCACATTATTTTTGCCCAAACAACACAAAATTAGTTTTTAACTTCCAACCTGACACAGATATGCACAACTAACCTACCCTTCCATTCATGTGGCAGCCATACTAAAAGGGTAACTATAGTCAAAAAACTAATTTTGAGCAAACATCACAAAGGTTAATTTCCACCCCCAACCAGACAGGTACACACACCAACTAATCTACCTGTTCTTTTATGTGGAAGCCATTTTTAAAGGGTAAGTATAGTCAAAAAACATTTTGACCAATCAGCAAAAAGGTAGTATTTCCCCCCCCACACCTACTGACCTACCCTCCCATTTTCATGTCAACCATACTTAAAGGACAACGATTGTCAAAATTAATAGGATTCAGGTCAGGACTTTGACTAGGCCACTCCAAAGTCTTCATTTTGTTTTTCTTCAGCCATTCAGAGGTGGATTTGCTGGTGTGTTTTGGGTCATTGTCCTGCTGCAGCACCCAAGATCGCTTCAGCTTGAGTTGAGGAACAGATGGCCGGACATTCTCCTTCAGGATTTTTTGGTAGACAGTAGAATTCATGGTTCCACATATCACAGCAGGCCTTCCAGGTCCTGAAGCAGCAAAACAACCCCAGACCATCACACTACCACCACCATATTTTACTGTTGGTATGATGTTCTTTTGCTGAAATGCAGTGTTACTTCTACGCCAGATGTAACGGGACACGCACCTTCCAAAAAGTTCAACTTTTGTCTCGTCGGTCCACAAGGTATTTTCCCAAAAGTCTTGGCAATCATTGAGATGTTTTTTTAGCAAAATTGAGACGAGCCTTAATGTTCTTTTTGCTTAAAGGGCATGTCCACCCCGAAATTTAACTTTTGATATGTGGTAGGGCATGCTCCCCCAGCCCCAACCGCATTAATATAATTGTTAGAAAGTCCCCCGATTCTTACTTACCTGCCCTCTCTCCTCCGCTGCAGTGTTCAGGCCCTCTGCTTGCATGGAATTGAAAGCAGGGGGCGGGACCGGCAGCCGCGTCCGTGATTGGCTGAGAGGCAGGGAGGGCTGCACTGAGCATGCCTCAACCTTGATGAGGTTGAGGAAGTCTCAGGCACAGCATGAGTCACACACTGCTCCTATACAGCAGTTTCCTGGACTTTGGAGGGGCACAGCAGGGGAACTATTTTGAGCAGGAATGTAAGGTAAGGATTGTTTTAAACTACTTGATGTGGCCAGTAAGGGGTTAAATTTTAGTTTTGGGGGTGGACATGCCCTTTAAAAGTGGTTTGCGCCTTGGATATCTGCCATGCAGGCCGTTTTTGCCCAGTCTCTTTCTTATGGTGGAGTCGTGAACACTGACCTTAATTGAGGCAAGTGAGGCCTGCAGTTCTTTAGATGTTGTCCTGGGGTCTTTTGTGGCCTCTCGGATGAGTTTTCTCTGCGCTCTTGGGGTAATTTTGGTCGGCCGGCCACTCCTGGGAAGGTTCATCACTGTTCCATGTTGACTGTGCCATTTGTGGATAATGGCTCTCACTGTGGTTCACTGGAGTCCCAAAGCTTTAGAAATGGCTTTATAACCTTTACCAGACTGATAGATCTCAATTACCGATCTCAATATACTCGAGTATAAGTCGAATTTTTCAGGCTTTAAAATTAGCCTGAAAACCTAACCTCGACTTATACTCAGGTCAAGTCCTAATTTAGATCCAAATTCTGCAATTGCAGATAGTAACCAGTAGGTGGCACTGTGTTAACCTACATAGAACGTTACAGGAGCTGATCTGCCTTTACACTTCCTGCTTCCTGTAGTCTGGCTGCTGGACTCACTCAGCACTGTCACTGTTCATCTGGATGCTGTAAATCTGATGGGTCTCCTCAGTTTGGGACAAAAAACAGCTGCTAGTACAGTGCAAATGACAGCTTGAAACTACAACTCTCAGGTAACATTTTTAACTATTGGGGTCAGAGAGTCCTTTACTATATGGGGTCAGAGGGCCCTTTACAATATGGGGTTCAGGAGAATTGTAAATGATGGTAAGCTTAATTAAAAGTTTACTGAACCTTGCCACTCCACATGTTTAGAAACTGAAACTCCCAGCAACAAAGCATGATGGGAGTTGTAGTTTCCAAACATCTGGAAGTGCCAAGGAATTGGAGGTTACTGGTACTGGATTTGGCTATTACTGTATGGGATTCATGTATGGGAATTCTGCTGTCCTTTTAAAAGGCAACTAAAGCCTAAAAACAACACAGAATCAGAAGGCAGTAGTGGTCATAATTTCTACCCTCGACTTATACTCGAGTCAATCCGTTTTTACAAATTTTTCAGGTAAAAATAGGTACCTCGACTTATACTCGGATCGACTTATACTCCAGTATATACGGTAAGTTATTTTTTAACTTATTTTTTAAGGGGGGCAATCACTTTTTCACACAGGGCCATGAAAATTTGGAGGTTTTTTTCTCACTAAATAATAAAAACCATCATTTAAAACTGCATTTTGTGTTCAATTATGTTATCTTTGACTAATAGTTAACGGATTTTGATGAGCAGAAACATTTAAGTGTGACAAACATGCAAAAGAATAAGAAATCAGGAAGGGGGCAAATAGTTTTTCACACCACTGTATCTAGGAAAAGCAGAGCACTCATGGGTCTTTTCCTTTTCCAGTAAACTTTATTTAAGACATCTACGCGTTTCAGCTAATGGTAGCTCTCCTCAGGAGCAAGAGTACTCTGCTTTTTCTAGCTATATTGATATATATTTCTCAGATACACCAGGGCATTGGATAATTCAGCATGAGTGTAGTTTATATTATATATAATTCACTTATTTATACTTAAACCATCTCTTTAATGTATAGAAAGCACATTTAATTTTTGCATCAGTCACATAAGGCTACTATTCTTTATACTATAATATAGTACTAATTTCAAGTTCTGATGGAAAGAAATAGCTTTCCCCACATGCCCTGCTATATTTAGCAAAAGCTGAAATAAAACCACATGCAGAATTGATGCATCAGCAGTCTAAAGAGATATATTACTCCCACAACTAATACTGAACACACCAGGAGCCATTGGAAAGTATACTGTACCCATAATGTCACAGGGGGATAGCAAAATAATTTGCTGCATAGAAATGAGGTCAAAAGGGAAAAAGCAATGTGAAAAATGTACACACCAAGTTAAAGTATGAGAAGGCAATGCATTTATTTGATCAACAAAACCAATACGGGAAGAAAATATAATGAATGTTTCTTATGTTAAAACTGTCAACATGCATTAAAAAGGTTTTTTAAAAATTATAAAGGACAAGTCCACTCAAAAAAACCCTTTGCTCTCAAATGTAGATTACCCCTCCGCAAACCCCACTTTCACAATATTCACCATTGTTCAGACGTTCCTGAACTTTCTTACCTGACCTGGCCCCTCACCGTGTAGGTGCTGCTCCCTGCTTCTGTTTTGAGCAAAAACAGGAGCAGGGGACTTCTGCGCCATCAGCCGCTTTACTTCATGGTTGCGGCTGTCAGGCTATTGGGCATGACATCACGTTGCGCCTTAAATGACAGAAGCAACCAGGAAGTGGAGCGGCTGTCAGCAGCAGCGGAAGAGTAGGAGCAGCAAGGGACCGGGTCAGGTAAGGAAGTTCAGGTGCGTTTGTTCCCCATACGTTCTGATCCGGCCCTCTGCTTGCAGGAAATTGCAAGCAGGGGGCCGGACCGGCAGCTGCTTCTGTGATTGGCTGTTTGCAAAAAATTGCCAGCAGGGGGGCCGGACCAGCAGGCGCGTCTGTGATTGGCTAAGAAGCAGCTAATAACAGATGAGGCTGCCGGCAGTGAAGAAGGCTGGGGGAATGAAACAATGTAAGTATATTCCTGATGATTTTTTCAACAAACAAACACAGCAGTTGGGGGGCTAAGGTCCCCTACACTACAGCAAAATGGTTTTAAGGTAGGGCACCACACAGCAAAGAGGGATCCAGAGGGAGGGAGGGCTCCACTGCCCTTGCCAGAAACATCTCAGAGGAAAGGTAAGGGGTAGAAACCCTTTTACACACATGGGAAGTGGGTGGGTATATAAGAACAGGATATGGCTGTACACATTCTGCTATTGACAAAGTCCGCTACAACGGATGTGTGCAAAACACATCTGGCTTTTTTAACTGCTCCTGCTGCACATCTCCCATCTAATTGCCAGTATTGTATACTCTGACTCATGCCTCTTCGTTTGGGTAATGATCTGCCACATGTGTACACTATTCTACTGCTTCTAGCTAGGTAAGCTTTATCGAACATGCCTTACCTGATTTTGTATGGGGGTTGGACACAAACCTTTATGTACACTAATAGGGTTATTCAATAAAAACTCTTATCGTTAAAAATGGTGCTAATTTTGCCCCAACCAATCAGAAATCATTTAACATCTGAAATCTAACATCTGATTGGTCGGGGCAAAATTAGCACAATTTTTAACGATAAGAACTTTTATTGAATCTCCCTGTCAGTGATTTATTTACATGTGTATGACTTATATGTGATAATAAGGTATGTGTTGCATCGCATATTGCAAAAACCAGAACATCAGTGCCCCTAGTGGTGAATAGACACAAGTGAGTATTTTAAGAATTTTAATATATGGAAGTGTCATTTTAGTGTCATTTTAAACTGATTTTTTACAGAGATCTTGATCTTAACTTATTTATTTTTTACTTTTTGTTTTAACCCTTCCACCACCCATACACCCATTAAATGGAAAGTTTCACTTCCGTCAAATAACCTACCATGCAATTTCTATATAAGCAATTGGGTTAAGGTCACTGATGGGCAAACTGCGGCTCTCCAGATATTTGAAAACCACAACTCCCAGCATTCCTATGCTTCCCTCTGTAGTTGAGGAATGCTGGGAGTTGTAGTTTTCAAACATCTGGAGAGCCGCAGTTTGAGGATCACCAGGTTAAGTCAACCCAGCCCACCCTAAAAAAATTACAAATTTTAATGACATCCTTATTTCTAAAAGATAATCTGTCAGGCTACCAGCTACACTGCAATAGGATGTTTGGATATCAGCTATTATATCGACTATAGCTAGTGGTGCCAGAACTTTGACAATGTATGAAATGTTCTGTACCAATACAAATGGTAACAAACCTCAAGCAAATGAAAAGCTAAATTCACCAATGTACCAATCTTTACGTTAGCAAAATGAAGACTGCTTTAAAGAACGAATGGCGAACCATTGTTTAATATAGCAGGCTTTCTCACTTCCTTAACAAAGTTTATAAAAAGCCAGGCTGGGGGGAAGTGAGCGCAAGTATAAGAAATACAAAAATTTGCTAATCACAATTGAAGTAAAAAAAGGTTAGAAGTTAGGACCTTCCAGACTGGGGTTATCTTGACGTGGTTGGAAGGCTTTTCATTCACGTGATCACAGTAATGTATACTAAAACCCCTTTGTTTATAATGTATGCCAGTATGCAAATAATGATATTGTATGCGGCCTAGGAATGTGCATTGATTATCTTTTCTATGTTGTGTAATTAATTTGCTCCAGAGACTGTCAGCCTTATCAATTCTATGCACTGACTCTTATTTATCATTCTACTCTGGAGAATGGTCTGCTGAAATGGAAAAAGAAATTGGAAAAAATTCAGTCATAAAAATAGATGTATGACTGATAGCACATAGGCATCATATTAACAAGTCTAGCATGGGCATCAATTAGATTCTTCAAAGCATAAAGTAGACCAGAATAACAAGACACTGCATAACAGGGTTTCCCCAAAGTAAAGGGGAGGTCTCCTAATACAATCACCCCATCTCACATCTCCAGGAATAGGTATAGAACAGTGTTTCTCAACCTTTTTATCTGTGGGGACCCCTTAAAACAATTTTCATGTCTCGGGGACCTCTACATAAAATTATGATTATATACATTATACAGTATCATTATTTTTCTTTGTAAGTCATCAAATCATCAAAAAACAATCTATACAAATATAAATGATAGATCTATAAATACATCTCTATTGAACAAAATGCACTCTAATTCACACCAGGGTGGGAACCTTTACATTAAAACATTACTTATTTTCATTTATCTCTCAGACATCAATACACCAAACACAGACTTTATACAGAACATTGATAAATATGTAGAAAAATATATCTGCATTCATCAAAATTATGGATCTATACAATTTCTGTCAATGTTTTGAGGACCCCCATGCAACCTCTCAGGGACCCCTAGGGGTCCCCGGACCCCTGGTTGAGAAACACTGGTATAGAAGGTCCATGACAAGAGTCAGCAGGAATGCTTGGTTTGTCAGCCATAACACGAACAGGGACAGTTCATTTTCTATCCTTAGCTAAAAAGGTTGGGTAGCAGCCTCTAATCCACCCCTCTGAGGCAAACTACCACTTGCCACATGTTGCAAAGATTGTCCAGGGCTATGAAGTGGTGGTGCAAACCAGTCGTTGTCAGCAACTTGTCCATCTTCATCATCAGTAGAAACCCCATCTACATCAGCTGCAGTTGTAGGTTCCTCATCTGTAGTGGAAACTCGGGGTACTGGGAGTAAATTATTTCAGTACCATGTCTTAATGTCTTAACAGTTCCTTTATCAATCTGCTCTCAAAGTCTCACCCCTTGATCAGAGTGGATTCGGTTGATAAGCCCATAATGCACAATGAACTTTTCCCATAGCATTTTAGCCACATGGATTTTGGTTTCTCCTCGGATATGCCTGGGTGTAACGGGTATAATGATCAGTCCCACTAGTGTCATTTTCAATGCACAAGAAATCTATGCACACTAGGTCTGAGGGCCCATTAATTTTTAAATGTTCCATAGGAGCAGCTCTCTACAAACAGGGTATACATCTCCTGCAGTAATATGCAACTGCTTCCCTCATCCGAGGCCAAAAGAAGCAATCTTGAACTAGGCTATAGGTTTTTTTCAGTTCCTAGATGTCCATGTTGATCATGCAAACTTCTCAAAACAGTCGTTCGTAAACTTGAGGAAGCACTAATTGTCTTCTCCCTGGAAGATCATGAAATAGAATCCCATTCTCTTAGGAAAAATGTACTCTCTTTGGGTAGGGATATAATCAGGTCCTTGTTTAGTCATGACTAACTATGGGATCACTCTTTTGCAAATAAATCATATCTTGGGTTCTTAGTTGGAAACCCTTACATACCTCTAGTGTAGTAGGGTAGCAATACATGGCAGGAACACTGTTCTCTCCACTTCCAAGCGAGTCCATCAGGCGAAAGTAATACAGTCTCCTTGTACAGCTGCTGTGGCACAATAAGCAACCACTGCTGGACCTGGGATTTTTTCCCACTCTCTGCTGAGGAGGTAGACATGGGCGCCTTGAAAGGGCATCTGCCCCTATGTTCTTTGGGAATGGCTTGTATTTAAAAGAAAACCACCAATGCTCTGCAGTGTCTAATTTGGCATTGGTTAACATATATATTTAAGGATTATTATCAGTTCTTACCTCAAATTAGGCCCCATAAAATATCCATGTAGCTTTTCCGTGACAGCCCATCTCAGTTAGATTGCTTGGGTGTGGCAAATTTAGCACAGCTGCTAACTTTTTTGGGTCAGTAGCAATGCCCTTGCCAGATAAAATGTGTCCCACAAAATGCACAGATTTGAGGGCGAACTTACACTTGTCAATTGAGAGTTTCAGACCATCCTTTCAAAGACGCTAAAGCACACTGAACAATCTTTTATCATGCTCCTCCAGGGTACAGCCAAAAACAATAATGTCATCAAGATAAACTATGTAGGTCCTTGGATTCATGTCTCCCAGGACCCTTTCCATAAGGCGCTGATAAGCCCCACTTATCCCGAGGCATTCGGGTAAATTGGTAAAATCCCAATGGGCAAATAAAAGCTGTCTTTTCTTAATATTTTACAGATATAGGACTTTGATAATATCCAGATCTTAAGTCCATCACTGAGAACCAAGCACTGTCATGCAAAGCATCAAGTGCCTCATCAATACGTGGCAGTGTGCACTGATCAGGAATGGTGCACTTGTTTAGTGTTCTATAGTCCACACATCAGCTTCCACTTTTTCTTTCAAACAATAACTATAGTGAAGCAACAGGGACTTTTGAATCCAAAAATAATCTTTTGGTATTTAATTTTTTTTTTTAATAGTCTCTGACATTATCAAGATCTTTGGGTGGTATTCGCAGAGACCTTTTTTTATTCGTATGGTGTGTTCAGCATTTTTAGTACATGGAAAACACATAATTGAACTGCGCTAGTCTACTCTCCAGGATCTGTTGGTGTTCCGGGGGGGTGTCATCTACAAATAAACAAAAACACAAGGGCACTAGCTATATATAGGAGTGAGTGAATAAAGGAGGGGCTCCACCCACTAATAAAGACATGTAGAATCAATAAGAATAAAGAGACAGTAGTGGATATAACAATGGGCACACCCCGTGGTTAATAAGTTACCCATCATGATGCAATCATATATTAAGATCAGTATAGTGTAAGGAATACAGTCCCAAAGAGGTAACAATCACTTATTATGTGTCAGTATCGTAAATAGTATAAACCATGATAGTTCTAAATATAAAATAAAGGCTTGGTAGAAAGGCTTGTTAATAATAGTCAATTAAGAGCCTGTGTCGAACTATGCATTGCCGGGTATGCCGTTTACAAGCAAGTTAAACGTTCTCCACACCGGGGAGAACTACAGGTTGTCAGGTCCCCACGTTTTCCTTGATAGCTGTCCCATCTTGCTTTCAATGTCTAACTGGTCGGCAAGTACTTTACACGGATAGACTCGATGCTCAGTCTAGTGGGTTCAGGGGTGTGGGGTCCTTAAGCTGTGTGTAAAGTTTAGTTGACATGCACTTTAAGTACAACATTTGTCAATAGTGGCCAATATTGCACCTTCTTGTGTGAGAGTTTTTGTTTTTTTAAGTTCAAAATGAATCACTTTAGCCATTTGCTGCTGAACTTTACATCACTTTCCACATTTGATGGTATTTCATGGATATCCCAGATAGAAAAATCCCATTGCAACAATGTTGATAGAATACAACATTAAAGGGCAATTTAATTTGTCAAATCTTAATCTATAATTTAATACATAGAAGTAACACTTGAAAGTGTGTGTGGCACTGCATGCCTTCAATCCAGTACTTATTTTGCTCAGAGTAAGTTTCTTCTCTCCCTCTTTTAACCACTCCCACTTCTATCTGACCTGACTTTCTGTGAAATCAAGCATACTGTCAAAACTGTTTTAACACCTTACTCTGGGCGTTCCTATAACACCTCTTAGCCACTATCCAATCACACCCTTAACACCTGGCTGTGATATGCTAATTGGGATTTTCCAGGGTACATAATTGCCACAGATTCTTGTACAAGTCATTCTGAATTGAGAAAGCCAGTCGGATGACTAGCGAAACGTCTTCAAGAACTACATTTCAAGCCCAGTTGATCTAATTGAATACAACAGATATAGTTCGTAATATTAATTTAAATTGTATTGTCCTGTGCAGATACTATAATACATCAAAAATAGGAAAATTAATAATTTAAAGTAAGCTAATAGAGAGAGAAAATATTCCTGACCTTCAAGAAAGTGAAAACATTTTAATAAAAAAAATAATTAAAGGAGAATTAAAGTCTCCAGACAACATTGTCCCAATAGACAGACCACATTCACAAACATACAACAAGCTGTGTCTCATCTCTCCCTTTGCTGTGGCCATTAGGTGAATTATGAAATTATCCTGTGAGTAAAAGGGGTCATCTCCCACAACCCACCTTAGCTTGGTAAACCTCCAGCTAAGTGTCTGCGTACAGGCACATGCTCTGTAATGCTCAACAGATCAAAACAAGGAAGTTGCAGGTTTGCTTCCTAGTAGCTGACAGCCAATCACATTACAGCACAGAGATCCTCCCTCTCCCTGACACAGAGCAGGGATTTCAGTTTTTTGTTTTCAAACTCGTTCAATACTCCTGTCCTTGTAATGATATTATCCGTTACTTTTCATACAAAAAGAAAAGTAATATTTGCAGTGTATTTCATAGATAGCATGGATGTAAGAAACGGAATACTAAAATAAAAAAAAAGTCTGGGGAATAGAACCTGTAACTTGTACATTTACTCTGTTTTGCTAAAAGCAGCCTTACCTCAAGGCTAACAGAGATACTTTATAAAAGACTGGTACATGTAGAACCTTTTACTAAGAACATAATGGAAACAAAAAATAAAGGTAAGCATGGGGATCGAAATTGTGACATTCTGAACTGTGTGTTTCTATAGCTGGCGTCTTACCAGATAAGCCACCACTGATTAAGCTGAACATTTCGGTACATTTAGAAACGTTATCTTTTGCTTGAAATATAATAGAAACAAAAAGAAGAAAGTCTGGGGTATTGAACCTGTGACCTTCTGAACTGGGTATTTTTAAATCTGGTGCTTTACCCGGTGCACCACCACTGAATAAGCAGGGTACCTAGGTACATTTCGAATCTTTTTTTTGCTAAAATAATAAAAAAAAAATGGAATATGTAAGTCCCTGATAAGATTTGAAAGCTGCTTGTTACCCTGCAGTTTAATTTACAGCAACTCACACCGACTGGTAAATAAATTGCAGGGAAACAAGCAACTTTTAAAGTCCTATCAGGGACTTCCATATTGGTGTGAAAATACTCTATAGAGACAGTGAATACTGGGGCTCTTTGATGACTACATGGTCTGTGGGTTGTACTAGCAACAACATGGAAGCCTTCTTGTTTACAGAATCTATTTCTCACATGTACTAAATGCAACTTACTAGAGAAGAATCTTACAATGTATAGGTGTTCTCAGACATCCCACCCTGCCGAATCTGGCTTCCGGGCAGGATGGGGAGAAGGGGGTGGAGCTAACTGACGTGACGTCAATGGCGTCACAAAGGGGGTGGAGCTAGGGGCGGGCAGACGTCAATGACATCACAAAGGGGACGGGGTTAATGGGCAGGCCACTATATGTGATGTAATTTACGTCAAAGAAGAGGCGTGGTTAGGGGGAGTGTGACGTAAATTACGTCACAGAAGAGGCATGCCAAAGAAAAGAAGGCGTTCCGGAGGCGGAGCTGCAAGGTAAGTTCGGGTTGCAGGAGTTTGGGGTGGTCTCGCGGGTGTGCAGGAGACCACCCCAAAATCCAGGAAACTCCCGCGACTTCTGGAAGGGTGGGATGCCTGTGTTCTGGAGAGAAAAATTTTCACATTAGGTTTTAAAAAATTTAAGTTTAGTTCTCCTTTAAATAAAACTCTCCATAAATAGTAAAACATTCACTCACATAATAATTCAGGTGAATTACTGCTGACCAAAATAAAACCCACACAAAAAGCCATTCTCTGATTTCCATTAATTGGACAGGTGCTGCCTGCCCCAAAACTCTCACCCAAGCTAATAAAGCAGTGTAATAGTGCAAACACTACATGCACTGGTAGGTAAATTGCAGCACTCTAATTGGAAGTATTAACATATTTAAATCTATGTAGAATCACATTATTTTTCTAGAAAGGATTTTACCACAATTATAGTATGCTATTAAGTGATGACCATACTAAATTCTATATACTTTTCTCATACATACAGAATACTACAGGCCTATAGTTATTTGTGCACTTTTCAAATCATATTTATAGTGTGCTGTCTAGTCTAAATTTTTTCATATATTTCCCGAAGGAGAATCACTTAATTTGTGAAGCTCAGAAACTAGAAACTAGCTGGTTCGCAGCTTGAAGATATTTGGGGCTTTGGCAATCTTAATGGTTCTCTCATGAATAACATAATACTTATACTTAGAAACTTAAAAAAGCGTTTTTTAGCATTCATACTACGGCAATGCATTAAAAATCACTATCCATGCAGCAGTTCTATACGGTTGTATAAAACTGAAGTGTCAATGCACAACACAAAGGAAAAACAAACAGGAAATTCTGAGTGTTTTTCCCGTGCAAGGCTAGTTTGAACATGGACTAAAAAATCAACATCTTTACTTATGGTTCCTTCATATAAAATAACCCCAAACAGGAAAAAAATATTTTCAGGCTTATGTCTAGCTTTAAAAATGATTTAGAAGTTCGTAGGCAGGGCTTATAATGATTATAACGGTTATAATGCTCTGTCCCAGCAGTGGACATGCTCCTACCTTTAACTTGGAGACAGACTCCAAGTCCTGTTATGTCACAGCTCACATAGACTGCAGCTAGAAGCATGATCCTGGAGTCATTATAAAGGTTGGAGCGTGCACTTTTTAATAAAGGCCACTAGTATGAAGACCATGGTTCCTCTTTAAAGGGCATGTCCACCCCCAAAACTATAATCCCCCCAACATAATGGCCCACCATGTAGTGTAGTCTAATCCTTACCTCACATCCCAGCTCCATAGGGTTCTCCTGTAGTCCCCCCCCAAAGTCCCAAAAACTGCCCACCAGGAGGCTAGCAGAGTCCATATAGGACTCTGCCTCCTACCTGGCCTCCGGGAGAAGTTTGGCATGCGTACTGCAGCCCTTCTCCCCTCCCTCTCCCGATTCCCTCCCCTAGCGTAAAATGTTTAATATATAAGATTCCCCAAGGGCTCCCAGCCCCAACCGCTAATACTGTATCTTTAGAAAGCTCCCAAACTCTTACTTACCTCTCCTCTTTCCCTCCTCTTTCCTCCGCCGAAGGGAGCTGCCGGCAGCCGCGTCCGTGATTGGCTGCCGGACCCGCCCCTCCGCTTGCATTTTCTCGCAAGCAGAGGGCCAGGAGCGCGGCGGAGGAAAGAGGGGAGGTAAGTAGAGTTTGGGGGGCTTTCTAAAGATACAAATATAGCGGTTGGGGCTGGGAGCCCTTGGGGAATCTTATATCAAAAATTTTTATTTTGGGTGGACATACCCTTTAAGGGTTTTCTGTGATATAAAAATTTATTTTATGCATTTCCAGCATTCATAATTTTATATAAATATATTTAAAAAAAAATTTCGTCAGTGCCCAAACTACTTTTAAGCTATATAAAGATGGTGACTGCCTTTGTGAACAAACCAAAGGACTAGTGGTAGTTTCTAGAGAGCTAATGCGGTTCCTGATATTGGCCACCCAAACCTGCCATTGCCACCATAAATGAAGACACTATTTGGGGTTATAAGCCAATTTTCTCTGTACACAGACAAAATTATTTAGAAAGGGAGTGAACTAAAAGTGCAAGCTCTACATTTATGTATACAAATTTTTTGTTGTAATAAAAATTATCCTTTTTCATATGGCCATCATTTTACTGTGAAAATTGTCATTGGTTGTTATCTCAACTCCTGCTGGAAGTACATGAGAATGACAGTAATTACAGTAGTGCAGGGCACCCTAATGATGGAAATACCTGTATAGAGATAGGAATGACTTGAGGGATAAAGGATAGGAATATGTATGTGTGATTTGACACAAATTATCTGTCAGAATCTGCAAAGTAATCTGTATCAAACATGTTTTCCAGCTTTAGAAAGCTTAATAATTAATCTCTCAAACTACCATGAAATGATTACAATTAGTGAATATGTTCCTAAAACACAGAATTTGAATACAAGCAGCTTTCAATTTAATCTTGCTAGAGAACATTCAACCATTCAAGCATTAAAGGAGAGAGACAGTAGATATCTGTTCCCCATTTAGCAACTTGCTAATTAAAGTGAAAACAAAATCACAATATGAAAATCCTACATACTGTTTTTTTTTCAGTGCTTCATACAATGTTTGCACATAAAAGAGAAAAATATATATATATAACCATAATTTAACCTCAATGATCTTAGCAGTCAATAAACAACCTTAAAATGGTCTTAATGATCTTAACAGTCAATAAACAACCTTAAAAGTCTGAATTTAAGTAATAGCAGCGGCAATGAAATGGTAATGTTCTAAAATTCTTCAGCTAATTGTCCCATATATCATCATAAGAATCCAATAGCAGAGGAAAAGTTGCATACTAGCCAGAAAAGCACAGCCAGATAAGGTTAACAAAATATAACAGAGATTAGGTGTCAGTTTGAAACTAAACAATTTTGTGATGTAAGCAAAAAATAGTAAATAGCAATGCTGTCAGGACACATCTTGACAAATAAACATGATGACAGTTCAAGATTTCTCAAGCATTTTCATTACAGTAAAACAAACATGGCCAACATGTAATCCACAATAGATCAGTTACTTAACCTGCCCTCAATCATGGAAGGAATTATTAGCTATTGAATTCAAAGGACCAATATCAACTAATTTAAGCTAAACCATAACCCAATTTTATCCATTTCATTTAATCGTTTTTTTAAAAATTTTATTTCTTGGCAATTGAATTTAATCTTTTTTTAATTTAAATTACCATAAGTTTTGAAATGCTTATTTGAAAAAATAATCCAAATTAATAAAAATGTCCTCCAGACAATGCAATTAACTACTTTTTCTTCTATATCAATACATCTACGTTACAGTTTTTCTCAAACTGTGAGTAAAAGGTGTGCCACACAATATGACAAAATATTTACACCTGCCAAATTTTTATTTTAGTGACTTGAATTTAGTCAACGTACTGAAACTTTACAATATGATTTTTTCCAAATTATTTAAATATATACTCTAAAGTTTACTGTAAACTATTTAAAAACTTTAACAGTTTAGCATTAGCATACGGTATATCAATATTGGAAAAGGAAAAACTGCCCATTTAATAGTATGATCCCACCAATTAAACCCATGATCATGGACAGAGTACCGTATGTGTTTCCGAGAAGTCACTAGGCATGGGATGTTTAGTACTTACCATGTTTAGTACTTACTAAACAGAAAAGGAAGATAGATGCATATTTGACTGAGAACTTTCTCACAACTTTCATTCATAGTACGCACCTTTGCTAAAAAAACACACCTTTTAATGACTGTATTCGTGGGTATGCTACCACTGGTTTTACGCTCAGGCAATGTTTTAACAACGCTGATGGAGCTCCACTTTTGAAAACCTCTATTACTGGATATTCCTGTGTCCTAACACCCTTCATCTGTGTTTTGACTGTCGACTAGCTAGTGGACTATTCTGGCGGTGTGGCACAGAAATACGCATTCAAGCTTGTTAGAGTTATGACAAAACACAAAACTTGCAGGGTTATTCAATAAAAGTTCTTATCGATAAAAATGGTGCTAATTTTACCCCAATCAATCAGATGTTAGCTTTCAAATGTTAAATAATATCTAATTAGTTGGGGAAAAATTAGCACCATTTTAAACGATAAGAACATTTATTGAATCTCCCTGTTAAGATTTACCTATCCAAATGGTCGAGTCTCCAAAGGGCCAACAGACTTAGACTTCAGACAGGCACAAAATAAGACATATAAAGAAAGTCTTACAAATGCACATTTGAGAGTTTGCCTACTAGTCATTCCTCCGTCTCCTCTGCAGAGTATTCCTCCAGGAATGGAACACATGGTCCTTTCTTAGTCGCCAAAATTCTAGGGCATAAGAGGAGTCCCCCTAGATGTTACCCCCAAAAAATATCACTTGGAGGACAAATTAGTAGATAGAAGATCAGTCAGTTTTCCATGGGTTGCATTATATGTGAAGGCACGAAACGTTGTAGTGGTGCTATAAGGAAAAATGTACCTGCTCGTAGTTCCCATGATGCGTCTTCCACTTCCGAGCGTCTTCGGCTTTCTCCGGCATCTTCCGGCGCTCCTCAATCTTCTGGGGCGTTCGCGGTTCATTCGGCACGGCTTCCCATCCAGCGATGTTCGCGGTTTCCGGATCGTCTTGTTATCCTTTGCAAAAGCGTGTCCTGCTCTTAAAGTGACAGTACTCCTATTCATTCAAAATCCTTCTATTATCCAATCTGCTCTCTTCTTCTTCTTGGCTGTTCTCCTATTGGTCCCCCTAGACTTTTTAAACCCCTTAGTCCATTGGTCCTAGCCCGATATAGTGGTTAGTTTGTCTATCTTGCTGGTGGTGTGTTTCTTCATATATTGTCTGTTTATTGACCCTTGCATGTTTTTTGGACCTTGATTCGTATCTGCCTGCCCTGACCTCCGCTCGTTCCTGACTACGCTTCTTGCTCAATCCTCTGTTCCTTGCCCGGTGGCCTGATTCCTGTTTTTTGACCTCTTGCTCTATTTTTGACTCTGCTCTTGCCTTCTCCTAGTCTGTACCTTATATTTTGGTCTTTGACCTATTTTTCATCTTCCTTGTGCCTTGCCTGTTCGTTTCGCTTCGGACTTCTCAAGTATTCCCGGCCTTAGCTCGGATACTTTGCACTCTAAGTCCAGGGGGCAACCGTGTTTGGTGAGGCGCATTTAGCCTCCCGGCATACGGGGGCATGTCTATTCATGAAGATAGTGGTTGTAGATTGGGGTATCCGGGCTGAAGGAATACTTGGGAATCCGCAGCGTTACAGGTGCTGTGTGGTTTGAAGGGGTCAAGTTCCCTTAAAATCCAATGTTTGTAATTATTGCATGTACTGTCCTGCTTTGATTTCTATGTATATGTTGTGAGATGCAGCCAGGTGTTTGGGACTTGCACTGCAGCACATTTATTCCCTAGTGGTGTGAATGCGGCTTTGATTTGTTTGTTTTTTACTAGATAGAAGATCAGGCAATACACAGCAATTGTGGATAATATTATGGGAGGCTGTTCAGACTTATATAGGCAAAATGACATCACAATGATTTGGATTACAGAATAGAAAATACAACTGCACAGATGCGGATGTGCATCTGGAAGGAATCCTGAAGCCTCCAATAAGAGCTATAGCTTCTAGAAATATCCATGGCTGTATGTTATCTTTCTGTCACAGATATGCACAGAAATGTAATTTGCAGTTTTATTATTATGCTTGTTTATATGAGGCTCTTATGCCACTTTATTATGGGCCTTTTATTAACAATTTATTGATTACCACAAAATCATTATTATTTTAGCATTATTAAAGGTAGCATCAGGTACCCCCAGATACCACCTATCATTTTACTGAGAACAAGTGGAGCAATCTAATGAAAGTAATAGTGGAATATTTTCTTTTGGATGACTTGTATATTATTATGACGCTTAAGTTACACAAACCTTCTCTTTAGTTTGCTCATAGCCTAGATCAAGCTCATTATTCTTATTTTCAGAAAGTCCCCCAAACTCTACTTACCTTCCCTCTATCCTCCGTTCTGAACGGTCTGGCCCCCTGCTTGCAGTTTCATGCAAGCAGAGGGCCATGACAGTGCAGCAGAGGAAAGAGGGAAAGTAATTAATTATCGGGGGACTTTCTGAAAATAAGAATAATGCGGTTGGGGCTGGGGGAAATTTTTAAAAAAGGGGTTGACATGCCCTTTAAGCTATTGTCAAAAGACAAATATACAAATTGTATCTAAAACAAGTTGCTGCTTATGACCAGTAAAACCTATCTATTAATTAATGGTAAAGTTTGGCTTGTGTGTTTGCCAGACAGTTTACCCTGGTACTCTGGTCTCTGATGAAGCGGATGTAGTCTGGGAAAGCGTTCTTGTGTTCACTCACTGTGTGGATTTTATGATATAGTGTTCTAATAAAGTTGAAGTCTCTAAACTTTTTGAGTGGATTCCTTGAAAACAGAGCGGAACCCTACACTACTGTTCTGTTGAGTGTTTCCCATGGTACCAGATAAGTAGTCAGACAATCAATTCAGTCTCAGATGGCATAACTTTTCCTTCTTTAACAGACGCTCTTGATTATGCACAAATATGGGTAAAGTTGGAGTCTGTTTTTTAACCCAGAAGGACCAATTAGCTGTTTGTTTTTGTTTAAGGTAATTGTAGTAGACTAGGAAGAATTTATTTCCCCGTTTGTTGATATAGAAACCTTTCCCAATATTTAACATAAAGAATTTTAAAGCCACACTGTAATGAGCCTAAATTGATATAATAGTTTCTAAATACACAAGACAGCTAAATAGCTTAGGTGATGGCGAACCTTTTAGAGGCCGAGTGCCCAAACTGCAACCCAAAACCTTTTTATTGCATAGTGCCAACATGATCATTTAACCTGAATATGGAATGTTTACTTTAGAAAAAACAACTCAAATAGACACAGACCAATACAGCAGATAGGATCGATTATAGATTACCTATTAACCTCTACATTGCCACACAGGAGTTTGAGATCTAAAACAGTGAATATTAACCCCTACATTATTAGACAGGAGTTTGAGATCCAAAACAGGGACAAAAACAAATCTGAATGTTGTAGCATGTGACCTCACTCTGCTGCTGACAGTTGCAGCACTTTCTCTCTGGCTTTCTGCTAACACACTCTGGTGAACTCTGCTGTGCATGAGTGCCCACAGAGAGGGTTCCGAGTACCACCTCTGGCACCAGTGCCATAGGTTTGCCACCACTGGCTTAGGGTGACGTGGGCCAAAAGGCGCAAAAAGAACTCCAAAGGGCATAAAAATGGAGCAGCACCTTCTTATAATAGAAGGCATCTTGCAGTCTCATGCTATATGAATAGCATTTCCCACAAAATCTAAGAAACAAGAAGTAATTTCTTACTCCCAGGTTCCCTAGAGTAAGGGGCGCAAATATGCAGAATTCTCCTTTATGTCCTTTGGCTAATGCATGTGTCCAGAACCGCTGGCTTATAACATGCCTACAGCCTTTGTATACGTAGAGCAATCATCTGACCTGCAGACATGACATGTTTCGATCTTGTTAAATCGATCTTGTTAAATCTATTGTGCATCCAAGTAGGACTTGGATGCACAATAGACAAGGCAGCTAAATAGCTTTGGGTGAGGAGGGCCAAAAGCCCTCCACAGAGCATAAAAATGGAGCAGCACCTTCTTATAACAGAGGGTATCTTGCAGTCTCATGCTATATGAATAGCATTGCCCACAAAATTTAAGAAACAAGAAGTAATTTCTTACTCCCAGGTTCCCCAGAGTAAGGGGCGGAGGTATGCAAAATTATGCTTTATGTCCTTTGGCTAATGCATGTGTCCAGAACCGCTGGCTTAATAACATGCAGTACAGCCTATTGTATACAGTAGAGCCAATCATCTGACCTGCAGACATGACATGTTTCGATCTTGTTAAATCTCGTCAGTGCAAGATACAAATTTATGGCTCCATGGAGTAGGACTTGGACGCACAATAGACAAGGCAGCTAAATAGCTTTGGGTGAGGAGGGCCAAAAGCCCTCCACAGAGCATAAAAATGGAGCAGCACCTTCTTATAACAGAGGGTATCTTGCAGTCTCACGCTGGCTTAATAGCATGCAGTACAGCCTATTGTATAGAGCCAATCATCTGACCTGCAGACATGACATGTTTCGATCTTGTTAAGTCTCGTCAGTGCCAAGATACATTAGGGCATTGTACATGACAACACAGGAATTGTAGAAAGAAACAAGGCTTCCTTTAGGAGTGACAATCCAGTTTCTGTTTACTAGACAGGAAGTGATGTCTGTTTATGACAAAATGGCTTTGCATGTCTGTAAAACTACCCAGCCTCTGATGAAGTGCTGGTATCAGCATGAAACGCGTCATGCGGTTTTAAATCTTACATTTGTGTCCATGTCCATATTTGTTGAATAAAGAAGTTTTTATCCTCGGCGGATGTTTCTTCTTCCGGTTGTTGCACTCATCCACATATTTGGTCTAATTGTAAAACTACCCAGCATTCTTAAATATTTTCCAATATTAATATATTAATAGGATGAGGCTATGAAGTACCTTTTGTTGTAAGAAGGCTCTAGATCATTGTATTGTGTTTTGTGGAGGGCTATTTACTCCTTTAATCCCATCTCACATTAATCTATATAGCTGTCTGGTACCTTGTGCTCCCTAATCTTACCCCTTAGAAGCCCTGAACCTGTGTCCTGCACTGATGAAATCTAATAAGATTGAAACATGACAGGTTATAGGACCTCAGGCTGACCAATAGTGATTCCTCTCTAACAGACTTCCTGGTGACAGCTGTTAGTTAATGGGTAGGGTGAGAATTGGTGGATGTTTTCAATCTATCCTTTATAGAATCTTCCAATGGATCTTCTCTTGGTTGGTGTCTATTGGATAGACGTTACAGGGTGATGGTATGTTTAAGCTCTGCACAGCAGTTATATTTTACTGTGGTGTTTGGACTAAACTATAACACTCTATGCAATGTTATCATTAATATAACAAAAGAACCCAAAACCCTAAAGCAGATTAAAGCGATAGTGTTATACAACAAATATAAGATGGATAATGTCTGCCTTATCTTATATTCATCTAGATACTAAGTTATACTTTATGTATATTTACCCAATGTATTTCTAAACCACTTTTAATACTTGAGCACTTTCATATATAAATGTTTTGTATGATTAATAGGGCTATATTTATAAAGGTGTGGAATTGCTTTTTTGCCATCGGAAATATACAATTGCGGTCTTAAAGCTACAGTAGTGGTCGTAAATCAACGATCATGATCATAGATCTACAACCACAATCTTAGATCTACGTTCCCCACAGAATACCATTGTGGTATTTTGCTACCGCCTGGTATCCTACCAACAAACATAAATTTATGGCTGTGATCTTACATTAATGATAACCCATGGTATCGCAAGTTTTTAGAAATGATCCATATTTAGGGCAACTTTTCACCTAGGGGGGCATATTTAGAAAGTTTGCCATACTGCAGGTTTTTGTAAAAGTACGATCACAGGAGTACATTTACGAAAAAGATAGGATAAGCCTCACCTCTGTCACTGCTTAAACCTCTACATGTGTTTAAAACTAAAAGGAAGTGCAAAGAAGTTCCTGTATTTTACAAAATTATGTGCTGTTTGTAAAACACGTGACAGTCTTAGCAAATCAAAGCATTTTTCTAAATTTCACAGATATGTGTAAGACCTTACTCTCACCCCTCCCTTCTCAATAGAAAAAAGAACTGTTGTTTGCTAAAAAATTCATATATATATTTATGAAAGGAGACAGAAAATAAAACATTTGCATGGCCATTTCTAAGAGAATGCTGGGAGAGGGTTTATTAAATTTTTTAAGCAATGCTATATCAATAGTGTGAGACTGTGAAGTACATTTTGTTGTAAAAAGATCAATTTTTAGCGTATGCTCTGTGGAGGCCATTTTCCCCTTTTAAGGACATCTATAGTGAAATTTATACATTGCTCCAATCCAGACATAAAAACAGGTTAGTGTATGCTGCCTTATTCCCACCTTCCTCTGTGGCTCCATGTTTGCACACAGTCTGATTTACTGCAGAACTCCCCCTCCCCTCTCTGGTCATTCCTCCCTTCATATTATCTGCCTGTGAACCAAGCCACTCCTGCACATTAATCCTCCTACACCTCACTCTAACCTTTTTTATAAACAAAAAAAACCCTCTGTATGTAAGCCTGTAGAGAGCAAGTGTCTCTGTTGTTCTGGAGATACTTGCTACATAAGGAGTGGGAGGGGGGGAGTTAGGTGAGACCCGAGTCATGCCTTATCACTTATAACCCAGTATTTGGCAAGCATTTTAGTGAATAGGAAGGAGTCATTGGGAGACTTGCTGTAAAACTTGTGTAAGCCTACAGACTACATCTGCATGCTGTTTGTTTGACAGCTCAAGCAGGAGTGGTATATTGAAATCCTGACTCGAACATGTATGAAATCTACATACTACTGTGCTAAGTGCCATTGCTTTAAATGCATGCTGTATGGCTACACTGAAATCAATGTAGCCTGCATTATGCTTCTTATAGAAATTATAACCAGCCATTTGCCCTGTAGATTTCATATGTGTTCAGGTCTTATGTCAAAGATGGCAACCCTAGACGAGTGTCTTTGTATGTTTCACCTGCAATATAAATGTTTATGCTTGGATTTGGTGGATTGGAACTTGGAAGCTGTTGGTGAGACATACATTATTTCATTCCGGACACACTAGATACCCAGATCTATGTACATCACACTACAACACTGCTACTATGTAAGTGTTAATCAGTGAATCTCTCTGCACCACCCAGACACTTCTGCAATTTCAGTATTGATGATTTAATATATTCCTACATCATAGGGGTTAAGAGATGGGAGTGGAAATCACACAGGTGCTGAAAATGTAATGAAGGCAAAAGTATTGGTAGGGAAGAGAACAAACAGAACTGAAAATGAGCTAATACAGGAAAAGGAAAGGCACCTGAGTGGAATCCTTCATGCTGAGAAGGATGTTGAGCCAAATACTTTCTAACTTAAGCTTTGATTTTTTAGGGTTTAGTAAAATAATTATAAACCTTGGATTTAAATATCTTCCTGCATAAATTCATCAGAACAAATGGATAAAGAAAGCAGATATCTTTGCAATATACGATACTCACGTTATCGTGAGCTTGTGAGCGTTATAGGCATTTCACACCTGCCCACTATATAGTGTGATTATTATAGTTGTTGTGGAGACTGTGTTTCTCAACTGCTGATTTCTAAAATATAGATTTTTAATCTGCGTGCCGCAGTGCCTTACTTTTTGAGTTTTTTTTATTTACCCCCTTATAGCTAAGATAATAGGTTTTCCATTTCTAGCAGCTCTAATCTGCATTTCCCCTCTGTCAGGTCTACCTTGTCCCACATGAAATGCCCTTCCCCCTAGCATGGCAAAAAAAAAAACCCCAACCTTATCCCTTTTTGTGTCACAGATTGTCCAGGACAGTCACAATTTCTAACCTCAATCCTGCTATCCTGGAAAGCTATTAGGTTTTCCAGATTCCTGCAGCTGTCCTGATTTAGTACAGTGGAATGGCGATGTAAATCATTTGGGAGTGGAATGTGTGATGTCACTGTCATGTGACCGCATTCTCCTCCTCTCACTTTTGGTTCAACCAGTGTCAAGAATGAGAAGTAACCTGGTCAATCCTAGAAAAGTCTCTTGTACTGGCATTTGGACAGGCAGGTACTCATGGATCTGAGTTTACAGTTTGGAGCAGTCTGGTGCAGATTTCAAAGAAGACAGCTAAGGAAATGTGTAGTTTCCCATTTCAGGCTGCTGACAGCCATGAAATTTACATGTGCAGCAAACCTTCTCAAATTTTGCTTTAGGAAAGCTGTAAGAGTTGGGAATGGGATGGCACTGTCCACACTGTAAGGGGTTTATTGTACTTTGCAACTTATCTTTTCCCTACAAACTACTGAACCCCCTGCCTTTATGAAGCCTCAGTGTTAAAGGACATATACATATTTTATTTACTTTCAGATAGTGACACTATTGAGAAACACATTGCACAGAGCTGTGCTAAGATCAGGTTCACTTCATTATCCTCCCTTTGCATCCTTGTACTATGTTGTTTCTATAAGTGTAACTAATTAAGGGTATGCAGGTGGAATGCAATCTGTGAGAGACTGAGTCAGATTTAAAGAATGTTTTAGAAAATTCCGGCAGATTGAAAGCAATATCTAGGATACTGTGACAGATTAAAATCAATCTTATGGAGCTTTTGACAAATGTAACCCACATCGCCATCTTCAACTTTCTTCTGCGCCTCTCACCCACTGAATCTCTCCTTTCTCTGCACTCTCCCCAGGACTTTGCGCATTACTTCAAACATGCAGATCTTTCGTCCCTCTGCTATTCTTGGATCTTTTACTCCTTCGACCCATTCAGAATTCTCTCGCCTGCTTTTGTTCTGTCCACTAACGACCTGTCCTCTTGATCCCATGTCTTCTGAATTACTGAAGCACTGTAATCATGTGCTTAACCCTTTACTCACCTACATATTCAATGCCTCCCTTACATCTGGAATTTTCCCTTCCATCTTTAAGCATGCCCATGTTCAACCCATACTAAAAAAGCCCTCTCTAGTCTCCTCTTGTCTAGCTAACTACTGCGCGGTCTCTCTCTTACCGATAGCCTCTAAACTGCTAGAATGATTGGTCTTCTCCCATATCACTAACTACCTTAAAGGAACACTAAATCAGGAAATCAGGATTTTAAAGTACATAGAATCCATTTCTATTATTCACAGGGAGGTGAGAACACTTATTCCCACCTCCCTGTGAAAATTAGAAGGCTCGGGGGACACTACAGAACTTACCTTACCGCCGCTCCACTCGCAGCTGCTTCTGCACTGACAGCCGCACTGTCCCGACCAAGCGCCTATCTTAGGCACATGCGTGCCAATACAAAAGATAGGCATGATCAGGCAGCGCGGCTGTCAGTGCAGAAGCAGCTGCGAGTGGAGCGCTGGTATGGTAAGTTCTGTAGTGTCCCCCGAGCTTCCTATTATTCACAGGGAGGTGGGAATAAGCATTCTCACCTCCCTGTGAATAATAGAAACAGATTCTATGTAATTTAAAATTCTGATTTAGTGTTCCTTTAATGCTCATAACCTATTGGATTCTTTGCAATCTGGATACTGTCCTGCGCATTCCACCGAGATGGCTTTGTGTAAGGTCTTGAATGATCTGCAGGTTGCAAAGGCCAATGGTCACTTTTCTATTCTTATCCTTCTTGACCTCTCCTCTGCTTTCGACAGTTGATCATTCCCTCCAAATGCAGATACTTCACTCCTTGGGATTTCGGCATGAAGTGTCATCCTGGTTTCTATTCTATCTTTCTAACCGGACTTACTCTGTATCTTATGCTAATAACATCTCTTCTCCGGTTCTCTTAGTGTGGGGGTGTCGCAGGGGACTGTTCTTGAACCCTTATTGTTCTCCTATTACACTATTTCCTTGGGAGATGTCATTAGCTCTTTTGGCTTTAAGTATCACTTATATGCAGATCATACACAAATGTACTTGTCCACCCCAGCGCTAACTCCTGACCAATCACGGTTCTCAGATTGTCTTCTTGACATCTCCTCCCAGATGTCTCAATGCTAACTCAAATTAAACCTAAATCTGAACAGATCATTTTCCCACCTAAAGGATATGTACACTGATTTTTTTTTTGCCCATACTATAATTCTTCCCAACTATTGCAGTACAATGTTTTTTTGATCTGTCCCCTATTTCTTTAGATATCCAGTCTTAAACATCTTACATTTCAGCTGTCAATCAAGTGCATTAGTATTATAAACTCTTCTGTTATGCATAATTTTTGATGTAGCTGGAATGGGAACAATTGGTACTTGAAGTGCATTGTGGGAAATACCCTCTCCCAGTGCTGCCTCATAGGGCTTACTGAGCATACTTACCCTCACAGAGAGTCAGATAGTCTGGCAGGGAGTTGAGTGACTGAAGGACTGAGCTTGAGCAAAATAAGTACAAGATTGAAGTCTTTTTCTGTTTCTGTTTCCAATACCCCCATTTTCCCTATCCAATCTGTCTCACTCCAGCTACCCTTTCCTTTGTATCTGTATGTTACCGTCCTAACTAGACTGTAAGCTCTACGTGGCAGGGACCTGCTTTCCACTTGCGACAAGGCTCTAACACTTCAATTTATATATTTATGTACTAAACTATTAATTTGTTTACCCCCCTTGTATGACTTTATTGTATTTTGTTTCTGTACAGTGCTGCATCCCCAAGTGGCGCTTTATAAATAAACTATACTGTACATACATACAAACATACATACATACACATACAAATGAGCCTGAGCAAATATGAAATATACATATTACAAGGCTGTGTAGCAGTTCATTAAAGACATGAAACACAAATAAACAATAATTCAGCAATGCTGCAATGTGTAGCCCTACTAATTACATTTATTAAGCGTATCCCTGTTGGTACAAATTATCTGCCAACACAATTTCCAACTTTCCCTTTAAGGCATTAACACATATAAAATCTTAATGCAGAAATGCTGGTTAGTATACAACATTAGAAGTATGATGCAGGCTGCATTGGTTTCAATGTAGTCATATATCTTGTCATAATTAACTGCTACATAGCCATATTTGGCATGCTTGGTAATGCAAATTCTGTCATGAAACACTTAACGTAATTTGCATTAATTTCCAGTATCCTTTACCGATATCATCAAATTGCCAGTTTGCTTACCAATATTATGTATTTTGAAATATCATGGATTGTGAAAATCTTAATTAGCTGTACCAGAACCATGACATTTACACTTTTCTGTACCAGTATCATGAATTTCCCCACTTTGCTTTGTTATACCTGTATCATGAATTTCCAGTTTGCTGTACTGATATAATGAAATTCCCAGTTTGCTGCTGTTCCACTATTATGCAATTCCCAGTTTGCTGTACAGGTATAACAAAATTCACCGTTTGCTGTTGTACGAGTGTCCTAAATTTTCCAGTTTGCTGTTGTACCAGTATCATGAAGCTCCCAGTTTGCTGCTGTACCAGCCTCATTAAATTCCTAGTTCGTTGATATTCCAGTATAATGGAATGCCAAGTTTGCTGTTGTACCAGTATCTTGAATTTCTCAGTTTGTTGTTGTACCAGTATAATGAAATTCCCATTGCTGTACAATACCGTGAAATATACCTCCTATCGTATAAGAATGTTTAAAGGGGAACTGTGGTCTCCAAATAAGTTGCTTTTAAATGAAAGATCAGGTTCCTAGCTTTAAAATGAGCCATCAACCCCCTCTCTACATACGGCACAGCGCAAGATGTGAAAAAAAATCACAGATCAGAAAAGTTCAGGGGTGGGAGGTTCTGGATCTGCAGTCAGAAAATACTACTTTCTCCTCTAATGGCACAAGGTCAGCACAGCCCACAGCAGGGAAAGTGTAAAGTGTAAAACTGCTTTTTTAAATGCCTGCCACTTGCTGGCAATTCCCTGTGGCCCATCCTGCTTGTGGGCCCCATGGCCCCTCCCCTTGCATCTTTCCCTTGCAGCCCCTCCCACTCGTGGGTCCAGTGGCCCCACCCACTCCCAGGTGCTGTGCCCCCATGGCCCCTCCCCCCAATACCTACCCTACCCCCTACAGAAAATGGTGTAAAAACAGTATTTTCAGTTTGTTGTTGTACCAGTATCATGAAATTCACGGTTTTGCTGTTGTACCATACCGTGAAATTCCCAGTTTGCTGTTATACAAGTATCCAAATTTGTCTATTATCATGAAATTGCCAGTTTGCAGTATCATAAAATTGCCAAACAAATTTGCTGTTATAAAATTCCCAGTTTGCTTTACCAGCTTCAGTAAATTGACATTTTGCTATACCAGTATCATGAAATTCCCAGTTTGCCATTGTACCAGTGTCACAAAATTCCCAGTTTGCCATTGTACCAGTGTCATGAAATTCCCAGTTTGCTATTGTACCAGTGTCATAAATTCTCCAGTTTGCTGTTGTACCAGTATCATGAAATTTTTCTGTACTAGTATCCAGATCTGGGATAATTTTTTTGTATCTATACAACTATGTTGCCTCTAAAGATTTACAAAAAAGGGTCACTACTGTACAGTTAATCATTACCTGCCAGTCATTCATGAAACGCAGAGAATAGGGTAAAGATGAATTGTTGACTGAAAGTAGCAGTACAAGTTCTAAACAGGTGTTCAGTGGGAATATTAATGAATGTGCTCCAGTATTATTCATCCACTTATCTGCAAGCCTAAAAGGAAAAGAGAATTGTGTAAATGAAACATCTTGGAAGAGAGAAAAGGTAAAAGGTGGGAATAATATATACAAAAAAGTTTATCCTAAATTCTTTTTATTTCTTTATACTGCAGCAACTGCTGACTGATGTACCAATTGCTTAGCATATTCCTACAGAGATACAACCCTTCAGCTACTTTTATTGCCTCTAATTCCACAAACTAGTAACTAGGTATGAAATACCTTTTCATTATATACAATTTGTGAAATATTGATTAAAATAATTCCCCTCCTAAATACTGGTAAATGCGTGATTCCTCTATCTAGAGCAAAAATTCCACAGAAGTTCAGAACTACAAAATAGTGCAACTAAATCAGATCGAAATATATTACCTGATGGCTATTCAAAAATGTTTAGCCAGGCTTAGATGAAGTTACTATATATCCCTCATATTTTATAAGAATGTTTAAAGGGGAACTGTGGTCTCCTAACAAGTTTTTAAATGAAAGATCAGGTTCCTAGCTTTAAAATGAGCCATCAACCCCCCCTCTACGTGCGGCACAGCCCAAGATGTGAAAAAAATCACTGATCAGAAAAGTTAGAGGGTAGGAGGTTCTGAATCTGCAGTCAGAAAATACTACTTTCTCCTCTAATGGCACAAGGCCAGCACAGCCCACAGCAGGGAGTGTGTAAAGTGTAAAACGGTTTGCTTTTCTAAATGCCTCCCACTTGCTGTCAATTCCCTGTGGCCCATCCTACTTGAGGGCCCCATGGCCCATCCCCTTGCATCTTTCCCTTGCAGACCCTGCCACTTGTGGGTCCAGTGGCCCCGCCCACTCCCAGGAACTGTGCCCCCATGGCCCCTTCCCCACTCGCACCTCAGCCCAATACCTCCCCTACCCCCTACAAAAAATGGTGTAAATACAGTATTTTCAGGCAGAGAAAGAATCAGACAAAGTATAAAACTGCCAATTCATTCTCTGCCTGAAAAGGCTGTTTTTATACAGTTTTCTGTAGGGGAAAGGGTATTGGTCTGAGGTACAAGTTAGGGAGGAGCCATGGGGGTCCACAGGACCTGCGAGTGGGCAGGGCCACAGGCCCATAAGTAGGAGGGGCCACTGGAGGCTGCAAGCAAAGGGGCCAGGTTGGGTCTTCAAGAGGTGGGGCAATGGGACCCACGAATGGGAGGGGCCATGAGGGGCTACAATTGGCCATGGGTGCCCATGAGTAGGAGGAGACCCAGGGAAGAGGGTCTGTCACCTAGTTTCAGAGCAGGAAGTGAAGGGAATCTGGTGATGCTGCCACCATATCACAAATAAAGATTTAAATATCTTCAAAACTATGTAAAATAAATAATAAGTAAATTGCAAATATACTCAGGAAAGCAATTCCTGTCAATTGTGGTAATTTTTGTACCACAGTTACCCTTTAAATATCCATAGGAGCATGCATTGAGTTTTTAGGAGCAACCAATGAGGTGGTTAGCATATAATATATAATATTAAATATAGGAAAGGTGTATAGGTATGCGTGTAATTTCTAACCATCTAAATTATCATAAATAAAATATATATAATATATACACACCCCTATTTAAAAATGTAATAGTCAAAATGGAAGGTTTAGCCAAACCTCTGTCACTGCTTATCGGTCTGTGTGTGTTTACAGCAATTAAAACTAAAAGGAGGCAAACGTTACTTATGTTTCACTATAACACCCAATTCTGTGCTGATTTCAAAACATGTGGCACTCTTAGCCAATCAAAAAAACCTAGTGTATAATAGGTACTGTACAAGAGCGCTATGCTACTTCTGTCCCATAGCTTTTTAAAGTAGCAAGGGTGCACCTCCCATGAGGTTAATGCAGAGTAGTAAAACAAACTGCCACCTTTGTAGTAAGTTCATGCAGCGACTCAGTCCCTGCTCTGCTCATTATGGGGTAAGGGACTGTCTGTGTGGGCAGTGCTGTGCACATCTTATTTTAAACTTAGTCTGTACAAGCTGGGCATAATGGCATCTTATATATACCTATCAGGGTGAGCTGGGCATGAGGACATCTTATTTATACTTGCATTGCTGG
Source organism: Hymenochirus boettgeri (assembly GCA_019447015.1). Taxonomy (NCBI): domain Eukaryota; kingdom Metazoa; phylum Chordata; class Amphibia; order Anura; family Pipidae; genus Hymenochirus; species Hymenochirus boettgeri. Next base: position 161,825,829 of record CM033473.1, on the reverse strand, counting down.
GGGTTAGAGCAGTGCAAAGTAAAACTTAGGCTAAGTAAAAAGAGGAGTTTAACAAAGTTGTTATTGAAGAAGTTATTGAACTTATTATTTAATTTATACCAACCTTCCCTGCAACATTCTCTCCTGGAACCAGCATTCCCTACAATTTTCTTTCCTGGAACCAGCATTATTCATATATGTAGAGCAGGTGCTATACTATTTTTCAATTTATACCAACCTTCCCTGCAATATTCTCTCATGGAACCAGCATTAATCATATATGTGGTATGGGTTCTATACTACTTTTTAATTTATACCAAACTTCCCTGCAATATTCTCTCCTGGAACCAGCATTAATCATATCTGGTACAGGTTCTATACTATTTTTCAATTTATACCAACCTTTATCTGTGTATTATATTATATTGTGTGCCATTTGCTCTTACTGTATAACTATCAATTTATGTAATTTACATTTTGCTGTAACACTTTGCTCTCTTCAGTTTGTACTGGTCTCCTCCCCCCAGACACAGACAGGCTGTGCGCATGGCAAAATTCTCCTGGAGGAGAGACAGGAAGCAGAGTCCTATATGGACTCTGCTAGGCTCCTGGTGGCCAGTTTTTTGGACTTTGGGGGAACACTGCAATAGAACTATTTGGAGCTGGGATGTAAGGTAAGGATTTGTTGAGTGGGGCCAGTAGTGGGGGAAATTATAGTTTTGGGGCTGGACATGCCCTTTAATTTGTGTCTATATCAGCTGATTATGATTATTATTAGTATTGTGGATTTATATAGCGCCAACATCTTCCATAGCGCTTTACAATTACATGTTTACATTCACATCAGGCCCTGTCCCAAAGAGCTTACAATCTAAGCACATTTATTTGACACATACATGAATGTGGGGGTAACCGGAGTGCCCGGAGAAAACCCACGCAAGCACCGGGAGAACATACAAACTCCTTGCTGATGTGTCCAAGGGTGGATTCCAACTCAGGACCTCAGTGCTAACCACTGAGACACCGTGCTGCCCCATGGTAAGTGATACTCATCTGTAAAAATCTGCCTCAACTGCCTTTGTTTGCAGCTTTTGAGTATTAAAGATTGTCTTTGTAACAAACCTAGGGCTAGCCCAATTCAATTGTGTATCAGTTTGGAAGAGAACATAAGACACCTTATCCTGTGTGCACCATATGTGAATTCCTCGCGGCCGTCTCCTCAGTACTGCCTGTGTAGGTTGAGCTTCAGCTCCTGTCCGTAGTCCTCCCTATCCGATGTCCTGGATATGTTGGGGGAGTGTCCTCCTACGTGTTTCGGCTCACAGCCGTCATCAGGGATACCTCCCCTTTCCATCACTTCCCTTTTATACCCCTCTGTGCATTCCCGGTTTATATTTAACTCTTTTATGGTGCTCCCATTTTATTGAACAGTCACTTTAAGGCATATTTTATGTATATTGGCAGATTATTGAAACCGCATAGTCCATTGTTTCAATTTGTGTTTTATGGGTAAATCACATAACTGATTTTTAGTATCTCCTCATACCACCATCCAGATGGATACTTTTGTTACCACCTTACTGATGTTTAACAATTTTACGGTTCTAATGTTAGTATAAACGTACAAATCTATTATACCACTAAGTTATTAGTGGTATCATAATATTGGTCCCCAAGACTTTGCTGACTACTTTATAAATAAAATAGTCCATCCGTACGCAGATTCCTAAACCTCAGCATAGCTCTCAGATTCTTTTACCCACATCCCCTCCTACTGCTCTTGAATCTTTTAGTCCGGTGAACCAGCACTGTAAAGCACTGTAATCAGGCAGTTGCAACCAATACCTCCTTGTCATCTGGTGTTTTCCCTTCCTCCTTGAAACCCATAATCAAAAAAGCCTCCTTTATATACGGCACTTTACTACACCCTGAACTCACTAAACAGGCAACAAAATGGAGAAAATATTTACCTAATCTTGATGGAGAAGACATAGAAGACTTTACAGAATCCCCAATACTAGCATCACCAGCATCAAACAATAAACTGATACAATTCTATAAATCAAGACATCTAGAACAGAAACAGAAAAACCTTGATATTAGAACTAAACTTCTATGCCCGGAAAACAGTGGTAATAAAATGGATGTCTTCCGATATACCGCAAATAAAACAATGGCGCGCACTAGTAAATAATGATCTAGCATACCACAAAATACTATATCTACATAGATGCTGTCCGAATAAATATAACAAGATATAGAGATCACGGCATGAGAGACAAAAAATAGAGATGGAGTAACTAAAGCACAATGTGATGGCGGAAAGGGGGGCGTGTTACCGGGGGGCTGGGGCCAACCATATATATTTACCAGCATGAGAAAACAGATACTTGAGACGAAACACACCCCAGCATTGGGCTACATTCGGACAGAGCAGAGAAAGGAAGCAATAAAAGTAATTGAATATACAACATGATTTCTCTCTATACAATTGCAACAGAATTCTTAATAGAAACAAAATGTAATATACTGTTACAATGAAACAACTACAGGTTGTATTAAGAAAAAGTTTGATAAACATGTGAAAGTGTAACTTCTGTTAAGTGGTTGACAATAAATAAACCGAATTAAAAAAAAAAAAGCCTCTAAACTACTGGAACATCTTGTCTTGTCCCCTATCGCTAATTAACTTCATTCTCATAACTTATTTGACCCCTTGCAGTTAGGGTTTCATCCTGCGCTTCATCCTGCGCACAAAGTTGTGAATGACCTTCAAGCCCACTTTTCTATTCTCATCCTTCTCGACCTCTCCTCTGCTTTCGACACAGTTGATCATTCCCTCCTAATGCAAATTATTCACTCTTTGGGCATCCAGAATGAGGCGGCATCCTGGCTACGATTCTACCTCTCGAACAGAACCTACTCTGTGTCATATGATGATAAAGCATTCTCTCCGGTCCCTTTTAGTGTTGGGGTACTGCAGGGCTCTGTACTTGGACCCCTGTTGTTCTCCCTCTATACTTTTTACCAACACCCACATTTACCCTATACAGTCAGCACATTGCTTATTATTAATTCCACTCTCCTTTTCTACTCACATTAACTATGTTGCTAAAACCTGTCGCTTCCCCCCCATAACATTACGAAAATCCGTTGATTCCTATATCTTCCAACTACTGCTATGCATATCCATGCTCTCATCCTATCACGCCTGGACTATTGTAACCTTCTGCTTTCTGGTCTTCCTGCTTACCATCTTTCTCCACTTCAGTCCCCATTTAACTCTGCCGCATAAATTGTCTTGCTCTCTAACAATCAGGAAATGAAATCTCCTCTGTGCTGCACATCTACCAGGCTCCCCATTAAACAACGCATTATCTATAAAATCCTTCTCTTAACATTTAAATCCCCTTGCTTTGCTGCTGTTCCTTATATTTTTTCACTTGTGTCCCCATATGTCCCAGTCCATCCCCTCCGTTCATCCAAAAACCATCTCTTACAAAGACCCTGCACAGCATAGGACTGTTGACACTGCACCAGGTATTACTTTAGCCCTTCCACCCGTTCCTATTTATTTGTATGTTACCCAACTAAGTAGATTGTAAGCTTTATGCTTCAAGCACTTGTATATTTCATGATGGTCAATTTGCTTGTGAAGGTTCTCATTCATCCAGGTCATGGTATATCTGTTGTATTCAATTAGATCAACTGGACTTGAAATTTAGTTCTTGAAGACGTTTCGCTAGTCATCCGACTGGCTTCTCAATTCAGAATGACTGTACAAGAATCTGTGGCAATTATGTTACCCTGGAAAATCCCAATTAGCATATCACAGCCAGGTGTTAAGGTGTGTTTCCTTGTTGGACTTGTGCCTGAATACCACCTATTTCAAATACAGATAAGTTCTATAAGCAAAAACATGGATGTGCATGGGATCTCCAGTTTCACCTATTGTGGCCAACCTTTACATGGAGGAGGTAGAAACACAGGCGCTTAATCCTTTAAGGGCTTAGCACCCAGCCACTGGTTCAGATATGTTGATGACGCCTGGGTTAAAATCTACCAGAAGGAAGTACAAGCTTTCAAACACATTAATGCGGTGGACCAAAACATTAAATTCACAAGGAAGAGGTACAAACAACAAACTGGCTTTCCTTGGACTGCTTGGTAGAAGTTAAGGAAAATGGTAAACTGGAAAGTAGAGGTTTACAGAAAACCAACACACACAGATCAGTATTTGATGTTTGACTCCCACCACCCTTTAGATCACAAGCTGGGGGTCATCAGAACCCTGCAAACAGAGCCGAGAACATCCCCACTAGCACAGAGGCGAAGGCTAAAGAAATAAACATCTCAGAGGGCCCTTAAAACTTGTGGATATCCAGACTGGGCCTTTGTCAAAAGAAGTAGAAGGAAAGAAAGAACACAGAGTACCAACAGTGAAGAAAAAGCAAGACAGGAGGAAGAACATGGTCATCCCATATGTAGCAGGGTCTCCGAGAAATTAAGAAATAATTTTCAAAAAACATCGTATCCCTGTCTGCTTTAAACCGAACAACACACTAAGCGCAATTGGTACATCCGAAAGACCCATACCGAACACAAGAAAAGCGACATCATATATGCAGTGCAGTGCAGTGAAGAATGCTCTGATTTGTAGTGGGGAAACCAACAGCAACTAAATGCATCAACGTATGGCCCAGCACAGAAGGCACTTCCCGGGTCAGAACTCAGCCGTGTATCTGCATCTTAAGGATAAAGGACATACCTTTGAAGATTGTAATGTTAACATACTGGCGAAGGAACGTGACTGGTTCAAGAGAGGTGTTAAGGAGGCCATTTATGTGAAAATAAGAAACCAAGCCTAAATAGAGGTGGGGGGGTTCGACACCCAACTGTCTGCCATGTACAATGCTGTTTTAACACCTTACTCTGGGCGTTCCTATAACACCTCTTAGCCACTACTAATCACACCCTTAACACCTGCTGTGATATGCTAATTGGGATTTTCCAGGGTACATAATTGCCCACAGATTCTTGTACAATCATTCTGAATTGAGAAAGCCAGTCGGATGACTAGCGAAACGTCTTGCAAGACTACTTTCAAGTCCAGTTGATCTAATTGAATACAACAGATATGATGGTCAATTATTTATGTATTTACTAACCCCTTGTATGACTTTATATATTCCATATTGTACAGTGCTGTGTCCCCAAGTGGTGCTATATAAATAAACATATACATATATACATGTCTGTGTAAGCTGGGCATGAGGGTATCTTATATATACCCATCGGTGTAAGCTGGGCACGAGGGCATCTTATGTGCACAGGCCCAGATTTACCATTAGGTGTGCGTCGAGGGGTGCTTGTGGTTTAAGGGGTGGCTTTCAATTTACCCCACTAATCCATCCCCTTTAAAGTCTACTTTCTTCCCAAAAAAGAAGAAATGGGTGTGGTTTAGGGTAGGGGCTAAGGGCACCAGACAATTTATGTTAAAATGATGCCAGTAAATGATCTAAATGTAAATGTTATTAATTATAACTTCAAATTATTTTATATCTCATATAAAATAATAGGAGGAGTTGCAGAAAGGGATGGTATTGCCCAGATACAGTATGTGATAAACCCCCACTACCAGTTGTAATTTTGTGGTAGCATAGAGTTTACACAGGGTTCTGCCCCGTTTCCAGAAATCACCCAAAAAAGTTTACAATCCATGTTACTTAAAGGGCAACTGTGGTCTCCAAACAAGTTAGGGTTAAATGAAAGCCTGCAGTATTTCTTTATAATGAGCCGACAATCACATCTCTGGCTTCAGCCTGTGAGAAATGATATTGGGGTGAATGTTCAAACTTCCTGCTTCCAGTAGCTTTAGTGACATCACCTTACCTCTGCTCGCCCCTCTGCCCCAGGGGAGAAGCATGCTCAGCAAAGACTTAATGCTGTGGAAATCAGGAAGTACCTGGGGAAAAAATTGACAGTTCAGAAGAGGAGCCTATTAATGCTGGCAGGGGCTGGTCACATGGCTGAAAACAGGAAGAGTTCAAGCAGGAAGTAACATTGCTGAACCTTTCCAGCAATAACTTCTCACAAATTTTAACTTCTCACTATTTTTAAGGTACGATGGAAGGCTTTTTAAATAATTCTTACTAGTTTGGAAGAAATGGAGACCACGGTTACGCTTTAATGTAATTGGGTTAGTATGGGTTTTTAACACAGCCTGGCTTACCAAATTATTTTCTAAAAGATCAGGTTATAAAATTCTTGTCCACTAAACAATACTGAAAGTGAAAAGGAAAGTATGGTTTATAATGCAGTGACATTAGAAAGGTTGAGCATTTTTCAGTTTCACGGTCTACAGCCCCCATACACGGTATCAATATTCTGATCAATTTGGTGAATTCAATTAAATTGACCATAATATCAAAGACATTTTCCTATCGAAAAAACTATGATTGGGCAAGGTGGAAAATTTTCCGTTGACCCTATCTTCTGTAGATTTCTAGATGAAATCTACAGAAGATCAGAGGTGCAAGGTAGGGAAATACGATTGGTTCTTTCATTTGGATTTTTCATTGTTTTGGCTGATTGAATATCTGATTAAAAACCATTGGGCCATGTATGGCTAGCTTAAGTGTAGAATCTAAAGAATGCTGAGATGGGAAATGCAATGTCCAAGTTTAAAACTACATACTTCTAGGTTCTTTTGTCATTTAGCAGAATTCGGCAATACAGTATACACTGATAAACAGTCTAATAGTCACAGGCTTTTGTACATGACATAGGGTACTGTCAATACAACTGAATAGGTCTTGGCAATTTAGAATTTGTTTAGCTTTATGAACAGTAACAAAAACTTGAACCACAAACCAAAGCCAGAAATTGGTTCTGTAATCTCTACAAGCTGGTAAAAACATTTGCATAAATAAATTATAATAATGAAATGTCTTCACCCAAGCCAACTATTGATTTGGAAAAACACATCCTGCCCTATGTTCTAAAAATAAAACCACTTGTTTAGTAAGGCGTGTTCAAAGCTTGTGCTAATTAAATATTTAGCCTACTTTGGAAGAAAGGCTAAAACAAACCCTCAAATCTCCGTGAAGAATTTTACTTTTCCCTATACACAGTTGCAGTAAAAGCTATTTTTATGTTGCTTTTATTAAAGCAAGTACTGGTTATAATGAATATAATGAAGAAAGACAGGTTTAACAAAACTCACATTTAAAAGATACAGTTGATTCATAGTGGTAAAATGAAGTGACAGTTATAGGTGAAAAACTGCTATTTAAAATTTTCTGTCTCTCATGATCCTCTACTGTGGGAAATACAAAATATCAGCATTAATAAAAGACATTGCCATGTTTGAAACCTTGCTATGATTATCATCTTAGCTGCTAAAACACACACACGCAGTGGATATAAAATCTATACACACCCTAGAGTTTTGTACAATAAAAAAAGAAAGGCAAGAAGTTAAATAGAAACGAGAAAAAAATTAAAGGGGAACTAAACTTTCTAGCTTCTGTTTCTAGCGAAAGATAAAGTTTCTATACCTGTGATCACAGTAGAGTTGCTGGTGGCGCACCATGTAAATGCTGTGTTTTGAGGAACAAACACACGAAGAAGTCACAAGTTCTAATCCCGGAGTTTACTTATGAAACAATATAACATAGTCTAATGCCAAGTCTAAGCAAGACTGCAGTTTCCTGTAAATGTTTACTGTGCACACTTAGCGGGGTGTTCCCAGATAAGGTGTTATGGGAGCTAACCTGTACTCACAGGTTATTTTCACAAATCATCCAGCATCCACAGCAAAGGGAGAGATGAGACGCAGCTTGTTGTGTGTTTCTGAATGTGCTCTGTCTATTGGGACAATGTTGTCCGGGGACTTTAGTTCTCCTTTAAACAAAAATTGTATAAAATACTGGTTCTATTATTAAACTAATGCTTTGTTGAAGCACTTGTTGTTTTTTTTTTACAGCACTCGCAGGGAGATGCAATATCCCACGCTAACGAGAAAATAAACGCTAAAATCACGCTAACCTATGTACTAACGTGTTAACAAAGGTTTTGCACTGCCTGCACCATGTCGCAATTTTTTTTCTTTGCACAGTGCAAATCGATGCAATAAATTTTGCGCCGGATTTTGCGCGACAATTAACTCCTCTTAAGTGGTCTCTTTAAAATATGCGCAAAAGGTCACAACTTACCACTAGCGTTTTTGCAATGTATTGAGGTTGTTTTCGACTAGAGTCTATCAGTTATATCTGGACTTGGCAAGTTTTGACTACTATTCATAGAAATATCAGAAGAAAGCTATTCAAACTTGCGTGACACCATGCAGCAAAGATATTAAAAGGACAAATATTTTTACCTAAGCACTGCTCCTCTTCTTTCTTAGATCAGTTGTACCGGAGGTACGGACCTAAACCGGTAGGTCCTCATCCCTGGGTTTAGTATAACCCAAACAAAACTGTAATACTTACCCCTTTGTGCGTCTGCCTATCTTCACTTTCTGCTTCAGTTACGTGGCCTGACCAATAGGAAGATGTGCTGTGCAAGAAGTGTGTCTTCCTATTGGTGGCTTGGCCCAGGTTCGAATTGGTGGGTTGAGGCAGGCACACAAATGTAAGTATTACAGTTTTTTTGTTTGTTTGTTTTTGGGGTTTTTTTGGGGGGGGGGTGGGGGGGGTGTTTATACAAGCTAAACCCAAGGGTGATTACCTAGCAGTTTAGGTCCTCACCCTGGGTACTTTCATTGGGAGGGGGTGGGTAGCAGACTTACTGCCCTAAGTATGGGAAGAGCAATTTGGACTTATATGAGGGTGGTATGGGGCTATTTATGTGGGTTATGACTGGAGATTATTATTTAGAATTGTATTTGTATTACTGAGCTCGACTGCACATTTTATTAGTTACACAAAATCAAGGACCTTATTTATCTAGGGCTGCAAACTTCCATTTTGACTACTCCATTTAAAATAGGAGTACCAGTACTTTTACTATAACTTATATCTTATATTTTGTCTTGTACCAAATTCAGTACTACACTTATAAATATACATTTATTTATGGTCATTTAGATGGCAATAGTGAGAAATTACACACATTAATTTACACCTTTCCTATATGTAATAATTTTTACCCCCCATCTCATTGGTAGGTTCTAAAAATGTAATGCAATCTCCTATGTCAGTGTTTCTCAACCAGGGGTCCCTGAGAGGTTGCATGGGGGTCCTCAAGAGATTGCCATAAATGTATGGATCCAGCATTTTGACGAAAACGGATATATTTTTCTATATATTTATCATTCTGTGTTTTATGTTCTGTATGAATTATGTGTTTGGTGTTGATGTCTGAGATATAAATAAAAATAACTAATGTTTTAATGTAAGGGTTCCCACCCTGATGTGAATTTGAGTGCATTTTTTTCAATAGAGATGTATTTATAGATCTATCAATTATATTTGTATAAATTAAGTTTTTGATCATTTCATGACAAAGAAAAATAATATATAATCATAATTTTATGTAGGGGGTCCCCAAGACACGAAAATTGTTTTAAGGGGTCCCCACGGATAAAAAGGTTGAGAAACACTGTCCTATGAATTTATAAATAATCTTACACTATAGGATATATACACAAGTATTGAAGTGAAACAAAAATAATATCCCAGACGATACCCTTTCCTATTGTTTTAATTGGTCTAACACAGTTGATGATGGCTACCCCTTCCAAGTCTATTGAGGGACAGTGTTTTTCCCATGGATTTGCTGTGTGTGTTGAAAAACCTGATTAATAATACAGTAACATTCTTTCTAGATTCTCTGGATATCAGGGCAAGTCCACCAGCAATAACATTGATTTGCTATTTGAGAACATTGGTGAAAGCATTGTGGGGATGCTGCATGGAATAGTCTATGTGGGGTTACAGGAGCTCTGTTTTTGAGCTTTTTTTTCTTAACTACTGTGTTTGAGGAGCATTGTCAAGCACCACTAGCATTCGTGTGCCCACTGTTCCCAATCTTAATCTGTGCCTGGAATTTAGAAATAATTAATAATAATTTCAAAAGCTTCCATTTAATTAAGATACTGTTTTAAATAACAGTAGCTAAGCAGGCCAGAACAACAATTGTGAATAAGGGGATACATTTTTATTTCATAGCCTTTTAAAGTATAAAACTATAAAGATTTGTTTTCATAATATGCAAGATCACCTGATCATAACTTTACATTACTGTTTATTTCTTCTTCAAACATTGCATTCTTTACATACTTTCCATTGCTAGGAGTATGGTGCATACATTGTGTTAAAGTACTGTCAAAGTATGTTTGTGTATTTTACAACATATAGCTTAGAAGCACAACTCAGAAAAGTCTAGAAAAACACTACAGAATAATTCCTCTATTGGCCCTGCACCATTAACATATTGCATTTATGGGATTGGCCAAAGAGAATGTGACAAGAGGAGCAAGACTATCTCCTTTTCTCCAAAGTGCATAAAAGAGTAAAATTTGTACAAAAGGGACTGCTTCTTGTTACTTAGTTTGAAAATTTCAGCTTTTTCACACCAAAACATTCACTCTCCTCTCCCTGTCGGCACCCCTAGTACTTTGCTAAACTAGATAGTGAGCAACTGGTTAGCAATAAAAAAAAAATTATACAGAGGTGAGTGGAGCAGTGAGAGTAATTAGAAAATTACTTTTTGAGTAAAATACTTTAAAGGGCATGTCCACCCCTTTTGCTAATTTTTAGTATATAGTAGGGCTAGTTCCCCCAGCCCCAACGGCTATAATATATTTTCAAGAAAGTCCCCCTTCCCTCTCCTCTCCGCCACACTGCCCGGCCTTCTGCTTGCACGGAACTGCAATCAGGGGACCAGACCGGCAGCCGCGCCTGTGATTGGCTGAGAGGCAGCCAATCACAGACGCGGCTGCCAGCAGTTCAGAACACCGGAGGAGAGAGGGAAGGTAAGTAAAGATCGGGAGACTTTCTGACAAATATATTATAGCAGTTGGGGCTGGGGGAACTATCCCTACTATGTGGGAAAGGGGATTTACACTAGGGGGAAAGAGAGCAAAACAGTAGGGAGAGGGGGGGGGGGGGGGAGGAGTGAAGGACTGCTATGAGCAAGCCAAAAACCTCTGAGAGGACAGCTCCGAGGCGGAAACAATTTCCCTGGTGGCCAGGTTTATACTCGAGTTTATATGGTAACTAACATTTTAATGGAAAATCAAAGATAGGTATACTTTATTAAAACTGGATGTAACCAATGAAGTCCCTTAGGATAATGTTGCATGAATCTTATGGAAACATCTGTGATTTTCATTCAGTTATTATAGGGAGAAAACCGATTTTAGACTTCAAATCAATAGCCAGCAAACATCTCCAAAAAACCCAGCAGGGTATACGTAGAAGGCAGGCAACCGGACTTCAATTAAAAAGTATCAAAGGTTTATTGAAAAATATTCATAAAAACACAATGTAGTCACAGCTACAATTCAAAATGGAAATCACATGGGAACACAACAGGCAATTAAATATAAAACATTGCTGTTCTGTAGGCTTCAGAGAATTAACTGTTTATGCCTTTCAGGTTCCAGTTGATTAGTTGATACTTATCTTCCTTGTATGAAACTTTTATCTTTTTTTCTTCTTCTAAATTTTACAGAATTTCAGCTATTAATTGTGAATTTAGCCCTGTAACAATCAACTATTCAAAATGAGAATGTTATAGGACAAAAGGGGAGATGCACTAATAAGCACTATTTCCCAAATGACTGAAAAACCCTAACTAACAATTAAAATATTTGTTAAATTGTTAGTTTGTGTAATGCCTTTTTAGTTATTCTACATATTCTCTCCCATTTTGAAAAATCAGATGATTTCATACGTTTTGCTGTTTGCTGCTGTTGACATTAGTGAGCTGACATTTCAGGTTCTAATGGTCCTTCTTCTTCCCAGGATGCACCACATCCTTGGAATGTTTCTAACAGTAATTTTTACTGATTTGCTGTTTGATGGATCAAAGATGCTTGATCTCTACTGAATCAACCCAGGCGCTGGGTCAAGGGCAAGACCATAACGGTCTCTATTAGGGGTCCTGCAAACAGGAAGTCAGTATTTCGGATGCATTTATTTATACACAGACAAAATGCTGAATTGGCAGATTAAGGTCATTGGGATGGAAAAATACTGCTCTTTTTTCTGAAAAGTACATCATGTATTTGTACTGAACTTCCCCTTTAAGTAATATCAGGTTAATGTGGGGTTTTCACTCCTTTTGTAGTGGCTTTTCAATTTCCAAAACTGTGCAACACTGCACAACACACCTGATGCAATTTAAGATTTCAACTTAACATGTACTGTATTGGGCTCTGCTACCCAGTGTTCCTTACCTTCCGGCGCTCTTGCACTGCAGCAACTGATGCATATTGAATACTGCATCACAGGAGTACAGTAAAGTAAGGAGCGCTGAGGACCACTAAATGTCCGTGAAAGAGAATACTGAATATGGAAAGCTGAAGCTGCAAAAAAATTATAAAAATAACAACAGAACAGAATATTGTTTACCAGCAACAAATTGGTTCAACAAGCATTTCATAATAAAATATTTTGTAGCATATAATCTAACAGTGTGCATAATTAATATAAAGTTAAAGTGGCTTTACACAGCTGTAGGACATGGCATACGCATGGCCCAATGAAGAGAAGATGTGCGACAGACTGTACATTATTTTACTCTGCAGAATAGGATGTTACCTGCCCTAGTCCCCATTAGAATATAAACTAATATATACTGTTATATATATTTATATTTACTGTTTTTCAAGCAGCTACAGTAACTGAATCCTTTGCTCTGGAACAGTAAAAAAATACACAACCAAAGAAAGAGCTCAATAAAGCTTATTTAAACAATACAAGCAATAAAAAAGGAACATGTGATAAAATGGAAAAAAAAATTAAGACCCCCGCCCCTGTAAAATGTGGCTTTTTAGTACCTTTCTTCTGTTGTCTTCACATCGTCTTTATTATTATAACAATATGTCCTGTGGGCAAGTCCAGATGTTAAATTACATTTTGCTAAAACCACCAACTACTGAGTGGAGTTGTATTTAGCTAGAACAGCCACAAGATATTTATTTCAGTTCAACATCACAGATACAGTGTATGCTGAAGCTAGGATAAAGGCCTAGAATATTTATTGTTATTCCTCATTACCATCCAGGAATGCCAAGGAAAAATTATTGGTGTAATTCAGCAGCATGATATCATTTGAAGAAGTCCCAGAAGAGAACAAATAAACCTTGCTATTAAAAGAGGAACAAAATGATTCACATAACAGTCGAGTGGGTGGTATTTGAAAAGAGCTTACTTTACTGTTGTATTATTGTGATGGCTAGTTATAAGCAGGCATGTTCTGGCACAAAAGGTTGAGTCTCTTATTTTGAGGTTATTAACACCATCCATCAAAACAACTGCTGCAGGTGTTAAGCTAATATTACTTCCAAAGATTTCAACATGGAATTGTGCTCGCCTCCTAGTGAGAACCTAAAATAATTTTCTTCAACTGTAATATCCTGATTAAAAAAATAACAGCATTAAAAATTCCACTTAAACTAAATTTTCAAAGATGGAAATAGTTACTTGAATCCAACGAACAAAGTGAAGCAAAAATACGTAATTTTGCTTCTTATGTAATATATAAAATAAATAAAAGCCATGTTATTTTAAACAGCTGAAGCAATAAACTGTCATTAAAACGCCACTCCACATCCAAAACCAAATATTTACTTTAACAAAACAAAGATAATTACTTAAAATATCCTTTCCTCCTTAGATCTCTAGGCTTATTAAAGAGGGTCTACACATACAAATTATTATTAGGTACCATTATTCTAAAATTAAAGGCGAGACATGGACGTGGTAACTTTAATTTTCAAGTCATTGCAAGTTTGTCTACTAGATTGCTGCCTGACAGTGGGTGCCTTCTAAGCTTGCATCCTTCTTGTGTATATGCACTGGTTGTAAAGAGACCTATGTGTCCATGTTGTGATAGCTGATAATGTATGTAATGAGAAGTGGGTTGGGAGACAAAGCTGAGACACTATTAGGCAACAAAAGATCTCAAATTTGAAAGTCACAAAAGTCATATTTACATGATTTTCATCTCATCCTAGTCTTCGCTACTATCCAGTGCTGTACACACTTATGGTGGCCATACATGCAACTATCCAGATTATACAATCCTAGTATTTTACGATCAGTATTAGCATATGATAAATGTTTTAACTTAAAGTAAAAAATTGATCATTGAAGTTGGTTTAATTTATATTTTTTTATTTAGATGATAAGGACAACCATTGTATATTATTATATACAATATAATATACAAGACATTAATCTCATTACACTAATGGGCGCTAGAAGCTCAAAGTCCCCCCCTCTGTTGCAGAGTACCCCCTTCTGTCACAGTCGTCCTTTCTCTGTGGCAGAGTCGCCCCCCTCCGACTCAAAGTCGTCCCCTCTGTGGCAGAGTTCCCCCCTCTGTACCAAAGGAATCTACCTTATCTGCTGTTGGTCTCCATGCCTCCGTGCATGTTTCTTACGTTTCTCCCTCTAGTGGTCAATTGAAGTGATCAATTGAAACTGCAGTGGCGAGTGGCAGTGACACACACAGATGCCGCAGTTAGGCTTTTATTATATAGGATAGATATAAGAAAGATATAATCTATATGATCTGTTTTTTTAAATTATTTTGATTTTCTGTATTCATTAACTTTCTTGATTATTCATCCACAATAGAATACAGAAATGCCTGATATTTTTACTACAACTGTCAGTTTCTGGTTATTCTTTTTTTTTTTTTTGCACTTATAGTATAGTATTTGAGGTTGAATAAAGACTTTATTTTAGATTTTAGATCTATCTAGTCCAACCTACAAAGCAATGCCCATATTTCCTGCCAAACTGTTGATCCAGAGGAAGGTAAGGAAAAAAAAAAACCCCACCAGAATTATGAAGGGGGAAAAAAATTCCTTCCTGACTCCAAGTGGCAATTGGAAGCATCACTGGATCAACAACTTTATCTATCAATACCAGAAACCTGCAACATTGCTTATTTTTAGAAACTCATCCAGCTTTTTTTTTTTTTTTTTAAAGCTATCCAATGAACCTGCCATCACAATGTCCAATGGAAGACAGTTCCATAGTTTTACCGTTTTCACAGTAAACCCCTCTTCCGAACTTATAATAGTTTCTTCACTCTCTCTCTATATATATATATATATATATATTCAAGGTGCACTTCAGGGTCTTTAAGAAAACGTGTATTTTATTCACACATACCACGGCAACGTTTCGGCCTTTTGTCAAGGTTGGCTTGAAAAAGGCCTAAGACAAAAGGCTGAAACGTTGCCGTGATATGTGTGAATAAAATACACATTTTCTTAAAGACCCTGGAGTGTACCTTGAATACCTACCTCTGATATATTTTGTTAGCGGGTGGCACCCGGGCAAGTACACACACACACACACACACACACAGACACACACACAGACACACACACACACAGACACACACACACACACACACACACACACACACACACACACACACACACACACACACACACACACACACACACACACGGTCTTTTCCAAAAACTTTTATTCATATAGTGTTTCAGCAACGTTTCAAGCCTGTATATATACACAAATATTGAATAAAGCAGTTTCTTTTTTTTAAACTTTAAAGGGGTGTGCCCACGTGTCAATCCACTAGAGCACCTCCCCGTATACTACTTTCCTTGATAGAGCGAGATCCCTTGTAGGTTTGTGTATATTTATAACCACCTTAAGGCCCTCTTTATACATATACAAAAGTAAAGGTCAACAAAGATAAAAGCATTTAACATTAACCTCATGCCAATATAGGTAAATAAAAAAAACAAACAGTAATAGTAGTAAGCACAGAGACTAAAAACTTTAAAGGGTATGTCCACCCTAAAAATCAATTTTGGATATATGATTCCTCCTGTCCCCCCAGCCCCAACCGCTCTATTTATACTCCTAGAAAGTGCCCCAAACTTTACTTACCTCCCCTGCTTCCTCCTTCTTTCCTATATGGATTCTGCTTTCCTCCTGGTGGGCAGTTTTTGGGACTTTGGGGGGGGACTACAGGAGAACCTTATGGAGCTGGGATGTGAGGTAAGGATTAAACTACACTACATGATGGGGCCAGTAGTTGGGGGGATTATAGTTTTGGGGGTGGACATGCCCTTTAAACATCAAATAGGAAAAAAATGCTGGAAAATGCATTTGATCATAATAATAATTTAAACTACAAATAATATAAATCCTATTCGCTATAAACAGACCTAATTAAAGGGCATGTCCACCCTGGAAATCATCTTTTTATATAAAGTAGGTAGCAGCTGCCCACCCCCAACCGCCATAATATATCTTTTAAAATATGCTCAGACCTTTACTTACAGCCCCTTCTCTACCACAACGTCTATCCAGCTCCCTTCTTGCAGAAGTTGCAAGTAGGGGCCGGTCCGCCATCTGCGTCTGTGATTGGCTAAGACGCGGCTGACATCATGGAAGATGCCGCGGAAGAGAATGCTCTGTAAATAGCGATGAAAGAATTTTTTTAAAGAAATATTATGGTGGTTGGGGGTGGGCAGCTGTTACTTACTTTATGTGAAGAGGGATACACACTAGGTGTCAAGGCCTCAGAGGATGAATCTGGATCGGTGGGAGGGAGGGAGGGGGAGGTGAGGGCTTTCCTGCGCATGCCTCAGACCTTGATGAGGTTGAGGAAGAAACAGGCACTAGATGAGTCACTGACAGCTTCTACTCAGTCCAGTTTCCTGGACTTTGAAAAGGCAGCATAGCAGGAGAACCATTTGGAGCAGAGATGTAAGGTAAGGATTGTTTCAAACTACAGAGTGTGACTGCAAACAATTCTAAACCGGGAATATGGTCATTTGTACGATATTACTGTATTAAAATGATTTATTAATGAACGGGATTTTAATGCATCACAAGGCTAAAAATGGCTTGGACTTTCCGGTAGGTCTATGAAATCCAAGACTGTTTGCAACGTAATATACTTCAGACATTAGGGATTTATACAAGAAAGATAACACTGTCTCTTATTGATCTGAATTGCTGCCTGGAAATCTTGACATTTACATCAGCTATGAGCATGATACTAAGGTAGGATAATTTTTATTATAAAGCAAACCCAAAAAAAAAAAAAAAAAGCCTAATGCCCTTTCCCAATAATTAACAGTAGAAAAAACTTGTTTGCAGCTCCAATTTACTATTTATTCAAACCTTGTTATGTTAATTATTTTGTGCTATTGAAGGAGTGGAACCTCTTCATAAAGGTTTAAATAAATAATTTAAAATCCCCATTGGCCTCGTTATAGTAGCCTCATACAAATTTCCACTTTTGTAGGAGCTTAAATAAAAGTGTCTACCTTGCAATTTGGGGCTCCTGCTAACTCCTTTAGCCTTAAGGAAGTATTGAAAACGGTGTTTCTCATTATTCCAAGCAGTATATTAAGATAAATCATAGTGAAGGTTGTCAAATGAAAGATTCCCCAAATCAAAAATAAATCTATTGTATAAATGCATCCATTTTTAGAAAATTATCAAACTTGTAGAAAAAGGGGCTTTTTTTGTTAAGCTTATAGTCACTAACCCATGAGAGATCTGTAGAAAAAAAACTGGCAGCAAAAATGGAATTTAGAGCAGAATAATTCTAATGATAATTTCAAGAAGAGTAAAAAGAAGAGAAGAAAATAAATACATTTATGAAAACTCAGTGTTTACCTACTTAGATTATTCAGAAGTATTTGGAGCCTTTTATTGTGCATTGCAATTCTTCTGTTAAACGGCTTTATCTTTTTTGGGCAGAGCAATAAAAGGATAGAGTAATGCAAATATGAATTCAGCCATAAAAAATAAACGTATATTGAAGCATGTACTATGCATATTTAGTATGAACTCCTAAAATGCCAATATGCTATTTTTTTTCTGTAAAATACCTTACAATAGAAAATTATATTCTAAATTCATATTTACCCAGGAAGCTTTAGGTTTGTTAGTTTCTAAAACTGTTGATTAATTTTTTTTTCCTGTGGCTTAATTTACAGTCATTTTCTATGAGACATTTTGAGCCCATAACTAGTAAACTAGTCTAGCTATTAAAGGAGAAGTAATAAGGATATGGTTCACAGGGAGAGCAAAACAGCATATTAATAACGTATTTGTGTTAACAGTCACTTCATCTTAGGCTGAAATGATCAATATGTAGTATGTACCTCAACACAACCAAACATAATCAGTAACAAATGAATACACATGTTAATTAACAATATACTAGCTTCATTTTCAAACAATATTGTTATGCATTAACCCATGTCATGAGGAATGAGAAAGGAGCAGATTACCTACTATCTTCAAATCTCCAAATATTAGGTATATACAGTATGAAAAGGATTTTAAAATCTACTATTTAGACTATGTGGACATCTAGGTCCTAATGTAAATAAATCCACCACATCTGCCTGTCATGAAAAATGATATTTTTATACTTTAAACGAACCAGCCAGCTTTTCTATACTCTGAAATTAGCAGCATTTTAATACAGTTATCTGGTACACAGCTGATTTCTTAAAGAGAGATCAATATCAGTTGTCTAATAGTCAAAAATAAAGTGGCGTAAACAAATATTTCAAATAGACCAATTATGTGATATATTGTAGTTTGCTACTACAGTGGTGATTTTCTGACATTTGCGATCCATCTCATTTCAGAAAAGCTATAATTCTATCAGCAAGTGTGTGGGCTGTGAGCAAGCAAACAGCTGTATTAATGGCAGCTAAACACATGTATAAAAACAACACAGGTGATAAAATCAGGCTCCTATTTGAAATGGGTCTCTACCTGCTTCTGGAAAAAGACGATTCCATCAGATACGACAGAATCAGCCCTTTATCATTAACTGTGTACCACAGTTCGCAACAACCATTTCCGATGCCGTCAGCGAGCTTTTCGGCATCAGAAACAGTAGTTATATAGACATTATCGATAAAGGGCCAATCCTGTTGGTAACGATAGGATCGGACCTTTATCAGTAATGCGTATACCCTGCTTAAGACTGACTAGATAATTTAGGGTTATTCAAATCTATTGTGCATTGTTCGCACATGGATCACATCAACGTACATGCAGTTATAACAGAAATTATATTAAGGAATATGGGCTTAAGCATACTATATAAATATTGTGTAGGTGAAAACTTTTTCTTACTAAAAAAACTGTTTGGGCAATACAAAAAAGCTTCATAGTATGAAACCCTTATATTAAGCCTGAATGCCAAAAAAGCAAGTCTGATTTGTCTTGGTAAAAAGTGATTTTGTGTACCTATTTTTTTTTTTAACCTTTTCAAGGTTAAAGGGCATCTACAGTGAAAAAAAACACATTGCCCCTTTGCAAAGTTAAATTCATGTACTCTGTGCTGCCTTAATCCTATCTCTGTCAGTGACTCTGTTTAACCATGGTGTCAGATCTGTGTGTAGCACTCCCCCCTTCCCCCTCCCCTCTGTTACCTCCTCCATGTCTGAACTCCGGCTAACCAACAAGCTTATCATGTGCAGTAGGAGTTAAAAGTTCAACATCCTGAAAAACACACCCACGCACAGTGGCCAATAGAAAGCAAGCTGTCCTAGAGACACGAAAGAAGTAGAACAGTACAATTTACGATCTCTCACTTTGTGACCCATCATCAATCTGTGAAAGCTATTAAGAAGGGGGGTCAAGTGCAGCCTTATATCTACCATCAAATCTACCTCTCTCCCCCTGCTAATGCTCTTATCTCTATGTTTATTACAGAGCAGGGAGGGGGGATCACGTCACAGGGATTTGATTGACAGTCCAAGTAGGAGTAGAGGAATGCAATCATGTATTCCTCTAACTGGTGTATCTCAGGACAGAGAGGGAATCTTAAAAAAGTGAAGACACTCTGGGGGTTGTGGGGAATTATAGAACACATGGAAAGAAAGAAAATAAAGTTAATTTTCCCACTATAGATGCCCTTTAAGTAAATGGCTAACATCACTGAACTGATATATATATTTCCAGCCAATGTGTATGATCAGCTTTTAAAGCGCATCCTTAAAGGGGAACTGTGGTCTCCATACAAGTTGATTTTAAATGAAAGGCCAGTTTCCCAACTTTAAAACGAGCCATCAACCACCTCTCTACGTGCTCCACAGCCCAAGATATAAAGACATTACAGACCAGAAAATCAATGGGTGGGAGGATGACATATGACATTCCTGAGGCTGCTCCTCCACCTTGTCGCCTGCGAGCACAGCCTCAGACTTCAGTGTGTGAGGGAGACAGGAAGTCCCTCCCCCTCATTGCTGCATGAAGATCCCCACAGAGAAGGTAAGGGAATCTACAGCCCAACCCTCCCACTGTGTGAAGACAGAGTTCTTACACTTGAAAAAGACCCGTGTGTGGGTCGAAACATGTTGGATCAATAAACACTTTGTGTTCGCAGCAACCCTGCGTGGCGTCCCCTTCCTTTCTACCCTATTTGTTTGCCAATACTGCTGGGAACGGAGCAGTAGGGAGGAGTGACCCGAACCTCAATGGTCCCTGGCAGCGAAGCGTACATTTATTTGTTTTTCCCAGAGTTCTCACTCTGCCTGAAAAGGCTGTTTTCACAGTTTTCTATAGGGGGAGGGGGTGGGTTGTTTGAGTAGGGAGGGGCCCAAGGCAGCCACAAGCAGGCAGAGCCAATTTAGCCACAGGTTGGTGGGGCCAATGCACATGTAAGTAGACGGGGCCAAATGGGGCTGTAAGGGATGGGGCCAAGGGGGGTCTGTAAAGAAGGGGCCATGTGGCCCATGAGTGGAAGGAACAAGGGGGGCTGCAAGGGCAGGAGGAGACATAGGGCAGAGTGACACATGGTTTCAGAGCAGGAAGTGCAGGGGACCTGGTGATGTTGCTGCCATATAACACACAACAATGTAAATATCTTCAAAACTATGCAAAACAAACAATGAAAGTAAATTGCAAAAATTCTCAGGGGAGCAATTCCTATCAATTTACCTAAAGTCATTTTTGGACCACAGTTCCCCTTTAAAGGGCATGTCCACCCTTAATAAAAACTTTTGGGACACAATTGAATACAGCCCCCCAGCCCCAACTGCTATAAAAATAATTTAAGAAAGTGCCCAGATGTTTACTTACCTCCCCTCTCTCCTCCGACGCCCTTCTGCTTGCAAGAACTGCAAGCAGGGGGCGGCACGGCAGCGCGGTCCGTGATTGGCTGAGAGGCAGCCAATCACGGACGCGGGCTGCCGGCTTCTCAGAATGCCGGTGGAGAGAGGGAAGGTAATTAGAGTTCGGGGGTCTTTCTTAAAATTATTTTTTAGCGGTTGGGGCTGGGGGAAGATATACTATGATATGGGCAAGGGGTTTTATGGTGGGGGGAGGAATCGCAAAACGGGAGGGAGAGGGAGGGGGAGAAGGGCTGCAGTACACATGCCAAACTTCTCCCAGAGGCGAGACAGGAGTCCTATATGGACCTCCTGGTGGGCAGTTTTTGGGACATTGGGGGTGGACTACAGGAGAACCATATGGAGCTGGGATGTGAGGTAAGGATTTTATTACACTACATGGTGGGGCCATTAGTGTGGGGGATTATAGTTTTGGGGGTGGACATGCCCTTTAAATACTTTTTTAAGAAAAGAAAAGCACAACATACAAAATTGTTCTGTGCATCACTTCAGCCCCAAATAAATATTCTTCAGGAAATCTTATGGCTTTGTTTTAAAAAAAATAGCAGAGCCTCACTTAAGTATTGTTACACACAAGTGGACTATCACCCAGTAAAAACTGGACTATGGAACCACTCCCTATTACAATATAATAAGTAAAAATATTTAAGTCAGATCCCTGTATACAAGTATCACAATTGTAATTTAGCTGAGAGTGTGCTCCCACAGCTCCCTTTGTGTATGTAATTTAGAGTTTCAATGCAAGGCGATAAGCCAAGTTTCCATGTGGTAGTGGCACGTCCCACCAGGTCCGTTAGTACTAATCCATTAATACTGGATTGGAAGACTCTTCCCTCCTTGTTAAAATCCACAAGCCAGGGTAGAGTAAAAACCTGTAACATTAAAGGTGCCTATCCACGTGCGATAAGAATGGCATGTGTATAGGCAGATTGTGGTGGAAACCGCATACACAACAAAATCGACAGTCGTTATCAACTCCCTCTTCGATAGGGAGAGAGAGGGAGAAGAAATGTTCAACCCCCAGGATCAATCATCCCTGAGCCCAAACAAGGGGCTGAGCGTATCGGGTCCCTCTTCTATAGTAGAGGGAGCCGATACCCACCATTGGTTTTGACGAGTATCGCCAATGTGTATGCCCACTTAACTCTAAAGTATGGCCTAAGGTAATTTGTTAGGACCTTCCATATAGGGGATATCTAGCTAAATTTGTAGCTAAGGTCTCTGTCATGAAGGAGTGAAAAAATTATTCCAGTGGCAACCTATGAAGCTTTAGTAAACTCTGTGACCAAGAGTGTTAAGGCAGTGCTCAACCAGGAGCCAGGAACGAAGGTAATTATATTTACCTCCCGCACGATCCACCGCCAGCTACATTGAAAGTTGCTGACGGGCTTAGTTTAACTATAGTGCGCATTATCTCGCATGCGCGCAATAGTAAAACTAAACAAGGAAGCGGTCGTGACTTGTCAACGGAGCTGGCGGTGGATCGTGCACAAGGTAAATATACTAACTTTCGTTCCTGGCTCCTGGTTGAGTGATTGAAGAACGGAAGGTAAGGAATAGGTCCTTTACATCCCGGTCTTCAATCACTACTTTAAAGGAATAGTTGACTTTTTGTGTTAACTATTCCTTTAAACAAAGATTTGTAGTATTTGGATTCCTCTCTCTCCAGGAAGCTTTTAATATGTACATTAATTTTGATTATACTGTAAATAGATTAATAGATCAGCTATCAGCTACAGTAACTTCAGTGTTTTAAAAACAAAATAGCAAACTCGAACAAATGATAATTATAAACACTTACTCTTTGTTTCTTTTTTCAGAGCAAGGTAGGTAGAGAAGTCGTATAGCATTTTTAGCTTCCAATAACTGTGGGAAAATTACAGAGGTGTTTTCAGAGAAGAAGGGGTTACTTCTATTCCCTGGTGTTTTTGATAATTCCATAAGTAATGTATCTGAATTCAAGAGCCAAAGCTGTACAGGAAAGAAAATGAACATAAAAATCACTACTACAGGATGTTACTGGTACTGCAACATTCAAAACCAAGCTGGAACTAAGGGATATATGATCTCCTGATGTTATGTTATTTTTAAGGTTATAACTGCCATTGACCAAAGTATGTTATTTTGTTTAATCCTTTCACTGACAGCACCCTTTTGTACTCTTTGCTTTCAGTGTCAGAAGAATATTTTAGCATTTGGTTTAGTGACATTTTTTGGAAGAAAACCCTTCAAGAAATAGGGAACAATATTTTTTGTAACCACAAAGTTTTAATGTGTTTTTTTTAATATTAAAATTTCTTCTTCCGATATTTACTGCCCCCTCCTGTCTTCTTCTGGGTTGCAGCAGGTAGCACTTGTTAGCTCCCTAAGCTGCCTCCTGTAAGCATGTGCAAGCTTGTGTACATTGAAACAGCTGTTAAAGGAGGCAAAAAACTTTCACAGAAGGGGGTTGCGAACATCAGGCAGAAGATCTGGCTTTAGCAACATATTTTACGTGTTTATGTACTATATTGTGGTCTTGGGGGGTTAAAGTAGGTATACATTTTCATAATGGGGTGAACTAATTAGGCTATATAAAAACCCTCCAATTGTACCGTCAAAATAAAACCTAAATCAAATTTCTAGATAAAAGTGTGTATTCCCATTGCTCAGGTCTCAGACTATGGTGGGGATGGAGCAGGACCAGACTGGCAATCAAAAGTAAGCCCAGGGGTGAGAACCTAGTGCTTTATATCTTTACCCTGGGAACTTTTATTAGGGGTGGGTTGGAACGGTATATGGTATAGTGATCCTTTAAGTTTACTCACACAAAGTGTATTGTTTCTAAATTCTTCCAAATGCAGTAAAATTAGTATAGAACACCTGGGAAAACTAAACACAAAACACAGCACTCTGAAGACCAAACAGCTATGTATAAGCATGTCTGATGGTTAATGTAGAATAAGAAAAACATTATCTAAATTAACCCCACAATGATAAATTTTGACTACACAATTCCAGGTTTTTAGGAGTATGTCATATGCATGTGTGCACATAGAGATGTCACCAGCAACCAGTCCCACAGTGGATGAATGCATGTATTTAAACAGTTGACAGTTTAGTTAAACTAAATGCAGCTATTTTTAAGAAATACCCTTACAAACTATCAGGGAGATTCAATAAAAGTTCTTATCGTTTAAAGGGCATGTCCACCCCATTTTACAACTTGTTTCTGTAGTGTAGGGCTCCCTCCCCCAACCCCAAACGCCATAGTAGTTTCACACAAAACACCCCTGATCACTACTTACATCACCTCATTCCCCTGGCGATGTGTAACGCCCCTCTGCTTGCATGAAAGTGCAAGCAGGGGGCCGTACCAGCAGCCGTGTCCGTAATTGGCCGAGAGGCAGCCAATCACGGACGCAGCTTACGGGAGGGAGCCCTACACTACAGAAAAGGGGTTTTGTGCTAGGGGGAGGGCGAGAGAAACGGGAGGGAGAGGGAGGGGAAGGAGGTCTGCACTGAGCATGACAAAATTCTCCCGGAGGAGAGACAGGAGGCAGAGTCCTATATGGACTCTGCAGTGCTCCTGGTGGGCAGTTTTTGGGACTTTGGGGGGGGATTACTGGAGAACCATTTGGAGCTGGGATGTAAGGTAAGGATTTTATTACATTACACAGTGGGGCCAGTAGTGGGTTAAATTGTTTTGAGGGTGGACATGCCCTTTAAAATGGTGCTACTTTTGCCCCAAACAATTAGATCTTATTTAACATTTGAAAGCTAACATCTGATTGGTTGGGGCAAAATTAGCACCATTTTACGCGATTTTATTGAATAACCCTGTATAGATTTTTGAAAACCTACACACCTTTAGCTACATAAAAGTTCTTTCTTTCCTTTAAGCATGCAAAATCACGTATGCAGCTCTATGTTTTTTACTAAAATACACTGCTAAAAGTCCTATGGGTGCATTGAATGTTTAGTAATGATTTATACTACACACCTACACATACAGGAGACAGTTACTTACCAATAGAAAGTGCTTTCCATCTGGCCCTTCAATGCAAAACCTGAATGTGCTTCTACAGGAAGAGTGTTCCAACAGAAGCTGCACTATAATGCTTTCCAAAAACTGCATTCTGTGAAAACAAAAAAGTCAGTCTTTACAGTGTTTAACTACAATAGATATCATTGGAAAGACAAGTTGTTAAATGCAAAGACTCTTTAAGAGAAAGAAAACTTTTTCTATTATCCATTTCCTTTTTGTGCTGTCAGCATCCCTAATGTAATGTAATAAACATTTCTAAAGCTTGTAATTACTGTCAGAGATGTCAAGGTTTTCTTATTATTATTATATTATTGCAAATGTTCTAAACAGGAGACTCAAACAGGACACCTCGTAATTCAAACTTAAAGGGCATGTAAACTGTTTAATCACAATTAACCACACAGCAATAATAAATAATTTTCACTGAACTAGATCTGCCCCTCAGACCTTTCTTTTAAGCTCTTGATTTTTTACTACAAGGGGGGCAGGGCATAGCCAGACAGTAAAGAACTGTCACTCTCCCACACCCTATGCATATCCCCTTGGTACCTCCATGTGTAAAAACTGTATACTTTCTATGAAAGCAAAGTCTATATCTCTGTCACAGCATGGCTCATTGATACAGCATTATGATCCTGCAGAGAAATAAGCTTTGGCCAATGATCTGTGCTCTCTCACTCTGCCTGCAGCCAACACCCAATCCTGCAGTTAGCTGCTGTTTGTACTTTGTGTTTCTGGAGAACAGTTCCAATCTAGCGCTCCACCTAAAGAAATCAAATATCAAAGTCGCTGTTGTCAGCCCCCACACACACCCTTTTCCTCTGGTCTCCTCAAACACCTAAAGCTAAAAAAAATCTAAGCTGAATTTGAGCAATAACAACAGCTGCCAAAGCTGCTGTTCTTTTACTATAGCACATAATCACAGGGTGAATATTATTGGCTGTAAATAAAATTCTAGTTTCATAATGACAATATATCCATGTGAAGTTTTTGAAATTTAATAGTTCTGGACCTCCATTTTTCAGCTATAGACTTGCTCATGAGCTCTGAATTTCCCATGGTGCTTAGTTCCTTAGTGACCGTGATAATTTTTAATCCTTTACCCACCTTCAAGGCAGTTTTTAGGCATAGGCCACCTAGGCAAAGTGCTAGGGTGCCCAGTGTTACATGTATATTTAAAAATATCCAGTTTAAATAAGATTTAGCAAGCTTTTAAAATCCATATGCAGTTTTTAGTGTACATAAAATTACTATTTCTAATTTCCTCAGTCCCCAAGGCTATAGGGCATGTGCAATATCCAGTGGGTACAGGCGGAGGAGCAAAGATGGTAGTCCCCATTGGACAACTTTAAAACCATGTATCTTCACTGTCATTGGGCTGTTGTCACTCTGATTAGGTGCATGATGTAACATGCACTATGCACTTTGTTTCTAGCTCAAGTTGTTTTTGTCACTTTAGTCAGTATTCCTTATAAAGTCATCAGGCACCACACACACATAATGCCACTGTAATATCATACCGAGTATTAGGCAATTTTAATCCTGCATGGATGGTGCCTTTAACATAGGAAACATTTCTTAGTTTTTACTTGTTAATTAACCACTAAAGCATTGTTCCAACAGGGGAATACATAAGGGGAGCCTGGATGGCAAGAGGAGTGTTTTTATACTTATTACATCGCAGTGCTAGTGTTTTTGGTCCCTTTTATACAAGAAAGAAGTGAAACGGTAAGTTGGACTGCATTAGAAATGTGCTCACTGTTGCAGAGATGAAATTGTAATAAAGCAAATGCTTTTTTCTGCCTGTATCCCTCCCTCGCTTTATTTTCTACTATTTTTATACGTATAAATCTGTGCAGACATGCTCCCAATCCATATGTCTGCATCTTTAAATGGCAAACGTAAAGACAAGTAGCAGTAGTAAACTGCTTTAAACATTTAAATAGACACTAAATCATTATAACCATGTACCTTGCATCGTTATGTATTATTTACAGGGAGGTGAGATAAACTTTATTCACAGGGAGGTGTAAGTAAGCAAACTTACCTGCCAGCACTCCACCAACAGCTTCTCACCAGCTGATCGATACCCTGTCCCAATTGTACCCCTATTTTTGTCATAGGCACACATGCGCAAAAGATAGGAGTTCAGCGAGACAATGCGGCATCTGCCGGTGAGAAACTGTGAGTAGAGCACTGGCAAGTAAGTTAAACTATGGGACCTGTGCATTCTATTATTCACAGGTAGGTGAGAATAAGGGATCTCACCTTCCTGTGAATAATAGATAAAGATGCAAGGTACATGATTATAACTGTTTAGATTCCCTTTACACAAAAAGCAGCCATTCAGCAATGTTCACATTTATAGCAACCATATGTTTTGAAATGTAATACATTGTTTACTAACCTTGATATCATTTTATAATCTTGTCTTAAGGGCTGAATAATAATTTCAGTAAAAAAGTACTTGAAAACATCTAAAAAAAACGAGAAAACAATCAGCATGAACAAAGAAAGAAACTAATAGCTATTACATATATAAAGTTTGTGAACACAATATGATTTCAAAGCTTTGTACTCTATGCATGTGCGCATCACATTTGTGCATAGATTACTAAGTCCGTTGGGACCTGTCAGATGAAGCGGCAGAAGAGTGAGCGATCGGTATGTTCCTTCCCTTCGTTCCCGGCTCCTGATGATTTTATTGAAGAACGGGAGGTAAAACACAGCTCCTTTACCTCCTCAATAAATCTTCAATAAAACTTCTTTAATAAATCTGAATAGAAAAATGGGTGTTTTTACCCTTAAAATATAACCTGCAACCTTGTCTAAAAGCAAAACACCCCTAACTCAAACAGAGATACTATGTTGAACACTAGTACATGTAGAATCTTTATCTTTTGCTAGGAACATAAGGAGTTGCTGAACTCTGAAGTGTGTGTGTTACTGCATACTGTACCTTCAATCCAGTACTTGCTTTGCTCAGGCTAAGTATCCCCACTTCTATTTTTAACAGACACCCCCTTTATCAAACACGACTCACGATGTAAGCATGCTTAGTAACCACAGAGCCAGCACTTTGAGAGGGAATTTCCCACAACGTATTTCACACATACCAACTGTAACCTCTAACTGGACACAGCAGAAAAGTTTATGAGAGTAAGTCATTTAATTGAAGTCAGCTGAAATGTAAGGCTGGGTGCACACGGGCAGATTTTTTGGCCCAATGATCTGGACAAGTGAAAAATCGTGTGTACCCACCCTAAGATGTTTCAGCTTCAATATCTATAGAATCTAGGGACAGGATAAGAACAAAAAATGGTACAGTGGTGGTTGGGAAGAATTCCCTGTAATGGACAATTAAAAATATTTTTTCAGTTTACAGTAGATACCCTTTAAGGCTGTTCTTGAAAAAGTTCACGGAAGAGTCATCTGGTGTTAAACACTTGCAATCTGGCTTAGAACCCAGTTATAAATGTTGAGCTACGCTGGGCTAGTAAACTAATTTGCGTTTGTAGATTTCTTATTCATCTGATTTTGACTCAAGCAACCTTAATAAGCCTATGAGTAAGTGCTATGGTAGCACGAAGTGCGAAAGGCAAGTTGTTTTTAAATTGCTACAATAAAGATATTGTTTAAACCAAAGTCCTGAAGTGTATCGCGTTTTCCTGGGAGCGCCACCCGCTTTTGTTTTTTCTTATTGAAACCTTAATAAGCCAGCCCATAAACCTTCCTCAATCTCATATGCTTTATGAAGGAGGATGCACTAAAAACCAGGCAAGCAACAAACAGGACTCTATCAACAAAATAAGTGTAAGTTTATTGTAAAATCGCTTTACATGTTTCAAACCACTCAGGTCCTTAATCATAAGCAGAGTTTCTTAATTTCTTAAAAACCTTGATTAAGGCTGAGGTCATACTGCACCACTGGCTCCTAAAGGTTTTATTGAAGAACAGGAGGTAAGACACAGCTCCTTTGACTTCTGTTCTTAAATAAAACTGATAGAAAAAAGGGTGTTTTACCAGTGGAGATACCCTTTAAAATATTCTAAAGTGTTAATAAGGTATATTGAATAAGTGCTATTACTGATTACATATAAAAATACAATATAAGAGAATATAGAAAATGGGTCTAAATGTAGGTAATATTGCACTATAGAACTTTTGTAGGTTACACAGATTAAACATAGTAACATTCTAAGTCACATTATTAGATACATTAATAAATACATTAATGGTTGCATAGTGTTGCTAATTATATTCAGTAAATACACATTGACTAAGGACCTGAGCGGTCTGAAACGCGTCAAGCAATTCTGCTTTTCTACTGCAGTGGTGGTTTTCGTCACTTTGAAGTTTGAAGGGTTCAAGGCTTTATAGTATATGTCTTATGAAGGTGCGCTGGACCGAAACATCACACAGTATTTTACTGATGTTTGAATAAACACTGTTTGCATGGAATACTGGTGTGCACAGCGTCTCTTTGTATATTGAGTTCAGGGCTCCACATCTCTATTTTTGTTATATATATGCTTATTTACCTACCCCGACTATCACAAGGATTAGAGTTTTCATAATAGGGGATGGAAGCACTCATTCGTTTTGTATCTTATAGTATCATTAAAGGGTTTCACCACTCAAAATGTATACTTACCTCTTTTCTTTTAGTTTATTTGAAGAACAGGAGGTAAAGGAGCTACAGTATGTCTTTCCTCAAGTTCTTCAATTAAACAGCCAGGAGCGAACACAGAGAATTTACCTGCAATTGCACTGAACTTACTAGGATTACCTGTCAGATGAAGAGCGGAGAAGTGCAATCGTGATTAAGTTCTCTGAATACGCTCCAGTCTCTTGGTTGTTTAATTGAATACCGGGAAGTAACACATGGCTTCTTTACTTCCCATTCTTCAATTAAACTGAAAAAAAGTAGGTATACATTTAGAGTTGAGATACCCTTTAAATATCTATTTAACAACTACATATTCATTTCTGTGCAAACAAGGGCAATTTGTGTCAATCACACACAGTAAACATGTATAAATCAAAAACAGTAACATGACAACCAAATACCAGAGCATATACATAAGTAAATATTTCTATACCAAACATTCAAAACAATAGAAAATGTAGGCAAGTTTAACAGAAACAAATTATTTTAGTCTTTACCATTGGGACATAATGTTATATGCCATTTGCATACTTAACCTAGCAAACCATTTATACTAATCTCATGCAGTTCTTAATGCAATTTCTCAAAACATAAATACCTTTATCAAATCGTATTCATAGAATACCCAAGCCTTACAAAATATTAACTTTTTCTGAAAATCCACACCACTTAGCTCTATAATTATTGAATTTTTTTGCTATTTTAGATATTCAGTAATTAAAATTATTATACATGTATTTGAAAATGTCAAAGTAAATTACTCTCTACTGAGTAACGAACCATGATGATAGAACCTTTAAAGGTTAACTAAAGTCTGAAAAGAACAAAGCTAAAAACAATGATGCATCTCTGTCAGAGCAGTAGATGACTGTAAAAATCTATAGCTTTAAAAGATGTCCACTTATCATTATTATTTCAAACACTATCCCTGCATCTTAAGGTAATATTTTGCTATAGCTGGTTACGGACTTGGGAGAGTGAGGCTATACAACAGCCTGAGAAAGAGCTGATGTTACTTACCAACTGGAATTTTTGGAGCTGGATTTTTTTTAAAGCAGCAATTTGGAGAAGAATAAAGTCTGCCCTTCTGCTGATTTGACATCTAGCTATATTTTGACTTAAAGAGCAAGTGGTTTTGTTGGGTTTAAAGCAGACATGGATAAGGTTTCTCATAAAAATGCTTCTTAATTTCTCTGACACCCCCACTACATACAGGAAACTGCATCTTAATTTCTCTGACACCCCACTACATATATGACCATGTTCTTTCCCCTGTCTTGCCTCCCACCTTCACTGGTGGTATTAGTTTTCTTTTCTTTCATTCTTCCAGTTTTTACAAAGGCCCCGTCTGAATATACACAAGTTTTAAGGGCTCACCTGAGGTGTTTAATTTCTTTAGCCTTCGCCTTGTGCTACTGGAGATGTTCTCTGCTTGGTGTTGTAGGGTTCAGATGACACCCAGCTTGTGATCTAAAGGGTGGTGGGAGTCAAATATATACGCGTCCGTTTGCGATTTGGTAACGCATGCGTTCACTATTTTTGGTGAGTTATGCATGCATTTCCATAATGGAAAACAGCAAAATTGCACACAATCGCATACGATAACGATCGCTATTTTGTGCGTGATTCCTGTGCGTTGCAGTGTGGCCACAGCCTAACTCCCCCTCCCTGGTCATTCCCCTGTTCAAGTAGTCCGGCTGTAAACCAAGCCTGTAAACCCAGCCGCTCATGTGCATTAATCCTCCTACACATCACTCTAACCTTTGGGAGACCCGAGCCCTGTCTCGGAGCTCAAGCAGGAGTGGTGTATTGAAATCTTGACTTCTTTTAACAAGAACCTTCTCAAATTTAATCTTATTTCCTCTACCCCCGCCACTATCCCTGTTCACTCTTCCTTTCTCTCCAACCACTCATCAATATGGCCTCCTTCTCCCCGAGCTTGCTGAATTCCACTACCACAACACTGTCTCCTCCGCCCTGGAAGCTGTGGCCCCCTTAACCACCACTCGCCTTAGTCGCATTAACCCACAACCTTGGCTCACAGACCACATTAAAAAGATGAAAAGGCAGTCTAGTGTAGTTGAGGGACAATGGCAAAAAAGCAACAAGACCATTGACTTTCTTCATTTCGGAAATGCTCTTCATCAGATCAGGAACGCTTTGTCTTCAGT
Organism: Hymenochirus boettgeri; assembly: GCA_019447015.1. Taxonomy (NCBI): domain Eukaryota; kingdom Metazoa; phylum Chordata; class Amphibia; order Anura; family Pipidae; genus Hymenochirus; species Hymenochirus boettgeri. Next base: position 161,793,649 of record CM033473.1, on the reverse strand, counting down.
CAAACAAACTTATTTCTCCTCCCTTATTACCAAACAATCCCACAATCCAAAACAGCAAAGTTTTCAATCTGTTTATCTGTCTTTTTAATCTGTTTATAAATGACTTAGAAGGGGGCATTGAGAGCAAGGTCTCTGTGTTTGCTGATGACACTAAACTATGCAGAGCATGGATCAACTGTTAGGTGGGGTTAAAAAAAAGTGAATGGACTTATGTCTTTATACCTCAATTACTATGTTAAAATCTCTGCTTTGTCTGCCACCTCCTCCTCCCTACACCCTTTTTATCTGCTGATAAATTTCACAGAAAAAAATCATTCCTGCATGCCCGGGCTCATCTCCACAGCCTCCAGTCCCATATACATTTCTACCCGGCCTCCCATCCACCACCTCCATCTCTGTTCTAAACAGTTTTTCCAATATTACAGAACATAGACTTTCAAGCCTTATCTCCAAGGCCCGTCTCACCACCTGCCCCCTTAACCCCATTCCCTCCTTTCTCATTCCCCATCTCTTATCTTCCTTTACACCAACCCTAACGTCTCTTTTTTGTCTCTATCCACGGGTACTTTTCCCTCCTCATTCAAACATGCTATTGTATCCCCTATTCTCAAGAAACCTTCTCCGGATCCATCTGCTCTATCCAGTTACTGGCCTGTCTCTCTTCTCCCGTTTGCATCTAAACTGTTTGAACGACATGTTTAGTGGGAGTTGGCAGAAAAGTGATTAACTAGTTCAGCATACAGACCTACAGTCTGGCTTCCGCCCCAACCACTTCACTGAAATGGCTCTTACTAAAGTTACTAATGATCTGCTTAATGCTAAATCTAAAGGCCACTATTCCCTACTTATTCTGCTTGACCGGTCTTCAGACTTTGATACAGTGGATCACCCTTTACTGCTTCACATCTTATCCTCCCTAGGTATCCAGAGATTTTTACCCTCTTGGCTGTCCTCCTACCTCCCAGGTAGGACGTTCAGTGTTTCCCACTCTGGCTCCAACAATCTCACCCTCCCTGTGGGGGTACCATAAGGCTCAGTACTCTGCCCTCTTCTCTTCTCCATGTACACCGTTTGGCTAGGACAGCTCATTAGTTTCTTTGGATTCCAATACCACCTGTATGCTGATGATAACCAAATTTAGATCCAGTTGATCTAACTGAATACCACGGAATTACTATGATCTTGATGAATGAGAACCTTCACAAGCATGTTCTAAAGAATGGTTATTTATATTGCATACTTAAATGGACACTAAACCGGCTTTACTAAGTACATTGCATCCGAATCTATTATTCACAGGGAGGCAAGAATGCTTATTCCCACCTCCCTGTGAATTACAGGCACTCCACTCGTGGGTCCTTCTCAGCTGACTATCGCGCCTCTCTTTGCATTGACGCACATGTGCCAAAGATAGCCGCTTGGTAGGGACAGCGCACTTGAAAGCTAAGAAGGAGCAGAGTGGAGCGCCGGTAAGGTAAATCTTGCAGCGGTCCCTGGGCATTATATTATTCACAGGAAGTTGGGAATAAGCAGTCTCACCTCCCTGTGAATAATAGATACAGATTTCATGTACTCAACAAAGTACATGAAATCTGTTTAGTGTTACTTTAAAATGTGGCAAGAACAAAACCTGGAAAGGGCACTTACCACCCCCACCCCAGCCCCCTCTACCCTTTCTTTGTCAAGGCACACCAAAAAAGCCATTTGGTATTCTTATAAAAAGAGTTTTATGCCATTTGCCTTTGGAAAAAAGGTTTAAACTATTATACAATATTTTTATTTTCAGCTTGGGAGTCTCATTATATAACACATACCCGATGACACTTTCTCTCCTAGCATTGCCTTGCATCGCTTGCAAACGACTTTGGTATTTTCCTTTGATTTCTGCAAGGAAGAAAAAATGTTGCATAAATGTCACGTTAGAACTTTAGTAAAAGAAATAATTTACACATTTTTAGTGACCAGACATAACTTTAGTTTGCTCCAAATTCAAGAACAGGCTTAAAGGATAAGTGCACTGTAAAATCAAGTTATGTTCATTTGGAAGCTGCAGCTTTAAAAATACTGTTGCCATATATATTTTTTTACCTATGGCCCTCCAGAGCCTCCCTTTGCGCCTTGAAAGTTGCTGACATCTTGTTACTGGTTTGCTCAATGTTAAGCTCCACGCCTCTGCTTTCCCCTGCTTGAGCCTCAAACAGTAATGCCTGTGAGTTCCGTGCACTCTCCTGCTTGAGCCTCAAACAGTAATGCCTGTGAGTTCCGTGCACTCTCCTGCTTGAGCCTCAAACAGTAATGCCTGTGAGTTCCGTGCACTCTCCTGCTTGAGCCTCAAATAGTAATGCCTGTGAGTTCTTTCAAGCAGGAGAAAGCAGAGGAAATCTCAGAGGGGTGGAGCTTAACATTCAGCAAACCAGTAACAAGATGCCAGCAACTTTCAAGGCACAAAGGTAGGCTCTGGAGGGGCATAGGTGAAAAGCTGCAGCTTCCAAATGAACATAACTTGATTTTACAGTAAACTTATCCCTTTAATACCAGCTGGTTAGATATCTGCAGAGAAATTTAGCTAATTGTCAAATTAATATAAAAGGAAAAAACATTAATGACAGGTATTAAATGCAGGCCAACAAACAAAAAATTACAATTGTACAACAATTTTTTATTTCTAGCTGTACAATTTTTATTTTTCTACAGTTAGGTTCCTTCAATACCTTTTGAACAATTTTTAAGAATTGTTTATTAAACCTGCTAAGTAAGCAGCCATACAAAAAAGCATAGTTCCACCTTAAGATAGGCTTGAGTTTGGGTTGATCTACTCGTGTATGGCCACCTGTAAAAAAATGTCCGCTAATATTGTGCACTGTTGAGCACAAGAAGAATAGGCCTTTTGACAAAATGTCCCAACAATTCCAATTATGGCTGCAGTTAGATGGTGCCAGGTAGTGCAGTTCAATCGGAATTTCCTAATCAAAACTTAATTAACTGCACTATCTAATGTGTATGGCCAGCTATAGGAAAACATCAAGTGTGAATAATATAGGGCTGTGCAGTCAATTGCTATTATTCACAGTATAATGAGTACGGTTTAGTTCAAGTCTCTATGTTTCTTTATCAGTAGTAATAATAAAAAAATTAGAAAGAGTGATAAATGACAGGGAAAAAAGGGGGAAAAGAAAGCAGGTATAATTGGAATGGATATGAAAGTCACATAGCTGTAGTGACTGTTACCCCAGGGTCCATCATTTAATTACAAGCAAATCTGCAAGTATATTTATAACCATAGTACAATGACCGCTCCATTTAAACATTTCAAATTATAGCACAGAAATGCTAGCATATTTCTTTCACCCACCACATGGGACTAGGTTATAACTAGCTCTGCTGACAAGGCAGTTTTTCTGGGATGATTTTACAGTTTTAATAAGTTGTACAAAAGTACAGCAAACTGCATAACCACTTCAACAGTGCATTAAAAAAGAAAATTGTTGTGGACAGGCCTGTCCTACATAAATGAGAACAAAATCTGGAAACCGAACCACTGGGGAAGATAAAGGAACAATCCAGTACCCCTAAACTTTCCAAAGGTTAAACTTGCAGATCTTACAATCTTTTGCTAGTGCACCCCCACAAATATTGTGTAGTGAGATCACCCAGTATAGGAGCTGACACTAATACATAAATCACCCAGCAGCCGGAGTAATGAGGTAAGACACAGCTTGTTGTATGTTTGTGAATGTGTTCTTTCTATTGGGACAATGTTGTCGGGAGACTTTAGTTCCCCTTTAAATGCAGCTGTAATTTAACTATAAGGTATAATTTAATTATATTGGGACCTGACTACTATATTGACACATTAAAGCATTTTATTGTCGAAAACGATTGATCGTAGGTGTTGATCTTTACCCCAAGGTTTGCTGAGGCTGAGAATTATTTTAAAAGCAATCAGATGAAAGCATTTATAATTTATTAGGGCAATATGAACCAAGGAGTGTTACCATGTAAAACCACAGTTAACTATGTTGCATAATTGACTGGAATTGTTGGTTAGGTTTGGAAAATGTAAATATGCTGGGTGATGTGCAAAGAGCTGCTATCATACAGAATTCCCCTTATAATTTAGATTAGTAACCATGCTATTGCACCTCTAGGTACATTGGATTCTTCAAAACTTCTGCTTGATTTGAACAGCAGCTATTTGTCACACAAAAATGGCACAAAAGCATTGATACATTACTTATTATATGGGGAAAATGTGTATTAGGATTGACTTCTCTTTTAATGTGCAAATAAAAATAAATCCTCCAAAATTACTTATTTGACACCAATAGTTTTTATTTAGAAAAATGGTTTTAGAAACTAGCCTAATTATTTAAAACCCCTTACAGTCAAAAATAGCCATAAATAATAAAATATTACCACTAGACAACCAGATAAAAATGTGGATGCTTGCAAATTGTAAGAGCACTACCTTAATGCTGATAAGGGGCTCGTTCACACTACATCAGTTTGTATCCGTTTTTCAAACGCAGGTGCGTTTAAAAAAATGGACAGACTGTAAAACCTAATAGGATTTCATAACATCGTTCACACCTGCTGCGTTATATTTCGTTCCATTCAGTCCAGTAGTGTGAGCACATATACTTCGTCAAACTCAAAAGTGACAGGTGCCCCGCCCACTCTCCTCCCACTCTCCTCCTCCATCTCCTCCCCCCACCGCTCCCATTCCCCGCCCTCTTCCTGTCCTTCTGAGGCCAAAACACGCCTCTTTTTGCCCTCACTATGACAACATCCTGTTTCTGTTTCCTTGCCCACAGTATGACAACATCCTTTTCTTGCCATAGTATGACAAACATCCTGTTTCCCTGCCATTCTGAAGCAACAAAACACCACTTTTCGCACAGATTGCCATTTTTCTGTCGAACTACTCAAGTTATAACTCCGTTCCTTTTACACCCGAAGCCGGGTTATCTTATAATTAATATTAAAAACTATATAACGGTTCCTAAACATGTTATCGTAATTGACAGCATTACAACAACAATAAAGTTTTACAGCTGTAATGAACGTACCTGGAATATACAAACAACAAGATGCCGACTTTCTCCATCACAGTCCTTTCGTGTTTGCAATAAGCTGCCCCCCCAGAAAACATTTTCTCCATCACAGTCCTTTCGTGTTTGCAATAAGCTGCCCCACCAGAAACATTTTCTCCATTACAGTCTTTTCTTGTTTGCAATAGACGGTCCCACCAGAAACATTGTCTCCATTTTGTGTGTTGCAATAAGCGATCCCACAGAAACATTGTCTCCATTTTGGTGGTTGCAATAACTGCCCCCCAGAAACAATTCACTATGCCAGTCCTCTCGTTTTGTAATAAGCTGTCCCACCAGAAACACTTCACTATGCCAAACAGTCCTTTCGTGTTGTAATAAGCTGTCCTATCAGAATTTTTCCACATTCTCAAAAGACATTCCTTAGCAACGTCCCTGGGGTAAAAGGTGTCACAAGATGTGTTTTAACACGGGCATTCATCGGTCAAGCCTTTATTGTCTTTAGGACAAAGTCTTAATAGTTCTTATCAAGTTTATTCTTTAGTAACTACAAGGTGTACCCTGGGGAGGAAAGATGTCACAAGATGTGTTTTAACAGCTAATTGTATTAGTTGTTAGTAAAGATGTTCACAGATGTGTTTTAAAAGCTAATTGTTTTACAAGACATTTGTGTTTTGTGACTTAACTTATCGAATTTGATTGTGATTCAAACTTTGTAAATGTTAAAAAAAGTAAAAACATAACACGCGTGAGACTCAGGCTTACCTGTTTTCTTTCACGTCGCATTGATATGAATACAGATTGTAACTAAATAAGTTAATAACTTAAATGTTACTAAAATGTTGGATTAGACGCGTACTTGCTTTTACCAAGCGAATGCTGCATAAAATATATACACATAAGTTCCAAACTAAGACCATTTTGCGTCAACTGTAAATGCTATAAAAGTTTCAACGGTTCTGTATTTTGTTAAACTTATTGTTATTATTTGAGTACAGTAACGAAAATAAAATAGAGTCTATAGAGCAATAATAGGCGGGGTCCTAACACAGAGGTGTCCAGGGGGGGTAGGGGATGACACAGACAAACCCTATAAAACAGCGGACAGCGTGTACAAAGACACAAAACGCTTCAAATACAGAAGTACGGACATTTTCAAACAGAGGGCCTTAGCACTTTGAAATAGGTACGATTAATATTTATATATGTTTTCAAACTTAACTTTCTGTTTGATTTAAGCTATTATTTCATTCTTTATTTAAAAATATATGTTTAGGCCTTTGTTCTGCTAAATTTATGTTGTAATTAATGATTATAGTGCATGTTTATATAAAGAGCGATCTATTTTAATATATTGAACAGTTAGACCAAGCAAATATATATATATTTACAGATGTCTTTAACAACAATAATATGTGGGGCTGCTACGACGTCCTGAATGATCAGCGATTCAGAAATGTTTTTGCTGAATACACGGTTGCTCTCACACACCGGCAACAACGAATACAGTCACGCCCGGCAACGACGAATACAGTATACTCATGTTTCAGACGAGTCGCAAATCACGCCTTACAACACAAGTGAACAGTAGTACATCTTACATTTTAAAAATACTGTTAATAGGTATTAATGTGGTTTTATAATATTTTTAATGTCTATTAGATGCTCAGGCTATGGAAAGCTCATATGACGCATACGCCTACAGCTACACCATTATCAACGGCGACGGCACTACACCTACACATTAGATCTGACAACTCCAAAGGCTACCACATCTACAACTATAGATCTGACAACACCGACGGTCTGTGAATCAATTCAGAGGCCCAAACCAGCTAAGCAAGTAAGTCTGAACTAAGCACAAGCTGCATCTTTTAATTTAGTGCAGCAGTTTCAAATTGGTGTTATAAATTTTAATGTTATTATCTTTAAATACGCAGCAAAAAAAAAGAAAACAATGCAATCTTACCCAAGATAGTGCAAAATCTAATACAAATACTCAGGCAACGCCGTCGGCTTCGAAATAAACAGGTCATTCAGTACCGTACCTAATGCACGTAAGTCAATAGACTGTCATTTTATCGTAATGTTACAATTTAATTTTTGCTATAAAATAATACGCGGCCTTTTAAATCCGCAGCAAAAAAGAGAAAAACACAGGCTCTGGAGAAAACGAGAGGGCTTACAAAGAACGCCAATTAACCCCCCGCCGACCACGTAACGGATCAAAAGGACAGAGCAGTTGTCGCCGATTTTAGAAACTGTAGATGGGCACAAATCTTATCAGTGTGGTGAGTCAACAAGTATAAACAACAATATGTCAGGTTTTGTTCATCCTGTTCTGATATTACATCCACGCCAGATGGGACATGCTTAGTTTAAAAAGGCAGATCCTATTTGAGACATCAGGCCCCAGGACGGTGCGAGCGCCATACAGGTTGCATACACACACCTCTTATTAAGCAATGTACGTGTTGGGATGAATGTGACGACAAACACATGAGTAATCTTGGTCGCGGTAAGCGATCAAATGCTTCGGGGGTGCAAATTTTTTAAATGTTGCGCGAGAGACGCAAGGAATTTAGCGTTAATTCCCCTAACCCGTATAATGCGACGCTAATAAAAGAAGCATTTAAAATACAGGAGGTTTGAAAACCATCTAGCGATAGAAGAGGAGGAATGATTAATAAGGCGTGACTAAAGATGTGTGGTGGAGGTATAGTTTTGAAAAAAAGAAAATTGGCCTTTAGTGCGAGATCTAAAAAATTAAAACACGCTATAAAGCTGTTGTATGTGTCAAAACGTTCTTTAAGAGCTAGGAAGAAAAGAAGGGTTGTTGTAAAAAAGCAGACACAACACGTAGTTCAGATGGATCAATCACCGAAACACCACAACCTGAGCTTTTACCTACAGAAAGATAGACGACAATGATGACAAACCACAATCTCAAATCACTCTAGCGGTTCAAACGTTACAAATGGGTCGGTCAACGACAATTCTGTTTTTTGAGCGCATACTGCACCAACAGCGTGACTTGGTAATTTTAACGGTACCATGTACATAGAACATTTCAGATTGTTAATTGATATGTGTTCACTCTTTTGTGGGGCTGTTGATGAGCGGTGCATGCCTCTATACAAAATTATTAGATAGGATTTTACCGGACATAAGCCCAGGGGACTTTGTCAGTTGAGACTTGACGGTGGTGAAACATTTGATTCAGTTTTTCATCCAAGCAGTAGAGAAGATTTTAATGCCGGACAATTTTAAAAATTATTGCAAATGCTTACAGAGCAATGTGGAATGTATAGCGGCAATTCTCTCAAACTTGTTGTTATGTTATCAGAAACCGGACGGCGGTGTTCAAAGGCGATTGAGATCCGTTGCTTATAGCCAGATTTATAAGCATAAAAAGAACCATTTGTACGACTTTAACAATTACAACAACACCTGTGCCTTGCGGCAAGCGTGTACGCTGTTTTGGACGCATGTTAGTGATTTCGGTTTGTAGAGAGGCCCAGAAGTTACACAGTGATTTGCACAACCCGATGACCAATTGATTCTTTCAGTGATATTGTAAGTTTTGAAAAATATTTAAACATTACAATTAGGTTTTGTACCACCAACGGGGCAAATGGCAAAATACCATACAGGAGTCCCTCTAAAGATAGATTGTCTATATACTGTACATGAACAACATTATTACGGAATTAAAACGTGAAAGGTTTTATCGGCGGGGTTTTATTCTGTGAGAGATGCTGCTCTGTCTACATCACAAATTAGGCACGGTTGTCTGAGTTTTGCAAAGCTTGTCACAGATCAGACTGTATAGAAACAGGTGGTGAAAAAACTAGGTGCCCGCAATGTCGTTTGTTTTGTCGCTCTGATGCGTGCCTCATTTACTAGACAATTAGAAGAAAATGATGTGGCATTTGTGTAAAAAAATTGTTTTGCAATTCTGTTGTTTTAGGTAGTAGGTCGTACAGATAAAACCAAGTGTGACGGCCTGAATTGTAGCGTTTGTGGTGGCCGTGTGTGACAAATTGACACACAATCTGTTACATGCAGCCGACAAACCCTAAACATTTGACTGAAAAATACATTTTCTATGATTTGAGTGCATGCAGGAGACAGGCACACACATCCCCAACTATATTTATGCTACAACTCTGTACGGGCCAGGTTCCTGGGAATTCAACGGAAGAAGACATGTGGGCAAGACTTTGTCCGCTTTTTACCAGCGGTAAGTTTTCAGGTTACACCTTCGTTGCTCATAATGCGGGTCGGTTTCTGATGCTTATTTTGTTGTTACAGGAGCTGGTCAAGAAAAATTAAAAATTAATATTGTAAATCAAGGAGGTCGGTTAAGTGTGGTATCCCTTAACGATCTGAAAATTAGGTTCAATAGACCTCTTGGAATTATGCCTATGAAGCTCAGTAAAATGCCAGAAGCTATGGGCTTTTCTGGGGCTAAAGGTCATTTCCCGCATCTTTAATACAGAAATAAATCAAAACTATATAGGGCCCATACTGCCCAGCATTATTATGGGGTTGATTATATGATGCCTGCGGAGAAAAAAGTTTTCAACGGCGTGGTATGAAACACATAAGAACGATACTTTAATTTTCAGGAAGAGCTAAAAGCTTACTGTAAACAGGATGTGGAAGTTTTAAGGAAGGCTTGTGAGTTACAGAGACCGATTATGGCGAGACTAAGAAAATGTAAGTCAATACTGTAAGCGTGAAAGAAATATAAAATAGTCACTAAATGTATTGACCCCTTTCAACTTATTACACTGGCCTCTGTCTGCATGGCATGTACAGGTTTTAAATTTCTACCTGCAGACCCATAGCCCTTGTCCCCGCTGATATATACAAAAACCCAGAAACGGTTTTCCACACCGGCTATACAGTGGCTTATGTATGTTTGAAAGTACAGAAGGGGTCAGTATACAACACGCTAAAGGGTGTGTGAAAAGAAGTAGGCAAGTACTTTTTGGATGGTTATGCTTTTGTTAATGGTACCCCAATAGCCTTTGAATTTAGGGGTGTTTCTACCACGGTTGCCCTGTAGTTATAATGAGAACGACAGTAATGACGTTACTAATTCAACATAGGACAACTATACCACGCATTCTTATTTAAGAAAAGGTACCTGCAGAGATGGATTTACAATCCGTATTATGTGGGAACAGAATGGAAAGAAATGTTGAGAGAGTGATGGTATCAAAGACTTTCTTCTTAAAATGAGTTTCCATCACCGCTGGACACCCGTGATGCACTTTAGGGGAGAAACACCGCTATTAAACTGTATCATAAAATTCAGCCTGGTGAAACCATACACTATTATGATTTCACAAGTCTTTACCCATTTGTTATAAAACTAAAACATACCCCGTAGGGCACCCAGAAATAATTTTCGATCATTTGGACACATTAAAAAATACTTTGGCTTTGCTAAGTGAAAGTTTATCCGCCGACCAGAAATTTATTTTTTCGGTCCTACCTGTAAAACTTAATAAAAAACTAATGTTCCCGCTTTGTTACACATGCGCCTTGAATTTCAGAAAGACAGCTGCAACCACAGTGACGAAGAACGCTCCTTGACAGGTACGTGGTGTACGATAGAGCTTATATTAGCGGTAGAAAGGGCTACAGGCTTGGGTGTCTACGAGGTCTGGCATTTTCCAAATACCACAGATGAGCTCTTTGCACCTTACATTAAATTACAACCTCAGGGATAAACAGGAGGCCTCCGGTTACCCCAGCTGGTGTACAAATGTGCTCAGAAAAGGCATACATAGAGTCTTTTCTTGAAAAAGAGGGTGTTCACCTGCGTGCTGATAAAATAGCTGTGAACCTGTAAAAGGCAATTTCTAAACTTTTTCTAAATTCACTGTGGGTAGTTCGGTCAGCGGGGTAATCTACCCGACTAGTATAGTCCACGACCAGATGAACTTTTCAAACTAGCATTTGTACCCTACTATGAAGTCTCTGAGGTAATTTTATTAGCGAGGAAAAGCCGTGGTCAATTGGAAATATGCAAAAGAGCGTTATACAGTCAACAACAACACAAACATCTTTATAGCGTGTTTTACCACCGCTTATGCCAGACCGAGCTGTACAGCTCTAGACAGACTGAATGAACGATGTCTCTACCATGACACGATTCGGTCATATTTATAAGTAAAGATGGTGATTGGAATCCAGATTGGGTGATTTTCCGGTGAGCTAACTAGTGAAATACCCGATGGTTCCTACATTACAGAGTTTGTATCCGCCGGGCCCAAAGACATACGGCTACAAACTCAACCACTGAGAAAACCGTACTGAAGGTTAAGGGTATAACCATTAATGCGGCTAACACCCACTTATTAATTTTGACAGTTTAAAAGACCTTGTGCTCGACTACCCACGCAATTCCGATCTGAAACACAGAAAACAAAGGTGTAGAACAACCTGGTATTTTCAGAAATGAAAGCGTTGGCACATAGAGACAAGACCTCTTCAAAACGCAAAAGTGCTCTATACAAAAAGAAGCTGGCGTTGGATTTTACTACTTTGCCTTTGGTTACTAAGTGCGGTGTCATGGATATCGTTTCCAACATCCCTTTCTTGTATATTAGCAGGACCTTCCAACTCTGGAAGAGTATTTTGTAAAACAGCTTTTGATACATGCTGATACAGTAAGTCTAAAAACCTGACAATGTTGTTTGGTTTTATGCTTGTTGGCAAAAATTGTACGTTGTTCTCTCTCATTTATTACTAATATTAGGTTTATTGAGGGTTACCTCATAATTTGCAGATGAGATGTGTTCCCCCTGAAGAAGTAATTGGCCATTGTTGATGACCTCATGGAGACGGCTTGTGAAAATGATGAAAATACAAAAAGCATTCACCAAGTATGTCCATCACAGAAAATCTGAGCATATGTATCTGTTCAAAAGTTTTCTGCCAGGGTAAGAACAGCAGGACCATAAACTTAAACATAAGTATATGGTCCTTTTTAAAACCCTCGTGATAAGTTACAAATTATAACGTTGGCACGTCAAATGTATCCTGGAAAACACAATTTTTTTTAGAGAGTTTTGAAGATGCGACAAAAGCTCCTATGGTATTTACTTGTTGATTTACGGTCAGACACGCCGGAGGAAATACCGTTTAAGAACCGGCCTGTTCTCTCAGACCTACCAGCTGGTTATATGTATAAAAAACTTGGGAAATAAAAAATATTAATTTTACTATAAAATATGTCAATAAAAATATTACATTTACTTTCTATGAAAAAATCCATATAAATATTATTACAACAGTCTGTTCATTTTAGTAGTGTGTGTACTCCTGTTAGGATGTAACAGACTACGGCGTAATTGGGAGCTTTTAAAAACACTGGTTAAAGCTAAGCCATCAGTAAGAAAAGAAATTTTACGCAATGACAAATGATTTGATTTCGACTATTGGAGAGATGCTCTCAACATCCTAAAGGCAAGATCCCTCGAGAGAACGGCAAAAAAATATTTTAAAAAAATGGCGAAAAGTATAAAGAATTGAGCGATAAAAGGTGCCCTATCGAAGTAAGAAACGCATTGTGAACGTGTCTGGCGGCTTTATAGGAACAATCCTGGGATTGCACTCCCTTAAAAACAAGTTTGATAGCTGTAAAGTGGGGTGGTTCATAATGGAGCACGTAGAGAAAAAAGTTCTTGGTTTCCAAACACGAGCTTGACAAAGTGAAGATGCAGTTCCAAGTGTCCCCGATATACGGCAGGCGGTTACCCATCGTTAGATGGTGAAATTAGTGAAATATACATAGAAAAGACGTGGATGATGAAAAAATTAAGAGATACACAAATGTGCTACAGAGATACTTGGTATTTGCCCGACAGAGTGATAAGAAACAAACACTCTAACTTTAATCACACAAGCCCACACCAGCACAACAATGACAAATGTAAAGGGTGATAAAGATGGTTCATGAAGAAATACTTAATAACGTTAATGTACGCTTAAAAAAAATGCTGAAATGCTGTTGAATAAAAGCACCAGTCTGGTGATGCCGCAACCTGGAATAAAAAGGGTGAATTCATTACAATGGTCAAACCATTCCGGGTCCAACATGGTAGACTTGGTGCGCAGCGCCACGCAAAGCCACGGCCCGCTCAAAGGTAAAGCGCTCACGGTTTGGAACCTATTCATGGACGCAATGGCATCTTTAAATGTGCCTTCTTCGGCTATGGAAATAAAAAAATGCGAGAAGTCTTTGAGAATCTTAAAGCAACCATGGATCGTTCGATGAGATATTTCGTGAATCTTTTATAAGACAGGCGATCACAGATTATCCCCAGGACTAACTCAAGGTTCTTTACTTCCTAAGAAAGAATCGCTTTGTTGCAGAAAACTGGTCGCCTTATAATTATTTTTAACTATTACAATTTCTGTAATTTTTATGTGTTAATATATATAGTTTTACGTTAATCTGTTACTTGCTTTTGTATTTGGTATGCTGTAAATGTGATTATATTTTTGTTGCGTGGGATCTTTTCAATAAAATATCATAAAACTTAATAAACAAGACATTATTTTATTTCATAGCGATCTAACAAAGGGTTAGCAATAAAGCAACAACTTTAAAACACTAAAATGCATTCACATATAGACAAGACCCACAAGAAAACTCTAACAAATGGAGGGATACAAAAATGAAATATTGAGAAAACATTACTATAATCCAAAGCCGCGGATCTTACGGCGGCGTGGGTGCCTTGTTCAGGGAAATACAAAAGTGGTATCAGAAAAAACTAATGTAAAAAACTGGTTAAACAACGAGGACACCTATACGTTGTACAAACCTATAAAAAAGTTTTTAAAAGAAATAAAAGTTGTGGTGTCAGACATAGACGCGCAGTGGCAGGCTGATATTGTGTCTATGATTGATTTTTCAAAAGAAAATGATGGTGTAAAATATATATTAACGGTCATAGATATCCTTTCAAAATTTGCCTGGGTGGTGGGGATTTCAAATAAAACAGGATCAACTGTTGCCGCTGCTTTTGAACAAATATTTATCAACAGCGGGCGCGTCCCAAGAAACTTCAAACAGATCGTGGCCGAGAGTTTATAATAATCTTATGAGGAAACTGTGCACAGCGTATAAAATACATCATTTTTTCACATCAAACACAGTCAAAGCTCGTTAGTGGAACGTTTTAACAGAACCTTGAAAACCAGATGTGGCTGTTACCTGAGGGAGAACAATACTTTCAGGTACATTGATACGTTACAAGACCTGGTGTGCGGTACAATCACACCTACACCAGGCAGAGCATAAGGTAGGAACCCGTCGAGTTGTAACAAAACAAAACTCATTATTAATCTGGAAAAATATTACAATCATTATATGTCTATGCCTAAAGCTAAACCGTTATTAAAAATAGGTGATCATGTAAGGATTGTACGTATAAAGGTATATTTACAAAAGTTATGAACAAATTATACGATGATGATATTTACGATTTCGGACTATAAACACTAAAGGACTGAAACCGCTTTATAAACTGAAAGATCGGCTGGTGAAATCATTGACGGATCATTCTATGAGAGGAAGTACAAAAAGTTGATCTTGACCAAAACCGCATTTATCGTATTGAAAAAATATTAAAAAGAAGAAGATTCGGGAGGAGAAAATTTATATTTTGTAAAGTGGACGGGATATCCTGAAAAGTTTATCTTGGGTCAAAGAAAACAAATTGTCGACGTTTAGATTATGGAAGGTGGATCGTTTTATATAACGTTGCCCTGCAACGCTTCTGCCAAACTTTATCCCGAAACACCATCGTGATTATACCACTAAATTAGCAAAAGCTGTTATCTTCGTGGACCTTAACAAGTGGCTTTAGTAGATTCAATACCCTCATACAGGAATACTTTGAGGCCGGAGATGGTTGTTTTTTACATCGCAAAATCGGCGAGCCGATTAGAGAACATTTTTTTAAATCGGGTTAACGTTAATATGCATGAACTGGTCAAAGGCATTAATCACAAACTTGAATTTTTAAAAATTCCAACCGAACACTTACGACTAAGAACGACGAGGTTGAAAGAGACGTCTTGTAACTAAATCGGACTTATACACATTTATGCCCGGTAAAAAGTTAGCAACATATTGGGGTTGCCGGGGTTTACGCCCGATGGGTGAAAAACAATGTAGAAGAGGCGGCGCAAAGCGTTTTACGCACAAACGAATATAGTTTGCCTGTTTTGGAACATTCACGTTGTTTTTAATGGATGATGAAATAGCAATAACAAAAGAGAACAGTGTTTTATTCTAAAAGAACAAAATTTAACCCGATATTAAAGCCGGATTTCATACCATGTTTGTTTATTCCGATATAATTCAACACCAACTTGTTGGCGATAGTTATGTTCGCTTTTAAGAACTGTGGAACTAAATGGTAAAAATGGTGAAATAGTCACACAAAAGTATAGCAGGCCTGACTATATACCGCTCTGTAAAAACACTTTGACACCATTACAATATCGATACTCACGGACCAAGCTAAACCTGTTAAATTCAAATACGGTAAAAGTATTGCGCGATTACACTTTAGACCTCGCAAGGAGAACGTATTAAATGATGTCCCAGAGAGTGTACGGGGACCCCATTACCTATTCACATTATTATATCAACCAAGCAGGGCATGGCTGGAGGGTTTCCACGGCTCTGATTTATGCACGGCTCAGGTCTTGCGGGGCTCTTTCGAGGCTCTTCCGCAGGGGTAGTACCTTTGTTTAGAAAAGGCGTTGAACTTGTTAAACCGCACGTAAAAACTGCTGCTAGAAACATAGCCAAAGATGCTGTTGCTAGCGTATCCATGCAGTTATGAATAAAATAAATCGAACAAATCAAGACCAGGAAGGTTCTGGGGTTGTACATTTCGGAAAACACAACGTAAAAAGAAAACGCAAACTTGTGGTGTAGTCCTGCCCCCTTTCAGTAACAACATAAGCAGCGTAAGAGACGCCGACGACAGAGAACAACAAGTCGTTCTCTAGGTGACATCTTCTAATTAAAACGCTATGGGTTTCGTACACGATTCCTCGGTGGAATGTGCAAAATCCGAGTTGGACATATTTCAAATCCGCCTACGCAGACAAGTATTGAAAAAACACTTTATGTAGAAGTTCAACCTGTTGCGGCGTTAGCGGACGGTGCGCCCTTGGAATTTTTTATCTCAGGGAGGCGTATATTATTACGACTTAAACAACACGCAGTTATACGTCGTTTGCCGAATCGTAAAACCCGACAATACAGAACTACCAGATGGAGCTCGCGTCAGCCTAATTAACTACCCTATAGCCACCCTTTTAATCAGCTGGACATTACGCTGGGTGATACGTTGATTTCGCGAAGTGCAATGACAACTATACGCTTATAGAGCTTATATAGAGACTCTGTTAAATTATAATTCAAAACCTTAGCATCACAATTTACTGCCGGATTATTTTACAAAGATACTGGGGTCACCATAATGATCGCGCGCTCGACAGGGGCAATGATGGCTTTATCAAACGAGCACAGTTTACAGCCCGCTCTAGAAGCGTTGAATTATAGGGCCATTTTTGCAGATATATTTAACCAACCAAATTAATACTGAATGGCTTGGATCTGAAGATTAAATAACTAGAAATAGAGACTCTTTCTGTCTTATGTCGGGCGATCCTGAGCATTTAAAGTACAAATACAGCCACGCGTCGTTGTACATCAAAAGAGTTCAGGTCTCACCCGCCGTGAGAATAGGCCACAGCCGCGCTCTGCTAACTGCTAATGCAAAGTATGCGATCGATCGCGCCTGTCTTAAGTCTACAGTATACCAACAGGTCACGTATATCGAACCACGAAAATCCTTTGGGTAACATTCCAAAGACCGTGATACTCGCTTTGTGGACAACGAATCATTTTGGGAATTATCAGAGAAACCCGCGAGTTTCAATCATTACAATGTAAATTATGCCGCCTTATATTAGAGGGCAGCAGGTTCCAGCAAGGCCTTTTCAGCCCGATTTTGAAACAAATTCAGCCATTCGTGAATACCTGTCTCTCGTCATATTTCAGGCAAGCAGAAAGCACAATGCCTTATCGGTCGATCGGCTTGAATTTTTAAATGGCTATACCATGTTCGCTTTTGACTTATCGCCTGATCAAGAACAAGGGGGTCATTTCTCTCTGTTAGAACGGGAATCTAAGAGCGAAATACGCTTTGCTGAACCACACAATCTACTATTAACATGATTGTGTATTCCATTACTGAAAATATTATTGAGAAATAACAGACGCGAGGTATATACGACTCCATTAAAGATGAACAACTATGAAATTACAGAAATAGTGAAATCGACCTTTTACGCCCCGGCGAATATTTCAGGGGTGGGTTCCCATGCGATCTCTACCCAACGACCAGATCGTTCAAAGACCAGCGGTTATATTGTGATACGGACGATTCACGCAGCCGGGGCAACACTGGATATGATTATTTTATGCAAAGAAAACATTTCAATATTTTTTGATAGTTACGGGTTTCCCAGAAAACGAAATCTTCCTCGTAACTTCATGAGATTTTTAACGAGAAATTCTACAGTGATACAATACCAAATAGACAAATACAAGACGCTGCGCGAGTTCTGTGTGCGGACATTACTGTATCTATATGTTACATTATATAGCTAAAGGAATGTCCTTTCAAAATGTATTAACAATATTCACAAATCATTTTAGGAAAAATGACAGTATTGTAAGTGAATTTGTACAAACACGTAAACATTTATGCCTGCGTTGTTCTCATTACAAGCAAAGATGCGTGCCCTATTGTCGTAATAATAAAACATGTACCGTAACGTATTCTATTAACGCAAAATAAAATATATAAAAATAATCACATGTTTTGCCTGTTTGTTTGCTAAAATGTTTTTATTCATTTTTATTTTAAATATTGGACAAATACATCATTTCCACCTATAGACTTCTGTGTGTGTGTGTGTGTGTTTATTTTATAGTACAATAAGATGATTTGCTGTTACTTCTTAAACTCAAATGTTTAATATTTTACTAAACAACTAATACAATTAGCTTTAAACACATCTTGTGACCTCTTTACTCCCCAGGGTACAACTTGTAGTTACTAGAAGAATAAAGACTTGATAAGAATATTAAGACTTTGTCCTAAGACAATAAAGGCTTGACCTGAGAAGCCTGTCTGTTAAAACACATTTGTGACACCTTTTTACCCCAGGGACGTTGTCTAAAGGAATGTCTTTTGAGAATGTGGAAAAAAATATTCGATAGGACAGCTTATTACAAACACGAAAGGACTGTTTGGATAGTGAAGTGTTTCTGGTGGGACAGTTATTACAAACACGAGAGGACTGGCATAGTGAATTGTTTCTGGGGGGCAGCTTATTGCAAACACAAAAATGGAGACAATGTTTCTGGTGGGATCGCTTATTGCAAACACAAAAATGGAGAAATGTTTCTGGTGGGACGCTTATTGCAAACAAGAAAAGACTGTAATGGAGAAAATTTGTTTTGGTGGGGCAGCTTATTGCAACACGAAAGAATGTGATGGAGAAAATGTTTCTGGTGGGGGCAGCTTATTGCAAACACGAAAGGACTGTGATGGAGAAAGTCGGCATCTTGTTGTTTGTATATTACAGGTAAGTTCGATTACAAGCTGTAAAACATTTATTGTTGTTGTAAATGCTGTCTAATTACAGAAATAAAACATGTTTAGGAACCGTTTATATAGTTATTAATATTAATTATAAGATAACCGGCTTCGGGTGTTGTGTAAAAGGAACGGAGTTAATACTTGAGTGTTCGACAGAAAAATGGCAATCTGTGGCGAAAAGGGGGTGTGTTTGGCTTCAGAATGGCAAGGGAAACAGGATGTGTCATACTATGGGCAAAAAAGGATGTGTCATACTGTGGGCAAGGAAACAGGACAGGATGTTGTCATAGTGAGGGCAAAAAGAGGGCGTCGTGTTTTGGCCTCAGAAGGGACAGGAAGAGGGGCGGGGAATGGGAGAGGAGTGGGAGGAGGAAATGGGAGGAGAGTGGGAGGAGAGTGGGCGGGGGCACCTGTCACTTTTGAGTTTGACGAGAAGTATAGGTGCTACACTACTCAGTCCGTTTAAAAAAAGGCACTGCATGCAGCATTTCTGTCCGTTTTTTCACACATTTTCTATAGAAATGTATGGAATACACATTGTTAGAAAATGGATACAAATGTATGCAAAAAATGGATACAAGCTGACAGAAACACATGCTGTGCGTTACTGTCAGTTTCTAGTGTGAACGAGCCCTTAGACTTCCAGCACACTGACTTAGCAAGGAAATTAAAGAGAAGCTCTGGCTTTTATTTTAGCTTTTTTACTTTCACGTAAGGGTGTAAAATGTGAACACTGGATTTAATATCTAATTTAAACAATACGTATCTAGCACCATTTTTTATTCAGTTACAGTATGTATTACCAATGATATTTGACACATATCAGAGTCTGAGAAAATTACTCAGTTTTATGCCATTTACAATAAACCTAATTAGAATAATAAAGTTATACTGGCTAATATAGATGTTCCATTTACTTGTCATTAACGCAAATAACTTACCAAGACATTAACATTAGGCAAAGGAGGAACAGATGACATTTCATTAGTCTCGTCAGGGGGGTCTGAAATGTTTCCTTTATTCAACAAAATAAACGTGTCTCCCAGAAAGCAGTCATTAACCTTGGGCAAGCAACTACGATTGGCAAAGGGATCAGGATGGCAGCACCATTCCTCAACAAGAGAGCTCCAATTTTCACTTGGTAGAGGAAGAATTCTATAAAACTGCCTGGTAAACAAAAAGACAATACACCGAATTCCTTTTTTTTAAATGACCACAAATCATTTTACATATAACTTAAAATGTCAGGCGTTCAAGAGAACAGGTACACATAGGGGCTGATGCAAAAAGAGGTGCAAAACATTTGCCTGTGCTATTAAGCTACAGTAACCAATCAGATGTTGTCTAAATGCAGTAACCCATTAAAAAGCTAGAATCTAATTGGTTGCTGTAAATTAGTAACACAGGCAAACTTCTGAACCTTTTATTGCAGTGGACCCATTGTATGTAATATAAAATGAAAACGTCTAGGTAATAGCTGATTTTATGACAGTCACATGATGAAGGCTTATTTAATGATTAATAATAAAGTGCAACATTGTGCATGTGTTCTTAAACTGCTGCAACCAATCAGATGTTATCAGATTTTTTTTAAGTGTAGTAGACCAGTAAATAGGTAAGGTATAAACCATACAGTATTTCCTGGGGCCTGTTTGTCCGGATCAAACAAGCTGCCGGGTATGTTTTTAAACCTTGGGCAATCAAACAGTTCCCCATGGGACCACATGATCGGATGCAGTGAACTGATGGCCGTGGGTACTTTTGCCGAAACAGAGAGTGATTTGTTCCGGCCGACTGCTTTTTTTAATGGTGAATGATTGGCAGGAGCAAATCTCATCCTGTGTGTACCCAGCTTAACATCTGATTGGTTGCTGAAGATTAACAACAAATACTAAATTCTGCAATTTTTATTAAATAAGCATGTAGAATACAAATAACAGATTCCCAAATGAGTATGTAATTGATAATCAATCAGTATACATTACAAATAACTCTGGTAATTATTAAATTTTACTTTAATTTTGCAATAGAAAAGTGGCAAAATGTGTTTAAGGGTATCTTTACTGTAAAATATTTTGAAAACACAGCATTTACAAGTAAAGACCTGTCACTCCAGAAGCAGAAATTATAATATGTGACCCATGCCTGCCTGCCAGCACACTTTCTGCAACATTTAAGAGCAGAGCAGTGTCCATGGTGAGGCTGTGCAGAGATTATGAGTGTCGCAGACACTACAAGAAGGAAATGAGTAAGGGAAGGTGGGGGCAATAAGGAGCACTCACTAAACATTAATAATTTAACTACAAAGCAAGCACAGATAAATATGCGAATACCACCATTTTACTTCTCTCAAATTGTAATTTCAGAAAATGTTGTTTCAGTGAGTATAGTGATCCTTTAATCCTTAAACAGGACACTGCAGTAGCATCTTAGTAGCAGCTGGATGTTAGTCCCAGATTAGAGAGTAAACATAAGCGAGTCTTTTGATGGCTTTCTGCTTTATACCTAGCGATAGAGACTACCATTTTAGGGTAGAGCAAGGAGGTGGCCTAGCCCAATCTTTGTTTCTTCGTTAAACTGTTCAATGTTAATCATATCAAAATACTTCACGGAGTAGTTCAAGGGATGAAGCAACTACTTACTGTATTGCAGGAAGCAGAATTACATATGTTGCAGACTCTCACACACATTTCAGTCCGCTTTACAACAAACTAGAAAAAGGACCAAGCAAGTCCGCAACATGCTGTGTGTGAGTCTGCAATAAAAGTAATTCTGCTGCCTGCAAAACAGTAAGTAGTTGCTTCATTCCTTGAACTACTCCATGAAGTATTTTGATATGATTAATATTGAACAGTTTTATCCCATATTATGGAACTTGGCTTTGCTTAATATCCAACTTGTATGGGATCGCCGCCTAATTGCCTAATGCTGCTTAACATTTTCTAACACTCTGCACGTCTAATTATGATCTCTTAGGATATATGAGATCCTTTTTTCCTGTACTTAATTTACCATTAACATTGCTGGTCCAGAGGGACGGTGGTTTCATGCAGGTCATTATAACAGCATAATCATATTTTTATTCATACAGGGGAGTATCCTTTTATTGTGCTATTTGGAGTGTATCCTATGCTGGTAATGTTGTTCGGTACTTACCTTATGGTATCACTTTTGCACTCTATGGGGGAGATGCAATATATTTTGCTATCGCAACCTACGTGCACTCGTTTCCGCAATGTATTAATCACTTTGCGACCGTAAATACACTGCGAAAACGCTTGCGGTAAGTTGCAAACTTTTGCGCATATTTTAAAGACACCATTAAAGAGGTGTTAATTGTTGCGCAAAAAAACTTTATTGCATCGCTTTGCGCTGCGCAGCGAAAAAAATTGCAACATGGTGCAGGCAATGCAAAACCTTCATTAACATGTTAGTACATAGGTTAGCTCCATTTTAGCACTTATTTCCTCGTTAGTGCGGGATATTGTATACCCCTGCAAGTTTTTCCTTAATGTCAAGATCATGCCACATTTGTTATGTATTTGTAAATAAAATGAATTATGCTTAGATCACCATTGTGCGAATATTTGGGTTTTCATACCCTACTATCCTTTATTGAGGGGATCTTTATGACAGAGTAATGTGCCCATCCTTTTTAGGTAACAGTATAGATTGTATCTGTCTTTAGTGTTAATTATTTTCGGTATTTTTGTATTTATACAGCCCTAGCACCGACATGAAAGTGCCGTTTTTTTCCGGTCTCCCATCCTTACACCATTTATGTGTGTTTAATGCACATTTTGTTTGTTGCTATTCCTTGAACTACTCCAGGAAGTGTTTTGATATGATTAATTGTGATATGTCCAGGAACAGACATAGGAGCTAGCAAGGACAACATTGGGGAGAGTAACCACAGGTGTATTGTATAAAGAAATTTGTTCAATATTGTTGAGTAGAAAAACAGAAAACAGTTTCCGATATTTTGAGATTGTTATGCATAAAACCATATAAAAAAATCTTGTCTACATAACAACTAAAATCAATATTTTAGCGTTTAGGCACCTTCTCAATTCCATGATTCAACATTTTACTCTGCAGAGGCTACCAAGGTCACCGTACTGTAAGCAGTCAAACAGACATAATCACAGCCAAGCACAGCATGTTCACTTCTCTGATCTAGTTAACTGTATACTGTGATCAGGATAACTGCCTGACGAGTTGATGTGATTAACCAATTTTCCTGGGAAACATCTTTCATACCTACACATGCTTACAGCAATGTCTAAAAACATATAAAGCACCATGCTGAAATTTTATTACAGTCATTTTTATTGTAAAAAATAACTCAGACACACAATTTCCTTGAATGGTGTATCTCTTTGTCCTCTACAAATCAAGCAGCAGGGGATTGCAGGAAAGTAGTTTTGGTATGCAAACCTGCAGGCAATGTCATTTAAATACACTTTCCAAATATATTATAGACATATTATAGACATATTCAGGCTAATTTAATTAGCTGATTAGATGTTTACTGGTCCAGTAAAACACTGCCTTCATCTTAAGTCTGGTATCTGGCCAATGGGAAGATGTGTGTCTTGAACAGGGTATCGTACAATAATAGGGAAGACACCCTAAAAGAGTGTCTTATGCAATAAAAGAGATTTTTTATGCTATAAAAATTAGCATATAAAGCCAATTTTGACCCACAAGAAGTCCATGAAGTAATCAGTCAATCTGCTAATTAGGGATGTACCCATTGTTTGGCCCAAACCTAGTTTCGGGGCCAAACTACCAGTTTCACAACCAAATTTTAGGTGAAATTTTGACTGTTGAAACCTTGCACTGTTCCGCAAGCCTGATGGCGAAACGGATCCTGTCGGATTCATGCATCTCTACTACTAATTGGTGCAATAATTAGAATATGTTTAATGACCATTCTTTACAAATATGGGAAATTATGCAAAAACACAAAAGATACTCAGGGTTATTCAATAAAAGTACTTATTGTTAAAAATGGTGCTAATTTTGCCCCAACCAATCAGATGCGAGCTTTCAAATGTTAAATAATACGTGATTGGCTTGAGCAAAATTAGCACAATTTTTAACGCTAAGAAGGGCGGTTTACCCAGAGCTACTATTGCTCTTGGTAAATCTCACGAACGCAATTCAATATCGCGTTTGCACAAGTGGGTAAATTCCAAAAGGGAATACTAAGTGCGAGGGTGTCTTTTACATAACCCGCGCATCCGGCACCAATATGGAGTTAGTCGCGATAGCGTGACTAAGTAGCGAATCCCATAGCGTGACTTAAACTCCAAATACGTGCCCAGCGCTGCTGGGTAAATCACCCTGAAGAATTAAATCTCACTGTGTATTAAATGACTGTCTATTAAATCAGTGAGACTCGTGCAGTGGACAAGTGCATCTTATATTTAATTACAAACCATGGTGTTGCAAGACAAAACAAGAACTTAAATTCAATATTAAAAATTCAATCTGCTTGTGAAGGTTCTCATTCATCCAGTCATGGTATATCTGTGGTATTCAATTAGATCAACTGGACTTGAAACATTTCAAGTCCAGTTGTCTAATTGAACACAACAGATATACCATGACCTGGATGAATGAGAACCTTTACAAGCATATTTCTAATCATTTTGGGGAGAAAACCCTCAAACTTGTACGGCATATGAAAAGACGCAAGGAATTGGCAGACTACAGAAACCACCTGCGATTTAACCTCCGTGCGACACACAAAGGCTAGTACCATGCAGTATACGTCTGGATTCCACGGTTAAAGGCATCAGAGCCAAACAGATACTGCAAAAGGCTCAACACAGCTCCTAAGTGACGGGTACGACAGACACATTTTACAGTCGATGCTTTAATGCACACATTAGTCAACTAGAACAGAACTGGCCAGAGAAAATGACCTGGGGGCAGGTGCACATAGGAAGCAAAGGATAGTGGGAGGAGTGAAGAAGCAAAAAAAAAACGAGAGTGCGAGCCAAGGAGATAGTTTTATATGTAAGGTGAGGACAGTGGGTGCGCGGGGGTGGAGGTTCATGGTGGGGGAGGTTTAGGTAGGAGACACAGTATAGGTACATTATTCACACCAGAGCAAGGGACAGGGAAAAGGGGCGGGGGGGGCGGCGGTAATTAGGGAAGGGGGAAAAGAAGAAGGTCGTGTGCGACACAAAAGGGGGAGCAAGAAATAAAAGGAAAAACAGGGTAGTTGGTGGGGATAAAGGGGGAAGGAGGGAGCGAAATGTTTGGCCAGAAAAGGAAGGATGGGACACATACGAAGGAAGGGAGAAGGCAGAAAGGGGGAGGGCGAAAGAGGGGGGAAAACGGAAAGAATAAGAAGCGAAAAAAGAAGGAAAAATATGGCGGTGAAAGATATACAAAGGGGGCAAAAAGTGAAAGTAAGGGGGGGAAAGTAATAGGAAGATAAAGATCGGAAATATCGAAAGGAGCCCAAGCAGGGAGAAAAATGAACAAAAGAAATGAACCAGGTGGGGAAAAGGGAAAAAAAAGATATGGAAAGAAAGGTTATAATATGGATAATAACGGAGAAGGGATGGGGGAAGGGGTATGTGAGGGGGAGACGGGAGCAGGGGCGTGAGTGCTGTACGTGGTGTAGAGGGAAGGGTGACTGAGGGAAAAGAAAAGACACAATGGAAATGAGTGCAGCAGGGACTGTGGTGTTTGCGTTGTGGAGTATGAAGGGAGAGGAGGAGATAAGAAGGAAATAAATGGCGACAGGTCTCAAGGAAGAAGAGAAAAAAGGAAGGGAAAAGGGGGGGTTAACAAGTATATCAAAATATAAGGGGGGGAAGGAAGGGGGAAAATAGAGAACAACAAAAAAATGGCAGGAAAGCAGTAAAAAAGAGGAAGATAGCAAATAGGGACTATGATTAGGTAGCACGGATGGACGCAGGTCGTCCGAAACGAAGGGCAAAAAAAAAAGGGTGAACAATGGGTACACGGGAAAAGAGTGAAGTGGGCACGGAGCAAGAGGAGGACCACCAAGTCAAAGTCGATTAGATTAGAGGTGGACAAAAAAGATTGGGAATACCATTTTCCACAAGAGGGGGAAGCAAGGGAGGATCAAGAGGGAGAGAGGGGGGGAAAGAGAGGATGGGAGGGGAGGGGGGGGGGGGAAGGGGTGAAGAAGGAGAAAAAGCGAGGAAGGGGGAGGGTCGGGCTAACAAAAACGCGAAAAGTGGAAGATGGGGATAGCGCGGGGGAACAGAAAATGATTGAAGAAAATGGACCAAGAAACTACCGAAAGGGGAGAGGGAGAGAAAAAGGGGTAATCAAAAAAAGGTCCAAGGGAGGGTGCGATGGGAGGAAGAGAAAAAAGATTGACGGATTGGAAAAAGGATGTGGGCAAATAAAAAGGGGGGAAGAGGGGCGGGACAAGCGAGGGGGAAGTGGCGGCGGGAACGACAAAGGGGGAGGGACGGGGGAGGGAGAGGAAGAAGATGTAGGGGGAGGGGGAAAAGGGATAAGAGAAACCCTCAATCTAGGAGCTCTCCGATTGGGCAAGGCCTTAGTAAATACGGAATGAAACACTACAGCAGGTGGAGAAAGTATGAAGGATCTTGAAAATACGGCGGGGACTGAAACAAAGGGGAAAAGGAGGGGGTGCTGTGTCACCAGTCACGTTTTACAGTCGTGAGATTATGGGAACTCACAAAAATCTAGGCCGAGGGGAGCAAATGAGACTACGGATGGGTAAAAAGAAAAAGATACAAGGGGCGCGAGTAGACCTACTACAATCCACTTATAAGATTCACCACTGTATAGGTCAATTACGGCCATGTGACAACACAACGCCTGCAGTTTCTACAAGGGAGGAGCTGCCAGATCAAGAGACGGTGTATATAAACACATCACAGGCCGGTCCAGCAGTAATGCAGTCTTCTCCCAGTAAAAGTGGACACAGTATAAAAGAATAAAGGGTAGTAAATGTAGGGGGTAAGAAAATAGGCAAAGGAAAAGGCACGCGCAGCAAAAAGGGGGGGAAAAAAAAGAGAAAAGCAAAGGAAAAAGGAGAAAGGACAACACCAGGGGACACAAAAGAATGGAGAACACCGAATAAAAAGTCAAGAAAAGGAAAAGGAAAAGGTGGGACAGAAAACAAGAATAGGTACTAGCAAGGAGAAAAAGGGGAGGGGGGGGGGGTAAATGGCGCAAAGAAACAGACAGGAAAAACGAACAATAAAATTGGGACTGTGGGGAAAGGAATAATGAAAAGAGGAAAGAGGAAAAGAAGTGCAAGGGCACGAGTAGGATTTTTGAAGGGAGTAAGACGGTAGAGAGGAAACGAAAGGAAATGAGGTAGATCAGGCGAAGGGGAGGAGAGATACAAGGCCGAGAAAGAAAGAAATATACAAGAAAAGAAGGGCAGTAAGTAAGTGGGGACTTGGAGGGAAACAAGAGAGGGGCGGGGGATTAGCGTGGGAAACATCAGGGGGGATCGTAGAAGGTGCTGAAGGCGGACAGTGGAAGGGAAGAAAGGATAGACCGCAAGGGGGGGCGGCAGAGGGGATGTGAAAAAAACACAAGAAATGACAAGAAAGATAAAAAAGAGAGAAAAATGGGGGAAAAGGGGGGCCTAGATCGAAAAAAAGGCAAAAAGTCAAAGGGAAACGGCCCCATGGGTGGGGTGGGGCATGAAAGGGGAAAAGAGGGAGGTTGGGATAAAAGTAAGGAGGGTGTGAAAGGGGAGTCAAGACGGAAAGGAAAAAGAAAAAGGGTGAACAGCTGAAAAAAAAACAGAAGAAAAAATGTAAGGCGGAAGGAAGCTAGAAAAGGAAAAGGGGGACGGAAAATAAATGGGGGTAGGAGGGGGGGGGAGGGGAATCTAAAAGGAAGGGGGGGGAAGGGGGCAGGGAGGTAAGGGGGATTGGTTGGTAGGATCGCAAAGTGAGCGGTCTGAGCCAGGGGAGGTGGTAAGGGGGAAAGGTGGGGGAAGGGGGGAAAGCAGGAAAGTTGCAATGGACAGAACTATAGGCAGTTTTCCAGCAAACCCATCAACCTTTTCCTGACCATCCCCCCTTCCACCCTCCTTCATTAACTCGAATTAAACATACCATCCATTCTCTGCCCCCCCCCACACCACCCTTTCCCCCCCACTTACTCCTTTAGTCCATAATGCTAAGCCCCATTAACATTATTCTCTGCACCTATTCAATTGACAATTTTGTATATTTTTGGTCTATAGACAATGTTCTAGCCTATCAAAGTCTGCCTAGACCTCTCTCTCTGGTTTCAACCACAGTCGATCATTCCCTCCTTATGTAGTCTACTTTACTCTTTGGGCATTCGGAATGAAGGGCATCCTGGTTTCTATCCTATCTCTCTGACAGAACTTACTCTGTTTTCCTTATGCTAGCAATACCTCTTCTCCAGTTCCTCTGGTGTGGGAGGTCCTGCAGGGGACTGTTCTTCTTGGACCCTTTTGTTCTCCCTCTCACACTATTTCCTTGGAGATGTTTATTTCCTCTTTTGGCTTCAAATATCATTTATATCACGCACGATACACAAATCTACTTGTCCTCCCCTACGCTAACTCCTGACATCCAATCACGTGTCCCGATGCCTCCTTGCCATCTCCTCCTGGATGTCTCAACACTGTTCTAAAACTGAACTGATGGTTTTTCCACCTAAACCTGGTCCTGTCCCATCTTTCTCGATCTCTTGAGAATACCCACATTTTCCCTATCCAATCTGCAAGCTGCCTAGGGGTAATTATTGACTCCTATCTCTCTTTAACCACATTACTGTGTTGTGAAAAACCGCTGCCACTTCTTCCTTACAATAAGTCAAAATCCACAGGTTCCTTCGTCTCTCCCACCACCGCTTTGCTATTGCATGCTCTCATCCTATCACGCCTGGACTATTGCAACCATTACTTTACTTTGGTCTTCCTGCTTCCCATCTCTCTCCCTTCAGTCTTACTTAACTCTGCCACACGTATTGTTTCATCTCTCTAATAAACCGGATCACAAATCTCCCTCTGTACCGGACACAACCTGGCTCCCGTTAAACAGTGCATTACATTCAAAATCCTTCTCCTAACATTTAGATCCTTCGCTCTGCCTCTCCTTATATTTTCTCTCTAATCTCCCATATGTTCCTGCCCATACGCTACGCCCATCGCAGACCCCCCACTCAGACTTGCTTCCTCTCCACCTTAAACCTTTCTCTCTCGTAGCTCCTGGCTCTGACCTCTATTCCCCTCTCTCTATCAAGAACCCTCAATTAGCAGGTTTAATCTAGCCTTCATACGATCTGGTAACCAGCACAGTATATGATTGTTTTATTTGCACTGCAGAGCGTCTCACTCCAGCACTTATACCCATTCCATTGTATCTTGTGTTACCCACCTAACTAGATTGTAAGCCTATGGGGCAGGGACCTCATACCTCTTTTGTGCCAAAGCCCTGCACATCTATTTATAAAAGTTATATATTTATGTACTGAACTCTAATGTATTTATCCCCCTTGTAGACTTTATTGTATTTTAATATGTACAGCACGCATCCCAGTGGGCGCTATATAAATAAACATAATACATACATACATACATACCATACATACACAGTGTATGGCAAGCTTTAGGTTTGCTCTGCTTCTGTTCCTGCAATCTCCTGTGTTTGGTTTAAAAACCAAGGCCATGCATTAGTTTGTAAATGTTAGCTCTACACATAAAGATGATTCTTCTCCTTTGGATTGGCAGTGCATGAAGGGTAGTCATTTTTTCCACAGCTTCAAAGGAAGAAAGTAAGTGTTAGGATAAATGCCCAATACATTACTATGTTTCAAAAACATATTCTTATATAGACTTGTGGCATAGCTCTGCACATGGTACAGTTACAAGGACAATTAATACTCTCTCTAAAGAGCTATAATATTATTACTTTAGACTGGGAGAGTCAAATGACTTGTCTGGGATTAGATAGAGTGAAAACAGAGCCACTCATTGCATATTAATAATAATAAATAAATAGAAATTGAGCAAATATGGTCTACTTTATGAAGGTATGGGGGAGATAAGTTTTTCTTTATACCAGAACATGTGTGAAAAAGTCAGTGCAGGTTTAGGATGTAGCAGTTTGCCTATTCATTCATTTCTAAACTACTGCCCCAAGGATCTATTTCCGCCAGTCATTAACAGTGCTTCTGCATCACTTTAAATGTCTGCTACTGTATTTAGTGTGCCTTAAGGAAATAAACTACAGTTCTACATTTTTATTAATTAATTTTCCTTTTTCTCTTCATACTTCAGCGAATTAGTCCTCTGGGAAGTTACTCACGGTTCATTTCAATTATCCTTGCAAGCAAAACAGTTATTATTGTCTACTGTGTTGGTCCTTCTAAGTTATAGATGCCATCAATAGCAAGAGCAATAATAGATACATCATTTCCCTTTTATCCAAAGTAGAGGCTAACAGTAGATTCAACCCTTTGGTTATGGTTGCATAAATTTTCCTCTTTGGCAGTTGGGTAATGGTTTTGACAAACTGATTTCCATTTATGTCTCAGATCAAATTATATATTATCTTCATGCAAAGCTAGCATTATTCACAAGAATATCTTTTTTTTCAAACAAAATATTTTTTTCTGAGAACATAAGGGCATATTTATAAAGGTTCGCTAACTTTTTTTTGTGTTCACCAAATTCAGACCTAACGCAATTTAGAAAAGCTAAAAGTTATTACTTCTAGTATTGCCATATTGCTTAGGCCACGGTAAACTTTTGAACGGTGATAATTGTGTTTTGCGTTAGTTCGCCATTTAAGATTTCCAAGTCTGAGGTGGCAAAAATGCATACCGGTAAGTGCCCATATATCTAGCCTATCAGTGGGTCTTGGAAAGTGTCATATGTTGTGGAGTGTTTTCTCAACCATTCCAGAGGGAATGTTAGACTATTTGCGAGCATTTACACTCCGTAACATAATGATATAGTGATGTCACTGGTGCACCCCTGAGAACGATACTTTTCCCAGTAAAATAATCGGCTTAGATGTCCTGCATAGCGAAATGGTGAAATAATAGGGATCGTTTGATATATTCCATAGTCTGATGATAGCTGATGAAAAAATTAACTAGAAAACATAGGGCGGTGTTTATAAAGATCGATATTCGTTAGATTTAAGGAAATAGAAAGATACCCCTAGTATTGGTATTTTGTGACTGCGTGATAATTTTCAACTGCATGCGTCGGAAATCATTGACGTTAGCGAAAATTACTGATACTGTGCAGTACAGCACTACTAGCACTACTAGGCGATATTGCCCCATTGATGTCTGCAGCCCTTACTGGCATGCTCAGAAAATAACGCAGTGGTTTTTTAAGCAGTGCTCTCGCCTGACTGAAGGAAGTGGACGTACCTGTTTCAGCTGAAGCACGTACATCTCATACATCTGCATTAATGTGCGTTTGCTGCGCCATATAAAAGGGTGGAGCACATGGCTATGCGCCATTTTTTGTGAGCAAGTATCGCAGGGAAGGAGTTTTTCCCTGGACTTACTATAAATATGTTTGTATGCTGTTAAAATGTTAATGATTTATAATATATATGCTAAGAATTTATGGTTGGATGTCACAGCAGGTGGCTAGATCCTTGCATTGGGATTTAATTTTGAATTTTACATGCCCACCGCAACAGGATGGTGGAATATGATTGTTTTTTTGGTAACACCAGATTTTAAAGGTTGCTATGGCTACCATGGGGATGGTAACAATGCAAGGATCCTAACATCTAAAATGTAAAATGTAAAACACCCAATAAAGCTGTGGCCAATCACTCTATACGATGTCCTACACAGGTGTCCTGTGCCTATTTACTAGAATGCTTATGGTATGGGGGAAGCTATTTTATTCAGGTCGGGGAAAGGAGGAACAGTGGGTAACCTTATTAAGTAGAGGGAGTGCCACCTCTAATACAACAAATAACACAGTTGTTGTAAAATATTAATTAAAAATTAATATTAATGTTAATAATATAATACATTTACCAATCCATTGTAAATATGGCCATTATACTAGTGTAAAATCAATGTGTAGGACGAACCGCTCCATTCTACAGGGACCAGCGTGACATTAAAAACAGCTTTATTAAATATATATTTATATTGAAGGCCATATATATTGTATAAAGGCACAAAGAGTACCATGGGGGTCTGACGCATTCACAGCACCAAGCCGCTTCCTCGAGAACACAATAGAAGTGGCTTGGCGCCAAACATCATCGTTATGGTGCCCCCTCCTCACACTATACTAAGCGCCAGCTCACTAACTGCCTAATATTTCAAGTTTAAGCTAAGCCTGTCTGGCCCTACAATTTTGACACAGCTATAAAGTGGTTACATTTTATTGGTTATATTCAATCCTGCTTGGTCCTAAAATGTTTGCAGAATTGTTTGCCTGATTATACATGCAGTACTGGCCAAACTCTCCCCATTTCATGACACATGCTCTGTGGTAAAGTAGCCAATATGGTATTGGACCAAGCTTGCCTGATGGCTGATTTGTAGGACTAATTCTGCATGCAGTACTGCCAAAGTGACATGGGGCATCATGCTAACTGGTAAATTGCCAAAATTGTGTGGGCTAAGTCTTCCTGGCTTTTTCATAATGGTCAATTTGAAAGCCTAATTGTGCTGTAGTACTGCCAGTGTCAGAGTGACCCAACATCAGCTTTCATTTACTTGATGCATACACAGTAGAAAAGTGGCTTATTTATTTGGTGTGGTGATCAACCCTGCCCTGCCCAGCAATGTTTGTGGAGAATTGTTGGTGACTTTTTTCTGCTATATCACTGCCAAGCTCACTTATTGCAACATTTGCTCACTCAGCTGGATAGCGGCTAGTTAGTTTGAGGTGAACCAGCCCCTGCAATATTTCTAATGTCTAGAGTTTACCTCTATTCTCTGTATATATTTTTGTTACTTCATACGAAATGGAGCTGCCATATTGTTCCTAAGTGAAGCTGAATGCTTTTCCTAAAAAACATATTGGCCATTGGTACATTTTCCACGTGATTTCCACACAATCCTGTGCAATTTATCCACATTAAAGGGCATGTCCACTTCTTTAAAAAAAAGTTCTCACTCTCCCACCCCAACCGCTGTATTAGTTTGTAAAAAACTAACCGAACTTACACAGCCCTGTTCCCACCAGCGTTCAGACACAGCCCTCTGCTTGCTTGAAACTGAAGCAGGGGCCGGATGGCAGCCGCATCCATGATTGCTAAGAGGCAGCCAATCACAGATGCGGCTTCTGGCAGTACAGAATGCAGTACGAAATGCTAGGCTGTGTAAGTAGAGTTTGGGTTAGTTTTTATCAAAGCAATACAGAGGTTGGGGGTGGAGAGGGAGAGGGAGCCCTATACTACAGAAAAGGGGTTTGGAGTTAGGGGAGGGAGAGAAAATTGGGAGGAGAGGGAGGTGGGGAGGGCTTCACTGCGCATGACACAACTTCTCCAGAGGTGAGGAGAGAAAGAGCCAGAGCTTTATGGACACAGCCAGACTCCTGCTTGTCAGTTGTTTTTGACTTTGAACTGACATTGCAGGGAAGCCATTTGGAGCAGTGGGGCCAGTAGTGGGTTAAAATATAGTTTTGGGGTTGGACATGACCTTTAATAGTAGTATGTATACTGTATAGTAGTATTATACTGTACATCCTTTGAATTTAATAATAAGCAACAACATTTTATCTCTATGAACTTTAATAAGCTCCAACACAGTTTTTTGTTTTTTTTCAAAATGCAAAGAGGCAAATACGATTTTACTAGGATACTGATGAACTTATGCAACGTATCATGGTGTCCACTTTCATCTGTGTCTCTTGGTTGCACTTTCACAACTAAATAATTGTATTTTTATGCCAGTAAATTCAAAGATATTTGCTTAATTGGGATTTAGACATATGTCCACAAACCTATTTTTAGTTTCAACAATTAAAATGTCTATGGAACTGATTATTCACTTGGCTTCTAAAGAATAACCAAGAATGCCTATTATGCCCCATCTTTGTATTCCTCTGACTAACCATGTGTCCAGAAACTGTTGGGTTAATAACACAGACACATCCTATATGTAAAAAGCCATTTAACAATCATAAGGACAAAGCATTTTTTAATCCTGGTGGATTTCATTGGAGGAAGATTGGAATACGTGTTCTTTTATCTGGAAAAAGCTTGTCTATGTGGGGGTAGGATGGCAGTATCTATAAAGTTTTGATGGTCACAAAACCCTCTATATGATAAAGCACAATTAGAAATTACTGCAGAATTTAAGTTCTTGGTTTTTCCCCTTTATACCGTGTGTCAAGAAGAGAACCCAACAAAGTGCAGGTGTACACACACACGGAAAGTGCGAAATAATGAAATATTACATAGCTCACACAATAGCTCTTTAATTGTTTGGGATTGCATATATACTATTCACATGCCTTACTGCTTTACTAGACCAGGTTGGATTGACCTATCTAATTATTTGGGGCATAATTATAAATGATCGCTATTTTCGCCATCACAGGACATCGCAATGAAAATAGCGCTATTTTCGCCTTATTTAGAAACACGCTAGTTTTTTCGCTTTGCCTTTGCGGAAAGTATTGCTTCAGCGATCTGTGACAGTAGTTTTCCCCTTATTCATTGCGTTAGTGTGGTATCACTTGCGAAAAGAGGAATTGCTCTCTAGTGTAATTTTCAGAGCTATTTTTGACATTTTTCTCTATCTAAAGCTCTTATAACCAGGTGAAATTTCGACTTTTTGCCCCTTTTCTCCCTTTTGTTGCATTTTTGCAGTTTTACTCATATTTCGCCAAACATCATTACTTACTGGAAGTTCCATTAAACATGACTATTTCTTACCAGCACTATGGTTGTTCTCCCATATTAATGTACCTGGTTGATGATCAGCTGCGTTTGCTGAAAATAAGCAATACTAAAAAATGTGTCCTATTAATAAAGTAAAGAAATTCGCCTTTTAAGTTTTACACTATCACTGTATTAATGAAATAGAGAAATTTGCCTTTGGTGTTTCCACTATTTACCATACCTGTCCTATTAATAAAATAGAGAAAATTCGCCTTTTCAGTTTTACACACTATTTACCATGTCCTATTATAAAATAGAGAAATTCGCCTTTTGAGTTTTACACTATTTATTATATCTTTGGCTCAAAAGCACAAAATGTATTAGGCTATTTTAAATAACAAGATAAGGTGTTCAGTGTGTATTAACATTTAATACTACTTTGAGAAACCACCAGGGAGTTACCTATTTACCATCATTTGTGCGGACTTTTCAGCATTATTAGTGCTACTTTTGTGCTACATAATTTTCCCTTTGGGTGAAAATTCGCCTTTTTAATAACTTTGATGAAAAGAAAAGTTGAAAGTTTAAAATATTTGTGGTAAAGGCTGGTGGGGGAAAAAAAATAATGTCCCTTACAAATATGTCCCTTAGTCCCCCATTGAACCTTATTGGTAAAGAAAGAAATCCTTGATCTTTACAAGCAGAAAAAAAACCTTTAAAGCAAAATCGCATTAGCCTAGCATCCCCTGGGTACTTTTAGTATTGATAAACCCTCCACAATGGACTGACACCTTCCATGGACCCATTGGCAGGCTAAATAAATGTCCACTTGTGCATTTTCGCCACTTCAGACTTGGCGAATTTAATGGCGGAACTTAAGCAGAAATAACTTTTGTGCCAATTATAAATACTGTATGCTCGAGCGGCAACTGCAGCGATGTATGGCGAAAGGTAGCTGTAATGTCCTTTCGCCACTGGTTATCATTGCTTTTAAATAGCGAAAAGTCCAAATTTGTCAAAAAGGCTGTGTTAAAAAAGGCAAAAAGATTAACGAATCTTTATAATATGCCCCTTAGTGCCCCTTTATAAATATGCCCCTTAACTTAAGTCCGAACTTTAGTTGCTTATTGCAATATTTACTTATGTTTAACCAATTCAGCAGTTTGCTTCATGCCATGCAAAGTAGTTTTGCTTATCCTCTTTTAGCCTATACTTCCTGGGTCTGTGAATAATTTAGTGGATACTGCACCCCCAACTGTAAATTATAAGGATATTAGAAGTTCCCGCGACCATATAAAAACAAACAAGGCCACAGGCTGAGTGCCTTTTATACAGGGCACGGAACTCCAAGGTGACTTCTAATATCCCTTAATTTACAGTTGGGGGTGCATTATTTATTGTAACCTACCCCTTTGTGGCTTCTGGTTTCCTTCTCCTCCTGGAACTGTAAGATTAGAAGGCTTAATTTACAGTTCCCCCATAAAATCCACTACAGGGTAGGTTATTACCTCTTTCGGCTGCATAAAGCAAATAAACTAAAAGGTTTGGAAAACTGTAGCTTTGTTCTCACTTGTATTTATGCATATTAGTTTGACTGTAAAAACTCATATCCAATTTTGTATTTGCTGTATTGTACTCTAGAGGGGGGGTTTACCTATTCATTTGCAACTACATACTGTAATAGTATATTAAGTTTTATATCCCAGCTCACAGAGGATTCAAATGGTAACAAGAGAGAAGAGACCAAACGACTACATAGTAGTTTTAACTAATGATTTTTTCACACAGGTTTTTACGCTCCAGAAGACTAAAACCTTGCAATACATTCTACTTTAATAGTAGTCAGTTGTAGGAAGCTTTGTTACCATCAGGTTGAAAAATAATTGGGCAGCTCGTCCAAACCATATATACGATGTAGCTGAATGCTGGTGCATTATTTAAATAGAATTCTTTCATGAAAGGCTGAAAATCAAACATAACACAAGCTGAACATATGATATATGAGCCTTGTTTCATATTCTGACATGCTTTGCTACAGTTTTCTATTTGTTTTAGAGCTGGCTCGGTTGATTTTTTGTTATAAACTCTAGATTAGTTACCCAATGTCATTCTAAAGTAAAATCATTCACTTCTATACTGCCGGTACCCACTAAAAGTAGCTGACACAAAGTTTCTTTGTGCCGGCACTTTTCACAGAAATTATATTGGTTGGTAGGAATTACCAACCCTACATCCCTGCCCAGGTTCTTTTCATTTTTTTTTTTCAAAATAGCTTTTTATAAATTAAGTTCTACTTTTATGGCTCCCCTGAACTACAAGCAGGGGCCAGACCAGCAGCCGCGGTTGTGATTGGCTGAGAGGCAGCCAATCACAGCCGTGACTGCCAGCAGTAAGGACACTGTGGGAAGGGCTGTAAGTAGCTTCGGATTCTTTTTTTTAACTACAGTATCTAATTAAGCGGTTAGGGTGGGAAGTGATGTCTTATAACATATTTAAAAGATTTCACACTGGAAGAAGAGCAGCCAGGGAGGGATCAGGAGAGTGGGAGCGAGGGATCAGGAGGGGGGGGAGCGGCTCCATTGCACATGCCGCTGTGCTCTCAAGAAACAGGGAGGAGGCAAAACCTTTACACAGTAGACAGCTCCTACTGTTCACTTTCTGGGACTTTGGACAAGCACTACAGGAGAACCTTTTGGAGCAGGATATAAGGTAAGGATTTTTTAACTAACACACAGCAGGACCAGTAGTGGGTTTGGGGGGTGGACATGCCATTTAAATTAAGATAAGTTTATAATTTTTTGGATTGTTTGCTGTTTCTCTTATATAAACTGACATTGTAGAACTGCAAACAGCATGATGTCTATAAATGTAATATTGCGGAGTACCCCATGCTTTTAGTTGACCTACAATCAATTGTAGAACTTTCTGTATACCTTCTTTAAAACCATGCTCTTTGCACTATCCTTTTTAACTAATATGCAGTTACTGATCTTTTATTTATTTGTGCACACCTTGCTTTCAGCCTAGGGTATAGCTGGTATTGGTCATGCACAATTACAAGCTTATATAGGTCTTAAAACTCTATAAAGTAGCTCCTGTTGTCCACCCTTAAAAACTTTTGACTTGACAGTAATCTGCCCAAAAGCCAACTGCTATTTCACCAGTCACACTACATGCATTGGTAACCAGATGTTTAAACAAGTTCTCTTCCATTCTGGAAAAGGTATCTACCTACATCTGCTCATGAGCTTTTTGAGTTTGAGCATGTGCAGAGGAAGCAGCAGGGGAAACGGCAATCAATCATTGGCTGTGATGTAAATAGCCACAGCTTTTATTGCACTTCATGATGGAAGGAGCCAGCTTATGGTGGGCATAGAGCAGGGATATGATTGTCTAATACGGGTATCAGGCAATTGTTACTCTTTGTATGACACCTGCTGACAAAATCAGTCCGAATTTCATTATAAGGATGGGTGAAATTTTCGGCCTATCAATATTATAATCCATTAGTTTGGCTAGAATGAAGGTAATAATAACCATTAAATATCAGGTTAGTAATGCATCCAAAAGTGCTGAATATATCAGTTGGGGTTGGTGGCGGTAACCAGTTTTTTGCTTTAAGGGTAGATATGCCCTTCAATCTTAATGTTGTAACAAGTGATTGTTAAAAGAAGCTTGTATTTTTGTGATGATTGTAGTAGTATTTGAGATGAATAAAGACATACAATCCGTCCAACCCATCTAGCAATATCCTCATTTCCTGCCTAACTGTTGATCCAGAGGAAGGCACCAAATCTATGAAGGGGAAAAAATCCTTCCTGACTCCAAGTGGCAATCGGAAATTTCCCTGGATCTACTCTACTTTATGTATCAATACCTGTAACTTGCAACATTTCTTGTTTGCAGAAACTCATTCAGCCTTTTTTGAAACTGACCAATGAACCTGCCATAACAACATCCACTGGAAGACAGTTCCATAGCTTTACTGTTCTCACAGTGAAAATCTCTTTTCGAACTTGAAGCCTAAACCTTTTTTCTTCAAGTCTTAAGAGATGTCCTTGTGTCCTTTGACATGTTCTATTGGTGAACAATGCCCCAGATAGTTTATTGTATGGCCCGTTAATGTATTTATACACAGTAATCATATCCCCACCAAGCGCCTTTTCTCCAGTGTACATAATTGTAACTTTTCTCTCTCTTCATATTCAAGCTCCCCCAATCCCCTTTGGGTACGCCATTTAATAAATAAAAAGAGAAAAGACTGGTATACTAACTCAATTATGAAAATATGTAAAATCCCTTTGTACAATAGAATAGAATCTGATCACTAAAAAAACAGTGAGGGGAGCAAATGCCTCTCGAGACTCTAGTGATCGCTACAGCCTGTATAGGGACAGATAAGTATTAACACTCTAATATATGTATTGTTATATACGGCTAACCCTGTATTACCTAAAAATAGTTGTGTATACACCTATACAAGTACATTGTTATGTGATCTTTACCAGAGATGTACCCATGTATTTAACTTAGCATTTTGGTTTATATACATTTTTTTGTATTGCTACATTGATTTGATATAGCAGCTATTCGATCAGATTTGTGGTTTTAACTATTTTAAACCTATTGCCCCTTCTATTGTAAATAATGGATTTTATAAATTTTTCAAAATGAGTGCACTAGGATTTTTTCTTTTTATTATTTAATCCTATCTGGTTTGCACATCCCTTTCTTAGGAAGAGTTATCTAGTGCCCTATCATCTCCTCTCTCTCTCTCTCTCTCTCTCTCTCTCTCAATAATGGGTACCCTCTAGGGTCCTTTTCACATTTTATTAGTGCATCAACAAAATGCAAACATAAGGTAATCTCTTTTTGTAGGAGTAATTTCTCTAGGGGCATGGGCACATTGTCAATACCCATGTATTAAAAGGTGCTAAGATTATGCCAAATCTGTTTTACCAATATAACTAAGGCCACATGGGCATTGAATTATATAAATGACAAATGTAGTAGTACACCTATAGAATGCTACCTACAAAAAGAGATCTACTGGATAAAAGGACTTGGAACCATCCATCCCAATGGCCTCAATGAACAATACTCATTGAAATTCTTCCTAAAAGTTAGATAGCTTAAAATAATTTTTAACAAGCTGTTAGTTCTTCTGATATTATATTTATTTAACTATTGGGAAATTATGTGTAATTAATAATTCAGTTGGAACATACTGTGTTGAATATGACATGTTCGTTTTTGATTCAGCTAGGCCTTTTTAAAAACCTTTTAATACGCTGAGCACTTTAAGTTTGGCCATATTGATATGCCCTTTAGCATGTGCACTTATATATTTTTGCACTTTAAGATGATAAGTAAGTTTTTATCATGTATCGATTTCTATGAGATTTTTGGATATTTGCAATAGTATTTATTTGCACTTTAATCAAGGTCCACCTATTATGATTTCAGTCATTGTGGGAGTGTCTTAACCATATATAGCTCACAGTGTGTGATTGTTATTTAGTTTGATAAAGGTCTTAGAACCAGACCGAAACGTTGCTGATTACATTTATGTTTGCACTTTGTTGATGCACTAATAAAATGTGAAAAGGACCCTAAGTGCACCCATCATTCTTTCTTTTCTGGATACCCCTAGGAGTTGCACCAGGGCAGTATTTACCTGAGGAGCGAGTGTCCATATCATCTTGAATTGTAATATATATATATATATATATAACACACACACACACACAACACACACACACCTACTTCTGCCCCTTTTGTTTTGTTAAGTGATGTGTCCATCATTGTCCCTCTCCTCTAGAAATGTTTAGATGAGGGGGTCTGTCTAGAAAGTCTAAATACTGGAGTAGGTAACCAGGAAGTGGCCAACTGTGTGAAATTGAGCTAAGGGAGTATCTGCTTCATCACCATGTGTATGACAAATAATCACTTTTACATATAACTGCATATCCCTGACTGCCTTGTAAAGATAATAGATCAGTTCCATCTGACTCATTACTAATTAAACACATCACCAAGGTTATCTGTGCTCATCCTAATCACTATTCTATTACATTTTTCCTTGAACATTGACCATTATTCTAAATTAATAATGGAGTCTAGGACACTCAACCACTTTCTTTTCTCTTTTTTAAGTTACTGGTAACTGATGCAAATAAATCATTTTGCTGTGATATTTAGATGATTTGTATTCTACCCAAAGTACAGTAGAAATAAAATTGGTAAAGATAACTGAGACCTAAAAGTAACAGATGGACTTCAGGTGTAGAGCTGAAGAGTTAAAGCTAGATGACACAGCTGTTCTAAATAAAATGAGTGGCCAAAGGCTTTTTGGCAGACGCTAGGGAACCTGTTCCCATGAATAGCATTGTTCAAATAACCTTATAAAAGGCACTGATATATTTTTCCTACCAATGAATTATGCCTTAACCGCAGACAATGCCTTGGTTTAAAAAAATGATTACTCTCTAGCTGGTAGCGTGTGATGAATTTATACAAAACAAATATTTATTTTTTTCCCCTTTCCAATGCTTCATTACCAATGAAAGCCTAACTATAATACATTTGCTTGTAATCTTTGCAACAGATTCCTGTCAATGCCAGCTGAAAATCCCTGATTTGGGGTGTAGGTTCTATATAATATTTCAATTTTATTGTGTTATTGCCTTTCTCTAAAGAATATTATTATGATTTTCTCACTCTGATACCTTTATATAGGCTAATACTGCCTATTTGTGCATTTTGAACAATGTTTACAATTGTGCTCTGCTTATCTCCATCTACTCCTTGGCTCCAAAATCTTCTTCCCATTCATTCCCTTCCTATCCCTGTTTTATCTTTATCTCTGCCTCTCATCTTCCATCTAATTATCAGTATTCCATCACACCTCTATCAGCACTTACAAAATGCTGTTCCTTTCACTATGTCCAAATAATCCATGAAACTTCAGTATAAATCCTTAGCCCACCTTCACTCCCCTGTTTTTTATTCTCTTTCTTGCTGCTGGGATATTGCTCCCACCCTGGACCCTGCAGCATTTCCATCTGCATTTTTCTCACCTTTGTACCCCCCCCCACTTATCATTCTCGGGGCTCTAATCTTTCTAATATCGTAACCATCCCTACTCTTTCACCTTCACTTTTTCCTGTGGCCTCCTTAATACACACTCTCTTGCTAACAAACACACCTTTATTCATGATTGTTAGCTGTCTGAGCATTTTGTGTATTTCCCCCCACTTGTATATGTGTGTTTGTCCCTTCTAAGCTCTTACCTAAGATCGTAAGGGATCTCCTTCCTAAAATATACAATAGGTAGGCTAAATTACAACTACATTTTGTTGAAGTGCTACGGATCTGGTCAAACATTAATACAAACATAGAAAAGATAATCAATGCACATTCCTAGGCCCCATACAATATCATATAATCTGCACACTGGCATACTTTATAAAAAAAAGGGGTTTTAGACGTTTCGCTAGTCATCCGACTGGCTTTCTCAATTCAGAATGACTTGTACAAGAATCTGTGGCAATTATGTACCCTGGAAAATCCCAATTAGCATATCACAGCCAGGTGTTAAGGGTGTGATTAGATAGTGGCGAAGAGGTGGTTAGGAACGCCCAGAACGCCCACCCTCTTAGCCACTAACCTATCACACCCTTAACCACCTGGCTGTGATAGTGCTAATTGGGATTTTCCAGGGTACATAATTGCCACAGATTCTTGTACAAGTCATTCTGAATTGAGAAAGCCAGTCGGATGACTAGCGAAACGTCTTCAAGAACTACATTTCAAGTCCATTTGATCTAATTGAATACAACAGATATACCATGACCTGGATGATGAGAACCTTCACAAACTTGAAGTTTATTTCTTTGGCTAGTCATCCAACTGGCTTTCTTAATTCGGCATGACTTATACAACTTCTGCTGTTAGTAATTACCCTGTAATGTGTCCTAATCAGCATTTAACAACAAGGGGGCATATTTATAAAGGTCCGTTATTTTCGCCAAAAAATTACCGCCACACATTGACGCAAAAAAAAAATCGTTATTATCGCCATATTTATAAAGGCTTTCAATATTACAGTGAAAATCAATACCGCGGTGATGTGCGGCAGTAATTTGAGCTCTCTTCGTCGCGATAATGGGGTTGGCGCAATAAAGTATATTATATGCGCAAAGGCCTCAAATTCAGACGTACAGAGCAGGGGGCTGCTTCGAAAGGCTTGCGCTGCGGTTGGTCACATTTGTGAGAGGGGCGTGGCTGGGTGTCTACCCACCCCCCATCACCCCCGCGGAGACCACCCGCCGCACATCCCCTTCCCAGCAGCCCCTCCCAGCCCCCTGCCCGTGGGCTGGGAATGGGCCCACTGGGGGTGGAGGGCCCTCCACGGGGGCACTGAGTGCGTTTTGGGGCTTAGGGGTCTTGCAGCTCAAACCAGGAGCCCCCTTCTCTGGCCATTGGGAGGGCCTTTGCGGCACTAACAGTGCCCTTGCAGCCCCGACAAGGGCCTTTGGGGCTTAAGGGGTCCCGCACTCAAAACAGGACCCCCCCCCCCACTCTATAAAGGCCTTTGCAGCCACTGGAGCGACGACGGGGGGCATACACCCAGCCGTGCCCATTTACGAATGCGATCGCCCGCCCTCTCTGGCGGCGATCTCAGCTGTTTTCGCCACCTCTAAGATGGCGAAGTGAAGCGGCCGAGGTTAACGCCAGAGCTCAGTTACTGTTGCTTTATTCAATAATAAATCATAAATCACCATAATCAAGCAAGCGGTAACTGATGTGATGTTATTGCGATTACTTTCTGCCTCGTTAACTTTCCGCCGCCATTTTCACTCTTTTTATAAATAACGTGTAATTCCGATTTTGGGGGTAAAGGTACGACCCTTTATAAATATGCCCGAGGTGTTAGGACCTCCTGAATGCAAGGTGATGATTGCATTGTGGCTAAGAGGTGTTATTGAAACTGCCCAGGATAAGGCATCAAAACAACTTGTACATGGCAGACAAAACCTGCCACCTCTATTCAGGCTGTTTTTTTTATTTTGACATAAATGGCCTCCTTGACACCTATTCTAAACCAATCCCGGCCAAGATGCTGACTTTTCAATCTTCTAACAAAATCTTTTTTCCTTAAAGGGTTATGTACCACTGGAAATTTTTTTTTTTAATTTGCCCATTACTGGAAACTATAAGATAATAATCTGCCACCCATTTCATTAAATATCCAATCTGAAACATTTCTGTAAGCAGTTTTGCTGTAGCTGGAATGGTTTGACAGTTGGTGTGCTGTATGCAGTTTTGACCATTGATATGTGGGAAAATAGTCAGGTCAGTGTTCAGAGCCTGAGCAAAACATTACTGAATTCATGCAGCAACACATACACCTCAACTCAGAGTCATTTATACATACACTTTAAGATGCAGGTACATAAATGAATCATGTCTAAATAACCCCCTATTGAGCCTTGAAAGTAGGATTTAGGTAGTGAACACCAATAAGGTGGATGCGCCCAGGAAACACAGGGTCAAAAGTACTGAATCTAAAAACATGCTAAAAAAAAAAACTGGCTAGATAGCCAGTACAGAGTTAGACTCCAGACTCAAAATCCAGGAGGCACCCTGCTACCATAAATCCCTCAATCAATGAAAAAGGCATTGTGGTGGGTAAATAATACCCAGGAAAACCACATACAAAATAGGACACTCAGGAGAGGTTTCCCCTAGTAGAATAAATAGCAAACAAGGTCCATGAGCTTAAACCCTGTGGCAGCACGGTTCAATTATAGTCTCAGTGGAAATCCTTATTACAAAGAAGAAATCAGAGGTGCCAGAAAAGTCTCAAAGGAGGTATCATGCTGAAGAACATGGATAAATGTG
This sequence comes from Hymenochirus boettgeri, assembly GCA_019447015.1. Lineage (NCBI taxonomy): Eukaryota > Metazoa > Chordata > Amphibia > Anura > Pipidae > Hymenochirus > Hymenochirus boettgeri. Next base: position 161,749,132 of record CM033473.1, on the reverse strand, counting down.
TATCGGTCTCACCCTGTTGATAGATCCAGTATGAAGAGATCTCCACCATCCACAGTAGGGAGTCCAATTTAGTCCAAGCAGCACATGGGCAGTAGGTTCATATGCAGCAAATCTTTATGTAGAAAGAGGGTTAAAAGTAACATGCCCCCAACAGGTACGAGTCATCCAGTTCCCGAAACATGTGTCGTCGTTATGGTGGAGATGGTGATGTGTGCTCCCCTAACTAATCGAGTCTCATACCCCTTGGGCGTGTAACTTTTAACCAATTGCCCAGTTAAACATCATTCTAATAATGGATCAAGATCCTATCTAGAGATTTATTGATCATTGTGGTCAACATGAACTGCAGCATAGACAGCACCCCCCTTAAGATATATGATAGATAATTTTTAATGTAAAAAAAGACCAAGATTACCTTCTCTTGGATAAGGTTGTTTCCATATTAGAGTTTAAATCTATAGAGTTAGGTTAGTGAATACATATCCTTCCTTTATATAAATTTATTTTCCATTTTGTGGAGATTGCATTGAGTTTTTAGACTGTACTATGTAGGTGGGGGGTAGGCTAAAATAATATTATACATAGAAAAGTGTATATTGTAATGTAAAAGGTATAACATGAATTAGTTTATTAATCTGTTCTATATAAAGATATATAAGTGTGTAACAGTGTGTAAATGGCATATGAAATAAAATAAAAAAGTAACATACAGAATCTCCCCAAGTTTGAATGGACTGGTCAAAATGGGAGCTATAGACACACCTCTCAAATTTATTAAATTCTGCATGAAGTTGGCTGTCATTTCCTTATTGTCCTTATTATCCAATAGGTGTGCTTCTTGTAGCTGCTGTAGCACTACATCACATCCTGATGCAATGCATGCTTTACAGTAACATCCTTTAGCTTTGCATTGTGTAGAAACTTACTGAGCATGTGTGAGTTAATGGCCCAATCAAAAGAAAGTTTGCTTTCCCAGTAAGTGTAGATGAATCCAGCTGTATTGCATTGTGGGAGAGACTTACTGAGCATGTGCGAGTTAATGGCCTATCAAAAAGTTTGATTTCCCAGTAAGTGTAGATGATATCCAGCTGTATTGCATTGTGGAAGAGACTTACTGAGCGTGTGCGAGTTAATGGCCAATCAAAGAAAAGTTTGTTTCCCAGTAAGTGTAGATGATATCCAGCTGTATTGCATTGTGGGAAAGAGCTTCACATCCTGTTGCAATGTGTAGTGGGAGTGGGTGGGCGTGGCCAAACGACACTGTTTTACTGAAGACTTCCCCTGAAGGGAAGTTTCCTTCTTATGCTGGTGTGTCTAAATGTTATTAGTTTTTTGCTTTAGTGAACAGTCCTCTGTTCTCTCTCTCTCTCTCTCTCTCATTGTTGTCTCTCCCTCTGTCTGTCTATCTCTCTGTCCTCTTCCTCTGGAGAGAGAGAGAGAGAGAGAAACAGAGAGACTGTTCACTAAAGCAAAAAACTAATAACATTTAGACACTTACCAGCATAAGAAGGAAACTTCCCTTCAGGGGAAGTCTTCAGTAAAACAGTGTCGTTTGGCCACGCCCACCCACTCCCACTACACATTGCAACAGGATGTGAAGCTCTTTCCCACAATGCAATACAGCTGGATATCATCTACACTTACTAGGAAAACAAACTTTCTTTTGATTGGCCATTAACTCGCACACGCTCAGTAAGTCTCTTCCACAATGCAATACAGCTGGATATCATCTACACTTACTGGGAAATCAAACTTTCTTTTGATAGGCCATTAACTCGCACATGCTCAGTAAGTCTCTCCCACAATGCAATACAGCTGGATATCATCTACACTTACTGGGGAACAACAAACTTCTTTTGATTGGCCATTAACTCACACATGCTCAGTAAGTTTCTACCCAATGCAAAGCTAAAGGATGTTACTGTAAAGCATGCATTGCATCAGGATGTGATGTAGTGCTACAGCAGCTACAAGAAGCACACCTATTGGATAATAAGGACAATAAGGAAATGACAGCCAACTTTCATCAGAATTTAATAAATTTGAGAGGTGTGTCTATAGCTCCCATTTTGACCAGTCCATTCAAACTTGGGGAGATTCTGTATGTTAGTACTTTTTTTATTTTTATTTCATATGCCATTTACACACTGTTACACACTTATATATCTTATATAGAACAGATTAATACTAATTCATGTTATACCTTTTACATTACAATATACACTTTTACTATGTATAATTATTTTAGCCTACCCCCCACCTACATAGTACAGTCTAAAAACTCAATGTCAATCTCCACAAAATGGAAAATAATTTTATATAAAGGAAGGATATGTATTCACTAACCTAACTCTATAGATTTAAACTCTAATATGGAAACAACCTTATCCAAGAGAAGGTAATCTTGGTCTTTTTTACATTAAAATTATCTATCATATATCTTAAGGGGGGGTGCTGTCCTATGCTGCAGTTCATGTTGACCACAATGATCAATAAATCTCTAGATGATCTTGATTCCATTATTAGAATGATGTTTACTGGGCAATTGGTTAAAAGTTACACGCCACCAAGGGGTATGAGACTCGATTAGTTAGGGGAGCCACATCACCATCCCACCATAACGACCGACACATGTTTCGGGACTGGATGACTCGTACCTGTTGGTGGCATGTTACTTTTACCTTACTCTCTGTGACAGGCACACTATGAGCTGTGTAAAAAAAGCCCCACTCTCAAAAAATCCATCTTTTCTGAAGCTAACTAAAGCTAGCGATACATGGGTCAATTTGTGAAAGATCAATTTGTTAGATCTGTTGTATTCAGTTAGAACAACTGGACTTGAAGTTTAGTTCTTGAAGACGTTTCGCTAGTCATCCGACTGGCTTTCTCAATTCAGAATGACTTGTACAAGAATCTGTGGCAATTATATACCCTGGAAAATCCCAATTAGCATATCACAGCCAAGTGTTAAGGGCGTGATTGGATAGTGGCTAAGAGGTGTTATAGGAACGCCCAGAGTAAGACAGGAGAAAGAACATGGTCATCCCATATGTAGCAGGGGTCTCCGAGAAATTAAGAAGAATTTTCAAAAAACACCGTATCCCTGTCTGCTTTAAACCAAACAACACACTGAGGCAGCAATTGGTACATCCGAAAGACCCAATACCCAAACACAAGAAAAGCGACATCATATACGCAGTGCAGTGTTGTGTCTTGCCTACAGTTGAGCATGGTGGGGGGAGTGTGGTGGTGTTACAGGACTGCATGAGCAACTGGGGAGCTACTGTTCATTGAAGGAATCATGAATATCAACCTGTACTGTGACATGCTGAAGCAGAGGATGAGCCTCTCCCTTTGGAAACTGGGTCGAAGGGCAGTATTCCATAATGATAACAACCCAAACACAACTCCAAGATGACCACTGCCTTGCTAAAGAAACTAAGGGTAAAAGTGCTGGACTGACCAAGCATGTCTCCAGACCTAAACCCTTTGAGAATCTGTAGGGCATCCTCAAACTGAAGGTGGATGAGCACAAAGTGTATTTAGTTTTGTTGCCAGCAGTTTATACATAATGGTGTGTGTTGAGTTATTTTAAGGGGATAACAGATTTACACTGTTATACAAGCGTACAATGACTACTTTACATTACATCGAAGTGTCATATCTTCCATTTTGTCTCAAGAAAATATAAAATAAAATTTTTACAAAATACTCATTTGTCAGATACTGTATATCGGGTTTACACGATGATAGAATGCAAAGCCGAGTGTAAGAAATCAAACTTTTTGACTTTACGAGTCAACATTCTAGACATATGATCTATTCCCATAAGACAATTTTCACGAGTCAAAAGATTTGTCTCAGACACTGCACATGCAAGATATGTCTATAAAATTTTGTATATAGGATATCTAGAAACTGTCATATTTGAAGCCAAAGATAAAGTATTGTCAGATCAACCTACCAAAATATATTTGTTGTATTCAATTAGATCAACTGGACTTGAAGTTTAGTTCTTGAAGACGTTTCGCTAGTCATCCGACGGGTTTCTCAATTCAGAATGACTTGTACAAGATCTGTGGCAATTACGTACCCTGGAAAATCCCAATTAGATATCACAGCAAGTGTTAAGGTGGTTGATTGGATAGTGGTAAGAGGTGTTATAGAAATGCCCAGAGTAAGGTGTCAAAACAGCATTGTACATGGCAGACAGTGGTGTCGAACCTCCCCACCTCTATTTAGGCTTGGTTTCTTTATTTTCACATAAATGGCCTCCTTAACACCTCTCTTGATCCAGTCACGTTCCTTTGCCAATATGTTAACATTACAATCTGTATGTCCTTTATCCTAAGATGCAGGTACACAGGCGAGTCCTGGCCGGAGGAATTGGCTCTTCTGTGCTGGGGCATACATTGATGCAGTTGCTGTTTGGTCTCCCCAATATACAAATCCGAGCATTCTCACTGCACTGCGTATATGATGTTGCTTTTCTTGTGTTTGGGTGAGAAAACGACTAGGCCAAGACCGCACTCTTACCAGCAGAACTGATCTCAACCCAGAACAGGGTGGTTCCTTACTGGACTTGTGCCTGAATACCACCTATTTCAAAACAGGGATAAGTTCTATAAGCAAAAACATGGATGTGCTAGGGATCTCCAGTTTCACCCATTGTGGCCCCATTACATGGAGGAGGTAGAAAAACAGGCGCTTAATACCTTTAAGGGGATAGCACCCAGCCACTGGTTCAGATATGTGGATGACACCTGGGGTAAAATCCACCAGAAGGAAGTACAAGCTTTCACAGAAACACATTAATGCGGTAGACCAAAACATCAAATTACAAGGGAAGAGGTACAAAACAACAAACTGGCTTTCTTGAAACTGTTGGTAGAGTTAAGGAAAATGGTAAACTGGAAGTAGAGGCTTACAGAAAACCAAAACACACAGATCAGTATTTGATGTTTGACTCCCACCACCCTTTAGATCACAAGCTGGGTGTCATCAGAACCCTGCAACACAGAGCTGAGAACATCCCCACTAGCACGGAGGCAAGGCGAAAGAAAAAAAAAATCTCAGAGGAGCCCTTAAAACTTGTGGTATCCAGACTGGGCCTTTGTCAAAGAAGTAGAAGGAAAGAAAAGAACACGAATACCACAGTGAAGGGTAAAAGCAAGACAGGAGAAAGAACATGGTCATCCCATATGTAGCAGGGGTCTCCGAGAAAATAAGAAGAATTTTCAAAAAACACCGTATCCCTGTCTGCTTTAAACACAAACAACCAACTGAGGCAGCAATTGGTACATCCGAAAGACCCAATACCCAAACACAAGAAAAGCGACTCATATACGCAGTGCAGTGCAGTGAAGAATGCTCTGATTTGTATGGGGGAGACCAAACAGCAACTGCATTCACGTATGGCCATTCATTTTTTGTTGCAAAAGACACATACTCACTGTTTCTTAATATCTACAACACTGATTTCCATGTTCATTTTTTAATTATTATAGGGGTTATATCTTTCTGTTATTCTTGGGCCATGAAGACAATTAAAAAGTACATTGATGCTGTAGTTTATGATGATTTTCTAAAGTCATCAATATTGAAGTTTGAGTAAGAAAGTACACTTTATTTATATTATTTTTGAAGAATTAAATGCTATTTAAACTTTTATCCACATATTAAATTATTAACTTAGATATCTGACCAGTGTAGCCTAATTTTCTTGTAGATCCGATCAATTATTACAAGGCTGTAATGGTTAGCTAAAAAAGCGGTATCTGAATCTTCATATTCTATCACAATGCCACTGTTCCTTTGTGCGTTCTAATGCATTAAAGGCACTATGGCTCCATACAAGTTACCTTTAAAATGTACCCTAGATTAACTTACATTGCAGCCCATGAGAATTACGAGATGAAAAATTGTTACTCTTTCAGCCATGTCCATCACACTGCTTTGCCTGTGACAAACTTCTTTTACAGCTGTTGTTGCAATCTTCAGGTTATTCAGATACAAGCAGTTCTTATCGTTTAAAATGGTTGCTAATTTTGCACCAACCAATCAGATGTTATGCTTTCCAATGTTTAAATAAGATCTGATTGTGTTGGGCTAATTAGCACATTTTAAACGATAAGAACTTTTATTGATCTCCCTGCTTTGTATTTGCGTTCTTCTGTGTAAACCTTAGGCAAAAACAAAATGTATATTTTACTGTGTGTAAAAAGATCCATAAGTGCTTATAGTGAGCACTGATAATACCACATGTTGATATGCAGACTTCTGTCTTCAATGAGACAACAAGAAGCAGATCCCCATCCTCAGACCTGGTTATAGGGACGAGCAAAGGGGTGAGGTGATGTCACTCAAGATACTGGAATGCAGGAAGTTAGATGGCAGCTTTTGATTTACCCTAACTTTTTGGGGGTGTGAATATCACAGTCACCCCTTTACGTTACTTAAAGTTAGTTCAGCATTGTTGGTGGTTGCCAGAAGAATTCCAAAACAAGCAGAATGCCTTGGTGCTTTGTAGACTCTGTCATTTAAAGTAGCAGTTAAAGCAAGTCGCCTAAAATTGTGTTTTTATTAAAAAGGTATCTCTATGTCTTTTCAGATTTAAATCGAGCTTAAGCTCCTGAGAAATATAATTTAATCACAGTATTTACGGGAAAGACCGTCACTCCAGACAAGAACTGTAAAATGTGACTTATTTCTGACCCTCTTAGGGCAAGGCCACTGCAACGCAAACCAATGTCATGCGATTTCAGTGGCACGTTTGCCTTGCGATTTCTTCAATAATTCTAGGAAACGCTAATGCGATTGCGATTAAAAGCAAACGCAATCGCACGCACGAAAAAACGCTGTTTTTTTTTGCGTTGCCGCGTTTTTCAATGATTTTTAAAAATTTAATCGCAAGCGCAAACGCAAAAAAAACGCAGCAGTGTGGCCTAGCCCTTACTAGGTATCTTTTCTGCCATGCCGACACACTTCTCAACAATTAAAGAATCAGCAGAGAAAAAAGGCAGGGGGGAGGGAGATGTTTAAAGCAGAGCAGGGTCTATGGTGAGCAGTGTATGAACTTATCATGTCACGAACCCTACAAGGAGGCAGTGAGTACGGGAGGGTGGGGGCAAATAGGAGCACTTAATCAACACATAATCAATTTAATAACAAATCATGCCAGATAATATGGAAACCACAATTTACTTCTCTCAGATTGTAGTTTCAGATAATGTTAAGTTCTTGAGTGAGTATAGTGACCCTTTAATATTACTTGAAATAGTTTCTTTTAATCACATACCGTAGTGCAGAAAGAAATGGCTATAAATCCATGCATCAGGCTCGGCCAAAACACTTCCAGTTTTCGGCAACAACCAACACATGGAAATGGTGTTGTCGCCTGACAAATTGCATGGTGGTGTCCCACGCCTTAGATAATCTGCAAATAATAATCTATGTGGTGTGGTGTATATTCCAAAACTACTTTTGACTATGTATATTGTTTCGAACCCCTTTTGATTGCCTATCTGTCAATGAGTGTTGGCTCTGGGCATGTTTAGCTTCCAATATAATTCCCCACCTGGCCCCCATTCATTTTGTTCTGGGAAGTTACTATCAACAAAAAACATCTGGCCAGATATTGGTTCTGATGTCTCTGGTGTCTGACGGTAAGTTCATTGTGAATGGGGTACCTTTAGAATCGCACCAGATGTGGGAAGTTATGGGGCATTTGGTTTATTTGTATGAAGTTTAACAGAGAATGTTTACTCATTTAAAAATCACAATGATAAAATTATAAGTTCAGCTTCAACGCTTAAAGTTAAGAAGTTGTAATGATATTTTCATTGGTTAGTGTGTAATAAACTGAGTTCTTCAAGAGTTCTGGTCCTTTCTAGTGATCTCAGGAGAATATTATTCGCAATGCTGTGAACAAGAAAATGACAGGCATATGGTAGTCTGTGCGAAATGTGAGAGTTTTAAAGAGATAAAAGTAATTTACAGTTTCTTCTTAAATGTAAACTGATGAAATGAGCAAAATACGCTTTGTACGTGAAATCTGTTTGTACTGATCTCTTGCTAATTGCCTGATATGTTACTCTTGATTGCTTTTATAGTGTTGCATCCGTTGCTGAAGGAATCTCTCAAGGTTCGGAATAACTACACTTTTACTGCCAGTCCAATGTGGAGCGTCATAATCAAAGAACAGTAAGAGAATTTCTAATGTATTTCTATTCACAGACGTTAATGTTAAAGATCCCTGGTTAAACTGAAAACATGCTGTGATCACAAACGCTACCCTGACCTACTGCTCACAACAACTCAGCCTAACAGAGGGACCATAACATGGCGTTATAATTAAATTTGATTATGTCATGTCCAGCTATAAACACAGCATCTCTCTTCCACAGCTGATACATAGATTAAATTATATGTAACCCTACTGTCAATTGCTAAGGGAAATGTAAAATGTTTCACGTCTTATTCTCTGGCCTGATTTGTAGTCTTATGTTAAAACTGAAATACTTTAAGTTGCTATAAATCCTCATAAGTATTATAGTATCTGCTGTGCACTACTCTTTTGGCAGGGGGATTCACAGTTGTAGATGAGGGCAAGATACAAGACTGGCAACGGAAAAAAAGACCAAAACAAACAAATCTTTGCGCTAAGTAGCTAAAGTAGTAAGTATTTCATGTCACTTACAGTGTTTCTAACCAACCGCCTTTGTTCAAATGCCATTTTTCATATGTATGGAAATTAAGATTGAGACTCTAAAGGATTGTACACGAGAAAAAATACTTTAATGAATACATATAATACAGCCTTCACTCTGAATTTTTTTGTGTTGCTGGTATAGACTTCAACATACTTGTATACATTCACATCAGGTCCTGGCCCGAAGAGCTTACATCCAAAGCACATTTAGGGGGGTTACATTTTTGTGTGTATTCTATCGGCAGCACATCACCAGGTCCCCTGCGCTCTCTGCTCTAAACCATGTCATGGATGCCCCCCCTCCTGGTCCCTCCCACTCATGGACCCCATGGCCCCGCTCCATTTGCAGGCCCCCCTTTTGGCCCCTCTCTTTACAACGCCACCATGTGCCCCGCGCCCGCCCACTTGATGCCTTGCCCTGCCCACCTTGGATGCCGTGGCCCCCGCCCATCGTGGGTGCCATGGCCCTGTCCACTCGTGGGTGCTGTGGGCACCTCAGACCCCATCCTCCCTTCCCTACAGAAAACTATGAAAACCGTCTTTTCACAAAGTGAGCCTGAAAGCTGTTTTCACATAGTAGTGGTAGAGTGGGCTGTGTAAGATTCCTTGACCTTCTCTGTTGGAACCCTTTCACACAGCAGGGAAAGGGAGGGACTTCCATGTCTCCTTCCTTTCACTGAAATTCGAGGCTGTACTCGCCACGGGCGTGGTGGAGGAGCAGCCTTAGGATGTCCACGTCCCCCCACCGATTACTTTCTGGTCAGTAATTTCTTTAAATCTTGGGCTGCAGAGCACGTAGAGAGGTGGCTGATGGCTTGTTTTAAACAGTAGGAAACTGGCCTTTCATAACCTTAACTTGTTTGGAGACCACAATTTCTCTTAATGCTTCTAGGTAGTACAGTGGTTCATTAGCTAAAAATACCGTATATACGAGTATAAGCCGATGTTTTTAGGCTGTGAAAACGAACCTCGACTTATACTTGGGTCGTCACTAACTTGATGGAGGAATCCGGCTGCTGCTCCACTGACGTCACTACTCTGCGCTGGAAATGAGACCGCGCGCCGAGTAGTGATGTCCGTGGTGCGTCAGCTGGATTCCTCCATCAAGTTAGTGACTGACCCAGTTATAGTCTGGTTCGTTTTCACAGCCTGAAAACTCTCGGCTTATACTCGAGTATATACGGTATTTTTAGATGTCAGGGGCCCTTTATTATTGTTTATTGTTAAAAATTGTCTTCTGTTCTGTATTGTTTTGAGGCTTTAGTTGCCCTTTAAATGGACAGCAGAATTTCCATACAGTATTTCCATAAGTAATAGAGCCATACTGGATTTGTCAATACAGTATGGGACTACTGTATCGAATGCTAAACACTAGAACAATACAGAATCAGAAGGCAGTAGTGGTTCATAATTCTTACCTTCGACTTCAACCAGTTTTTACTCATTTTTTAGGTAAAAATAGGTATCCTGTCGACTATACTCTGGTCACTTTATTCAAGTAATTCGGAACACAGAATTAATAGATATACAGGGTTATTCAATTAAAGTTCTTATTGTTAAATTGGTGCAAATTTTGCCCCAACCATCATCAGATGTTTTAGCTTTCAAATGTTAAATAATATCTGATTGGTTGGGGCCAAAATTAGCCCATTTTTCCGATAAGACTTTTATATTCCATGTTAGGTTTTATTATATGTATATATTATAATATATATATATAATATATATATATATATATATATATAAATATATCATATATAGAGGAGAAGAGTAAGAGCACTCCACGGTCTAGGCAACAAGTTTATTAAACAACAAACAAACACCTACGTTTTCACAGCCCACGTTCTGGGCCGTCATCGGGGTCACCCTTAATTTTGCTTGAAGAGCAAATGTCTAATCACTGACTTTTTGGCACTTTTTCTGCTGGTCAATACAATTTCTCGGAAAATATTGCTAAGACATTTTTCGTTTTTTTTGCCACTTTAGAAGTCTAAGATGGCCTTAAGTATTTATGGGGGCTTTTTTTTGCCTGGAAATGATTCTTGCGTACTGAAGGTTTTTATTTGCAGTCAATACAATAATGTATTATTTAATACACTGATTAACTGATTGTAGGATTAGTTTTGTTTTTAAAATATTTTTTTAATTTATTTTATATATTATTAACGTAATTATATACCATATGTACTCGAATATAAGTTTAGTTGGTACCTATTTTATCTAAATAATTTGGAAACACTGATTGACTCGAGTATAAGTCGAGGGTAGAAATATGACAACCACTGTGTCCTTCTTGATTCTTTCGTTTTGAGAGGCTTTAAGTTGCCCTTTAAATGGACAGCAGAATTGCTATACATAGTCCGATACAGTAATATCCACATCCAGTATGGCTATTACTGTATGGGACTACTGTATGGGAATTCTGCTGTCCATTTAAAGGACAACTAAGCCTCAAAACAATACAAATCAGAAGGCACAATAGATACCATTCTGATTCTGTATTATTTTGAGGCATTAGTTGCCCTTTAAAATCCCATACAGTGACCCGCAATTTCCTTGGCACTCCAGATGTTTTGGAAACTACAACTCCCACATGCTTTTATTTGCTGGGAGTTTAGTTTGCAAAATCTGCAGTGACATCAGCAACCTCAGGCCAGCCCCCAGTTCAGTGCAACTTCTGTTTCATTATTCAGCTGCCTCTTGCTCTGCAATCCATCTTCCGCATGCTCTCTTCTGCTCTGTAAGTCCCAGTACTGATCTGCCCGTGGGCGGCGTCACTAATCCGATAGGTGACGTCACCATCAGTACTGGCGGAGCGGCGGATAGAGGTGAGTTTACTGCTTGACCAATATAAGCCGAGTTAAGGTTTTCAGGCTATTTTTAAAGTCTGAAAACTCAGCTTAAAGGGTATGTCCACCCTTAAATAATTTTTTAATATATGATTCCTCCTGTCCCCCCAGCCCCAACCCGCTATATTTTTACTCTTAGAAAGTTTCCCCAAACTTACTTACCTCCCCTCTTTCCGCCCACGCTGACGGCCCTCTGCTTGCGAGAAATGCAAGCAGAGGGGCGGGACCAGTCAAGTCGCGCTGTGATTGCGGAGCGGCAGCCACTCACGGACGCGGCTGCCGGGAGTTACTTTAGGTGGGGAAAGAGGGAAGGTAAGTAAAGTTTGGGGAGCTTCTAAGAATAAAAATGGAGCGGTTGGGCTGGGGGGACAGGGGAAATCAAATATATATATAGGGTTTTACACTAGGGGGAGGGAATGCTGAGAGGGAGGGGGAGAAGGGCTGCAGTACGCATGCCAAACTTCTCCCGGAGAGCCAGGTAGGAGGCAGAGTCCTATAGGACTCTGCTATCCATGGTAAGCAGTTTTGTTGACTTTGGGGGGGGACTACAGGAAAACCTTATGGAGCTGGGATGTGAGGTAAGGATTAAACTACACTACCAATGGGGACAGTAGAGGGGGGGATTAAGTTTTGGGGGTGGACATGCCCTTTAAACTCGAGTAAATACGGTATTTCAGTCTTTCAGTTAAGTAGCAAGGGTATAGTTACCAGCATAATATTCACTAAATTTGTGTAACTGGGAGAGCTCCTGTTTCCTTTATCTGCTCAGAACACAATTCCTGGCCATGCCCTTTCATTAATCTATTTAAAAACACAGGATATAATATGTGAAACAAAATTTAAATGCCCATAAAGGGTTAACAATGAGTAAATGGTTATGCTGGCAAAGGGTGAGAATAAGCATCCTGTGGATTGCACAACCAGTAATGACCCATCAAGAAAATTTCACTTTTATTTGTCAGTGTTAGTTGTGCTACTTAACAGATAATCTAACCTAATCGTTGTAACAACTTCTTCAGATATGGTGATTTATGGCCAGCGTGGGAGTATTGAATCATCCCTTCATTGCCATCTCACAGGCAATTCTGCTGTCATTTTGTTACACTGGAGGGTTTGTTTTGATTAAAGACATTTCCGTAACTGTACAGTACTGACAGATGTTGTGGCTTGCTGATATATGGATGTAAGAGAGTAACGGCAGCACTTCTTTTACTATAAATAATAATTGTACTGAGGCATGTCTTTTCTTGTAAAACACAGTGCTTTAAAAAATGTAAGACAAGAATCAGTGTCTGATGGCTACAGCACAATACCCGATATTACAGTAGCCATCTGTATTTCATCAACACAGAGAAGTCACAATTTGATGTTGTTAGATTTAGAGAATGAGAGGAACCTGTTTATGTTTTCAGTTGTTTTTTTTCAATTATTTGTCTCCCTATAGTTATTTAGAGCTTATTCTGTATAAGTCTATTTTTATTTTAAAGGTCACGCAAAGGAATCTTCATTCCTGGATCCTGAGCTATTGATTGAAGAACGGGAGTTAAGGCAAAGCTCCTTAACCTCCCAGGCTTCAATCAATACGACTAAAGGAGAATAGTTTATTAACTATTTTAGTTTTATTAACTATTCCTTGAATCAAAAGACAGATGATATCAATGGTAATTCCAACCATAACAGTACTAACTGAGCGAGTCTTATTGCCATGAAAGGCGCATCCCTGACTGACCCAAAGACATGTCTTAAAGCAAAATTGCTGTACTTGCTCTTCATAACTGTGGTCTTCATACAATTGGACTTTATTAAAACGGACTCACTCCTTCCTTTAAAATGACTCCAGATCATGCTTCTTTGCTTCTCTATCCAAATGACTGTAGTATAAAGGTGTGCCTCCAAGTTTAAGGTATTAACATGGCCCTTGCTTGGACAGTACATCATCCCCATCCAAAATTCTAAATCCTAGCCCCAAGACTTGAAAAGAAAACTTTTTAATTCCCCCAAGTTTTATTGGTTGAAGGAAAGATTAGAATTGTTGCAGGTCTGTAGTAGCTTACATTTTGGGGAGGGTGGATGGGTGGACACTGAATATCATGTGAGATGCCTAAGATGACATTATTTTAGACTTGTTTGAAATGTATAATAGACTCTGTTAAATATAGAGCAATGTTGGAGCCACAGTTACCCTTTAGGTTTTTCATATACAGTGTTTCTCCCCAGAATTATTTTCCAGCCGGGTGGGGCAGGGGCGGAGAAATTTTGTGAACCGCATACAAACACACGGTTTGCCATGCCACCCTTTCGCGGACTGGCAATCTTGCAAGATTTAGTCAACCTGTCTTACATTATCTTGCAAATGTTAGAAAGGGGTCTTGATTTAGCAATTTTGGCCCGAGTTTTGTCTGGACTTGGTGCCTGGCACACACCTATTAACCTTACATCTACATTATTTCTTGAATCTCCCTGCTAAAAGATGCTACGGAGAACACTGCATATACTGTACTCTGCAATGTTCAGTAACTTTAGTGGCTAAACTCGCGAGTTGCTTCAGTTTAATGAAAGGCAACTCCTGTTCTCATTGTGTAGTTTTGTGCTAAACCCTCTTTCTGAGGTCAAAGAATCACCACAGTGCTATTTGTAATAAAAATAAGTTATTGATTTATGGGTATAATTTAAATTTACAAGGAAGCTGAAATTCTTGAGCATTTTCCCAGAAGGCATATTCTTTGAAACCCACACCAGTTTTCAAAATTATAATCTTGCCACATGTTTACACATTACTGACATTAGTATTCTTTACTAGTAACTAAACCAAATAAAGGTATGTTCTCATCATTACCATATATACTCGAGTATAAGCCGAGGTTTTCAGGTCTTAAAAATGAACCTCGGCTTATACCTCGGGTCAAGCTGGGACTTACCTTAATTCCGGAACGCAGCCGCGAGTCAGGTAAGAAAACCGGCATTCCCATAGTACTTTGGCCACGTCTGGCGCGATGACGTCATCGCGCACGCTCCGCAAAGCACTACTGGGAACTGCCGCCTTAACCATCGTGACTTCGGCTGCGTCTGTAAGGCTCGCGAAGGTCCCATCCGGAAGGCTTCTGGGAAGATGTCCGGAGGCTCGCACACCAAACTGTAAGTCACAGTTTCCCATGGCTACCAGTAATCCCCAAGGCTACCATAATCCCCATGGCTACCAGTTATCCCCATGGCACAGTAATCCCCATGGTACTACCCAGCATGTACCCCCATGGCTAACCAGTAATCCCCATGGCTCCAGTTATCCCATGGCTACCAGTTATCCCCATGGCTACCAGTTTCCCCATGGCTACCAGTTTCCCCATGGCTACCAGTTTATCCCCATGGCTAACCGATTACCCCATGTTAAGTCCCTCACCTACCCCATGGCTACCAGTATGTAATAAAATGCACATGGCTACAGAAGGCAGTATTGGTTCAATTTCAACCCTCGGTTCTTATACTCGAGTCAATGTGGTTTTCCTAATTTTTGAGTAAAAATAGTACCACCTCGGCTTATCCGGGGTCGGCTTATACTCGAGTATATATGGTAATCCTTCAGCTGGATTTGGGATATTACAATGTGGAGCCGGAGAATTGATTTGCTCTAAAGGTTTCATATGCATGTGCCAGTTAATATTTATAGAAAGGATGTCCGTTTTTCTGACACACAGAAGAAACTGAGATTTTGTGAGATAGTGTCAGATAATAACTTGCGAGCAGATGCATAACCTACAACTCTAACACTATTTAGAAATACATTGCACATCATGCTAGGAACGGTTTCAATTCTTATCCCCCTGCAGCTCTGTACCATTTTCCATAAGGTTCCAATATACTATACTTTAAGGGCTATGTCTCTCACTACTTGCGTTGTGTTTTGCGTGTTGAAGTTTGGATTCACATTGAAAATTAAAAATATGGAAATCGCGAGAATCGGTTAACCACTACATAGTTTGTGTTCTGAATGTAAGTGGGCCGTTTTTTATCCACATGCGTGCATGATTTTGGTCCATGTGTGGCTGATTCCACTAAAATTATTGTCTATAAATATGCGGTGGGGAAAAGTGGACACTTTTTTTTTTTGCGAATTTTCCCATATCGCCATTATTTCCTGTGATATACTTTCGATTTCCTTTGAGGGTTACGTTTTTGTGCAGTTTGGAGCGTGGGCAGAGTAGGGGGGGAAAAAATACATGTGATTTTTGGTGTGCGGATCTCTTGAGAGTGGGTGGGCAGGATCAGGTGTGTGCTAGAGGGTCGTGCTTGTGGGTGTGCGTTTATTAATGGGTTCTTGCAGGTGTGAAAGGATAGGTCCGAAGGAGGTGAGTCGTGTAGGCCTGAAGGTGGAGTGGTCGACCATATGGTCCACGATATTTGTTTTGGCTTTTTGTTAATTTTTCACCGCAGTTCAGAGGATAATATGCCAGATAATTTAAAAAATAAGAGTACTGTATCACTGTAATTCTTGATTGATGATGCATCAGCAGGGGGAGATGATTCCAGAATCAGGGAATGCACTTTTGCTGCAAGCCTGTTGCCCCTTAATTGATGGAGGATGAATGTGTGATTCCACCATTAAAATCATGCAGGTGTCAACAAATCCGGCAAGAAAGTCACAGGTCTCCTCAAAAGAGGTACCAGCATTCATCAATTACCGTCAGACAAGTGAACCTCATATGCTAACCACAGGAATTGTCACCCACCTACCCCCATCCACGTGACTACAGCCCATCAGCATCCCACCATCCATGTGACTACAGCCATCAGTAGTCACCCCATCCCGTGACTACAGCCATCAGCAGTCACCCCCTCCACATGACTAAACCATCACAGTCACATGATCAATACCAACCCCACCAAACACAATGCAGTACCCCACTATGCCTCCACATCAGGCTACATGGGACTTCGGAACATCAGCATCATCATGGGGCAGTTCAAGTTCCAGGTATGCAGAATGACAACATATAGTTTCTACGGTCATCATCACCTAAAGTTTCTTCTCAGCTGTTTCTCACAGCTGATGTATATAATGATGATGATGGCGACAATTTAATTCATAAACCTCTTTTCACACTGTTTCTTCCCATTTCTTCTTATAATGTATTTAACTGAGCATGTATTGCCACCACGCGTGCTGTGAAGTTCTCATTCATCAGGTCATGGTATATCTGTTGATTCAATTAGATCAACTGACTTGAAATGTAGTTCTGAGACGTTTCGCTAGTCATCCGACTGGCTTCTCAATTCAGAATGACTTGTACAAGAATCTGTGGCAATTTATGTACCCTGGAAAATCCCAATTGCAATCAAGCCAGGACCTATTCCTTTCACACCGCAGAACCATAAATCTCGTATCATCGCCTCTACCCTGGTGAGGCACATCCATCATATATGGACTCCCAAAGATACATAAGGAAGGGGCCCCACTAAGACCTATAGTCAGCAGCATCAACTCTGTAACATACAAGTGGCAAATATCTAACTAACATCTAGGACCTTTGGTGGGAAGTTCTAAGCACACATCCAAACTCTCAGGATTTCACCAACAAATTGAAGATATAGTACCTCGGTGTAGAAGAAACTATGGTGTCCTATGATGTGACATCTCTCTTCACTTGTATCCCACCAAGGAGCTGTTTGACAGTGTGAGAAAACGGCTGGGCCAAGACAGCACTCTTACCAGCAGAACTGATCTCAACCCAGAACAGGTGTGTTCCTTGTTGGACTTGTGCCTGAATACACCTATTTCAAATACAGGATAAGTTCTATAGCAAAAAACATGGATGTGCTATGGGATCTCCAGTTTCACCTATTGTGGCCAACACTTTACATGGGAGGTAGAAACACAGGCGCTTAATACCTTTAAGGCATAGCACCCAGCCACTGGTTCAGATATGTTGATGACACCTGGGTTAAAATCCACCAGAAGGAAGTACAAGCTTTCACAGAACACATTAATCGCGTGGACCAAAACATTAAATTCACAAGGGAAGAGGTACAAAACAACAAACTGGCTTTCTTGGAACTGCTTGTGTAGAAGTTAAGGAAAATGGTAAACGGAGAATAGGGTTTACAAACACCACACACAGATCAGTATTTGATGTTTGACTCCCACCACCCTTTAGATCACAGCTGGGGGTCATCAGAAACCCTGCAACACGAGCCGAGAACATCCCCACTAACACAGAGGCGAAGGCTAAAGAAATGAAACATCTCAGAGGAGCCCTTAAAACTTGTGGATATCCAGACTGGGCCTTTGTCAAAAGAAGTAGAAGGAAAGAAAAGAACACAAAATACCAACAGTGAGAAGGGGAAAAGCAAGACAGGAGGAAGACATGGTCATCCCATATGTAGCAGGGGGTCTCCGAGAAATAAGAAGAATTTTCAAAAAACATCGTATCCCTGTCTGCTTTAAACCGAACAACACACTGAGGCAGCAATTGGTACATCCAAAAGACCCAATACCAAAACACAGAAACGCACATCAATATGCGGTGCAGTGCAGTGAAAATGCTCTGATTTGTATGTGGGGGAGACCAAACAGCAACTGCATCAACGTATGGCCCAGCACAGAAGAGCCAATTCCGGGTCAGACTCAGCCGTGTATCTGCATCTTAAGGATAAAGGACATACCTTTGAAGATTGTAATGTTAACATACTGGCGAAGGAACGTGACTGGTTCAAGAGAGGTGTTTAAGGAGGCCATTTATGTGAAATAAGAAACCAAGCCAATAGAGGTGGGGGGTTCGACACCAACTGTCTGCCATGTACAATGCTGTTTTAACACCTACTCTGGCGTTCCTATAACACCTCTTAGCCACTATTAATCACACACCCCTAACACCTGGCTGTATATGCTAATTGGGATTTTCCAGGGTACATAATTGTCTTCAAGAACTACTTCAAGTCCAGTTGATCTAATTGAATACAACAGATATTCCACCACATCTCATCAGGTAAGAGCACCAGAGTACAAGTTCTTCATCTTGAACTCATCTCATAATTTCTTCAACATGTGCAGCGTATTCCACAGCATCCTCATCAAGTTCTTCATCTTCAAACTCTTCTCATAATTTATTGTCCTCAAATTAACACTTTAAAATGTCATATTTTCCTCACTCCTTTTTCATCATGAACCTGTTTTCACAATGTGCTCAATCTGTATATTACCTGCCCTTCTTCCTGTGTATATGCACTGTTGTAAATGGTCCTTATCATGAACCTCTTTCATAGTGTGCAATTCTTAATCATGAACCAGTTGCTCAAATGTAGTCTAACCACCTGTTCTTCTTCTGATATATGCAGTTGTGTAAATTTTCTTCAAAACAATGTCTTTTCATAGTGTGTAATTTTTTTTCTCATCATGAACCGTTTTTTATTATGTGCTCAAATGTAGTGTATACTACCTGCTATTCTTATGTAAATGGTGCTTCATCATGAACCTCTTCTCACAGTGTGCAATTCTTCATCTTTTACATCTTCAAACCTTTGTGCATAAGGTCTTATCAGATGTTCATAGAGGCCTGAACCTCATCAGCAATGAACACTTGCGGGTTAGCAAGGTGCTGCGTACCAGCTCATGGCTTTGGGGAAGGCAGATCCAGCTGGCCCTGATGTAACTTATCCCCAATGACTTGCTTGAACAAGCTAAGTCACTAAGACTACTGTAAGACCCACAATATGTGTGGTGAATCTATAGTGGGCATCCACCAGTGAGCACACTTAGAGAAGTCTTCTTTGTAGTTGAAGGACTGCCACTGTATGGAGGCATATCATCCTAATATGCTTCCCATTGCTTGCGCCTACCAGCTAAGGAACTGTAGCTTTGCCAATACTGCAGAATGATCTCCCCCACTTGTCTTGTCGGGAAAGGCCATGGAAGAGGCTGCAACTTCTGCCACAGTAGTCAACAAGTGTGGTGGACAATCCTCGGATAGTTGTCTTGCCCATCCTAATGTCAAGGGTGAAGAGTCTGACTTGAAAGACCGTCCTGTTGCCAAAATCTGTACAAAACAAAAAAGGTGTATATGTTTAAAAAAAAAATCTTTTTACAGCCTTTTTCTTTACCTGCATTTGCTGCCACCCACTTCCCTACCAGCCTTCCTTCCAACCTTCTTCACTACAATCCATAGCTACCACCCTCTTCCTACTAGCTTGCTCCTACCCATTTCCCTACCAGTCTTCCTCCCACCCTCTCCCTACCAGCCTTCGTCACTACATTCTTAGCTACCACCTCTTCTCACCAGACTTCCTCCCAACTTCTTCCCTACCAAACTTCCTCTCAATCTTCTTCACTACATCTTTTGCTCCCACCCTCTTCCCTACCAGCCTTGCTCCCACCCGGTTGCCTACCAGCCTTACTCCCACCCTCTTCCCTACCACCCTTGCTCCTACCTCTTCCCTACCAGCCTAGCTCCCAACCTTCATTACTACAAGCCATTATGCATCAGTCATTCCTCAGTATCATTCAATACAAATAAAATGAATTATTTTTTGTATACTCATACCGCATGGTGTTCATCAGCCTTTAACTGTAGTTGGTGTGATACACTTCTGAAAGGTGGTATCCTTCTTCTGTATGACATCTTCATGAGCTTCAACAAATAATCAAAGCTGCAAATAATGCAAAGGTTAATAAAATATCAGTACACAATTAACTATACCACATCAGGATAGATGGTTTATAAGGTAATTACCTCTAAATAGACATCCTGGTGTAGGAAAAAACGTCCCTAGGTACTGACATAGATCATATAAATAGGCCCTTCTCCTCCCTCTCTGAGGATGACCCCAGAATCTCTGGATAATCTTCTGTTATCCATCATAGCAGCTATAAGGATCAAAGCCAACATATCCAGAATCTTGAAAATAAAATCATACTCTGCGAAAACATTTTGCCAAAGAATAGTATAGCACTAGTCTCCAAAACATTCCAACATCCCACAAAGACAGTAAGTGACACCCAAGGCTGTTTAAAACTGTGGGGGGGTTTCAAAAAAACGCACAGGAACGCACCGAGCTGAAATGTGGACAAACGCTTAAAAACTGCATTTCTTTCAGCATGCACACAGAATGAACGCGTAAAAAAGCATTGTCTTCAACGCACTCAAAACAGCCGCACATACCCTCCCTTACCTTTCCGCCTGCCTACTAGTAGAATCTAAGGGTCTAAGAATAGCTCCGACAATCCGTCTCAATGTGCAGTTCAAGCCAAACAGCACAATTGGGCTATCAAGACCCTAAAAGCATCCAGGTTAACATGCTATGTTCATACTTATTAGTATTTACCACTGCAAGTTCCATATTTACAGTTACTGTAGGATAGCACAGGATACTAGTAACTTTATAGGTTAGGAGAGGTGTAGTTAAAGGAGCCAAAGCTCCCCACAGAGTATAAAATGAAATAAAGCCTTCTTAACGAAGTTACCTTATGTTATTATAATATCTAACATAAACCCCATATTTCTAACTCCCAGAGAAATGTATGGGCACTGCAAAGTATCTCATTTATAGCCTTTAGCTAGGATGTGTCCAGAAGTAATACATCTTTATGGTATAGAACAGGTGTTAAACGTGGGACCTTTCACATGTTTGAAAACTAAACTCCCAGGATTCTCTGTTAGCTGTAAGTTTCTTCTTTAGTCTATTGGTTAAGGAATAAATATAGATGCAATCCAGTCTCATGATATGAGCATATATGTTGAACATTCATCACACTGTTTTAAAAGCTACGACCCCCAGCATTCCCTGACTGCACGGAATGCTGGAAAATTTAGTTTTCATACATCCTGGAATAAAGTATTTTTTCTGACATACGGACATTAAAAACCCCCGGTCGTGCAATTCCTACACAGGACTCAAATTTGCAAGTGATCCATCTGCCCTTCTCTTGCATCCATACCGAATACACTATCTAAATAGAGAAGGATAATACAGGTTACTTTAGGCAGCAGGATTCATAAACCTTACAAACTTTCCCTCCCTTGTCTATTTCACCTGCCTGCCAGATTCAAGAGGGGAATAACCCTGCAGGTCTGAGAATACCCAGCAATCCTGCACAATGTGCGTTTCAAGTGAACAGCACCATTGGACCTCAGACTCTATACAATATCCAGATTTACATGCTAGGTTCATTCTAATTTGTATTTACCACAGCAAGTACCAGAAAAAAGTCAATTTGGGGTTAGGACAGCACAGGATACTGATTGGCTATATAGTCTAAGGAGAGTAGGGTTAAAGGAACTAAAAGCTCCTCACAGAGTATAAAATGAAATAGAGCCTTCTATACAAAAGTACCTCACACCTCATGTTATTATATACCATTGCCCTAATAATCTAAATATTAACATATATTTCTCACTCCCAGAAGTGGGTGGGGCCATGCAAAATACCTCATTTATAGCCTATGGCAAAGGCATATGTCCAGATGCATTACAGCCTAATGTGTGTAGAGCAAGGGTGTTTAAACTTGGGACCTTTTACATGTTTGAAAACTATAAATCCCACATTCTCTGTTAGCAGTTAGTTACTTATTAATGTCCTGTAGCTAATGATAATAATACTAATAATACTGCCTAATGGTAGAGCAGGGGTGTTAACACTTCAAATGTTTGAAAACTACAACTCTAACCAGCATTCTCTGTTAGCGTAATTTCATCTTTATGTCCATTGGCTAATGAATGTATACATGTAATGATTTAAGCATGGGTGCTGAAATTTTCACATGTTTAAAACCTACAAGTCTTAGCATTCCCTCGCTGCACGAATGCTGAAAAATTTAGATTTCATACGATCTGAGAACATTTTTATACATCCTGGAATACACTTGTTAAGGTTCTCATTCATACAGGTCATGGTATATCTGTTGTATTCAATTAGATCAACGGACTTGAAGTTTAGTTCTTGAAGACGTTTCGCTAGTCATCCGCTGCTTTCTCAATTCAGAATGTTGTACAAGAATCTGTGGCAATTATGTACCCTGGAAAATCCCAATAGCATATCAAGCCAGGTGTTAAGGGCGTGATTGGATAGTGGTTAAGAGGTGTTATAGGAACGCCCGAGTAAGGGGTCAAAACAGCATTGTACATGCAGACAGTTGGTGTCGAACCCCCCACCTCTTTTGGTGGGGGTACCTTACCAAGATTTTGGTAAGGTACCCCCACCTCCCCTCCCCTTAAAGCTAAAGGCTCCCCACAGAGTATAAAATGAAGTAAAGCCTTCTTATGACAGAAGGTACCTCACAGCCTCCTGTTATTAATAATCAATTGTGGAAAAATGGAAAAACTGTCAATTTCTCTAAGAATTTTGGGTAGTTTTACAGACAAGCAAAACATTTTATCATATAACAGACATCACTTCCTGTTCTAGCAAACCGAAACTGGATTGTCTTACATTATTTCTGTCTATGGAGAAGGGAGGGGTGAGTAAATGCGTGAATCTGAAGAATTTATAATTGGCATGGCTGTCACATTTTTTTAATTGGTGTAATAGAGGAACTTCCTTAAACTTCCTTTTTTGTCATGTACAATGCCTAGAGATTTTTTTTGATTGCTACACACCAATCAAATCAAATTATGGTTGTTTTTCATTAAAAAGTGATAATTACACACATACATTTAGACCTTTTCTAAGTGTTATAGTGTAGTATACCCCCACCTAATTACCATATATACTTGAGTATAACCGTAAAAAAAGGCTGAAAACCGAACCTGGGCTTATACTCAAGTCACTCACTTTAGAGGGAAATTCAGCTGCCGCTTGTCCGCATCTCTGCCTGACTTCATTACTTTGTGCCTGTCTCACTTCCCTGCGCCGAGTATTGACGCAGGCGAGATTCGGAGTGTGCGGCAGACGGATTTCCCTGTGAGGTGAGTAAGCAGCCGAATTTCCCTGGATCAGTGTACCATTTTAATAACATGCCACATTAATGACATCCTCAACCTGCTCATTTCTCCTGCTCTAGTTTTCTATGTCAATCCCTGTTCTCTGAACCAGGGGGGTATGTGCTGGTGATCAATTGCCCAGAGATTCATAGAGGGTTTGGATTCTTGGGTCAGTAGTGTGGATAGGGGCGGAATCACAGAGAATTTACCCTTTCCCTAACCCTGACCTGTAGAGCTGCAGCTGAGCGGCCGGATTTCACAATGAGCGATCCTGAAGTACCTTACCTGGATTGAAGACTGCCCGGTAAGGTAGTGTAACACTGTACCCCCACATGCCTTGCCACTGCAGATGTTTGGAAACTACAACACCCAGCAAATAAAGCATTCTGGAGTTGTAGTTTCAAACATCTGGAGTGGCGAGGAATTGGGGTTTAAAATATTGCCTTCTGATTATGTATTGTTTTGAGGCTTTAATTTCCCTTTAAATGGACAGCATATTCCTATAACAGTAGTCCATAGCCATACTGGAATTTGGCTATTACTGTATGTTACTACTGATGGGAATTCTGTTGTCCATTTAAAGGCCAACTAAAGCCTCAGAACAATACAGAATCAGAAGGCAGTAGTGTTCATAATGTCAACCCTCTTCTTATAATTGAGTCAATTGTGTTTCCTAATTTTTCATAGAATTTTATCACCTTGCACCACCATCTATCCTGACATTTCAAGACAAAGCAGCCCCTGATGGGTTAAAGAGCTGAGTTAATGCAATAAATAATAAAACTCTGTCAAGATTCATATATTACACAAAATTGGCTAAACCACCAAAATCTCTGACTACCAGTGTATCTAATTTACAGTATATAACAATGTGTTTTAGACCATGATGTCTGCATTCTACAACCATGGGACAAAAGATTTTTTTGCAGTATTAGTCCAATATATGTAGTAAAAGTAGAGGACTGTGATACTTTTTATGGACAGTTATTTTAGTGGACAAGCTTTCGAAGTAACTACTCTCTCTCACGGTCATAGCAGTACTTCTACAACCATGGCATGAAGTGAGGTGTAGTTTCGAACATCTGAAGTGTTATGGTTCAACACACTGTCTTAAACCATAGGTGCCCAACATAGTTTAGCATTGAGCAGTGCAGCAGAGTTGGCAGGGTCAGTCACTTGTCTAGGGTGTGCTAGGATCATACCGGAGAAGAGTAAAAAAAAAAAAAAATGGCAGAGCTTCATGGAGTGGCTTTGTCTCCAGTGAAAATGCACCCAACCTCACCAGGTTAGTTGGCCATTTTTGATCACACACCAATGTGTAATGAAGTCCCTTTAGGCTGACAAACATTTTGTGTATGGGCGCTTGGTTGGCTGAAATGCTTGTTTGACTGGGGCTTGTTGCCCAATTCGTCAGTCAATGACAAAATGATTGTTGCCTGAATTGGCTGTTCTGCATGTGCATGCGTTCATGAGCCCTCGTCCATAGAATCGGCTGTTGACAGGCCTTTAAAGCACATTTTTTTTGAGATGTACAATAACTGTGATAAATTTTGATTGATCCCTTGACTTTTTGTATAATTCCTAAATAAAGATTTACCTTTGTACCAATAAACCTTTTACAAGATAACATTGTACAATGAGTTCAGAAATGCTGTCTCTTCATTTAGGAAGAAATTAGGGGGAATTTTTCTGTCAGCACTTTGTATTCCTTTTTACTATAGGGAAAAGGTAAGTAAAATTGGGAATTATTTTAAGAGCTTGCTGTAGAGGCAGAATTTAGTTCTATTACACAGTTATATCTTTTGTTAGGCTTCCAAACTTGGCCTATAATTTTAATTTAACATCAATACATACTAGTGCATCAATATATACTTTAGCTAGTGCTGTTGTAAATATTGCACTGCAGCAAATAATTAATAATTAAAAATTTAATACAGACACATTAAAACGTAGATTAATTTTTATCTGTTGTATTCAATTAGATCAACTGGACTTGAAATGTAGTTCTTGAAGACGTTTCGCTAGTCATCCGACTGGCTTTTCTCACGAATGACTTTTACAAGAATCTGTGGCAATTATGTACCCTGGAAAATCCCAATTGCATATCACAGCCAGGTGTTAGGGTGTGATTAGATAGTGGCTAAGAGGTGTTATAGGAACGCCCAGAGTAAGGTGTTAAAACAGCATTGTACTGGCAGACAGTTGGTGTCGAACCCCCCATCTCTATTTAGGCTTGGTTTCTTTATTTTCACATAAATGGCCTCCTTAACACCTCTCTTGAACCAGTCACGTTCCTTCGCCAGTATGTTAACATTACAATCTCCAAAGGTATGTCCTTTATCCTTAAGATGCAGATACACGGCTGAGTCCTGACCCGAGGAATTGGCTCTTCTGTGCTGCCATACGTTGATGCAGTTGCTGTTTGGTCTCCCCCACATACAAATCGAGCATTCTTCACTGCACTGCCCCGCATATATGATGTCGCTTTTCTTGTGTTTTGGTATTGGGTCTTTTGATGTACCAATTGCTGAATCAGTGTGTTTTTTCGGTTTAAAGCAGACAGGGATACGATGTTTTTTTTTAAATTCTTCTAATTTCTCGGAGACCCCTGCTACATATGGGATGACCATGTTCTTCCTCCTGTCTTGCTTTTCCCCTTCACTGTGGTATTTGTGTTCTTTTCTTTCCTTCTACTTCTTTTGACAAAGGCCCAGTCTGGATATCCACAAGTTTTAAGGGCTCCTCTGAGATGTTTCAGTTCTTTAGCCTTCGCCTCTGTGCTAGTGGGGATGTTCTCGGCTCTGTTTTGCAGGGTTCTGATGACACCCAGCTTGTGATCTAAGGGTGGTGGAAGTCAAAATCAAATACTGATCTGTGTGTGTGGTTTCTGTAAACCTCTACTTCCAGTTTACCATTTTCCTTAACTTCTACCAAGCAGTCCAAGAAAGCCAGTTTGTTGTTTTGTACCTCTTCCCTTGTGAATTTAATGTTTTGGTCCACCGCATTAATGTGTTCTGTGAAAGCTTGTACTTCCTTCTGGTGGATTTTAACCCAGTTGTCATCAACATATCTGAACCAGTGGCTGGGTGCTATGCCCTTAAAGGTATTAAGCGCCTGTGTTTCTACCTCCTCCATGTAAAGGTTGCCACAATAGGTGAAACTGGAGATCCCATAGCTCATCCATGTTTTTGCTTATAGAACTTATCCCTGTATTTGAAATAGGTGGTATTCAGGCACAAGTCCAACAAGGAACACACCTGTTCTGGGTTGAGATCAGTTCTGCTGGTAGAGTGCTGTCTTGGCCCAGCCGTTTTCTCACCATGTAAACAGCCTCCTTGGTGGGTATACAAGTGAAGAGAGATGTCACATCATAGGACACCATAGTTTCTTCTACACCGAGTACTATATCTTCAATCTTGTTGGTGAAATCCTGAGAGTTCTGGATGTGATGCTTAGAACTTCCCCACAAAGGTCCTAAGATGTTAGCTAGATATTTGTGCCACCTTGTATGTTACAGAGTTGATGCTGCTGACTATAGGTCTTAGTGGGGCCCCTTCCTTATGTATCTTTGGGAGTCCATATATGCATGGATGTGCCTCACCAGGGTAGAGGCGATGAATCATTGCTCGGTCAATGCTTTTTTCCTTTTGAAGCTGTTGTAGTAAGTCTATGACACTCTTCTTGTAACGGCTGGTGGGATCCCTTGTTAAAGCCTCATAGTGTTTATCGGCCAGAGCATGTCACCTTATCATGGTAGTCTGAGGTGTGGAGTACCACTGTGCATCTTCCTTTATCTGCCGGTAGAATGGTGATACTGGAATCTTTCTTGAGGGATGTTAAGGCTCTTCTTTCCTGTGTGGTCAGGTTAGATGAAGGAGTTTTAGCACTGGCTAAGGCTGCAGATACCTTAAGGCGAGTTGTTCTGCCTCACTCGTGATACCTTATTACTGTGGATAGAGGCTCTGTGGCTGCTATAATATCCCCCACGGATGGCTTTAGGGGTGATGGCAAAATCTCACCCTTACCAAGGACTTCCATTTCTGGCTGGGTCAGGGTCCTGTTAGACAAGTTTCTCACCCATTCCCTCTTGTTGATGAAGTGACACTTCCCTCCTTTTGTATCCAAGGTAGTTGTTCTCCTTTGGGCTGTTCTAGGATGACAGAATAGAGAACTTGTTCTGTTGCCTTTGTTTGCCCTTACAGTGCTGAGAAAGCTTCTTGTTTGGTGAACCCATCACTCTTTCCCAGATGGACACAGGTAGCTGTGAGGCCAGGTGTCTTTTACATAACCCGCGCATCCGGCACCAATATGGAGTTAGTCACGATAGCGTGACTAAGTAGCGAATCCCATAGCGTGACTTAAACTCCAAATACGTGCCCAGCACTGCTGGGTAAATCACCCTGAAGAATTAAATCTCACTGTGTATTAAATGACTGTCTATTAAATCAGTGAGACTTGTGCAGTGGACAAGTGCATCTTATATTTAATTACAAACCATGGTGTTGCAAGACAAAAACAAGAACTTAAATTCAATATTGAAAAATTCAATCTGCTTGTGAAGGTTCTCATTCATCCAGGTCATGGTATATCTGTTGTATTCAATTAGATCAACTGGACTTGAAATGTTTCAAGTCCAGTTGATCTAATTCACAGAGTGAGGCAGAACAACTTCGCCTTAAGGTATCTGCAGCCTTAGCCAGTGCTAAAACTCCTTCATCTAACCTGACCACACAGGAAAGAAGAGCCTTAACATCCCTCAAGAAAGATTCCAGTATCACCATTCTACCGGCAGATAAAGGAAGATGCACAGTGGTACTCAACACCTCAGACTACCATGATAAGGTGACCATGCTCCTGGCCGATAACAACACATATGAGGCTTTAACAAGGGATCCCACCAGCCGTTACAAGAAAAGAGTCAAAGACTTACTACAACAGCTTCAAAAGGATAAAGCCATTGACCGAGCAATGTATCATCGCCTCTACCCTGGTGAGGCACATCCATGCATATATGGACTCCCAAAGATACATAAGGAAGGGGCCCCACTAAGACCGTACCTCTTCCCTTGTGAATTTAATGTTTTGGTCCACCGCATTAATGTGTTCTGTGAAAGCTTGTACTTCCTTCTGGTAGATTTTAACCCAGGCGTCATCAACATATCTGAACCAGTGGCTGGGTGCTAAGCCCTTAAAGGTATTAAGCGCCTGTGTTTCTACCTCCTCCATGTAAAGGTTGGCCACAATAGGTGAAACTGGAGATCCCATAGCACATCCATGTTTTTGCTTATAGAACTTATCCCTGTATTTGAAATAGGTGGTATTCAGGCACAAGTCCAACAAGGAACACACCCTTAACACCTGGCTGTGATATGCTAATTGGGATTTTCCAGGGTACATAATTGCCACAGATTCTTGTACAAGTCATTCTGAATTGAGAAAGCCAGTCGGATGACTAGCGAAACGTCTTCAAGAACTACATTTCAAGTCCAGTTGATCTAATTGAATACAACAGATAAAAATTCAATCTACGTTTTTAATGTGTCTGTATTAAATTTTTAATTAAATTATTTGCTACTGCAGTGCAATATTTACAACAGCACTAGCTAAAGTATATATTGATGCACTAGTATGTATTGATGTTAAATTAAAATTAATAGGCCAAGTTCTGGAAGCCTAACAAAAGATATAACTGTGTAATAGAACTAAATTCTGCCTCTACAGCAAGCTCTTAAAATACTTCCCAATTTTACTTACCTTTTCCCTATAGTAAAAAGGAATACAAAGTGCTGACAGAAAAATTCCCCCTACTTTCTTCCTAAATGAAGAGACAGCATTTCTGAACTCATTGTACAATGTTATCTTTAGTAAAAGGTTTATTGTTGTACAAAGGTAAATCTTTATTTAGGAATTATACAAAAAGTCAAGGGATCAATCAAAATTTATCACAGTTATACTGTACATCTCAAAAAAAATGTGCTTTAAAGGCCTGTTCACACGCCCGATTCTATGGACGAGGGCTCATGAACGCATGCACATGCAGAACAGCCAATTCAGGCAACAATCATTTTGTCATTCGACTGACGAATTGGGCAACAAGCCCCAGTCAAACAAGCATTTCAGCCAACCAAGCGCCCATACACAAAATGTTTGTCAGCCTAAAGGGACATTCATTACACATTGTGTGTCGTGAGTCAAAAATGGCCAACTAACCTGGTGAGGCTTGGGTGCATTTTCACTGGAGACAAAGCCACTCCATGAAGCTCTGCCATTTTTTTTTTTTTTTTTTACTCTTCTCCGGTATGATCCTAGCACACCCTAGACAAGTGACTGACCCTGCCAACTCTGCAGGCACTGCAATGCTAAACGTATGTTGGGCACCTATGGTTTAAGACAGTGATGTTGAACCATAACACTTCAGATGTTCGGAAACTACAACTCACTTCATGCCATGGTTGTAGAAGTACTGCTATGACCCGATGAAGAGAGTAGTTACTTCGAAAGCTTGTCCACTAAAATAAACTGTCCATAAAAAGTATCACAGTCCTCTACTTTTTACTACATATATTGGACTAATACTGCAAAAAAATCTTTTTGTCCCATGGTTGTAGAATGCAGACATCACTGGTCTAAAACTACATTGTTATATACTGTAAATTAGATACACTGGTAGTCAGAGATTTTGGTGGTTTAGCCAATTTTGTGTAATATATGAATCTTGACAGAGCTTTTTATTTATTTATTGCATTAACTCAGCTCTTTAAACCCATCAGGGGCTGCTTTGTCTTGAAATGTACCCAGGATAGATGGTGGTGCAAGGTGATAAAATTCTATGAAAAATTAGGAAACACAATTGACTCAATTATAAGAAGAGGGTTGACATTATGAACACTACTGCCTTCTGATTCTGTATTGTTCTGAGGCTTTAGTTGCCCTTTAAATGGACAACAGAATTCCCATTCAGTAGTAACATACAGTAATAGCCAAATTCCAGTATGGCTATGGACTACTGTATAGGAATTATGCTGTCCATTTAAAGGGAAATTAAAGCCTCAAAACAATACATAATCAGAAGGCAATATTTTTAAACCCCAATTCCTCGCCACTCCAGATGTTTGGAAACTACAACTCCCAGAATGCTTTATTTGCTGGGTGTTGTAGTTTCCAAACATCTGCAGTGGCAAGGCATTGGGGGTACAGTGTTACACTACCTTACCTGGGCAGTCTTCAATCCAGGTAAGGTACTTCAGGATCGCTCATTGTGAAATCCGGCCGCTCAGCTGCAGCTCTACAGGTCAGGGTTAGGGAAAGGGTAAATTCTCTGTGATTCCCGCCCCTATCCACACTACTGCACCCAAGAATCCAAACCCTCTATGAATCTCTGGGCAATTGATCACCAGCACATACCCCCCTGGCTTCAGAGAACAGGGATTGACATAGAAAACTAGAGCAGGAGAAATGAGCAGGTTGAGGATGTCATTAATGTGGCATGTTATTAAAATGAGTACACTGATCCAAGGGAAATTCGGCTGCTTCACTCACCTCACAGGGAAATCCGTCTGCCGCACACTCCGAATCTCCCGCCTGCCGTCAATACTCGGCGCAGGGAAGTGAGACAGGCACAAAGTAATGACGTCAGGCAGAGATGCGGAGCAAGCGGCAGCTGAATTTCCCTCTAAAGTGAGTGACTTGAGTATAAGCCCAGGTTCGGTTTTCAGCCTTTTTTTACGGCTTATACTCAAGTATATATGGTAATTAGGTGGGGGTATACTACACTATAACACTTAGAAAAGGTCTAAATGTATGTGTGTAATTATCACTTTTTAATGAAAAACACCATAATTTGATTTGATTGGGTGTTAGCAATCAAAAAAAATCTCTTAGGCATTGTACATGACAAAACAGGAAGTTTAAGGAAGTTCCTCTATTACACCCAATTAAAAAAATGTGACAGCCATAGCCAATTATAAATTCTTCAGATTCACGCATTTACTCACCCCTCCCTTCTCCATAGACAGAAATAATGTAAGACAATCCAGTTTCGGTTTGCTAGACAGGAAGTGATGTCTGTATATGATAAAATGTCTTTGCTTGTCTGTAAAACTACCCAAAATTCTTAGAGAAATTGACAGTTTTTCCATTTTTCCCACAATTGATTTATTAATAACAGGAGGCTGTGAGGTACCTTCTGTCATAAGAAGGCTTTACTTCATTTTATACTCTGTGGGGAGCCTTTAGCTTCTTAAGGGGAGAGGTGGGGGTACCTTACCAAAATCTTGGTAAGGTACCCCCACCAAAAGAGGTGGGGGGTTCGACACCAACTGTCTGCATGTACAATGCTGTTTTGACACCTTACTCTGGGCGTTCCTATAACACCTCTTAACCACTATCCAATCACGCCCTTAACACCTGGCTGTGATATGCTAATTGGGATTTTCCAGGGTACATAATTGCCACAGATTCTTGTACAAGTCATTCTGAATTGAGAAAGCCAGTCGGATGACTAGCGAAACGTCTTCAAGAACTAAACTTCAAGTCCAGTTGATCTAATTGAATACAACAGATATACCATGACCTGTATGAATGAGAACCTTAACAAGTGTATTCCAGGATGTATAAAAATGGTTTCTCAGATGTATGAAATCTAAATTTTTCAGCATTCTGTGCAGCGAGGGAATGCTAAGACTTGTAGTTTTTAAACATGTGAAAATTTCAGCACCCATGCTCTAAATCATTACACTGTATACATTCATTAGCCAATGGACATAAAGATGAAATTTACTGCTAACAGAGAATGCTGGTTAGAGTTGTAGTTTTCAAACATTTGAAGTTTAACACCCCTGCTCTATACCATTAGGCAGTATTATTAGTATTATTATCATTAGCTACAGGACATTAATAAGTAACTAACTGCTAACAGAGAATGCTGGGATTTATAGTTTTCAAACATGTAAAAGGTCCCAAGTTTAACACCCTTGCTCTACACCATTAGGCTGTAATGCATCTGGACATATGCCTTTGCCATAGGCTATAAATGAGGTATTTTGCATGGCCCCACCCACTTCTCTGGGAGTGAGAAATATATGTTAATATTTTAGATTATTAGGGCAATGGTATTATAATAACATGAGGCTGTGAGGTACCTTCTGTTATAAGAAGGCTCTATTTCATTTTATACTCTGTGAGGAGCTTTTAGTTCCTTTAACCCTACCTCTCCTTAGACTATATAGCCAATCAGTATCCTGTGCTGTCCTAACCCCAAATTGACTTTTTTTCTGGTACTTGCTGTGGTAAATACAAATTAGAATGAACCTAGCATGTAAATCTGGATATTGTATAGAGTCTGAGGTTGTCCAATGGTGCTGTTTCAATTGAACTGCACATTGTGGCAGGATTGCCTGGGTCTATTCTCAGACCTGCAGGTTTATTCCCCTCTTGAATCTGGCAGGCAGGTGAAATAGACAAGGGAGGGAAAGTTTAGTAAGGTTTATGAATCCTGCTGCCTAAAGTAACCTGTATAATCCTTCTCTATTTAGATAGTGTATTCGGTATGGATGCAAGAGAAGGGCAGATGGATCACTTGCAAATTTGAGTCCTTGTGTAGGAATTGCACGACCGTGGGTTTTTTAATGTCCGTATGTCAGAAAAATTACTTTATTCCAGGATGTATGAAAACTAAATTTTCCAGCATTCCGTGCAGTCAGGGAATGCTGGGAGTCGTAGCTTTTAAACATGTGAAATGTTCAACATATATGCTCTATATCATGAGACTGGATTGCATCTATATTTATTCCTTAACCAATAGACATAAAGAAGAAACTTACAGCTAACAGAGAATCCTGGGAGTTGTAGTTTTCAAACATGTGAAAGGTCCCACGTTTAACACCCCTGTTCTATACCATAAAGATGTATTACTTCTGGACACATCCTTAGCTAAAGGCTATAAATGAGATACTTTGCATGTCCCCATACATTTCTCTGGGAGTTAGAAATATGGGTTTATATGTTAGATTATTATAATAACATAAGGTAACTTCTGTTATAAGAAGGCTTTATTTCATTTTATACTCTGTGGGGAGCTTTTGGCTCCTTTAACTACACCTCTCCCTAACCTATAAAGTTACTCAGTATCCTGTGCTATCCTAACGTAACTGTAAATATGGAACTTGCAGTGGTAAATACTAATAAGTATGAACATAGCATGTTAACCTGGATGCTTTTTAGGGTCTTTGATAGCCCAATTGTGCTGTTTGGCTTGAACTGCACATTGAGACAGGATTGCCTCGGAGCTATTCTTAGACCCTCTAGATTCTAACTAGTAGGCAGGCGGAATAGGTAAGGGAGGGTATGTGCGTCTGTTTGAGTGCGTTGAAGACAATGCGTTTTTTACGCGTTCCATTCTGTGTGCATGCTGAAAGAAATGCAGTTTTCTAAGCGTTTGTCCACATTTCAGCTCCGGGTGCGTTCCTGTGCGTTTTTTTGAAACCCCCCCACAGTTTTAAACAGCCTTGGGTGTCACTTACTGTCTTTGTGGGATTGTTGGAATGTTTTGGAGACTAGTGCTATACTATTCTTTGGCAAAATGTTTTCGCAAGAGTATGATTTTATTTTCAAGATTCTGGATATGTTGGCTTTGATCCTTATAGCTGCTATGATGGATAACAGAAGATTATCCAGAGATTCTGGGGTCATCCTCAGAGAGGGAGGAGAAGGGCCTATTTATATGATCTATGTCAGTACCTAGGGACGTTTTTTTCCTACACCAGGATGTCTATTTAGAGGTAATTACCTTATAAACCTATCTATCCTGATGTGGTATAGTTAATTGTGTACTGATATTTATTAACCTTTGCATTATTTGCAGCTTTGATTATTTGTTGAAGCTCATGAAAGATGTCATACAGAAGAAGGATACCACCTTTCAGAAGTGTATCACACCAACTACAGTAAAAGGCTGATGAACACCATGCGGTATGAGTATACAAAAAATAATTCATTTAATTTGTATTGAATGATACTGAGGAATGACTGATGCATAATGGCTTGTAGTAATGAAGGTTGGGAGCTAGGCTGGTAGGGAAGAGGGTAGGAGCAAGGGTGGTAGGGAAGAGGGTGGGAGTAAGGCTGGTAGGCAACCGGGTGGGAGCAAGGCTGGTAGGGAAGAGGGTGGGAGCAAAAGATTGTAGTGAAGAAGATTGAGAGGAAGTTTGGTAGGGAAGAAGTTGGGAGGAAGTCTGGTAGAGAAGAGGGTGGTAGCTAAGGAATGTAGTGACGAAGGCTGGTAGGGAAGAGGGTGGGAGGAAGACTGGTAGGGAAATGGGTAGGAGCAAAGCTAGTAGGGAAGAGGGTGGTAGCTATGGATTGTAGTGAAGAAGGTTGGAAGGAAGGCTGGTAGGGAAGTGGGTGGCAGCAAATGCAGGTAAAGAAAAAGGCTGTAAAAAAGATTTTTTAAAACATTACCACCTTTTTTGTTTTGTACAGATTTTTGGCAACAGGACGGTCTTTCAAGTCAGACTCTTCACCTTGACATTAGGATGGGCAAGACAACTATCCAGAGGATTGTCCACCACACTTGTTGACTACTGTGGCAGAAGTTGCAGCCTCTTCACATGGCCTTTCCCGACAAGGACAAGTGGGAGGAGATCATTCTGCAGTATTGGCAAAAGCTACAGTTCCTTAGCTGTGTAGGCGCAAGCAATGGGAAGCATATTAGGATGATTATGCCTCCATACAGTGGCAGTCATTACTTCAACTACAAGAAGTACTTCTCTACAGTGCTGCTCACTGTGGTGGATGCCCACTATAGATTCACCTACATATATGTGGGTTCTTACAGTAGCTGTAGTGACTTCAGCTTGTTCAAGCACAGTCATTTGGGGAATAAGTTACATCAGGGCCAGCTGGATCTGCCTTCCCCAAAGCCATGAGCTGGTACGCAGCACCTTGCTAACCCGCACGTGTTCATTGCTGATTGAGGTTCAGGCCTCTATGAACATCTGATAAGACCTTATGCACAAAGGTCTTTGAATGATGTAAAGATGAAGAATTGCACACTGTGAGAAGAGGTTCATGATGAAGACCATTTACATAAGAATAGCAGGTAGTATACACTACATTTGAGCACATAATAAAAACAGGTTCATGATGAAGAAAAATTACACACTATGAAAAGACATTGTTTCTGAAGAAAATTTACACAACTGCATATATCAAGAAGAAGAACAGGTGGTTTAGACTACATTTGAGCACTGGTTCATGATTAAGAATTGCACACTATGAGAAGAGGTTCATGATAAGGACCATTTACACAAGTGCATATAACAGGAAGAAGGGCAGGTAATATACAGATTGAGCACATTGTGAAAACAGGTTCATGATGAAAAAGGATGTGAGGAAAAATATGACATTTTTAAAAGATGTTAATGTTGAGGACAAATAAATTATGAGAAGAGTTTGAAGATGAAGAACTTGATGAGGATGCTGTGGAATACGCTGCACATTTGAAGAAATTATGAGATGAGTTCAAGATGAAGAACTTGTACTCTGGTGCTCATTACTTGATGAGGATGTGGTGGAATATCTGTTGTATTCAATTAGATCAACTGGACTTGAAATGTAGTTCTTGAAGACAATTATGTACCCTGGAAAATCCCAATTAGCATATCACAGCCAGGTGTTAAGGGTGTGATTAGATAGTGGCTAAGAGGTGTTATAGGAACGCCTAGAGTAAGGTGTTAAAACAGCATTGTACATGGCAGACAGTTGGTGTCGAACCCCCCCCACCTCTATTTAGGCTTGGTTTCTTTATTTTCACATAAATGGCCTCCTTAACACCTCTCTTGAACCAGTCACGTTCCTTCGCCAGTATGTTAACATTACAATCTTCAAAGGTATGTCCTTTATCCTTAAGATGCAGATACACGGCTGAGTCCTGACCCGAGGAATTGGCTCTTCTGTGCTGGGCCATACGTTGATGCAGTTGCTGTTTGGTCTCCCCCACATACAAATCAGAGCATTCTTCACTGCACTGCACCGCATATATGATGTCGCTTTTCTTGTGTTTTGGTATTGGGTCTTTTGGATGTACCAATTGCTGAATCAGTGTGTTGTTCGGTTTAAAGCAGACAGGGATACGATGTTTTTTTAAAATTCTTCTTAATTTCTCGGAGACCCCTGCTACATATGGGATGACCACGTTCTTCCTCCTGTCTTGCTTTTCCCCTTCACTGTTGGTATTTGTGTTCTTTTCTTTCCTTCTACTTCTTTTGACAAAGGCCCAGTCTGGATATCCACAAGTTTTAAGGGCTCCTCTGAGATGTTTCAGTTCTTTAGCCTTCGCCTCTGTGCTAGTGGGGATGTTCTCGGCTCTGTGTTGCAGGGTTCTGATGACACCCAGCTTGTGATCTAAAGGGTGGTGGGAGTCAAACATCAAATACTGATCTGTGTGTGTTGGTTTTCTGTAAACCTCTACTTCCAGTTTACCATTTTCCTTAACTTCTACCAAGCAGTCCAAGAAAGCCAGTTTGTTGTTTTGTACCTCTTCCCTTGTGAATTTAATGTTTTGGTCCACCGCATTAATGTGTTCTGTGAAAGCTTGTACTTCCTTCTGGTAGATTTTAACCCAGGCGTCATCAACATATCTGAACCAGTGGCTGGGTGCTAAGCCCTTAAAGGTATTAAGCGCCTGTGTTTCTACCTCCTCCATGTAAAGGTTGGCCACAATAGGTGAAACTGGAGATCCCATAGCACATCCATGTTTTTGCTTATAGAACTTATCCCTGTATTTGAAATAGGTGGTATTCAGGCACAAGTCCAACAAGGAACACACCCTTAACACCTGGCTGTGATATGCTAATTGGGATTTTCCAGGGTACATAATTGCCACAGATTCTTGTACAAGTCATTCTGAATTGAGAAAGCCAGTCGGATGACTAGCGAAACGTCTTCAAGAACTACATTTCAAGTCCAGTTGATCTAATTGAATACAACAGATAAAAATTCAATCTACGTTTTTAATGTGTCTGTATTAAATTTTTAATTAAATTATTTGCTACTGCAGTGCAATATTTACAACAGCACTAGCTAAAGTATATATTGATGCACTAGTATGTATTGATGTTAAATTAAAATTAATAGGCCAAGTTCTGGAAGCCTAACAAAAGATATAACTGTGTAATAGAACTAAATTCTGCCTCTACAGCAAGCTCTTAAAATACTTCCCAATTTTACTTACCTTTTCCCTATAGTAAAAAGGAATACAAAGTGCTGACAGAAAAATTCCCCCTACTTTCTTCCTAAATGAAGAGACAGCATTTCTGAACTCATTGTACAATGTTATCTTTAGTAAAAGGTTTATTGTTGTACAAAGGTAAATCTTTATTTAGGAATTATACAAAAAGTCAAGGGATCAATCAAAATTTATCACAGTTATACTGTACATCTCAAAAAAAATGTGCTTTAAAGGCCTGTTCACACGCCCGATTCTATGGACGAGGGCTCATGAACGCATGCACATGCAGAACAGCCAATTCAGGCAACAATCATTTTGTCATTCGACTGACGAATTGGGCAACAAGCCCCAGTCAAACAAGCATTTCAGCCAACCAAGCGCCCATACACAAAATGTTTGTCAGCCTAAATTCAGGCACAAGTCCAACAAGGAACACACCTGTTCTGGGTTGAGATCAGTTCTGCTGGTAAGAGTGCTGTCTTGGCCTAGCCGTTTTCTCACCATGTCAACAGCCTCCTTGGTGGGTATACAAGTGAAGAGAGATGTCACATCATAGGACACCATAGTTTCTTCTACACCGAGTACTATATCTTCAATCTTGTTGGTGAAATCCTGAGAGTTCTGGATGTGATGCTTAGAACTTCCCACCAAAGGTCCTAAGATGTTAGCTAGATATTTTGCCACCTTGTATGTTACAGAGTTGATGCTGCTGACTATAGGTCTTAGTGGGGCCCCTTCCTTATGTATCTTTGGGAGTCCATATATGCATGGATGTGCCTCACCAGGGTAGAGGCGATGATACGATGATTTATGGGTTCTGCAGGTGTGAAAGGAATAGGTCCTGGCTGTGATATGCTAATTGGGATTTTCCAGGGTACATAATTGCCACAGATTCTTGTACAAGTCATTCTGAATTGAGAAAGCCAGTCGGATGACTAGCGAAACGTCTTCAAGAACTACATTTCAAGTCCAGTTGATCTAATTGAATACAACAGATATACCATGACCTGGATGAATGAGAACCTTCACAAGCACGTGGTGGAATACACTGCTCAGTTAAATACATTATAAGAAGAAATGGGAAGAAACATGTGAAAAGAGGTTTATGAATTAAATTGTCGCCATCATCATCATTATGATACATCAGCTGTGAGAAACAGCTTGAGAAGAAACTTTAGGTGATGATGACCTGTATGAACTATATGTTGTCAGTTCTGCATACCTGGAACTTGAACTGCCCCATGATGATGCTGATGATTCCGAGTCCCATGTAGCCTGATGTGGAGGCATAGTGGGGTACTGCATTGTGTTTGGTGGGGGTTGGTATTGAAATCATGTGACTGCTGATGGGTTTAGTCATGTGGATGGGGTGACTGCTGATGGCTGTAGTCACGTGGATGGGGTGACTACTGATGGCTGTAGTCACATGGATGGTGGGACTGCTGATGGCTGTAGTCACGTGGATGGGGGTAGGTGGGTGACAATTCCTGTGGTTATGCATATGAGGTTCACTTGTCTGACGGTAATTGATGAATGCTGGTACCTCTTTTTGAGGAGCCTGTGACTTCTTTGCCGGTATTTGTTGACCACCTGCATGATTTTAATGGTGAACTCACACATTCATCCTCCATCCAATTAAGGGCAACAGGCTTGCAGCAAAAGTGCATTCCCTGATTCTGGAATCATCTCCCCTCTGATTGCACTCATCAATCATAGACATTACAGTGATACAGTACTCTTATTTTTTAATATTATCTGGCATATTATCCTCTGAACTGCGTGTGAAAAATTAAAAAAAGCAAAACAAATATCGTGACCATATGGTCTGACCACTCCACCTTCAGGCCTACACGACTCACCCTCCTTCGGACCTATTCCTTTCACACCTGCAGAACCCATAAACCGCACACCCACAAGCACGACCCTCTAGCACACACCTGATCCTGCCCACCCACTCTCAAGAGATCCGCACACCAAAAATCCAATGTATTTTTTTCCCCCCCTCTACTCTGCTCCACGCTCCTAACTGCACAAAAACGTAACCCTCAAAGGAAATCGAAGTATATCACAGGAAATAATGGCGATCTGGGAAAATTCGCAAAAAAAAAGTGTCCACTTTTCCCCACCTGCATATTTATAGACAATAATTTGAGTGTGAATCAGCCACACATGGACCAAAATTCATGCACGCATGTGGATAAAAACGGCCCACTTACATTCAGAACACAAACTATGTAGTGGTAACAGATTCTCGCGATTTCCATTATTTTTTAATTTTCAATGTGAATCCAAACTCACACGCAAAACACAACGCAAGTAGTGAGACCTAGCCCTTAAAGTATAGTATATTGGAACCTTTATGGAAACATGGTACAGAGCTGCAGGGGGAATAATGAATTGAAACCGTTCCTAGCATGACTGTGCAATGTATTTCTAAATAGTGTTAGACGTTGTAGGTTATGCATCTGCTCGCAAGTTATTATCTGACACTATCTCACAAATCTTCAGTTTCTTCTGTGTGTCAGAAACCGGACATCCTTTCTATAAATATTAACTGGCACATGCATATGAAACCTTTAGAGCAAATCAATTCTCCGGCTCCACATTGTAATATCCCAAATCCAGCTGACGGATTACCATATATACTCGAGTATA
This sequence comes from Hymenochirus boettgeri, assembly GCA_019447015.1. NCBI lineage: Eukaryota > Metazoa > Chordata > Amphibia > Anura > Pipidae > Hymenochirus > Hymenochirus boettgeri. The sequence continues at coordinate 161,708,785 of CM033473.1, read as the reverse complement.
AGCCGACCCGAGTATAAGCCGAGGTACCTATTTTTACCTCAAAAATTAGGAAAACCACATTGACTCGAGTATAAGCCGAGGGTTGAAATTGACCAATACTGCCTTCTGTAGCCATGTGCATTTTATTACATACTGGTAGCCATGGGGATTACTGGTAGCCATGGGGATTACTGGTAGCCATGGGGGATAATGGTTAGCCATGGGGATAACTGGTAGCCATGGGGATAACTGGTAGCCATGGGGATTACTGGTAGCCATGGGGATAACTGGTAGCCATGGGGATTACTGGTAGCCATGGGGATTACTGGTAGCCATGGGGATAACTGGTAGCCATGGGGATTACTGGTAGCCTTGGGGATTACTGGTAGCCATGGGAAATGTACTTACAGTTTGGTGTGCAGAGCCTTCCGGACATCTTCCCAGAGCCTTCCGGATGCCTTCGCAGAGCCTTACAGACGCAGCCGCAAGTCAGGATGGTAAGCCGGCAGTTCCCAGTAGTGCTTTGCGGGTGCGCGATGACGTCATCGCGCCGACGTGCGCAAAGTACTACTGGGAACTGCCGGTTTTCTTACCTGACTCGCGGCTGCGTCCGGAATTAAGGTAAGTCCCAGCTTGACCCGAGTATAAGCCGAGGTTCATTTTTAAGACCTGAAAACCTCGGCTTATACTCGAGTATATATGGTAATGACTGAGAACATACCTTTTATTTGGTTTTAGTTACTAGTAAAGAACTACATGTTCAGTAATGTGTAAACATGTGGCAAGATTATAATTTTGAAAACTGGTGTGGGTTTCAAAGAAATATTGCCTTCTGGGAAAATGCTCAAGAATTTCAGCTTCCTTGTAAATTTAAATTATACCCATAAATCAATAACTTATTTCTATACAAATAGCACTGTGATTTCTTTGACCTCAGAAACGAGGTCTAGCACAAAAATACACAATGAGAACAGGATTTGCCATTTTCATTAAATCCTGAAGCAACTCGCTAGTTTAGCCACTAAAGTTACTGTAACATTGCAGAGTACAGTATATGCAGTGTTCTCCGTAGCATCTTTTAGCCGGGAGATTCAATAAATAATGTAGATGTAAGGTTAATAGGTGTGTGCCAGGCACCAAGTCCAGACAAAACTCGGGCCAAAATTGCCTAATCAAGACCCCTTTCTAACATTTGCAAGATAATGTAAAGACAGGTTGACTAACTCTTGCAAGATTGCCAGTCCGCGAAAGGGTGGCATGGCAAACCTGTGTGCTTTGTATGCGGTTCACAAAATTTCTCCGCCCTGCCCCACCCGGCTGGAAAATAATTCTGGGGAGAACACTGTATATGAAAAACCTTAAAGGGTAACTGTGGTCTCCATACAATTGCTCTATATTTAACAGAGTCTATTATACATTTCAAACAAGTCTAAAATAATGTCATCTTAGGCATCTCACATGATATTCAGTGTCCACCCCATCCACCTCCCCAAAATGTAAGCTACTTACAGACCTGCAACCATTCTCTATCCTTTCCTCAACCAATAAACCTTGGGGGAATTAAAAAGTTTTCTTTTCAGTCTTGTGGCTAGGATTTAGAATTTTGGGATGGGGGATGATGCTCTGTCCAAGCAAGGGCCATGTTACTACCTTAAACTTGGAGGCACACCCTTTATACTACAGTCATTTGGATAGACTGAAGCAAGAAGCATGATTCTGGAGTCATTTTAAAGGAAGGAGTGAGTCCGTTTTAATAAAGTCCACTTGTATGAAGACCACAGTTCTGAAGAGCAAGTACAGCAATTTTGCTTTTAAGACATGTCTTTGGGTCAGTCAGGATGCGCCTTTCTATGGCAATAAGACCTCGCTCAGTTAGTACTGTTATGGTTGGAATTACCATTGATATATCTGTCTTTTGATTAAAGGAATAGTTAATAAACTAAAATAGTTAATAAACTATTCCTTTAGTGTATTGATTGAAGCCTGGGAGGTTAAGGAGCTTTGCCTTACCTCCCGTTCTTCAATCAATAGCTCAGGATCCAGGAATGAAGATTCCTTTGCGTGATCCTTTAAAATAAAAATAGCTATAACAGAATAAGCTTCTAAATAACTATAGGGAGACAAATAATTGAAAAAAAAAACCTGAAAACATAAACAGGTTCCTCTCATTTCTCTAAATCTAACAACATCAAATTGTGATTTCTCTGTGTTGATGAAATACAGATGGCTTACTGTAATATCTGGGTATTGTGCTGTAGCCATCAGACACTGATTCTTGCTTTACATTTTTTAAAGCACCTGTGTTTTACAAGAAAGACATGCCTCAGTACAATTATTATTTATAGTAAAAGAAGTGCTGCCTGTTTACTCTCTTCCATCCATATATCAGCAAGCCACAACATCTGTCAGTACTGTACAGTTACTGAAATGTCTTTAATCAAAACAAACCCTCCAGTGTAACAAATGACAGCAGATTGCCTGTGAGATGGCAATGAAGTGATGATTCAATTACTCCCACGCTGGCCATAAATCACCATATCTGAAGAAGTTTTACAAACTGGATTAGGTTAGATTATCTGTTAAAGTAGCACAACTAACACTGACAAATAAAAGTGAAATTTTCTTGATGGGTTCATACTTGTTGTGCAATCCACAGGATGCTTTATTCTCACCCTTGCCAGCATAACCATTTTACTCATTGTTAACCCTATATGGAGCATTTTAAATTTTGTTCACATTTATACTCCTGTGTTTTTAAATAGATTAATTGAAAGGGGCATGGCCAGGAATTGTGTTCTGAGCAGATAAAGGAAACAGGAGCTCTCCCAGTTACACAAATTTCAGTTAATATTCTGCTGGTAACTATACCCTTGCTACTTACCTGAAAGACTGAAATACCGTATATACTCGAGTTTAAAGGGCATGTCCACCCCCAAAACTATAATCTCCCCCTCTACTGTCCCCATTGTGTAGTGTAGTTTAATCCTTACCTCACATCCCAGCTCCATAAGGTTTTCCTGTAGTCCCCCCCCCAAAGTCCCAAAAACTGCTTACCAGGAGGATAGCAGAGTCCATATAGGACTCTGCCTCCTACCTGGCCTCCGGGAGAAGTTTGGCATGCATACTGCAGCCCTTCTCCCCCTCCCTCTCAGCATTCCCTCCCCCTAGTGTAAAACCCTTAATATATATGATTCCCCCTGTCCCCCCAGCCCCAACCGCTCCATTTTTATTCTTAGAAAGCTCCCCAAACTTTACTTACCTTCCCTCTTTCCCCCGCCTAAATTAACTCCCGGCAGCCGCGTCCGTGATTGGCTGCCGCTCAGTCAATCACAGACGCGACTGCCGGTCCCGCCCCTCTGCTTGCATTTTCTCGCAAGCAGAGGGCCGTCAGCGTGGCGGAGGAAAGAGGGGAGGTAAGTAAAGTTTGGGGAACTTTCTAAGAGTAAAAATATAGCGGTTGGGGCTGGGGGGACAGGAGGAATCATATATTAAAAAATTATTTTAAGGGTGGACATACCCTTTAAGCTGAGGTTTTCAGACTTTAAAAATAGCCTGAAAACCTTAACTCGGCTTATACTAGGGTCAAGCAGTAAACTCACCTTCTATCCGCCGCTCCGCAAGTACTGATGGCTGACGTCACTATCGGTATTAGTGACGCCGCCCACCGGGCAGATCAGTACTGGTACTTACAGAGCAGAAGAGAGCATGCGGAAGATGGATTGCAGAGCAAGAGGCAGCTGAATACTGAAACAGTAAGTCTGCACTGAACTGGGGGGCCTGGCCTGAGGTTGCTGCTTGTCACTGCAGATGTTTGGAAACTACAACTCCCAGCAAATAAAGCATGCTGGGAGTTGTAGTTTCCAAACATCTGGAGTGCCAAGGAATTGTGGGTCACTGTATGGGATTTAAAGGGCAACTAATGCCTCAAAATAATACAGAATCAGAATGGTATCTATTGTTGCCTTCTGATTCTGTATTGTTTGAGGCTTATTTTTCCTTTAAATGGACCAGAATTCCCATACAGTAGTCCCATACAGTAAAGCCATACGGATGTGGAATTACTGTATGGGACTACTGTATAGCAATTCTGCTGTCCATTTAAAGGGCAACTAAAGCCTCAAAACAATAAAGAATCAGAAGGCAGCAATGGTCATATTTTCTACCCTCGACTTATACTCGAGTCAATCAGTGTTTCCAAATTATTAGATAAAATAGGTACCTCAACTTAAACTTATATATTCGAGTACATAGGTATAATATTACTTTAATATATATAAATAATTTAAAAAATTATATTTTAAAAACAAAACTAATCCTACAATCAGTTAATCATGGTATTAAATAATACACTTATTGTATTACGAAATAAAACCTTTCAGTACGCAAAAGAATCTATTTCCAGGCAAAAAAAGCCCCCATAAATACATTAAGGCCATCTTAGACTTCATAAGTGCAAAAAAAATGAAAAATGTCTAGCATATTTCCCGAGAATTGTATTGACCAGCAGAAAAAGTGCCAAAAAGTCAGTGATTAGACATTTAGCTCTTTCAAGCCAAATTAAAAGGGTGACCCCGATGACGGCCCAGAACCTGTGGGCTGAAACACGTAGGTGTTTGTTTGTTTGTTAATAAACTTGTTGCCTAGACCGTGGGAGTGCTCTGTACTCTTCTCTCTACATAGTATATTTATATATTATATATATTATATATATATATATATATATATATATATATATATATATATATATACATATAATAACAACCTAACATGGAGATTCAATAAAAGTTCTTATCGTTAAAAATGGTGCTAATTTTGCCCCAACCAATCAGATATTATTTAACATTTGAAAGCTAACATCTGATGATTGTTTGGGGCAAAATTTGCACCATATTTAACAATAAGAACTTTAATTGAATAACCCTGTATATCTATTAATTCTGTGTTCCGAATATACTTGAATATAAGTCGACCAGAGTATAAGTCGAGGTACCTATTTTTACCTAAAAAATGAGTAAAAACTGGTTGAAGTCGAGGGTAGAAATTATGACCACTACTGCCTTCTGATTCTGTATTGTTTCTAGTGTTTAGCATTCGCATACAGTAGTCCCATACTGTAATTGACAAATCCAGTATGGCTATTACTGTATGGAAATACTGTATGGAAATTCTGCTGTCCATTTAAAGGGCAACTAAAGCCTCAAAACAATACAGAACCGAAGACAATTTATTAACAATAAACAATAATAAGGGCCCCTGACATCTAAAAATACCGTATATACTCGAGTATAAGCCGAGGTTTTCAGGCTGTGAAAACTGAACCGCTTATACTTGGGTCAGTCACTAACTTGATGGAGGAATCCAGCTGACGCATCCACTGACATCACTACTCGGCGCCGGTCTCATTTCCCAGCGCAGAGTAGTGACGTCAGTGGATGCAGCAGCCGGATTCCTCCATCAAGTTATTGACTGACCCAAGTATAATCGGGTTCCGTTTTCACAGCCTGAAACACCTCGCTTATACTCAAGTAATATACGGTATTTTTAGCTAATGAACCACTGTACTTACCTAGAAGCAATTAAAGAGAAATTGTGGTCTCCAAACAAGTTAAGTTAATGAAAGGCCAGTTTCCTACGTTTAAAACAAGCCATCAGCCACCTCTCTACGTGCTCTGCAGCCCAAGATTTAAAGAAATTACTGACCAGAAAGTTAATCGGTGGGAGGATGACGTGACATTCCTAAGGCTGCTCCTCCACCTCGCCCGTGGCGAGTACAGCCTCGAATTTCAGTGACAGGACAGGAGACAGGAAGTCCCTCCCTTTCCCTGCTGTGTGAAGGTTCCCACAGAGAAGGTAATGGAATCTACAGCCCTACTCTCCCACTATGTGAAAACAGCCTTTCAGGCTCACTTTGCCTGAAAAGACGGTTTTCATACAGTTTTCTGTAGGGAAGGGAGGATGGGGGTCTGAGTGGCCCACAGCACCCACGAGTGGACAGGGCCATGGCACCCAAGGATGGACGGGGCCACGGCATCCACAGGTGGGCAGGGCCAAGGCATCCGTGGGCGGGCGGGGCCACATGGGGCTGTAAAGGAAGGGGCCAAGGGGGGCCTGCAAATGGAGGGGCCATGGGGTCCATGAGTGGGAGGGACCAGGAGGGGGGCATCCACTGACATGGTTTTAGAGCAGGAAGCGCAGGGGACCTGGTGATGTTGCTGCCGTATTACACACAAAAATGTAAATAAATGTGCTTAGATTGTAAGCTCTTCGGGCCAGGACCTGATGTGAATGTATACATGTAATTGTAAAGTGCTATGGAAGATGTTGGCATGAGCATGCTTGCCCTCACAGAGAATCAGATCTTGAGCAAAACAAGTATTGGTTTGAAGTCATACAGCAACACAAACAAATCAGAGTAAGTGCTGATTATATGTTATTCATTAAGTATTTTTTTCAGTGTACAATTCCTTTAAGATCTCCAAATCATTAATTTGCCATCAATGAAAATTGGCATTTGAACAAAGGCGTTTGGAGAAACACTGTAAGTGACATAACACTACTACTTAGCTACTTAGCTGCAAAGATTGTCTTGTTTTGTCTTTTTTCCTTGCAGTCTTGTATCCTTGCCCTCATCTAACAACGTGAATCCCCCTGCCAAAATGTAGTGCACAGCAGATCTACTATATACTTTATAGAGATTTATAGCAAATATAAATATTTTCCGTTAAACATACAGACTGTACAAATTCAGGCCAGAGAATAAGACTGGACTACATTTTACATTTCCTTAGCAATTGCCAGTATGGGTTACAATATATTTACTCTTATGTATCAGCTTTGAGAAGAATGCGGTGTTATAAGCTGGCATGACATAATCAAAATTTTAATAAACGCCATTATGTGTCCCTTGTAAGGCTTGAGTCTGTGTGAGCAGTAGTCAGGTAGCGTTTTGTATCACAGCATGTTCAGTTTAACCAGGGATCTTTAACATTAAAGTCTGTGAATAGTACATTAGAATCTCTTACTGTTCTTGTTTTGATTATGAGCTCTCCACATGACTGGCAGTAAAATGTGTAGTTATTCCGAACCTTGAGGATTCCTCAGCAAACGGATGCAACACTATAAAAGCAATCAAGTAACAATAATCAGCATTAGCAGAGATCAGTACAAACAGATTTCACCTTACAAAGCGTATTTGCCTCATTTCATCAGTTACCATTTAAAAGAAACTGTAAATTACTTTTATCTCTTCTAAAACTCTCACATTATCGCCCAGACTACCATATGCCTGTCATTTTCTTTGTCAGCAGCATTGCTGAATAATATTCTCCTGAGATCACTAAGAAAGGACCAGAACTTGAAGAACATCAGTTTATTCACACAATCACAATGAAAATATCATTACAACTTTCTCTAACTTATAATGCGTGAAGCTGCAACTTTATAATTTTTATCAATTGATGATTTTTTATACACTGAGTAACACTTCCTGTTAAACTTCAAACAATAAACAATGCCCATTAACTTCCACATCTGGTGCGATTCTAAAGGTACCCCATTCACAATGAACTTACCGTCAGACACCAGAGACATCAGAACCAATATTGGCCAGATCTTTTTTTTGTGATAAGACTTCCTCATCACAAATGAATGGGCCAGGTGGGGAATTATATTGGAAGCTAAAACTGCCCAGCCAACACCATTTGACAGATTAGGCAATCAAAAAGTCAACAATCATACTATTCAAAAGTAGTTTTGGATTACACACACAATAGATTAATCTCATTTGCAGATTTCTAAGGCTGGGTACACACCATGCAATTTTTCAGGACCGACAAACCAATATTTCCATTGTTGGTTGTTGGCCCGAAAAACTGGAAGTGATTTTGAGCCTACCTACTTCATGGGATTTATGCCATTTCTTTCTCGCACATACGGTATGTGATAAAGAAATATTTTCAAGTAATATTAAAGGGTCACTATACTCACTCAAGTAACTTAACATTATCTGAAACTACAATTTGAGAGAAGTAAAATGGTGGTATTCCCATATTTATCTGTGCATGCTTTGTTATAATTATTAATGTTTGATAAGTGCTCCTATTTGCCCCCACCCTCCCTATCACTGCCTCCTTGTAGTGTCTGTGACACTTATAAGTTCTACACTGCCTCACCATAGACCCTGCTGCTTAAACATCTCCTCCCCCCTGCCTTTTTTTCTTGCTGATTCTCTTAATTGTTGCAGAAAGTGTGCTGGCAGGCAGACAAAGATCCTAGTAAGGGCTAGGCCACACTGCTGCGTTTTTTTTTGCGTTTGCGCTTGCGCTTCATCATTTCAAAAATCATTGAAAACGCGGCAACGCAAAAAAACACACGTTTTTTCAGTGCGTTGCGATTGCGTTTTGCATTTTTAATCGCAATCGCATGCGTTTTCCTTTACTTAATTGAAGAAATCGCAAGCGCAAACGCACATGAAATCGCATGCTATTGCGTTTTGCGTTGCAGTGTGCCTTGCCTAAGAGGGTCAGAAATAAGTCAACATTTTACAATTTCTGCTCCTGGAGTGACAGGTCTTTCCCTGTAAATACTGTGATTAAAATTATTATTTCTCAGGATCTACAGCTCAGATTTTAAATCTGAAAAGCATAGATACCTTTTAAAAAAACAATTTTAGGCTACTCGCTTTAACTGCTACTTCTAAATGAAGATCTTACAAAGCACCAAGGCATTTGCTCTTGTTTGGAATTCTTCTGGCATACCCACCCAATGCTGAACTAACTTTAATAACTTAAAGGGGTGACTGTGATCTTACACAAAGTTAGGGTTAAATAAAAGCTTGCCATCTTAACTTCCTGCTTCCAGTATCTTGAGTGACATCACCTTCACCCCTTTGCTCGTCCCCTATACCCAGTGTCTGAGGATGCTCATTGAAGACAGGAAGTCCATGCATATACAACAAATGTGTGATATTATCAGTGCTCACTCTCAGACTTCTGGATCTTTTTACACACAGTAAAATATACATTTTGCTTTTTGCCTAAGGTTTACACAAGAACGCAAATACAAGCAGGGAGATTCAATAAAAGTTCTTATCGTTTAAAATGGTGCTAATTTAGCCCCAACCAATCAGATCTTATTTAACATTTGAAAGCTAACATCTGATTGGTTGGTGCAAAATTAGCACCTTTTAAACGATAAGAACTTTATTGAATAACCCTGAAGATTTGCAAAACAGCTGTAAAATAAGTTTGTCACAGGCAAAGCAGTGTGATGGACATGGCTGCAAGTAGTAACATTTTCATCTCTTCTCTAAACTTCTCATGGGCTGCACTTGTAATGTAATCTAGGGATAATTTTAAAGGTAACTTGTATGGAGGCCATAGTTCCTCTTTAATGCATTAGAACGCACCAAAGGAACAGTGGCATTAGTACATATGCAGATTTCAGAACCATCTGCTTTTTTCAGCTAACATTACAGCCTTTGTATAATTTAGGATCTTACAGAAAATTAGGCTACACTGGTAGAATATCTAAGTTTAATAATTTAAAATGTGGATAAAAAGTTTAAATATGCATTTATATTCTCAAAATAATCATAAATAAAGTTACTTTACTTCACTTCAACTTCAAATATTGATACTTTAAAAATCATCATAAACTACAGAATCCAATTTACTTTTTCTATGTCTATTCTTGGCCCAAGAATAACAGAAAATAACTCTAATAATTTAAAAATGAACATGGAAATCAGTGTAGACTATTTAAGAAACAGTGATGTATGTGCTCCTTTTGCAACAAAAATGCTTAGAACCCTAACTTCATGTTCCTGTTAATTTGGCCAAGTTATTCAACTAATTGCTTTTATTTATCCAGAGAGAATGGCGGGCTTTTAAAGCATCATAGAGGGAATAAACATGTAAGCAATTGAATGGGGTGTGCACTAGGCTTCTATTTTGTATTATACTATATTAAATTCGTCACTAGTTGCACTTTATAATGGATGTATACAATCCCATCTTTATATATTTTGTGTGTTACAATGGGGGTTTGACCAAGCCTCTGGGATTGTGTACTCCACCCAAGTTAAGGTCATGTGGTCAGGGAGAGTTAGTCCAAAGGAAGCTAGCCCCAGTGTAGCAAGGACTTTCAGCTCAGAAAATGCAAGTACTGATAGCGTAGGATCCAGCTGAAAAAGCAAACCTTGAAGTGGTGGCTGGGCTTAAAATAATTTGGCCAAGTTATTGAACTAATTGCTTTTATTTATCCAGAGAGAATGGCGGGCATTTAAAGCAGCATCATAGAGGGAATAAACATGTAAGCTATTGATTGGGGTGTGCACCAGGCTTCTATTTTGTATGAGCCCTACTTCCTGTTCCTTTCCAGCCTACACCATTCAGAAAATATGTTTGGTTACAATTATATGAAAGAATGCTTAAGAAGGTGTTTACATCCAGGTCATGGTATACCTGTGGTATTCATTTGAATCAACTAAAGTTGAAGATGTTTCGTTAGTCATCCAACTGGCTTTATTAATTCAGAATTGAATTCTTAAATAAGAATCTATTGGCAATTTAATAACCTGAAATGTGTCTCAATCAGAATGAAGGTGGGGTTTGTCTACCACGTACAATACTGATTAGTGCCTTAAGGTTTGCACATGCGATACCATATAAAAACAGAATACATTTTAGAAGATCTAAAATAAGTTTAAATGAAATATAGTAAAATATCTAAACTCAGGTTAGGTTTAGGGTATTTTGTGATCTACTGTGTGGGAATAATAAATCAGTATTTATTTTCGCCTATAGAGATCCCAAATAAAATGACCTAGCCCAAAATGTCATTCAATACAAAATTTTTGCTTCATTGTTTGTTTAAAATTTAAGATACTTATTTATTAACAATAAAAGTGTAAAAGTTATGGCACAGTAGGGTGAGTTACAGATCTGTTTAAGAATAAGAAGAGAGGAACTGATTTCAGCACTCACTAAGGAGAAGAAACAAATAGTCCTTTATTCATTCTTTTTTATAAAAAAAAAATACCAGCAACACCTTATTGTTATTTCAGGTATCAAGCAAATGTACGCAAAGTGCTTATGTAAGATTAAATAGCAGTATCAGCAAGTCAATTATTCCCATAGACCATTATCTAGCTTACAAAGCTGAATGTATTTGTCTATCTTAACCCACCTTAGCTGTGGGTTTATAGGTTAAAGGGCATGTCCCCGCCACAAAACTATAATCCCCCCCACTACTGGCCCCATTGTGTAGTGTAGTTTAATCCTTACCTCACATCCCAGCTCCATATGGTTCTCCTGTAGTCGTCCCCCCAAAGTCCCAAAAACTGCCCACCAGGAGGATAGCAGGACTCTGCCTCCTACCTGGCCTCCGGGAGAAGTTTGGCATGCATACTGCAGCCCTTCTCCCCCTCCCTCTCCCTCCCCCTAGTGTAAAACCCTTTAGATATATGATTCCCCCTGTCCCCCCAGCCCCAACTGCTCTATCTTTATTCTTAGAAAGTGCCCCAAACTTTACTTACCTTCCCTCTTTCCCCCGCGGCAATGAACTCCCGGCAGCCACGTCCGTGATTGGCTGCCGCTCAGCCAATCACAGACGCGACTGCCGGTCCCGCCCCTCTGCTTGCATTTTCTCGCAAGCAGAGGGCCGGCAGTGCGGTGGAGGAAAGATGGGAGGTAAGTAAAGTTTGGGGAACTTTCTAAGAATAAAAATAGAGCGATTGGGGCTGGGGGGACAGGGGGAATCATATAGCAAAAAATGTTTTTAAGGGTGGACATACCCTTTAACCCTTTCACTGCCACAGATCGTATATTCACGATCTGTGCAGTGAATGCACAAACTGCCACAGATCGTGAATATACGATCTGTGGCTTCCCCCCTCCCCCAAAAAATTTGCCCCGCTCTAGCCACGATCGGGGGGCAGCATTCGACTGCCCCCTACCCCCCTCGATTGTGTCCAAATCCGAGGGGGGGATCGGGAGAAAACTCACTGTTTCTGCCGTGACCGTATAGGAGGAGTTCGGTCCCACGTGGAGCTCTCTTCTGAGCCGGAAAGGAAGACCCCGGTGACTCACAGAACTTCCTCCTTCACCGGGGTCTTCCCTAAGAACTGTACCATGCTCCCTGGTGGTCCAGTGGAGGTACTGCAGTCTGATCTCTATTCAGATCATTCTGCAGTACCTGGTATAGCACAAGCTGTCATGCTGACAGCTGTACTATACATTTTGTGAATGGAACTCAAAGTTCCATTCACAAATAGGATTTTTTCTAAGTCTTTGCTACTTAGCGAAGACTTAGAAAAAAAATGGGGACAGAGATCAAAATTTGGTGATCACTTCTGATCACCAAATTATTGATCTTTGCCAATGAATGAAAAATCACTTCCTGGAAAATGATTTCCGGGAAGTGATTTTTCTGATCGGATTTCGAATTGGAAAACGGACATTTATGCCCGTATTCCAAGTTCGGTATCATTCCCTAAGATGATTTGATGATCATCTTTGGGAATGATCCAAAAAAAAAAAAAGGGGGGGGGGGAAACTGCACACAAAAAAAATCTTAAAGTGATACACACACCTTTTTTTTTTTTTTACCCTAAAAACTATAAATTAGCAAAAAAATTTGTCTTTGCAAGCTTCCCAATGTCACCGGTGATATCGGTAAAGTAAACGCGGATCATTATTTGTTGGATTTCAAGGGAAACTAAGCCTATTTTAGTAGGAAATTTTGCAGAGGTACCAAAAAAACCGTATTGAATTTTTAGGATCAGTAAAGTGTGCAAAAAACTGTGTGACTCTCCGTACTAACTGGTTTTCACTAAAATACCACTAAAAGGGGGAGTGGGGATAGGGTTGGGGGGTGGGTTGTGGCGTTTTTTATTTTTTCTTGTAATTGCAATTGCGCATGGATCCCATTTGAGCTAGTTGGTGCCCCGTCTCTGTTTGCAACCACCCTTATGGCATACCGTTTGATTCAGGACATGTGGGAAATGCCATTTAGTGGGGGTTTTTATTGCCAAGTGGGTTTAGGGAGGATTCAACCCTTGAATCATCTTATTTTATTTTTTCACAAAACCTCCTAAAAACAACGGACTTCTTTGGATAGTGGGTCTGGAATCTTCATGTATGTATGTATGTATGAAAGCATGGCATCGTAACATACCTGAAGGTGTGTAGATTCCAAAAAATATAGTTTGTGGGGGGAATTTCCATGTTTCGGGACTGTTTCCTTAGAAAAGTGTAGGCTGTTCAAGAGCACTTTGATTCTTTGTAATTGCATTTGTGCATGCGTCCATTTGAGCTAGTTGGTGGCCAGTCTCTGTGTGCATCCACGCATATGGCATAACGTTTGATTCAGAACATGTGGGAGAGTGATATTTAGTGGGGGGGTTTATTGTGGGGGGCATTTCCAAGTTTTGGGCTGATTGAAATTACAGAGCACTTTGATTTTTTCTTGTAATTACACTTGTGCATGCGTCCGATTGAGCTAGTTGTGTGGCCACGTCTCTGTGTACATCCACGCATATGGCATACTGTTGATTCAGAACATGTGGGAGAGTGATATTAGTGGGGGGGTTATTGTGGGGGGCATTTCCAAGTTTTGGGCTGTTTGAAATTACAGACAACTTGATTTTTTCTTGTAATTACACTTTGATGCGTCCCATTTGAGCTAGTTGGTGGCCACATCTCTGTGTGCACCCACACTATGGCATACCGTTTGATGCAGGAATGTGGGAGATTGACATTTAGTGGGTTTTTTTGCTTGTAAAAGGGTTTAGGTAGGATTCAACCCTTGAATCATCTTATTTAGTTTTCACAAAACCTCCTAAAACAACAGAGTTCTTTGGATCACTGGGTCTGGAATCTTCATGTATGTATGAAAGCATGGCATCTAACGTAGCTGAAGGTGTGTAGATTCCAAAAATATTATAGTGTGGGGGGAATTTCCATGTTTCGGGACTGTTCCTTAGAAAAAGTGCAGGCTGTTCAAATTACAGAGCACTTTGATTCTTTTCTGATTTGCATTTGTGCATGGTCCCATTTGAGCTAGTGGTGGCCACGTCTGTGCATCCACGCATATGGCATACGTTTGATTCAGAACATGTGGGAGATTGATATTAGTGAGGGGTTTTATTGTGGGGGGCATTTCCAAGTTTTGGGGCTGTTTGAAATTACATAGCACTTTGATTCTTTCTTGTAATTACACTGTGCATGTGTCCCATTTGAGCTAGTTGGTGGCACCTCTCGTGTACATCCAGGCATTGGCATACTGTTGATTCAGAACATTGGGAGAGTGATATTTAGCGGGGGGGGGGTAATTGTGGGGGGCATCTCCAAGTTTGAAATTACAGACAATTTGATTTTTTTTCTGTAATTACACTTGTGCATGGTCCATTTGAGCTAGTTGGTGGCCATGTCCCGTAATCCACACATATGGCATACGTTTGATCAGGGCATTGAAATTGAAATTGACAAGTTTTTTTACATGACATGGAAATTGCCATGATTTTTAACTTTGAATTGTATTTTTATAAATTTTCATGAAAATCTGGTAAAAAAGCGAAATTTTACATGAAAATGCGCCCACACCATGTGGTATGCATAAGGAATCACACCATTGTGTAGCTGAAGGTTGTAGATTCCAAGAATATATAGTTTGGGGGGTATTTCTAATATAGAGGGGTGTTAGTCTGACAACAAAGTTGCTGTAATTGGCCATTGTTCATTGGCTCACTTTGTGGCTAGTTAATTCCACGTTTGCGTGTGTAACCATACATAGGGCATACCGTTTGATCAGGAACATTTGGGAGATTGATATTTGGTAAATTCTTTTACATTACTTGGGATTTTGGCATGATTCTCCTTTGAGAGTGTTTTTTTTCAAATTTTTAGAAAATCTGCTAAAACTGTAACTTTACGAAGAACGCGCCCACACCATTGATGGTAGATAAGAACAAACTACGGAATTTCGTAGATAAAGGTGTGTGGATTCGAGAAATATATGGTTTGTGGGGGTTGTTTTGTGGGGAAAAATTGCACTGTTCAAATTCAGATTGGCTGAATATTTTTGCTGTCTCTGAGCCATTGTGCATGTTTCACTTTGTGGCTTTTGGCTTTACGTCCACGTGTATAACCACACATATGGCATATGTTGATTCAGGACATTTGGGAGATTGATATTTAGTAACTTTTTTTTACATTCCATGAGGTTTGGCATGATTTCTACCTTTTGAAGTTGTTTTGTTCATTTTTCAGACAAATGCGAACTTCTACGCAGAACTGCGCCCCACATATGATGGTATGATGAACAAACTACAGTGTTACATAGCGAAGGTGTGTAGATCAGGAATATATAGTTGTGGGGGGTATTTCTACGTTACGGGGTGTTTGTTGGAAAAAACTGTAGAATGTCCAAATTCGGGGTTGGCTAAAAATTTTGCTGTTTCTGAGGCCAACGTGCATTGTCTCACTTGTGGCTTTTCGCTTCCACGTCCGCGTGTGTAAATCACACATATGGCCATACCGTTTGATTCAGGACATTTGGGAGATTGATATTTAGTAACTTTTTTTTACATTCCATGAGGTTTTGGCATGATTTTACCTTTTGAAGTTGTTTTTTGTTCATTTTTTCAGACAAATGCGAACTTCTACGAAGAACTGTGCCCACACCATTGAGGTATGAATGAACAAACTACGGTGTTACATAGCTGAAGGTGTGTAAATTCGGAATATATAGTTTGTGGGGTTATTTCTAAGTTACGGGGTGTTTTGTGGAAAAACTGAGACTGTCAAATTCGGAGTTGGCTAAATATTTTCGCTGTTTCTGAGCCAACGTGCATTGTCTCACTTTGTGGCTTTTCACTTCACGTCCGCGTGTGTAATCACACATATGGCATCATTGATTCAGGACATTTGGGAGATTGATATTGGTAACTTTTTTTTACATTCCATGGGGTTTGGCATGATTTCTACCTTTTTGAATGTTGTTTGATGTTCATCTTTTTTGAAAATCTGGTAAAAGTGCAAATTTCTACGAAGAACTGCGCCCACACCATTGATGGTATGAATGAACGAACTACAGCGTTACATAGCTGAAGGTGTGAATATATAGTTTGTGGGGGGGTATTTCTGAGTTGGGGGGGCATTTTGTGGAAAAACTGCAGACTGTTCAAATACAAAATGGCTAATTTTTTTGCTGCTACTGACATTTGGCATGGTCACGCTCTGGGTTTGTTGGTAGCCATGTCTCTGGGGACACCCATGAATGTGGCATATCGTTTTATTCGGGAGGCGTTAGGCTTCATATTTGAGTGCGTTTGAACTTTCTCAGTTTTAGCTGAAATTCGCTTTGATTTCTCTCTGATTTACAGTTGAGGAAAAAAAGGAAAATGTGAGAAAATAACTTACAATTGGACGAAGAGCTGCGTCCGGGTATCTGCATTTTGTCGAAACTAACCTCACTCATAAAATCTTGTGGGTGTGTAGTTTCTAAATATCTCACTTGTGTGGATTTTAGTTAATTTGGTAGATATTCTATGTTAACTGTCAGTAGTTGTTATAATTTAATTTGGTGTAATATTCTTGAAGGTGCAGTTTTAGTTTGGGGGGGTCCTGTACAGGAAAGTCGGGTACTACATTATATCTGGTATCGTTGTACTCGGGAGTATCAGGCTTTTAGAAACAGTAAGATTTTTGTGTGTAACCGTAAGATACAATACAAGTAAAATGGGAAAAATCCATGAAAATTTGCAAATTTTTTCATTTTTTTTAACAATTTTACACCATAATTCCAGTAAAATTTCCAGAAAAGTTACAAAATTTACCATGTTAAAGTACACTTTGTGCTGAAAAAAACAATGTATAATATTCCTGATTACTGCAAGGTTTCCTACTGTAAAATTCGTCTAAAGCGATTAGGGCAAAATCCTGAAAATTCTTCTGGCAGTTAACGCAAAAAAAAATGAAAATCTCCTGGCAGTGAAAGGGTTAATTGTGGAGCAAAACAGAACAATTGCAAAATGAGCCAGGAGGTTGTCTAAACATTGCAGTAACTTTGGCAGACGAGTTTGTTTTTTATGGCCATCTTGAAAGGAGAACTTTTTAATCCTAATCTTTCTCCCCAGAACACCTATACATTATAAGATTATTCTTTAAAGGGCATGTCCACCACCAAAACTATAATCCCCCCACTAATGGCCCCACCATGTAGTGTAATAAAATCCCTACCTCACATCCCAGCTTCATATGGTTCTCCTGTAGTCCCCCCCCAAAGTCCCCAAAACTTCCCACCATGCCACTTCCCACTCCCTCCGGGAGAAGTTTGGCATGCATACTGCAGCCCTTCTCCCCCTCCCTCTCCCTCCCGTTTTGCGATCCCTCCCCCCTACCATAAAACCCCTTGCCCATATCATAGTATATCTTCCCCCAGCCCCAACCGCTAAAACGGGGGGAGCCGATGGGGGGGAGAACTGGGGTAGCCCATAGGGACGCCACTGGGTAGCCAATGGGGAATTACTGGTAGCCATGGGGATAACTGGTAGCCATGGGGATAACTGGTCTCCATGTGGGGGATAACTGGTAGCCATGGGGATTGTACGGTACGCATGGTGACAATGGTAGCCATGGGGACTTAGTGGTAGCCATGGGAGTTACTGGTTTAAGCCATGGGGATATACTGGTAGCCATGGGGATTACTCGGTACGCACTTGGGAGTACCTGGGAGCCATGGGAAATGTACTTACAGTTTGGTGTGCAGCGACCTTCCGGCATCTTCCCGCCTGCCGGTGCCTTCGCAGAGCCTACGACGCAAGTCCGAGACCGCATAGTCAGATGTAAGCCGGCAGTTCCCCAGTAGGTGCTTGCGGGTGCGCGATGACGTCATCGCGCCGACGTGCGCAAAGTACTACTGGGAACTGCCGTTTTTTCTTACCTGACTCGCGGCTGCGTCCGGAATTAAGGTAGTCCCAGCTTGACCCGAGTATAAGCCGAGGTTCATTTTTAAGACCTGAAAACCTCGGCTATACTCGAGTATATATGGTAATGACTGAGAACATACCTTTTATTTGTTTTTAGTTACTAGTAAAGAACTACATGTTCAGTAATGTTAAACATTGGCAGATTATAATTTTGAAAACTGGTGTGGGTTTCAAAGAATATTGCTCTGGGAAATGCTCAGAATTTCACTCCTTGTAAATTAAATTATACCCATAAATCAATAACTTATTAATACAAATAGCACTGTGATTTCTTTGACCTCAGAACGAGTTAGCACAAAATACACATGAGAACAGATTTGCCATTTCATTAATCCTGAAGCAACTCGCTAGTTTAGCCACTAAAGTTACTGTAACATTCAGAGTACAGTATATGCAGTGTTCTCCGTGCATCTTTTAGCCGGGAGATTCCAATAATGTGTAGATGTAAGGTTATAGGTGTGTGCCATGCACCAAGTCCAGACAAACCGGGCCAAAATGCCTAATAAAGACCCCTTTCTAACATTTGCAAGATAATGTAAAGACAGGTTGACTACCTCTTGCAAATTGCCAGCCGCGAAAGGGTGGCATGGCAAACCTGTGTGCTTTGTATGCGGTTCCACAAAACTTTCTCCGCACCTGCCCCACCCGCTGAGAAAATAATTCTGGGGAGAACACTGTATATGAAAAACCTTAAAGGGTATACTGTGGTCTCCATACAATTGCTCTAATATTTAACAGAGTCTTTAATACATTTCAAACAAGTCTAAAATAATGTATCCTTAGGCATCTCACATATATTCAGTGTCCACCCCATCCACCTCCCCAAATGTAAGCTACTTACAGACCTGCAACCATTCTCTATCCTTTCCTCAACCAATAAACCTTGGGGAGATTAAAAGTTTTCTTTTCAGATCTTGTGGCTAGGATTTGAATTTTGGGATGGGTGATGCTCTGTCCAGCAAGGGCCATGTTACTACCTTAAACTGGAGCACACCCTTATCTACGTCATTTGGATAGACTGAAGCAAGAAGCATGATTCTGGAGTCATTTTAAAGGAGGAGTGAGTCCGTTTTAATAAAGTCCACTGTATAAACGCACAGTTCTGAAGAGCAAGTACAAGCAATTTTGCTTTTAAGACATGTCTTTGGGCAGTCGAGGATGCGCCTTTCTATGGCAATAAGAACCTCGCTCAGTTAGTACTGTTATGGTTGGAATTACCATTGATATATCTGTCTTTTGATTAAAGGAATAGTTAATAAACTAAAATAGTTAATAAACTATTCCTTTAGTGTATGATTGAAGCCTGGGTAGGTTAAGGAGCTTTGCCTTACCTCCCGTTCTTCATCAATAGCTCAGGATCCAGAATGAAGATTCCTTTGCGTGATCCTTAAAATAAAATAGCTATAAAACAAAAAGCTTCTAAAAAACTATAGGGAGACAAATAATTGAAAAAAAAACCTGAAAACATAACAGGTTCCTCTCATTCTCTAATCTAACAACATAAAATTGTGATTCTCTGTGTTGATGAAATACAGATGGCTACTTAATATCGGGGTATTGTGCTGTAGCCATCAACACTGATTTTCTTGCTTACATTTTTTAAAGCACCTGTGTTTTACAAGAAAGACATGCCTCAGTACAATTATTATTTAAGTAAAAGAAGTGCTGCCTGTTTACTCCTCTTCTCCATCCTATATCAGCAAGAGCCACAACATCTGTCGTACTGTACAGTTTACGAAATGTCTTTAATCAAACAAACCCTCCAGTGTAACAAATGACACAGATTGCCTGTGAGATGGCAATGAAGTGATGATTCAATTACTCCACGCTGGCCATAAATCACCATATCTGAAGAAGTTTTACAACTGGATTAGGTTAGATTATTGTTAAGTAGCACACTAACACTGACCAAATAAAGTGAAATTTTCTTGATGGGTTCATACTTGTTGTGCAATCCACAGGATGCTTTATTCTCACCCTTGCCAGCATAACCATTTACTCATTGTTAACCCTTTATGGAGCATTTTAAATTTTGTTCACTTTATACTCCTGTGTTTTTAAATAGATTAATTGAAAGGGGCATGGCCAGGAATTTGTTCGAGCAGATAAGGAAACTGAGCTCTCCCAGTTACACAAATTTCAGTTAATATTCTGCTGGTAACTAAACCCTTCTACTTACCTGAAAGACTGAAATACCGTATATACTCGAGTTTAAAGAGGCATCCACCCCCAAATACTATAATCCCCCCCCTACTGTCCCCATTGTGTAGTGTAGTTTTAATCCTTACCTCACATCCCAGCTCCATAAGGTTTTTCCTGTAGTCCCCCCCCCAAAGTCCCAAAAACTGCTTACCAGGAGTAGCAGAGTCCATATAGGACTCTGCCTCCTACCTGGCCTCCGGGAGAAGTTGGGCATGCACTGCAGCCCTTCTCCCCCTCCCTCTCAGCAGTCCTCCCCCTAGTGTAAAACCCTTAATATAGATGATGCCCCCTGTCCCCCCAGCCCCAACCGCTCCATTTTATTCTTAGAAAGCTCCCCAAACTTTACTACCTTCCCTCTTTTCCCCCCACCAAATTAACTCCAATCCGGCAGCCGCGTCCGTGATTGGCTGCCGCTCACCAATCACAGACGACTGGCCGTCCCCCCCCCTTGCTTGCATTTTCTCGCAAGCAAGGCCGTCAGCGTGCGGAGGAAAGAGGGGAGGTAAGTAAAGTTTGGGGAACTTTCTAAGAGTAAAAATATGCGGTTGGGGCTGGGGGACAGGAGGAATCATTATTAAAAAATATTTTAAGGGTGACATACCCTTTAAGCTGAGGTTTTCAGACTTTAAAAATAGCCTGAAAACCTTAACTCGGCTTATACTAGGTCAAGCAGTAACTCACCTTCTATCCGCCGCTCCGCAAGTACTGAGGCTGACGTCACTATCGGTATTAGTGACGCCGCCCACCCGGGCAGATCAGTACTGGTACTTACAGAGCAGAAGATGCATGCGGAAGATGGATTGCAGAGCAAGAGCAGCTGAAATACTGAAACAGTAAGTCTGCACTGAACTGGGGGGCCTGGCCTGATGTGTGCCTTGTCACTGCAGATGTTTGCAAACTACAACTCCCCCAGCAAATAAAGCATGCTGGGAGTTGTAGTTTCCAAACATCTGGAGTGCCAAGAAGTGTGGGTCACTGTATGGGATTTAAAGGGCAACTAATGCCTCAAATAATACAGAATCAGAATGGTATCTATTGTTGCCCTTCTGATTCTTATTTTTTGAGGCTTTAGGTTTCCCTTTAAATGGACGCAGAATTCCCCATACAGTAGTCCCATACAGTAATAGCCATACGGATGTGGATATTACTGTATGGGACTACTGTATAGCATTCTGCTGTCCATTTTAAAGGGCAACTAAGCCTCAAAACAATAAGATCAAGAGAAGGGCAGCAGTGGTCATATTTTCTACCCTCGACTTATACTCGAGTCATCAGTGTTTCCAAATTATTTAGATAAATAGGTACCTCCCTAACTTAAACTATATATTCGATACATATGGTATAATTACGTTAATAATATAATAAAATAAATTAAAAAATTTATTTTTAAAAAAAACTAATCCTACACTCAGTTATCAGTGTATAATAATACACTTATGTATTGACTGCAAATCAAACCTTTCAGTACGCAAAGAATCTTTCCAGGCCAAAAAAGCCCCCATAAATTACTACGGCCATCTTAGACTTCATAAGTTGTCAAAAAAACCGAAAAATGCTTAGCACATATTTCCCGAGAATTGTATTGACCACAGAAAAAAGTGCCAAAAAGTCAGTGATTAGACATTTAGCTCTTTCAGCCAAATTAAAAGGGTGACCCCGATGACGGCCCAGAACCTGTGGGCTGAAACGCGTAGGTGTTTGTTTGTTTGTTTAATAAACTTGTTGCCTAGACCGTGGAGTGCTCTGTACTCTTCTCCTATATATAGATATATTTATCATATATAATATATATATATATATAATATATATATATATATACATATAAATAACAACCTAACATGGAGATCATAAAAGTTCTTATCGTTAAAATGGTGCAATTTTGCCCCAACCAATCAGATCTTATTTAACATTTGAAAGCTAAACATCTGATGATGGTTTGGGGCAAAATTTTTGCACCATTTAACAATAGAACTTTAATTGAATAACCCTGTAATCTATTAATTTCTGTTTCCGAATATACTTGAATAGTTCGACCAGAGTATAAGTCGAGGTACCTATTTTTACCTAAAAAATGAGTAAAAACTGGTTGAAGTCGAAGGTGAAATTAGTGACCACTACTTGCCTTCTGATTCTGTATTGTTTCTAGTGTTTAGCATTCGCAACATAGTCCCATACTGTATTGACAAATCCAGTATGGCTATTCGTGTATGGAAATACTGTATGGAAATTCTGCTGTCCATTTAAAGGCCAACTAAAGCCTCAAACCATACAGAACAGAAGACAATTTATTTAACATAAACATAATAAAGGGCCCCTGACATCTAAAATAACCGTATACTCGAGTATAAGCCGAGTTTTTCAGGCTGTGAAACTGAACACGACTTATACTTGGGTCAGTCAATACTTGATGGAGGAATCCAGTCGACTCCACTGACATCACTACTACTCGCGCGGTCTCATTTCCCCGCAGAGTAGTGACGTCAGTGGATGCAGCAGCCGGATTCCTCCATCAAGTTAGTGACTGACCCAAGTATAGTCGAGGTTCAGTTTTCACAGCCTGAAAACCTCGGCTTATACTCGAGTATATACGGTGTTTTAGCTAATGAACCACGGTACTTACCTAGAAGCAATTAAAGAGAAATTGTGGTCTCCAAACAAGTTAAGTTAATGAAGGCCAGTTTTCCTACGTTAAACACAGCCATCAGCCACCTCTCTACGTCTCTGCAGCCCAAGATTTAAGAATTACTGACCAAAAAGTTAATCGGTGGGAGATGACTGACATTCCTAAGGCTGCTCCTCCACCTCGCCCGTGGCGAGTACAGCCCTCGAATTTCAGTGACAGGACAGGAGACAGGAGTCCCCTCCCTTTCCCGCTGGTTTGAAGGTTCCAACGAGAAGGTAATGGATCTCTCAGCCCTACTCTCCCACTATGTGAAAACAGCCTTTCAGGCTCACTTTGCCTGAAAAGACGTTTTCATACAGTTTTTCTGTAGGGAAGGAGGATGGGGGTCTGAGTGGCCCACAGCACCCCACGAGTGGACAGGGCCATGGCACCCACGAGGCGGGGCCACGGCATCCCAGGTGGGCAGGGCCAAGGCATCCTGGGCGGGGGCGGGGCCACATGGGGCTGTAAGGAAGGGGCCAAGGGGGGCCTGCAAATGGAGGGGCCATGGGGTCCAAGTGGGAGGGACCAGGAGGGGGGCATCCACTGACATGGTTTAGAGCAGGAAGCGCAGGGGACCTGGTGATGTTGCTGCCGTATTTACACACAAAAATGTAATAAATGTGCTTAGATTGTAAGCCTTCGGGCCAGACCTGATGTGAAATGTCATACAAAGTATTGGTTTAAGTCATACAGCAACACAAACAAATCATAGTAAAGTGCTGATTATTGTATTCATTAAAGTATTTTTTCAGTGTACAATTCCTTTAAGATCTCCAAATCATTAATTTCATCAATGAAAATTGGCATTTGAACAAAGGCGTTTGGTTAGAAACACTGTAGTGACATAACACTACTACTTAGCTCACTTAGCTGCAAAGATTTGTCTTGTTTTGGTCTTTTTTCCTTGCAGTCCTTGTATCCTTGCCCTCATCTAACAACTGTGAATCCCCCGCCAAAATGTAGTGCACAGCAGATCTACTATAACTTATAGAGATTTATACAAATATAAATATTTTCCGTTAAACATACGACTGTACAAATTCAGGCCAGAGAATAAACGTGGACTACATTTACTTTCCTTGCAATTGCCAGTATGGGTTACAATATAATTTACTCTATGTATCAGCTTTGAGAAGAATGCTGTGTTTATAGCTGGCATGACATAAATCAAAATTTTAAATAACGCCATTATGTGTCCCTCTGTAAGGCTTGAGTCGTGTGAGCAGTATCAGGTAGCGTTTGTATATCACAGCATGTTCAGTTTAACCAGGGATCTTTAACATTAAAGTCTGTGAATATACATTAGAATCTCTTACTGTTCTTTGATTATGAGCTCTCCACATACCTGGCAGTAAAATGTGTAGTTATTCCGAACCTTGAGGTTTCCTTCAGCAACGGATGCAACACTATAAAAGCAATCAAGTAACAATAATCCATTTAGCAGAGATCACATACAAACAGATTTCCACCTTACAAAGCGTATTTGCCTCATTCATCAGTTACCATTTATGAAGAAGCTGTAAATTACTTTATCTCTTCTCAAACTCTCACATTATCGCCCAGACTACCATATGCCTGTCATTTTCTTTGTCAGCAGCATTGCTGAATAATATTCTCCTGAATCACTAAGAAAGGACCAAACTTGAAGAACATCAGTTTATTACACACAATCACAATGAAAATATCATTACAACTTTCTCTACTTAATATAATGCGTGAAGCTGCACTTTATAATTTTATCAATTGATGATTTTTATACACTGAGTACACTTCTCTGTTAAACTTCAACAATAAACAATGCCCCATTAACTTCCACATCTTGTGCGATTCTAAGGTACCCCATTCACAATGAACTTACCGTCAGACACCAGAGACATCAAACCATATCTGGCCAGATCTTTTTTTGTGATAAGACTTCCATCACAAAGAATGGCCAGGTGGGGAATTATATTGAAGCTAAAACTGCCCCACCAACACTCATTTGACAGATTAGGCAATCAAAGTTCGAAACAATCTACATAGTCAAAAGTAGTTTTTGGATATACACACACAATAGATTAATCTCATTTGCAGATTTATCTAAGGCGGGTACACACCATGCAATGTTCAGGCCGACAAACCAATATTTCCATGTGTTGGTTGGTTGGCCCAAAAACTGGAAGTGATTTTGAGCCTAGCCTATCATGGATTTATAGCCATTTCTTTCTGCACATACGGTATGTGATAAAGAAATATTTCAAGTAATATTAAAGGGTCACTATCCTCACTCAAGTAACTTAACAGTATCTGAAACTACAATTTGAGAGAAGTAAAATTGTGGTATTTCCAATATTTATCTGTGCATGCTTTGTTGTATATATTAAGTTTGATAAGTGCTCCTATTGCCCCCACCCTCCCTTCTCACTGCCTCCTTGTAGTGTCCTGTGACACTTATAAGTTCTAACACCTGCTCACCATAGACCCTGCTCTGCTTAAACATCTCCTCCCCCCTGCCTTTTTTCTCTGCTGATTCTCTTAATTGTTGCAGAAAGTGTGGCTGGCAGGAGACAAAGATCCTAGTAAGGGCTAGGCCACACCTGCTGCGTTTTTTTGCGTTGCGCTGTTGCGATTCAATTTTTCAAAAATCATGAAAACTCGGCAAGCGCAAAAAAACACGCGTTTTTTTCAGTGCGTTGCGATTGCGTTTTGCTTTTTAATCGCCAATCGCATGCGTTTTTCCTATACTTATTGAAGAATCGCAAGCGCAACGCACATGAATCGCATGCTATTGCGTTTGCGTTGCAGTGTGGCCTTGCCCCCTAAGAGGGTCTAAATAAGTCACATTTTACAATTTTCTGCTCCTGGAGTGACAGGTCTTTCCCTGAAATACTGTGATTAAATTATTATTTCTCAGGATCACAGCTCAGATTTTAATCTGAAAAGCATAGATACCCTTTTAAAAAACAATTTTAGGCTACTTGCTTTAACTGCTACTTCTAAAATGAAATCTTACAAAGCACCAAGGCATTTGCTCTGTTTTGGAATTCTTCTGGCATACCCCACCCAAATGCTGAACTAACTTTAATAACTTAAAGGGGTGACTGTGATCTTACACAAAGTTAGGGTTAAATAAAAAAAGCTGCCATCTTAACTTCCTGCTTCCAGTATCTTGAAGTGACATCAGACCTTCACCCTTTGCTCGTCCCCTATACCAGTGTCCTGGGATGCTCATTGAAGACGGAAGTCCATGCCTATACAACAATGTGTGATATTTCAGTGCTCACTCTCAGACTTCTGGATCTTTTTACACACAGTAAATATACATTTTGCTTTTTGCCTAAGGTTTACCAAGAACGCAATACAGCAGGGAGATCAATAAAAGTTCTTATCGTTTAAAATGGTGCTAATTTAGCCCCAACCAATCAGATCTTATTTAACATTTGAAAGCTAACATCTGATTGGTTGGTGCAAATTAGCACCATTTTAAACGATAAGAACTTTATTGAATAACCCTGAAGATTTGCAAAACGCTGTAAAATAAGTTTGTCACTGCGCAAAGCAGTGTGATGGACATGGCTGCAAGTAGTAACATTTTCATCTCTTCTAACTTCTCATGGGCTGCACTTGTAATGTAATCTAGGGATAATTTTAAAGGTAACTTGTATGGAGGCCATAGTTCCTCTTTAATGCATAGAACGCCCACAGGAACAGTGGCATTGTAACTATGCAGATTCTCAGAACCATCTGCTTTTTTCAGCTAACATTAACGCCTTTGTATAATTTAGGATCTTACAGAAAATTAGGCTACACTGGTAAATACTAAGTTTAATAATTTAAAATGTGGATAAAAAGTTTAAATATGCATTTATATTCTCAAAATAATCATAAATAAAGTTACTTTCTTACTTCAACTTCAAATATTGATGACTTTAAAAATCATCATAAACTACAGAATCCAATTTACTTTTTACTATGTCTATTCTTGGCCCAAGAATAACAGAAAATAACTCTAATAATTTAAAAATGAACATGGAAATCAGTGTAGACTATTTAGAAACAGTGATGTATGTGCTCCTTTTGCAACAAAAATGCTTAGACCCTAACTTCATGTTCCTGTTAATTTGGCCAAGTTATTCAACTAATTGCTTTTATTTTCCCAGAGAGAATGCGGGCTTTTAAAGCATCATAGAGGGAATAAACATGTAGAGCAATTGAATGGGGTGTGCACTAGGCTTCTATTTTGTATTATACTTATATTAAATTCGTCACTAGTTCACTTTATAATGGAGTATACAATCCCATCTTTATATATTTTGTGTGTTTCAATGGGGTTTTGACCAAGCCTCTGGTTGTGTACTCCACCCAAGTTAAGGTCATGTGGTCAGGGAGAGTTAGTCCAAAGGAAGCTAGCCCCGTTTAGCAAGGACTTTCAGCTCAGAAAATGCAAGTACTGATAGCGTAGGATCCCAGCTGAAAAAGCAAACCTTGAAGTGTTGGCTGGGCTTAAAATATTTGGCCAATTTATTGAAAATGCTTTTATTTATCCGAGAGAATGGCGGGCATTTAAGAGCAGCATCATAGAGGGAATAAACATGTAAGCTATTGATTGGGGTGTGCACTAGGCTTCTATTTTGTATGAGCCCTAACTTCCTGTTCCTTTCCAGCCTACACAATGCAGAAAATATTTTTGGTTACAATTATATGAAAGAATGCTTAAGAAGTGTTTACATCCAGGTCATGGTATACCTGTGGTATTCATTTGAATCAACTAAATGGAAGATGTTTCGTAGTCATCCAACTGGCTTTATTATTCAGAATTGAATTCTTAAATAAGAATCTATTGGCAATTTAATAACCTGAAATGTGTCTCAATCAGAATGAAGGTGGGGTTTGTCTACCACGTACAATACTGATTAGTGCCTTAAGGTTTGCACATGCGATACCATATAAAAAACAGAATACATTTTAGAAGATCTAAAATAAGTTTAAATGATATAGTAAAATATCTAAACTCGGTTAGGTTTAGGGTATTTTGTGATCTACTGTGTGGGAATAATAATCAGTATTATTTCTCCTATAGAGATCCCAAATAAAATGACCTAGCCCAAAATGTCATTCAATACAAAATTTTTTTGCTTCATTGTTTGTTTAAAATTTAAGATCCTTATTTATTAACAATAAAGTGTAAAGTTATGGCACAGTAGGTGAGTTACAATCTGTTTAAGAATAAGAAGAGAGGAACTGATTTCAGCACTCACTAAGGAGAAGAAACAAATAGTCCTTTATTCATTCTTTTTTATAAAAAAAAATACCAGCAACACCTTATTGTTATTTCAGGTATCAAGCAATGTACGCAAAGTGCTTTGTAAGATAAATAATTATCCAGCAAGTCAATTATTCCCATAGACCATTATCTAGCTTACAAAGCTGAATGTATTTGTCTATCTTAACCCACCTTAGCTGTGGGTTTATAGGTTAAAAGGGCATGTCCCCGCCACAAAACTATAATCCCCCCCCTACGGCCCCATTGTGTAGTGTAGTTTAATCCTTACCTCACATCCCACTCCATATGGTTCTCCTGTAGTCCCCCCCAAAGTCCCAAAAACTGCCCACCAGGAGGATAGCAGGACTCTGCCTCTCACCTGGCCTCCGGGAGAAGTTTGGCATGCATACTGCAGCCCTTCTCCCCCTCCCCCTCTCCCTCCCCCTAGTAACCCTTTAGATATATGATTCCCCCTGTCCCCCAGCCCCACCTGCTCTATCTTATTCTTAGAAAGTGCCCCAAACTTTACTTACCTTCCCTCTTCTTCCCCGCGGCAATGAACTCCCGGCAGCCACGTCCGTGATTGCTGCCGCTCAGCCAATCACAGACGCGACTGCCGGTCCCGCCCCTCTGCTTGCATTTCCGCTCAAGCAGAGGGCCGGCAGTGCGGTGGAGGAAAGATGGGAGGTAAGTAAAGTTTGGGGACCTTTCTAAGAATAAAATAGAGCGATTGGGGCTGGGGGGACAGGGGGAATCATATAGCAAAAATGTTTTATAAGGGTGGACATACCCTTTAACCCTTTCACTGCCACAGATCGTATATTCACGATCTGTGCAGTGAATGCACAAACTGCCACAGATCGTGAATATACGATCTGTGGCTTCCCCCCTCCCCAAAAATTTGCCCCCTCTACCCACGATCGGGGGCAGCATTCGACTGCCCCCTACCCCCCTCGATTGTGTCCAATCCGAGGGGGGATCGGAGAAAACTCACTGTTTCTTGCCGTGACCGTATAGGAGAGTTCGGTCCCACGTGGAGCTCTCTTCTGAGCCGGA
This sequence comes from Hymenochirus boettgeri, assembly GCA_019447015.1. Taxonomy (NCBI): domain Eukaryota; kingdom Metazoa; phylum Chordata; class Amphibia; order Anura; family Pipidae; genus Hymenochirus; species Hymenochirus boettgeri. Next base: position 161,679,652 of record CM033473.1, on the reverse strand, counting down.
AGAAACCCGTGACTCACAAAACTCCTCCTTCACCGGGGTCTTCCCTAAGAACTGTACCATGCTCCTGTTGGTCCAGTGGAGGTACTGCGTCTGATCTCTATTCAGATCATTCTGCAGTACCTGTTATAGCAACCTGTCATGCTGACAGCTGTACTATACATTTTGTAATGGAACTCAAAGTTCCATTCACAAATAGGATTTTTTCTAAGTCTTGCTACTTAGCGAAGACTTAGAAAAAAAATGGGACAGAGATCAAAATTTGGTGATCACTTCTGATCACCAAATTATTGATCTTTGCAATGAATGAAAAATCACTTCCTGGAAAATGATTTCCGGAAGTGATTTTCTGATCGGATTCGAATTGGAAAACGGACATTTATGCCCGTATTCCAAGTTCGTTATCATTCCCTAAGATGATTTGATGATCATCTTTGGGAATGATCCAAAAAAAAAAAAAGGGAATGCAACACAAAAAACTTAAAGTGATACACACACCTTTTTTTTTTTTTTACCCTAAACAAACTATAAATTCAAAAACTTTGTCTTCTGCAAGCTTCCCATGTCACCGTGATATCGGTAAAGTAAACGCGGATCATTTATTTGTTGGATTTCAAGGGAAACTAAGCCTATTTAGTAGGAAATTTGCAGAGGTACCAAAAAAAGACCGTATTGAATTTTTAGGATCAGTAAAGTGTGCAAAAACTTGTGTGATTCTCCGTACTAACTGGTTTTCACTAAAATACCACTAAAAGGGGGAGTGGGGATAGGGTTGGGGGGTGGGTTGTGGCGTTTTTTATTATTTTTCCTTGTAATTGCAATTGCGCATGGATCCCATTTGAGCTAGTTGGTGGCCCCGTCTCTGTTTGCACCCACCCTTATGGCATACCGTTTGATTCAGGACTGTGGGAAATTGCCATTTAGTGGGGGTTTTTACTTGCCAAGTGGGTTTGGTAGGATTTTCAAACCCTTGAATCAATCTTATTTTATTTTTTCACAAAACCTCCTAAAAACACGGACTTCTTTGGATCAGTGGGTCTGGAATTCTTCATGTATGTATGTATGAAAGCATGGCATCGTAACAACCTGAAGTGTTGATGATTCCAAAATATAGTTTGTGGGGGGATTTCCTTTTTCGGGACTTTTTCCTTAGAAAAAGTGTAGGCTGTTCAGAGCACTTTGATTCTTTCTTGTAATTGCATTTGTGCATGCGTCCATTTGAGCTAGTTGGTGGCCACGTCTCTGTGTTGCATCCACGCATAGGCATAACGTTTGATTCGAACATGTGGGAGAGTGAATTAGTGGGGGGTTTTATTTTGTGGGGGGCATTTCCAAGTTTTGGGGCTGTTGAAATTACAGAGCACTTTGATTTTTTCTTGTAATTACACTGTGCATGCGTCCGATTTGAGTATAGTTGGTGGCCACGTCTCTGTGTACATCCACGCATATGGCATCCTGTTTGATTCAGAACATGTGGGAGAGTGATTTAGTGGGGGGGTTATTTGTGGGGGCATTTCCAAGTTTTGGGGCTGTTTGAAATTACAGACAACGATTTTTTTTCTTGTAATTACACTTGCATGTGTCCCATTTGAGCTAGTTGGTGGCCACATCTCTGTGTGCACCCACACATATGGCATACCTTTTGATGCAGGATAGTGGGAGATTGACATTTAGTGGTTTTTTTTTTGCTTGTCAAAGGGTTTAGTAGGATTCAACCCTTGAATCATCTTATTTAGTTTTCACAAAACCTCCTAAAAACACAGAGTTCTTTGGATCACTGGGTCTGGAATTCTTCATGTATGTATGAAAGCATGGCATCATAACGTAGCTGAAGGTGTGTAGATTCCAAAAATTATAGTTTGTGGGGGGAATTTCCATGTTTCGGGACTGTTTCCTTAAAATGTAGGCTGTTCAAATTACAGAGCACTTTGATTCTTTCTTGTAATACACTTTGCATGTGTCCCATTTGAGCTAGTGGTGGCCACGTCTCTGTGTACATCCGGCATATGGCATACTGTTTGATTCAGAACATGTGGAGAGTTGATATTTAGCGGGGGGGGGGTAATGTGTGGGGGCATTTCCAAGTTTTGGGGCTGTTTGAAATTACAGACAATTTTGATTTTTTTCTTGTAATTACACTTGTGCATGTGTCCCATTTGAGCTAGTTGGTGGCCATGTCCCTGTGTACATCCACGCATTGGCATACCGTTTGATTCAGGGGCATTTGGAAGATTGATAATTGACAATTTTTTTTACATGACATGGAAATTTGCCATGATTTTTAAACTTTGAATTGTATTTTTATAATTTTCATGAAAATCTGGTAAAAAGCGAAATTTTACATGAAACTGCGCCCACACCATTGTGGTATGCAAGGGAAATCACACCATTGTGTGCTGAAGGTTGGTAGATTCCAAGAATATATAGTTTGGGGGTATTTCTAATATAGAGGGGTGTTTAGTCTGACAATCTGAAAGTTGCTGTAATTGGGCATTGTTCATTGGCTCACTTTGTGGCTAGTTAATTCCACGTTTGCGTGTGTAACCATACATAGGGCATACCGTTTGATTCAGGACATTTGGGAGATTGATATTGGTATTCTTTTTACATTACTTGGGATTTTGGCATGATTTTCTACCTTTGAGAGTGTTTTTTTTCAAATTTTTTAGAAAATCTGCTAAAACTGACTGTATTCTACGAAGAACTGCGCCCACACCATTGATGGTACATAACAAACTACAATTTCGTAGATAAAGGTGTGTGGATTCGAGAAATATATGGTTTGTGGGGGTTGTTTTGTGGGGAAAAATTGCACTGTTCAAATTCAGATTTGGCTGAATATTTTTGCTGTCTCTGAGCCATTGTGCATTGTTTCACTTTGTGGCTTTTGGCTTCCACGTCCACGTTGAAACCACACATATGGCATATCGTTGATTCAGGACATTTGGGAGATTGATATTTAGTAACTTTTTTTTACATTCCATGAGGTTGTTGGCATGATTTCTCACTTTTGAAGTTGTTTTTTAGTTCATTTTTCAGACAAATGCGAACTTCTACGAAGAACTGCGCCCACACCATTGATGGTATGAATGAACAAACTACAAGTGTTACATAGCTGAAGGTGTGTAGATTTCAGAAATATGTTTGTGTGGTTATTTCTACGTTACGGGGCTGTTTTGTGGAAAAAACTGTAGACTGTCCAAATTCGGAGTTGGCTAAAAATTTTGCTGTTTCTGAGCCAACGTGCATTGTCTCACTTTGTGCTTTCGCTTCCACGTCCGCGTGTGTAATCACACATTGGCATACCGTTTGATTCGGACATTTGGAGATTGATATTTAGTAACTTTTTTTTACATTCCATGAGGTTTTGGCATGATTTCTACCTTTTGAAGTGTTTTTTGTTCATTTTTTCAGACAAATGCGAACTTCTACGAAGAACTGTGCCACCACATTGATGGTATGAATGACAAAACTACAGTGTTACATAGCTGAGGTGGTGTAAATTTCAGGATAATTATAGTTTGTGGGGGTTATTTCTAAGTTACGGGGTGTTTTGTGGAAAAAACTGCAGACGGTCCAAATTCGGAGTTGGCAATAATTTTCGCTGTTCTGAGCCAACGTGCATTGTCTCACTTTGTGGCTTTTCCTTCCACGTCCGCGTGTGTAATCACACATATGGCATATCCGTTTGCTTCAGACTTTGGGAGATTGATATTTGGTAACTTTTTTTTACATTCCATGGGGTTTTGGCATGATTTCACCTTTTTGAATGTTGTTTGATGTTCATCTTTTTTGAAAATCTGTAAAGTGCAAATTTCACGAAGAACTGCGCCCACACCATTGATGGTATGAATGAACGAACTCAGCGTTACATAGCTGAAGGTGTGAATATATAGTTGTGGGGGGTATTTCTAGGTGGGGGGGGCATTTTGTGGAAAACTGACGAGGTTCAAATACAAAACTGGCTAATTTTTTTTTGCTGCTACTGACATTTGGCACTGGTCACGCTCTGGGTTTGTTGGTAGCCATGTCTCTGGGTACACCCATGAATGTGGCATATCTTTTTATTCGGGAGGCGTTAGGCTTTCATATTTGAGATGCGTTTGACTTCTCCTCCACAGTTTTAGCTGAAATTCGCATTTGATTTTCTCTGATTTTACAGTTGAGGAAAAAAGGAAAATGTGAGAAAATAACTTACAATTGGACGAGAGCTGCGTCCGGGTATCTGCATTTTGATCGAAACTAACCTCACTCATAAAATCTTGTGGGTGTGTGTAGTTTCTAAAAATATCTCACTTGTGTGGATATTTTAGTTAATTTGGTAGATATTCTATGTTTAACTGTCAGTAGTGGTTATACATTTTAATTTGGTGTAATATTCTTGAAGGTGCAGTTTTAGTTTGGGGGTCTCCTGTACAGGAAAGTCGGGTACCTACATATATCTGGTATCGTTGTACTCGGGAGTATCAGACTTTTAGAAACAGTAAGATTTTTGTGTGTAACCTAAGATAACTATAAAGTAAATGGGAAAAATCCATGAAAATTTGCAAATTTTTAATTTTTTTTTACATATTTTACCCATAATTCCAGTAAAATTTCCAGAAAAGTTACAAAATTCCGTTACCATGTTAAAGTAAACTTTGTGCTGAAAAAAAACAATGTATAATATTCCTGATTTACTGCAAGGTTTCCTACTGTAAAATTCGTCTAAAGCGATTAAGGGCAAAATCCTGAAAATTCTTCTGGCAGTTAACGCAAAAAAAAATGAAAATCTCCGGGCAGTGAAAGGGTTAATTGTGGAGCAAAACAGAACAATTGCAAAATGAGCCAGAGGTTGTCTAACCATTGCAGTAACTTTGGCAGACGAGTTTGTTTTTTTTAGCCATCTTGAAAGGAGAACTTTTTAATCCTAATCTTCTCCCCAGAACACCTATCTTATAAGATATCTTTAAAGGGCATGTCCACCACCAACTATAATCCCCCCACTAATGGCCCCCACATGTAGTGTAATAAAATCCCTACCTCACATCCCAGCTCCATATGGTTCTCCTGTAGTCCCCCCCCCAAAGTCCCAAAACTTCCCCCAGGATGCAAGTCCATTAACTTCCTCTCTCCCTCGGGAGAAGTTTGGCATGCATACTGCAGCCCTTCTCCCCTCCCTCCCCCTACCATAAAACCCCTTGCCCATATCATAGTATCTCTTCCCCCAGCCCCAACCGCTAAAAAATATTTTAAGAAAGACCCCCAAACTCTATTTACCTTCCCTCTCTCCCCCAGCATTCTGAGAAGCCGGCAGCCGCGTCCGTGGTTGGCTGCTTCTCAGCCAATCACGGACGTGGCTGCCGGTCCCGCCCCCTGCTTGCAGTGTCTTGCAAGCAGAAGGCCGGGCCGGGCGTCGGAGGAAAGAGGAAAGGTAAGTAAACATAGGGGCACTTTCTTAAATTTATTTTATAGCGGTTGGGGCTGGGGGAAGATATACTATGATATGGCAAAAGTTTATAATAAGGGTGGACATGCCCTTTAATAAGTTGACATGTAAGTAACAAAGTCTAAAAGAAGGTTTCTATGTTGTTGCCAGTACAACCCACAGCCCACGTAGGCTTCAAAGAACCACACCCCTGACCCCATTATTCACGTTTCTATGCACAGTGTATTTTCTATTTAGATGTCTCCATCCCAGATTTTGAAAACTGCTTGTTAACCTGTAGCTTATTTACCAGCCAGCATAAAATTGCTGACAGCCTTCCTGGGGCAATACAGAACAGTTCATTTTACGGAGATTTTTTTTCCAATTCTGTTCCTAGCAAAAGACAAAACTTCTGAATGTAAATAGTAAACTGGAAGTAAAGGTTTACAGAAAACCAACACACACAGATCAGTATTTGATGTTTGACTCCCACCACCCTTTAGATCACAAGCTGGGTGTCATCAGAACCCTGCAACACAGAGCTGAGGACATCCCCACTAGCACAGAGGCAAAGGCTCAGAGGAGCCCTTAAAACTTGTGGATATCCAGACTGGGTCTTTGTCAAAAGAAGTAGAAGGAAAGAAAAGAACATGTATACCAACAGTGAAGGGGAAAAGCAAGACAGGAAAAAGAACATGGTCATCCCATATGTAGCAGGAGTCTCAGAGAAATTAAGAAGAATTTTCAAAAAACACTGTATCCCTGTCTGCTTTAAACCTAACAACACACTGAGGCAGCAATTGGTACATCCGAAAGACCCAATACCGAAACATAAGAAAAGCGACATCATATACGTAGTGCAGTGCAGTATGCTCTTATTTGTATGTGGAGGAGACCAAACAGCAACTGCATCAACATAAGGCCCAGCACAGGTCAGGACTCAGCAGTGTACCTGCATCTTAAGGATAAAGGGCATACCTTTGAAGATTGTAATGTTAACATATTGGCAAAGGAACGTGACTGGTCTCAGAGAGTTGTCAAGGAGGCCATTTATGTGAAAATAAAGAAACCAAGCCTAAATAGAGGTGGGGGGGGGTCGACACCAACTGTCTGCCATGTACAATGCTGTTTTGACACATTACCCTGGGCGTACCTATAACACCTCTTAGCCACTATGCAAGCACTCCCTTAAGACCTGGCTGTGGTATGCTAATTGGGATTTTTCAGGGTACATAATTGCCACAGATTCTTATACAAGTCATTCTGAATTGAGAAAGCCAGTCGGATGACTAGCTAAACGTCTTCAAGAACTAAACTTTAAGTCCAGTTGATCTAATTGAATACAACAGATATACCATGACCTGGATAAATGAGAACCTTCACAAACAAAAAGAACCTTTTAGAGTAAAAGCAAAGAAAGAGACAAGACAAAGCTTGAAGTATGTTTCTGAAAGTGCACTGTCTATTGGGACAATGTTGTCTGGACACCTTAGTTCTCCTTTAATCCTTAAGCCTAAACAAGAAGACAGATATTTAGATTTTGTAGAAATCTTCTAAAGGCCACTTTCTTTACCCTCTTTAATATAATCAAGGCAAAAAGAGGAAGCAAAGTTAAATATATTCATGTGCAAATTGCATTAAAAAATATTAACTTAAAGGGACACTATACTGAAAAAATGACTTTGCCTCATCTTAATCTATAATTGAATGCATGTAAGAAGCACTTACTCTTATTTGCGTGTGTTGCTGCATGCCTTCGATCCAGCACACAATTTCTAGTTATGGTAAATTTAAAATAACCTATTTTTGGTATAGATGCCCTTTAATTATCTCTTTGTCAAAATTTGTCACAAAATTGTGTTTTAAACTTCGTTCACAGAAAGAAAGTATGAAAGAAAAAAACATTTGTTTATTCTAGAGCAATAGACTTTAATTTAAAAAAAAAAAAAAATCACACACGAAAAAAGGAAGTAAGGGTGCCTAGCATATTATATTAAATTAAAATGCTATTAGAAGAAAATGAGATGCAGCCCTATTCTGTTATTGAATGTATACAGGATGGTGTAACAGGGTCAGAGTGGAGCTAAGGTCAATAAGTTTTCCTAAAGCATTAAAATGCTTTAGCAAGCATAAAAGGGCCAAAGGGATTTTTATTATTGTCAGCTGCTCAATAGCACCTCTTTTTCAATGACGCTCATTAGAAGAGCTGTATGTTAGCAAAATGATTGATTTTCCTTATGCTTTTGTAACTGTATGCATTAGAGAGGAATGAGAACTCGTGAAAAAAACAAAGAAATAGAGGAAACAGTGCCCCCTGCTTGTCAAAGTATTTAGCAAACTTATATACAGTACTAGTCACTTTACAATCACTAAATTTGTTCATCATAAAGAAAAGAAAAAAATCTCTAAACAGTGATTAGCTTGGTCCATTTGTTTAACTAGGAAACATTATATCTACTTTCTTGTTATTTATAAATGAAGCGGTAAATTCAATGAAATGTTCTTCCTGCACATTTTTTCTCAAATTGTATAAATTAAAAACTACATTATGTTGGTTTGTTGTTTTTTTTTAAAAATGTAAACAGGGCACAAATAACTAATTTATGATATGAAGAAAACAAATTACAGCAATAATAAATAAATGATAAATTTGTTGCATTTGCTATTAGTTTTCCATATATCAAGATAAGGCATCATTATATTTCAAAGGTAACACAACAATTAATGTGCCAAAAAAGACACAACAATAGATTTAAGGTTAATTTGGTATTGGGCTTCCCAGAAATCCTGATATTCTGGGCTTGTTTCAACTTGTCTTTAGATGTGCAATTGATTAGGATGACAACTTCTAGATTTTAAATAGCCAGGGGCTACACACACAATGTTTTGCCCAGATGCCCCCTTAGACTTTAGCCCTGTGTTGAATTTAGCTACTGTATAATACATAAGTGCTACTTCTATAATGGGAGCTCTAGAGGAATATTTTCTCATAAAAGAACACTGAGCTACCATAGCCGAGTGATTTTAGAAGAAAAAAAATAAATGCAAAATTACTGAGATATATAACGTAGTGTATTTAAGGACAACAACAACAAAAAAATTTAACATGATCCCCATTACATGTCCACACTTTCAGCAGCTGAAATCGCTTACTCACATTTACAACCATGCTGCCCTTCCTTAAATATCACACAAAAAATGAGTGCTAAAAGCCTCCTAGAGGGCTCAGGGCCCTGATTAACATATAACTTGTCATTGGCTGGTGGGAATGTCTGTTACCACCTCCCTCATCCTCTTCTGCCAGTCAAACTTGAAATGTTCTGTTGCTAGGATACAGCCTACATAATCAAGCTGATTACAGCTTGATTATGTCTAAGTGTCTGCGTACAGGCACATGCTCTGTAGTGCTAAACAGATCAAAGCAAGGAAGTAGCAGCCTTGCTTCCTAGAAGCTGACAGCCAATCACATTACAGTACAGAGATCCTCCCTCTCCCTGACACAGATATAATCCTTTACTTTAATTCAAAAAGAAAATAAATCTTTGCAGTGTTTTTCATAGATAGCATGGATGTAAGAAACAGAATACTAACATTTAAGCAAAAATAAAAAAGTAAGTCTGGGGAATAGAACCTGCAACTTGTAAATTTACTCTGTCTTGCTAAAAGCAAAGCTCTTACCTCTAGGATAACAGAGATACTACATAGACCACTGGTTAATGTAGAATCTATAACTAGGAACATAATGGAAATAAAAAAATAAAGATAAGTCTGGGGATTCAAACTTGTGACCTACAGAAGTATGTGTTTCTATAACTGGCATCTTACCAGGTGAGCCACCAGTGAATAAGTGGAGAATTTTAGTACATTTAGAATCTTTACCTTTTGCTTGAAAGATGATAAAAAAAAAAAATCTGGGGTATTGAACTTGTGACCTTATGAACTGTGTATTTTAAAACCTGGTGCCTTACCCGGTACGCCAACACTGAATAATCAGAGCATCCAGCTACATTTGAGGCTTTATTTTTTGCTATTTTATTTATTTTAAAGCAAGTCCAACCCCAAGATGTTTTTTAAGTATATAAATGGTAAAAAAATGAGACTGAGAATGTGGGACCATTAATAATGGAGCGGAGGTGGTTTTAGAGGATGCCGAAAAGGCTAATCTTGCTAAACCGTTTTTTTACATCGGTTTTTACTGTTGGAATCCTTACAGTAGGGATTGTAACAATGTGCAGGGAGGAAATGAAGAGTTTTCACATTGGATACCAAGGATAGGTACGGAATCAATTAGACAAGTTATATCAATAAAGCGCCAGGACCAATGGATTGCATCCTAGGATTTTAAAAAGCTTAGTTCAGTTCTAGCAGACCACTGTGTCTCATCTTTTCAGATTCGCTTTTGTCTGGGGATGTGCCGCTGGATTGGAAAAAAGCCAATGTAATACCAATATTCAAAAAGGTAGTCGTTCACAGCCTGGTAACTATAGACCTTGTAGCCTAACATCAGTGGTAGGGAGGTGATGGAAACTTTGTTAAGGATCATAACCTTGACTTTGTCTCCAGAGATCATCTTATTAGTAGTAGTCAGCATGGATTTATGAGAAATAGATCATGCCAGACAAATTTAATTGGTTTTATGAAGAAGTGAGTAGAAGTTAGATTCAGGCACAGCTGTGGATGTGGTTATATGGATTTTGCAAAAGCCTTTGATACTGTGCCACATAGGCGACTAATGTATAAACTGAGGACTGTTGGCCTTGAAGAAAACATTTGTTCATGGATTGAGACTGGTTATTGGACCGCAAACAGAGAGTGGTGGTTAATGGAGCTACATCTAGTGTGGCTAAAGTTCTAAGCGGAGTTCCTCAGGGTTCTGTACTGGGGCCGCTTCTGTTTAATCTGTTATAAATGACTTAGAAGGGGGCATTGAGAGCAAGGTCTCTGTGTTTGCTGATGACACTAAATTATGCAGAGCTTTGGAAACTTCCAATGATGTGCAAGTGCTGCAAGCGACCTAGATAGATATCAAATGGGCAGCAGAATGGCAGATGAGATTCAATGTTGATAATGTAAGGTGATGCATTTGGGATTTAATAATCCCTGTGCCACCTACACCATAAATAACTCTGTGTTAGGTGCATCTGAAATGGAAAAGATTGGGGGGTTCTGGTAGATAACAGACTTAGCTGTAGCAAACATGCCAGGTAGCAACAGCTAGAGCTACGAGATTTGTCTTGTATAAGAGGGGATAGATCAAGAGAGAAAAATATTATTCTCCCTCTTTACAAGGCACTGTTAAGGCCTCATTTGGAATATGCGGTGCAGTTTTGGAATCCCATATACAAAAGGGACATCTTGGAAATGGAACAGTCCAGAGAGGGCAACTAAATTAATAAGGGGAATGGAGGGGCTTGAATATGCAGGCAGATTAGACAAGTTAGGGCTGTTTACATTGGAAAGGCGCGTTGCGTGGGGACATGATAACCTTATACAAATAATTAATGGCCCATACAGTGAACTCTCTGGTGCATTGTTCACTATGGCATATCAGAGGACTCGTGGACATCCTTTAAGGTTGGAAGAAAAGAAGTTTCGTCTTCAAGTTAGGAGAGGTTTCTTTACAGTGAGAACGGTGAAACTGTGGAACTGTCTTCCAGCAGAGTGGGTAATGGCAAGTTCATTGAATAACTTAAAAAAGGCCTGGATAGTTTTCTAAAACTAAAAAATATTCAGAATTACTGGTATTAATGCATATCTGGTTGATCCAGGGATACTTTCCGATTGCCGTTTGGAGTCAGGAAGGAATTTTTTCCCCCCTTTTTTAGCTGGGGTTTTTTGCCTTCCTCTGGATCAACTGTTAGGTAGGGTAAAAAAAAAAAAAAAAAAAAAAAGGGAATAGGTTGGACTTGATGGACGAATGTCTTTATTCAACCTTAATTACTATGTTACTATGTTACTATGTTAGGAAAAGAAGAAAAAAAATGGAATATGGAAGTCCCTGAGAAGACAGAAAGCTGCTTATTACCCTGCAGTTTATTTTCCAGCAACTCAGACTGGTAAATGAATTACAGGGTAACAAGCAGCTTTCAAGGTCTTTTCAGGGACTTCCATATTGGTGTATAGAAAAAACTCTGTGCAAAGAGACAGTGAATACTGGGGTCAGGGGGCGTGGCTCTTTGATAACTTCATGGGCTGTGGGTTGTACTAGCAACAACATAGAAGCCTTCTTATTTACAGAATCTATTTCTCATATGTACTAAATGCAACTTACTAGAGAAGAATCTTATAATGTATAGATGTTCGGGGGAGAAAAAGTTTCACATTATGTTTTTGAAAATTTAAGTTTAGTTCTCCTTTAATTATTTCTGTACAGGGCACTATCAGCCATTATCTGATGGCTAAGTCATTTTGCTTAGAATGCTTTCACTTCCTACTTTTTAACAGTATGCTCTAGTATTTTGTAATAGATTTGGGGAAAAGAGTCAGGATTCCATGTGGATATTATAGTATTTGCACAGTGTCTTAGGCCTCCTGCTTATAGCAGTATTAGAATATCAAATATTTGGGAGTCTATACCACTTTTAAGCAAACTGGAGCTTTGGATTTTTTAGATTATTTGGAGCTTATTAAATACCAGGTGCAAAGGTTTGCCTGTGCTATTAATCTGCAGCATCCAATCAGATGTTAGCAAATGGTTTCCTACTGCAGCAGACCAGTAAAAAGGTATAATCTAATCTCATAGACTATTCTTCTATGGTGGACTTTTAACAGTTGGAATGCTGTATACAGTTTTGACAGTTGGTTTGTGGGGAAAAAGGTTAGGTCAGATGGAAGTGAGTCCCCTACAAGAGGGAGGGGGGGTACTGCTTCTGACCAAAACATGTGCTGAATTGCAGGCACACAGCAACACACACACCTCAGAGTAAGTGCTACTTACACGTATTAAAGGGCATGTCCACCCCCAAACCTAAACTTTTACCCCATGCTAGCCCCACTGTGTAGTGTTCAAAAATCCTTACCTTACCAAGCAGTGCTTGCCCAAAGTCCAGGAAAGTAAAGAGCAGGAGTCTGTCTTCTTGTGTAAAGGTTTTTGCCTCTTCTCTTACCTCCCAGAGGTATGCAGGCATGCGCTGTGGAGCTGGTTTTCCCCCTCCCTCCCTAGCTCTATCAAGATCCATTGCTCTGTTTTTTAAGTCTATTGTTAAACCCGTTTTCTGTAGTGTAGTCTTCCCCCTCCCAGCCCCAACCACATGGTCCACTTCTAAAAAAAAAATAGCAGATTACTTACAGATTACCAGCCTTCGTTCCAACAGGGTTCTCAATAGCCGTCAGCTATTGGCTGCTTCACAGCCAATCACAGACGAGGCTGCCTGTCCAGCCCCTAATGTTACTTCCTTCACAGAAGAGGCAGAGGCCACAGGAACGAAGGCTGGTAAATAATCTGCTATTTTTAAAAATGGACAATGCGGTTGGGGCTAGGAGGGGGGGGAGACTACACTACAGCAAAATATATATTTTAGAGTGGACATACCCTTTAAGATGAAGAAAAGTCATTTGTTCATTATAGTGTCCTTTAAAACCTGTAAACATCATCTACCACACAGTCTTCCTCCTTCTAGTGTAGTTTTGGGGGTAATCTAGATGTGGACATCATACCTTCAATACTAAATGTTGGGCCAAGTCTAGAATCCAAACTGGATTTTGCCTGTCAGATCTGATTCCTTGAAGATATGTTGTTTTAACCTTCCACATTTATTACAGCAAAGTAATGCTCTTCATTTTTTCCATAGACCCAGAAAAAAGGGTCTATTTGCATTCCCTGGGTGTAGTCTGGATGCAGTTTATATTTACCAACAGCGAGCATCTGCATGAGTCTCCTGTGCTCTTTGAATGTCTACAGTGAATATACAGGCCCCCACAAGCTATATTTTATGCAAAATTCTTTACTGCAAGGAAACAGATGCACACTGGGGTTTCTTTAACTTTCTCATTTGTGGTTCTTTAAATTTTAAGCAAGAGATAATTGGTAAGTTATTATTATAACGTGAGACTTTGGGACATCCCAAATATACAACTAGAGTCCCCCATTAGTTGAAAGACTAAAAGTAAATCAAATGGGATTTGATTTAGTTTTTTTGTGATACTAAGTTTGGGACCCAGGGCTTCCTAAATGCAGAAATACAATCAACATTTAATCTTTGTACAAGTTGTAAAAGTTAGCAGAAAGTGGTAAATATTATAGTGGAGTATCTGTTGTATTCAATTAGATCAACTGGACTTGAAGTTTAGTTCTTAACGTTTCGCTAGTCATCTGACAGGCTTTCTTAATTCAGAATGACTTGTACAAGAATCTGTGGCAATTATGTACCCTGGAAAATCCCAATTAGCATATCACAGCCAAGTGTTAAGGGCGTGATTGGATAGTTCCAATAGTATAGTATTCAACCCCCATATTAACACCATAACCTACTTCTATAGGCTTCAGCTCAAAACATCTCTAGCATTTGTCCTCTTTCATGACACTTCCATAATTCTAGTGCATGCCCTCATTTTATCCAGCTAGACTACTGTAACATCCTTGTGCATTATTCTAAATTCTTCTGCTTGGCTAATTCATTGTCCTTCTTGCTTCTCAAATGCTGCTCCTCTCTGTTAGTATCTTAACTGGCTGCCCATCAAAGAAAGGATCCAAAAGATTTTATCCTATAAGGTTCTCTAAAGATACTAAACTATACTCTACGCTGGAAATCAAATTCTCATCACATTCACCCTATTCACACAACCAAACTCCTCACTTAGCATCCATCAAGATGTTTAAACAAACTTTAAAATTCATCTCTTACATACAATCTGACCTAGAACACATACCCAGACCAAGTTTCCAGCATGGCCCAACCTTTTGTCACTTTGTCAGAACTCTGCTGCCAGCGTATATACAACCTAAAGAATCTCTTCCCTTTCTGTTACCTCCCCATGCACCTTTATAAAAGAAGGAATTTTTTGGTGCCACCAAATGGCCTCAGAGAAATAATCACGCCAAAATCTAAAGGCCAGAGGTAAATGCTACATAAAACAATAACATGTTTTAATATTAAATAATTTATTTCAGTTTTTAACATTAGCAGCATGTATTGAGTTGTTCCACTGGGTTAATATTTCCATGCCTTTGCAATGCTATTAATAATCCGTGAAAGCAACAAGAACCAGGCAACTAATTAAATGCATTATTATTGATGACTTCAGTGCAGGGTTTTTCCCACAGCATGTGATTTTAGCAGAACTTGGATTTATAAATCCATTGTACTTCACTGCCACAAATAGGAAGAAACATTTCACCATTCAGTGGGGATTTCCTCTGATTTTAATCATGACCATTTCTTCTAAATTGGGAATCATATATTCATCAACGCCAAAGTTGTACACAAACCAAAATGTGCAATAAAATGTGTTTCAGACAGACAGAGCATGGGAAGATATACTGATAAGAATCATACTAGTGAAATGGTAGGTAAGCTAAAATTTGTAAAATGTCTAACAAGCTAAGACAGGTGAATTGGCTGGAAAAAAGACTGGTGAAGTGACTGGAAAACTTAAAGACTGGTGAAATGGCTAGCAAACCTAACTGAGCATGATGAACAGGCTGGTAAATTGACTCGTATACTGAGACCAGTGAATTGGTTTACAAGCCAAATTTGGGAAGTGGCTGGAAAATCAAAACCAGTGAACTGTTTGTCAAACAAACAGAGACTGGCAAATTGGCTGATTTTTTTTAAACCTCAGGGATGCTAAGGCATCACAATTTAGGCACTAATGAGGCTTGAGTATGAAGAATGTCTGTCAGAATATTAAGGACTCCAGAAGTGGAACAATTATGTGCCAGAAGTCAGATAGTATTAGATGACAAATTTATCTGAGACTAGTGATATGTCTGGAAAAGTGAAACTGGTAAATTGGGAGGTAAACAGTCTGATGAATTGGTTAGCAAACTCCAAATGAGGAATTGCCAGCAGAGACTGGTAACATTTAATAGAACAAATGAATTAGCTAGACATATTAAATAGGATGAGCCAATGGACTGATAAAAAAATTAACTTAGATTGGTGAAATGGCTAGAAAACTGAGACAGGTGAATTGATTGGTAATCAGAGTGATACATTTTTGTACCTGATGGAATTGCTGTTCCTGTGAGTGGAACGAAATTGAGTGGAATATTGTATAAAGTATTGAGAAGGTTCTCAATCATCCAGGTCAATCTGTGGTATTTAGTTAGATCAACTGGACTTGATGTTTAGTTCTTGAGGACATTTTGCTAGTCATCCGACTGTTTTTCTAAAGAATCTGCTGGCAACAAAAAGCCTGCAATGTGTCCCAATCAGCATATAACAGCAAGGTGTTGCCGACTTCCAGAAAGTTATGGATTGTATTGTGGCTAAGAGGTGTTATCAAAATTGGCTCAAAACAGCATTGTACATGGCAGACCATTGGTAGGGACTTGTCGTGTTACCAGCATTTTAAGGAAACAGGACATACATTTTAAAATTTTAACATCTTGGCCACAGGATTGGTTCAAGGTGTCAATGAGGCCATTTATGTCAAAATAAAGAAACCTGTATAAAGCTGGAGGGGGGGGGGGAGACTAGTACAGATTCTTGTACTAGTCATTCTGATTTTAGAAACCCAGTTGGATGTCCTCAATAACTAAAGTTCAGTTGATGTAACTGAATATCACAGATTTTAATAAAGTTCTATGTTGTAAAGGACTGTATTATTAGGGCATTGAAAAGAGGCATTTGGTCATCTGATGGTGCTTGATCTGTGGGAAAGATTTGTTCGTGCTGGGATTGTGGTCTCTGTAAAAGTATGGGTTTAAGTAAATAAATCTTTCTTTCTTCCTGCTAGCAAAAGTGGTGTGGGTTATAAATAAATTTTAGGCACTGGGTTTCTATATTTTAGTATTGCGTTTTTACTGTAAAAAGATTGGGTTAGGGTTAAATCGCACTTTTTTTCTCTCTGTCTCCTTGCACAGATAAATTGATGGGAGGTTGGGCCAATTATTCTTCACAGTTGCTTTTTAGCTAAATTGCAGCCCCTGTGAGTGAAACTTTGTATAAAGTCCAATGGTATAAAGGACTGCAGTATTTAGGGCATTATAAAAGTAAGGCATTTAAACAAGAAAGGCAGTTAAAGGGCATGTCCATCCCTTAACTAAAATTTGCCCCACTGTGGTTTTCTCTTCTGCTCTTTAAGTTTTCCTGCAGTGCCTGCTGAAAGTCTATAAAAGTGAAGAGTAGGCGCCTGTCTGTGTGTCATCCAGAATCTGCCGATTCCCTGTTCTCCTGGAGCACTCTCCTCTTCCTCACATTCTCTGGATCCCTCAGTGCTGCATCTTTTAGAAATAAATACACTTTTCTCTAGTGTAGGACCCCCCAACCCTAAACTTTCAAAAGTGGCAAAAAATAAACTAACCCACCTTCAATCCCTCAACTCTCTCAATAATCACCAGCCGCATTTGTGATTGGCTGACTCTCAACCAATCACAGACACAGCTTCTAGTCCAACCACTCTTATTACTCGATTCCAGGGAGAAGCAGTAAAGGCAGAGGACGAGGGAACCAAGGTGGATAATTCTATTTCTGGGAACTTTTAAAGTTAAAACCCTAGCATTTTGGGTTGGAGGGGCGTCCCCTACACCACAGTAAATTTCATATTTGGGGGTAGAGATAACCTTTAAACATGGTTAGTGTGTGATGGTGTTGTGTATTTAGAAGGGACAGTTTTGTTGGTGCTATGCAATGTGCATCCTGACAGATTTAAAGGAACTTGGATTAGTCGTTCCAGGGGAACTATGTCTGTATCAGGTGTGAGTGGGTTGCCTGTTTGGAATCTGAGGTGGAGACGGGGCACGTGCAGCATTGCAAGGCTCAGAAAACTAGGGGGGCAGCAGGCACTGACTGGGCCAGTATAGAAGGAAATGTGTCAGGGAAGGTTGAGTGAAGAGGTAGTTTTTTGAAGGTTACAAGTGGAAGTAGGGGGCAGAATAGCAGGGTTGCTTCTTCCCAGCTAGTCCATCCAAACAGATTTGCCATCTTATGTGATGAATAAGAGGTCAGCTCAGAAGTAGCATGTATGGAGCAGGCCCCTTGAGCATGCAGGGGACCAGCAACTCTAATACAAGGTTGGTAAAACCAAGTGCTAGGAAGGCTAGGTAGGTGGTAGTGGACTCAATTATTAGAAAGGTGGATAGGGTTATCTGCCTCCAAGACCCTACACGAACAGTGTGTTGCCTACATGGTGATAGGATGAGACACGTAGTGGATTTGTGAAGAGAAAATTAGTGGTTGGGGCTGGGACTGACCCAGCAGCCTTGGTTCACATTGGTGCTTAGAGTTAGAAAAAAAGAAGAGAGGTCCTTAAAAATTACTTCCAAAAGCTAGTGGCTAAGTTTAGGGCAAGGACCTCGAGGGAAGAATTTGCGAAAATACTACTGCAGCCATGTCCTATGTTAGGAAGAAAGCTGGAGCTTAGGAGTATTTAAGGGTATCTCCACTGGAAAAATAAACCAAGAAATTGAACAAACATACCGTAATTTCTGTCTCTTGTCACCTTCCATGGCAGCATTCACCAGATTGGGATATCCCTGGGACAACAGGAAATGCACGGTATAAAATCCCTCCCCTACACTCCTCCTTTGTCTTTTGTTCTAAAGCTATAAAGAATAACACCAAAAGAAGTTTGGGAAAATCCCTGGTGAATGCTGCCATGGAAAGTGACAAGAAACAGAAATTACAGTATCTTTGTTCAATTTCTTGTTTTCTCTATCACCCCAATGGCAGGCATTCAATTGGGATTTATCCAAGCTAAAAAGAGAGAGAGAGAGAGGGGCACTAAAATTTATTTCACAGCATTTATTTACATACAATCATTCTTGCTAAGTAACAGCTTCCAGCACTCTACTTACAAATCTTGCTTTGTCTTTAGAGGTTATATCTAAACGATAATGTTTTATAAATGTCTTCCAAAATGCCAAATTTGCTGCTTTACAGATGTTTTTCAGGGCCCAGGAAGTTAATATTGCCCTAGTAGAGTGAGCTTTCAACCCTTTAGAAACAGACTCGCCTCCAATCTGATACTCTTTGATGATGGCTAGCGTCAACCAGCTAGCTAACGTCCTCTTTGATGGGGCTTCCCCTTTGCGGATGCCTCTAGGTATGATAAAGTGTCTTTCTGATGTTCGCCATTTTTTTTATTCTCTTGAGATGGTATGTTATTCACCAAATATAGAGTATGTAGTCGTCTTTCTTTTTCACTTCGAGGTTCTGGACAAAACACTGGGAGATTTATTTCCATATCCAGATGAAATTGCGTTACCACATTAGGTAGAAACTGAAAGGCTGGCTTTAGCCTTACTCTGTCATGAAAGAAAGTGGTCTCCGACTGGTTTGATGACAAAGCTGCTAGTTTTGATAATCTGCAGGCAGAAGTAATTGATACCAGCAACAGGAATTTTAGAGTCATTAGCCAATCTGAACACTCTTATTGGTTTGGTTTTTTTTAACGGCGGTTTTTAATACCAAGGATAGGCTCCATGCTGGGCAAGCTGATTTAATTGGAGGTCTCCCCTTGATAAGGGCACTAAAGAATCTATAGACAAATCACTCAACCAGGAATGATCTAGAAGTGCTGACAAGGCCGAAACGTGACTTTTCAGAATACTATTACTTAGACCCATGTTATAAACTGCAAACAAAAATTTTACTACTAGAGTTGAATCAGCTTTGAGAGGATTTTGCCCAGATTCTCTAGCAAAGTTTCACAAAATGATTGTTTTTTTCCTGGATCTTAACAGTAAGTCTATTACTTGCGGTTGAAAACCTAATGAAGATAATCTCCTCCTCTCAATCTCCAGGCCGTTAAGTTTAAATTGTTCTGTACCTGGAAGTATACTGGACCGAGGCTCAACCACTCTGGGAAGGTTTTCATTTTCCAAGGTTTTGCTACCGAAAGATAACTGGAACCACGGCCTTCTTGGCCAGAATGGAATTCTAGCTATAATTGGCGCTCTGTACTGTGAGGACTTTCCAAATCTTTGGGATCGGAGATAATATATACAGTAGGCCTGCAGACCAGTTCTGGGCCAATGCAACCAGGCCTATGGCCTGTTGATTTGGGGCCCTTGAATAAAATCTGTGTTATTTGGCATTGTTTGAAGTCGCCATCAGATGCTTGGTTTTCCCTACCTTTGACAGATCTGAAGAATATGCTTTTGTGTAGACTCCATTCTCCAGGAGATACCAAGTTTCTGCTTAAGTAATCTGCCACTATATTCTACGAACCTGGCATGTGAAATGCCATAATGCTTAGATGTTTTTCTGCCCAATTTAGAATGGGAGATACTTCCCTTAACAGGATTCTGCTCCTGGTTCCTCCTTGTTTTTTTATATGTGCTACTACAGTAGCGTTATCTGAGACAATCTCTAAGTAACTTCCTTCAATGAATTGGGCAAAATTTTGTAGAGCTTCCCATACGGCTCTTAATTCTAGCACACTTACCTTATGGGAAAAGGGAATCGCCCTAGGTGCAACAGCTGCAGAGGCTGGATCCGGATGGTGGGAGGGGGAGAAAAAGGCTTCCCTGTGCATGCCTCAGTCCTTAAGAGCAGAGATGTAAGGTAAGGATTTTTTTAAACTACACAGTAGGGCCAGTATGGGGTTGAAATTTAGTTTTGGGGGTGGACATGCCCTGTAACTTTAGAAATTTGCTGAGTCTTCTGAAATCTAGCACTGGTCTCCAACCTCCTGTTTTCTTTGGAACGAGAAATAAATGGGAGTAAAATCCTTCTTTTTGTCGATTCTTTGGTACTTCTTGAATTGCTCCCAGAGCAAATAGCTTACTTACATACTGAGAAATAACTTTTTTTTATCTCGCTTACAAGAGTCTTTGCCAGAATAAATTGGTTGACTTGTGGTCTCTTTGAAAATGTATCTTTCTCAAATTGTTTGTACCACCCAACAAACAGGCCCAAGCCTCCGCGAACTGCCCCAGTCTGCCTCCTATGTGCGGAGGTTGAGCCTGCATACAGTCATTGTTGACTTGACTGTCCTTGGAAGGAACTTGTCGTTTTTTAGGTTGATTGCATACTTTGTTTTCGATATCACCAATTTCCCGAACAAAAGGAATCTTTATTGCTTCTATTCTGCCTTGTCTGGTGAAAAAAAACTGTCTCTTCCTTTAGGACTAAAAGTCTCCAAACTATGTCTTTTGAATCTTCTCTCTTGTGGTAGGAAGACACTTTTACCACCAGAAGATTTCTTAATTAATTTGTCTAATCTCTCCCCAAAGAGCATCTTTACATCATAAGGTAACTGACAGAGGTTAGCCTTCGAATATGCATCTGCGGACAAAATTTTTAACCGATAAAACCATGGATCTTGTAGAAAGCCTTACTAGATTGACCGATACTTCAGACTTAAAATTTGTTGTAAATTTGCATTCTTTAACCATCCTAGAAAGTTTAGATCTTTGAACATTATCGTCTACGGAATCCTGCAAATCGGATAACCATGAAAAAAAAAGGCAAAGAAACTAAGACATATAATGCACTAAACTGTGCATATAGGACATAGTCGTACCGGCAGTAACACTCTTTCGAGTGGGTGCAGTCCGAAAGGGTAGATAAGTATAGATATAGATGAAGAAGGATAAGTAGGGATAGTCCAAAAATAGAAATAAAAGGACCAGGGTTAAACGAGGGGCCCAAAGCCCACACGGCACTCCAACTGCATAAAATAGGTACTTAAAAATGTAATACGCTAGGACAAAGCAATCCCAGTAAAGACTAATGGGTCCAGCAGTGGATATAGAAAATATAATAAAGCCTTTATTGTGCATATAACAATAATAAAACCCCCACTAAAAACACATCTATAAAGCAAAGGTGAAGTATATATATGTGCACATATACACGATAGAGCTCTATGGTAAACAAAAGAATGCAAGCAGGGGAGCCTAGGCTGAATGGATAATAGTCATACACTTTGTGGTGATTGCCCAAAGGGTCCCACATCCAAATAAGCAGGCAGAAGAAAGTTCAATGGCAGCACATAGTAATGTAGAAAAAATACGCCACAAGCCCAAGCATATGATTAATAGGCCGCCTATGGTGATCCGCTCCGTAATTAAGCGGTGTTAGCCATCATATAGAACATTCATGGACAGCATGCAGTCTGTGCAAACAAATAGCGAAGGAAGCAACAGTCTAAATCACAACATAGTTAATATGTGGGGGAAGGAACGATCTCACCCGGACTCGCAGGTAGGCATAAGTTTCTCTTCGTCGTCCCGGTATGTGAGTGTCCCCTTCTCATACCGGCCATGTGTGGGTTCCAAATATGTCTGCCAAATTGAGTCATATTGAGATGTGCACATAGGACGTCTTGCATTAAGATAGATCCACCAAAGACCAACGCACGTTTCGAGGCGTATGACTATTATCCATTCAGCCTAGGCTCCCCTGCTTGCATTCATTCGTTTACCATAGAGCTCTATCGTGTATATGTGCACATATATATACTTCACCTTTGCATTATAAATGTGTTTTTAGGGGGGGTATATTATTGTTATATGTACAATAAAGGCTTTGTTATATTTTCTATATCCACTGCTGGACCCATTAGTCTTTACTGGGATTGCTTTGTCCTAGCGTATTACATTTTTTAGTACCTATTTTATGCAGTTGGAGTGCCGTGTGGGCTTTGGGCCCCTTGTTTAACCCTGGTCCTTTTACTTTCCTTTCTATTTTCGGACTATCCCTACCTTTCCTTCTTTATCTATATCTATACTTATCTACCCTTTCGGACTATACTTTGTTTCAGCTATCCCTAAATCTGATAACCATACCTTCAATGCTCTAGTGGTAGACATAAGAGCCAGGGATGGTTTGAATGCTGCACCTGCAGTTATATATGCTTTCCTTTTCTATTATCCATAGGATCTTTAAATGTAGCTGCATATGGTAAGGTAGTATGTTTTGCCAATCCAACTATTGTTGCATCCACTTTTGGAGAAGCGCTCCAGGCTTCTGCATCCTCTTCATCAAATCTATTACCCACATACACTCTTCGACCTTTTTCCATTCTGTTGCTACTATATGTCTCATAGATTTGTGAACTGGAAAGGTATCTGTCTGCAATAACTGCTACTGGCTCCTCAGTAGACAGCAACAATTTACCTCTAATGCTTTTATTAAAGGTTCCACAATATTAGGGTCAAATGTAACTTCTGAGTCTTACTCTTCCTTCTCAGAATGAACTTCTGATTCAGGGGAATCACTCGCTTGTAATTTCTTTGCATCTGACACATCAGACAAATGCTTTCTCTTGGCTTTCTTTTTCTTGCCTTCTGAGGTCTGTAAAGATCCCTTGACTGCTGTTTCTATCAGACCCATTAGACTTTCCATTGTAATATTTTATGGTAATTGAATCAATCAGAGATTCTTCTTCTTTATCCAACTTTTTCCTTTTAGAGTTTGAATTCGTCTGAAGCAAAAGCACTAAAAATAAAGAAAGTATCCTTAGGATTGTAAAAATAAAATATAATCTCTTTGTTAGAACACCTACCTGAGGCTTATCTAGTTCCTTTTTTAGAGTAAGCTTTGCTCACCTAAGTGGCTCCATGGCACCAAATTTCTATACAAAATAGATAAATGTACAACATAAATGATCACCAGGTGGTCTAAATATCAGAAGGACACAGTATACTCACAGAAGTACACTATACAAAAAGATACATGCAGAAATAGGGACTCAGCAAACACCTCAAATCTGCAAAGAAAGAAAGCTTTCTTAAGCATAAGAAGGTTAAAAGCAAAGGCTGGATTCACCAAGCCAACCACTTTCCGTATTGCCAAGGTCTCCACAGACTTAAATAGCATTTATTTTGCGACTTTGATGTGCGGTGGCGTGCGCACGCTCAAGAACATGATTTCTGCTGCTATACTACCCAAAATTCATCATTCACAGCCCAGTCATAGGCTCTTCCCCTAGGCAACTTCAGGGAAGCTTCTGCCAGGAAAGAGAGAGGAAGAACTCCTGCTGGAAATGCCACAATGGCAGGTAAGCCTTCAGAATCCTAACACCATGCTTCCTTAATCTACCACAGGAAACACAAAAAGGCAAAAACGGAGTCTAGGGGAGGAATTTTATACTGTGCACTTCCTGTTGTCCCAAGTATATCCCAATCTGAAACTGTGTCTTACCGGGAAAGAAGATTCAGTACTTACACGATCACTCGCTCCTCCGCCACGTAGTCTGACTGGTCCCGATGGACTCTATATTCTATGCGCATTCCCTTAAATGAGTGGCTAAGAGGTTGGGAGGAGGGGGTTGGGTTCTTAGAGAATTGGGCAGACCTTCTGTTGGCTACAGGCTCTTTAGTAGGGATGGGTTGAACCTTACCAGGGGCGTAACTACCAGGGGAGCAACCGAAGGGGGGCCCAGGAGCCAGACAGGCTCCACCTTCTTTTTTTCCAATGACAGATATAACCTCCTCCCAGAGGATAGGGGCCCCATCATAGTATTTGCTGGGGGGCCCAGTGATTCCTAGTTACACCACTGCACCTCACTGATGGTGGTTCTGCAGTTCTATGGGAGAAGATGGCTAGTGGGTTGGAGATTTTAAATTAGGTGGGGGGGTGGCACAGGGGGGTAAGCAGGGTGAAGCTGGGCCAGTGAGAGGAAAGGGGGGAGGGGTAGCATAGATGATAATGAGGCATGTGTAATAAAGTGTGAAAAAATTGAGAGGAACATACTCTAAAATGTATGTTTGTGAATGCAAGAAGCCTGGCTGAAGAAATGGGAGAATTGGAGATAGGGCTTTGACTGAAAAGAATGATAGTAGAGACATCTCGCTACAGAGGTGTTGCTATATGTATTTAGTTTGAAGTTGCATATGTTGCATTTGTGCTCCTCTATACGCAACTTCACCACTCTGCTTGTTTGCCGTACATAAACTAATCCCACGTTGAACGTAAAACAGAATACACTAATTAGCGAGGCACTTCTTAATGGTTATTTCTAAACAAGAAGCCCAGTTTTTAGAAACAACTTATCCAAAAGTACCAGTATTGTACACACTTCCAAAGGTGCACAAAAGGTTGGAGAATACGTCCCATCGTCTCAGAGATAGGTTCTGTATTAGAACCATTATCTCAATACATTATTATCTCCAACCTTTAGCTGCAAGTATCACGAATTGTGTACGTGACATGACTGACCTATTGAGACGATTAGAAGTGATGGACCAAATTGGCCCAGATACTCACTTGTTTGGAATAGACATCCAGGCTTTATATACATCCATCCCCCAAATGGATTGTATTCGAGTAATTGAGGAGATATTATTGTCGACCAATATTATTTGCCAACCAATAAAGTTTATTTCCTCATAGATTGTCTGGAAATGGTCTTACATAAAAGTTATTTTAAATTTCTTGAAACATTTTACTGGCAACTCCAAGAGACCTCAATGGGCGTGACTGTAGCGCCCTCTCTTGCCAATTTGTATGTCAAACATTTAGAAGACCAGTTGTTTATACACAACTCTAAATATGCCAGCCACATTCTTGCATACCACCGATATGTGGATGACATTCTAGTGTTGTGGAAGGGTCCCTTGGAGTTATTTAATAAGATGATGAGTGAAGCTTATGAAAACCACGCAACCATTAAATTTACACATGAAACCTCTCAGACATCCCTACCGTTTTAGGATGTTCTAATAGAGATCAAGAAACATAAACTAATCATCAGTGTTTATAGAAAACCAACGGACAGAAATAACCTTTTGAATGTGAGCAGTTACCATCATCCTAAGACATTTTAAGGGGATACCAAATGGCCAATTCATGCGCGTAAAACGTATTACATCCAATCCTTTAGATTACGAAACTGCAGCCAATAATCTAACATAAAGGTTTTTACAAAAAGGATATAAACATGAAGCTATTAATAAAGCCAAGCATACAGTAGCACAGATTCCTAGAGAGCGATTGCTGACACCAAAGAAGAATAGGTCTAATGCACTAAAGCTTATTTTTGTATCTAAATTTGGGGAATTCAGCAACCAGAAAGAAAGGGTCATAAGAAAACATTGGGACATTAAACTTGATACAAAATATGGTCATCTGTTTCAACAAGACCCCGGTTTTTGCTATAAACGGGGAACAAGTTTAAGAGACAAGTTGTGTCCCTCCAATTTATCTACACGCAGAAAAGCATATGCCGTTATTAAACGTAAAGGCACTGTTCCATGCTTAAGCTGCAATTGTTGCAATTCAATTATTAAAGGTACAGATATATGCCATCCTACAAAGGGGCACAACATTAAGATGATGCACACTTCTACATGTGACACACGCAA
Organism: Hymenochirus boettgeri; assembly: GCA_019447015.1. Classification (NCBI taxonomy): domain Eukaryota; kingdom Metazoa; phylum Chordata; class Amphibia; order Anura; family Pipidae; genus Hymenochirus; species Hymenochirus boettgeri. The sequence continues at coordinate 161,653,832 of CM033473.1, read as the reverse complement.
TGTCATTTATCAGCTCAAATGCCCATGTGGCAAAGTTTATGTAGGGCAAAGAAGCAGAACGGTGAAATTGCGTATACAGGAGCACAAAGGCAACATACTCAACTTCAAACCAAATACACATAGCAACACCTCTGTAGCTAGACACTTTTATTAACAAACACCAAGCCACACAGTTTAAATGGTGTGTATTAGCGTAGGTACAATTATCGTAGAGAGGTGTGGATATCAGACGGAAATTACTGCAACAGGAATGGCTCTGGATAAAGAAATTAAACAGTATGCAACCTGCTGGCCTGAACAATTCCTGTTCCATCAAACCTATCTTGTAATACCGCCAGAAGTAGCCTGCATATTATGTTACTAGTATTTTCTTTTGCCTCATAATATACTTTATAAAATTGCAACATTTGCCTTGTTACAAATATAAGTTTCCAATTATAGAATGGTTACTACTAGTACAATAACATTCACTACTAAGTTATTGGTTACCTACAATACCACAGTTTTTACTTATTTTATTGATGTGAATCTTCATGTTTCTGTATATTCATGATAGATATTGTTTACTATTTTATATGTATTGTATATTCACTTTACACCGGTGTTTTAACATTTGTATGTAAGAAGTATTTATTACACTTATACGGGGTTATTCAATAAAAGTTCTTATCGTTTAAAATGGTATTCATTTTGCCCCAACCAATCAGAGGTTAGCTTTCAAATGTTAATTAAGATCTGATTGGTTGGGGCAAAATTAGCACCATTTTAAACGATAAGAACTTTTATTGAATCTCCCTGATGGTTTTATATAAGATATGCACCTGCACTTTGTTATAACAGTATTGTTTTAGGTTTTTAATATTATTGTTTTAGAAATGGATTACCACCACAAAGATTTTAAATAAGCTGACCACCAGCACATGGGTGGATTTACGTGGATCACATGATATTGGATCGTTTCATGGTCCATAGAGACATCACTGGACTGTCTTTTTACTTATTGGTTATGTGCTTACTAATTGGATTGGAGGGTTGGGTTATAAATGTATGCTTCACTTTGTATTTGTTATTGCTTGAAAATGGACTCTTGAAAGTCCAAAGCATGTCACAATAAAAAGTTTTGCTTTTGCAGTCACAAGTACTGTTTGGACCCCCTTCCATTCTTAGTAAAACTAACCTGAGCCTTTTTGTCCATCTGTAAGCAGAAAGGCTGTTACAATAATTAATTGAAAAGTTTAATAAAGTACTTTTTTGTGTCTAATTGTGTTTATCATATAATGGGTACTTTCATCCATGCTGTTGTCATTGTTTTTTTTTTTATAGGCTGATACTAGCAATGAGGGAGAAATGCGAAAAAAGAAAAACATTGGTTTAAAATAAATAGCTCACCTCTGACTTGAATAAAAAAACTACTAATGCTGCAGAAAAAAAACAAAACATAGGACTATTAATATTTTAAGACAATAGAGCACATTATATTTAGAACAAATGTTCAGTTGGCCGGTACCTGTATTGTTGACAGTTTCCACTTTTAACTGCATGTGTACACCTTCTGCAATATTGTACTGTACTAAACGACAAGATGAAGGGAAAAGTTTCACATCTTGTGGCAGGCAGACCTTCTCGCTGCACTCAGGAGTTTGGATTTCTAAAGATGTTGGGTTTACCAAAACATCAATGGGAAAGTCTTTAGCTTTAAAGCCGCTATAGTTAAAAAAAAAAGTGTTTTAAATAATTATTATTACATTCTCAAGAAAACAATAGATATGCCAATTTAATTTAATTTGCTCACTGGAGCTGATGAAATAAAAGGTGCAAAAGTTAGCCTCTACCAATCAAGATGTTATTTAAGTGCAGTAACCTAATAAAAAAAACAAAAAACAGTGAACCTCTTATTGCATCAGCACCTCTGTGCATAAGAAAAGTATATTTACCTACCAGTTTACTGCATAAAGAAATACATTCATGCTATCTTTTTATAACTTGTATTGAACTGGTTGTAAATGTAATAATTTTCTGGTGTGTCCCCATAAAGTTCTGAGACATGTAAGGAGGGATCTGCTTCCATTACATTTCAGTGTAATATAATATGTAGAGAGTGGATTCATCGTGAATCTTTTGCAGGACTTCTAACACCAGCTACAATTTGACATATAACATCTCTTAGTGTGACTTTCACATTGTTTTTTACCCCCACTTCCCAGCTGGCAATGCATCTACCTGATAACATCTGTGGGGATACACTAACGCTTGTAACTGGTTAAATTAAATTAAATCCATGCTACCCAATGTAATATAGGTTAGCATGGGCTATAGTCTCATTTTCTGGGGCCTGCGCAAAGTCCAAAAATGTTTGGACTTTTTGCAGCAAGGGTTAAGTTTCACGCCTGTCAAACATACGACAATTGTAAGTGTATGACCGGCTGTACCAGCCAATAACCTTGGCTTTGAGAGAGGTGTATTACCCAAGCAATATTTTAGTGGTGCTGGCCCATATGTTTTATTTAAAAATAACATTCCATACATTGGCTTTAAAAGTAAAAGGAAACCAAAGGAGCATACCATATGCAGTATGCACGCTTATGCAAGAAGCAAACATGTCAATGTTTTCTGTTCAAACCGAGTTCTATTGTTCAAAATAGATTTACAACTTTTAGAGCAGACAATTTATATTGCTACTACAAATGTTCTGAAAGGATAAGTTGGTGGCTCAATGGTTAGCACTGATGCCTTGTAGCACTGAAGTCCTGAGATTGAATCCACCCTTGGACACATCTGCAAGGAGTTTGTATGTTCTCCCTGTGCTTGTGTGGGTTTCCAGTTTCTCCCAAAATCATACTGATAGGTTGCTTGTGAAGGTTCTCATTCATCCAGGTCATGGTATATCTGTTGTATTCAATTAGATCAACTGGACTTGAAATGTAGTTCTTGAAGACGTTTCGCTAGTCATCCGACTGGCTTTCTCAATTCAGAATGACTTGACAGAAATCTGTGGCAATTATGTACCCTGGAAATCCACTTAGCATACACAGCCAGGTTTTAAGGGTGTGATTAGATAGTGGCTAAGAGGTGTTATAGAACGCCCAGAGTAAGGTGTTAAAACGCATTGTACTGGCAGACAGTTGGTGTCGAACCCCCCCCCCTCTATTTAGGCTTGGTTTCTTTATTTTCACATAAATGGCCTCCTTAACACCTCTCTGAACAAGGCCCCCCAAGTTCCTTCGCCAGTATGTTAACATTACAATCTTCAAAGGTATGTCCTTTATCCTTAAGATGCAGATACACGGCTGAGTCCTGACCCGAGGAATTGGCTCTTCTGTGCTGGGCCATACGTTGATGCAGTTGCTGTTTGGTCTCCCCCACATACAAATCAGAGCATTCTTCACTGCACTGCACTGCATATATGATGTCGCTTTTCTTGTGTTTCGGTATTGGGTCTTTCGGATGTACCAATTGCTGCCTCAGTGTGTTGTTCGGTTTAAAGCAGACAGGGATACGATGTTTTTTGAAAATTCTTCTTAATTTCTCGGAGACCCCTGCTACATATGGGATGACCATGTTCTTCCTCCTGTCTTGCTTTTCCCCTTCACTGTTGGTATTCGTGTTCTTTTCTTTCCTTCTACTTCTTTTGACAAAGGCCCAGTCTGGATATCCACAAGTTTTAAGGGCTCCTCTGAGATGTTTCATTTCTTTAGCCTTCGCCTCTGTGCTAGTGGGGATGTTCTCCACTGTTGGTATTCGTGTTCTTTTCTTTCCTTCTACTTCTTTTGACACAAGAAAAGCGACATCATATATGCAGTGCAGTGCAGTGAAGAATGCTCTGATTTGTATGTGGGGGAGACCAAACAGCAACTGCATCAACGTATGGCCCAGCACAGAAGAGCCAATTCCTCGGGTCAGGACTCAGCCGTGTATCTGCATCTTAAGGATAAAGGACATACCTTTGAAGATTGTAATGTTAACATACTGGTTGTGGGTGTGGGGGTGGGGTGGGGGTGGTGGGCATCTACAAGTTTTTGAAATTTAACACATTTTGATTTTTTTCTTGTAATGGGACACTTTGTGCACTGTGTCCCATTTGAGCTAGTGGTGGCCATGTCCCTGTGTACACATCACCAATGGCATACCGTTGATTCAGTGGCATTGGAAATTGATAATTGACAAGTTTTCTACATGACATGGAAATTTGCCATGATTTTAACTTTGAATTGTAGTTTTTCTAAATTTTTCATGAAAATACTGGTTGTAAAAAACAAACGCGCGAAATTTTCCAATGAAACTGCGCCCCACCATTGATGGTATGCAAAAGGAATCACACCATTGTGGTTTAGCTGAGGTGTTTAGATTCCAAGATATATTAGTTTGGGGGGTGGGGTATTTCTAATATAGAGGAGGTGTTTAGTCTGACAAATCTGATAAGTTTGCTTGTATTGGCCATTGTTTCATTGGCTCACTTTGTGGCTATGTTAATTCACGTTTTGCGTGGTGTCAACCATACATAGGGCATACCGTTTGATTCAGGACTTTGGGAGATTGATATGTGGTGAAATTATTTTACATTAACTTGGATTTTGGCTGATTTTTCTACCCTTGAGAGTGTTTTTTTTTCAAGAGTTTTTTAGAAAATACTGCTAACACGTAACTTATACAGAAGACGCGCCCACACACCATGATGGTACGAATGAACAAACACTACGGAATTTCGTAGATAAAGGTTGTTGGATTCGAGAATATATGGTTGTGGGGGTTGTTTGTGGGGAAAAACATTGCACTGTTCAATTAAGATTTGGGTGAATATTTTGCTGTCTCTGAGGCCTTGTGCTTTTTCACTTTTGGTGGCTTTGGCTCTTCCACGTCCACGTGTATACCACACATATGGCATATCGTTTGATTCGACATTTGGAGACATTGATATTTAGTAACTGTTTTTTTACATTCCATGAGGGGGGGGTGGGGTTGGCATGGATTTCTACCTTTTGAAGTTTGTTTTTATTATTTTTTCAGACAATGCGAACTTACTGCGAACTGCGGGCCCAACACTATGAGGTATGAATGACAAACTACAAAGTGTTACATAGCGAAGGTGGGGGTGTAGATTTCAGGAATCTATAGTTTGTGGGGGTTATTTCTACGTTACGGCGGGTTTTTGTGGTAAAAACTGGATCGCGTCCAAATTTCGGAGTTGGCCTAAAAATTTTGCTGTTTCTGAGCCACGTGCCTTGTCTCACTTTTGGCTTGTCGCTTCCACGTCCGCGTGTGTAAATCACACATATTGCATACCGTTTGATCAGGACATTTGGGAGATTGCTATTTATAACTTTTTTTTACATTCATGAGGTTTTTGCATGATTTAACACTGTTTGGGAAGGTTGTTTTTTTGTCAGTTTTTCAGGACAAATGGCGAACTTCTACGAAGAACGTGCCCCACAACCATTGATGATGAATAACAAACTACGTGTTCATAGCTGAAGGTGTGTAAAATTTCAGGAATATATAGTTTGTTTTTGTGGGGTTATTTCTAACGTTACGGGGCTGTTTTGTTGGAAAAACCTGCAGACTGTTCCAAATTCGGAGTTGGCTAAAATATTTCGCGTGTTTCTGAGCCACGTGCATTCTGTCTCACTTTGTGGCTTTTCCATTCCAAGTCCGCGTGTGTAATCACCACCTATGGCATACCGGTTGATCAAGGACATTTGGCGGAGATTGATATTTGGTAACTTTTTTGTTACATCCCATGGGTTTTTGGCATGATTTACTACTTTTGCAGTTGTTTTGATTTCATCTTTTTTGAAAATCTGGTAAAATTGCAAATTTCTACGAAGAACTGCGCCACAACCATTGATGGTACTGATGAACGATACAGCGTTACATAGCTGAAGTGGAATATATAGTTTGTGGGGGGTATTTCTCTGAGTTTGGGGGGGGGATTTTGTTGGAACATAAACTGCAGACTGATGCAAATACAAAACGGGCTAATTTGTTTGTGCTATGCTACTGAATTTGCACTGGTCACGCTCTGGGTTTGTTGGTAGCCATGGTCTCTGGGTTCACCCTGAATGTGGCATATCGCTTTAATTCGGGAGGAGTTAGCTTTCATATTTGAATGCGTGGTTGAACTTTCCTTTCCTACATTTTAGCTGAAATTCGCATTTGATTTCTCTCTGATTTTACGTTGAGGAAAAAAAAGGAAAAATGTCGAGAAAAATTAACTTACATTGGACGACAGAGCGGCGGTCGGTAATCTGCATTTTTGATCGAAAAACCCCACTCATAAAATCTTGTGGGTGTGTCATTTTCTAAAAATATCCTCCCTTGTTGTGATTTTGGTTAATTGGTAGATATTCTATGTTAACTGGCAGTAGTGGTTTATACATTTTAATTGTGGTGTAATATTCTTGAAGGTGGCAGTTTTTAGTTGGGGGGGTCTCCTGTACAGGAAAAGTCGGGTACCTACATATCTGGATCGTTTGTAACTCGGGAGTATCAGAGCTTTTAGAAAAAGGTAAGATTTTTTGTGAAGCCGTAGATAACTATAACGTAAAATGGAAAAATCCATGAAAATTTGCAAATTTTTCATTTTTTTTTACTATTTTTACCATAATTCCAAGTTAAAAATTTCCAAGAAAAGTTACAACAAATTCTGTTTACCGCTGTTAAGTACCTTTGTGCGAAAAAAAACAATGTCTAAATATTCCTGATTTACTGCAAGGTTCCTACTGGTAAATTCGTCTTAAAGCGTTAGGAGGCAAAATCACTGAAAATTCTTGGGCAGGTTAACGAAAAAAAAAATGAAAATTCCTCTGACAGTGAAAGGGTTAATTGTGGAGCAAAACAGACACATTGGCAACATGAGCCAGGAGGTTGTCTAAACCATGTGCAGTAACTTTGGCAGACCGAGTTGGTTTTTTATGGCCATCTTGAAAGGAAGAACTTTTTAATCCTAATCTATTCTCCCCAGAACACCTATACCTTATAAGATTATTCTTTTACGGCAGTCCACCACCAAAATCATAATCCACCCCACTAAGGGCCCCCACCATGTAGGGTAATAAATCCCTAACCCACCTCCCAGCGTTCATATGGTTTCTCGCTGTAGTCCCCTCCCAAAGTCCCCAAAACTTCCCACCATGCCATTCCCCACTCCCTCGGGAGAAGTTTGGACATGCATACTGCAGCATTCTTCCCCCCTCCCTCCCCCCCCCTACCATACAACCCCCTTGCCCAATATCATAGGTATAAATCTTCCCCCAAGCGCCCAACCGCTAAAAAAATAATTTTAAAAGACCCCCAACTCTATTTACCTTCCCTCTCTCCCCCAGCATTCTGAGAAGCCGGCAGCCGCGTCGTGGTTGGCTGCTTCTCAGCCAATCACGGACGTGGCTGCCGGTCCGCCCCCTGCTGCGTGATCTTCAAGCAAGACGGCCGGGCCGGCGTCGGAGGAAAGAGGAAAGAATAAAACATAGGGGCACTTTCTTAAATTTTTTATAGTGGTGGGGCTGGGGGAAGATATACTATGATATGGCAAAAGTTTATAATAAGGTGGACAACATGCCCTTCAAAAGTTGACATGTAAGTAACAAAGTCTAAAAGAAGGTCTATGTTGTTGCCAGATTACAAACCACAGCCCACGTAGGCCAAAAGAACCACACCCCTGACCCATATTTCACGTTTCTCTAGCACAGTGTATTTTCTATTTAGAGTGTCCCATCCCAGATTTTGAAAAACTGCTTGTAACCTGTAGCTTATTTACCAGCAGCATAAAATTGCGAAAGGTCCTTCCTGGGGCATATCAGAACGTCATTTATACGGAGATTTTTTTTCCAATTCTGTTCCTAGCAAAGACAAAGAACATTTCTTGAATGTAACATAGTAAACTGGAAGTAAAGGTTTTACAGAAAACCAACAACACACAATCAGTATTTCGAGTGTTGACGTCCCACCACCCCTTTAGATCAACAAGCTCGGGTGTCATCAGAAACCCTGCAACACAGCAGCTAGGACATCCCACTAGCACAGCAGGCAAAGCTATGAGGAGCCCTTAAAACTTGTGGATATCCAGACTGGGGTCTTTGTCAAAAGAAGTAAAGGAAAGAAAGAACATTCATAACAACAGTGAAGGGGAAAAAGCAGACAGGAAAAGAACATGGTCACATGTGTCCCCCCCACTTGATTTTTGGTGTAGCGGAGTCTCAGAGAATTAAGAAGAATTTTCAAAAAACACTGATATCACCTGTCTGCTTTAAAACCTAACAACACACTGAAGGCAGCAATTTGTACATCCGAAAGACCGCAATACCGAACATACAAGAAAAGCGAATCATAACGTAGTGCAGTGCATATGCTCTTATTGTATTTGAGAGACCAACAGCAAACGTGCATCAACAGTAAGGCCCAGCACCGTTCAGGACTCAGCAGTGTACCTGAATACTGCATCTAAGAAAAGGGCATACCTTTGATATTGTAATGTAACATATTGGGCAGGAACGTGACTGGTCCCAGAGATTGTCAAGGAGGCCATTTATGTGAAAAATAAAGAAACAAGCCTAAATAGAGGTGGGGGGGGTTCGACACCAAACTGTCTGCCATCTATACATGCGTTTTTTGACACATTACCCTGGGGCGTCCCTAACACCTCTAGCCACTATGGCAAAGGCACTCCTTAAGACACTGGCCTGTGGTAGGCTAATTGGGATTTTTCAGGGTACTAATTGCCACAGATTCTTATACAAGTCATTCTTCGGAATTGAGAAAGCCAGTCGATAGCAATAGCTAAACGTTCAAGCAACTAAACTTTAAGTCCAGTTGATCTATTGAATACAACAGTATACCATGACTGGATAAATGAGACCTTCACAAACAAAAAAAGAAAAAGATCACATTATTAGATTTCTTCACCTTTAGAGTAAAGCACAAAAAGAGACAAGACAAAGCTGAAGTATGTTTTATCCTGAAAGTGCCTGTCTATTGGGACAATGTGTCTGACACCTTAGTTCTCCTTTATCCTTAGCCTAAACAAGAGACAGATATTTAGAGTTTTGTAGAAATCTTCTTAAAGGCCACTTTCTTTCTCCTCTTTAATATAATCAAGGCAAAAGAGGAAGCAAAGTTAAATAATATCCTGTGCAAATTGCATAAAAAATATTATTTACTTAAAGGGACACTACTACTGAAAAACTGACTTTGCCCCCCTCATCTTAACATACTATAATTTGAATGCATGTAAAAGCCATACTCTTAATTTGCGTGTGTTGCATCATCCTTCGATCCAGGCACACATTTCTAGTTATGGGTAAATTATAATAACCTATTGTGTTTTGTATAGATGCCTTTAATTATCTCTTTGTCAAATTTGTCACAAAATTGTTGTTTTAAACTGCGTTCCAGCAGAAAGATAAGTATGAATCAGAAAAAAACCATTGTTATCTAGAGGCAATAGACTTTAATTTAAAAAAAAAAAAATCACACACCGAAAAAAGGAAAGTAGGGTGGCCATCGCATATTATATTAAATTAAAAGCTATGTCGAAAAAATGAGATGCCGCCTATTCTGTTATGGATATGATACTAAGGATGGTGTAACAGGGTCAGAGTGGGAGCTAAGGTCAATAAGTTTTCCTAAAGCATTAAAAGCTTAGCAAGCATAAAAGGCGCAAAGGATTTTTTATTATTGTCAGCTGCTCGAATAGGCACCCTCTTTTTCAATGCGACTCATTAGAAGAGCTTTATGTTAGCAAATGATGATTTTCCTTATGCTTTTTGATAACTGTATGCATTAGAGAGGAATGAGAACTCATGAAAAAACAAAAGAAGAAGAGGAAACAGGGCCCCGCTCTTGTCAAAGTATTTGTTGCAATTATATACAGTCACTAGTCAACTTTACAATCATGAAATTTGTTCATCGATAAAGAAAAGAAAAAAATCTCTAACAGTGATTAGCTTGTCCATTTGTTTAACTAGGAAACATTATATCTACTTTCTTGTTTTATAAAGGAAGCGGTAAATTCATGAAATGTTCTTCCTCCGCACATTTTTTCTCTCAAATTGTATATAATTAAATTTAAAACTACATTAATGTTGGTTTGTTGTTTTTTTTTAAAAATGTAAACAGGGCACAAATAACTAATTTATGATATGAAGAAAACAAATACAAGCAATAATAAATAAATGATAAATTTGTTGTCATTGCTATTTAGTTTTCCATATATCAAATAAGGCATCATTATATTCAAAGGTACACCCAAAACAATTAATGTGTGCCAAAAAAAAGACACAACAATAGTTTAAGGTTAATTTTGGTATTGGGCTTCCCAGAAATCCTGATATTCTGGGCTTGTTTCAACTTGTCTTTAGATGTGCAATTGATTAGGAGACACCTTCTAGATTTTAAATAGCCCAGGGGCTACACACACAATGTTTTGCCCAGATGCCCCCTTAGACTTTAGCCCTGTGTTGATTTAGCTACTGTATAATACATAAGTGCTACTTTCTATAATGGGAGCTCTAGAGGATATTTTCTCATAAAAGAACACTGAGCTACCATACCGATGAGTTTTAGAGAAAAAAATAAATGCAAAATTACTGAGATATATAACGTAGTGTATTTAAGGACAACAACAACAAAAAATTTAACATATCCCCATTACATGTCCACACTTTCAGCAGCTGAAATCGCTTACTCACATACAACCATGCGGCCCTCCTTAAATATCACACACAAAATGAGTGCTAAAGCCTCCTCGAGGGCTAGGGCCCGCTTAACATATAACTTGTCATTGGCTGTGGAATGTCTGTTACCACCTCCCTCCTCCTCTCTGCTGCCAGTCAAAAACTTGAAATTTTCTGTGCTAGGATACAGCCTACATAATCAAGCTGATTACAGCTTGATTATGCTATATGTCTGCGTACAGGCACATGCTCTGTATGCTAAACAGATCAAAGCAAGGAAGTAGTCAGCCTTGCTTCCTAGAAGCTGAAGCCATCAAACAGAACAACGCACGAATCCCTCCCTCTCCCTGACACAGAATATAATCCTTTACTTTAATTCAAAAGATAAATCTTGCAGTGTTTTTCATAGATAGCATGGATGTAAGAAACGAATACTAACATTTAAGCAAAAATAAAAAAGTAAGTCTGGGAATAAACCTGCAACTTGTAAATTTACTCTGACTCTGTCGTGCTAAAAGCAAAGCTCTACCTTAGGATAACAGAGATACTACATAGACCACGGGTTAATTTAGAATCTATAACTAGGAACATAATGGAAATAAAAAAAATAAAGATATTCGGGGATTCACACTTGTGACCTAACAGAAGTAATGTGTTTCTCTATAACTGGCATTTACCAGGTGACCACCAGTGAATAAGTGGAGAATTTTAGTCATTTAGAATCTTTACCTTTTGCTTGAAAGATGATAAAAAAAAAAAATCTGGGGTATTGAACTTTGACCTTATGCCTGTGTATTTTATACAACCTGGTGCCTTAACCCGGTACGCCAACACTGAATAATCAGAGCATCCAGCTACATTTGAGGCTTATTTTTTGCTATTTTATTTATTTTAAAGCAATCCACACCCCAAGATGTTTTTTTAAGTAATAAATGGTAAAAAAATAGGACTGAGAATGTGGGACCATTAAATAATGGAGCTGAGGTGGTTGTAGAGGATGCCGAAAAGGCTAATCTGCTAAAACCGTTTTTTTGTTATCATCGGTTTTTACTGTTGAGAATCCTTCAGTAGGGATTGTAACAATGTGCAGGGAGGAAATGAAGAGTTTGCACATTGGATAACAAGGATATGGTACGGAATCAATTAGACAAGTATAATCAATAAAGCGCCAGGACCAGATGGATTGCATCCTAGGATTTTAAAAAGCTTAGTTCAGTTCTAGCAAGAACCACTGTTTCTCAATCTTTCAGATTCGTCTTTTGTCTGGGATGTGCCGCTGATGGAAAAAGCCAATGTAATACCAATATTCAAAAACGGTAGGTTCGTTCACAGCCTGGTAACTATAGACCTGTAAGCCTAACATCAGTGTAGGAAGGTGATGGAAACTTTGGTTAGGGACATAACCTTGACTTTGTCTCCAGAATCATCTTATTAGTAGTAGTCACATGGATTTATGAGATAGATCATGCCGACCAAATTTAATTGGTTTTTATGAGAAGGAGTAAAGAAGTTAGATTCAGCACAGCTGTGGATGTGGTTATATTTGGATTTTGCAAAGGCCTTTGTACTGTGCACATAGGGACTACTTGTATAAACTGAGGACTGTTGGCCTTGAGAAAACATTTGTTCATGGATTGAGAACTGGTTATTGGACCGCAAACAGAGAGTTGGTGGTTAATGGAGCTACATCTATGTGGCTAAAGTTCTAAGCGGAGTTCCTCAGGGTTCTGTACTGGGGCCGCTTCTTTTATCTTTTATAAATGACTTAGAAGAGGGCATTGGAGAGCAAGGTCTCTGTGTTTGCTGATGACACTAAATTAGTCAGAGCTTGGAAACTTCCAATGATGTCAAGTGCTGCAAGCAGACCTAATGATTATCAAATGGGCAGCAGAATGGCAGATGATTTCAATGTTGATAAATGTAAGGTGATGCATTTGGGATTTAATATATCCCGTGCCACCTACCCCATAAATAACTCTGTGTTAGGTGCATCTGAATGGAAAGGATTTGGGGTTCTGGTAGATAACAGACTTAGCTGTAGCAACAATGCCAGGTAGCAACAGCTAGAGCTAGCGAGATATTGTCTTGTATAAAAGGGGAATAGATCAAGAGAGAAAAATTTATTTCTCCCTCTTTACAAGGCACTGGTAAGGCCTCATTTGGAATATGCGGTTGCAATTTGGAATCCATATACAAAAGGGACATCTTGGAAATGGAACAGTCCAGAGAAGGCAACTAAATTAATAAGGGGAATGGGAGGCTTGAATATGCAGGCAGATTAGACCGTTAGGGCTGTTTACATTGGGAGAAGCGGCGGTTGCGTGGGGACATGATAACCTATACAAATATATTAATGGCCCATACAGTGAACTCTCTGGTGCATTGTTTCACTATAGGTCATATCAGAGGACTCGTGGACAATCCTTTAAGGTTGGAAGAAAAAGAAGTTTCGTCTCAAGTGGAGAGGTTTCTTTACAGTGAGAACGGTGAAACTGTGGAACTGTCTTCCAGCAAGGTGTGTAATGGCAAGTTCATTGAATACTTAAAAAAGGCCGGAGATAGTTCTAAAACTAAAAAATTCAGATTCTGGATTAATCATATCTGGTTGATCCAGGATACTTTCCGGATTGCGTTTGGAGTCAGGAAGGATTTTTTCCCCCCTTTTTAGCTGGGGTTTTTTGCCTTCCTCTGGATCAACTGTAGGTAGGGTAAAAAAAAAAAAAAAAAAAAAAAAGGGAATGTTGGACTTGATGGACGAATGCTTTATTCAACCTTAATTACTACATTTACTATGTTCTATGTTACTATGCTAGGAAAAGAAGAAAAAAAATGGAATATGGAAGTCCTGAGAAGACAGAAAGCTGCTTATTACCCTGCAGTTTATTTTCCAGCAACTCAGACTGGTAAATGAATACAGGGTAAAAGCAGCTTTCAAGGTCTTATTCAGGACTTCCATATTGGTGTATAGAAAAAAACTCTGTGCAAAGAGACAGTGAATACTGGGGTCAGGGGGCGTGGCTCTTGATAACTTCATGGGCTGTGGGTTGTACTAGCAACAACATAAAGCCTTCTTATTTCAGAATCTATTTCTCATATGTACTAATATGCAACTTAATGAGAAGAATCTTATAATGTATAATGTTCGGGGGAGAAAAAGTTTCACATTATGTTTTTGAAAAATTTAGTTTAGTTCTCCTTTAATTATTTCTGTACAGGGCACTATCAGCCATTATCTGATGGCTAAGTCATTTTGCTTAGAATGCTTTCACTTCCTACTTTTTAACAGTATGCTCTGTATTTTGTAATAGATTTGGGGAAAAGAGTCAGGATTCCTGTGGATATTATGTATTTGCACAGTGTCTTAGGCCTCCTGCTTATAGCATATAAGTAAAATCATATTGGGGAGTCTATCCACTTTTAAGCAAAACTGGAGCTTTGGATTTTTTAGATTATTTGGAGCTTATTAAATACCAGGTGCAAAGGTTGCCTGTGCTATTAATCTGCAGCAATCCAATCAGATGTTAGCAAATGGTTTTCCTACTGCAGCAGACCAGTAAAAGGTATATCTAATCTCATAGACTATTCTTCTATGGTGGACTTTTAAACAGTTGGAATGCTGTATACAGTTTTGACAGTTGGTGTTGTGGGGAAAAAGTTTAGGTCAGATGGAAGTGAGTCCCCTACAAGAGGGAGGGGGGGTACTGCTTCTGACCAAAACATGTGCTGAATGCAGGCACACAGCAACACACACACCTCAGAGTAAGTGCTACTTACACGTATTAAAGGGCATGTCCACCCCCAAACCTAAACTTTTACCCACTGCTAGCCCCACTGTGTAGTGTTCAAAATCCTTACCTTACCAAGCAGTGCTTGCCCAAAGTCCAGGAAATAAAGAGCAGGAGTCTGTCTTCTTGTGTAAAGGTTTTTGCCTCTTCTCTTACCTCCCAGAGGTATGCAGGCATGCGCTGTGGAGCTGGTTTCCCCCCTCCCTCCTAGCTCTATCAAGATCCATGCTCTGTTTTTAAGTCTACTTGTTAAACCCGTTTTCTGTAGTGTAGTCTTCCCCCTCCCAGCCCCAACCCATGGTCCACTTCTAAAAAAAAATAGCAGATTACTTACAGATTACCAGCCTTCGTTCCAACAGGGTTCAAATAGCCTGTCAGCTATTGGGCTGCTTCACAGCCAATCACAGACGAGGCTGCCTGTCCGCCCCTAATGTTACTTCCTTCACGAAGAGGCAGAGGCCACAGGAACGAAGGCTGGTAAATAATCTGCTATTTTTAAAAATGGACAATGCGGTTGGGCTAGGAGGGGGGGAGACTACACTACAGCAAAATATATATTTGTAGAGTGGACATACCCTTTAAATGAAGAAAATCTTGTTCATTATAGTGTCCTTAAAACCTGTAACATCATCTACCACACAGTTCTTCCTCCTTCAGTGTAGTTTGGGGTATCTAGATGTGGACATCATACCTTCAATACTAAATGTTGGGCCAAGTCTAGATCCCAAACTGGATTTTGCCTGTCAGATCTGATTCCTTGAAGATATGTTGTTTTAAACCTTCCCATTTATTACAGCAAAGAAATGCTCTTCATTTTTTCCATAGACCCAGAAAAAAAGGTCTATTTGCATTCCCTGGTGTAGTCTGGATGCAGTTTATATTTACAAACAGCGAGCATCTGCATGAGTCTCCTGTGCTCTTTGAATGTCTACAGTGAATATACAGGCCCCCACAAGCTTATATTTTATGCAAAATTCTTTACTGCAAGGAAACAGATGCACACTGGGGTTTCTTTAACTTTCTTTCTCATTTGTGTTTCTTAAATTTTAAGCAAGAGATAATTGGTAAGTTATTATTATAACGTGAGACTTGGACATCCCAAATATACAACTAGAGTCCCCCATTAGTTGAAAGACTAAAAGTAAACAATGGGATTTGATTTAGTTTTTTTGTGATACTAAGTTTGGGACCCAGGGCTTCCTAAATGCAGAAATACAATCAACATTTAATCTTTGTACAAGTTGTAAAAGTTAGGCAAAGTGGTAAATATTATAGTGGAGTATCTTGTTGTATTCAATTAGATCAACTGACTTGAAGTTTAGTTCTTAACGTTTCGCTAGTCATCTGACAGGCTTTCTTAATTCAAATGACTTGTACAGAATCGGTGGCAATTATGTACCCTGGAAAATCCCAATTAGCATTCACAACGCCAAGTGTTAAGGGCGTGATGGATAGTTCCAATAGTATAGTATTCAACCCCCATATTAACACCATAACCTACTCTCATAGGCTTCAGCTCAAAACATCTCTAGCATTTGTCCTCTTTCATGACCCTTCCATAATTCTAGTGCATGCCCTCATTTTATCCAGCTAGACTACTGTAACATCCTTGTGCATTATATTCTAATTCTCGCTTGCTAATTCATTGTCCTTCTTGCTTCTCAAATGCTGCTCCTCTCTGTTGGTATCTTAACTGGCTGCCATCAAGAAAGGATCCAAAAGATTTTATCCTATAAGGTTCTCTAAAGATACTAAACTATACTCTACGCTGGACATCCAAATTCTCATCACATTCCCCCTTTCACACAACAAACCTCACTTAGCATCCATCAAGATGTTTAAACAAACTTTAATTCATCTCTTACAACAATCTGACCTAGAACACTACCCAGACCAAGTTTCCAGCATGGCCCAACCTTTTGTCACTTTGTCAGAACTCTGCTGCCAGCGTATACAACCTAAAGAATCTCTTCCCTTTCTGTTACCTCCCCATGCACCTTTATATAAAGAAGGAATTTTTTGGTGCCACACAAATGGCCTCAGAGAATAATCACGCCAAAATCTAAAGGCCAGAGGTAAATGCTACATAAAACTAACATTTTTTTAATATTAAATAATTTATTTCAGTTTTACATTAGCAGCATGTATTGGTTGTTCCACCTGGGTTAATATTTCCATGCCTTTGCAATGCTATTAATAATCTGTGAAAGCAACAAGAACCAGGCAACTAATTAAATGCATTATTATTGATGACTTCAGTGCAGGTTTTTTCCCACAGCATGTGATTTTAGCAGAACTTGGATTTATAAATCCATTGTACTTCACTGCCACAAATAGGAAAAACATTTCACCATTCAGTGGGGATTTCCTCTGATTTTAATCATGACCATTTCTTCAAATTGGGAATCAATATTCATCAACGCCAAAGTTGTACACAAACCAAAATGTGCAATAAAATGTGTTTCAGACAGACAGAGCATGGGAAGATATACTGATAAGAATCATACTAGTGAAATGGTAGGTAAGCTAAAATTTTTAAAATGGCTAGCAAGCTAAGACAGGTTGAATTGGCTGGAAAAGACTGGTGAAGTGACTGGAAAACTTAAAGACTGGTGAAATGGCTAGCAAACCTAACTGAGCATGATAAACAAGCTGGTAATTGACTCGTTACTGAGACCAGTGAATTGGTTTACAGCCAAATTTGGGAAGTGGCTGGAAAATCAAAACCAGTTGAACTGTTTGTCAAACAAACAGAGCTGGCAAATGGGCTGATTTTTTTTAAACCTCAGGGATGCTAAGGCATCCCAATTTAGGCACTAATGAGGCTTGAGTATGAAGAATGTCTGTCAGAATATTAAGGATCCGAAGTGGAACAATTATGTGCCAGAAGTCAGATGTATTAGATGACAAATTTATCTGAGACTAGTGATATGTCTGGAAAAGTGAAAACTGGTAAATTGGGGAGGTAAACAGTCTGATATTGGTTAGCAAACTCCAAATGAGAATTGCCACAGAGACTGGTAACATTTAATAGAACAAATAATTAGCTAGACATATAATAGATGACCAATGGACTGATAAAAAAATTAACTTAGATTGGTGAAATGGCTAGAAAACTGAGACAGGTGAATTGATTGGTAATCAGAGTGATACATTTTTATACCTGATGGAATTGCTGTTCCTGTAGTGGAACGAATTGAGTGGAATATTGTAATAAAGTATTGAGAAGGTTCTCATCATCCAGGTCAATCTGTGGTATTATTTAGATCAACTGGACTTGATGTTTAGTTCTTGAGGACATTTTGCTAGTCATCCGACTGTTTTTCTAAGAATCTGCTGGCAACAAAAAGCCTGCAATTTGTCCCAATCGCACTATAACAGCAGGTGTTGCCGACTTCCAGAAAGTTATGGATTGTATTGTGGCTAAGAGGTTGTATCAAAATTGGCTCAAAACAGCATTGTACATGGCGACCATTGGTAGGGACTTGTCGTGTTACCAGCATTTAAGGAAACAGGACATACATTTTAAAATTTTAACATCTTGACCACTGGATTGGTTCAAGGTGTCAATGAGGCCATTTATGTCAAATAGAAGAACCTGTATAAAGCTGGAGGGGGGGGGGAAGACTGTACAGATTCTTGTACTAGTCATTCTGATTTAAGAACCCAGTTGGATGTCCTCAATAACTAAGTTCAGTTGATGTAACTGAATATCACAGATTTTAATAAAGTTTCTAGTGTTTAAGGACTGTATTATTAGCATTGAAAAGAGGCATTTGGTCATCTGATGGTGCTTGATCTGTGGGAAAGATTTGTTCGTGCTGGATTGTGGTCTCTGTAAAAGTATGGGTTTAAGTAAATAAATCTTTCTTTCTTCCTGCTAGCAAAAGTGGTGTGGGTTATAAATAAATTTTAGGCACTGGGTTTCTATATTTAGTATTGCGTTTTTAACTGTAAAAGATTGGGTTAGGGTTAAATCGCACTTTTTTTCTCTCTGTCTCCTTGGCACAGATAAATTGATGGGAGGTTGGGCCAATTATTCTCACAGTTGCTTTTGCAAATTGCAGCCCCTGTGAGTGAAACTTTGTATAAAGTCCAATGGTATAAGGACTGCAGTTTTAGGGCATTATAAAAGTAAGGCATTTAAACAAGAAAGGCAGTTAAAGGGCATGTCCATCCCTTAACTAAAATTTGCCCCACTGTGGTTTTCTCTTCTGCTCTTTAAGTTTTCCTGCAGTGCCTGCTGAAAGTCTATAAAAGTGAAGAGTAGGCGCCTGTCTGTGTGTCATCCAGAATCTGCCGATCCCTGTTCTCCTGGAGCACTCTCCTCTTCCTCACTTCTCTGGATCCCTCAGTGCTGCATCTTTTGAAATAAATACACTTTTCTCTAGTGTAGGACCCCCCAACCCTAAACTTTCAAAAGTGGCAAAATAAAACAACCCACCTTCAATCCCTCAACTCTCTAATAATCACCAGCCCATTTGTTGGCTGACTCTCAACCAATCACAGACACACTTCTAGTCCAACCACTCTTATTACTCGATTCCAGGGAGAAGCAGTAAAGGCAGAGGACGAGGGACCAAGGTGGATAATCTACTATTCCTGGGAACTTTAAAGTTAAAACCCTAGCATTTGGGTTGGAGGGCGTCCCCTACACCACAGTAAATTTCATATTTGGGGGTAGAGATAACTTTAAACATGGTTAGTGTGTGATGGTGTGTGTATTTAGAAGGGACAGTTTTGTTGGTGCTATGCAATGTGCATCCTGACAGATTTAAAGGAACTTGGATTAGTCGTTCCGGGGAACTATGTCTGTATCAGGTGTGAGTGGGTTCCTGTTTGGAATCTGAGGTGGAGACGGGCGCCGTGCAGCATTGCAAGGCTCAGAAAACTAGGGGGCAAGCAGGCCATGACTGGGCCAGTAGAAGGAAATGTGTCAGGAAGGTTGAGTGAAGAGGTAGTTTTTTTGAAGGTTACAAGTGGAAGTAGGGGGCAGAATAGCAGGGGTTGCTTCTTCCGCTAGTCCATCCAAACAGATTTGCCATCTTATGTGATGAATAAGAGGTCAGCTCAGAAGTAGCATGTGGAGCAGGCCCCTTGAGCATGCAGGGGACCACAACTCTAACAAGGTTGGTAAAACCAAGTGCTGGAAGGCTAGGTAGGTGGTAGTGGACTCAATTATTAGAAGGGATAGGGTTATCTGCTCCAAGACCTAACACACAGTGTGTTGCCTACTGGTGATAGGATGAGACACGTAGTGGATTTGTGAAGAGAAAATTAGTGGTTGGGGCTGGGACTACCCAGCAGCCTTGGTTCACATTGGTGCTTAGAGTTAGAAAAAACGAAGAGAGGTCCTTAAAATTTACTTTCCAAAAGCTAGTGGCTAAGTTTAGGGCAAGGACCTCGAGGGAAGAATTTGCGAAAATACTACTGCAGCCATGTCCTATGTTAGGAAGAAAGCTGGAGCTTAGGAGTATTTAGGGTATCTCCACTGGAAAAATAAACCAAGAATATGAACAAACATACCGTAATTTCTGTCTCTTGTCACCTTCCATGGCGCATTCACCAGATTGGGATATCCCTGGGACAACAGGAAATGCACGGTATAAAATCCCTCCCCTACCCTCCTCCTTTGTCTTTTGTTCTAAAGCTATAAAGAATAACACCAAAGAAGTTTTGGGAAAATCCCTGGTGATGCTGCCATGGAAAGTGACAAGAAACAGAAATTACAGTATCTTTGTTCAATTTCTTGTTTTCTCTATCACCCCAATGGCAGGCATTCAATTGGATTTATCCAAGCTAAAAAGAGGAGAGAGAGAGGGGCACTAAAATTTATTTCACAGCATTTATTTCATACAACATTCTTCTTGCTAAGTAACAGCTTCCAGCACTCTACTTACAAATCTTGCTTTGTCTTTAGAGTTATATCTAAACTATATGTTTTATAAATGTCTTCCAAAATGCCAAATTTGCTGCTTTACAGATGTTTTTCAGGGCCCAGGAAGTTAATATTGCCCTAGTAGAGTGAGCTTTCAACCCTTTTAGAAACAGACTCGCCTCCAATCTGATACTCTTTGATGATGGCTAGCGTCAACCAGCTAGCTAACGTCCTCTTGATGGGGCTTCCCCTTTGCGAGATGCCTCTAGGTATGATAAAGTGTCTTTCTGATGTTTCGCCTTTTTTTTTATTCTCTTGAGATGGTATGTTATTCACCAATATAGAGTATGTAGTCGTCTTCCTTTTTCACTTCGAGGTTCTGGACAAAACACTGGGAGTTTTATTTCCATATCCAGATGAAATTGCGTTACCACATTAGGTAGAAACTGAAAGGCTGGCTTTAGCCTTCCTCTGTCATGAAAGAAAGTGGTCTCCGCTGGTTTGATGACAAAGCTGCTAGTTTTGATAATCTGCAGGCAGAAGTAATTGATAACCAGCAACAGGAATTTTAAGTCATTAGCCAATCTGAACACTCTTATTGGTTTGGTTTTTTTTAACGGCGGTTTTTAATACCAAGGATAGGCTCCATGCTGGGCAAGCTGATTTAATTGGAGGTCTCCCCTTGATAAGGGCACTAAAGAATCTATAGACAAATCACTCAACCAGGAATATCTAGAAGTGCTGACAAGGCGAAACGTGACTTTCAGAATACTATTACTTAGACCCATGTTATAAACTGCAAACAAAAATTTTACTACTAGAGTTGAATCACTTTGAGAGGATTTTGCCCAGTTCTCTAGCAAAGTTTCACAAAATGATTGTTTTTTTCCTGGATCTTAACAGTAAGTCTATTACTGCGGTTGAAACCTAATGAAGATAATCTCCTCCTCTCAATCTCCAGGCCGTTAAGTTTAAATTGTTCTGTACCTGGAGTATACTGGACCGAGGCTCAACCACTCTGGGAAGGTTTTCATTTTCCAAGGTTTTGCTACCGAAAATACTGGAACCACGGCTTCTTGCCAGAATGGAATTCTAGCTATAATTGGCGCTCTGTACTGTGAGGACTTTCCAAATCTTTGGGATCGGAGATATATATACAGTAGGCCTGCAACCAGTTCTGGGCCAATGCAACCAGGCCTATGGCCTGTTGATTTGGGCCCTTGATAAAATCTGTGTTATTTGGCATTGTTTGAAGTCGCCATCAGATGCTTGGTTTTCCCTACCTTTGACAGATCTGAAGAATATGCTTTTGTGTAGACTCCATTCTCCAGGAGATACCAGTTTCTGCTTAAGTAATCTGCCACTATATTCTACGAACCTGGCATGTGAAATGCCATATGCTTAGATGTTTTTCTGCCCAATTTAGAATGGGAGATATTCCCTTAACAGGATTCTGCTCCTGGTTCCTCCTTGTTTTTTTATATGTGCTACTACAGTAGCGTTTCTGAGACAATCTCTAAGTAACTTCCTTCAATGAATTGGGCAAAATTTTGTAGAGCTTCCCATACGCTCTTAATTCTAGCACACTTACCTTATGGGAAAAGGGAATCGCCCTAGTGGCAACAGCTGCAGAGGCTGGATCCGGATGGTGGGAGGGGAGAAAAAGGCTTCCCTGTGCATGCCTCAGTCCTTAAAGCAGAGATGTAAGGTAAGGATTTTTTTTAAACTACACAGTAGGGCCAGTATGGGGTTGAAATTTAGTTTTGGGGGTGGACATGCCCTGTAACTTTAGAATTTGCTGAGTCTTCTGAAATCTAGCACTGTTCTCCAACCTCCTTTTCTTTGGAACGAGAAATAAATGGGAGTAAATCCTTCTTTTTGTCATTCTTTGGTACTTCTTGAATTGCTCCCGAGCAAATAGCTTACTTACATACTGAGAAATAACTTTTTTTTATCTCGCTTACAAGAGTCTTTGCCAGAAAAATATTGGTTGACTTGTGGTCTCTTTGAAAATGTATCTTTCTCAAATTGTTTGTACCCCCCACAAACAGGCCCAAGCCCCGCGAACTGCCCCAGTCTGCCTCCTATGTGCGGAGGTGAGCCTGCATACAGTCATTGTTGACTTGACTGTCCTTGGAAGGAACTTGTCGTTTTTTAGGTTGATTGCATACTTTTGTTTTCGATATCACCAATTTCCCGAACAAAAGGAATCTTTATTGCTTCTATTCTGCCTTGTCTGGTGAAAAAAAACTGTCCTCTTCCTTTAGGACTAAAAGTCTCCAAACTATGTCTTTTGAATCTTCTCTCTTGTGGTAGGAGACACTTTTACCACCAGAAGATTTCTTAATTAATTTGTCTAATCTCTCCCCAAAGAGCATCTTTACATCATAAGGTAACCTGACAGAGGTTAGCCTTCGAATATGCATCTGCGGACAAAATTTTTAACCGATAAAACCATGGATCTTGTAGAAAGCCTTACTAGATTGACCGATACTTCAGACTTAAAATTTGTTGTAAATTTGCATTCTTTAACCATCCTAGAAAGTTTAGATCTTTGAACATATCGTCTACGGAATCCTGCAAATCGGATAACCATGAAAAAAAAAGGCAAAGAAACTAAGACATATAATGCACTAAACTGTGCATATAGGACATAGTCGTACCGGCAGTAACACTCTTTCGAGTGGGTGCAGTCCGAAAGGGTAGATAAGTTAGATATAGATGAAGAAGGATAAGTAGGGATAGTCCAAAAATGAAATAAAAGACCAGGGTTAAACGAGGGGCCCAAAGCCCACACGGCACTCCAACTGCATAAAATAGGTACTTAAAAATGTAATACGCTAGGACAAAGCAATCCCATAAGACTAATGGGTCCAGCAGTGGATATAGAAAATATAATAAAGCCTTTATTGTGCATATAACTAATAAAAACCCCCACTAAAACACATCTATAAAGCAAAGGTGAAGTATATATATGTGCCCATATACACGATAGAGCTCTATGGTAAACAAAAGAATGCAAGCAGGGACCTAGGCTGAATGGAAATAGTCATACACTTGTGGTGATTGCCCAAAGGGTCCCACATCCAAATAAGCAGGCAAAAAAGTTCAATGGCAGCACATAGTAATGTAGAAAAAATACCCACAAGCCCACCATATGATTAATAGGCCGCCTATGGTGATCCGCTCCGTAATTAAGCGGTGTTAGCCATCATATAGAACATTCATGGACAGCATGCAGTCTGTGCAAACAAATAGCGAAGGAAGCAACAGTCTAAATCACAACATAGTTAATATGTGGGGGAAGGAACGATCTCACCCGGACTCGCAGGTAGGCATAAGTTTCTCTTCGTCGTCCCGGTATTGTGAGTGTCCCCTTCTCATACCGGCCATGTGTGGGTTCCAAATATGTCTGCCAAATTGAGTCATATTGAGATGTGCACATAGGACGTCTTGCATTAAGATAGATCCACCAAGAACCAACGCACGTTTCGAGGCGTATGACTATTATCCATTCAGCCTAGGCTCCCCTGCTTGCATTCATTCGTTTACCATAGAGCTCTATCGTGTATATGTGCACATATAATACTTCACCTTTGCATTATAAATGTGTTTTTAGGGGGGGTATATTATTGTTATATGTACAATAAAGGCTTTGTTATATTTTCTATATCCACTGCTGGACCCATTAGTCTTTACTGGGATTGCTTTGTCCTAGCGTATTACATTTTTTAGTACCTATTTTATGCAGTTGGAGTGCCGTGTGGGCTTTGGGCCCCTTGTTTAACCCTGGTCCTTTTCTTTCCTTTCTATTTTCGGACTATCCCTACCTTTCCTTCTTTATCTATATCTATACTTATCTACCCTTTCGGACTATACTTTGTTTCAGCTATCCTAAATCTGATAACCATACCTTCAATGCTCTAGTGGTAGACATAAAGCCAGGGATGGTTTGAATGCTGCACCTGCAGTTATATTGCTTTCCTTTTCTATTATCCATAGGATCTTTAAATGTATCTGCATATGGTAAGGTAGTATGTTTTGCCATCCAACTATTGTTGCATCCACTTTTGGAGAAGCGCTCCAGGCTTCTGCATCCTCTTCATCAAATCTATTACCCACAATACACTCTTCGACCTTTTTCCATTCTGTTGCTACTATATGTCTCATAGATTTGTGAACTGGAAAGGTATCTGTCTGCAATAACTACTGCTACTGGTCCTCAGTAGACAGCAACATTTTACCTCTAATGCTTTTATTAAGGTTCCACAATATTAGGGTCAATGTAACTTCTGAGTCTTACTCTTCCTTCTCAGAATGAACTTCTGATTCAGGGGAATCACTCGCTTGTAATTTCTTTGCATCTGACAATCAGACAAATGCTTCTCTTGGCTTTCTTTTCCTTGCCTTCTGAGTGTCTGTAAAGATCCCTTGACTGCTGTGTTCTTACAGACCCATTAGACTTTCCATTGTAATATTTATGGTAATTGAATCAATCAGAGTTCTTCTTCTTTATCCAACTTTTTCCTTTTAGAGTTTGAATTCGTCTGAAGCAAAAGCACTAAAAAAAGAAAGTATCCTTAGGATTGTAAAAAAAATATTCTCTTTGTTAGAACACCTACCTGAGGCTTATCTAGTTCCTTTTTTAGAGTAAGCTTGTGCTCACCTAAGTGGCTCCATGGCACCAAATTTCTATACAAAATAGATAAATGTACAACATAAATGATCACCAGGTGGTCTAAATATCAAAGGACACGTATACTCACAGAAGTACACTATACAAAAAGATACATGCAGAAATAGGGACTCAGCAAACACCTCAAATCTGCAAAGAAAGAAGCTTTCTTAAGCATAAGAAGGTTAAAAGCAAAGGCTGATTCACCAAGCCAACCACTTTCCGTATTGCCAAGGTCTCCACAGACTTAAATAGCATTTATTTGCGACTTTGATGTGCGTGGCGTGCGCACCGCTCAAGAACATGATTCTGCTGCTATACTACCCAAAATCATCATTCACAGCCCAGTCATAGGCTCTTCCCCTAGGCAACTTCAGGGAAGCTTCTGCCAGGAAAGAGAGAGGAAGAACTCCTGCTGGAAATGCCACAATGGCAGGTAAGCCTTCAGAATCCTAACACCATGCTTCCTTAATCTACCACAGGAAACACAAAAAGGCAAAAACGAGTCTAGGGGAGGAATTTTATACTGTGCACTTCCTGTTTCCAAGTATATCCCAATCTGAAACTGTGTCTTACCGGGAAAGAAGATTCAGTACTTACACGATCACTCGCCCCCGCCACGAGTCTGACTGGTCCCGATGGACTCTATATTCTATGCGCATTCCCTTAATGAGTGGCTGAGGTTGGGAGGAGGGGGTTGGGTTCTTAGAGAATTGGGCAGACCTTCTGTTGGCTACAGGCTCTTTAGTAGGGATGGGTTGAACCTTACCAGGGGCGTAACTACCAGGGGAGCAACCGAAGGGGGGCCCAGGAGCCAGACAGGCTCCACCTTCTTTTTTTCCAATGACAATATAACCTCCTCCCAGAGGATAGGGGCCCCATCATAGTATTTGCTGGGGGCCCAGTGATTCCTAGTTACACCACTGCACCTCACTGATGGTGGTTCTGCAGTTCTAGGGGAGGATGGCTAGTGGTTGGAGATTTTAAATTAGTGGGGGGGTGGCACAGGGGGGTAAGCAGGTGAAGCTGGGCCAGTGAGAGGAAGGGGGGAGGGGTAGCATAGATGATAATGAGGCATGTGTAATAAAGTGTGAAAAAATTGAGAGGAACATACTCTAAAATGTATGTTTGTGAATGCAAGAAGCCTGGCTGAAGAAATGGGAGAATTGGAGATAGGGCTTTGACTGAAAAGAATGATAGTGAACTCTCGCTACAGAGGTGTTGCTATATGTATTATAGTTTGAAGTTGCATATGTTGCATTTGTGCTCCTCTATACGCAACTTCACCACTCTGCTTGTTTGCCGTACATAAACTAATCCACGTTGAACGTAAAACAGAATACACTAATTAGCGAGGCACTTCTTAATGGTTATTTCTAAACAAGAAGCCCAGTTTTTAGAAACAACTTATCCAAAAGTACCAGTATTGTACACACTTCCAAAGGTGCACAAAAGGTTGGAGAATACGTCCCATCGTCTCAAGATAGGTTCTGTATTAGAACAATTCTCATACATTATTATCTCCAACCTTTAGCTGCAAGTATCACGATTTGTGTACGTGACATGACTGACCTATTGAGACGATAGAAGTGATGGACCAAATTGGCCCAGATACTCACTTGTTTGGAATAGACTCCAGGCTTATATACATCCATCCCCCAAATGATTGTATTCGAGTAATTGAGGAGATATTATTGTCGACCAATATTATTTGCCAACCATAAAGTTTATTTCCTCATAGATTGTCTGGAAATGGTCTTACATAAAAGTTATTTTAAATTTCTTGAAACATTTTCTGGCAACTCCAAGAGACCTCAATGGGCGTGACTGTAGCGCCTCTTCTTGCCAATTGTATGTCAAACATTTAGAAGACCAGTTGTTTATACACAACTCTAAATATGCCAGCCACATTCTTGCATACCACCGATATGTGGATGACATTCTTGTTGTGGAAGGGTCCCTTGGAGTTATTTAATAAGATGATGAGTGAAGCTTATGAAAACCACGCAACCATTAAATTTACACATGAAACCTCTCAGACATCCCTAGGATGTTCTAATAGAGATCAAGAAACATAAACTAATCATCAGTGTTTAAGAAAACCAACGGAAGAAATAACCTTTTGAATGTGAGCAGTTACCATCATCCTAAGACATTTAAGGGGATACCAAATGGCCAATTCATGCGCGTAAAACGTATTACATCCAATCCTTTAGATTACGAAACTGCAGCCATAATCTAACATAAAGGTTTTTACAAAAAGGATATAAACATGAAGCATTATAAAGCCAAGCATACAGTAGCACAGATTCCTAGAGAGCGATTGCTGACACCAAAGAAGAATAGGTCTATGCACACTAAAGCTTTTTTTGTATCTAATTTGGGGAATTCAGCAACCAGAAAGAAAGGGTCATAAGAAAACATTGGGACATTAAACTTGATACAAAATATGGTCCTTTTCAACAAGACCCCGGTTTTTGCTATAAACGGGGAACAAGTTTTAAGAGACAAGTGTGTCCCTCCAATTTATCTACACGCAGAAAAGCATATGCCGTTATTAAACGAAAGGCACTGTTCCATGCTTAAGCTGCAATTGTTGCAATTCAATTATTAAAGGTACAGATATATGCCATCCTACAAAGGGGCACAACATTAAGATGATGCACACTTCTACATGTGACACACGCAATGTCATTATCAGCTCAAATGCCCTGTGGCAAAGTTATGTAGGGCAAAAAGCAGAACGGTGAAATTGCGTATACAGGACACAAAGGCAACATACTCAACTTCAAACCAAATACACATAGCAACACCTCTGTAGCTAAGACACTTTTATTAACAAACACCAGCCACACAGTTTAAATGGTGTGTATTAGCTGTAGGTACATTATCGTAGAGAGGTGTGGATATCCGGAATTACTGCAACGGAATGGCTCTGGATAAAGAAATTAAACAGTATGCAACCTGCTGGCCTGAACAATTCCTGTTCCATCAAACCTATCTTGTAAACCGCCAGAAGTAGCCTGCATATTATGTACTAGTATTTTCTTTTGCCTCATAATATACTTTATAAAATTGCAACATTTGCCTTGTTACAAATATAAGTTTCCAATTATAGAATGGTTACTACTAGTACAATAACATTCACTACTAAGTTATTGGTTACCTACAATACCACAGTTTTTACTTATTTTATTGATGTGAATCTTCATGTTTCTGTATATTCATGATAGATATTGTTTACTATTTTATATGTATTGTATATTCACTTTACACCGGTGTTTTAACATTTGTATGTAAGAGTATTTATTACACTTATACGGGGTTATTCAATAAAGTTCTTATCGTTTAAAATGGTATTCATTTGCCCCACCAATCAAGAGGTTACTTTCAAATGTTAATTAATCTGATTGGTTGGGGCAAAATTAGCCCATTTAAACGATAAGAACTTTTATTGAATCTCCCTGATGGTTTTATATAAGATATGCACCTGCACTTTGTTATAACAGTATTGTTTTAGGTTTTAATATTATTGTTTTAGAAATGGATTACCACCACAAAGATTTTAAATAAGCTGACCACCAGCACATGGGTGGATTTACGTGGATCACATGATATTGATCGTTTCATGGTCCATAGAGACATCACTGGACTGTCTTTTTACTTATTGGTTTTGTGCTTACTAATTGGATTGGAGGGTTGGGTTATAAATGTATGCTTCACTTTGTATTTGTTATTGCTTGAAAATGGACTCTTGAAAGTCCAAGCATGTCACAATAAAAAGTTTTGCTTTTGCAGTCACAAGTACTGTTTGGACCCCCTTCCATTCTTAGTAAAACTAACCTGAGCCTTTTTGTCCATCTGTAAGCAGAAAGGCTGTTACAATAATTAATTGAAAAGTTTAATAAAGTACTTTTTTGTGTCTAATTGTGTTTATCATATAATGGGTACTTTCATCCATGCTGTTGTCATTGTTTTTTTTTTTTATAGGCTGATACTAGCAATGAGGGAGAAATGCGAAAAAGAAAAACATTGGTTTAAAATAAATAGCTCACCTCTGACTTGAAATAAAAAACTACTAATCTGCAGAAAAAAACAAAACATAGGACTATTAATATTTTAAGAAAAATAGCACATTATATTTAGAACAAATGTTCAGTTGGCCGGTACCTGTTTGTTGACAGTTTCCACTTTTAACTGCATGTGTCCACCTTCTGCAATATTGTACTGTACTAAACGACAAGATGAAGGGAAAAGTTTCACATCTTGTGGCAGGCAGACCCTCTCGTGCACTCAGGAGTTTGGATTTCTAAAGATGTTGGTTTACCAAAACATCAATGGGAAAGTCTTTAGCTTTAAAGCCGCTATAGTTAAAAAAAAAGGTGTTTTAAATAATTATTATTACATCCTCAAGAAAACAATAGATATGCCAATTTAATTTAATTTGCTCACTGGAGCTGATGAAATAAAAGGTGCAAAAGTTAGCCTCTACAATCAGATGTTATTAAGTGCAGTAACCTAATAAAAAAAACAAAAAACAGTGAACCTCTTATTGCATCAGCACCTCTGTGCATAAGAAAAGTATATTTACCTACCAGTTTACTGCATAAAGAAATACATTCATGCTATCTTTTATAACTTGTATTGAACTGGTTGTAATGTAATAATTTTCTGGTGTGTCCCCATAAAGTTCTGAGACATGTAAGAGGGATCTGCTTCCATTACATTTCAGTGTAATTAAATGTAGAGAGTGGATTCATCTTGAATCTTTTGCAGGACTTCTAACACCAGCTACAATTTGACATATAACATCTCTAGTGTACTTTCACATTGTTTTTTACCCCCCTTCCCAGCTGGCAATGCATCTACCTGATAACATCTGTGGGGATACACTAACGCTTGTAACTGGTTAAATTAAATTAAATCCATGCTACCCAATGTAATATAGGTTAGCATGGGCTATAGTCCATTTTCTGGGGCCTGCGCAAATCCAAAAATGTTTGGACTTTTTGCAGCAAGGGTTAAGTTTCACGCCTGTCAAACATACGACATTGTAAGTGTATGACCGGCTGTACCAGCCAATAACCTTGGCTTTGAGAGAGTGTATTACCCAAGCATATTTTAGTGGTGCTGGCCCATATGTTTTATTTAAAATAACATTCCATACATTGGCTTTAAATAAAAGGAAACCAAAGGAGCATACCATATGCAGTATGCACGCTTTGCAAGAAGCAAACATGTCATGTTTTCTGTTCAAACCGAGTTCTATTGTTCAAAATAGATTTACAACTTTTAGAGCAGACAATTTATATTGCTACTACAAATGTTCTGAAAGGATAAGTTGGTGGCTCAATGGTTAGCACTGATGCCTTGTAGCACTGAAGTCCTGAGATTGAATCCACCCTTGGACCATCTGCAAGGAGTTTGTATGTTCTCCCTGTGCTTGTGTGGGTTTCCAGTTCTCCCCAAATCATACTGATAGGTTGCTTGTGAAGGTTCTCATTCATCCAGGTCATGGTATATCTGTTGTATTCAATTAGATCAACTGGACTTGAAATGTAGTTCTTGAAGACGTTTCGCTAGTCATCCGACTGGCTTCTCAATTCAGAATGACTTGTACAAGAATCTGTGGCAATTATGTACCCTGGAAAATCCCAATTAGCATATCACAGCCAGGTGTTAAGGGTGTGATTAGATAGTGGCTAAGAGGTGTTATAGGAACGCCCAAGTAAGGTGTTAAAACAGCATTGTACATGGCAGACAGTTGGTGTCGAACCCCCCCACCTCTATTTAGGCTTGGTTTCTTTTTTTCACATAAATGGCCTCCTTAACACCTCCTTGAACCAGTCACGTTCCTTCGCCAGTAGTTAACATTACAATCTTCAAAGGTATGTCCTTTATCCTTAGATGCAGATACATGGCTGAGTCCGACCCGAGGAATTGGCTCTTCTGTGCTGGGCCATACGTTGATGCAGTGCTGTGGTCTCCCCCACATACAAATCAGAGCATTCTTCACTGCACTGCACTGCATATATGATGTCGCTTTTCTTGTGTTTCGGTATTGGGTCTTTCGGATTGTACCAATTGCTGCCTCAGTGTGTTGTTCGGTTTAAAGCAGACAGGGAATCCGATGTTTTTTGAAAATTCTCTTAATTTCTCGGAGACCCCTGCTACATATGATGACCATGTTCTTCCTCCTGTCTTGCTTTTCCCCTTCACTGTTGGTATTCTTGTTCTTTTCTTTCCTTCTACTTTCTTTGACACAAGAAAAGCGACATCATAATCATGCAGTGCAGTGGAAGAATGCTCTGATTTGTAGTGGGGGAACCAATCCCCCACCCCCCCCCCCCCCCACCCCCCCCCCCAGCAACTGCATCAACGTATGGCCCAGCACAGAAGAGCCAATTCCTCGGGTCAGGACTCAGCCGTGTATCTGCATCTTAAGGATAAAGGACATACCTTTGAAGATTGTAATGTTAACATACTGGCGAAGGAACGTGACTGGTTCAAGAGAGGTGTTAAGGAGGCCATTTATGTGAAAATAAAGAAACCAAGCCTAAATAGAGGTGGGGGGGTTCGACACCAACTGTCTGCCATGTACAATGCTGTTTTAACACCTTACTCTAGGCGTTCCTAAAACACCTCTTAGCCACTATCCATCACACCCTTAACACCTGGCTGTGATATGCTAATTGGGATTTTCCAGGGTACATAATTGCCACAGTTTCTTGTACAAGTCATTCTGGAATTGAGAAAGGCCAGTCGGAGACTAGAGAACGTCTTCAAGAACTACATTTCAAGTCCAGTTGATCTAACTGAATACAACAGATATACTGATAGGTTGTATGTGTCAAATAAATGTGCTTAGATTGTAAGCTCTTCGGGTCAGGGCCTGATGTGAATGTATACATGTAATTGTAAAGCGCTACAGAAGATGTTGGCGCTATATAAATCCACAATAATAATAAGTCAGTTGATATGGATATATTATACCAGCTCTCCTGGCTTCTATGGTAAGAGAATAGTGACGATGGGAATGTGGATGGACGAGATCAGTAAGAATTTGAAGTAACACATGATGAATATATAAAATTGCCAAAAGAATAAGACAGATATCCAATATTAATATTAGACCTATTTCATCCTGGTAACATGACAACTGAGTCAATAATAAAGGCTTGTTCATATTAAAAACCAACTGGCATCACTTTGTACTGGGATCACTTCATACACCTAGGTGAATGATGTTGAACCTTGGCACTGCAGATGTTTGAAAACTACAACGCCCAGCATTCTGCCTCAGGCTCCAATGGTTTTTGACAACTGAAACAACTTTTAAATGGTGCCAGATAAGTGGCGGCATGTTAAGTGGGCATGGCTTCATCGGGGAACATAGGCGTGGGTTGTGGAGGTGGTTGTTGTGGGCTGACTAACACTGACTGGTGGACTGGAGGGCTGACAACACTGATTGGTGGACTGGTGCTGAAATGCAGTATTAGAGGAAGGAGGATTTATTTTAACTGCTGCCTTTTAAGTGTTCTGCAGGGATGCACCCCGAGCAAATATTTCAGTTTGCTTCATTATAGGGGCATCCCTGTTCTGCCAATAAGGCATGCTGGGAGTTGTAGTTTCCAAACACCTGTAGTGCCATGTGATCTCAATAAAATGAAGCCATTTGAATAACGCCCCTTGACTACTTGTCAGGTGCAGCCAATTTGTTCCTTTACTATTTCACGTGACCTGACACCTCCAGAGCGTCGGTGAAATAAACCCTCCAGGTGGCGGGGGTAGGTCAGTAAATTAATTCTGTGCTGTTGTAATCATTGACATGCCCACTAGGTGTCCTCAATAACATCTGGGTTTCCACATCGACCTTCCAGCAGCGACTACCGCTGTCCTAGAGAGCCCAGCCAACAACAACCGCCGCCAACTCTCCTAACAGTGAGGGAAATCGGGGAACATCTACCGCAATTCCTTATGTGTGATCACAGCCTGGATTCTACCCGGTCGGTATCGATAAGGCGGTCTCACGTCTCAGCCCACGTGGAATCTAGTATCTGCGACACCACTAATGCTTTACGGCCGTACATGCTGTGCAAAAATAACAAATATTATTTACCCTAAAATGAGACTTCCCGTCTGCATATTTTTTCTTATTTCGAGACGTAACGTGAAGTCCATAGTATTCGGCACTGGGAAGAGGAACTAGATGGCGCCGCCTGGATACATTGATATTGCTGACTAAGATCACAGCCTTTCCTCTAGCGCCCCCTGGCTTTCTCACAAGGAGCTACTTTGGCTCATGTATATAGAGTTGTGAACTTTACCTTGGTAATTCATCCGCAGGAAGTTTAATGATAGGCAAACTGTTATATAATGTCCGATAGCATAAGAACCATAACATGGTGGAACTATCTGAATATGAACAAGATGTAATATCACTCCCCTGTGCTCCTCATGTTACCAAGCTCCTGTAGTACAGAAATCAATGTGCATCGCATTAAGGAGCAGGGGGTTGAATCTATGTTAAGGCTAAGGGCACATTAGCAGCTCCCTTGTGTGAAATGCACAATTGTAACGCTATGAGCTTTATGTGCTATTCCATCCACTTCCACTGGGATTTTCCAAATATCTTGTTATCGTAGCGCATTCGGAAGTGCACGAGATTTGTGCCAGTGTGGCCTAGCCCTAAGTGTCACTCTAAGGGCACGGCCACACTGCATCGCACCAGAAGGGCTCAAGCGATCGATTGCATTTGAAATTCCGGTGTGATTTGCTTGTGATTTCACTGCGATTGCTCATAAAAATGGTGATCGCATGCGGTTGCATATTACAAATGGATGCGCAATCACAAAGCACCCAAAACTGCATTTTTTGGTGCGTTGCTGCCATGATTTCGCTTTGTTGAAAAGTCTCAACCGAGAACGCAAGAACACGAAAATCACGCTAGTGTGGCCTAGCCCTAAACAGTAACCCAAAATTTAGCATGAACATTGTTTCTAAAATCCAGGACCCACAAAACACACACTTAACCCAATATAAGCTTGGGTTTTGACAATAATATACCCTACATCTCCCCCTATATATCACAGAACAGGGGTGCCCAACCTGAGTCACCCTGGGGGCCGCACTAGTGGCCCCCCATATATTAACTGTGAATGTAGCCCTGCCCCCAATCTGCCTGAACCCCACCCTGAATTTTTCAGGCCACTCCCCAAGGCAACCATGCCCACCCATGGGTCCATGAAGGCCACAAAAAATGACGGAAGGGCACTGGTATAAAAGAATAATAAAATTGAAAATTAATGAAGTTGAGTGTCTCTGCTGAAATGTCAACTTGAAACATTAAAAATAATACAAACAGGATTCTTTGTATACTTCATGGGGACCAATACGTTTTGCTGTATTTAGGTTTGTGGGGGTGAAGCCCTTAAAGTTGCCTTCTGCTTTACCCGACTGGCTTTCATTAAAACCCTACTACACACAACAGAGAACATCCCCACTGGCACAGAGGCTAATGAAATCAAACATCTCAGAGTAGTCTTTAAAACTTATGGATATCCGGATTTGTCCTTTTTACTTGGTCAAAACTGGAAGAAGGAAAAAATAAGAACACCAATACCATCAGTAAAGGTGAGAAGCAAGACACAAGATAAAATATGGTCATCCTTTATGTAGGGGGGTGTCAGAGAAATAAAGAACAATTTTGAAGACACCATATCACTGTCCGCTTTAAACCCAGCAACACACTGTGGTAGCAACTGGTGCATCCATATGACCCAATACTGAAAAACAGCATGGGCAACATCATATATGCAGTGCAGTGTACTTCACCAACGTATGGCCCAACACAAGATTTTTGTTGGGCAAGATTTTTAATCTACCTGGCAACTGTTGATGTTTTGGATTGTAAAAGTTGGGCGCTCAGGGCTTACATACACTCAGGAGTAAAGCTAGGTACACACAGTACAGATTTCTGAAAGATGACAGACAGGATCTGCAAGATCCTGTCTGCCATCTTTCAAAGATCTGCATACACACAGTGTTCTCCCTATGAACATCACATCCTAGTGCGGCCGATGGAAATTTACGGTCTTTCCCGAACGAGCGTTCAGCGGACCCGATCATTCGGGAAACTATCGTACACACATAACGGTAAAGCCCCGATACCGTCGAATCCGAAAGGTTATATAACCTTTGGGAACAAGCTATTGATTTATAGGCGTTACATCGACGACGTGTTTGTACTATGGGATGGGCCGACGGAAGAGTGCCAGTACGTGGTGGACAGTCTAAACTCCCATAAATCCACAGTAAAATTCACCATGGTGTCACACGAAGTGACCATTGACTACCAGGACATTAGAATCACCAAGGATGAGTTTGGTTTCAAGACCTGTCTATTTTCAAAACCTACGGATAGGAATACGTTACTGCATGCCCGTAGTTATCACCCTCCTCATCAAAAAAGGGGGTCATATTTTCCCAATTTCTCAGGGTCTTAACTAATAATTCTGATGAAGTCATGGCCAATGAGCAATTACAGCACATGGCCAATAAATTCAGGGACCGTGGATACCATCCCAATGAAATTGAAGTTCAAAAAAGGAGGGCACTAGAGCATGTGGCCGGAGTGGTTAAGAATAGTAGTGCCAACATAGGGAAGATAGGGCAGAACAGTATCCCTTATTCTATACAATATTCCCCTTACACCAGTGGAATTAAGCGTAGCGTTAGGAAACGTTGGGAACTACTAAAGAGGGATAGCTCCCTTCCATTTAAAGAGTTACAACCGATGTTCGCACATAGAAGGGGTAGGAACCTATGAAGCCTATTAGTTAAGACAGATTTGGACCCCCTAAAAAGCAAACCTGTTAGTACGTGGCTTACCCAAAAAAAGGAAGGTTGTTTTAAATGTGTGGGATGCCAAGCCTGTAATCACATGATTTCGGGTGTGGATTTTCCCCATCCTCATACCGGCCGCAGACTCAAAATTCAATTTAAACTATCCTGCCTCAGCACTGATGCCATATATCTTATTATATGCCCATGTGGGATGTACTATGTGGGTAAAACCACAACATCACTAAGGGAAAGGATGGCTAACCATCGTTCCTCTATCAGGGCGGCTCTGTTTATAGTTATCATTAATATATTGTATTAAGTTATTGTAAAAA
The DNA here is from genome assembly GCA_019447015.1 of Hymenochirus boettgeri. NCBI lineage: Eukaryota > Metazoa > Chordata > Amphibia > Anura > Pipidae > Hymenochirus > Hymenochirus boettgeri. Next base: position 161,617,653 of record CM033473.1, on the reverse strand, counting down.
ATATATTGAGTATTAACACTTCCCCAGACACCAGTGGTTTTAGTAATTGGAGATAGTACTACCTATTTGTTGTAGTGGGTATGTCAAGGGTTAACACGTAGTGGGAGGAGCACAGGGGGAGGGTTGGTTTTACCTTAGGTTTTAAATTTCACTTACCTGTATTGATGTCACATAATAGTAGATGCACTAATAAACATTGAAGTAAAAAAAAAAACGCGATATATATGGGATAACATATTATATGTTCATGGAACTGCTTGGTGAATAATAACCTCATTATGCTTTAAAGGACAATTATACTCACCTCTCCCTAGCTTCAAACCTGAATAGTACCCAGTGTGAGGACCTAAACCACTAAACCTTTACCCTGGGTACTTAACTGATCAGCTGTGATTATAGATGATGTTTCCCTCACTGTTCCAGTCCTCTCTGTCAGCTTCTTTGCAGAACCTGTCTTCCCTTTGGCTAAATCGTGGACAGCAGAAACAAGCCAAAAGAGGACTGGAGCATAACAGCTGATCTGCAAAATACCCAAGGGTGAGGACTTAGTGGTTTATCAACTATTAATGGGTGCAAGATGAGGACAAAAGGGGACGTGTATTATTGTGTATTATTTAAGTAAAGGAGCAATATAGGAGTATATTTTAACATAGGAGTGACCTTTAAAGGGGGGTGTAGCTAAAATGTAGGTAGTTGCGCTGAGCTCACCAGCACTATCAATGATACTCTTTCTGGAATCCACCCCTTGAAAATCCTGTGCTTTCCCCTAACACCACCAACAAATTTACAGTAATTATTAAAGGACATCTATAGTAAAATGTATACATTGCTCCAATCCAGACATAAAAAAAGGTTAGTGTATTCTGCCTTATTCTAACCTTCCTCTGTGGCTCCGTGTTTGCATACTGTCTGATTTACTGCAGGGCTCCCCACTCCCCCTCCCCTCTCTGGTCATTTCCCCGTTCATTTAGCCCGGCTGTAAATTAATGTGAAACAAGCCGCTCATGCTCATTATTCCTACATATGACACATCACTCTAAACTATGTAAACAAAAAAAAAACACCTTGGTGTGTAAGCCTGTAAAGAGGAAGTTTCTCTGTTGTTCTGAAGATAGTGCTATGTAAGGAATGAGAAGGGGGGAGTTTGGAGAGACGAGTCCTGAATCACTGCAGCCCGGTCTCCCTTTGACAGGCAATAAATCGGTGAAAACTTGCGGAGGAGGAGGACTTCTCCTTCCCTTTACTTCTGTTTTTAACCCAGTATTTGCCAAGCATTTTTGAGAAGGAAGGAGTCATTGGGAGACTTGCTGTAAATCCTGTGTAAGCCTACACACTATACCGGCATTCTGTTAGGGGATTTGATTGACAGCTCAAGCAGGAGTGGTGTATTGAAATCTTAAATTTTTTTAACTTCTATATGTCAGGACAGAGGTGGAATCTGAAGAAAATTAATGTACTCTGGGGGTTGGGGGGAATTCTAGAACAAATAGCAGAAAATAAAATTTAGTTTTCCCACTATACATGTCCTTTAAAGGGCATGTCCACCCCCAAACTAAAATTTGACCCACTGCTGGCCTCATTGTGTTGTGTTAAAGAACCCTTACTTTTCTCCTCTGCTCCTTATAGTTGTCCTGGAGTGCCTGATCAAAGTCCAAAATAGAGAAGAGTAGGAGGTATTCATTGTGTAATCTGGTGCCTTTTACTCCCTTGTCCTCTTTGAGGACTCCGGCATGCACAGTGGAGCTTTCCCTCCCTCTGGATCCCTCCGCACTGCCATACTGTTTAAAAAAAAAAAAAAATATATATATATATATATATATATATATATATTACTGTAGTGTAGGGCACCACCTCCAACCCTAAACGCCATAGTTTTAACTTTGAAAAGTTCCCAGAAAAAGACTTTCCTGACCTTGTTCCCTTGGCTCTCTCAATAACCGGCAGCCACGTCTGTGATTGGCTTACACTCAGCCAATCACAGATATGGCTGCTGGTCTAGCATCTATTGCTACTCTGTTCCTGGAAGTAGCAGTAGAGGCAGAGGCCTCTAACAACAAAGGTGGGTATGTCTTTAAACCATGGCATTTAGGGTTTGAGGGGTTCCCCTACACTACAGCAAATTTTCAGATTTTGGGGTGCAGATGCCCTTTAAATGAATCGTACACTGAAAAAAGTACTTTGCCTCATTTCAATCTATAAATGAATACATATAACATATGATTACTTCAATCTAGTACAAGTCCCCCAGCCCCCTTCAAGACTATCTGTGAGGGCAAGTATGCTCAGTAATCCCTATGATAAAAGGAATAAACAGGGATAGGGATACAAATGGGCACACCCCTTTTAAGTAATTAATATATAAAACTCCTTTATTGTGAACATAGGCAAGTACATATAGAACACAGGAAAATAACATGTTAAAGGGTATGTCCGTCTGACCCACGGACTCGCTCCAGCGCCAAATTCCCTGACGCCTTTGTACTGTGCGCAAATCCATACACAGTGCGAAGGGGCAAGGACGCGTCGGAGACTGTCAGTGAAGTCGGTGCTGGAGCCGGTCCACGGGTAAGTGTCTCCTCCTCTCCTGTAAGATTTACTGAAGAACGGGAGGTAAGAGATAGTGCATTTACCCCCTGTTCTTCAGTAAATCAGATAGAAACAAACTTTTTTGATAGACATACCCTCTAAGTTAAAAACACACCCCATTGTTGTGTTTTTAACTTCTCGTGTTATTTCCCTGTGTTCTATATGTACTTGCCTCTCCCTATGTACACAATAAAGGAGTTTTATATATTAATTACTTAAAAGGGGTGTGCCCATTTGTATCCCTATTTCTTCCTTTTTGTATTTATTGATAGTGGGTGGTGCACCCCCTTTGTTATTTATTCCACTTCAATATTTACAACTAGTGCCATTGTGCTTGTTTCCTTTTCTGTTTCAGTAATCCTTATAAAGCAGCATTGGGAGAGGGAATTTCCCACCATGACGTGTACAAACTGTCACCATTACAGCTACAGCAATTTTATACATAACAAAAGAGTTTATGATACTAAGGCACTGGATTGACAGCTGAAATGTAATGTTTTAGATTGGATATCTAAAGAAATAGGTGACAGATCAACAAAGAAATGGTACAGTGATAGTTGAGAAGAATTATACTTTCCAGTAATGGGCAATTAAAAAAACAATGTTCCCGGTGTACAATAACAACAAATTGTCCAGTTCCCATTTTACAGGAAGAGAGAGGCTTTTAGAAAACCAAGCAATGGGAGTGACAGATTAAGCAATAACACAGTGTACTGCAGATATAGGATTGTTCCAATGTGGGTGAATGTACAGCCAACACACTGGTCATTGTTTAATGTCCAATCAAAACTAGTAGACTAGGAGTTCCATGGTCTGTATCAGGTTATTGTTTCTGCCTTCGTAAATATCTTTTTTTTAAAAGTGTCCTCTGAATATAGCTACCCTAGAATGTCTCGTTGACATGTCCCTACAATGTATCTGACAGGCTCAACCCACTACTTCCGTACAGCGAGCAGGAAGGAGCTGTCATGTGTCAGGAATGTCACAGGACGGCGACTATGATGTCATGCGTCAGCGACGGCGTCACAGCGTCATAGCTCCGCTGCCGCTCAGCTGTCCTGGTTGTCTGTACTGCCTGGTATGTGCTCTGGGTCTACGTTATAATTATCATGCCGAGTGGGTTTAAATGTTGGGGAAGACGGGTGATCGCACTGTGTAGTCTAGCTCTGTGTTAGGCTCGATTTGTTTAATGGAATGCAGTGTCTGTGTCTGCTAACCCACAGGCTAATAGGAAATCAGTGTAGATGATTTGGACATTGGGTCATGTCATGGTTGAGACATATGTATGACGAGAGGTGCACGTTAAGGCCATGTTTATGTGCAAATTTGGTTTTCACCGCAATGCGCAGGTATTGCTTAATAGGGGGTTTATATCAACATGTCATTTGGGCATATTGTGCTGTAATTTGCTGATATTCTAATGGTAATTATAAGAAGGTCAGATTATTCTATGGAAGGTGTAATGCAATTGCTTTTTTGAAGATCTAATCCAGTGATGTCAAACCACTCTAGATATTTTGGAAATTTTCATACAGGTAAATCACCCTCCAAAGCCAAAACGGTAATTGTTTAAAATCTGAAATATATAAGTCTGACACAATATCCTGTTTCCCCTGTTTCTGCTTCCTGGTTCTTCCAGTTAGTAACTGTCAGTTATGGATTTGACATTTTACATCACAGCCAATGACTGAATGTTAATCCCCTGTCTACCTCTTCTGAGCATGCTCAGGCTCAGTACAGGTTTCTAAATTGCTCAGTTTCCATGAGGCACTCAGAAGCAGGCATACAGTAATGAATTCATAGGACAAACTATGATATATCAACATATTTTAAAGAGGCCATTCTTTCTAAAAGATGTTCTTATGAGGGTGGAGTTGTCCTTTAAGACTTTAGATAAGCACAGTAAAAATGAAACTGGGTAACATTTTGTTGTTAGTGTAGTGCGGTAATGTCCAGATTTAAAATGTAGTGGTTTAAAATGTAAAAACCAAGAAGCTCATTCAATTTACATTAAAGCATCACAGTATATTATAATATAAATTAAGCATTCTCCTGTTCCTTCTTTAAATGGCTGCATTACAATAACAACCCTTTGGACATCTACAATTACACCTTTCACCTTTTCCCCAAATGTAATGTTTTATCTGTGATGGCACTGCTGGTGTGCGTTTGGGAAGAATGTGTCCCTGTCTGACCCTGTGTCTTGGCAACTTAATTGTCAGGCCAGAAGGGGAACTGTGGTCTCTGGATGTTAATTGACATTTCTCCTACCTTTCAAACAACCCCATGATCTTGTCTGTAGCTCTAGTCCATAAAAAGTTGCTAGCGCTGCCTACTATACAATTAACACACCCTTTGAATGACCCCTGTATCCAGAATCTAAAGGATGGTTACTGCTGTCTTTACATACTTAACCAAAGAACAAGATCCATGGCATAATGAATGTATTAAAAAGTGTATAGATATAAAAAGTATATCTCACAGGAGATATGTGGCATGCATCTTAAAGAAATACAAGAATGATTAAAACATTTAAGAAGGTGGGAATAGTTCATTATACAACATTTTTATTGCTAATGCAGCAAATTGAAGTATCTATATAGATAAATATAATCCATAAGGCTCTGGCATTTGAATGGGGAGGTACAGTGGCGAGAATCCTATTGCAGTCACTCAGGTGTGTCACTGAGTGACTAATAAGAATTCTCGCCACTGCACCTCCCCACCTCTCCCCCTCCCTCTATACTCCATTTACAAATGAAAATGTTTTCCGGAATATACAGTGTTAACTATACCGCTTGTATTTAAATGCAAAAAGTACTGACCAGCCTTAAGGAGCAGTGGCGCATTCCAATGAGTCATAATTTGACTCGACTGGCCGCTCCTCCTTATCTTCAGTGTAGTTCAATCTGTGACAGGATCCGGATGGGAGGGGGAGAGGACCGGAGTGTAAGGCTGGTCAGTACTTTTTACATTTAAATACAAAACGGCATGTATAACCCTTTGTATTCCCGAAAACAGCTTCACTTGTAAATGGGGTATATACGGGGGGAGGTTAGATACAAGGAGGGACATGGGGGTAGTTTCAGGGAGGAAGATACAGGGAGGGCAGGGAGGTGAGAGTAGATACAGGGGGTTAGATTCAGTAAGGGAGTGACGGGGGGTAGATGAGTGAGTGAGTGTGCTGTTGGTTGGTTGTGTGCTGCCTGTGGTGTTTTTTTCAGAGGTATTATATATAATGTGCCTTATGTATTATATGGAATAATACGCTACCTACAGAATAATACACGGATAGTACTTCACCTCTGAGTTCCCTGACCTGTATAAAAGCAAAGGGCCTATGGTCTTGTGCTTCTATATGGTCAGGGAACTCCTCGGTGGCGTAATATCCTTATATTACACTGTAGGTAGCGTATTATCCCTTATATATCAAATGCATAGAGATGTTACTTTGCTTCTCGATATTAGTCAGCAAACAGTGGGGAAACTAGAAATAGTTGCATGCTTAAAATGAGGTAGACTCAAATATATAAACATACTAATATATACTGGAACAGGGTGCACAAGCACAGCATTCCCCTTTGTTATTTAAATAAACATACTAGTTATCTCGTTCCCAGTTAACTTCTAATTATCTAGTTCCCAAATATGAAGTGCAAGTGCATCTTAACAAGAGTATAAGTAGATTCTCTGGAATGGTACAGAGAACTTCTCCCACACTCCTATATCTAGATGGGTTTTGTCAAGTGAAGTTCATCGGTATTTTGTCATATGCTTGTGAAGGTTCTCATTCATCCAGGACATAGTATATCTGTTGTATTCAATTAGGTCAACTGAACTTGAAGTTTAGTTTTTGAAGACGTTTCGCTAGTCATCCGACTGGCTTTCTTAATTCAGAATGAGAATCTGTGGCAATTATGTACCCTGGAAAATCCCAATTAGCATATCACAGCCAAGTGTTAAGGGCGTGATTGGATATTGGCTAAGGTGTCAAAACAGCATTGTACATGGCAGACAGTTGGTGTTGAACCCCCCACCTCTATTTAGGCTTGGTTTCTTTATTTTCACATAAATGGCCTCCTTAACACCTCTCTTTAACCAGTCACGTTCCTTTGCCAATATGTTAACATTACAATCTTCAAAGGTATGTCCTTTATACTTAAGATGCAGGTACACAGCTGAGTCCTGACCCAAGGAATAAGCTCTTCTGTGCTGGGCCATAATTTGATGCAGTTGCTGTTTGGTCTCCCCCACATACAAATCCGAGCATTCTTCACTGCACTGTTTATATGATGTCGCTTTTCTTGTGTTTGGGTCTTTCGGATGTACCAATTGCTGCCTCAGTGTGTTGTTCAATTTAAAGCAGTCAGGGATACGGTGTTTTTTGAAAATTCTTCTTAATTTCTCGGAGACCCCTGCTACATATGGGATGACCATATCATATCTTCACACTTAAGGGAACTGTGGTCCAAAAATGACTTTAGGTAAATTGATAGGAATTGCTCTTCTGAGAATTTTTGCAATTTATTTTCATTGCTTATTTTGCATAGTTTTGAAGATATTTACATTTTTTGTGTGATATGGCAGCAGCATCACCAGGTCCCCCTGCACGTCCTGCTCTGAAACCATGTCAGTGGATGACAGTCAGTCTGCCCTTTGTCTCCTCCTCCCCTTGCAGCCCTCCTCCTCTTGCAAACCCCCCTGGTCCCTCCCACTCATGGACCCCATGGCCCCTCAATTTGCAGGCCCCCCTTGCTCCCTTCCCTTACAGCCCCATTTGGCCCTGCCTATTTCTGCGGGTGCCTTAGCCCCGCCCATCCACGGGTGCCTTAACCCCACCCATCCGAGGGTGCTGTGGCACAAAAGGCTGTTTTCACATAGTGGGAGAGTAGGGCTGTAGATTTCCTTACCTTCTCTGTGGGGATATTCACATATCAGGGAGGGGGAGGGACTTCCTGTCACTGAAGTGACCGGAAGAGGTGGAGGAGCAGCCTTAGGAATGTCACATGTCAGCCTTCCACACATTAACTTTCTGGTCAGTAATTTATTTATATCTTGGGCTGTGGATCACGTATAGAGGTGGTTTATGGCTCATTTTAAAGGGTATGTCCACCCTTAAAAAAATTTTTTCACCAAACATTCCCCCTGTCCCCCCAGCCCCAACCGCTATGTTAGTATTATCAGAAAATGCCCAAAACATTACTTACCTTCCCTCTTTCCTCCGCCGCGCTGCCAGGCCCTCTGCTTGCGAGAAAATGCAAGCAGAGGGGCAGGACCGGCAGTCGCGTCTGTGATTGGCTGAGCGGCAGCCAACCACGGACGCGGCTGCCGGGAGTTCAATGCGGTGGAGGCAAGAGGGAAGGTAAGTAATGTTTTGGGCATTTTCTGATATTACTAACATAGCGGTTGGGGCTGGGGGACAGGGGGAATGTTTGGTGAAAAGGGTTTTACACTAGGGGGAGGGAATGCTAATCGGGAGGGAGAGGGAGGGGGAGAAGGGATGCAGTACGCATGCCAAACTTCTCCCGGAGGCCAGGTAGGAGGCAGAGTCCTATATGGACTCTGCTATGCTCCTGGTGGGCAGTTTTTGGGACTTTGGGGGGGACTACAGGAGAACCATATGGAGCTGGGATGTGAGGTAAGGATTAAACTACACTAAACAATGGGGCCAGTAGTGGGGGGATTATAGTTTTGGGGGTGGACATGCCCTTTAAAGGTAAGAAACTGGTCTTTTCTTTAAACTCAACTTGTTCGGAGGCCACAGTTCCCCTTTAAGGACATAGTTTTGCTATTTTTTCTATTTTAATTTCCTTATACCATAACAGAAAAATAAATATTTGAGTTCTGCTGTGTGGTCAAGAAGTTTATGTTTAAAGTAGCAATCACAAAATAAAAAAGTTAAACCAGCACCAGCTCAATAATACCCAAATGGGAAGAGGTGCCACAAAGTAGTTAAAAATAATAATAATAACTAAAGGCAAAAACAAAACTACTGTGCACACTCTGTATATAGCTAAAAAACCTTTATTATACACATCATGGTTATCACTCAATAAAAACACTTAAAAAGAACCTTCAGCGACTTAAACTTTAGGACTCAGTATATAGCTATGGTTGGAGAATTATCATGGAGATATCAGTAAATAAAGTGCATTAGACAAGTAAAGTACATAGCTACCAACTCAAGTCAGTCAGGTGTCCAATATAAGTCACTGTTAGGGCCGCAAACAGAGCAGACGCGTTTTGCCCCCCACTCCTTATGGGGGCTTCCTCATGTGCCCAAAATATGCATATATATATAGAGTGTGCACAGTAGTTTTGTTTTTGCCTAATGTAGCAATAACAGAAATATTTTTTTTCCTTAGGTGATGCTTTCTCTTGAGTGCAGATCTTGATTCTAGCAGGACTTAGAGGGATAATGAACGCAGAGGAAGTGGAGCTACTGACTGACTCAAAGTATAGGAACTATGTTGCAGCAGTTGACAAAGCATTAAAGAATTTTGAATATTCCAGTGAGTGGGCTGATCTTATATCTGCACTTGGGAAGCTTAACAAGGTTTGTTTAAAACTCATTTTACTTAGAATTGTAATACTGATTTACTAGTGTGTGGTTTAATCTGATCTATGATGTTAGAATAAGTATTATGAAATTTGAATTATAAAATCTTGCCTTTGCTTAATTCTAGAAAATGATTATTAAAATGTTATGTGCCTTTCTAAGTTATTGTTATCTTCTAAAACTGCGTATATGTCATTAACATTTTTCACTACAGCAAGCCTTGCAGTCTCCCCTTGTTCCCTCCTTCACTGTCAATGTGGTAGACATTCTAGGTGTATCAACCAGAGAGAGAAAGAGAGGATAATACCCAGTGTACTAATTTGTAACCCCCTGTGTTACTTGTAGGAGAGAGTGAAAGTAACTGCAAAACATCCTGTAAGGTCCTACTGATTTCACACAGGTTAGAGAAAAACAAAGAATGGCAAATGATTTATCTTAATCAGCAATTTTTTGACTGTAAGTTAGAAAAATACTTTAGTTCATGGTTCTACTTCAGTTGGGCAAACTGTAGATTTAAAGGAGTTTTAATTTCCTTTAGCATTCTCTGGGGGGACCCAAATACTTTTAGTGTTATTTCTTCTTTATAATACTCAGTTTTTGATTCCAGTGGTAAATTTTCACTAGGGCATTCCATCTTCCTTTAATTTAAAAATTACATTTTTTTGGCTATGTTTTGATTTTGTTATTTTTGACGGACAGGTTTTACAGAACAATGCAAAGTACCAAGTTGTCCCTAAAAAAATCACAATTGGAAAGAGGCTTGCACAATGCCTTCATCCAGCCTTGCCTGGGGGCGTCCACCGTAAAGCACTGGAAACTTATGAAATTATCTTCAAAATTATTGGACCAAAGCGCCTGGCCAAAGATCTCTTTCTGTACAGGTAAAACACTCATTGATTGAGTCTACTCTTAGTTAACAGCTTTAATACATCTGCAGCTATGGACCTTTTCCCACGCACTTTGAGTAAAAATAGCACTGGCTAATTTTATTTACTTTGTAAAAATTACTGAATATTGTGACATATGACTCACAGTTTTTGAGTAAAGGTTTATTTAATTTGAAACACAAACACGTGGCCTCCTGATTTGCTTATGTACTTTATTTAGTTTTGCTTTGATTGAAAATTGCACATTTTCAAAATTCTATAAAGTAAAGATCCAAGTGCAAGCCACTTGTCAAAGACCTTCCAGGATACCGTAGCTTTGCCTTGATGAGTACATACTAACCAACAAAGTACCGTATATACTCGAGAATAAACAGATATTTTACCTTTAAATTCTCCCCTCAATTTATACTCGGGTCTGTGCTGATCTGGATGCTGCTGGACAAAATAACATAGCCCTGGAAAAACAAAAAGCTGTACCCTGTAAGACAGAGAATCATCTTGATATCATTGGCTTAGGCAATTGTTGTCCTGCTCACTCTGATCATCCCTGCATGCAAGGGAATAGGGGGGAAAAATTATCTTTAAGTTTTCAGGCTGCACAAAAAGGTATGCAGGGCACATCTGTGTATGGGACTTTCAGTAGGGCTTAGTATTGGGACTGGGTATGAGACTGTGGAACTATGGGGCTTGTTATGGGAGAAAGTCAACCAAGCAGTTTTCCTAGTTTATCAGTTAAAAGTAAGTACCTTGGTTTATATTAGAGTGTGTAAGTTATACAGAAGTGTGACCAGTTTACTTTTACTTCTGGAAAAGAGAAAGGTTGAAGACTGTATATATACCGTACTTCAGGGACACTTGACAGGGGGATAATTCAAAGCTGCAAGTTGTAAATTCTGATATATATAAGGCTTATATATCTTCAGCTGGTACAATAGTCTATTTTTTTTTTTTTTATAATCAAGTTTTATATTTGCAAAATACATTAATTTTGCAAAAGTAATTATATTTAATTTTTGTTTCTGCACAGTTCTGGCCTATTTCCACTTCTTTCAAATGCTGCTATGTCTGTTAAACCAGTGTTACTTAGTCTGTATGAAATGTACTACCTCCCTCTTGGCAAAACCTTAAAGCCAGGACTGCAAGGACTACTCGCTGGAATTCTTCCTGGATTGGAGGAAGGTTCAGAATATTATGATAGGTTGGTGCAATTAATACATTTTTGTGTTGTAAATAAAATTGTCATTAAACTGGCAAATCCGTTTTGTTACATGAACAAAGACTGAGGAGCATTAAAATTAAATGATGTGTTTGTAATTGAAAATGAATAGGTAATTTCAGGTTTTAAGCTTTTGTTTTTTTATTTTAATTTGTTGTACTTTTCAACATAGAACCAACACATTGTTGGAAAAAGTGGCTGCCGCAGTGGAACAGTCTGCATTTTACAGTGCACTATGGGGAAGTCTTCTAACAAGCCCTGCAGTCCGATTACCTGGCATCACCTACGTGCTCTCACACCTTAATAGAAAGCTTTCCATGGAGGATCAGCTTTATATCATCGGCAGTGATATTGAACTAATGGTAACACGCACTGATTAAAAACGGTTTGAGTTTTCTTATGAAATTTGATCATCATTCAAAGGATAATTGTACTTATTTTTATTTACAATTAAAAAGAGCATTCAGATTACAGATAAGTAAAAAAATTTGGGGCTATTAATATGTTGTTAATTTTGTTGAGCTTGATTAAAAAAAAAAAATCAGGAACAGTGATGTAACAAAAGGGCCTTATATGGTCAGGGTCATATAGTCAACTAATTTGACCAATATGGCCTTATATGATGCTAAAATAATATAACGTTATATTTAATAAAGATCTAGCCCAGTAGTTCTCACACTTTTTCAGACTGTGCCATGCTTAACAATGCCGCTGAACACCTGTATTCTAAATATTGAACTTGTGTAAAGTTGATAGTATTTTATACCATTTTTAGAGTATATTTTACTAGGATTTAGATATAATCCAAAATACAACATTATACATCACAACATTGCTTATATTCAAATTTTGTTAAAAGAATATATATTGGAAAATACTGGTAAATAAAATGCTCTGATACTGTCACCAAAAAAAATATATTATGGCCAAAAAAAATTATTCCTCATGAATTTATCCAGTGGAAGTTAGTATGCAAGCTAATGAGGTGCTGGCTGAAATTTATAAATGGTTGCTAGCTCAAAGAGGGTCACTTTGTCTAAATGATATCACTGTATTGGTACCCCATTTGTCTTAATGTTAGTAATTAACCTTATTCTTTGGGAAAAGGAAAGTACTCTGTAGAGTGTGTAGGTGAATGTGTTTCTGTGTTTCAGGTTGAAGCTGTGAGTACATCAGTGCAGGACTCCAGCGTGCTAGTCCAAAGGAGTACACTAGACCTCATTCTGTTCTGCTTTCCCTTTCATATGAGCCAGGTAACTTCTTCAATTTGATTTTCAATTTTATTGAAATTTTGGCTTCTCTCACAGAATTGCAACATTCACCTATATAAATGGGGTACTAAACTCTATATTTAAAGTTTATTGAGATATAATCTATAATTTCTAGGAAGATGAGAGCTATTACTCCCCACTTCTGCTTACAAGTACTGATGTCAGCAAACTAATTGATTGCATGCTGGCACCTTCTGAAAGTTGCTTCTGGCGACACAGCCATCTGTTGTGATGAATTGCCTATCTGAAACATAGGCACACAGAAAAGCTATCTTAAGGTTTGTACACATGTACGATGTGTGCACTGTGCCACGACCCCCCGGGATTGTAAGTAGAATTGGTCAGAGAGAGTATCCACTACCACCATCCTAGGAATTAAAGATTTTTATTATAACTTAAAAAATAAGCTCCCTCTTTAGATACCCTTTTACCAATTTTCTGTTAGAAAATTCAGTAATCGTCTTCTAAAAATAAAGTAAAGGCTGAAAACATGTATCTCTTGACTTGTTTTTATTCGTCAAATACAGCCTGTCAAATTGAAAAATAAACAGAAGGAGCACCTAATACTACTGCATTTTTTAAATTATAAATCCCTCACCCAGAGCATTATTATTAAATGTATTTTATCAGTGTCACTATTATTACAATTGCAGTTTATCTGCACTTCCCCTCAAATCAATGTTGAAAAAATTGTGGTAAATTATTTACACTGGATGTACATTGAACTGAATTCCAAATCATTTAGTATATGATTATGATGTAGTGTTGATGTAAGAAAGCCAAGTAAAGGTTTTTTTTTATTATGATTTTGTAGTATGAATTGTCAAATTCCAATTAAAATACGACTTTGTGAATAAAATAAAGATGGAAGCGATCTCGGTTTTGTCCACCTTTGTCACCAGATGTCCAACCCATATTCATTTGCAAACCCTCCATTTTTCTATTTCCACCAAATTGATTTGGTTACTTTTGCCTACAGTTACTGTAGATTAGTCCTTTGCCTCTTAAAAAAATATTTTTTTTACTTCTATTGACCTTTAGGCAACACGTCCCGACATGATCCGTATTCTGTCAGCTGCACTACGTGTGGTATTGCGTAGAGACATGTCTTTGAATCGGAGACTTTATGCTTGGCTTCTTGGTATGTTTTTTTTAAATTTCAGAAACTTAATTGCTCTGCTCCCTTTTTTTTTTTTAGCTCTGTTTACCTCATAAATGACTTTGGGAGTCACTAAATGATCCCCAAATTTGCCCATCATTTCTGGTTACTGTCACTTGTAAATGGTTTGCTTTGTTAGCCAATAATAACCATTAATCTCCTGTTCCTTGAAAACATGGTTTGTAAGTAGAACAGAAACCAAAGTTTTAATGGGCAAACTTTTGAGCTTATTTTGACATGGTTGAGCAGTATTAAGAAAAGTAATAACGCAATTAGTTGAGCAGTAATGACAGATGATTAATTCAGGTTAAAATGTGCTAACCTATAAGAAGAATAGAATTTTTTAATGTTAATTTTGCACGAACTCTATACTAATTTATCCTTGCCATATACTGGTTCTTTCAGTTTATATGCAAGTTTCTTAAGTTAAGAAAGTCATCCTTAAAGGCTTATTAGTCTCCATACAAGTGACCTTTTATTTAAAAATTCCTACTTTTAAAACAACCCCAGGATCATGTTTCTCTCTGCAATCTATACAAACTTATAGCAGTATGAAGTGTGGTGCTGCCAGCTAGCACTGTGAGCTGTGACATCACGAGCTTAGCATGCCCAGTTCTATCCTAGTGCTGTGTTGCTAGTCATCCCACTGGCTTTCTCAATTCAGAATGTCTTGCAGAAGAAAGAATCTGTTGCTAATAAACATCCTGGAATGTGTTTTAATCGGCATGTAACAGCATAGTATCAGGGACCTCCTGAATTTAAGGTTTTGATAGTATTGTAGCGAAGAGGTGTTATTAAACTGTTAAAGGTGTTAAAACAGCATTGTAATTGTCAGACAATAGATGTCAAATCCCCCCACCTCTATTTAGGCTTGGTTTCTTTGTCACAAATTTTGGTGATGTTTTTTAAAGGGTCATGGGAGTCTAGTACTGCTCTGTGTGGGTTGGTTTTCATTAAACTTCTACTTTCAGCTTACCATTCTCCTTGACTTCTACCAAGAGGGCTAGTGTGTTGTTTTGTATGTCTTTTATGTAAATCTGATGTTTTGGTCCACAATGTATTTTATGAAGAATTCTACTTATTTCTTGTGAATTGTAATCCGTGTATCTGAACCAGTAGCAAGGGTTTGTAAAGATGTGAAGAGGCATGTCACGCCATAGTACACCATTTCCCCCCCCCCCCCAGTTTAGAACAACTAAAGGTTCATACACACGCAAGATATGTGGCTGAGCAACAACCCCCGACCGAACACATACAAACGGCCGATTCTCAGCAGAAACGGACGTTCGTCGCGGTTGGTGTTGGGGGTCGTTGATTGGTGCGCACATCCTGCGGGTGTACGAGCCTTAAAGGGCAAGTCCAGCCCTAAAATGAAAACTTACATAAAGGTAAATCACCCCCCAAAACCCTAAACGGTAATAGTTTGAAATGTGAAATAAGTCTAACCTGAAATCCTGCACAATGTCCTGTTTTCCCTGTTTCTGCTTCCTGGTTCTTCCAGTTAGCAACTGTCAGTTATGGATTTGACAGTTGACATCACAGCCAATGACTGAATGTTAATCCCCTGTCTGCCTCTTCTGAGCATGCCCAGGCTCAGTAAAGGCTCAGTACAAGTTTCTGGTAGAATTGCGTGCCAGTTGACTAGTAAATGTCAAGAACTAAACTTTAAACTTCTGAATACCACAGATGTGTACATAAATTGATAAACAAATCAGATTTTCTCCCTATATGTTTGAATAAATTTTGGTAGTTTGATTGTATCCACCCTCTGAACCAAACAAGCACACCTTTTCTGTAATTCCCTATATCTAAATAAATAAAATAATGGAGTCTTTTACTGGAAGTGGGGACCATGTAAATAACATCTTATTGTTTCTCTCATTTTTGTGGTGTTTTTTTTACTTTCTATTGTAACATGTTACCTTCTGTGCAGAAACTGCTGGCATGTGTGATTACATAATAAACTATTAATTGCATAGTGGAAAATACAGGGACTTTCTGAAGGTTGGTCATTGCAAATTTGACTTGGCATACTTAAGGCTGTTGCACCACTTTTTCTCTTTGCTACTGGTAATAATTTCACACTTAATTGGAATCAGTGAATGAAAGCAAATATCCCTAGGTAAGGATAACAGTATGTGTGTTGACTGGGGGTCAATGAAAAGTTATTATGAGTGGAGCATTTTGATGGAGTAGTAAAATATAAGGTTTACCTTTTATTATAATACTTGCCCTTTTCTTTCCAGTGAATGTTTTAATGTGAAACTAAGACATGAAAATAACTTTGAAAGCTTTTCATATGATTAAAAAGATAATAAAGACAAAACTTTTATTAATATGTAAGTAAATGTTCATGCACATGTCTAGAGAAGCATCAATTGTAAAGTATCATTTATGTTTGTGTGAGAGGTGACATGAAAAAAAGACATCTTAGAAATGGAAAGTGTTCAGAAAAGTGGAACGACGGGTCTTCACTTTGCAGGCAGAGCTGTTTACATTGAAGAATTGGTGATAGTTGGGATATGATAATTTTATACAAATATATTAATGGGCCATACAATAAACTCTTTGGTGCATTGTTCACTTATCAGTCATATCAGAGGACTCATGGACATACTTTTAAGATTAGAAGAATAGAAGTTTCATCTTCAGGTTAGGAAATGTTTCTTTACAGTGAGATCTATCTTCCAGCAGATGTGGTAATGGCAAGTTCATTGAATAGCTTTAAAAGTGGCCTAGATAAGTTTCAAAGATTAAAGAATATTGAGAATTACTGGTATTAATACTTATAGTTCTTGTTAATCCAAGGATACTTTCTGATTGCCATTTGGAGGTTTTTTTTTTTTTTTATGGCTTTTTTCAACCTTCAATACTATGCTACTTTATTTCTATCATTCTACAATACTGTACAGTACTACATACTGTAAAAATAGAATAATGAAAAAGTAAACAAATAGTGTAGGTAATGTTGCCTCTTTAAAGGAGCATTATTATTTTATATTTGGTGATCAATAGAATATACTCAATGGGTATTTTTTGTGGCCAGATTAGTTCATGAATTTGCGATTAAAGTGTATGGATTAAATGGTAATTATTTGTTTTATTAACTATGGTTTCCCCAGTCACCATGGCTGCCAACTGAGTGAGCTCCTCCCACTTGCCTGGTGACAGGAAACTGAAAAAAGACTTCCTCTTCTGGCTTGTCTTTTGTTTCCTGTCAACAATGCCTGCAACATATCATCGTGGGACTCTCCTTACCTGCCATTGTGTGCCATTCTACCAGGTGGAAGTTCTCTTTGACTCTCTCTGCCCACTCTGAAGCTCCCCCGTTCACACCCAGAGGGATTGTAAGTCGGGAGAGGCCTTGTGACTGTTGTGTGCATGACTTCATCGATGCTCCAGGGGCTACATAGGCAAGTGTGCTGCGTTATTTCTGGTTCTCTATTCCCGGCCACTGAACCATGTGGTCAGCTTGGCGTGCGGTCCCCTCGGTCTAGCGCAGCATTTCAGTTTAAGGCAAGTGATAGCATTTTTGCTCTTTTTCCTTATACTGTTTGACTTAGGTTCTTAGTTTATCTATTCTGTTTTTTATGTAGCCATGGAGTCTGGAGTGCTTCCAAATGTCACCATAAGGGATCTAGGTAATGCAATAAGGTAGGCATTTGAAATAAAGAGAGATCATTACTGCATGGCTCTAATAGGTACTATTATTCATCAAAACTTGGATCATCAACCTTGGATAAAAAGGGAGAGAGAGCCTAAAAAGTCTATTTAAGATGAGACCGCCTCTAGTGCAGCCTCTGCTGTTCCAGCACAAACAATCTTTATTAGCTGTTATGAAACAAGCATTCACACAAGTTATGCAAGACTCCGCTGTTAAAAGAGCAAGAACATGTTCTACTAGGGATGCAGAGTCTGACTGAATATTCTGATTTTGAAATGTCTGGTACTTCTGGAAGTTATTCGTATCAACCCTCAAAGGAGGAGGATAATGCTAAGGTTGAATTGGAATTTGATTGTGCAATTATCGATCCTCTTATTAGGTTTGTATGCGACACCCTGTCACTAGCTGTGGAAGAGCCAATAACATCAGGGGCTGACAAGCTGTTCTCTGCAATTAAAAAGAAGACTCTCCCTTTGCATTCATCAATGGAGGAGATTAATGCTGCAAAGTGGAAAAAGGGTAAATATATCTGTTTGCTTTGCCAAAAAATACCCATTTGATGAATCTATTTCCAAAAATTGGGATTTCCCACCCAACATGGATGCTGCAGAAGTCAGCCTTGCATGTAAGACAACTCTCCCAGTCAGTGATGCTGCCATATTTCAGGATCCATTAGAGAAAAGAATGGAATTCAATTTAAGAAAATCATTCCAAGCAGCAGGAGCAACGTCAGCCCTTACTTCAGTGTCTCGTGCTTTGCAGATGTGGATACAAAATATGGAGGAAGTAGTTGGATCTAATGTTAAATGTTCAAAGCTGTTGGTGATACTTAATGAGTGAAAGATGGCAGCAGAATTTGTCTCCGAGGCTTCAGAGGACTTTTCCACAAGAACCATGGCCCTGTCAGTTGCCATCCTAAGGGCACTCATGGCATTCAGACACAACCTCAAAAATTAATTTGCGTCAATTACCGTTTGAGGGAGACAAAAATTGAGGGGGAAAACTTGACAGAATCATCAGTAAGACATTAGGAGGAAAAAAAACTCCCAGGAAATGAAATTTGAAAAAGCCAAGACAGGATTTTACTGCAAAGGCTAAGTTTTCACTTCTTTTAGCTTGTAGGTCCGCAGCATGGAAAGCTAGTAGAATACAAAATTTCCCAAAGATGTCAGGTCCCAAACACCAACAATAGGGAATTGCCGGTCCAGACTGTACAGATGGGCGGGTGACTGTCAAACTATTTTTAAGTCTGGGCCGGTGCCATACCAGACACCTGGGTAAACAGCATAATTTCCCAGGGATTTTCAACAGGGAATTTTTCCCTGGAATTCATCAGGGGATGTCCAATAAAAATTAAGTCAGACAACTTCACCACAGTGTCCAGTACATTTTTCAGACCCTCTAAAACTATCATTAGCGGCTTGGAAATTGAGATGCAAAGGCTAAGTAAATACAATCTACAAGACGAACTGGTAAAAATGCTTTTAAAATCCAGACCTCAACCTATTATTACAAGGTCTGGCCTCACTTTGCACAATTTGCAGCAGAATTAAAGCAGGACTCCTAATTCCATCATGTTCCTTACTACTAAAATTCTTGTATGTTGTAGACAACCTATCAGGGTATGAACTGGTCATCAGATCCTTTAATCAAGAGATTTTTCGCATCCTTTATTAGAATCATATCCAGATGTATGAAATAGCCTGTTCCCTGGCATTTGCCACTCGTATTACAAGGATTGACAAAGGCTCCTTTCGAACCCTTGGCCTCTGCTTCAGATTGGTTTCTGACTCTTATAATACTATTTCTAGTCGCAATAACGTCAGCCTGTAGAGTAGGTGATATAAGTGCATTGTCTTCCTCTGAGCCTGACACAGTTCTATTTCTAGACAGAGTTGAACTCTTACAGTTTTCAGATACCTGTGCACGTAGGGAAAAATGTATCCGGAGAGCAGGTGCTGTCTTTCCCCAAAAGGTTCCCCACAGCCCGACAGTCTAATATATTGAAGCAAACATGGGGAAGGTGCACACTGCGAATCCAATGTAACACTTCATTTAAACATCACACGTGCACAACGTTTTAGGGGAAATGCCTTTTCCTCAGGTGCCATAGGTCTTGACAAAGTACCATGTGGTCCTAGAGATAATACTGCCATCATTCTTTGCAAACCCAATGTCTCAGACAAAAATAATTGCATACTTTGGACCTGGTGAGGGCACTTTCTATTAATCTCCAAAGAATGAAAGGCTGGAGAAAATCAAAAAGAAAAGGACAGGCTCCAACAAAAAGGACTTTAGGCTCCTATATAATTTCCTGCATAGCTAAGGTCTACTCCTTAGCAGTCAAGAGCATCCCTAAAACATTAAAGGGTATCTTTACTCTAAAAAAAAGCATTTACAGGAAAAGACCTGTCACTCCAGAAGCAGAAATTATAATCTGTGACCCATGCCTGACCTCTTTGCCTGCCTGCCAGCACACTTTCTGCAACATTTAGGAGAATCAGCAGAGAAAAGAAAAAAAAAGGGGGGGGAGATGTTTAAGCAGAGCAGTGTCCATGGTGAGCCTGTGCAGAACTTATAAGTGTCGCAGACACTACAACAAGGCAGTGTGTAAGGGAGGGTGGGGGGGGGGAATAAGGAGCACTCACTAAACATTAATAATTTAATGACAAAGCAAGCACAGATAAATATGTGAGTACCACCATTTTACTTGTCTCAAATTTTAGTTTCAGAAAATGTAAAGTTGTTTAAGTGAGTAAAGTGACACTTTAAACGCACATTCCGCATGAGCACTCTGGGCACCCTACGCTCCAGTAGAAAACATCTGTAAAGCTGCTGGATGGTCGTCACCTAATACCTTAATAAGACTCTATAAGCTGGATGTCTTAAATTCAGATGATATTATTTTGGGGGGAAAAGTTTTGCAAGCAGTATTGCATAACGTAATAAAATTGTTTGTTCACTGCATATAGATTTATCTGTATTGGATATATCTCAGTTGGCGAGTGGCTGTCATGGTGACTGGGGAAAACAAGAAATTAAAACAACTTAATGAAATTTCGGTTTCCCAGTCACTTCTCATGGCAGCCTTCACCAACAGCCCGTCCTTCTGCAGTACTCTACTTTTGTATTGCAGGAGATAGTGCTTTGGAAATATAAGACCAAAGAGGAGGGAGGGGGAGGTCTTTTATCAGTTTCCTGTCCGCAGGCAAGTGGGAGGAGCTCACTCAGTGAAGGCTGCAATGAGAAGTGACTTGGAAACCGAAATTTTGGTTTATAATTTCTTGTTTTCATGAATGTTAACTTACCAGATTTTTGGTGATAATTACTGCTAGTCTTGTCAGCCAGTAACTTTTGCAGTTTAAATAACTTACTCTTGCTAAATTCTGGAATGGTCTTTCTCTTGCTTCCATTTTGGGGACTGCAAAACTGGTGAGTTTAGAAGAAATAACCTCTTTTGTAAGTTTGCAGTTGAAATCTATGCACTACAATAAGTCATATTCCTTTGTCTTTTCTTGAAGGGTTTGACAACAATGGGACTATCATAGGACCTAGAAGCACAAGGCAAAGCAACCCTGAGGAGCATGCCTCATATTATTTCAATGCCTTCTCTAAGGATCTCTTAGTGCAGGTTGGTACTGTTGTAGCTGTTAATAAACTTACACTATAATTTTAGTAATTCCACTTCTAAATGGGTGGCTTTAGTAAAGGCAAAAAGAAAAGTTTTAGGTCAGTTGCCCATGATGCAGCAGCCAATATCAGGAGAGTGTGTAAAGAAGCTCATTAAAGGAAAAGGCATAGGATTTTGATGTTTGAACTGAATAGTAGGAATATGTTTGAACTTACAGTAGGAGCACTATTTATATGGATATTTAGTTATATAGCTTAATAATAGTGACAATTTTGTGTAAGATTTGTTAGTGTACACTTGGAGACACTTAGTGGTATTATACTGTATAATATTATTGGGGGAATTTACATAAATTTTTAGTAACATATTATGTATGCCAGAGTTTTTTGTAAATGGTAATATTTTTATATTAATCGTAATATTTTTTGATATATCTAACCATTATTTCATTATTTTTTGTTACTTGTGCAATATGTTGAAAGTTTTATAGTAATGATCGTTTTATGTTCATGATCCAGGCTATGGTGGGAATTTTGCAAGGAAAAGAAGTGAGTAGAGCGAGTGCCCCAGTACAAGATTTAAAGCCATTCCGCATTCTGATAAGCCTACTAGACAAACCGGAGTTAGGTAAACACACTTTATTTTGTCCTGTGTCTTAAAATGTATTGTTTTTTCTCTACATAAACAGTATAGTTATTAGCAAGACTTTTCAATTTAAGGTGTTGATGTATATTATGATAACTATTATGCATAAAGTCACATGTTTGCTCTAGAAGTACTTGGTTTGTGACTTAAGGGACTTATTCAGTATGAAGTGCAAAATTTTGCCTGTGATCTTAATCTGCAGCAACCAATCAGTTACCCTTTTATTGGTCTACAATAGTTAGAAAACATCTGATGACATCTGATTGGTTGCTGCAGGTAAAGAACACAGGCAAACTTTTGCACCTCATTTTGAATAAGACCATTATAGTACAAACAAAAATCTTACAGAGGAATTTGACAAATCCCAGAAGAAAGGTATTTAGTGGCCCTAGAAATTTACTTCTAACGGTTAACCATACAGAATAATTTTCTACGGTTGCATATGAAGCTGACTACGCGATAAGGTTCGATTTAGGCTGCTAGATTTTTATGACCTGCTACACAAGTTGTTTTGTATAATAATAATAACACTGATAACCAATTGTAGTGTGGAATTTAATCGGTCAAACTTCAATCATTGTCATGCCCCTGTACTCAAAAGTTGGTTATGTTTGTGTTTAGGACCAGCAATTCTAGAAGATGTATTGATAGAGGTTTTCAGGACCCTTTATACACAGTGCAAAGCAGAACTTGATCTGCAGACTCAGACTCCCTTTAGCAAGGATCCAGTCCAACTGAGTAGGTGAGTACCCAAGAGGTAGGCCAGGAGCCTTTTTGCCGGGTTAAGAAGATAATACACTATTAAATAAAATAACATGTAAGGTTTCAGAAACATGTTAAAGAACAATGAAGGTGCAAACCTAAACCAAAATCAAATTGTTCTGATCTGATCAGGTGTTGAATGGTTTAAGTGGTCTAAAAGCACAATATGTTTATTGCCTGTGTTCTAATTTTTAATGGACTGGCTACATGCTCTGGTACAGAAAGTTGTCACATATGTCCCCAGATATGTGTAGTTATTATAATTGGAGGAAAATGTTATCTTAATAGTAAAGTATAAGAGCTAATGCAAAAGAGATGGTTAATAGAGTGACAGGTCTGTAATATGATGATCATAATCATTATTGCTGCTTTAATCCTTATTTTGTTCACCTTCAACAGTGCATACCTTCCATTTTAAAGTCTGGGCTAGAAATGTTATGTTATGTGCATGCACCATCCAAAATGTGCAGAAACCATTTGGCAGTTAAGTACTTTCCTTTTTACCTTTCTTAAAGGGTAACTATGGTCTCCAATTCTTCCAAATAAGTTAGCGTTGTATAAAAAGCCCCCCAATCATACCTTTAAAAGGAACTCTAAATCACATCTCTAGATAAAATTTGTGAGATGTTGTTGCTGGAATGGTTCAGCAGTATTCCTGCTTGAACACTTCCTGTTTTCATCCATGTGACCAGCTTGTAGTCATGTGACCAGCCTGTCTGAATTAAAGGACAATTATACTCACCTTCCCTCCGCTCCTTTTCTTAGGTCAGTACCTTTTACCCAGAGCAGCGTTCAGTAACGCTGTGCTTCAAGTCACGCGAACCTAGGGGTGAGGACCTAGCGGTTCAGGTCCTCACCCTGGGTAAAAGGTACTGACCTAAGAAGAGGAGCAGAGGTATAATTGTCCTTTAATAAGCTCCCCATCTCAACTGTCAATTTTTCCCTCAGGTACTTCCTGTTTTCCTCAGCACTAATTCTTAACTGAGCATGCTTCTCCCTGGGTTGGAGGGGCTAACTTCACAAAAAGAAAGCCTTATACAGAAATGAACAAGATATATACCAGAACTGGAAGACAATGAGTGGGAGGATATGGAAGGGGAACACAAAGTAGTGTCCACGGCTGCAGCCAATAGGCTCATACAGCTATATATATTGCATCAAGCATACATGCACCCAATTTTGGCATTTAATATGGGAATTGTAAAACTTTTCTGGCAAGAAGTGATATTGATCATATCTAATATTATAGATATCCCCTCCCAATAAATGATAAAAGTATGATATTGGGTATAATGGATGAAGAAAGAATTAATAAACAATATTACCAAAAAATAATGTACTCTAAAAGAGGTTGTCCCAATAAATTTACTAGGGGGTATATTGATATCTTCTTCAATAACTGCAACTAGTTAACACTACACCCAATATGATGATAAACTCTCTGACAAGAAATAACCACAACCAAATATAATACAAAATGTATATTTTTATTACAAAGAAATGTTAAATTGCTTTGCATAGTACGATGCATTGAAACATTTCGGGTCCAAAGCACTTAATAAGGTTTGAATAATTATCCTATTGTCAATATATGCATGATGAATATTAATGAAAATTACCACAATATAATGTAACCTTTGAAATTAGAATCCAGATATTAGATACATTTTGTTGACAATAACACAATGCTGATGTTGAATGTTTGTATTGCCAGAAATAAAATAAGGACTCTGTGACTCTGAATTGATACTGTATGCCTCATGCACAAGTTTCTATTTTAACTTTTTGTCTGGCTACGGTTCTTTTTTTTTTTTTAACCCTTTAAAGCACATGGCAAACAAACAAGAGATGTACACTTTATTTCTACAAATTGCTCTTAAGGAATCACTATATCACTTTAGAAGTTTACCATGATAGCATTCCACAATCAACTTTTTTATATTGCTCTTAAATTGCTAGCCAGAAACATTTCATTGTTAGCTGTGTCAGTATTTTTGATCTGAAATATTATTATCTTCAAAACATCACTGTTGTGTCAGATACTCCTCATGATGAATACAGTATAGCTAGGTACACACTTCGGAAAATCATATTATACCACAACCTTCGATTGGTTGGTTTTAACCGAAAAAAATAAACATTATTATAAATTATCAGATCATTATTATCAGGAGATCAGATCATTATGGTGTGTTGCATTTTAGTAGCAGATGACTGACAGATTCCAACAAAAAAATTTGGATGGCAAATAAAGCAGTGTGTTCTGTGTTCTGTTAGATATATTTTTCTTGTGTTGTGCAGTAAAGGTTTAGACATTCTTATGAAATTGATAAATTTTTCTTCCATATTTCCATAAAGTAAACTAAGAGAAAACAAGAGGACTGCGGAGCTAATTAAAACAGCTAACCTTCTGTTTAACTCATTTGAACCCTATTACATGTGGGATTACATTGCTCGCTGGTTTGAAGAATGCTGCAGGTCAGTAAAGCTGATAATACAAATCCCACTGCTTCCCTATTTAAATTGTAGTTAGCTCAGAGATTTTAAAGGTTGGTCCATCCTAAAAATTTTTTTTTAATATATGGTAGCTACCCCCTGCCCACTTCCAACCGCCATGTTATTTCTTTAAAAAAATTATTAGAACTCTACTAACAGCCCTTCGCTCCAGCGGGGCACTGATCCAGTCCCTGCTTGCCGGAAATTGCATGCAGGGGGCCGGACCAGCAGCCATGTCTGTGATTAGTTGAGACGCAGGCAATCACGGACACAGCGGCCGTTAATGGAAAGCCCTGCGAGAAAGAAGGGCTGTAAGTACAGTTCTGATTTTTTTTTTTTTTTATTTAAGAAATAACTGGTTAGGGATGGGCAGGGGGTATCTACCATATAGTAAAAGGATTTTACGCTAGGTGGAACAACAAGAAAGGATGGATCTGGATGGTGGGAGGGAGGGCAGGCTTCCCTGTGCACATCACTGTCCTTACTGAGGTTAAAGGGCAAATCCAGCCCTAAAATGAAAACTTACATACAGGTAAATCACCCCCCAAAACCCTTAACGGTAATAGTTTGAAATGTGAAATATATAAGTCTAACCTGAAATCCTGCACAATGTCCTGTTTCCCCTGTTTCTGCTTCCTGGTTCTTCCAGTTAGTAACTGTCAGTTATGGATTTGACAGTTGACATCACAGCCAATGACTGAATGTTAATCCCCTGTCTGCCTCTTCTGAGCATGCCCAGGCTCAGTACAGGCTCAGTACAGGTTTCTAAATTGCTCAGTTTCCATGAGGTATCCAGAAGCATAGCAGAAATACAGTAATGAATTCATAGCACAAACTATGATATATCAACATATTTTAAAGGGGCCATTCTTTCTAAAAGATGTTCTTATGAGGGTGGAGTTGCCCTTTAAGGATCTAGCAGGCGCCAGATGACTCACAGACAGCTCCTAGTTTTCACTTTCTGGAACTTTGAACAGAAACTACAGGAGAACCATAAGGAGCAGCGATGTAAGGAAATGATTTTTTTAATCTTCACAGTGGGACCAGTGTAGTGGGTTAAATTTTAGTTTTAGGGGTGGACATGCCCTTTAAACATTTTTAAAGGAACACTAAATCCATAAAAAATAACTATTTGCCATTCGTTTCTATTATTCACAGGGAGGTGATTCTCACCTCCCTGTGAATAATAGGATGCTCGGGGGACCTGGAACTTACCTTACCATGCTCCACTCACAAGCCGCTTCCTCACTGAGCAGCTGTTCTCTCCCGATCACGCGCCCTATCTTTTGTATTGGCGCACATGCGCCTAAGATAGGGCGCGTGGTCGGGACAGAGCGGCTTTCTGTGAAGGAGCAGCAGTAAGGTAAGTTCCAGGTCCTCCGAGCGTCCTTTTATTCAGAGGGAGGTGAGAATAAGTGATCTCACCTCCCTGTGAATAATAGAAACAAATGGCAAATAGTTATTTTTATGGATTATGGGAGTTTACAGTCCCTTTAATGCTATAATGGATCCCACCACCCAGATCCATCCTTTCTTGTCGTTTGGGACTGAGTAGGGGGAACTTTGAAAAATGACAGACAGAATCTTGCAGCTTCTAAAGATCGTGCATGTGTGTACCAAGCTTTACATCCATTAAAAGGGTGTTCAAGTTCTTTTGCAGAATTTTTTCATTATAGCATTAAAAATGTTTAAAGCACAGTCCCAAATGTTCTCCCCATGTAAAGCAATGGGAGAATGCTCGGTACTGCTGATTTCTCTCAGCCGCAACTGACTTTCGATACTTTAGGACAGGGAGACAACCGTAGCCGAGGGAAATTTTCGGGCATTTCCCAATGATCCTGAAGCCAATTGAATGTTCAGCGGCCTCGGGAGCGTTCGGAAATGTGCTACACATGCTACCAATAAAGGGACGGTACCATTGATAACTATGGTATTTCCCCTTTAATGTTAGTGTGCCCACCTTAAGGTACAAAACACAGCTGATACTTAAAGAAAATTGTTTTGCTGTGTCTTGTATGGATTATTGTTTTAAGCAGAGGTAATTTGCCCAGATTAGACTGTTGTATCCTTATTTGGTATTGGCAGGCATTGTGTGGATTATACACCTAGGAAGTCAGTTCTAGTTCACAGAAGATTTTGCTTTGTGTACGCTCACAGTACTTTTTTGGCATTAATTCTTTGGCATTTAGATGTGCGTGACTTTTCTGCCTTTCTAGTCAGTAAGAGGCCAACAGGGCGATGCACCAACGGGCACACCTCTTCTGTTTTGGAGTTTAAGTCATGCTAACCGATGTTATATCGGTTAGCGTGACTTAAACTCCTTCCTTGCAGCGGCTGCGTGGCTAACGCGACAGTTAACAGTGCAGCCGCTGCAAGAGATGTTATATGCCGAAATCGGCATTTTATTGCGGTACTTTCAAAGCCAGCAGGTAGCTGGCGTTGAAAGTGCCGAAATAGAACAACGCCAGGTAGCGATGTTCTGAGCGCCGCTATCAGCATATAACATCGCCGGGCTGTTTGCACTGGGTAGGCAATAGCGGTGCTCGGTGCGTCGCCCTGCAAGTGTCACATTTTGAGTAAAGCGTGCCAAAAAAGATAAATATTGCAAATTGTTGTGCAAAAGCATTGACTACTGTGAGCTTCATGCATGCTACAGTATTTATTTTTCTCTTGTTCTATTTATACCTTAATTCACTCAGGAGGACTCTTCACTCCAGGCTTCAATCCCCAGCAGGTGATAGCAGCAAGTCATCTGAATTACCACTGATTAATTTTTGCTTGTTAGTGGATTTCTTACTGGATATAGTGTCTTTGGTAAGAATTTTACTGCTTGCATTATGTAGCTTGTAATTTAAACATCGATCTATGTGGCTAATTTCCATAGAGTTATTAAAGTAAATTTAGAGAAAACAGAAGACTGTATTTAACAAAGATTTCCTAGAATTAACGATAACATGTCTGAGAAGTGATGAATAGATCTCCTCAAAAAATTAAGAAAACTATTTATTTAGCATTAGAAAGACCTAGAAGTCAAAAGTGCTGAATCTATCTATCTATCTATCTATCTATCTATCTATCTATCTATCTATTCTTCTTACCAAATGTATATCATTCCTCATTATCGCACTCCTTAGTGCTGCAGTGACAGCTGACATACATTACATATAGTAGCAGAAGCCTAATTGCAGAGAAGTAAGTTAGATGCTGTTTTTTTTCCTTTAAAGTGATCTCAAGGTGAAAAATTTCTTGTTGCAAGGAATAAAAACAGCATGATTTAAAATTACTGTTAGTTAAAGGGCAAGTCCACCCCCAAAACTAACTTTTTATATTTATTTGGCCCAAATAAGTGCTCCAAAACAAACTTTACAGCATGTAAATCGGTCCAGTGGTTCAAAAGTTACAGACCTTTGTAGCTGGCTTAATCCTGCAGCATGGACCAATACAGCGATGAACAGAGACAGGTTACATTACCTTGCCTCTGTTCTTTTCATGTTCTTGAGCATGTCTGTTAGCATCCAGCAGTGAGAACAGAGGAAGTTGCATCAGTAATGGTCTGACCCCTGGATCCCTGGATTTTCCCTCTCAACCAATCACAGCTGTAAAGTTATGTGTACTGAAGAAATCCAGGATCAACAGCTGCAGCCAGCCAGCCCAGAGAGAGAGATAGAGAGAGAGACACACACAAACACAGGCAAGAATTTTTTTTTTTCTAAGCTGCAGCTCGGGGTCATCTAAAGTGGAAGTGGAGAGGAAGTGCAGCCTGATATATATCTCATTAAATATCAGGCAAAGCAAATGATTTTGAGAAAAATGAACATGGCGTTTGAGGTTGGTGCTATTATATAAAGAACATATAAAAAGTTTATTTTTGGGTGGACATACCCTATAACTTTCATTTTATACAACAAAAAACTATTAATAAAAGCTTTCTATGTCTTCTGACATCTTCTCTGATATTGTTTTTGTGCATCTCCTTTAAAGGCACTTCCACATATTAAAGCTGAAATTGTACTTTAATGTGACATTAGCTAAATGGAAAACGTATCTAGGAAAGATGTGCATTACATAAATAAAATATAGGATATCTCAAAAAAATACAACTATTTTCATTCTGACCTGTTTTAAAATGTTCATGTTGACCTTTTAAAATGCAAAATTGCTAAATCTATAGTTTTTATGATCTATATCCTTGCTGTGTCATGAAATACAGTGTATAATTTAGAAATCTTAGGAACTGTATAGCTATATATTAACCTTAGATCATTTTTTAAAATAATTTTCTACAGTTTAATTTTTACTGTGGTGGAATTATGTATGTGTGGGGTATTATTGTTCTGCTTTGTAGACACACACTTGTATTGTACATAAAGCAGCTGCTTTTGCAATAAAGTTTTTTTGATTTTACCTGTTGATACTAGAGTCCTGTATGGTGTGTGCAGCCAACTTGTTCTGTGTATCCTGCATATAGAGGAAGATGCAGTAATTATTGCAGAGTCTATATAAGCTGGCATGTTCACATGGGATTTAATGGGCAGCTAAAGCCTCAGTACAACACTGAATCAGAATGCAGAGCACCTTGTTAAAAAAGCAGTTCTGTGTCTCGCCTCTCAATTTTATATGGGTATATGGAAAATGTACCTTTCTAACATGGGGATAGTGATTTTATTTTCCTGCATTCCAGTCTCGCACAGTGTGGTATCTTACCACTGTGTTCTTTGCACATGCCCAAATCTAAAATACTGCAGGGACTAGTTACAGCAGGTCACACCTACTAGTAATCTCTAGCCAATCCTGTTACAGTCCATATTAGGCTGTGAAGCAAATGACTGCATTAGGAGGTGTGATTAAAGAATGCACACACACACTCTTATCTTATCCAGTTCTTCAAGGGATTAATTTACTTTATTGCCATTTACTGGAGTGGTACAGTAATTTACAGACTATTGGTGTTCTTGGGCAGGGGGGGGTTCTTTTCAGATTATGAATTATAAATATTTCGGTCTAGTTCTTCTTAAACATAGGACAGTGCATCTGAAGATAATTTTTACATTAGCATGTCATTGATAGTAAATGACAAACAATTTAGCACAGGTTAAGGCTTATAATACTGTTTATATGCTACCTTGCATTATCTGTCTTTGCAGCTAAGTGTTTCCATTTAACACCTTGTTATAGTTGAAACAGCTCAATCAGTTTCCCTTTGCTTTTCTATTTCTCTTTTCTGTTGCCTCCCTTATCTGAAGCCGACTAGAAGTATGAGAGTGATTTGTCAGGTACTGTATAACTGTGTCATTTCTCTTTTTAACATTTCACTAGTTGTATCATTACTTTGTCACTTTATTCTCATAAAGTATGTTGCTTGTTGTTAAATTATAAATCACTCTGGTTTTTATTTGTTTACATCATATTGTGCCATGATTAGAAGCTCTAAATTTAGTGATACTGTTTTTTGTGCCAAACCTATATCTGTAAAGTTGAAACAAAACAAAAGATGTCCACATCTCTAGATTAAATTCCATATGATAGTCCTCATTTTGTCTCATTGTAAATTTCAGAACAAATACAAAATTGTTGTTGTGTTTGATTATAATATTGCATTTGTACAGGAGGCATATATTGAAATACAAACAGAGCACCTGCCACAGCTTCTGTTGAGGATGATTTCAGCACTGACAAGCCATCTTCAAACATTGGACCTGAGAGAGCTGGCAGACTCCCTGAAACTTTGCTCAAAAATCCTAAGCAAGGTGCAGCCTCCCCTTTTATCAACTGGGGCAGATGTTTCTTTACAGTTGCCAAATGGACGAAACAGTTCCTGCAAAGAGAGAGAAGATAGAAAGGTAGTATTTTAGTATAAGAGGAAGTATTGCTTATTGTGTGCATCACAAATGAAATGTCTTTTAATTAAAAAAATTCAAGGATTATATGTTAGTTTCCCTTTTATATTTTTTGCTAGCTGTCTCCAGTTTTATCAGAAAATCCAAGTGAAGTTTTTGAAGATGGAGATAATCCTCCAAGTAGTCGGTCATCAGAGAGTGGTTTCACTGAGTTTGTGCAGTACCAAGCTGAAAGAGCTGATGATATTGATGGTGAGGGGCAGGGAGAAACTGGTCTCCCCTTGGGTAACACATCTTCAGAAACTGAAAAGGCATCCATTTTGGAATCTGGGGAAACTGTTGGTCCAAGACCCTCTGCAAGCCCTCAGAGAGCATCATCACACAAAATTAAAGGCATTCAAAAGACTGCAATGCAGTGCTGCTTAGAATATTTCCAGCAGTTTTTAACCAGACTTGTTAATTTTTACATTATTCAAAAAAAACCTGTCTCTCAAACTCTGGCAATTTGTCAAACCAAGGACCGCTGTGAAGTTCAAACAAACAATGCGAATTTGGAAGCTCAAGAAAACATTAAGGAACAAAACCCAAGCAGGCCAATTACAACAAAAGAATACCGCCCTGCCTTTATTGCTGCATGCCAGCTTTTTCTTGAATGTTCAAGCTTCCCTGTTTACATCGCAGAAGGAAGTCAGGCATCCGAGATTCACACCGATATGTCTAGTGCAGGTAAAGTAAACCTGTATGGGTAACTATATACAGGGGGAGGGAATATAATTGATGTGTACTACTCAATTACATTTTTCTGCAGATTATCACTTTTTAGTAGACTTTTTCATAAGCCTACTTCTGTATATGTCTGTATGTAGACTTAATTCCTATTAAAAAGTTAAAAAAAAAATTGAAAATTTTCATTTAGTTAATTATGCATTTATTGTAAAGTTTCATTCTTCACATGGTAAATTATTGAATTATGTTATTTGATAAAATGCAGATTGTGAGCAGGTTTATCCTCCCCTTTGGCTCCAAACGCTGATGAATGCATGTAGTATGGCAGTAGACTTCAGCATTCAAAGTGTGGCCATCTCTCTCGTTATGGACCTGGTGGGACTGACTCAATCAGTGGCAGTTGTTGCAGGAGAAAATTGCAGTGGCTTGGAGCCTTCCCAACCTTTAAGCCCTAACCAAGGACGAGTGTCTGTAGTTATCAGGCCACCACTTACTGAGGGCAATTTGAGATATATGGCAGAGAAGACAGATTTCTTTAAGGTAAAGATTAATATTTTTTACATTTCTCACACACCAGATATATTGAACATACTCTGAAGATGTTACTGCCCTTACTTGGGCAGAAATTGTTTACAGCTGCTGGCAGTGTAACTTCTAAAGCTAATAATACAGGCAGGAAGTCACTGAAAACCCTATAAATAAAAAATCCCCCTTAAAAATTCCTCACAGTATGTTTGAAAATAATCATGTCATATTATAATCAGTTTGGACTATAATATCGCAAAATATTTTGGGTAACTAATGCCATAGATTTTTTTTGTATATTGTGATTAAAGGGCAAATCATAGCTGCATATGTTTGTTGAACACAATGTGATGATATGACAACCCAAGTATAATAAACACAAAGATAAACACAAAAGGCAAAACAAATAAAACCACTTGTGTTATAAGTGATAAAATACACCTTGTTGTAAATGGTCCAAAATAATGTTTGTCATTTGAAGACATGTGCAGGAGTAAGAACAAATATATATTTTGCTTTATTTTATGTTCATGTATTTATTCTGCTATGGTTTTAAGAATGTGGCAAAAACACTGTGGGAACAAATGGGAGACCACACTCCACAACATCATCAAAGAAGTGTGGAACTTTTTTACCAACTGCACAAC
The DNA here is from genome assembly GCA_019447015.1 of Hymenochirus boettgeri. Lineage (NCBI taxonomy): Eukaryota > Metazoa > Chordata > Amphibia > Anura > Pipidae > Hymenochirus > Hymenochirus boettgeri. Next base: position 161,585,042 of record CM033473.1, on the reverse strand, counting down.
TTAGTGCCCTCTTCAAGTATATGTGAAGATGTCATCAGCCAACAGCTTACTCACAAGGACAAGGTAATATGTTCTCTTCAGATTGAGGAACCTTTGGGAAATTATTCAAGCAAAATAAATATTTGAAAATGCAAACTTGATTTATGGATAAATAAGTTAATTTTGTCCAGCTACTAAAGCAAAGTTCAAAAGTTCTTGTATCCTGTATTTTATATTTATTGATCTGTTTTATGCTCTCACCAATTCATTGCAATCGTTTTGTAGAAAATAAGGATGGTGGCCCATGGGAGATTTGCTGTACTCTGGCACTTAACCAGGGATCTGCATATAAATAAATCATCATCTTTTGGACGCACATTTGACAGGTCTGTAAAATACCTAATTTATTGCTAACTTTGTGGAAATCTCTTTCACCAGTATAGTTTCATAGCTATTTTGTGTTTTTTTGCCCTACCTATATAGGCCTTTTACGTAGTGTAGGGTACCCCATTCCACCTCAACCGCCGATTTACTTTTGTATAACAAGCCCCAGTTATATACTTACAGTTCTTTGTTCCCTGGCTGTCTGCCAATCACAGACGTGGCTGTCGATCCCGCCCATCTCTGCTGCTTTCAGCTATCTAGGATATATATATATATATATATATATATATATATATATATATATATATACAGACATACACACATGTGACCTAAAATGTTTATTTACACATTTTATTAATTGTGTGTTTTTAGGGAAAGTAGTAAAATATTCTATTCCATTCACTGTATTTACTTTACTCCTTTAGGTCATTGTTTATTATGTTAGACAGTCTTAATAGTTTGGATGGCTGTATGTCATCTGTTGGGCAAGCCTGGTTAAATCAAGTGCTTCAGAGACATGACATTGCAAGAGTTCTTGAACCACTTCTACTGTTGCTACTACACCCAAAGACCCAGCGGGTATCTGTGCAACGGGTACAGGCTGAGAGACACTGGAGCAAATCTCTTCATTACCTGGATGATAATAAAAAGAACTGCCAAAGAGCATGTGTCAGTGGTGATGGTATGTGCAATTATACACTATACATTATTGAAATAATATTTATTTGGTTGGGGCAAAATTAGCACAGTTTTAAACGATAAAAACTTTTATTGAATCTCCCTACAGGTGTGCACTGATGTTCATAAATATTTCATATTAATTTAAGTAGCACCCAGGTACTTCATACTAAGCAACAGTGTGTACACATGTTTGTACTGTATAAGCGACTCAATTGCTGTTATGTATTATATCATGCTTGTGCTTCTTCAAAAGTCAAAAATTGAGGACTTTTATACATTTTGTTTTTGTGCAGTATACACCAACTCCCTGGCAAGTACAGGACAAACAACATCAAAACAAGCAACCATGGATGACTTGGACATCTTCAGCCTCACGGTTAATCCTTTGAGTGATAGACTGTCCCTTTTGAGCACCAGTAGTGAAAATATTCCAATGGGGGGGTCTGAATTCGAACTACCAGACCAACAGATTGAGATATTGCAAAGCTCTGATTCTGGTTGCTCTCAGTCATCAGTGGGAGACAGCCTTAACTATGAAGTTGATGCTGAAAGCTTATCTGCTCAAGATAACTGTCCGACTCTAACAGAGGAATCTGTTACAGAGATCGTTCAGCAAGTTATTTCTGATTTAATATACAAAGTTCTCCAAGACCTTAGCGATGACAGTGATTCAAGTTATTCACAAGATAATCAGCAGGACACACAAAATGTGCTTAATACATTTGACTCTGCAGCCGATGTAGCAGACAATGAGGATGAAGTTGTTCAACTGAATAACAATATTGTACATGCTAATGACACATCTAACCTTTTATCAGTTTCTGCAGAGGTTGGCATTGAAAGCCTAGCTAATGCTATTTCCAGAAACATCTCTTCTCCATCAATTCTTGGCCAGCAAAACCTTTCTGACCTTAACTTTAGCTTAAGAACAGATTCACAAAGCAGAAAAAGAAGCCACAGCAGCATACAGTTTAATTTCAAAGGAAAACCAGCTGAGAAGGACACTTTTGGCAAAGATGTAAATAAACAGGGTGCAAAACCAAAATTAAAAATTTCCAGAAAGAAAGATGAAGACAATAAAAAGGCACAAAATGAGAAAGTGAAGCAAACCAGTGTATTTTTTAGTGATGGATTAGATTTAGAGAATTGGTACAGTTGCGGTGAAGGAGAAATTTCAGAAATTGAAAGTGACGTGGGCTCTCCTGGCACTTGTAAATCTCCACATTTTAACATCCATCCTCTGTATCAGCATGTACTTCTATATCTTCAGCTTTTTGACTCCTCCAGGACATTATATTCTTTTAATGCTATCAAAGCCATATTAAAAACTAGTCCCACTGCTTTTGTAAAAGCTATTTCAACCACCAGCGTTAGTAATGCCTATACACCACAGCTATCTTTGCTCCAAAATCTTTTGGCCAGGCATCGAATATCTGTTATGGGAAAAGATTTTTATAGCAATATTCCACTTGATTCAAACCACAATTTTCGCAGTTCTATGTATATTGAGATCCTTATATCCTTATGCCTATATTTTATGAGAAGCCACTATCCTACTCATGTCAAAGTAGCACAACAAGATCTCATTGGTAATCGGAATATGCAAATGATGAGCATTGAAATTCTGACCCTACTCTTTACAGAGCTAGCAAAAGTCATAGAAAGCTCTGCAAAGGGCTTTGCCAGTTTCATCTCCGATATGTTATCAAAGTGCAAGGTCCAGAAAGTAATTCTTCATTGCTTGTTATCATCAATTTTCAGTGCTCAGAAGTGGAACAGTGAAAGAATGTCAGAGAAGAATGTCATGGCTATAGAAGAAGGTTTTTCTGAGGACAGTTTAATTAACTTCTCAGAAGATGAGTTAGATAATGGCAGCACTTTGCAGTCTCAGCTGTTAAAAGTCCTCCAAAGTCTAATCATTCTTGAACACTGTGTGTTGACTGTTCCTGAAGACAATGAAGCAGGCTTTGATTTTGTTATTACTGACCTGGAAAACATCAATCCCCAACAGCCTATGACTTCCCTTCAGTATCTGCACTCTCAGCCAATCACATGCCAAGGGATGTTCCTCTGTGCTGTGATTAGAGCATTACACCAGCATTACAGTTGTAAAATACACCCTCAGTGGATTTGCCTTATAACTTCCACCTTGCCTTATATGGGGAAAATTTTACAAAAAGTAGTTGTTTCAGTGACATTACAACTTTGTAGGAACCTGGATTACTTAATACAGCAATACAAGTATGAAACTGGCTTATCAGACTCTAGGCATGTATTTTTATAGAAGTTTTTTATATAATTTTTCTCACTTTTCTTTTGTTTTCAGATAACACATTTATTTTCTTTATTAGGCCACTGTGGGTAGCATCCTTTATTCCTCCAGACATGATTTTGACACTCTTAGAAGGAATAACTACAATAATTCACTACTGCCTACTAGATCCATCTGCTCAGTATAACCAGGTAAGTTGTTGCTAATTAATGTTTTTATCTTTCTAGTGTTTGTGACACAGAAAAGGAAACTTTGAAAGCTGGCTATGCACTATGTTGACATTTGATATTTTCAACTTTTATTTGTCAAAACTATCAATGGACAATGGTTTTACCTTTGATATTCAAGCAAAGTCTCTGTGTGGCAAATTCATGATGCCAGATGGTTTCTGGAATGTTGGGAGAACGTCTAAAAATCATTAATGTTGTAAGGTGAAGCAACTTTAGTAACTGGATATAGACACATGCAGTGTGATAAGATCTAAAGATAGAGCTGCATCTAAAAAAACACATTTTTGCTACTAGTGCCCCTCAAACGAACAATCAAATATATAACTTGCATGATGTATATTGTATTATGATATTTATTATATACAGAGTGAACCAGACACACTGTACAACAGTTCATTAAAACAGTTATTTAACGTTTGACGCTGCACAGAGCACCTTCATCACGACTAAGAAAGCATATATGACCAATAAGAAACAACCTTATTATTAAAAGTTTCTGATTAACTTTGGAACAGTGTACCTGAATTTCTTTGTAATAAATGTCTGTGATATATGCAGTAACGGAACTTTGTGATCCAAAAGCACCTTGAGAAGAATAAAAAAAAATTGGGATAAGCGCAGGTGAAATTTTGATAAATGTATCGCCACTTTGTTTTTCCTCTGTTGCACTTTGAGAATAGATCAGCAAGATGGGCAGATATCATGAAAAAATAAAAGTATTGGTCCCCAGCAGATTTTGCCTACTGTATGTGAGATTGATTTAGATGTTTGGAAATAGAGATGTGGCATGATAAATCATTTTTAGAGTTTTGTTATTCCTTTTGCTTATTTTCATTGCAGCTTATGGTTACTGTAGATCAAAAACACTTACTTGAAGCCCGCAGTGGAATGCTATCTATCCTTCATCTTATTATGTCTTCAGTAACCCTGCTCTGGAGTATTCTGCATCAAGCTGACTCTTCAGAGAGAAACTTCACTGCAGCTGCTGCTTCTGTAACCACAATTAATCTTGGTTCCACAAAGGTAAGATATAGACTACTGTATAAGCGTAATAATGTGTATCCCTAATGATTTCATATCCCAGATACAGTATCTGGATGTTTATCTTGTTTTGTTAACATGAGGTATAATTAATGCCTTTATGAGTCTGCTGAACCTGAATATTATTAAACCTATGGAAACTAAAAATGCAATAACTGACAATTAACATTTTAGATGTATTTTTGGTGAGTCTGTTACTTTTTATGTGTTGTATTTCTGTTAAGTGTAATTAATCAAAAATGCATCTCTTAAATACATTTTTAAAAATTCTATCTCATAAAAGAACTTGAGGCAACAAATATTGGAGCTTTTGGGGCCTATTTCCATGAATCACGGTGTTCACTTTATGGCTGCCATTGCATTTGTGTGGAATGAAAGAAGACAAAACAAAAATTCTACTCGCACTAAGGTATTGTTTTTTTATTGATCATTTAACCCCTACACTACCTCTGATAGAGTCCAGCACATTTTTTTGTTATGACTCCAGCCCCAGGAGCCAGTGGAGAAAAAATGTTCAGTATGGTATGCTTTAGAGTGGTTAGGTTCAAGAAACATTAAAGTGGAGCTACTTGTAAGTGCTGTACTAAAGTGCCAAAATATAGCTGCATGTGCCCAGGCCTGACAGCTGTCCTGTCAGTTTCCCACCTGACCTGTCTGCAGGTGGTATAAAAGGGACTGTTGTGCTGAAAAGCTTTTAACTTAGGACAAACAGTTAATTTCATCACTTCACTGCACCAATCACTAATAAGAACGGGAGGTGTAAGTAATCACTACTATTTACTATTATAGACTTTATATATAAAAGGAGATTTTGTTTACACACCGTAAAATATTTTTCTCTGAAGCCGAAGGGGGAAGCAGGCACAGCAGGGGCGGACACTTGAATAATTGAAGTTTTGCATAGACTCTGGTGATACACCCCTTACCTTATATTCCACAGCACCAGCAGCCTTCTTCAGTTTTGTCCGAAAGAGGGAGAGAAGGAATTGTAGGAACAAATTGTAGACGAGCCGCAGGCAGCAAGTGGGAACTGCAACAATCTTTAATGTGTATAAAGCGACATGTTTCGGAGCCACATGCTCCTTTATCAAGCTTGATTAATGAGCATGTGGCTCCGAAACATGTCGCTTCCAAGAAAGAAGAGATAATGCTACCGACCAAAGGTTCAAAGGTTGGTCCTTGAAGAACTCAAAGAACCAGGTAGAGGTCCCAAGGTTGTACTGACTGTCTGCGTAGGAGACGAATGTGAGCCACCCCCTGTAAGAAGACCCCTGTAAGAAGGTTTGCACATCCTTCCGTGATGCCAGTCGCCGATGAAAGAAAATTGACAGGGCTGCAATCTGGACTGAGAGATAGTACCTTATTCAATCCCACCTGTAGAAACCTTAGCAGTCTAGATAGGAAAACCCCTGGATTCATACATCTCTGCCATATCCGGTGATAAACTTTTGTCGATGACTGTTTACTTGCAGCCAGCATGGTAGGAATGACCGACGAGGGAATGCCTCTCTTCTTTAGGATGGAGGATTCAATAGCCATGCCATCAAATTGAGTGGTTGAAGGTCTGGGTGGGAAAAGGGGCCGTGAGATATGAGTTCTGGGCGGAGGGGTAGAGGCCATGGTTTGTCCTGTGACATCTCCAGGAGATCCGAGAACTAAGCCCTTCTTGGCCACCTGGGAGCTATGAATATAGTTGTGGTTCCTTCCTGCTTGATCTTTTTTAGTACATGCGGAATCATGGCTATTGGAAGGAAGGCATACACTAACTGGAGCCACCATGGAACCACCAGTGCATCTATGAGGTGTGCCAGAGGATCTCACGTTCTTGCACAGAAGAAGGGAACATTGCGGTTGAGACGTGATGCCATGATGTCTATTTATGGAGTTCCCCACCAACAAGTCAGAGTTGCGAAAATCTCCTGATGAAGGGACCATTCCCCCGGGTCCAGAGTGTGGCGGCTGAGAAAGTCCGCTTCACGTTCAGAATCCCCGGAATGAAGACCGCAGAGATAGCCGGAACATAGTGCTCTGCCCAGGACAGAATGTGGTAGGCTTCCTCCATAGCCATGTCACTCCGAGTGCCCCCCTGGTGGTTGATGTATGCCACCCCTGTAGCATTGTCCAAATGGATTCTGACAAAGCTGTTCATTAGTTGTTTTGTCCAGTGAGAAAGGGACAGATATACAGTTCTAGGACATTGATCGCCAGGAGGGACTCCTGTGTTGACCAAAAGCCCTTGGTCATGTTGGACTCGTACACTGCCCCCATCCTGAAAGACTTGCGTTTGTGGAGATCACTGTCCACGGTGGTAGGCAGAGCGTGTTCCCTTTCTGAAGATTGAGAACTTGTGTCCACCATACCTGGGACTGCCGGATTGGATGAGGTAAGAGAATAATGGAGTCCAGTGATTCGAGAGATCTGTTCAAACTGATAGCATGTGGAGTAGCATGTGGACACAGGTGGAACATGGCATATGGGACTGCGTGTATGGCTGATACCATCTTTCCCACTAAGCACATTGCTTGGCGGACTGAGATCAGGGGGTTGGCAAGTATCTGATGGGCTAGGGTTCTTAGTGCTTGGATCTTCTCCGAGGGGAGGATTTGTTGTTGGGAAGTGTCGAACAACATGCCCAAAAATGTCATGCGAGGGCTTGGACTGAAAGATGACTTGCGAGGATTGATGATCCAACCAAAAGCGGTTTAAGATTTGAGTCTTAACGTGAGCTGAGGTCAGGGTGAGGGATGGAGCTTTTATCAATAGATCGTCTAAGTAGGGCAGAAGAAAGATACCTTGCCGGCGAATAAAGGCTGCCTGACATGCCATCACCTTGGTGAAAACGGTGGTGGCCCTGCCAGATGGAACTGTGGAGAGAGGCGTCCTGTATGTCGAGGGATGCTAGGAAATCTCCCGGTTCTATCACTAGAATTACTGAACATAACGATTCCATCTTGAAATGGATCTTCCTGACATACATGTTTATATTCCTTGAGGTCTAAGACTGGTCTGAAAGATCCGTCTTTTTTGGGAACTAGAAGGAGGTTGGAATAAAAACCTTGAAAACTGTGAAGTAGGGACTGGAACTATTACTTTGGACAGTAATAGAAGGGCTATTGCTTGATTTAGGGCTTGCTGTTTTGATGGGGCTCTGGGCAGGTTGGACGGAAAAAAGCATCTCGGGGGACGAGAGTTGAACTCTATTTGATACCCATGAGAGATAACGCCCAGAGTCCATGCGTCTGTGGAAGGGTGTTTCCACACCCCCGGAAAGAATTTTAAGCGTCATCCCACCCAGGATGAGGGGGGATAGTCATCCCGACTTTAGTTTTCCGCCGGCATGAACAAAAGGATACCCTCTTGTTGAACCAGGGTCGGAAAGTCGTTTGTGTTCTTGGTAGGGCCTGGGCTGATTGCTCTGAAGGAGCCCTTGGGGCGGAACCGAAGGGGCGTAAGTTAGGATGCCTATGAGAAGTAGGTAGCCTACAGGGTCTGTTTTGGGGAAAAAAAGAACTTCTTCCCCCCCATTTGCTCGAGAGATTATTTTTTCTAGTTTGGGCCCAAATAGCTGTCCTCCTAAAAAGGGGAGACTGGTTAGGGCCTTTTTTGAAGCAGCATCAGCTGCCCAGGCTTTCAACCATAAGACCCTTTGTGCCGTTACTGAGACAGAAGCTCAAACAATTAGCCTACTGTATTCTAAAGCTGCATCTCCAATGTAAACCGCCACGTCTGATAAATCCTGAATTATATCTAACGGATGGGATTTTGTTGGGTCAGGGCGGATAACTTGGTAAAATTGGTTGAGCCATACCTCCATAGCTTTAGCCATCCAAGCGGAGGCAAAGGTGAGTCTTCAATGTGACGATCGTTTGGATCCTTGAAGGACGCAGCTTCGGAATGGTGGTGACTCTGGAGAGTCGAGCCACTGGGGGGGGGGGTCGACTATAAGACGTGATGCCCATCAATCTATGTCTGCCTTAGGGAAGGGGAACATAGTGTTAAAGAGCTGGGATGGTACAGACCATTCTTGCAGAACAATCTTATCTAGTTGTTCGTAAGATGGGAATTGAGCTTTTTTAACTCTAGAGAAAAGAATTTTGGAAGGGTCCTGTAGGGATTCCGAGCCCTGAATGTTAAGAACAGAAAGTACTGACCTTATGAGTGAATCGACAACTTCTGGAGTAAAGGACTCCTGTTCGGGAGTGTCGTATTCAATTTCACCTTATTCTGCGATCTCATCGTCCTCTTGAGGAGAATCCTCAGCTAAACAGGATGCCATAGGTTCCTGTGGCCTGGCAGGTCTGGAATCTTTGTCTGTAGTCACCAGCTGTCCGGATTGGAAGACTGTGAAATGGAAGCAGACAGGGAGGACATAGAGGCAGCTAATGATTTAGCTCAGGCTGTTTCCTGCTCCTGAGGGGGCCCTTGAGGAGCTGAATTGTGAGTACCCTTTTTCAGATGTTTTAAAGAATCTAACGATTCTCTAATGGCTTTTGCCCATTCTGGCTCTTGACTGACTGTGTCAGTGGGCACAGAGGGAGGGTCATTGGTAGCATTATAAGAAGTGCACCTTGGACCAGATTGGCCTGCAGACAATTTTGTTTGGCATGTTGCACATACATATAATACTGCGACCGGGGGCTGTTTATTCCCCTTTTGTCAGGACCGGAGCGACCCCTTGCTGGCCATAGGCAGGAAGGACAGGTAGAATAAGAGGAGGGAAAAAAAATAACTTTTTTTAAAAAAAATGAAATTATAGATGTATAATGGCAGAGTAGAGCTGCAGAGAAGGAAAAAACAGAGGGAGAATTTCCACCCAATGCTATTCTGCTGTCTGATTGAATGCTATTCTGCTGTCTGACTGACCTAATTTTAATGGTAACAGAAAATGCTGGTAGAGAAACTGCAGAATAGGCAGGAGAGGGATGCACTCTGACCCTGTAGAGCCTCGTCATTAGCTGGTCTGTCGGCAGTTAGGAACAGCTTGGAGAGAGCCGACGCGGGAACCGGAAGTCCTGCCCCCACATGTATAGGGAATGTCGCACCAAGAAAGAGAGCACGCGCGGCCAGCAAGAGAAGCTCCCGCCCCCCGGAGGACCCGAGGCCTTATCTGGAGTGGAGGCCTTGGGTCCACCTGATTGTCGGCTCGGGTGAAACCTTTCCGGATCAGCCCATCAGTGAGTGCCAAGAGACCGCTGGCTGTAGTATAGTCAGGGGCCCTGTCTCCACCTGAACAAGGCCCAAGGCAGGTAACCATCAGAAGAGGGGGGAGGGGGGGAAACAACCCCAATGTGAGAATTGAGAATTACTGGTATTAATGCATATAGATCTGGTTGATCCAGGGATACTTTCCGATTGCCGTTTGGAGTCAGGAAGGAATTTTTTCCCCCCTTTTTTAGCTGGGGTTTTTTGCCTTCCTCTGGATCAACTGTTAGGTAGGGTTAAAAAAAAAAAAAAAAAAGGGAATAGGTTGGACTTGATGGACGAATGTCTTTATTCAACCTTAATTACTATGTTACTATGTTACTATGTGAATCCAGAAGATGTGGAAAGGGCTGGAGGGGGTTAGCCTCCAGCTGTTCCCTAGAAGGTAACACTTTTTTCTACACTTCAGACGTGGGGGACAGCCAGGTCTGTGTGTACTTGCTGGGAAAGGCTGGAAGGGGTTGCCAAACATGGGGGACAGTCATGTCTGTGTGAATCTAATGGGGGGGAAAAAAGTGGATGGAAGGGGTTAACTTCCAGCTTTTCCCTTAGTTCCTTGTAGATGATTGAGGAGAGTTGTCCAACTCCTGAGCAGACACTTGAAAAAACTGAAGCAGGCTGCTGGTGCTGCGGAATATAAGGTAAGGGGAGGAGCACCGGAGCCTATGCAAAACTTCAGTTATTCAAATGTCCGCTCCTGGAGGAGGAATACTTAACCCCTGCTGTGCCTGGGTCCCCCAAGTTTATGGCCCTTTAATACAAAGCATATACTTAAAGGGCATCTCCACCCCGACATAAATTTTTGATATATTACCAGGAGGGTGGGAGGGAGGGGAGAAAGGGCTCCTCTGTGCATGTCACCATCCCTCCCGGAGGCAAGACAGGAAGACAGCCACTACTCCTCAGTTTCCTTGACTTTGGACAAGCACTACAGGGGAACCATAAGGAGCAGGAATGTAAGGTAATGATTTTTTTTAAACCACTCAGTGGGGTCAGTAGTGGGTTCAGATTTAGTTTGGGGGGTGGACATGCCCTTTAAAAATTCTCTACACATTTTCAACTATTATTTACTGATATTATACACTTATTTACAAAACAGGTTTATTTCACAAATGCTGTTTTTGAATATCTGGGGATCTGGAAAATATTTTGGAATTTCAGAACTTATTGAAAATTCGAAAATTGCAGTTTTGAATCACGATCGAAAATTAATGTTGTAAAGTCTAAATTGATTTCATTTTCAAGTTCTGTGTAATTAAACGGACCAGTTCCGTTCATCTCTCATGTTCACCTCTTTCAATAAATATAAGGTGGAAGCAGCATTCTATTTAATGCAGGAGTTTGTTATTGGAAAGTGGTCAGAAACTTTTATCATTTTATTTTTAGGTTATCTCAGCAGCTAGTGATGAGCAGCTTTTGCTGGTTGAACTGGTTCGCTCCATAAGCGTAATGAGAACAGAAACTGTCATACAGACAGTAAAAGAAGTATTAAAGCAGCCACCAGCTATTGCTAAAGATAAGGTATATACTATTGGTAACCGATTGTGAGTTCTGTTTTTGTGTTTTTATGGGGGCACCTTGAGTTTGCTCAAAGCAATTCTAATTTCAGATGTGTAAAAATGTATGTGTTTGTTTTGATTGTTTTTATTTGTTACGTTTTCCAATTTTACAAAATGCACATTATCTCATCGCCTTTTGTATTATAAAGCAATTTGATGAGCATTGATTATTTTTAATTTTCTAGTCAAGTACTGATATGTATATGTTACATCATTGGGACATTTTCCTGGATCCTGCAATGAGCATCATTAGCCAGAGAGGTAGTTCAGTTATACTATATGTTTAGGTTACATCTAACGACTCTAAACATCCTAATCTTTTGCATGTTACTTAGCATATTATTGGGGGGTGGGGGTCATTGGCTATGTAGTATTAAGAAAGTTAAATTTCTTGCTGTCATTTGGGATTCCTGGTGGTTTTCTCATACAATTGCCAGTGGGGAATGTATTTTTTTACATTACCCAATACAATGTTGCTTACTAAATCAGAAAAAAAGACTTTGTTACTGATTTGATGCTGAGTTGGCAAATTGACAGTTTTTATTTTGTTGTCTTAAAGGGTATCTCCACTGCTAAAAGTCACCTGGGTTGTAAGGATAGATATGTGGATGGTGGAAATGTACCTGCAGTATCCTGTGTCTTTGAGCAGTAGTTTAGAAGAAATCTAATGAGTTTGTCCCAGAACGCTGTGGATGGTGCAGGTCCGCCCACTTTCATTGACTGCCTGCATGTAAAATGTCTGACGCGTGTTTTCTTTTAGTGCATGCGCAGAATGTGAGAGGATCCGTCGGGACTGCTACACACACACACACACACACACACACACCTGGAAAAATAAAAAGGATTTCTTACTGCAGCCAAGTGGGTGTGTCTGCTACCATGATGATGCACATTGAGTGACAGCACTCCCAGCACAGGGGAAGACACACCCCCAGGAACCTGCACAACTTTCCCATGCTGCTGCAATCAAACGAAAAGGAATTCTGGGAAAAAAAGGTAGGGGGAGGGTTGGGGGATGGTGTACTTTAAAATAAACCAAAAAAAAAAAAAATGCTTTTTCCTCAGTGGAGATACCCTTTAAAAAAGTTGCATACTAGGCATTAGATATCTTTACGATTTTCCTTCAAAAATACTTTTGGTGTTTTTACCCTGCTTCATCGGTTAAACAACCAATGACCTGCATTAGAAAAGTAAAGAGATTTTTGCTATCAACATTGTTACATAGTAAGCTTTTAAACCACACATGTAGCTGGTTTGCAATTTACCGTAGATCAAAAGTAACTTTTTGGCAAATTTGTTAAACAACCACTATTTATTAGTTTTCACAATATGCATTAAAAGTCTCAATGGCAGTACCATAAAATTGATCTAACAACTTTAGTTTGGCAAAAACTTGAAATAGTCTGAGGATACATTTAAAAGTCTCCAATAAGTTTTATTCAGGCAATATCCTTTACAAATGGAAACGAGGAACACTAAGGTAAGATGTGCTTTTTTCATACCTGGTTCCTCAATATATTTCTCTTTTCTGTCCAAAGCTTCATTCGACACTGGCTATTTGTATAAACTTGTGCCTGAAACTAACAAATACATTTGACTCTATTTAGTTACTTGACCCCCCAATAGCTGGTTTAACCTGTGTGATATTTTGAAGCTAATCTATTTTCTGTGCTTTTAATTCTTTTTAGAAGCATCTTTCGCTTGAAGTCTGCATGCTGCAATTCTTTTATGCCTATGTTCAGAGGTAAGACTACCGTTTGGGAGCATGACAGACTGGAGCATAGATATAAAAGAGACATGAAGTTAAAAACTGTATGTGCTTAAGAGTTTGTTTTCTTTGTATCTTTTACAAAGAACTGTAACTTGCAAAGGTTTACAATGTTAAAATTTGAGTTGATCAGTGATTGTTTTAGGTGTAAGGCATTCTGTCACAAACGCCGGTTCGCTGGGCACATGATCTGACCAATCAATCGGTACAAGCTGCCACCACTTATGGCCTTAAAGACGCCCCAAAAACACTCTTGACTCTCACTGACTATGCACACCCCTGTCTGGGCAGCTTAATGGTTAACACTACACCATTCACTCCAGCAAATAACTGGTTAATTAGCATCAGTCCTTCACAAGCAGTCACAGTGTTAATTAGCATTTACACTGCAAAACATTCCATTCAACCACATATAAACTTATCAGAGGCTGAGTTCTTTTAGAGCATCAAAGACAAAACTTATTAAATTTTATATTTAATTTTCCAAAAGGTGGACAGTGCATATAATACAAAAATAAAAGAAAATGGTGTTATAATAAAATGACAGTTATATAAAATAAAAAGGATAAAAATATTCACAGACCCTACTCACTAGAAGAAGTCCTGGTGCGGGAAGAAACATTGGGTCTATACACACAGTTTTAGCATGTCCCCTCAGTATGAACACGTTTATAGAGGCTACAAGGATTTTTAAATCCCTTCATGAACCACAACCCCCCCCCCCCCCCCCGGGCTATGCATGAGGTGGGAGTGTCTAGGAATGTCCAGATTTACAACTAGCCAAAAGCATTCATTCCCCCTCAGTTAGGCAGCCATATAAATGTAGATATGTACATTGTATTGGGATATTGACCACATATTCCTCTCCTGTATTATCAATTCCTCCAATACCAAACATGACCTGTGTGTAATACATATTTCCTAAGATATTAATAACTCGCCTTGGCAAGGGAATAAGGTCTCCATGTTGGGTATCATTTTAATGGGCCTATCTTCCCATTCACAAATATAACATTGGTTTCTTTCTTACATATTCCAATGCCGAAATACATTTATTTTCCATATATGACTGTCCTTAAAATGAACTCTTAAGGTATCCACCAGACCCCTAGCTGTAGAGAATTCCAGATACACGGTTTGGCCCCACATTGTCTGGAGAAAAAGATCTGGTTCCATGCTTCACTAATCGTAATATAAACAATAGGACTGTTCCAGGGTGGAATGGTATTTTTATTGGTCCTTTGTAAGAACGAATACCAATAGTTAACCCATTCTTGCCAAGTCACTACACACTTTCCTGACACATGCAAAGAGACCCTGAAGATTATAAAAGGAAATTTTCCCTGAAAAACAAGTGTACAAATTTACAATATGTAAATTCATACCTTTTTTTTCTTGCTATAAATTAAATGAACCTTTAAACTTAAATTTGATTTGTTATACTCTGTAAACAAGAAACTAGACTAGATCAACTTTAAATTGAAATGAATTTTTTGCAGAGCCACACATTCAAATAGGTTTTCAATTCTGAATGTTTGATTCTTTGCTGATTATTCAGTGCTCATGGCTCTTAATACTATAAAACAGGCATTGAATGAAATGTCTTAACATGTCGCATAATTCTACAATTTATTGAAACTTTACAACTGCAAGGCATGATTGTTTCTACATTTGTTTAAAGGGCAACTGTGGTCTCAAAATAAGTTAGGGTTAAATGAAAGCCTGCAGCATTTCCTTTAAAATGAGTCGACAATCACATCTCTGGCTGGAGCCTGTGAGAAATTACATTGAGATGAATGTTCAAACTTCCTGCTTGCAGTAGGTTGAGTGACATCACCTGACCTCTGCCCCGCCCATCCGTCCCGGGGGAGAAGCATGCTCAGTTAAGACTTAATGCTGGGGAAATCAGGAGCACCTGGGGAAATGATTGACAGTTGAGAAGGGGAGCCTATTAATGTAGATAAAGGCTTATCACATGACTACAAGCTGGTCACATGGCTGAAAACTGGAAGTGTTCAAGGAGGAAGTAATATTGCTGAACCTTTACAGCAATAACGTCTCACAAATTTTGTTTAGAGATGTGATTTAGGTTTTATTTTGAAGGTATGGTGGAAGGTTTTTTATATAATCCTTACTAGTTTGGAAGAATTTGAGACGACAGTTGCCCTTTAAGGCCACTTTTATGCAAAATACAAATACATTTTTAAGAGATTTAATTAAAAGATTTGGACAGGCTAATCAATTAATGGAAAATGTATAGAGGCACAACTGTATGTTTTCATGTTTTCTTATTTTTCACATTGTTATTTATTTCATAGAATTCCAATTTCCAATCTCATAGACAGCTGGGCATCTTTCCATGTACTTCTGAAGGATTCTATCCAGCTTAATATTCCAGCACCCGGACAATTCCTAATACTTGGGTATGTGAACAGATTCCAAACACATGCCCACACAAGATGCAGTCACCAGCTATAATCCTGTCCAAGAAGACATCCAAGCCTCTTTTGAATGTGTTCAGAGATTAAGCCAACACTACATTTTCAGACAGAGCATTTCACACCCTTACTGCCTTCACATTTAAGAACCATTTATGTTGCTTTCCTCAAGTCTAAAGGGGTGGCATAATATCTTTTGCTCACCCCTATGAGATTAAAGATCCCCAGCAAATTGGCCATAGTTCCCTCTAACATATTTGTATAGGATTATCATATCCCCTCGCAAACCACTCTTTCCTAGCGAAAAAAAACTCAGATAAGACAGTCTCTCTTTACAACAAACAATCTCCACCCCATTTATCAGTTTAGATGCTAGTCTCTGTCTCTATGTGGCTTTGGTCCTTTCTATGGACTAGTGTTTAAAGAGTAACTGTGGTCCAAAAATGAGTATTTTTGCAATTTTCTTTCATAAATTTTTTTTTTTTTACATCATTTTAAAGATTTTTCAATTATGATGTGTAAAATGTAGTAGCAGGATCATCAGATCCCCTGCTTTTCTGAAACAATGTGACAGTCTATCTTCCCTGTGTCTTCTCTTCCTCGTGGACCCCCATGTCCCCTCCCCTTGCAGGCCTGCTGTGGTCCCTCCCACTTATGGGCCCTATGGCCCTCTTCCACTTGTGGGGCCCCTCACCTTGCAGGCCCCCTTACTTTGCCGCTCCCCATGGCCCTTACCACTTATTGGCCCTGTGGCCCCTCCCACTCATGGGGCCCCTGTGGCCCCTCACCTTGCAGCCCCCATTGCCCCTCCCACTTACTGGTCTCTATGGCCCCTCCCACTCATGGATCCAGTGCCGCCCCACTTGTGTGGCCTCTCACCTTGCAGGCCCCTTTTGTCCACTTGCATTGCAGCCCCTATCACTCCTCCCACTTGCGGACCCTTGGTCCATCCCCTTCATGTCCCCTCTCTTATTGGCACCTCAAACCCATACCCCCTACAGATAACTGTATAAACAGCCTTTTTAGGCAGAACCAGAATCAGCAGTTTTAAACAAATAAGGAAAGAGCCATGCGTGCCCCATGAGGAGCAGGTGCCATGGGGTCCACGAGTGGGAGGGGTCATGGGGGCTGTAAGGTGGCCTGCAAGGGAGGGGTTATGGGGCCTCATGAGGGGAGGGGGCTTAGAGCCCATGAGTGGGAGGAGCCACAATGAGGGTAGGGGCTGTAGATTCATTTACTCTCTTGTCTACAGAAGGGAGGGGGGACTTACGGTTTCTTCCACATGCACTGTAATCTGCGACTGTTCGAGAGAGAGGAGCAGCCCTTTTTAGTGTTCAATAAGTTATTATTTTTCGTAAAAGTTGTGAAATGAATAACATTACAGATATGAACATTTAACTTTTAGGCTCCACTGTTATGGGTCAGCAGTCGGTAGACCCACGTTTTTATCTGGTCTTGGACAAATTATATCCCCAGTTCTTGTATCTTATTTACCAGAACCTGTAATATTCTTAGTGTGACCTCAGCTGCTCTCAGTATAGCTGATATATGGGAACTCGATTTATCCCTTGTTTGCTATGTTCTGTAGTCCGGGTTGGGAATATTGGTTTCACTTTTTGCCTTTCATGGGCGTTTTGTGAAATTTATTTTTCTGATATTCTTAAATGGTTGTTAGGGGCGGTGGTTATCCCCAATTTGAGTTGCAACTGGTGTCACACTATTACATCTCATACCTTCTATCTTATATTACTTAAAATTTTACAAATTAGGTATGGGGGGGGGGTAGAGGCCCCCGTGAGAACATGGGGGTAAGCAATGGTTGGTTTCGGGACAAATATTATAGTCAGCATTTTTGGGGTTAATTGCTTCCCTTCTTGGGAGCAGCCCCTTTTAAAGGTAGGAACCTGGCCTTTCATCATTTAAAATCGGCTTGTGTGAAGGCTTTATAAAGAGGCATAATTATGCCCTGCTCCTTTGACACCATGCTCCTTTTTATAAAGGAAAGCTACTGCGTGACACTGCTTAGAGCTACTTAGTGTATTGTCCACAATACCTCCCAAGTTCTTCTCTGTCAAGTCAACTCCTAACTGTCCTATATAGGATATAACTAGCATTTATGTTGTTTTAGTCCAAATGCATAACTTTGCGTTTCCCAACATTAAAATGAATTTGCCACTTCACCAAATTTATTTAAATCAGTTTGTGGTGGAGACATCCTACGCTAAACCTTTAATCCTGAAAAATTTAGTATCAGCATCAAGCATAAAGATTGTAGCCACATTAGGTGATTTATAAATAGGTTAAAGAGTACCAGGTGTAGGACAGACCCCAGAGGAAGGAAACAAAACTGGTCCAACTAGAAAATGTTATAACCAATATTTGTAATCTATAGCCAATTCACAATCCAATTACAAATAAAATGTTTGGGCCTTCGATTTCTTATCTTACATAATAAACTTGTATGTGTTAACATATCAAGGCCAATTTTCCAATTAACCACTTCTCTACGTGCTCCACAGCCCAAGATATAAAGAAATGACTCACCAGAAAGTTAATGGGTGGGAGGCGGACATGTGACATTCCTAAGGCTTCTCCTGCACAGTGCCGCCGGCAAGCACAGCCTCAGACTCCCTCAGTGTGTGAGGGAGACAGGAAGTCCCTCCTCCTCTCTGCTGTGTGAAGTCCTGACAGAGTAGGTAAGGGAATTCTACACCCTTCTTTCCCACTTTGTGAAAACAGCCTTTTCAGGCAGAGTTCTTACTCTGCCTGAAAAGGCTGTTTCCACAGAGTTTTCTGTAGGGGGGGTCTGAGTGGCCCACGACACTCGTGGGTGGGCGTGGCTTGTGCAACCACGGGTGGGTGGGGCTTAGGCACCCACATGTGGGCGGGGCCACATGGGGCTCTAAGAGAATCGGCCAAGGGGGGCCTGCAACTGGAGGGACTATGGGGTCCATGAGTGGGAGGGACCAGGGGGGCTGCAAAGGGAAGGAGGAGACACAGGGCAGATTGACTGACATGGTTTCAGAGTAGGAAGCAGGAAGTGCAGGGGACCTGGTGATGCTGCTGCCATATTACACATACAAATTTAAATATCTTCAAAACTATGCAAAATAAACAATGAAAATATATTGCAAAAATTATCAGGAGAGCAATTCCTATTAATTTACCTAAAGTCATTTTTGGACCACAGTTCCCCTTTAATGTTGTAATTTAAAATGTATTTGTATCTTAATCCTTAATATTCCTTCTAAAAGCTTTACCACCACAGATGTCAAACTGACAGACCTATAACTTTTTTAAATATAGGTACCACATCAGCAAACCAAAGATTAAGGAATCTAAAAATTATAGATACAGTGGTCTTGCAATGACTGAGCTTAGTACCTTTAGAATCCTGGGATGAATACCATCTGGCCCTGGACTTTTGATTACATTTAAGAAGTCTAACATATTTTGCGCTTCTTCCTGAGTCAGCCAATCTTCGGTTTTCAATAAATTAAAAGTGGATCCATACACTTGTTCAATGGTACTGGTGCCTTATTAGTGTAAACAGAAGCAAAGATTTCTGCCTTCTTGTTACTATCCACCAGCTTGCAAGTCAAGCAAGGGACCACATAGTACTCTAGAATTGTTTAATTGTTGTTGGCCATTACAAATATTAGCACTTTTTTAAATAAGAAAAAAAAGTTTTAAAATGTATAATTTACTTTAGTATGCAAATTTTTTGTGTGGTATATATATATAATATAATATATATATATATTTATAATATAAAAGGATTACCAGAGCACTCCAGGGTCTTCTGAAAAGTAATTTTATTACAACACGCCATCAATGCTGTATGGTGCCTGATGACGGCCGAAACGCATTGATGGCGTGTTGTATGTATGAAGACCTGGAGTGCTCCGGTAATCCTGTTATACTTATTCCTTTTCTACATGGGAAGCACCCGGGCAGACGAAGATTCAGAGCGGATTGTGCCTCGACCTCTCAATATCTATCTATCTCTCGATATCTATCTATCTTTTGTTGTCAATTTAGGTTATTTACGAGCACACTCTCATTTTTCTGTAGTGTTCTAAATGAGTTTATCATGAAAAACCCTACCCTTGAAAACAAGAAGGACCAGAGAGACCTACAGGTATGGAGAGGTGTTATTTAGATTACTGTCTTGTATTCCCATTCTGAAATACATGAAACAACATAACTGTTAATGCTGTTGGATACAAATCTGCTTTGAAACTGCTAATTCATTACTTCAATAAAATAAATAAATTAGACTTTAAACCTGGAACCCTTTTAAAAATTATGTTACAGTTGCACTAAGGATGTGCAGTAGTTTATAGTCCTTATTTACTATGTCTATCAGTACATATGGTTGTTTTGTCATTATTTATGCATGTGTAATTTTTTATTATTCTAGTACTATTCTGTGACAATAAAGAGCTCTTCTATTAGGGCTTTGACATTTATTTTTAGTGTTTGGATGATTTACCCAAGCACCATCCTCTTGGGATAACACAGGTTGTTTATTATTATTAGGTGGTCAGTTTGTATTTATTTGTTACTTCACCTGGTTAAAATAGTGATATGTAGTTAAGGTTACACAATACATAAAATTAGATAGGCAAGATAGATATCTCCTTGCTGTATCAGGATATGCAGGCATTGAGGGAGCGGGTAACTCAGACAGAGAACTGTGCGGGTCAACTTGAAGATGCAACTAAAAACAGCACAAAATGCTACAGCTACCCAAACTATACTACAGTATCAAGATGATCTAGCAATCAGGATGAGACAATGCAGCTTAAGGTTTGTGGGCCTACCTGAAAGGGCAGAGGGCTTTTTAGAGGGACATTATCGTACATGTGCTATATAGCTGTACATAACTCGGAAGCGATCCGGACCGGTCTGCTGCTGCGGAGGATTGCATAACAGGTAAGTTTGCTCTAAGTTTGTTCCTGGCTCCACTTGCATTGATTGAAGAATGGGAGGCAAGACATAGCTCCTTATCCTCCTGGCTTTTAATCATTGCATGAAAGGAATAGTTTACTTTGGTAGTGAACTATACCTTTAAGGTACTATTATATTACAGAACCATAGACCTTAAGGAACCCTCCTACGTTTTCCCCTTTTACAAATTCATTTTTCCACCCTCCTCCCTCTCCCCCCCCCCCTTTTTTTTTTCTTACCAGACCCTTTCCAATCCCCCAGGTTATATGGGACATACTAAGGCCTTGATATAGTCAACTGGGCTACCACATTGAAAAGACTACAAAGTGCCAAAATTTGTTCACACTTTATTGCTATGGATGCATGGTGATTGAAACTCGTCTCATTAGTAAGTTTGTTATATATGATCCAATGGAGAATAACCCGTATAATGTTATACTAACCAGGGTTACCAGGTTTGTGTTTTGTTTTGGGGGTAAAAAAGTGTGAAGCCGGGTTTGTTGTTATAATCTATGCCAGCCTGATACTGAAACATTATGAGCATAATGGAGCTAAAACAACATACTGTTTATGTGATGGATATGCTGCACTCATGGTTATAAACTGTAAAATATTGTATGATGATACAAATGTTGATGATTATTAATGCTGTTGTTCTCTTAAAGGATAAGTGCACTGTAAAATCAAGTTATGTTTATTTGGAAGCTGCAGCTTTAAAAATACCGTTGCCATATTTTTTTTTACCTATGCCCCCTCCAGAGCCTAGCTTTGTGCCTTGGAAGTTGCTGACATCTTGTTACTGGTTTGCTGAATGTTAGGCTCCGCCCCTCTGAGATTTCCTCTGCTTTCTCCTGCTTGAGCCTCAAACAGTAATGCCTGTGAGTTCCGTGCACACACACATGCATGGAACTCACAGGCATTACTGTTTGAGGCTCAAGCAGGAGAGTGCACGGAACTCTCCAATAAAAGTGGGCTACAAAAAAGTCTGCTACATGAGATAATAAGTTTATACACTGATGATCTGCTGTTATATTTAACAGATCAGGGTCCATCTCTTTAGCTTGCACAAATTTGGGGAATATTCTGGTCTATCCATTACTTAGTCAAAATCCCAAATATTACATTTAGATAGTTTCCCAATTTCATATACAGACCCTCCTTTGCCATTTGAAATAACACTAAATACTTGGGACTACATGTCTCTAACCATCTACAGTATTATTATTATTTGAATTTAGAACCATTTGTTTATTGTTAAAAGTAAAATACAAATTTGGGCCAAGGTGCTGTAGGAGTTACAGGCAGGAATAATCGAATTAAAATGATCCTGCTTCCCAAAATATTATGTTTTGTGGCATTCCCCCTCCCTGGTCCCACTTAAATCCATAAAAGCTTTGGAGGCACTGTTGAGGCCATTTGTATGGGGCTCCTCAAGACCCAAATTTGGATGTAGAATTTTAAAACATCCAACTGCAATAGGAAGCCTTGCACTTCCTAACTTTAACTACTATCTAATATATATGGGGCCATTATTACACTGAATTCACAATATGCTATTATGCCCAAAAAGGGCTCATGGGAAACAGACATTTGTACACTGGCACCAGAGCAATGGGTAGAGGCACTATCAGCATATACCCCCAATTGTAGTGCTTTATCCCCAAAATGTCAGGGGATCTCGGGTACCTTTTTTTATCTCATCTGGTCCTACCTGCAAATACAGTCCCAGTGGGACTGGACCCCTAAAACTGCTTACTTGGTTTCTGCAAGAAACTCTATTTACAGCTAAAAAACTGATAGCCAGAACTTAGATACAGGCATCTGCCCCCACTTTGGGTCAGTGGAAAATGGCAATCAACAGTACATTTCCATAAAAAAAAAAAAAATCTTTCAACATAAAAAATGCCCTACTAAATTTGCCCAAATTTGGAAAAAGAGGGGTTGCTGAGCCAATGACATGTAAAAGAACAAACCAAGATGGATGAAAAACATGGGTGTATCTAAGATAGATAGTTTTACCATGATAATATCCTAGCCATTACACACAGCCAAACAACTGGAACAAGCTGAAAGAAGTTCCAAACGGAACATAAAATAATCTATAATTAGGACTGGCAACTGTAAATAGTTATTTGGAATGTTAATGTAGAAACTGAACTACTACTGAAGACCCCATATGTCACCATTGAGGTTTCACTTTGTGTATAATTTAAAATGTGGTATGGTGGATAAAACTCTTCTTTTTCAAATGTTTGTATATGTTTTATATACATATTTGTATTTTAAAATACAAACACAATGGATGCACAAAGCCCTTTAAATGGGTTTGTGTGTTGTCAATTTTAAAGGGCAGGTCCACCCCCAAAACTATATTTTAACCCACTACTGGCCCCACTGTGTAGTGTTGAAAAATCCTTATTTTATATCCCTGCTGCAAATGGCTGCACTGCAATGTCTGTTCAAGGCCAAAAAAGTGAAGAACAGGAGCCTGTCTGTGTCCCATAATGTTTCTGCCTCCTGCCTCTCCTCCGGGAGAGGTATGGCATGCACAAAGCCCTTTAAATTTAACATTTGAATTCAATAAAGGCTTTAAGGTGCCCATACATTGAACTTCCCTTCCGATCGATCCCACAACATTCAAACAATTCTTCCGGAACCGCCTTTCCCGCTTTTTTTGTTTTGTGGCCAAGATACGATTACGCTGGTCCCATCTGGCCCATTCATTTTGCGATCATATGTCAGACATGAAAAATGGGAAAGACGGTTCCCGGAAGAATTGATTGAATCTCATGGGATCAGTTGGGAGGTGAGTTCTAATATACAGGCACTTAACAGACAAGATTCAAATCTTGACATATTGCTAGATGACTTTCTTGACCTGACTAAGCAGTGTAAAATTTTATGGGATTTACTAAGCAGAGATACTACAGAAAAGACAGAAACCTAGTGCTCAATTACACTCATATTCAGTTACTGTATATTTTAAGTTTTTGTTCAGTTTTTTTAAGGTGACAGGTACTGTATTAAGGTTTAGATCTCTTAGTGTTTTTCTTTGTGTCTGTTTTAATTTAGGATTACCTCAACAAAATAGTAGATGCCATTGGAGTTGTTGCAGGCTCATCCTTGGCGCAGACAACTTGGCTTAGGAGAAATCTGGAAGTCAAACCATCACCCAAGATTACTGTAGATGGGACCAATCTAGAATCTGATGTTGAAGGTTGTTAAATAGTTTTTCATTGGTATTGCAGAATATTGTTCTACACCAGATTAAATCTCCCCGTGTTTTCTAATATTTAACAATTTGTATTATTTCAGATATTATGCTGTCTCCGGTTATGGAAACATCAAACATTACTCCATCTGTGTACAGTGTTCATGCCCTGACATTACTTGCTGAGGTAAGTCTAAAGCATGGTACACACCATACGACTTTTCCCGGTTGGCCAGGAGGAAGTACTGCCGGTCACATCAATAGTGTGTACTGCGACTGATCGTGTGGTCCATAGAGGACCACGCGATTGGACATGGTTTTCCACCTTCGTCCGATTCGGATGAACGGACGGTCGGACACGGCCGAAAACCCATGCTATTATTTCGGCACGATTGACCAATACACTGAACTATCGGTCAATCAGACCGAAATATTGCATGGTGTGTACCAGCCTTAATTGGTTTTCTTGTAAAGTTTTTTTTAGTATTTGCTGCATTTTAGTTGGTATTTTTACTTTTCTATTTTTAAATATTTTGATAGGTTCTTGCACATTTGTTGGACATGGTTTTCTACAGTGATGAGAAAGAAAGAGTTATACCATTACTCGTTAATATTATGCATTATGTGGTACCATATTTGCGCAATCACAGGTAAATGTATATTTATTTTTCTTTATAGCATTATAAAATAATAATAGATTGACATGGCAGAATTGGTTATTTTTGTTGCCCTATTAAAGCTGTAAACTACTATAAAGTGAAACAGTACCAAGAACTGTTGTTTTTTTGTTTTTTTTTATAAATGAAACAGGAAGCTACACCACACAAAGTAATGCTGAATTGTGCAGTGAGCCAAGCAAATTAATCATGGTCCAACTTTTTTTTTTTTATCTAAAGATGGGTACACACAGTAACGATAAAGCCCCGATACCGTCGGATCCGACGGTATCGGGGCTTTATCGTTACTGTGTGTACGATTCGAGTTCCCGAACGAGCGCGCGGCCGCGAAATCGGTCGGCCGTACGCTCGTTCGGGAAAGGCCGAAATTTCCATCGCCGCGCTAGACTCCTAGGGAGTCTAGCGCGGCCGATGGAACACACAGAACGCTCGGACTGTGTGTATGCAGATCTTTGAAAGATGGCAGACAGGATCTTGCAGATCCTGTCTGTCATCTTTCAGAAATCGTTACTGTGTGTACCTAGCTTAAGAATAGCATGTATCCAATTTGTATGTAAAGTATGTGTAAGATACAACATTTGCCTGAACCTTCCTTTATACACATTGCTGGTGTTATTACTTCCAGGGCAATCACATGGGTGTTATTATAAGATAAAATTCAGTTTAAGAAAAACATTGTTTTTCGAGAACTGTCTGTTAATTATGATATGTAATATATCTTTGTGTTCAATGTCTGCAGTGCACATAATGCTCCCAGCTACAGAGCATGTGTTCAGCTACTAAGCAGTCTTAGTGGTTATCAGTACACAAGGAGAACGTGGAAAAAGGAAGCTTTTGACCTCTTTATGGATACCAACTTCTTCCAGATGGATGGCTCCTGTGTTAGTCAGTAAGACTGTAAATTCTTAATATAGTATTAGCTGATATGACTAAATGGCATTTTACTAACTGGTTTTAGAATATCACATTGCACAATACACATCTTGCCCTATTGAAGCAGTTTACATACTATTTATACAGAATATGTTGGTATCCTAACTATTAGCAATAGAAAAAAATTTGTTCTTGCAGTGCCTATATAGATGATTTTGTATAAAAAAATTACTCCAAGCACATTGGTGATTTGCCCTTATAACAGATATTGCTAAAGATCTTTTATATTTTATTTGCCATTTATAATTATATTGTAGAATTAAATGTATAGCTGGAGGCTTGTACTTTGTGTGCATCCTGTACATATGCATTTAATATGTGAATCAGAGTTATTCAATAAAAGTTCTTATCATTTAAAATGGTGCTAATTTTGCCCCAACCAATCAGATGTTAGCTTTCAAATGTTAAATAATATCTGATTGGTTGGGACAATATTAGCACCATTTTAAACGATAAGAACTTTCCTTTATCACATTTTTTGTTTTCACTTTGAGTATTTAACTTCATTTCCACAATCCCAGTTTTGTACACAAAAAAATGTACACAATCTGCCAATAATACTCCCTCAACATAATTAACACATACGTGATTTATCAGATGTTTTACATGGTTACTCATATTCTGATAATACGTCCTATACTTGGGTATATATGTTGTAGATTACCACACAGATTTTGTATTCCACACATACTTTCTTATCCCACATCTTCTCATCACTCATGCACAAACAATACATTGTGGTGTAACATGCTTCTAAGGTTTCTATATAAAATCCTTTAAATAAATCACATTAATCTGAAGTGGTGCACAACATACACTAAAGATACCCAAGGTAAGATTTTACTCAACTATACCCTAAGAATTAACCTTTTATATATGGAAAGTACCTGAGGCAGGATTGATTATTCCCACCTAATTGTTTAGTTGAGGAGCTACAGCACATATAGTTTTAATTTGTCAGGTTAGTCCTGTATTAAACATAGTACTGAAGCCAGGAGGAAGACTGGCAGAATCAGTTTTCTTTGGGCTGGGGCTCCTCACAGAAACAATATTGGGAGGTAGGAATTACCAATCCTATATACCTGTCCCAAGTACTTTTTGTTTTAACTGTTTATTTATTTATTTATTTTTTCAATACTTTTTTTATTGAACATTTGGTAACAAGAACAATAACAGTAATAGTTTTATAATACATAAGTTATTTACAGATATAATCACCCCCCCCCCCCCCCGCTATAAAAACTCAGCGTTGAGATGTAGCAATGGTTGGTTTTTGTTAACTGAGTTTTAGAGCCTTTCATATTTGCCCCTGATTGTTTTTGTTACTTATGTGAGATGGGTTGAGTGACAGTAATTCTCATGGAAATTAGTTTGTGTATTGAGTTTTGTCGTGTGATTGAGGTTGTAGCCAGATTTTTTTCATAATTATCGTGAATTAGCTGGTTTGCATGGGTGGTAGAAAGAGATTAGAGAAAGGGCAAGAGATGGACAGAAGGGAAATGAAGAAGGAACAGAATAAGATATAAAGATATAGTAAGAAAGGGGGGTATAGGAAAGTGGGGAAAGGGGACGGTATTGGGAGGAGGTTTTGGTCTTACTGTTGATATCTTTATTGAGAAGTGGGTGAGTCGCCCATCTTCAGTATCGATGGGGTCCAGATTTTATCAAACGATTTGGTTGTGCCTTTGAGTGAGTGGATTAAGCTTTCATTCAGGCATATCCACCAAATCTTGTTTATTAGATGTTGTTGGTGCTGTGTGTCCTGCTTCCAGGATGCGGCTATTACACATCTTGTTGCTGCGCAGATTGTTGCGCATATCAGTTTGTTTTGGTGGGGTGGGCTGCTTTCCGGAGATTTGTCAAAAAGCGCAATCCATGGGTCGGGGGGGATGGATCGGTATAGTATATTGTTGATGGTTTTGAAGCAGAATGTCCAGATTGGTTTTATTTTGTTGCACGTCTAAAAGCAGTGTAGTGTGTCAGCTGGTTCTCCGCATCCTCTAAAACAGTGTGGAGGGAAATTTGGGTTCATTTTTCGTTTTTTTGGTGATAATGTACCATTTGTTAAGGATTTTGTAGATTTTTCCCTGTATTATGGTGTTTAGGGAGCATTTGTGCATATTTTGAAATATTTCTGATCAAGTGTTCCTGTCTAAATTTTGGTTAAGTGTGTTCTCCTAGTATTGCATGTGGGTGGTTTTATCTTGGTGATGAAATTGTTAATTAGTGAATAAATTTGTGAGATTAGCTTATTTTCTGTTGGTTTTTGTAGGCATATCTCTTCAAGGGGAGTGAGGTTTACTGGTTGAACATCCTATATTATTTTGTGTGAAAGTGGTGAATTTGTGTATAGCGGAGCCATTCTGTTTGAGGGAGATTTAGTTGACCCGTGCCATTTCCCATGTCATTATTTGTTGAGCGTTGATAAGTTTGGCTACTTACGTGATGTTTTTGTCTATCCAACTTTTCCATGTGGGTTTGTCAAGTCCCAGGGGGAAGTCTGGGTTATGAAATATGGGGGTCATTGTAGAGGGTTGGTATATGAGTTTGTATGTTCTTGTTAGGTTTTCCCAGATAGAGATTGAGTGTTGAATATAAGGGGTGTCCAACCATGGTTTCGCTGTTTCTTTCTGGTTTTTGGTCCAAAGAAGATTGATGATGGAGGTGGAATGAGTGATGGCTGATTCAAGTTCTTTCCATTGTATATTGGGGTCTGTTGAGTGCCATGTAATAGTTTGGGCCAGACCGGCTGCCTGATAGTATTGTTTAAGAGAAGGCAGAGATAGTCCTCCTCCTGGGTTTTTTGTTGTTCTAGACAAAGGTTCGGATGGCTGTTTGTAAAGATTTGAGATTGGAAGGTGGGACTGTGATTGGGAGGGCTCTAAAAAGATAAAGAATGCGAGGGAGTATTATCATTTTGGCTGAATAGACTCTACCAAATAGTGATATGTTGTATTTTGTCCATTGTTTTATCTGAGATTTGAGTTGATTGATTAGTTTTGTATAGTTGAGTTGGTAGAGTAGTGATGGGTTTGAACTAATTTAGAAAACCGAGATATGTTATAGAGTTTGGGTTTCATCGGAATGGAAAATTAGTTTTTATTGTTTTAATGGTGTTTGGAGTTTGTCCTATGGGTAAGCCATTGGATTTGACGTGATTGGTTTTGAAGCCAGATATTTCACTGAAATTTTGTAAGTTCTTGAAACAGATATGGAAGGGAAGATTGTGGGTGGGTGAGTGTGATGAAGGTATCGTCGGGGAATAGAGCAATTTTGTATTCGTTGTTGCCTATTTTAAGGCCAGTGATGATGTTGTGTGTTCGTATGTTTACTGCAAGTGGTTCGAAGCATAGGGCAAAAAGGAGGGGGCATAGGGGCAGTCCGGTCTGGTTCCATTCAGTATGGAAAAAGAGTTTGAGGGGTATCCCATGTTGTTAACTTTGGCTGTTGGGGACGTGTACATGCTGAAAATTGCTTTGTGGAAAACTCTGTGTATTCCAAAGCTTTTAAGTGTTTCGCTCATATAGGCATATTCTATCAAATGCCTTTTCGGCGTCTAAGGAAAGTGAAAGTAGGGGGATTGAATGTTGTTTGGCATAATATAGCTGCTGAAGGATACCTCTGATATTGCCTGTTGTCTGGCGATGGGGGACAAATCCGGCTTGATCACCATGAATTAGAGAAGGCAATATGTTGTTTGTAGCCAACCCGGCTTGTATCTCTCCCCCTCTGACTAGTGTCTATGCATTTATACTACCAAACGCCATGATATATAGATAGACAGATAGTAAGACATAGATAGACAGACAGAGACATATAGATAGATAGATATATAGACAGGAGACCAATATGATGAATCGGCTTATTATATTTGGGATTGTATTAATAAAAGTTTTGAGATGTTTTATTATTAATTAAATCAAAGATTCCCTAAAAAATGTAGCACAGCGCAAGCAGATATTTTATTCCCTTTGCTGTGCAAACCTCTCACCCATAGCAGTAAATGTGGCACACATGGACCTGAACAATCCCCATACGTGGTATAGGGATCGGTCAGACACGCAGCCATACACGGTACAATCTAATCGGCTCCCTTTACTTAAAATAAAGGGAAGCAGTACCAATAAACGGAAATTTTCCCTTGTTCCTGACAGACAGTTACGGTCGTTCGGCTGCACTACGATTACTCAGGAAGAGCTCCTACACACTGACAATAATGGGTAAATCCCGTTGTTCCCCGACTGGATTTACCCATTATCGTTAGTGTGTATGGCCACCTTAAGTGAGCTGACAGGCAGCCTAGGATCATTTGCATTCTTGGAGAAAGATCCTAGTAATAGGTCACTGGAGGGACACAAAATATACCTGTTTAAGTGACCGGTCTTTCCCTGTATATTCTGTTATTTAAAATAAAGATTTATGAGAATCTATAGCTCCGATTTTTAAATCTGTAAAAAAACGGTTGGAGTAGTGGACCTTTACACTATCTGAAGGTATCATTTTTGAAAATTTGATTTTTGGAAGTATAGATACAGAAATAAGTTTAAGTCTTTACTGTTCACCACTGTGAATCACAAGGGAAGAATGAGGCAGGAACAAGAACTCAAAATAGGATAATACTTGGATAATACAACATTGTAAGTTAATGTGAGAGCCATCAATGTAGCTTCAGACCACCAGTGTATTTAAGATTACATGTGACTTGCGGGATTAACTACCCATTCGAAAAACCATTGTATGAATGCATCACATCTCCTTTCAGTTGAAGCTGTAGCTTTCAGGTGCAAATTATAAACAGCTGCCCTTGAGTATGTGGAAACTTTTAAGTGGTTCAAGACATGACACAAAGAAGCACCTACACAATCATGTCTTGACCATTAGAGAAACAGGCAAAAAGAGTGATAGAATGAGAGAGAATGAAAATAATCACAAAACATCCAAGCAAAATTGCAATGCCCATATAACAGCAAGGTGTTAGGGACCTCCCTAAGACCTTGCTGTTATATTCTGTGTTGGTCAACTGTCCAGGGTATTTATTGCCAATATATTTCCATTTCATATTCCATTGTGCAATTGAAGTAATTCAAGTTTGAACAACCTTACACCTATCCATACCTGAAAAGCTTAATCTAGCTCTAGGTGTTACAGAGTAGATCTTGTAGGGACCTGTTTTAGTAGATATTCTTTTACACTTGGTGTGCTGCCATCTAGTTCTATAGAAGTTTTACTGTTTCATCAAGAAACCAATTATATGTCCTGTGGTTTCTGGGGCTTTTTTTAGAAATCTAAATCTGCGGCTGGGATGCCCTACACACAGAAAAAATACTATTTTAGGGGTGGACATATATTTCTATTAATGAAAACGGTATGACATTTCATCTTTTCACACCACGGTGAAATTATTGCTGATACCGTGGGGACAATTAGTAAGGAATATATCTTCCTTGCCATTGTTACCCAGCACAAACCCTCTCAATTCTAAAATTGCTCTGCTGATTTTGCAGGAAGACAAAATAGTTGTTGCTCCAAGAAGTATTATGTGTGAATATGCATTGAGTAACGTTTAATTTTTCTTTCTTTTGTTAAGCTGGAGAGCAATTATGGACCATCTCATGACACATGATAAAACAACATTCCGGGATTTAATGAGTAAGTCACTGTCTTGTATTTCATTCTCTCTAGCTATGCTACATTGTATGATAAATCATGATCAATACTTGTACATTCACAGTTTTTGGATTAAAGGGCATGTCCACCCCCAAAACTATAAGTTAACCCACTACTGGCCCCACTCTGTAGTGTAATACTGCTCCAAATGGTTCTCCTGCAATCCCCCCCCAAAGTCCCAAAAACTGTCCACCAGGAGGATAGCAGAATCCATATAGGACTCTGCCTCCTGTCTCTCCTCCGGGAGAAGTTTAGCATGCGCACTGCAGGCCTCCCCTCCCTCCCTCTCCCTCCTGTTTTGCGATCCCTCCCCCTACCATAAAACCCCTTTGCCATATAGTTGGGTTCCTTGCCCCAGCCCTAACTGCTATAAAAGATTTTTAAGAAAGTCCCCCTTACCTCTCTCCCCCGGCATTCTGAGCAGCCGGCAGCCGCGTCCGTGATTGGCTGCCTCTTAGCATCAGGGATGCGGCTGCTGGTTCGGCCCCCTGCTTGCTGTTTCATGCAAGCAGAAGGCCGGGCAGTGCAGCGGAGGAGAGAGGGAAGGTAAGTAACTATCGGGGGACTTTCTGAAAAATCTTTTATAGCGGTTGGGGCTGGGGGAAGGAACACTACTATATGGCAAAAACCTTTTACAGGGGTGAACATGCCCCTTAATTCAGCGGTTATTTTTTTATACTATAATTTATGCACAGAAGTCTGATATTATAACTATGTACTATTTAATGGGTGAATTTTTATCTTCCACAGCCCGTGTAGCTGTTGCACAGAGCAGTTCGCTTGGTCTGTTTACTAACCGGGAGGCTGAGTTGGAACAGCGAGCCATGCTTCTGAAGCGCTTGGCATTTGCTATTTTCAGCAGTGAGATCGACCAGTATCAAAAGTTTCTCCCAGATATTCAAGGTTCATTGAATTAGATTTATACGTGTAAAGTAAAACACAATATGGAATTGTTGTTTGTTATTGATTGCATGTCATAACCCTCTAATCAGGACACAAACATTCCACTAACAGCTAGTTATAAGTTACATTAAGGCCCTGGGTTTCTGAATTAAACATTGCCTTTATTTTTATAGAAAGGCTAGTGGAGAGTTTGCGATTGCCTCAAGTGCCTACTCTGCATTCGCAAGTATTTCTGTTCTTCAGAGTCTTACTGCTAAGGATGTCTCCCCAACACCTTACTTCCCTGTGGCCTACTATGATCACAGAACTGGTAAGTTTATGGCAGCGTTCCATGTGACACAGCTTTGTTCTATGCATATAGTAAGAAGAATTTTCATTACCATTTCATCTACTAATTTATTAAAAAAAATAGATCGGAGATTTACATTTTTACATTTGAGTCTACACCAGTGGTTCTCAAACTTTTTCAGTCTGTTGAATTTGGCAATTTAAATTTCTGTTGCAATATCTTAATGGTAAATCTAATGTTTTAACTACCCATATTTTATGCACTTTATATGTATGCTGTAATCATACTTGAATGTAATCCGTTTAAAGCAATAATTCAAAAATGTATATGCAGTGCTGTACATTGTAAAAATGGGGGAGAGACAGCTAACTATAAACTATAGTGCTGGTTTTCAGAAAGGTAGGATAAAAATTTAGATTTATAAGTACTAATGGATGTAATCATACTAATTCTTAAAGCACACCATAAGCTATTTAGCCCCAAACCAAGGGTTTTCAGCTTTTTCAGTTTTTCTAGGAAGTGAGGACCTAGTAGATAATCATCACCCTGGTATGGGGAGGGTCGCAGGAGTATAATTCTCATTTCTCCTTCAGACAGGTAGGGGGACCCAGGACACACATGGGTTAAGCGAGCAACCTTCAGGAGCAGACATTTAGTAGTTAAAAAGAGGCTCTGGTGCCATGATTTTTCCATGTGCTTGGGGCCCAGATGCCGGGGAGGCCAGAATGCCATTTGTAAAAACCACATATTTTCGTGAGGTACTGTCACTTTAAATAGCAGGGGAAGCCATGACTTACATTGCACAACAGAATGTAGTTACGACTCATCCCCCTCCATTCTGACTAGCCATTTATTTGATCAAATCAATGTTTGTCAAACCTGCAGGTAAAAAAATCAATGTTGGGCATCATTTACCAGTCACTGTGGACATCATTTACCAGTCACTGTGGACATCATTTACCAGTCATGTTTATAAAGCCCCTCCCACTTCTGGACAAGACACACCCACCTTCAACAAAGCATCACCCACTTTCAGTTATAAAATTCACATCCCTGCGGCGTTGCGAGGGGGGAAGCGCTAGAAATTTTTTTCAGGTGACAAAAAGTCTACTGACGGTCCTGCTCACAACTTTTCTTCTTTAAGAGGCATGAAATTGAGTATCTCCCTACTCATGCCACGGAGGGGGTCTGTGTATAACACTGCAACAGCTAATTTCAACAGAACTTCCCCCATCTGTTCTTAGGAAGCCAGCCTCTAAGCTTAGATTCCCGCGCTGCAGAGTGCTGACATCTGATTGGCCGACGAGCGCGGGATATCCTCCTTCTTCCTTCCTTCGTCTAAAATGGTGTTCATTTTGCCCCAACCAATCAGATCTTAGTTTACACTTGAAAGCTAACATCTGATTGGTTGGGGCAAAATTAGCACCATTTTAAACGATAAGAACTCTTATTGAATAACCCTGTGTGTCTTCTAAGGAGGTGCTCCATGCTTTCTCCCAGCCCCTAGATTCAGGGGAGCTGGTCCACTCTCAGAGTTCTCACTCTGCCTGAAAAGGTTGTTTTCACAACCCTGTAGGGGGGAGTCATGAGTGGCCCATGGCACCCGTGAGTGGGCGGGGCCACAGCACCCACGTGTGGGCAGGGCCACATGGGGCAACAAATTGAGGGGCCATGGGGTCCATGAGTGGTAGGGACCAGGGGGGCTTGCAATAGGAGGGGGGCTGCAAGGGGAGGAGGAGACACAGGGCAGATTGTCTGTCACATGGTTTAAGAGCAGGAAGCAGGAAGTGTAGAGGACCTGGTGATGCTGCTGCCATATCACACACAAAAAAGTAGAAAGATAGACTCTTTCCCTTCCTCCATCCTGTTTCTTCCTATCCAGGGTACCCAAGTCCCCAGAACAACAGCGAGCCCTAATTTCGATCATACAATTCCCTGTTGCAAGCACAAGTGAGTGTACCATTTCCGCAGGAAAGAAGGATTGCAGGTTTTTATTCCAAATTATTCCTGGTTTCCAAGAAGGACTGGTTCTATCGCCCAGTGCAGGACTTAAAGGTCTTAAATGTCTACGTCAAAAACGCAGCACTTCAAAATGGAATCGCTCAGATCGGTCACTCTGGCGATAGAACAGGGACACTTTTTAGCCTCTCTAGATATTCTAGATGCATATCTCCATATTCCGATCTGGCAAAAACATCATTGGTTTCTCAGATTTGCTTTAGGGACAAGACGCTTCCAATTCACTACTCTCCCGTTCAGACTTGCGACCGCACCTCGGGTGTTTAAGAAAGTTATGGTATGTCAGGAAGCTTTTCTCTACCTGCAAGGATTTTTTTCCCCCACCATTCCTAGACAACATCTTACTAAAAGCCTCATTGTTCGCTCTCGTACATCATGTGACCACATTCTCCCAGGTTCTCACCCAATTTGGATGGCGTCTCAACCTAAAGAAATTTTTCCTTTTCCCAGTCACCGCTTGTAGCTCTTAGGCATGCTTTTGATACTACCTTACATTAAAATCTCTCCCTCAGGACAAGGCAAGATCCCTGAAGACCTTTGCGCTCCAAGTGATGAGGTTTCCCCACGTATCCATTAGACAAGCAATGCATTTAGTAGGGAAAATGGTTTTGTCTGCAGAGGCCATATCGAATGTTTCATCTCCGTCCCCTTCAAATATATCTTTTGAACTCATGGGACAAGATTCAGGAATCGTTCAACAAGACAATCCCTTTACCATTGCACATTTGGGAATCTCTTTTCTGGTGGACCTTAGATTCCAACCTGAGGACAGGCCAGTTACTATGCCCCCCCCCCTTACCTGGACAGGGGTGGGGAGCAGTATTCAACTCTCTTCATGCTCAGTGACTGTGGTCCCGGGAGGAGTCACATTTATCCATAAACGTGCTGGAACCACAAGCAATCTTCAGGGCCCCCTCTCATTGGACATGCCTACTTTCGGGAAAGTGCATCCGTATCCAATCAGACAATGCCACAGCAGTGGCATACTTCAATCACCAGGGGGGCACTCGAAGCAAAATGGCCAGAGGTTTACTTGAGCCTCTACTGGGCAGAGATACAATTTGCCAGCCCTCTCAGCAATTTATATCCCAGGACTCCTGAACGATGAGGCCTACTTTTCAGTCGCCACTATTAAGACCCTGGGGAATGGGCCCTACACCAGGAAGAAATCTTCCAAGAGTTGGTTCAAATGTGGGAAATTCCAGATACAGACATTATGGCATCGCCGATCAATTGCAAGGTAGAGACGTTCTGCGCAAAGCCACAGGATCCGCAGGCATTGCTAGTCAAGGCACTAGTGGTCCGGTGGTCTTTTTGTCTAGTCTATGCCTTTGCCTGATGATCCCAAGAATGCTAAAGAATTCAAAGATGGAGAACCTTCTGGTTTTCTATAAGGCTCCCCATCGGCCACGCAGCTTGTGGTTCTCAGAACTACTCAGCATGTCGGTGGAACCTCCTTTCAACTACCCCTGATCCCAGACCTTCTCTCTCAAGGTCCTCTACATCACCCTGAGCTTCAATGCCTCAATTTAGCGGTACGAATCTGTGCTGTTGAGAAAAAGAGATTTTCCCCCGGTGGTAGTTTCAACAATGATGGCAGCCAGAAAGCCACCCTCTGAAAGAATTTGGCAGAAATACATTTCTTGGTGTAATTCCAGAGGTTTTCCTCATAATTATTTTGTGCTTTCTAGGCCTCTTCGTTTCCTGCAGTCTGGTCTGGAAAAAAGATTATCCCTTAGCTCTTTAAAGGTACAGGTGTCTGCCCTGTTGATTTTCTTTTGTAGGCGTCTAAAGCTCAAAACAGACGTCCTTATTTTGTTAAAAGGGGTGGCTCATTTGCGTCCCCCTAGACACTCTGTGGTTTAACTGTGGGATCTCTCCCTGGTTCTTAGAGTTCTGCAGAACCCCTGGAGTCAGTATCTCTGACTTTCCTTTTCTTGGAAGGCATTATTCATTTTGGCTATTTCTTCCATTCTCAGGTTATCTGAGTTGGCGGCTCTTTCTGTTAGTTCGGATTTTTTGGTCCTCCATTCATCTTTTCTACCAAAGTTTGTCTCCTCTTTTCATCTTAATCAGGACAAAAAAAACCAACTTGACCTGTCAAAGTACAGCTGGATTTCTTCCTTCTGACACTGTCCACTTCTGCTGTTCTTTAAAGTGGGAAAGCTTTACTAGTTGGTAAGAAATGCACACTGTACCAGATGAGGCGGGCGTGTATACATACGTTTGTGCGTATGCAGCGACCCTGGCCACCAATAAAATACTGATTGGAAGGACAGGATAGGTTTCAGTGGATGCACGGTATGTGGCAGCAGTGTTCTCCCCAGAAATTGTTTCCAACCGGGTAGGGCAGAACAGGGAAATTCAGTGAGATCTGAGATGTTTAACTCTTGCCAGCAGATTTTCCAAGTGTATTGGCATTAAACATTTTAGTGCCAGCACTTTCCAGGGTATTGCCATTACCCTTCAGTGCCAGCAGTCTTCACCAGAGAATTGCCATTACCACTTCCAGTGCCAGCAGAACATTACCATTAACCCTTTAGTGCCAGCAGACTTTACTATTAATACTTTCAGTGCCAGCACTTTCCAGAGTATTGCCATTAACCCTTCAGTGCTAGCAGACTTCCCCATAGTATTGCCATTAACACTTTCATTGCCAGCAGAGTATTACCATTAACCCTTCAATGCCAACCGACTTTACTATTAAAACTTTCAGTGCCAGCACTTTCCCCTAGTATTGCCAGCACAGTATTACCTTTAAAGGGAAAAAGTGAACTATTCCTTTAATGCATTGATTGAAGCCCGGGAGAATAAGGAGCTAGGTCTTATCTACCGTTCTTCAAGCAATGCAAATTGAGCCAGGAACGAGCTTGGTGCAAACTTAACTGTTACGCGATCCTCTGTGGCAGTACTGACGGGTTCCGACCGATTCTATGTTCTGTACAGCTATATCGCGCATGCGTGATAATGCACGCTATTGTTAAAAATAACCCGGAAGTGGTCGTGAATTTCAGTGCTGCAGCGGAGTATGTATGTATGTTAATTTACTGCCCTCCCTGCGTGTCCTGGTTCCCCCTGACTGGCTGAAGTACAAAATTCCCATTCAAATGTATTTAAATGAGTACAAAACTCAAATACAAAGTGTTTGTTCTTACCTTACGATCTTATCAGAGCAGTCTATTCTCCAGCTATGAAGTACAATTACTTTATACAATTTCTAGCATTATGACCAGAAAAGGGAATTGATATCTTGATCCTCAACCTACTTAGAATCATGTCCTAGGTTTAGTAGGCAGAACATACGGGTAATCATCGGTAACTAGTACCACCTCAGAAAATGAAAAAAAACATTTTAACAGTTGCAGGTGCCTGTAAAATTAGACTTGTTTTATTCTTCCTTAACTAGCACAAAACTCCAGAACAGTTTTAAGCACAAATTAAATAAAGTAAAATAATTTCTGACAGGTGGGAAAGAAAAGTGTCTGTGCTTTGTTTATCCCAGCTGTTTAGTACTATATCTAGGAATTAATTTTTTTTACGAAGGTTTATTTCTTAGCATTAGAACATTTGGTTATTGTCTACTGGTAATGCATCATAATTCTGTGAAAGCCATTTTAGGTTTTTATGCAAATTCTAATTTGCTGTATACGTGTGCTGAAAGCTTTTTGAACTGTGTTTCTTTTACTACAGGTGCAGGTGTTTTTGCTTATGGAGCAGGAGCTTACAGCTGATGAAGATATTACAAGGTACATTTGTTTGGGTTTTTTTTTACTTGGGAAACACAAAATTATTAGCTGTTCAGTTCTCCATTTCTTTGCCAGGCTACAGTTAGTGCTATGTAACAAGGGCGATTGTTATACCAATTGTACTATATAACGATATTTGCTAAACAAACCACTTGCATGCATGGAATTAGATAGGGTGCATAGGGTGCTGACTCAATACGTGAAGATGCACCAAGAGATATTATTGTGAAATTTCATTATTATACGACAAAAGATACATTTATGTAAATTTCCCATACAACAAAAAAACTTTTGGAAAATAATGC
This sequence comes from Hymenochirus boettgeri, assembly GCA_019447015.1. Taxonomy (NCBI): domain Eukaryota; kingdom Metazoa; phylum Chordata; class Amphibia; order Anura; family Pipidae; genus Hymenochirus; species Hymenochirus boettgeri. The sequence continues at coordinate 161,546,785 of CM033473.1, read as the reverse complement.
AGCATTTATGGTATTGTCAGACTTATCTCCAGCTATTCCAGATTATGGAAACTAAAACCAATTCTTCTAAAATTGACAAAAAATAATCTGTTACCGATGGGGCTTTCCCTTTAAACTGTTTTTCACACTGAATAAACACTATACGATTGAAGACTTACAACAAGGTTTACAGGCTTGTGGTACATTGGAAACTACAACTCGGGAGAAATTCTAAAAAAGGTAATGGAACATGGCTACCCCAAAATTCCAGCATCAACCCAGACAAATTGCTTTACCATCTCCATGATACAATTTTATATATGAAACTTTCTTAAAGAAAAAATCTCATTTATATTTGGGAAGGACAAAATAACAAAAAATATTTTTGGGAACATAATCCAAACAGTGGCCCTGGGACAGCAAGACCCCACTTCTCAGGAATGACCAGACACATAAGTAAACTAAAATGATGTCTGGATAACCAGACTAACCAGACTAATTTCCTGCACCGGTAGGCAAACTTGTATAATGTATAATGCAAATTCAGTTCATTTTATGCTTATTATAGTAAATAATTAATGGGAAGGGAAAATACACAACTTTGCATATATAGTAATGTGTTTCAATAATAAAATGGATGATGCTCGCTTTGCTGCCAGGTACGTTCATGGGGCACTGCTCCCCACTGCTCTGTTTCCAGCACACAAAGTATTTATTACAACATGTTTCGGTCTAGAAACAGACCTTTGTCACTTAACAAAGGTACGTTTGTGGACCGAATTATTATGTAGTAAACATTTGTGTAGCAGATAGTGTGGCGTCCCCTTCCTGACCTATTAATTGTTTCAATGATGATAATACTATTTGTAGAATCTTCTTGTTAAAAATGCCTTTTACATTTTATAATTTATATATATATATATTTCACATAATATAATGGGATTTAATGGACTCTCTAAGAGAAGCATAGCTTTTCAGAAAAATTAAACTTAAAGAACCCATATCACTGGACTACAAGAAACCCATTTTTCTCGAACGTCTGTTCCTAAGCAATTCAACTATCCATATAAAAGTTACTGTTAGCGAGTTTAAATTCTATTCCACAATGATCTTAACCTTATATAAAATATAATAAAATATTATTTAAATGCTGAAGTAAAGATGGAAGACTTGTTAGTCCACTGCATTATAGATCTGACATCTGGTATTTGCTTGCCCAGATGTCTCTAATGGCAACCAGATAGAATACCTTTAAAACAATACACACAAAAACTAGAAGCCTAGTGCACATACAATTAATATGCTTACATTTTACTTTACTATTGTATTGCGACTTAAAATGCCTGCCCCTCTCTCTGGATAATTTAAAGCAATTAGTTCAATAACGTGGCCAAATTATTTTAAGCCCAGCAACCACTTCACAGTTTGCTTTATTTTGACGGGTCCTAACTTTTAACCTTTTTTTACCTTAATAACTTTTTACCTTCTTAGGAGACGTAATTCTCAAACTTTGTCTTTATATCAGTACCTGCCTTTTATAAAATGAAAGTCCCTGCTGTTCTTTCGCTTGCTTTCTTGGGATTAACTCTCCAGCTTTCAGTACTTGAACACATGACCCACTGTGGGTGGAGTACACATTTCCCAGAGGCTTGGTCAAACCCCCAATGCAACAAGCAATATATATAGAAATAGGATAGTATACATCCATGCAGAGTGCTACTAGAGACCAAATGTATTCAATACATACAAAAATTAGAAGCCTAGTGCACATCCAATCATTTTGCTTACATTTTACTTAACTACAACACATGCTGAGAAATCAAAACTCCCATGCTGCTTTCTAGCACTAGATATCCAGAAAGCGTTTAATAGCTTAAAAGCTAGGCCACACTAAGTTTTTTTTTTTTACTCACGTTCACTTGCGATTGCGCATGCGATTTTAAATAACATGGAGTTCACGGGAACACAAAAATTCCTGCACTTTCCGATGCAGATGTGATTGTGCATGCGTGTCCCTTTTGGTAACGCATGCGATCACCAGTTTTTTCCGCAGTCACATGCGTTTCCATAAACGAAATAGAAAAATCACATTTGCAAATGCGTGACAATGCACCGGAAACGCACGCACGCTGCATGCGTGATTCCTGTGCGTTGTATTGTGGCCTTAACCTAAAATGGGACTACCTTTTTGATTTTCTGAACTACCAGTTAAGTTCAGAATGATTGGAAATGTTGAAAAGTACCAATTATTTCTTTATAGTACTTGGAAAATATCTTATATTACCAACATGTGCATGTGCTTCATATAATATTAATGATATTAGCTAATTGGTTGGTTGTTAAATCTACTGAAACTAAATATAGTCAAAAGCTGCACATTGTTTGTTGCAGTTAAAAGGAGGGGTTTATACCCAACAGCTTATTGTCTACTCATTCATTCTGTTTTAGTACTACCCTCGCTCAGTAGTTGGACTCTTTCTGTATTTTGTCATACTGTACATATTATTTCTTAATATAAAATCTTTCCACGTTGGCCAGGGTAGTACTATCATTTATTTGATGTTAAATTATTTTGCAGTCAGTCCTTGCATATAAAGTGTGTGACCAGCTTTAAACAATAGCTAGTTAGATTTAAATGTGTTATTAATGCTGACAACCATTTTATTTTACTGTGTAAAACATTGCTTCTAGCTGAAAGGTTTTGTGCCTTGTTGATGGTTAATAATGCATATTTTGTCCTAGGACCTCTGGGCCATCTGTTGCTGGTTTGGAAACAACCTACACTGGGGGTAATGGATTCTCTACATCTTATAACAGTCAGCGCTGGCTAAATCTGTATTTGTCTGCCTGCAAATTTCTAGATTTAGCACTTGCTTTACCCTCTGAAAACCTTCCGCAGTTTCAGATGTAAGTTGACTGCATCCAAGAATTTTATTTATTTTTACAGTAATGGTGAAACCTTGATCCTGTACTTGTGAAGGTTCTCATTCATCCAGGTCATGGTATATCTGTTGTATATGGCTACATCAACTACACTTAATGCATTGAGACTAAGAGGTGTTATCGAAATGCTGTTTTGACAGCATTTCCCTAACACCTGGCTGTCATCTGATTAAGATTTTTCAGGGTACTTAATTGCCAACGGATTCTGGTACAAGTCATTCTGAATTGAGAAAGCCAGTCGGATGACTAGTGAAACGTCTTCAAGAACTAAATTTTAAGTCCAGTTGATCCATTTGATCCTGCACCATTAAATATAATGAAATTGCCTGGGCTAGCTATCGTCAAAGTTTTTCCTTTTATGTTTTTTCCAGATTATTCAACTCACAATCTAATAGACTTTTCAGAGATTTGACAGTACCTTAAAATCAATACACACATTATCACAAATGGTGCTATTACTCCAAGTATATCTTTAATACCAGACATGTTTTTGTCATCTGATATACCAGTCTGCAACCATTTTTCTTATGATACCTTTCATTTATTATTTAGTTTTAAAAACAGATCTATGAATTTAATGCATGGTACTTTTAAATTAACTATGATATCAAATAACCAGAAACCACTGAATAAAATGAGTTATCACTTGCCTTTTTGACTATTTTATGATCATTAATTTACACGTGTGAAATTGGCAATTTTTTTAAGGACAACTGTATTATGCAAGTTCCACCCCTCTCAGTCTTGGATCTATCCAATAGGAGAAACTGCTTCTTATAGAGTGTGTCTTCCAATTGGTTAGGGCCTGGGCTAGAATGGGGCAGAGCAACATTACTGCAGCTGTCCTATAATTCCAGAGCCCCTCCTTGAAAGACAAACATGCTTTACCCAGGTAGGAGGTAAAGAACTGACCAATAAGCCAATTTGTATTTCTTTGTTCTAAGGGAAGGAGAAAGGTATAAACTTTACAAATGGGTTATTTTATCAGCTAAAATAGTAACAGTTTTCTGGTTTTATCACGTGTTCGTATATTTATGTGACTGTTGATCCATTTGATATTGATAGGTACAGATGGGCATTTATCCCAGAAGCATCAGACGATTCAGGCTTGGAGGTGCGTAGGCAAGGCACACATCAAAGGGAATTCAAACCATATGTGGTGCGCCTTGCAAAGCTGCTAAGGAAAAGAGTGAAGGTATGTTTTTGTCAATTAATGATGAGGAAAAATGAAACCTTAATACATGTGCCTTAAATTAATAATTTTGGCCCGAAAGAGCCAAATTACTGTTCTATTTCTTCTTCACTTTTATTCTACGCATTTTTTTGACTGTTACTCCTCCCACGGTTATCGACCTAGACACAGGAAATGGTGCAAACATGTGGTACCTATCAGAGCGTGTGCTTTCTTCTAGCTAAGGAATCTGTGAAAGTGTTTCTGAATTAGCGCCAAATACACAGTGATTTCTTTGCATAGACTTTAACCCTTATTACCTGTCTTGATTTTATTCACCTGTCACAGTCCAAATCAGCTCTAACTACCTGTCTTGATTGCTTGTGACGCAGACACTAAAATAAATGGAGCTTTGTGCAACCTATCAAGTTAAATTCAAAGTTTATACTTAAACTTTCCCATTCTAGTTAATTTAAAATACACTGCATTAATCAAGTAAAAATTTGCACATCTGACCTTTGCTGGATTGCTGACAGGAAATATTATACAGTTCATATTTGGCTTTCACTTTGCCAGAGTGCAAGCTCGTATATTTCATTGGTCATACCACCAATTATCTGTTTTCAGACCCTGAAAGAAAATTACTGCTAATGGTGTTAACAACATTAGCAACATTAGACACTGCTGTAATAAGGGTACCCTACAACAGTGTCCTTGTAAAAAGTAGATTATGCTGTTCTACTAATGCTGTAATAAGGGTACCCAGCATCTGTGTCCTTATAAAAAAAAGATTATGCGGTTCTACTAATGCTGTAATAAGGGTACCCTGCAACTGTGTCCTTGTAAAAAAGTAGATTATGCTGTTCTGCTAATGCTGTAATAAGGGTACCTTGCAACTGTGTCCTTGTAAAAGTCGATTATGCTGTTCTACTAATGCTGTAATAAGGGTACCCTGCAACTGTGTCCTTGTAAAAAGTCGATTATGCTGTTCTACTAATGCTGTATAAGGTACCCTGCAACTGTGTCCTTGTAAAAGTCGTATATCTGTTCTACTAATGCTGTATAAGGGTACCGCACTGTGTCCTTTAAAAAAAGATTATGTGGTTCTACTAATGCTGTAATAAGGGTACCCTGCAACTGGGCCTTGAAAAAGTCGATTATGCTGTTCTACTAATGCTGTAATAAGGGTACCCTGCAACTGTGTCCTTGTAAAAAGTCGATTATGCTGTTCTACTAATGCTGTAATAAGGGTACCCTGCAACTGTGTCCTTGTAAAAAGTCGATTATGCTGTTCTACTAATGCTGTAATAAGGGTACCCTGCAACTGTGTCCTTGTAAAAGTCGATATGCTGTCTTACTAATGCTGTAATAAGGGTACCCTGCAACTGTGTCCTTGTAAAAAAGTAGATTATGCTGTTCTGCTAATGCTGTAATAAGGGTACCTTGCAACTGTGTCCTTGTAAAAAGTCGATTATGCTGTTCTACTAATGCTGTAATTAAAAGGGGTACCGCTGCACTGTGTCCTTGTAAAAAGTCATTATGCTGTTCTACTAAGGCTGTATAAGGGTACCCTGCAACTGTGTCCTTGTAAAAAGTCGATTATGCTGTTCTACTAATGCTGTAATAAGGGTACCCTGCAACTGGTCCTTGTAAAAAGTCGATTATGCTGTTCTACTAATGCTGTAATAAGGGTACCCTGCAACTGTGTCCTTGTAAAAAGTCGATTATGCTGTTCTACTAATGCTGTAATAAGGGTACCCAGCATCTGTGTCCTTATAAAAAAAGATTATGTGGTTCTACTAATGCTGTAATAAGGGTACCCTGCAACTGTGTCCTTGTAAAAAGTCGATTATGCGTTCTACAATGCTGTAATAAGGGTACCCTGCAACTGTGTCCTTGTAAAAAGTCGATTATGCTGTTCTACTAATGCTGTTATAAGGGTACCCAGCATCTGTGTCCTTATAAAAAAAGATTATGTGGTTCTACTAATGCTGTAATAAGGGTACCCTGCAACTGTGTCCTTGTAAAAAGTCGATTATGCTGTTCTACTAATGCTGTAATAAGGGTACCCTGCAACTGTGTCCTTGTAAAAAGTCGATTATGCTGTTCTACTAATGCTGTAATAGGGTACCCTCAACTGTGTCCTTGTAAAAGTCGATTATGCTGTTCTACTAATGCTGTAATAAGGGTACCCTGCAACTGTGTCCTTGTAAAAGTCGATTATGCTGTTCTACTAATGCTGTAATAAGGGTACCCTGCAACTGTGTCCTTGTAAAAAGTCGATTATGCTGTTCTACTAATGCTGTAATAAGGGTACCCTGCAACTGTGTCCTTGTAAAAAGTCGATTATGCTGTTCTACTAATGCTGTAATAAGGGTACCCAGCATCTGTGTCCTTATAAAAAAAGATTATGCGGTTCTACTAATCCAAATGATCACCCAAAAAGATATCTTGGTTGCATTTTAAAAAAAAACCCAACAAAAAACGGTTGTATCTCAATCAGATTTATTTAGCCAAGTAACACATCAAAACATCAAAATCTCCTTACAAGTAGAATTCAATTTTTTAAACATTTTAGACATCTTAGAGTCTCTAGTGCCCCATTATATGTCTATTTTAAACAATTTTCATACATCCCTTTGCTAGCAAAGCTCTACAATTGTTTCTTATTAGTGTCATGTAATTGTTAATGAATTTTCTGCTTGCATGATAAATATATAGGCTGCAGTGTTCATAGCTGGGCTTTAGTATGCTACTTTCACTAATCTTGTTGTGCATTATACAGAAAAATCCAGAAGATGATAGCTCAGGGCGAACACTGGATTGGAACCCAGGACACCTTCTGCTAACTATCTACACCATCCGCAGCATTGAGCAGCTTCTGCCTTTTTTCAACATTCTAAGTCAAGTGTTTAATTGCAAAGTCACAAGTAGATGTGTTGGAGACTCAGGAAGCCCAATACTTTATCCAGACTTTTTTCCCAACAAGGACATAAAACTGGAAAACCAGAAAATGTTCTCCAGCAAAGCAAGACAAAGGATTGAAGAGATGTTAGAGAGAGATTTTCTTGAAGGGGTTGTGAAGAACTAATCTTTACTTAGCCACTGTTCATTCATAAGCTCCATTTGGATTGTACAGTATTTTGATTTTTTTTTTTACTTTATATTGTATGCTGATTTCTGGTTTAATCATATTTAATTAAATTAAATACTTTTATTTGTAAATAAAATCAAAACTTATGGAAGAGATCTGTATGTTTTAAAATAATTTATTTAATGCTGCTCCCTAATTAATTTGGCTTGAAAAAGCCAAATTACTGTTCTTTCTATTTCTTCTTCTTCTTCTTTTTCTTCCGTTTTATTCTTCCGCTTTTTTGGACCGTATCTCCTCCCATAGTTTTTGAAATTCGGTACATACGTGCGGGGCATATAGGAGAAGTGTGCTATCTTCTAGCTAAGGAATCGGCGGAAGCGTTACGGCGTTATCGGCGAATTTCCGGACATTTTTTCTCATAGACTATAATGGTAACAATACTCAAATGTGGATATTTCAAAACAGTTTTTTTCATGGTGATAAATACAAATGGTGATACCCCCAACCCCCCACACAGACCCAGGTACACCCACCTACTGACCTACCTTTCCATTCCCATGGAAGCCATATTTAAAGGGGAACTAAAGTCAAAAAAACTAATTTAGATTTATCCTCAATAAAAGATTGTTTTATGGTTATAAACACAAAAAAGACATACCCCCTCAACCAGACCCAGGTACACACACCTACTAATCTACTTATCCATTACTGTGGCAGCCATACTTAAAGGATAACTGAAGTAAAAAAAAAACTAATTTAGATTTATTCTCAATAAAAGATAGTTTTATGGTTGTAAACACAAAAAAGACATACCAATACCCTTAGTGACTTCTAATATCCTATATTTACAGTAGGGGATACTATCCTTATAATACATGAGTGGTACCCAGAGTTCTCTGTATAACTCAGTCTGTGTCCTTGTACCTTTAATAGACACAGAACTCCCAGTGCACTTCTAATATCCTTAAATTTACAGTAGGGGATACATTATCTTTTAGATTTTGTATTCCACACAATTTCTATCCCACCCATTTCTCTCACTCATGGCACAAACACATACCATTTGTGGGTGTAAATGTTCTAAGGTTTCTTATAAAACTTCACATTTAATTATAATTTATTATATTATTAACTGAAGTGCGTGGCAACAACATACACTAAAGATACCATGGGTTAAGATTTTACTCAACTATACCCTAAGAATTAACCTTTTTATTAAAATGGATCACAGTACCTGAGGCGGATGGATTGTATTCCCACCTAATGTTAAGTGAGGAGCTACAGCACATATAGTTTTATTTGTCAGTAGTCCTGTATTAAACATAGTACTGAAGCCAGGAGAAGACTGGCAGAACTCAGTTTTTTTGGGCTGGGGTCCTCCACAAAACAATATGGTGAGGTAGGACATCACCAATCCTATAACTGTCCCAGTTTTTTTTTATGTACTTTTTGTTTAAATCTGTTATTTATTTATTTATTTTTTTCCATACTTTTTTTATTGAACAGTTTGGTAATCAGAAAGCAATATACGTTTAATAGTTTTATAATACCATAAGTATTTACAGATATAATCACCCCCCCACCCTTAACACGGAGCCCCCCCCTCGTACGCAATCTTCTCTGTTGGATGTACAATGGTTTTGTTTTTTTTAATGTAGTTTTAGAGCCCCCCTTTCATATCTTATGTCCCCCTGATTGTTTTGTGTTACTTCATGTGGAAGATGTTTGGAGTGACGTATTCTCATGGTAAATTAGTTTGTGGCTATTGAGTTTTGTCCGTTTTTCTCCTTGATGGGTTGTAGCATTTTTTTCATAATTACTCGTGAATTAGCTGGTCAAGCATGGCTTTGTTGGTAGAGTATGACAAGAGAAATTCTAGCCCCATCGCAAGCCAAAGGGGCGATCAGGATGATCAGGGACAGAAGATAGGATGGAGGGAACGAAGAAGGAACAGAACTAAAGATAAAAGATAAGTAAGAAAGGGGGTTATAGGTAATGGGAAAGGGGACGGTATTGGGAGGAGGTTTGTGGTCTATGTTGATATCTTTATGAGATGGGTGAGTCGCCCATCTTCAGTATCGAGGGGTCCAGATTTTATCAAACGTTTTTGGTTGTGCTTTGAGTGATTGGATTAGCGTTCATTCAGGCATATCCCCAAATCTTGTTTATTAGATGGGTTGTTGGTGCTGTGTGTCTGCTTCCAGGATGCGGCTATCTCACATTGTTTGCTGCCAGATTGATTGCGGCATATCGTTTGTGTTTCGGGGGTGGGCTGCTTTCCGGAGATTTGTCAAAAGCGCAATCCCATGGGTCGGGGGGATGGACGGTATAGTATATTGTTGTATGTTTGAAGCAAGAATGTCCAGATTGGGTTGTTATTTTGTGCACGTCTCTAAAAGCATTGTATGTGTGTGTCAGTGGTTCTTCCGCATTCCTCTAAAACATGTGGAGGGAAATTTGGGTTCATGTTTTTCGTTTTTTGGGTGATAATGCTCATTTGTTTAGGATTTTGTAAGATTTTTCCGCTGATCTATGGTGTTTAGGGAGCATTTGTGCATATTTTGAAATATTTCTGATCATGTTCCTGTCTAATTTGGTTAATGTGTTCTCCTAGTATTGCATGTGGGTGTTTTATCTTGGTGATTGAATTGTAATTGTCATATGATGAATATTTGTTGGAATTAGCTTTTTTACTGTTGGTTTTTTGTAGGCATATTACTTCAAGGGGAGTGAGGTGTACTGAGTTGAACATCCTATATTATTTTGTGTGAAGTGGGCATTTGGTGTATAGCGGAAGCCATTTCTGTTTGAGGGAGATTTAGATTGACCAGTGCATTTCCATGTCATTAATTGGTTGAGCGTTGATACGTTTGGCTCTTAGTGATGTTTTGTCTATCCAAATTTTCCCATTGGTTTGTCAAGTCCCAGGGGGAGTTTGGGTTAGTAAAATCTGGGGGTCATTTGTACCGGGTTGGTATCATGAGTTGTTTTCTTGTTAGGTTTTCCCAGATAGAGATTGAGTGTGTGAATAAGGGGTGTCCAACAACCAAATGGTTTCGCTGCTGTGTATTTTCTGGTTTTTGGCATGTGACCAAGAAGATTGATGATGGAGGTGGAATGGGTGATGGCTGATTCAAGTTCTTTCCATTGTATATTGGGGTCTGTTGATTGCCCATGTATAGTTTTGGGCCAACGGGCTGCCTGGATAGTTATTGTTTAAGAGAAGCAGAGATAGTCCTCCTCCTGGGTTTTTGTTGTTCTAGACAAGTTTCGAATGGCTTGTTTGTAACAGATTTGGAGATTGGAAGGTGGGACTGTGATTGGGAGGCTCTAAAAAGATAAGATATGCGTACGGGAGTATTTCATTTGCCTGTGCTGAATAGACGCTAAAAAATAGTGATATGTTGTAATTTTTGTCTTGTTTTATCGAGTTTGAGTGTTGATTGAGTTTTGTATGTTGAGTGGTAGAGTAGTGATGGTGTTCTTGATACTAATTTAGAAAACCCGGAGATATGTATAGAGTTGGTGGTTTCGCGAATGGCAAATTGTTTTTTTTATTGTTATGGTTGTTCTGATTTTTTCCTATGGGGTAAGCCATTGGATTTTGACGTGATTGGTTTGAAGCCACAGATATCCTTCGAAGAAATTTGTTTAGAGTTCTTGAAACAGATATGGAAGGGTAAGATTGTGGGTGGGTGAGTGTGATGAGGTTCTGTCGGGGAACTAGAAGCAATTTGTATCGTTGTTGCCTCTATTTCCAAGGCCAGTGATGATGTTGTGTGTTCGTATGTTTATGCAGTGGTTCGAACGCACTAGGGCAAAAAGCCTCTAAGGATTTGGGGGCTAGGGCCGGCAATCGTTCCCGGTCTTGGTTCTCTCTCTCAAGTCAATGGAACAAAGAGTTTTGAGGGGTATCGCCATGTTGTTAATTTGGACTGTTTTGGGGACGTGTACATGCTGGAAAATTGCTTTGTGGCAAATCTCTGTTGTATTCCCAAAGCGTTTAAGTGTTGCGTCGTCATATCAGGCATTTGCTATCAACATGCCTTTTTCGCCGCTGCTAAGAATCAGTGAAAGTAGGGGCGATCCTTTGAATGTTGCTTTGGTGACATATATAGGTCTTGCTGAGGATACCTTTTCTGTGTAATTGCTGGTCTGGCGCGATCTTCCTGGGTGGAACAATACTCGGCTTGATCACCATGGAATTAGGAAGGGCCAATATGTCGTGTTTAGCCAACCCTGCTTCTGTATCTCCCCCCTCTGGACTAACGTGGTCTATGCATTTATTACTCACCAACACGCCATGGATATATAGATAGACAGATAGTCAAGACAATAGATAGACAGACGACTCCTCGATCCAGCATAATTACTATAGAGACGCATAATATGATGAGGCTTATCAGGATTGGATTTATTAATATAGATTATTGTACTGATCGCTTATTATATCTTGGAGTTCATAATTAAAGTTCGAGATCCTCCGCTTTGATACAATAACTTCGAGAGTCTTTCTATTCATAAATTGCTAGCTAGCGCATAGCAGATTATTTTATTCTCCTTTCGCTGTGCACAGCTAAACCTCTCACCCATGCAAGTGTGGTATTTCAATACATTTGGCACCATTTGACTAAACAAATCCCCTAACGTCTTTCCCGGCTGTATAGGGATTCTACTGGTCCTAGACCACGTCTTGCCATACACCGCCGTACAATTCTACTGTCGCTCCTTTAGTTAAAATAAAGGGAAGCAGTTCACTCATAAACGGAAATTTCTGTTTGCCTTTGTTGTGACAGACCGTTACCCGGGTCCGGTGATGGCGCACTTACGATATTTACTTCTCAGATACGAGCTCCTGTTTTACACTGACAATATGGGTAAATATTCCTCCTTTTTTTTCGTTGTTTTTTGTTTCCCGACTCGGTGATTACCTCATTCTAGTCTGTAGTGTTGTAGGCCACCTTAAGTGATGCTGACAGGCATGCCTAGGTCATTTGCACTGTCTTGGCAGGAAGATCCTATGTAATATTTTGGTCCACGGAGTGACACACAAAATATACCTGTTTTTTCAAGATCAAGGCTTATTCACCTGTATCCGATTCTGTTATTGTATACACATAAAGCCTATTTACTGAGATCTGATAGCTCCTCCGATTTTTTTATTAAACTCTGTCCTAAAAATACCTAACGGTTTTTGGATGTAGTGGACATCCTTTACACTATTCTGATGGTCCAATCTTGTTTTGAACATTTGATTTTTGGACAGTATTATATCACCCTCCAGACAATAAGTTACTAGTCTTACTGTTCACGCACACTGGAATCACTTAGGTTAGATAAGAGCATGGCAAGGAACTCACAATTAGCATATTTATAATTTTTTACTGTTAATTAGCTCTGAGATATGCCATACAACATTGTAAGTAATGCTGTAGAGCATCAATGTAGCTTCAGACACCAGTGTATTTAAGATTACACTGTGACTTGCGGGATTAACTACCCATTCGAAAAACCATTGTATGAATGCATCACATCTCCTTTCAGTTTGAAGCTGTAGCTTTCAGGTGGAATTATAAACAGCGCCCTTGAGTAGGTGGAAACTTTAAGTGGTTCAAGACATGACACAAAGAAGCACCTACACAATCATGTCTGACCATTAGAGAAACAGCAAAAAGAGTGATAGAATGAAGAGAATGAAAATAATCACAAAACATCCAAGAAAATTGCCATGCCCATATAACAGCAAGGTTGTTAGGGACCTCCTAAGACCTGCTGTTATAGTTGTGTTGGTAAAATGTCCAGGGTATTTATTGCCAATATATTTCCATTTCATATTCCATTGTGCAATTGAAGTAATTTAAGTTTGAACAACCCTACACCTATCCATACCTGAAAAGCTTAATCTAGCTCTAGGTGTTACAGAGTAGATCTTGTAGGGACCTGTTTAGTGATATTCTTTTAACTTGGTGTGCTGCCATCTAGTTCTATAGAAGTTTTACTGTTTCATCAAGAAACCAATTATATGTCCTGTGGTTTCTGGGGCTTTTTTAGAAATCTAAATCTGCGGCTGGGATGCCTACACACAGAAAAAATACTATTTTAGGGGTGAGTGAATATATTTTATTATGAAAAGGCTATGAAATTTCATCTTTTCACACCACGGTGAAATTATTGCTGATACCGTGGGGACCATTAGTAAGGAATATATCTTCCTTGCACCATTGTTACCCAGCAACAAAAACCTCTCTCAATTCTAAATTGCTCTGCTGATTTTGCAGGAAGAAGACAAATATAGTGTGTGCTCAAGAAGTATATTATGTGTGATATGCATTGAGAACGTTTTTAATTGTCTTTCTTTTGTTAAGCTGGAGAGCAATTATGGACCATCTCATGACACATGATAAAACAACATTCCGGGATTTAATGAGTAAGCCACTGTCTTGATTTCTTCTCTCTAGCTATGCTAAATTGTATGATAAATTCATGATCAATAGTTACATTCACAGTTTTTGTTTGATTAAAGGGCATGTCCCACCCCCAAAACTATAATTAACCCACTACTGGCCCCACTCTGTATTTGTTAATACTGCTCCAATGGTTCTCTGCAACCCCCCCCAAAGTCCCAAAACTGTCCACCAGGAGCGATAGCAGAATCCATATAGGACTCTGCCTCTGTCTCTCCTCCGGAGAAAGTTTAGCATGCGCACTGCAGGCCTCCCCTCCTCCCTCTCCCTCCTGTTTTGCGATCCCTCCCCTACCATAAAAACCCTTGCCATATAGTTGGGTTCCTTGCCCAGCCCCAACTGCTATAAAAGAGTTTTAAGCAAAGCCCCTTACTCTCTCTCCCCGGCATTCTGGAGCAGCGGCAGCCGCGTCTGTGATTGGCTGCCTCTTAGCATCAGGGATGCGGCTGCTGGTCGGCCCCCTGCTGCTGTTTCATGCAAGCCGAAGGCGCGGGCAGTGCAGCGGAGGAGAGATGGAAGGTAAGTAACTTCGGGGGACTTTCTGAAAAACAAATCTTTTATAGCGGTTGGGGCTGGGGGAAGGAACACTACTATATGGCAAAACCCTTTACAGGGGTGAACATGCCCCCTTAATCCGCGGTTATTTTTTTATACATATAATTTATGCACAGAAGTCTGATATTATAACTATGTAATATTTAATGGGTGAATTTTTATCTTCCACAGCCCGGTAGCTGTTGCACAGAGCAGTTCGCTTGGTCTGTTTACTAACCGGGAGGTGAGTTGGACAGCGAGCCATGCTCTGAAGCGCTTGGCATTTGCTATTTTCAGCAGTGAGATCGGCCAGTATCAAAGTTTTCCCAGATATTCCAGGTTCATTGAATTAGATGTCTATAGTGTAAAGTAAAACACAATATGGAATTGTGTTTGTATTGATTGCATGTCATAACCCTCTAATCAGGACACAAACATTCCACTAACAGCTAGTTATAAGTTACATTTAATGTAAGGCCCTGGGTTTCTGAATTAAACATTGCTTATTTTTATAGAAAGGCTAGTGGAGAGTTTGCGATTGCCTCAAGTGCCTACTCTGCATTCGCAAGTATTTCTGTTCTTCAGAGTCTTACTGCTAAGGATGTCTCCCAACACCTTATTCCCTGTGGCCTACTATGATCACAGAACTGGTAAGTTATGGCAGCGTTCCATGTGACACAGCTTTGTTCTATGCTATAGTAAGAAGAATTTTCATACCATTTCATCTACTAATTTATTAAAAAAAATAGATCGGAGATTTACATTTTACCTTTGAGTCTACCCCCAGTGGTTCTCAACTTTTCAGTCTGTGATTGGCAATTTAAATTTCTGTTGCAATATTTAATGGTAATCAATGTGTTTAACTACCATATTTTATGCACTTTATAGGTATGCTGTAATCATACTTGAATGTAATCCGTTTAAAGCCAATAATTCAAAAATGTATATGCAGTGCTGTACATTGTAAAAATGGGGGGGGAGGACAGCTAACTATACTATAGTGCTGGTTTTCAGAAAGTAGGATAAAAATTAGATTTAAGTACTAATGGATGTAACATTACATTCTTAAGACACCACCATAAGCTATTTAGCCCCAAACCAAGGGTTTTCAGCTTTTTCAGTTTTTCTAGGAAGTGAGGACCTAGTAGATAATCATCACCCTGGTATGGGAGGGTCGCAGGAGTATAATTCTCATTTCTCCTTCAGACAGGTAGGGGGACCCAGGACACACATGGGTTAAGCGAGCAACCTTCAGGAGCAGACATAGTAGTAAAAAGAGGCTCTGGTGCCATGATTTTCCATGTGCTTGGGCCCAGATGCCGGGGAGGCCAGAATGATTTGTAAAAACCACATATTTTGTGAGGTACTGTCCACTTTAAATGCAGGGGAAGCCAGACTTACATTGCACAACAGAATGTAGTTAAGACTCATCCCCCTCCATTCTGACTAGCCATTGTATTTGATCAAATCAATGTTTGTCAAACTGAGGTAAAAAAATCAATGTTGGCATCATTTACCAGTCACTGTGGACATCATTTAACAGTCACTGTGGACATCATTACCAGTCAGTTTATAAAGCCCTCCCACTTCTGGACAAGCACCACCCCACCTTCAACAAAGCATCACCCACTTCAGTTATAAAATTCACATCCCTGCAGCGTTGCGAGGGGGGAAACGCTAGAGAATTTTTTCAGGTGACAAAAGTCTACTGACGGTCCTGTCACAACTTTTCTTCTTTAAGAGGATGACAATGAGTATCTCCTACTCATGCCACGGAGGGGTCTGTGTATAAAACTGGCAAAAGAGCTTAATTTCAACAGAACTCCCCCATCTGTCTTAGGAAGCCAGCCTCTAAGCTTAGATTCCCGCGCTGCAGAGTGGCTGACATTGATTGCGCGAGCGCAGCGAGGGGATTATCCTCTTCTTTTTCCTTCGTCTAAAGATGGTGTTATTTTGCCCAAACCAATCAGATCTTAGTTTACACGAAAGCTAACATCTGATTGGTTGGGGCAAAATTAGCACCATTTAAACGATAAGAAAATCTTTTGAATAACCC
This sequence comes from Hymenochirus boettgeri, assembly GCA_019447015.1. Lineage (NCBI taxonomy): Eukaryota > Metazoa > Chordata > Amphibia > Anura > Pipidae > Hymenochirus > Hymenochirus boettgeri. The sequence continues at coordinate 161,530,544 of CM033473.1, read as the reverse complement.
TGTGTGTCTCTAAGGAGGGCTCATGCTTTCTCCCAGCCCCTAGAATCAGGGGAGCTGGTCCACTCTCTCAGAGTTCTCCTCTGCTGAAAGGTTGTTTTAACCACTACCCTGAGGGGGGAGTCATGGGGCCCATGGCACCAGTACCCTGAGTGGGCGGGGCCACCACCCACGTGTGGGCAGGCCCAAGGGGCAACAATTGAGGGGCCATGGGGTCCATGGTGGTAGGGACCCAGGGGGGCTTGCAATAGGAGGGGGCTGCAAGGGGAGGAGGAGACACAGGGCAGATTGTCTTCACGTTAAGAGCAGAAGTCCTGACAGTGTGTAGACGACTGGTTTGTATTTGGGCGGCCATCACCCTATCCACCAAACACAAGTAGAAAGACTAGATTTCTTCCTTCCCCCCTTCCTCCATTCTGTCTTTTCCGTATCCAGGGTACCCAAGTCCCCAGAACAACAGCCTGAGCCCTAATTCGATCATACACAATTCCTGTTGCAAGCACAAGTGAGTGTACCATTTCGCAGGAAGAAGGATTGCAGGTGGTTTTATTCCAAATTATTCCTGGTTTCTCAAGAAGGACTGGTTCTATTGCCCACCGTGCGGACTCTAAAGGTATAAATGTCTATTCGCAAAAGCCAAGCCACTTCAAAATGGAATCGCTCAGATCGGTCACTCTGGCGATTAGAACAGGACACTTTTTAGCCTCTCTAGATATTCTAGCTCCCCATGATGCATATCTCCATTATTCCGAGATTTCGGCACAAATCCCCCATCTTGGTGTTTCTCAGATTCATTTTTTTTTAGGGACAAAGAGCTTCCAAATTCTCATACTCTCCTCACGTGTTTCAGCTGCGACCGCACCTCGGTGTTTAACGAAAAGTCACTCGCTTTGCCCTATTGTACAGGAATAGCTTTTCTACATCCTGTTTCAGGTATTTTTTTTTCTTCCCACCCCATTTACCGTATGAAACTCACAGTCTTACTAAACAAGTTTTTTTTCTTCCTTTTTCATTGTTCGCTCTCGTTACCTCTGTGACCACATTCTCCCAGGTTCTCACCAATTTGGATGGGCGTCTCAACCTAAAGAAATTTTTCCTTTTTCCAGTCACCTGCTGGTAGCTCTTTAGTCTGCTCTTTGTCTACACCTTACATTAAAATCTCTCACCTGCAGGTACAGGCAGATCCCTGAAGACCTTGCGCGCCAAGTGATGACCGGTTTCCCCACGTATCCATTAGACAAGCAATGCATTTAGTGGAGGAGAAATGGTTTTGTCTGCAACGATGCCATATCGAATTGTTCTTCATCTCCGGCCCCCTTCAAAAATATATCTTTTGAACTCATGGGACAAGATTTCAGGAATCGTTCAACAAGACAACTACCTCTTACCATTGCACATTTGGATCTGCTTTCTGGTGGGACGCTAGATTTCCAACCGTGAGGACAGGCCAGTTACTATGCCCCCGACGCCCCCTTACCCTGGACAGGTTGGTGGTGGAGCAGTAGTCTCAACTCTCTTCATGCTCAGTGGACTGTGGTCCCGGAGGAGTCAACATTGATCCATTTAAAACGTGCGGGAACCACAAGCAATCTTCAGGCCCCCTATCATTGGACATGCTACTTAGCGGGAAGTGCATTACCTATCCAATCAGGACAATGCCACAGCAGTGGCATTACTTCAACACCCAGGGGGGCACTCGAAGCAAACATGGCACGGTTTACTTGAGCCTCTTTACTGGGCGAGTATACCATTGTCCACCCTCTCAGCAATTTATATCCCAGACTCACCTGAACGGCTGAGGCCTACTTTTCAAGTCGCCACTATTAAGACCCTGGGGAATGCCCACACCGTGGGCGGAAGTGTACACAGGAAGAAATCTCCAGAGTTGGTTCAAAGTTGTTGGTAATGTACAGCATATCAGACATTTTTTGTATGGGCTATCGCCGATCATTTGCAAGGTAGAGACTTAGTTTTCTGCGCAAGCCACAGGATCACGCAGGCATTGCTAGTCAATCGGCACTAGTGGTCCCGGGTGGCTCTTTTGTGTCTAGTCCATGGTTCCTTCTGCCTGTGATTCTGATTCACAAGAATGTGCTAAGAATTCAAAATGATAACCTTCTGGTTTCTATAAGGCCCCCATCCGGTCCACCAGACTTCGGTTCTCAGAATATCAGCAGGTCGGGGAACCTCCTTTCAACTACCCCTGGATCCCAGACACTTCTCTATCAAGGTTCCTGTCATCACCCTGAGCTTCAATGGCATCAACTTATTAGCGGTCCACGAATTATGTGCTAGGTTACCCGGCTGTCCTTGGGCCCCCTTGAGATAGTTTTTATGTTACAGAATTTTTTTTTATCCCCAGAGAGCATGAGTTTATGTCTTTGGGCGGGGTTAGGAAGGATTAGGATTTAGAGGTACGGGATAGGCAGGTTTCCGGTTGAACGGTAATTACCGATGTGAGTTTCTATTTTTGTGTCGTTCGCCCCCGCGACTTTGTCGTTTTTATTTTTTAGCCCCCGTTTATATTTCGTGATGGCATTTTTTTTAGAGTTTCGTGTGGTTATTTTTTACGACCGTTAGCCGAATTCAGCCAGTTGAGGAAGAGTAGCTTAATAGACTTTTTCCTTTTTTTTTTTTTTTTACCCCCGTCCGTCACTCCGCTGTTATGTCGCGCCTCAGCCTAGAGAGAAGAGCGAGATGAAAGGAGGCCCGGGTTTACACTGGAATTTGGTTCTATTCCTGATAGTTAGGGTAAAATAATAGATTCTTTTAACTTCCAGCCCCCCTCCTTTTCTACCCCTATCTAGTAGCCAAGGTACAACAAGAGATTTTTCCCCCTTTTTTGGTGGTATAGTTTTCACTCTTATAATTTTTTTTGATTTGGCAAGCAAGTAATAGCCACCCTCTGACCCCAATGAATTTGGCAAGATAGAATAATCTTCTGGTGTAATTCCATAGAGTTTTTCATCACATACATTATTTCTTGTGTCGATTCTAGGTCCTCTTGCTGTCCCTTCCTTGTCATTATGCTGGGTCTGGAAACAAAGATTATCCCTTTCAGCTCTTTTTAAAAGCGTACAGGTGTCTGCTCCTGTTGATTGTTGTCTATTGTCTACTCGCGCGTCTAAACGCTCAAAAAAAGATTTTTTTTTTTACGTCCTTATCTCCTGTTTAAAAGGGGTGGCCTCATTGGTCCTCCCTAGCACTCGCGTGGTTTACCAACTTGTGGGACCCCCATTTTCTGCTCCTCCGGTTTTCCTTTTTATGAGTTTCTGTCAGCACCTGCTTACTTGGATCGTTCAGTGCATTCTATTGTCTTCACTTGACCCCCTTCATTTTATTTGGAATGTGCACTTCATTTGTCATTTTTTGTGGCGATTTTTCTTCCATTCTCGGACTTATCTGTGATCTTTGTTGGCCTGTGGTACGTTTTCGTTAGTTCGGCATTTTTGCGTCTCCATCATCTTTTTTCTTCTCTGTATCTCAACAGTTTTTTTTGTCCCTTTCTCCCTTTTCTTTCACTCTTAATCCAGCGACAAATCAATATATACTCAATTCCTTTCCGTGATCCTTTAACCCATGTGCAATAGTAGTCTCAGTTGGATATGGTCCTCCTTATGACAACTGTCCACTTCTATGCTGTTCTTTAAGTGTGCAAAGCCTTACTAGTTGGTAAGAAATGCACATGCAGATGAGGGCGGCGTGTATACATACGTTTGTGCGTATGCAGCGACCCTGGCCACCAATATAAAAAATACTGATTGGAAGGAACAGGATAGGTTTCAGTGGATGCACGGTATGTGGCAGCAGTGTTCTCCCCAGAAAGAAATGTTCCAAACGCGCGGGTAGGGCAGAACAGGGAAATTCAGTGAGAGTTGAGATGTTTAATCTTGCCAGCAGATTTTCCAAGTGTATTGGCCATTAAACATTTTAGTGCAGCACTTTCCAGGGTATTGCCATTACCCTTCAGTGCCAGCAGGTCTTCACCAGAGAATTGCACATTACCACTCCAGTGCCAGCAGAAATTAACATAACCCTTTAGTGCCAGCAGAACTTTACTATTAATAACTTTCAGTGCCAGCACTTTCCAGAGTATTGCCATTAACCCTTCAGTTGCTAGCAGACTTCCCCATAGTATTGCCATTAACACTTTCATTGCCAGCACGAGTATTACCATTAACCCTTCAATGCCAACCGACTTTATCATTTTAAAACTTTCAGTTGCCAGCACTTTCCTAGTATGCCAGCACAGTATTACCTTTTAAGGGAAAAAGTGAACTATTCCTTTAATGCTTGATTGAAGACGCCGGAGAATAAGGAGCTAGGTTTTATATACCGTTCTTCAAGCAATGCAAATTGGCCAGACAGGAAACGAGCTTGGTGCAAACTTAACTGTTACGCGATCCTCTGTGGCAGTACTGACGGTTTTCGGACCGTTCTATGTTCTGTACAGCTATATCGCGCATGCGTGATAATGCACGCTATTGTTAAAAATAACCGAGAAGTGGTCGTGAATTTCAGTTGCTGCAAGCGGAGTGAGTAGTATGTATGTTAATTTACTGCCTCCCTGCGGTCTGGTTCCCCCGATGGATGGCTGAAGTACAAAATTCCCATTCAAATGTATTTAAATGAGTACAAAACTCAACATACAAAGTTGTATGTTCTTACCTTACGATATTATCAGAGCAAGTCTTTCTCCAGCTATGAAGTACAATTACTTTATACAATTTCTAGCATTATGACCAGAAAAGGGAATGATTATCTTGATCCTCAACCTACTTAGACTCTGTCTAGGTTTAGTAGGCAGAACCATGGTAATCATCGGTAACTAGTACCACCTCAGAAAAATGAAAAAAAAATTTTAACAGTTGCAGTGCCTGTAAAATTAGACGTGTTTATTCTTCCTAACTAGCACAAAACAATCCAGAACAGTTTTTAAGCACAAATTAAATAAAGTAAAATAATTTCTGACAGGTGGGAAAAGAAAGTGTCTGTGCTTTGTTTATCCCAGCTGTTTAGTACTATATCTAGGAATTAATTTTTTTTACGAAGGTTTATTTATTAGCATTAGAACATTTGGTTATTGTCTCTGGTAATGCATCATAATTCTGTGAAAGCCATTTTGGTTTTTATGCAAAATTCTAATTTGTGTATACGTGTGCTGAAAGCTTTTGAACTGTGTTCTTTTACTACAGGTGCAGGTGTTTTTGCTTATGGAGCAGGAGCTTACAGACTGATGAAGATATTACAAGGTACATTTGTTGGGTTTTTTTTACTTGGGAAACACAAAAATTAAGGTTCAGTTCTCATTCTTTGCCAGGCTACAGTTAGTGCTATGTAACAAGGGCGATTGTTATACCAATTGTACTATATAACGATATTTTGCTAAACAAAACCACTTGCATGCATGGAATTAGATGAGGGTGCATAGGGTGCTGACTCAAACGTGAAGATGCACCAAGAGATATTATTGTGGAAATATGATTATACGACAAAAGATACATTTATGTAAATTTCCCATACAACAAAAAAACTTTTGGAAAATAATGCAGCATTTATGGTATTGTCAGACTTATCTCCAGCTAGATCCAGATTATGGAAACTAAAACCAATTCTTCTAAAATTGACAAAAAAATAACTGTTACCGATGAGGGTTTCCTTTAAACTGTTTTCACACTGAATAAACACTATACGATTGAAGAATTACAAACAAGGTTAAGGCTTTGTGGTACATGGAAACTACAAACGGGAGGGAAGAGAAATTCTAAAAAAGGTAATGGAACAGGCTACCCCAAAATTCCAGCATCAACCCAGACAAATTGCTTTACCATATCCATGATACAATTTTATATATGAAAACTTTCTTAAGAAAAAATCTCATTTATATTGGGAAGGACAACAATAACAAAAATATATTTTTGGGAACATAATCCAACAACAGTGGCCCTGGGACAGCAAGACCCCACTTTCAGGAATGACCGACACATAAGTAAACTAAAATGATGTCTGGATAACAGACTAACCAGACTAATTCCTGCACCGGTAGGCAAACTTGTATAAATGTATAATGCAAATTCAGTTTCATTTTATGCTATTATAGTAAATTAATGGGAGGGAAAATACACAATTGCATATATAGTATATGTGTTTCAATAATAAAATGGATGATGCTCGTTTGCTGCCAGGTACGTTCATGGGGCACTGTCCCCACTGCTCTGGTTCCAAGCACACAAAGTATTTATTACAACATGTTTCGGTCTAGAAAACAGACCTTTGTCATTAACAAAGGTACGTTTGTGGACCGAATTATTATGTAGTAAACATTTGTGTAGCATGATAGTGTGGCAGAGTGTGCGTCCCCTTCCTGACCTAAATTGTTTTTCAATGATGATAATACTATTTGTAGAATTCTTGTTAAAATGCCTTACATTTTATAAATTTATATATTATATTTCATAATATAATGGGGATTTAATGGACTCTCTAGAGAAGCATAGCTTTTCAGAAAAATTATTTAAAGAACCCAATCAATGGACTACAAGAAACCCATTTTTCTCGAACGTCTGTTCCTAAGCAATTCACATCCATTAAAATGTTACTGTTAGCGAGTTTAATTCTATTCCACAAGATCGTAACCTTATATAAAAATAATAAAATATTATTTAAATGCTGAAGTAAAATGGAAGGACTGTTTCAGCCACTGACATTATAGATTGACATTGGTATTTGCTGCCCAGATGTCTCTAATGGCAACCAGATAGAATACCTTTAAAACAAACACACAAAACTAGAAGTGCTAGTGCACATACAATTAATATGCTACATTTTACTTTACTATTGTATTGCGATCTTAAAATGCCTGCCCTCTCACTGTGTAATTTAAAGCATAGTTCAATAATGTGGCCAAATTGATTTTAGCCCGCAACCACTTCATTGCTTTATTTGACCGGGTCCTAACTTTTAACCTTGTTTTACCTTAATAACTTTTTACCTTCTTAGGAGACGTAATTCTATCAAACTTTGTCTTTATATCAGTACTGCCTTTTATGAAATGAAAGTCCCTGGTTCTTCGTTTTTTGCTTCTCTTGGGTAACTCTCCAAGCTTTCAGTACTTGAAAACATGACCCACTGTGGGTGGAGTACACATTTTCCAGAGGCTTGGTCAAACCCCCAATGCAACAAGCAATATATATAGAAATAGGATAGTATACATCCACGCAGAGTCTACAGAGACCAAAGTATTCAATACATACAAAATTAGAAGCCTAGTGCACATCCAATCATTTGCTTACATTTTACTAAATCAACACATGCTGAGAAATCAAAACTCCCATGCTGCTTCTAGCACTAGATATCCAGAAAGCGTTAATGACTTAAAAGCTAGGCCACACTAAGTTTTTTTTTTTACTCACGTTCACTTGCGATTGCGCATGCGATTTTTAAATAACATGGAGTTCACGGGAACACAAAATTCCTGCACTTCCGATGCAGATGTGAGTAGTGCATGCGTGTCCCTTTTGGTAAACGCATGCGATCACCAGTTTTTTGCCGCAGTCACATGCGTTTCCATAAACGAAATAGAAAAATCACATTTGCAAATGCGTGACAATGCACCGGAAACGCACGCACGCTGCATGCGTGATTCCGTGTGCGTGTATTGTGGCCTTAAACCTAAAATGGGACACTTTTGATTTCTGAACTACCAGTTAAGTTCAGAATGATTGGAAATGTTGAAAAGCAAGTACCAATTATTTCTTATAGTACTTGGAAAATATCTTATATTACCAACATGTGCATGTGCTTCATATAATATTAATGATATTAGCTAATGGTTGGTTGTTAAATCTACTGAAACTAATATAGTCAAAAACTGCAATTGTTTGTTCAGTGTAAAAGGAGGGGTTTATACCCAACAGCTATTGTCTACTCATTCATGTGTTTAGTACTACCCTCGCTCCAGTAGTTGGACATTTCTGTAGTTTGTGCATACTGTACATATTATTTTCTTAATATAAATCTTTCTTCCACGTTGGCCAGGGTTAGTACTATCATTTATTTGATGTTTAAATATTTTGCAGTCAGTCCTTGCATATAAAAGTGTGTGACCAGCTTTAAACAATAGCTAGTTAGATTTAAATGTGTTATAATGCTGACAACCATTTTATTTTACTGTGTAAAACACTTGCTTCTAGTGAAAGGTTTGTGCCTTTTGATGGTTAATAATGCATATTTTGTCCTAGGACCTCTGGGCCATTGTTGCTGGTTTGGAAACAAACCTACTGGGGGTAATGGATTCTCTACATCTTATAACAGTCAGCGCTGGCTAAATCTGTATTGTCTGCCTGCAATTTCTAGATTTAGCATTGCTGTTACCTCTGAAACCTTCCGCAGTTTCAGATGTAGTTGACTGCATCCAAGAATTTTATTTATTTTTTACAGTAATGGTGAATTGAACCTTTGCCGACTTGTGAAGGTTCTCATTTATCCAGGTCATGGTATATCTGTGTTATATGGGTACAATCAACTACACAATGCATTGAGACTAAGAGGTGTTATCGCAATGCTGTTTTGACAGCATCCCAACACCTGGCTGTCATTGATTAAGGATTTTTCAGGGTACTTAATTGCCACGAGTTTTGTTACAAGTATTCTGAATTGAGAAAGCCAGTCGGGGATGACTAGGAAACGTCTTCAAGAACTACAATTTTAAGTCCAGTGATCCATTTGATCCTGCACCATAAATATAATGAATTGCTGGGCTGTAGGCTTCGTACAAGTTTTTTCTTTTGTGTTTTCCTCCATTTCTCGTTTTACTCAAAGTTTTCTTAACTATTTGACTTTTACTGTTATTTTGATTTTCTATCGATTACAGCTTTGTCACGAACCTTGACCTTAAACATTAATCAATCAATAAAAAAACATTATCACAAATGGTGGTCTTTAATTCCAAGCTACCTCAGTTTAATTTTATACAGACATTGTTTTTGTCATCTGATATACCAGGTCTGCCAACATTTTTCTTTTATGATACCTTCATTTATTATTTAGTTTTAAAAACAGATCTATGAATTTAATGCATGGTACTTTTAAATTAACTATGTGATCAAATAACCAGGAAACCACTGAATAAAATGAGTTTACTTCACTGCCTTTTTGACTATTTTATGATCATATTGATTACGCGTGTGAAATTTGGCAATTTTTTTTAAGGACACGGTATTATGCAAGTCCCACCCTCTCAGTCTTGGATCTATCCAATAGGATGAATTGCCTCTTTTATGAGTGTGTCTTCCAATTGGTTAGGGCCTGGGCTAGGATGGGGCAGAGGCAACATTACTGGCTCGTCCTATAATTCCACGAGTTCAGCCCTCCTTGAAAGGCAACAAACACTGCTTTAACTGGGTAGGAGGTAATTTGAATGCAATAGCAATTTGTATTTCTTTTGTTTAAGGGAAGAAGAAGGTAAAATCGTTTATTACACATTCTTATTCGAGTGCTTTGTTTATATCTGTTCTAATATATCTTCGTTTTCCTTTAACGTATACAGTTTTTGGTGTTATCACGTGTTCGTTGACTTTGATGTGACGTGATCCATTTGATATTGATAGGTACAGATGGGCATTTATCCCAGACTCCTCAGCTTGATCAGACGATTCGTAGGCTGGAGGGCGTACGGCAAGGCACACACAAAGGGAATTCAAACCATATGTGTGCGCCTTGCAAAGCTTGAAGGAAAAGATGTGAAGGTATGTTTTTGTCAATTAATGATGAGGAAAAATGAAACCTTAATACATGTGCCTTAATCTTAATTTGGCCCGAAAGAGCCAAATTACTGTTCTATTTCTTCTCCTTCACTTTTATTTATCGCATTTTTTGACTGTAACTCCTCCCCGTTATCGACCTAGACCAGGAAATGTGTCAAACATGTGGTACCTATCAGAGCGTAGCTGTGTCTTTCTTCTAGCTAACGGAATCTGTGAAGTGTTTCTTGAATTAGCGCCAAATACACAGTGATTTCTTTGCATAGGCCTTAACCCTTATACCTGTCTTGATTTATTCACCTGTCACATTCTCAAATCCTCTCTAACTACCGTCTGATGCTCTGTGACGCAGACACTAAATAAATGGAGCTTTGTGAAACTATCAAGTTTAAATTCAAACGTTTATACTTAACTTCCCATTCTAGTTAATTTAATAACACATGCATTAATAAGTAAAAATTTGCACATATGACCTTTGCTGGATTGCTGACGGAAATAGATACAAGTTCAATTTGGCTTCACTTTGCCAGAGTGCAAGCTCGTATATTTCATGGTCATACCACCACATTACTGTTTCGACCCTGAGAAATTAATGCTAATGGTGTTAACAACAAGCAACATTAGAACTGCCTGCATAAGGGTACCCTACAACAGTGTCCTTTAAAGTAGATATGCTGAATTCTACTAATGCTGTAATAAGGGTTACCCAGCATCCGTGTCTTATAAAAAAAGCATTCTGCGTTCTATTATCGTTAATCAAGGGTCATCCCTGCAACTGTTGTCCTTGCTGTGTTGTCTACAAACTTTACCAACATTTTACCTAAAAAAGGAAACATCTATCATACCTAACCTTAATAAATAAAAAAAAAAAATCACGTCCAAAAAATAAAAAGTAGATTATGTGTTTGCTAATGTCTGTATAAGGGTACCTTGCAACTGTGTCCTTGTAAAAAGTCGACTTATGCGTGTCTACTAATGCTGTATAAGGGTACCCAGCATCTGGTGTCCTATAAAAGAAAAGATGATGTGGTTCTCACTAATAGTGTGTAATAAGGTACCCTGCAACTGTGGTCCCTTGTAAAAGTCGATTTTATGGCTGTTCTACTATGCGTAATAAGGGTACCCTGAAACTGTGCCTTGTGAAAAGTCGATTAGCTGTTCTACTAATGCTGTTATAAGGGTACCCTGCAACTTGTGTCCTTGTAAAAGCATCGATCTGCGTTCTATACTAATGCTGTAATAGGGTGATCCTCTGCAAACTGTGTCCTTGTAAAAAGTCGCGTATTTGCTGTTCTACTAATGCTGTTTGGGGCTGTGATTAATAGGGGGTACCCTGCAACTGTGTCCTTGTAAAAGTCGATTATGCTGTTCTACTAAGCTGTATAAAGGGTACCCTGCAACTGTGTGTCTGTAAAAAGTCGATTAGCTTTCTACTAATGCTGTATAAGGGTACCCAGCATTGTGTCCTTATAAAAAAGATATGGGTTCTATAATGCTGTAATAAGGTACCCTGCAACTGTGTCCTTGTAAAAGTCGATTATGCTGTTCTACTAATGCCGTAATAAGGGTACCCTGCACTGTGTCCTTGTAAAAAGTCGATTTTTTCTACTACCTGTTATTTCTGTAATAAGGGTACCCTGAAACTGTGTCCTTGTAAAAAGTCGATTATGCTGTTCTACTAATGTGTTAATAAGGGTCCCTGCAACTGTGTTGTCTTGTTAAAAGCGTCATTATGCTGTTCTACTAATGCTGTATAGTGGTACCCTGCCAACGTCTTGTCCTTGTTTAAAAAGTCGGATTATGCTGTTCCACAATGCTGATAGCCATAAGGTACCTGCAACTGGTTTGCCATCTGTTAAGTAACTAAAAAAGTCGATTATGATGTTTGACTAATGCATGTACTAAGCGGTACCTCCCCCGCATCTGTGTCCTTATACAACAATTAAGATTTGCGGTTCTACTTAATTCAAAAAACAGATCATCCACCCAAATTGATAGATACTTGGCTGCCATTTTCTTAAAAAAAAACCAACAAAAAACGGTTTATCTCAATTAGATTGATTTAGCCAGTACAATCAAAACTCAAAATCTCCTTAACAGTAGATTCAATTTTTAAACATTTTAGACATTTAGAGTCTCTAGTGCCATTATAGTCAATTTTAAACAATTTCATACATCCCTTTGCTAGCAAAGTCTACAATTGTTCTATTAGTGTCATGTAATGTAATGAATTTTGTTGATGAAAATATATAGGCGCAGTGGTCATAGCTGGGCGTAGTATGCTACTTTCACTAATCTTGTTGTGCATTATACCGAAAAAATCCGAGAAGATAGGCTCAGGGCGAACACGGATTGGAACCCAGGACACCTTCTGCTAACTATCTAACACCATCCGCAGCATTGAGCAGCTGTCTGCCCTTTTTTTAACATTCTAAGTCAAGTGTTTAATTGCCAACGTCACAAGTAGATGTGTGGAGACTCAGGAGCCCCAATACTTTATCCAGATTTTTTCCCAACAAGGACATAAACTGGAAAACCAGAAAATGTTCTCCCAGCAAAGCAAGACAAGGATTGAAGGGGCATTACGAAGAGATGGTCGAGAGAGAGCTTTTCTATCTAAGGGGTTTGTGGCAAGAAACTAATCTCTTTACTTGCTTCAGCTTGTTTCAGTTCCATAAGCTCCATTTGGACATTCGTGTACACCGTATTTTGATTTTTTTTTTTGACTCGTATATTGTATGCTGATTTCGGTTTAATCATATTAATAAATTACAATACTTTTTCGTTGTAAATTTCAAATACTAAATACTTATGGACAGAGATCTGTTGGTAGTTTTTAAAATAATTTTATGTTATGCTGCTGCCCTGTTTGTAGTATTTACTATTGCGGTTCTTGTGAAAAGCGCCAATTCATCCCTTATCTGTTTTTTTACTGTGCTCTATTTTTTAGCTTTCTTTCTTCTCTTTCTTTTTTCGTTTCGTGTAGGTGAGTGTCGTTAGTTTCGATCAGTGCTACGCTTTTCCTTTTGGATCGTCACTTTTCCCTCTTCCTCCGCAATACGTTTTGGAATACTTTCTGGTTTGGTACATACTGTGCGGCAGCTCCTATACGGGCATATAGACGGAGGAAGCCCTAGCACTGTGCTATCTTCTAGCAAGGAATCGGCCGGACCCGGGCTAAAATGGCGTGCTTATCCGGCAGTTGGCTGTATCGCGTCGAGTTTATTCCGGACATTTTTTTCTCATCTGATAGGCCTATGATTGGCACCACATCCTGCAAGATGTGGATAGGTGTTCAAAACAGTTTTTTTTTGGTGATAAATTACAAAATGGTGATTACCTCCCCCCCCCTCCCCAGATCCCGGGTACACCCACTCTGCCCCTCCCTTTTCCAGAGCTTCCCCGATTCCTGGAAGCCATATTTCAAAGGGGCAACTAAGTCCAAAAAACTCATTCAGATTATCCTCAATAAAAGATGGTGTTTTATGGTTTAAACACAAAAAGACAAAAACCCCTCAACAGAACCAGGTACACCACCTATAGATCTACTTATACATTACGTTTTTTGTGCAGCCCTAATAAAGGATTAAACTGAAAGTACCCAACCATACTTTCGCTTTTCTTCTCACTCCCGATAGTTTTCTGGTGTGGAACACCCCCAGACCTCCCCCCCCCTCCACAGCCCCCCGGTCACCCCCCTAATGCTCTCTCCTTACATTCCCCCCTCCGCGCGTGGGGCCGCCCCCCAGTATTTCCCGGGGACCTCCCGCCCACCCCCAATTTTCGACGTTTCTCAGCCTCCACTAACTTCCGCTAGTGTTTTGTGAGCCTGCTACTGTCCCCCACCCCCGTACCTAGTACCCCTGTCCCCCCCCCACCCACGGGGAACAGAGTCCCCGCTACACCTACTTCGCCTCTCCTTCCCTATCCAGCTGGTAGGTGGCCGCCTCTTCCTACTTAAGGGTAAACTACCGTCCAAAAACACCACTTTTGTGCTTTCCCGCCCCTCCCTCAAAGGCTTCGTTTATGTTGTTCAACCCCCCGCCCCAAAAACGCCATACCCCTCAACAGACCAGGCCCCACCTATGATCTCGTTTCCCCAGCTTTCGGGAAGTCTACTTAAAGGGGTAACCTAACGTCCAATCCGCAAAGTTTGATCAAAGTAATCCAACACCTTTGTTTTTTAACAATAACCCCCCCCCCCCGGGAGTACAGTATACCACAGTTGTGCACCCTCTCCCTTTCCATTATCCTGTTGCCGCCCACTTCACGGGTACCGTCTATCCCTGTCAACACACCCCCAATGAAAATAATTAGTCAGCACACCAATCAGCAGAGGTCAAACCGTCAGCGCCTTTTTTCTTTTGGCCGCCTCAATCTCCACCAGAGACCGGCGTACACCCCTTATTATCTGCTTCTACTCTTCTCACAATTTAATGTCGGCCGCATACTTCTAAAAGCGCCGGAAAATAAAGTCATAAAAGCAAACCACAATTTTCAGACCACCCTACCAACACTAATTAACACCCAAAACCTTTGTTTTTAACCCCCAAACATCCGAACAGTAACAGGCTACTGCCACACCGACTACCTTCCATTTCCTGTGGCCAGCCATACTTAAAGGGTAACTAATAAAAAAAAACTAATTTTGATCAATATCAAAAAAGTTTTTTTTTTTTAAACCCCCAACCTGACCAGGTCCCCTCTGCTGCTAAGGCCGTTGGCATACAATTTGTTTGGGCCACCTTTAAAGGTAAACTAAAGTCAAAAAAAGCCAATTTGAATAAATATCAAAAACCTTTGTTTTTTTAACCCCCAGGTGATACAGGATACACAGCTACTGACTTACCCTCCATTTACTGTTGCAGCCATGACTTAAGGGTAAACTAACAGTAAAATAAAATATTTTGACCAATCATCAGAAAAGTTTTTTTTAACTTCTCAAACCAGATTACGGGTACAACACCTAGATCTTCTTATCCATTTCCTGGAGCCATACTTTAAAAGGTACTATAGTCAAAAAACAATTTTGATCAATAATTCAAAAAGTTTGTTTTTATACCCCCCAAGACAGGTAACACACTACTGACCTACCATCCTCTGTGAGCCATACTTAAAGGGTAACTAAGTCAAAAAAAAATTTTGATAATATCAAAAAAAAATTTGTTTTTAACTCTCAACCCGAACGGGTACATACATTACTGCAATCTACTTATCCATCACTATGGCAGCCATACGTAAAGGGTAACAAAGAAAAAAAAATAACGTTGAATTTGACCAAGCATCAAAAAAGTTAGATTGTATCCCCCAACCTGATATGAATACTTATACTGGCTAATAATCTGAAGGACTGACAAAACTGGCTAATGATCTTGAGGACTGATAAATTGGAGGACTGATGACACTGGCTAATGAACTGGAGGGCTGACTAACACTTCTAATGAACCTGTGGGCTGACTGGTAAATAAACAGAAAGATGATTTTACTGTTCCTTGCCTATGTTAGAGCTAGGAGCGTGCGCTGTGCCTTTCAAGCATGTAACTTGCTAATAGCTTCTGGCAGTCCAAATTTTTAATTGGAGACCAGCCCGGGGGCATTTGCCCCTCAGCCTACTGGGCCAGTCCTCCCCTGCACTACTCCTAGATCAAGTCACCTTATTAAATAGTGCTGCCAACTGGTAGGCCTACAACTACTAACTTGTATAAGGAGATATTAAAGCCCAAAAAACACATTTATATTATGCCAACGGCCTTACCAGGAAACAGGGGGAGCCTGGGTCAGGTTGGGGGTTAAATGACAAACTTTTTTGATTATTGATCAAAATTTGTTTTTTGACTATAGTTACCCTTTAAGTATGGCTTCCATGGGAATGGAATGGTAGGTCAGTAGGTGGGTGTACCTGTGTCTGTGTGGGGGGTTGGGGGGGGTCCATGAAACAAACTGTTTTGATGACCCTTTTAACCTCGAAATATTCACATTTGAGGATCGTTACCATTATAGTCTAAGGGAAAAAATGTCCCGAAATTCACCGATAATGCCGTAACGCTTCCGCAGATTCCTTAGGTAGGTAATAGCACACTTCTCCTATATGCCCCGCACATCTGTACCGAATTTCATGTCTCTGGCTCAGAAACTATGGGAGGAGATACCGTCCAAAAAAGCTGAAGAATAAAACAGAAGAAGAAGAAATAGAAGAACAGGAATGTGTCTCTCCAAGCCAAATGAATGAACTAGGAACACGTGATACTTCTACATTACTATTTGGGTTACATGGTTCTGTGGATTGGTTTTGATATAAAGAAGTGAGATCTCTCCCCCACACACCCCAATCCTGTCAGTGAATGATCATTATTTCCAATCTGTTGCTTTTTGTCATTCTGACTGTTTTAATGTCATGTTTTTTTAAACTGCCATTTTCCAAAGTCTATGGACATTGCATTGCCTCCTACATAAAGTGGTAATATCACAGTGTAGGGATCATGTGACCAAGGTATGATAATTAGACGATGTCACAGTGTAGGGATCATGTGACCAAGGTATTCAAATTAGATGATGACATCACAGGATATCACAGTTAGTGGGTATATAAGAAGCTGCTGAACTAATCATTTTAACTGCTTTGATCAAGCAGAAAAGTAAGTGCTGCTCAGCTCCTGTATTTTTACATTGGGACAGAGGGTTAAAGGGGAAATGAGTTATTATTGGAAAATTGCCTGCAGTAGGTGTGTGTACCTGGGTCTGGTTAAGGGGGTTTGTCTTTTTTTCGAGTTTGCAACCATAAAACAAATTTTTATTGAGGATAAATCAAAATGAGCTTTTCTGACTTTATTGGCTCTTCAAGCCAAATGAACTAGAACTAAAACCGTGTCCCCTGCATATCCTATTGTGTGATGGGAAAGGGATAAGTCGTGTCAGTTTGGATATGTGACCGTGTGTTTTATCTTTTAGGAGGTTTAACGATGGGGAATAAAAACACCAGCGTCTCGCCCTGCGATAAGGTAAGACTGCGGGAGACAATTCATGGTCAATATGGGGAAGGTGATAACGTTGGGTTGGTGACAAATTGCTGCATGGAAATCCCATATCGAACTTTATATAAAACCCAATAGGGCCACAGAGCAGATTTTACTTTGAAATAAAAGGGAAATAAAAAGGGATTATTTAATAAGAAGGGAAACATTTGGCCTGAGCTGTTAATCTGCAGAAACCAATCAGGGAATGTTTTTTAACTGTAGTGGGCCAGTATAAAGGGGGCATCTGATTGGCTGTTGGTAAAAGGGTTTTAGATGCACATTTTGCTCACGGTCATTAAATGTGCAGTGACCACAAATCCATTTCATTGCTTTATATTTTCCATAACTGTGAATCAGGCAAGTTAAGGTGGTATGTCTGGGTTCTTTAAGGTCTGGGGTGTTATTGTCCATAAAGGAAATGAATATCATCCCTTTAATTGTATCTTTCTGTAGGATTACTGTTCCAGACTCATAGAGGAGATCAGCCAGGCCATTCCATGGGCGTCTTCCCCAAATATTCCGCCTGCAGTGTACCTGAAAGCTGTGCGGGACTATTTAGTGATGCAGATATTAAAGGCGGAAAAGGAAAGAGAAGAGATTGTTGAGATGAAGAGTGCCATGTATATATGTGAGGTATTGGAGGTGGTCAGTGCCCCAAAGCACAAAAAAAAAAAACAAGCGCCTGATGAAGGAGATGGAGGCTCTGGATAAAAGGCTGAGTGACCTCCATGAGGTGCTCAGAGAAGTCGCCATTGGAATGCACACGATCAGGACCAAGCCAGGTACAGTACAGTCTCTCTTATTATACTACACACAACAAGAAATAGAATATTGTCTCACATGGATTTGTAATGAAATTCATTGTTACAGAACCTAAACTACACTGCCTTAGAGGGCTTCTCCAGCGATTGGACCTTGTGGAGTTCATCTGCACATAGATCAGGTAAGTAGTTTTATTGGGTGGCTGGAACACAATATATAATCTAGCCATTCTCTCTCTCTATCTATCTCTATCTATCTATCTATCTTTCTATCATCTATCTCTCTCTCTATCTATCTATCTATCATCTATCTATCTATCTATCTATCTCTATCTGTCTATCTCTGTAAAAGTTAGTGTTTGCCATTTTTTCATTCACATTCTATTTATTATTATTATTAGACTTACTGGAGTCTGGATCGGTACACACTGCACAACAACTAAGCAGGTGGCAGGGGCAGCAGTCACACTCAGACGGTCCCACTCAGGCAGTCTGCCTTAGCCAGGAGGAGTGAGGACACACCGCGGATGGAATGGAACCAGTCTCCAGAGCAGCAGCGGTTCTTTTAACATTGAACTTCCGATCGCACACCGCACAAGTTGACCCTGTCCACTCCTCCCAGAGAACATTGAAGGGCCGGGACTCGTATAAAGCGTGCAGCAAAAGGCATCCAATCACTGAATTGGGTTGGACCAGTACAGGACCCCCCCCGGCAGCGCGAGTAAAAGAAAAGCAAATGAAAATGGAAACAAAAAGAATGAAAGGGATTAAAATGGTTCTGGCTGGCTGATAAATAAGACCCGGGCACCCTTATGCCCCTGGGCCCCCCCCGCAGTCACGGGGGTAGAAGTTACACCACTGAGGTAGACAGGGAGTATAGGTAGGTAGAGGGGTAGTATAACTGGGGTTTGGGGTTGGGGGGGTCTTTATTAAACCTTGACAGCCAATAACCATTTCCAATTGTTACTGATAATTACATCTAAGTTCCGAGTTGATCCAGAGATTGGTCTGATTGCCACTAACAGTCATTGGCTGTACCCAGGGTAAGAACCTAACTCACTAGATCCTCACCCCTGGGGGTACAGTAGGTAGTTCAGATACCTACCTACTAGCTGCAGGTGCCACTCTATTCCAGACCAGTCTGGTCCTGCCCTCTCCACTAGGACCCGGCCATAGGGAGAAGGCAGGATAGGATGGAAGAGGCACCAGCTAGTAGATAAGTGTCCACACTACCTACTGTACTTCCAGGGGTGAAGATCTAGTAAGTTAGGTCCTTACCCTGGGTATAGCCAAAGGGAGGGAGGTTGATTTTGACTTTTCCTTTCTCTTTAAGTAATGTGTTACTCCTCTTGAGAACATTGGCTGTGCCATCAGACTGGGTAATTGTCCTCCCTCTGGACCAACTCTGGGATAGGAGGAAATCAGAGATGGATGTGAAAGGATGGAACATATTGGACCAAGTTCACAGCAGTCAAGGTTTAACGGAGACTTGTTTTAACGTCCTAAGATGGTCCAGTGATTAATCCGACTGCCACATGGAGTCAGGAAGGATTTTTCTCCTGTTCTGGAACAAAGTGGCTTTGGTATCCCACAGGTTTTTTTTTCCTTCCTCTGGACCATCTTTGGGATAGGGTAGAATTTGGGTTGTTTAAAGGGGAACAAAAACCCTCCCTTTGTCTTTACCCAGGGGGAGGAGCGAAATCCAAACTACCTGCTGCACTGCCAGGAGTGAGAACCAAGTGGTTCCAGTCCTCATCCTGGGTATATCCCAAAGGAGGGATTTTGTTCCAATTTAAACATAAATAATAATTGCCAAATTGATCCAGGGATTTATCCGATTGCCACAGGGAGTCAGGAAGGAATTTTTCCCCCTTATGGGGTTTTTGCCTTCCTCTGGATCAACTTTGGGATAGGGTAGAATTTGGGAGATGGGGTTGTTAGGTTAGTGATTGGGTAAAATGCAGGAGTGTTAGGTTGTTCTAATATTAAAATAAAAAAATAATTATAAATTTCAACCATCTGTGTCTGGATTTTTCTTTCTCTTTATATTTCCCTTTGTAACATGGGGATTAGACTTTGATTGAAAAGGGGATATTTCATATCTTAGTTATTGGCTTCATAGTATCAGAATCTTGTGTGTAAAGATAAATATCTAAACAATCTATTTCATTTAAATCTGAGTCAACCAATTAGATAATTCCCAGTGGGAATAAGTTAATGGGGCCCAGGACCAATAGAATTTGTGCTAAACACATACATACACGTTTTTATTGGCTAAAACATCTCCCAGTTGTAAGGAGAACTATACTGTCTTCAACCCAACCAAAGCCCCCTCCCCTCATAGTACCCAGGGTGAGGATCTTAACTAGGTCTTCACCCTTGGGATTTGCTCTAGATGCCCCATTCTATTCTGTAACAATCCGGCTTGTAGTACGGGTCTCTCCCTGCCTCCTCCATAGTTCCAGAAATCAAGGAGAACGTCATCCCATAGACCAATCTGGGAACGGTACCAATTGTATTGGGCCAGCCCAGGAGTAAGGACCAAATAGTTTTTCACCCCGTACCAACCAGAACTACAGTATATGTATTAATACCAGTAATTCTCAATATTATATAGTATCCCTGTACCAACCAGAACTACAGTATATGTATTAATACCAGTAATTCTCAATATTATATAGTATCCCTGTACCAACCAGAACTACAGTATATGTATTAATACCGGTAATTCTTTTTATATAGTATTCCTGTACCAACCAGAACTACAGTATATGTATTAATACCAGTAATTCTCAATATTATATATTATCCCTGTACCAACCGAAACTACTGTATATGTATTAATATCAGTAATTCTCAATATTATATAGTATCCCTGTACCAACCAGAACTACAGTATATGTATTAATACTAGTAATTCTCAATATTATATAGTATCCCCGTACCAACCAGAACTACAGTATATGTATTAATACCAGTAATTCTCAATATTATATAGTATCCCCGTACCAACCAGAACTACAGTATATGTATTAATACCAGTAATTCTCAATATTATATAGTATCCATGTACCAACCAGAACTACAGTATATGTATTAATAACAGTAATTCTCAATACCATTTAGTATTCCTGTGGGCTGAGAGATAAATATAAGATAAACTTATTTTGTTCAGATGGTGTCAAGTTCATCAGGTGAGGTGTGCAAAGACAAGTGTGTCTTACCTACAATAAACATAATACACAAGTGGTACTCAGAGTTCCCTGTACAACTCAGTCTGTGTCCTTGTATCTTTATATGGACACAGAACTCCTCAGTGACTTCTAATATCCTTATAATTTGCAGTAGGGGATACATTATCCTTATAATACATGAGTGGTACCAAGAGTTCTCTGTATAACTCAGCCTGTGTCCTTGTACCTTTATATAGACAAATAACCCTTAGTGACTTCTAATATCCTTATAATTTACAGTAGGGGATACATTATCCCTTATAATACATGAGTGGTACCCAGAGTTCCCTGTATAACTCAGTATGTGTCGTTGTACCTTTATATGGACACAGAACTCCTCAGTGACTTCTAATATCCTTATAATTTACAGTAGGGAATACATTATCCCTTATAATACACGAGTAGTACCCAGAGTTCTCTGTATAACTCAGTATGTGTCCTTGTATCTTTATATAGACACAGAACGCTCAACCAGACCCAGGTACACACACCTACTGATCTACTTATCCATTACGGTGGCAGCCATATTTAAAGGGTAACTAAAGTCAAAAAACAAATTTAGATTTATCCTCAATAAAAGATAGTTTTATGGTTGTAACACAAAAAGACATACCCCCTCAACCAGACACAGGTACACCACCTACTGATCTACTTATCCATTACAGTGGTAGGCTGGCAGCCATTTAAAGGGTAACTAAAGTAAAAAAACCAATTTAGATTTATCCTCAATAAAAGATAGTTTTATGGTTGTAAACACAAAAAAGACATACCCCTCAACCAGACCCAGGTACACACCCTACTGATCTACTTATCCATTACTGTGGAAGTCATATTTAAAGGGTAACTAAAGTCAAAAAAGCAAATTTTGATCAATAATCAAAAAACTTTGTTTTTTAACCCCCAACGTGATACAGGTATACACAGCTACTGACCTACCCCTCCATTACTGTTGCAGCCATACTTAAAGGGTAACTAAAATAAAAAAAAATATTTTGACCAATCATCAAAAAAGTTTTTTTTTACTCTCAACCAGATACGGTACACACACCTACTGATCCACTTCCATACGTGGCAGCCATACTTTAAAGGGTAACTAAAGTCATAAAAGCAAATTTGATCAATAATTAAAAAACTTTGTTTTTTTAACCCCCAACATGATACAGGTATACACAGCTACTGACCTACCCCTCCATTACTGTTGCAGCACCTTAAAGGGTAACTAAAATAAAAAAACTAATTTTCCAATCATCAAAAAAGTTTTTTTTTTTTTAACTCTCAACCCGACACAGTACACACACTACTGATCTACTTATCCATTACTGTGGCAGCCATATTTAAAGGGTAACTAAAGTCAAAAAAGCAAATTTTGATCAATAATCAAAAACCTTGTTTTTTTACCCCAGACGTGATACAGGTATACACAGCTACTGACCTACCCCTCCATTACTGTTGCAGCCAACTTAAAGGGTAACTAAAGTAAATAAAATATTTTGACCAATCATCAAAAAGTTTTTTTTTAACTCTCAACCAGATACGGGTACACACCACCTACTGATCTTCTTATCCATTACTGTGGCAGCCATACTTTAAAGGGTAACTAAAGTCAAAAAGCAAATTTTGATCATAATTAAAAAACTTTGTTTTTTTAACCCCCAATGGATACAGGTATACACGCTACTGACCTACCCCCTCCAGTAGTTGCAGCCATACTTAAAGGGTAACTAAAGTCAAAAAAACTAATTTTACTAATCATCAAAAAAAAATTTTTTTTAACTCTCAACCCGACACGGGTACATACTCTACTGATCTACTTATCCATCACTATGGCCATACGTAAAGGGTAACTAAAGTAAAAAAACTAATTTTGACCAATCATCAAAAGTTAGTATTTTATCCCCCAACCTGATATGAATACACACACCACCAACTGACCTACTTTTAATGCATGTGACATATTTAAAGGGTAAGTAAAAAACAACAATGTCCTCATCATTGACATTATTGAGTTTTAAAATCTGCAGCACAAACACACAAATTCCCTTCCAAAATGCAGTCTTTCAAGCCAAAATCAAAGTTTATACTTAAACTTTCCCTTTCTAGTTACCCAGTGTTATCAGTCCTCAATATCATTAGCCAGTTTTGTCAGTCCTTCAGATTATTAGCCAGTATAAGTCAGTCCTTCAATTCATTAACCAGTGTTGTCAGCCCTTCAGATCCTTAGCCAGTGTTGTCAGCCCTCCACTTTATTAGCCAGAATTGATTTGACATCACTTCTGCACCTCCATGAGGTAATAGAGCCAGACACAAAAAGTAATGGAAAGATTAATACCTTTCCAGCTGTGACATCAAAAGTCACATGTGAGTCACTTTCTATGGGTGATGGAGTCGCAGAGACCCGCTCCAGGTACCAAGACTGACCTGTGCAGCTCCACCAATGAGAAAGGAGATTTATAGAATGTGACTCCTCTCCCACCATTATATTATGGACGGACACCACAATAAAACTGCTCATGTATCCCGTACTGTAAATTAGGATATTGGAAGTCACTGAGGAGTTCTGTGTCTATATAAGGTACAAGGACACAGACTGAGTTATACAGAGAACTCTGGGTACCACTCATGTATTAGTGATAATGTATCCCCTACTGTAAATTATAAGGATATTAGAAGTCACTAAGGGTTATTTGTCTATATAAAGGTACAAGGACACAGGCTGAGTTATACAGGGAACTCGGGGTACCACTCATGTATTATAAGGGATAATGCATCCCCTACTGTAAATTATAAGGATATTAGAAGTCACTAAGGGTTATTTGTCTATATAAAGGTACAAGGAACACGGCTGAATTATACAGGGAACTCTGGGTACCACTCATGTATATAAGGATAATGTATCCCCTACTATAATTATAAGGATATTGGAAGTCACTGAGGAGTTCTGTGTCTATATAAAGATACAAGGACACATACTGAGTTATACAGAGAACTCTGGGTACTACTCGTGTATTATAAGGGATAATGTATTCCCTACTGTAAATTTAAGGATATTAGAAGTCCTGAGATTTCTGTGTCCATATAAAGGTACAACGCACATACTGAGTTATACAGGGAACTCTGGGTACCACTCATGTATTATAAGGGATAATGTATCCCCTACTGTAAATTATAGGATATATGAAGTCACTAGGGTTATTTGTCTATATAAAGGTACAAGGACACAGGCTGAGTTATACAGAACTCTTGGTACCACTCATGTATTATAAGGATAATGTCCCCTACTGCAAATTATAAGGATATTAGAAGTCACGAGGAGTTCTGTGTCCATATAAAGATACAAGGACACAGACTGAGTTTACAGGGAACTTGAGTACCACTTGTGTATTATGTTTATTGTAGGTAAGACACACTTGTCTTTGCACACCTCACCTATGAACTTGACACCATCTGAACAAAATAAGTTTATCTTATATTTTCTCTCGCCCACAGGAATACTAAATGGTATTGAGAATTCTCTGGTATTAATACATATACTGTAGTTCTGGTTGTGTACATGGATACTATATAATATGAGAATTACTGTATTAATACATATACTGTTTTCTGGTTGGTACAGGGATACCATATAATATTGAGAAACTGGTTTAATACATATACTGTGTTCTGGTTGGTACAGGAATACTATTAAAAAGAATTACCGGTATTAATCTATACTGTAGTTCTGGTTGGTACAGGGATAATATATAATATTGAGAATTACTGGTATTAATACATATACTGTAGTTCTGGTTGGTACGGAATACTATATAAAAAGAATTACCGGTATTAATACATAACTGTAGTTCTGGTTGGTACAGGGATACTATATAATATTGAGAATTACTGGTATTAAACATATACTGTAGTTCGGGTTGGTACAGGAATACTATATAAAAAGAATTACCGGTATTAATACATATACTGTAGTTCTGGTTGGTACAGGGATACTATATAATATTGAAATTACTGGTATTAATACATATACTGTAGTTCTGGTTGGTACAGGGATAATATATAATATTGGAATTACTGTATTATACATATACTGTAGGCCTGGTAGTACAGATACCATAATATTGAGAATTACTGGTATTAATACATTACTGTAGTTCTGGTTGGTAACGGATACTATATAATATTGAGAATTACTGGTATTAATACATATACTGTAGTTCTGGTTGGTACGGGGATACTATATAATATTGAGAATTACTGGTATTAATACATATACTGTAGTTTCTGGTTGGTACGGATACTATATATAATTGAGAATTACTGATATTAATACATATACGTAGTTCGGTTGGTAAGGATATATATAATTTTGAGAATTACTGGTATTATACTATACTGTAGTTTGGTGGTACAGGAATACTATATAAAGAATTACGGTATTAATCTATACTGTAGTTCTGGTTGGTACAGGGTACTATATAATATTGAGAATTACTGGTATTAATACATATACTGTAGTTCTGGTTGGTACATGGATACTATATAATATTGAGAATTACTGGTATTATACATATACTGTAGTTCTGGTTGGTACGGGGATACTATATATATTGAGAATTACTGGTATTAATACATTACTGTAGTTCTGGTTGGTACGGGGGATACTATATAATATGAGAATACTGATTATTAATACATATACAGTAGTTTCGGTTGGTACAGGGATAATATATAATATTGAGAATTACTGTTATTAATACATATACTGTAGTTTCTGGTGGTAGGAATACATATAAAAGAATTACCGGTATTAATACATATACTGTAGTTCGGTTGGTACAGGGATATAATAATATTGAGAATACTGGTATAATACATATACTGTAGTTCTGGTTGGTACAGGAATACTATATAAAAAGAATTACCGTATTAATACATATACTGTAGTTCTGGTTGGTACAGGGATCTAAATAATATTGAGAATTACTGTTATAATACATATACTGTAGTTCTGGTTGGTACAGGAATACTATATAAAAAGAAATACCGGTATTAATACTATAACTGTAGTTCTGGTTGGTACAGGGATAATATATTATTGAGAATTACTGGTATTAATACATATACTGTAGTCTGGTGGTACAGGGATACTATATAAATATTGAATTACTGATATTAATACATATACATAGTTTCTGGTGTACAGGGATAATATATTTGAGAATTACTGGTATTAATACATTACTGTAGTTCTGGTTGGTACAGGAATACTATATAAAAAGAATTACCGGTATTAATACATATACGTAGTTCGGTTGGTACAGGATACTATATAAAAATATACTTAATACATATACTGTAGTTCTGGTTGGTACAGGAATACTATATAAAAAGAATTACCGGTATTAATACATATACTGTAGTTCTGGTTGGTACAGGGATACTATAAATATGAGAATTACTGGTATTAATACATATACGTAGTTCTGGTTGGTACAGGAATACTATATAAAAGAATTACCTTATTAATACATATACTGTAGTTCTGGTTGGTACAGGGATACTATAAAAATTGAGAATTACTGGTATTATTACATATACTGTAGTTCTGGTTGGTACAGGAATACTATATAAAAGAAATACCGGTATAATACATATACTGTAGTTCTGGTTGGTACAGGGATATATATAATATTGAGAATTACTGGTATTAATACATATACTGTTTCTGGTTGGTACAGGATACTATATAAAAGAATTACCTTATATACATATACTGAGTTCTGGTTGGTACAGGGATAATTATAATATTGAGAATTACTGGTATAATACATATACTTTAGTTCTGGTTGTACGTGATACTATAAATATATTGAGAATTACTGGTATTAATACATATACTGTATTCTGGTTGGTACGGGGATACTATATAATATTGAGAATTACTAGTATTAATACATATACTGTAGTTCTGGTTGGTACGGGGATACTAGTTAATATTGAGAAATACTGGTATTAATACATATACTGTAGTTCTGGTTGGTAGGGGAATACTATAATATTGAGAATTACTGATATTAATACATATCATTAGTTTCGTTTGGTACGCGATAATATAATATTGAGAATTACTGTATTAATACATATACTAGTTCTGGTTGGTACAGGAATACTATATAAAAGAATTACCGGTATAATACATATATGTAGTTCTGTTGGTACAGGATACTATATAATATGAGAATTACTGGTATTAATACATATACTGTAGTTCTGGTTGGTACAGGAATACTATATAAAAAGAATTACCGGTATTAATACATATACTGTAGTTCTAGTTGGTACAGGTATAATATATAATATTGAGAATTACTGGTATTAATACATATACTGTAGTTCTGGTTGGTACAGGATACTATATAAAAAGAATTACCGGTATTACATATACTGTAGTTCTGGTTGGTACAGGGATACTATATAATATTGAGAATTACTGGTATTAATACATATACTGTAGTTCTGGTTGGTACAGGAATACTATATAAAAAGAATTACCGGTATTAATACATATACTGTAGTTCTGGTTGGTACAGGGATAATATATAATATTGAGAATTACTGGTATTAATACATATACTGTAGTTCTGGTTGGTAGGGATACTATATTATTGAGTTATACTGATATTAATACATATACATAGTTTCGGTTGGTACAGGGTATAATATATATATTGAGAATTACTGGTATTAATACTATACTGTAGTTCTGGTTGGTACAGGAATACTATATAAAAAAATACCGGTATTAATACATATACTATAGTTCTGGTTACAGGGATATTATAAAATTGAGAATTACTGGTATTAATACATATACTGTAGTTCTGGTTGGTACAGGATACTATATAAAAAGAATTAACGGTATTAATACATATACTGTAGTTCTGGTTGGTACAGGGATACTATATAATATTGAGAATTACTGGTATAATACATATACTGTAGTTCTGGTTGGTACAGGGATACTATATAATATTGAGAATTACTGGTATTAATACATATACTGTAGTTCTGGTTGGTACGGGGTGAAAACTATTTGGTCCTTACTCCTGGGCTGGCCCATACAATTGGTACCGTTCCCAGATTGGTCTATGGGATGACGTTCTCTTGATTTCTGGAACTATAGGAGGCAGGGGAGACCCTACTACAAGCCGGATGTTACAGAATAGAATGGGGCATCTAGAGCAAATCCCAAGGGTGAAGACCTAGTTAAGCTCCTCACCCTGGGTACTATGAGGGGAGGGGGCTTTGGTTGGGTTGAAGACAGTATAGTTCTCCTTACAACTGGGATTGTTTTAGCCAATAAAAACGTGTATGTATGTGTTTAGCACAAATTCTATTGGTCCTGGGCCCCATTAACTTATTCCCACTGGGAATTATCTAATTGGTTGACTCAGATTTAAATGAAATAGATTGTTTAGATATTTATCTTTACACACAGATTCTGATACTATGAAGCCAATAACTAAGATATGAAATATCCCCTTTTCAATCAAAGTCTAATCCCCATGTTACAAAGGAAATAAAAGAGAAAGAAAAATCCAGACACAGATGGTTGAAATTTATAATTATTTTTTATTTATTAATATTAGAACAACCTAACACTCCTGCATTTTACCCAATCACTAACCTAACAACCCCATCTCCCAAATTCTACCCAATCCAAGTTGATCAGAGAAGGCAAAAACCCCATAAGGGGGAAAAATTCCTTCCTGACTCCTGTGGCAATCGGATAAATCCCTGGATCAATTTGGCAATTATTATTTATGTTAAATTGGAACAAATCCCTCCTTTGGGATATACCCAGGATGAGGACTGGAACCACTTGGTCTCACTCCTGGCAGTGCAGCAGGTAGTTTGGATTTCGCTCCTCCCCCTGGTAAAGACAAAGGGAGGGTTTTTGTTCCCCTTTAAACAACCCAAATTCTACCCTATCCCAAGATGGTCCAGAGGAAGGAAAAAAAAACCTGTGTGATACCAAAGCCACTTTGTTCCAGAACAGGAGAAAATCCTTCCTGACTCCATGTGGCAGTCGGATAATCACTGGACCATCTTAGGACGTTAAAACAAGTCTCCGTTAAACCTTGACTGCTGTGAACTTGGTCCAATATGTTCCATCCTTTCACATCCACTCTGATTTCCTCCTATCCCAGAGTTGGTCCAGAGGGAGGACAATTACCCAGTCTGATGGCACAGCCAATGTTCTCAAGAGGAGAAACACATTACTTAAAAGAAAGGAAAGTCAAATCAACCTCCCTCCCTTTGGCTATACCCAGGGTAAGGACCTAACTTACTAGATCTTCACCCCTGGAAGTACAGTAGTAGTGTGGACACTTACTACTAGCTGGTGCCTCTTCCATCTATCCTGCCTTCTCCCTATGGCCGGGTCCTAGTGGAGAGGGCAGGACCAGACGTCTGGAATAGAGTGGCACCTGCAGCTAGTAGGTGGTATCGAACTACCTACTGTACCCCCGGGGGTGGGATCTAGTAAGTTAGGTCCTTACCCTGGGTATAGCCAATGACTGTTAGTGGCAATCAGACCAATCTCTGGATCAACTCGGAACTTAGATGTAATTATCAGTACAATTGGAATGGTTATTGGCTGTCAAGGTTTAATAAAGACCCCCCAACCCCAAACCCCAGTTATACTACCCCTCTACCTACCTATACTCCCTGTCTACCTCAGTGGTGTAACTTCTACCCACTCACCGTGGACTGGGGGGCCCGGGGCTAAGGGTGCCCGGGTCTTATTAATCAGCCAGCCAGAACCATTTTAATCCCTTTCATTCTTTTTGTTTCCATTTTCATTTGCTTTTCTTTTACTACGCGCTGCCGGGGGGGTCCTGTACGGTCCAACCCAAATTCAGTGATTGGATGCCTTTTGCTGCGCGCTTTAACGAGTCCCGGCCCTTCAATGTTCTCTGGGAGGATGGACAGGGTCAACTTGTGCGGTGTGCGACGAAGTTCAATGTTAAAGAACCGCTGCTGCTCTGGAGACTGGTTCCATTCCACCGCGGTGTGTCCTCACCTCCTGGCTAAGGCAGACGCCTGAGTGGGACCGTCTGAGTGGTGACTGCTGCCCCTGCCACCTGCTTAGTTTGTGTGCAGTTGTTACCGATCCAGACTCCAGTAAGTCAATAATAATAATAATAAGAATGTGAATGAAAAAATGGCAAACATAACTTACAGAGATGAAGATGAGAAGAAAAGATAAGAGATAGATGAAGAAGAAGAGAGAGATAATGATGAAAGATAGATAGATATGATAGAGATAGATAGAGAGAGAGAATGGCAGATTATATATTGTGTTCCACCACCCAATAAAACTACTTACCTGCTATGTGCAGATGAACTCCACAGGTCAACGCTGGGAAGCCCCTAAGGCAGTGTAGTTTAGGTTCTGTAACATAATATTTATTACAAATCCATGTGAGACAATATTCTATTCTTGTTGTGTGTAGTATAATAAGAGAGACTGTACTGTACCTGGCTTGGTCCTGATCGTGTGCATTCCAATGGCGACTTCTCTGAGCACCTCATGGAGGTCACTCAGCCTTTTATCCAGAGCCTCCATCTCCTTCATCAGGCGCTTGTTTTTTTTTTTGTGCTTTGGGGCATGACCACCTCCAATACCTCACATATATACATGGCCTCTTGCATCCAACAATCTCTTCTCTTCCTTTTCCGCCTTTAATATCTGCATCACTAAATAGTCCCGCACAGCCTTCAGGTACACTGCAGGCGGAATATTTGGGAAGACGCCCATGGAATGGCCTGGCTGATCCCTCTATGAGTCTGGAACAGTAATCCTACAGAAAGATACAATTAAAGGATGATATCATTTCCTTTATGGACAATAACACCCCGACCTTAAAAACCCAGACATACCACCTTAACTTGCCTGATTCACGTTATGGAAAATATAAAGCAATGAAATGGATTTGTGGTCACTGCACATTTAATGACCGTGAGCAAAATGTGCATCTAAAACCCTTTTACCAACAGCCAATCAGTGTCCCCTTTATACTGCTGGCCCACTACAGTTAAAAACATTCCCTGATTGGTTTCTGCAGATTAACAGCTCAGGCCAAATGTTTCCCTTCTTATTAAATAATCCCTTTTTATTTCCCTTTTATTTCAAAGTAAAATCTGCTCTGTGGCCCTATTGGGTTTTATATAAATTTCGTATGGGATTTCCATGCACAATTTGTCACCAACCCAACGTTATCACCTTCCCCATATTGACCATGAATTGTCTCCCGCAGTCTTACCTTATCGCAGGGCGAGACGCTGGTGTTTTTTATTCCCCATCGTTAACCTCCTAAAAGATAAAACACACGGTCACATATCCAAACTGACACGACTATCCCTTTCCCATCACACAATACGGATTGCAGGGGACACGGTTTTAGTTCTAGTTCATTTGGCTTGAAGAGCCAATAAAGTCAAAAGCTCATTTTGATTTATCCTCAATAAAAATTTGTTTTTATGGTTGTAAACACGAAAAAAAGACAAACCCCCTTAACCAGACCCAGGTACACACACCTACTGCAGGCAATTTTCCAATAATAACTCATTTCCCCTTTAACCCTCTGTCCCAATTGTAAAAATACAGGAGCTGAGCAGCACTTACTTTTCTGCACGATCAAGCAGTTAAAATGATTAGTGCAGCAGCTTCTTATATACCACAACATGACTGAATCCTGTGATGTCATCATCTAATTTGAATACCTTGGTCACATGATCCCTACACTGTGACATCGTCAATTATCATACCTTGGTCACATGATCCCTACACTGTGATATTACCACTTTATGTAGGAGGCAATGCAATGTCCATAGACTTTGGAAAATGGCAGTTTAAAAAACATGACAGTTATAACAGTCAGAATGACAAAAAGCAACAGATTGGAAACAATGATCATTCACTGACAGGATTGGGGTGTGTGGGGGAGAGATCTCACTTCTTTATATCAAAACCAATCCACAAACCATGTAACCCAAATAGTAATGTAGAAGTATCACGTGTTCCTATTCATTCATTTGCTTGGAGAGACACATTCCTGTTCTTCTATTTCTTCTTCTTCTGTTTTATTCTTCGCTTCTTTTGGACGGTATCTCTCCATCCAAGTTTCTGAGCCAGAGACATGAATTCGGTACAGATGTGCGGGGCATATAGGAGAAGTGTGCTATTACCTACCTAAGGATCGCGGAAGCGTTACGGCGATTATCGGTGAATTTCGGGACTTTTTCCCTTAGACTATAATGGTAACGATCCTCAAATGTGAATATTTCGAGTTAAAGGGTCATCAAACAGTTTGTTTCATGGACCCCCCCCCCAACCCCAGACACAGATACACCCACCTACTGACCTACCATTCCATTCCCATGGAAGCCATACTTAAAGGGTAACTATAGTCAAAAACAAATTTTGATCAATAATCAAAAAAGTTTGTCATTTAACCCCCAACCTGACCCAGCTCCCCCTGTTTCCTGTAAGGCCGTTGGCATATATAAAATTGTTTTTGTGGCTTTAATATCTCCTTATACAAGTTAGTAGTTGTAGGCCTACCAGTTGGCAGCACTATTTAATAGGTGACTTGATCTAGGAGTAGTGCAGGGGAGACTGGCCCAGTAGGCTGAGGGGCAAATGCCCCGCCCCCACGGGCTGGTCTCCAATTAAAAATTTGGACTGTCACAGAAGCTATTAGTAAGTTACATGCTTGAAAGGCACAGCGCATGCTCCTAGCTCTAACATAGGCAAGGAACAGTAAAATCATCTTTCTGTTTATTTACCAGTCAGCCCACAGGTTCATTAGAAGTGTTAGTCAGCCCTCCAGTTCATTAGCCAGTGTCATCAGTCCTCCAATTTATTACCCAGTGTTATCAGTCCTCAAGATCATTAGCCAGTTTTGTCAGTCCTTCAGATTATTAGCCAGTATAAGTCAGTCCTTCAATTCATTAACCAGTGTTGTCAGCCCTTTAGATCCTTAGCCAGTGTTGTCAGCCCTCCAGTTTATTAGCCAGAATTGATTTGTGACATCACTTATGCACCTCCATGAGGTAATAGAGCCAGACACAAAAAGTAATGGAAAGATTAATGTAGCCATGGAATATGACAGGTTACGGCTTTACCTTTCCAGCTGTGACATCAAAAGTCACACGTGAGTCACTTTCTATGGGTGATGGAGTCGCAGAGACCCGCTCCAGGTACCAAGACTGACCTGTGCAGCTCCACCAATGAGAAGGTGATTTATATAGAAGTGACTCCCTCCCCACCATTATATTAGTGACGGACCACACTAAAACTGCTCATGTATCCCGTACTGTAAATTAGGGATATTGGAAGTCACTGAGGAGTTCTGTGTCTATATAAAGGTACAAGGACACAGACTGAGTTATACAGAACTCTGGGTACCACTCATGTATTATAAGGGATAATGTATCCCCACTGTAATTATAGATATTAGAAGTCACTAAGGGTTATTTGTCTATATAAAGGTACAGGACACAGGCTGAGTTTACAGGGAACTCTGGGTACCACTCATATATCATAAGGGATAATGTATCCCCTACTGTAAATTATAAAGGATATTAGAAGTCCTGAGGAGTTCTTTTTCTATATAAAGGTACAAGGACACAGACTGAATTATACAGGGAACTCTGGGTACCACTCATATATTATAAGGGATAATATATCCCTTACTGTAAATTATAAGGAATTAGAAGTCACTGAGAGTTCTGTGTCTATTTAAAGGTACAGGACACAGACTGAGTTATACAGAGAACTCTGGTACCACTCATGTATGTAAGGGATATGTTTCCCCTACTGTAATATAAGGATTTAGAAGTAACTAAGGGTTATTTGTCTATATAAAGGTACAAGGACACAGGCTGATTATACAGGGACCTGGTACCACTCATGAATTATAAGGGATAATGTATCCCCTACTGTAATTATAAGGCTATTAGAAGTAAGTCAACGAGGAGTGTTCTTTGTCTATTTAAAGGTCACGGACACAGACCTGTGTTATACAAGGGATCTCTGGATCCCACTCATGTATTATACAGGGTAATAATGTATCCCCCTACTGTAAATTAAAAATAAAGGCTTTAGAAGTCACTGAGGAGTTCTCTGTGGTTCCCTATACAGGGTACACAAGGCCACAGACTTGTTATCAGGGAACTCTGGGTACCCACTCACTGTATTAAAGGGATAATGGTCCCCCTAACTTTACATTTAAGGATATTAGAAGGTCACTGAGAGTTCTGTGGCATATCACAAGATACAGGACACGACTGAGTTATCAGGTACTCTGGGTACCAACCAACTTGTGTAATTATGGTTTTGTCCATGTACAGACCACTTGTCTTTGCACACCTACCTTATTGCGTCACTGAACTTGACCCCATCTGAACAAATAAGTGTTATCTTATATTTATCTCTCAGCCACAAGGATAACTAATGTATTGAGAATTACTGGTATTAATACATATACTGTAGGCCCTGGTTAGTACACAGGGATACATATAATATTGAGAATTACTGGTATTAATACATATACTGTAGTTCTTGGTTGTAACATGGATACTATATATATTGAGAATTACTGGTTAATACATATACTGTAGTTCTGGTTGTACGGGATACCATATATATTGAATTACTGGTATTAATACATATACTGTAGTTCTGGTTGGTACGGAGGATACTATATAATAAGAATTACTCGTTTAATACAATACGTAGTTCTGGTTGGTACGGGATAATATAATATTGAGATTACTGGTATTTAATACATATACTGTAGTTTCTGGTTGGTACAGGAATACCTATATAAAAGAATTACCGGTATTAATACATATACTGTAGTTCTGTTTGGGTAACAGGATACTATATATTATTGAGAATTACTGGATTAATACATATACTGTAGTATCTGGTTGGTACATGATCTATATAATATTAAGAATTACGGTATTAATACATATACTGTAGTTCTGGTTGGTACAGGGATCTATATACATATTGATAATACTGGTATTAATCATATACTGTAGTTCGGGTTGGTACGGGGATATATATAATATGAGATTACTGTATTATACCTATACGTATTTCTGGTTTGTACAGGGATAATATAATATTGGAATTACTGGTTAATAATACATATACTGTAGTTTCTGGTTGGTACAGGATACTATATAAAAGAATTACGGTATTAATACATATACTGTAGTCTGGTTGGTACAGGGATACTATATATATTGAGATTACTGTAATTAATACATATACGTAGTTTTCGGTTTGGTACAGGAATATATATAAATTTAGAATTACCGGTATTAATACATATACTGTAGTTCTAGGTTGGTACAGGAATCATATTAAAGGCAATTACCTGGTATTTTATCATATACTGTAGTTCTGGTTGGTACACGGGAAAATACTATATAAATAAGAATTCCTGGTATTAATACATATACTGTAGTTCTGGTTGGTACAGGATACTATATAATATTGAAGAATTACTGGTATTAATACATATACTGTAGTTCTGGGTTGGTACGGAGGATACTATATAAATATTGATAATTACCTGGTATAATACATATACTGTAGTTCTGGTTGGTACAGGGATAATATATATATTGAGAATTACTGATTATTACATACATATCTGTAGTTGGTTGGTACGGGGATATATATAATATGAGTATTACTGATATTAATACATATGCAGTAGTTTTCGGGTTGGTACAGGGATAATATATAATATTGAGAATTACTGGTATTAATACATATACTGTGTTCTGGTTGTGTACAGGAATACTATATAAAAAGAAATAACCGGTATTAATACATATACTGTAGTTCTGGTGGTACAGGATACTAATAATATTGAGAATACTGGTATTAATACTATACTGTAGTTCTGGTTGGTACAGGAATACTATATAAAAAGAATAACGGTATTAATACATATATTTGTAGTTCTGGTTGGTACAGGATTATATAATATTGAGAATTAACTGGTATTAATACATATACTGTATTTCTGGTTGGTACAGAGATACTATATAATAAAGAATTAACGGATTAATACATATACGTAGTTCTGTTGGTACAGGTATAATATATAATTTGAGAATTACTGGTATTAATTCAAACTCTGTAGTTCTGGTGGTTACAGTGAATACTATAATAAAAAGAATTACCGGTATTAATACATATACTGAGATTCTGGTTGGTACAGGATACTATATAAATAGAATTACTGTATTAATACATAACTGTAGTTGTTCTGAGTTGGTAACAGAATACTATATAAAAGAATTACCGGTATTAATACATATACTGTAGTTCTGGTTGGTAGGATATATATAATATTGAGAATTACGGTATTAATACATATACTGTTAGTTCTGGTTGGTACGGGGAATACTATATAAATAGATTACGTATTATACTATCAGTATTGTGTTCGGTTGGTACAGGGATATATAATAATATTGAGAATTACTGGTATTAATTACCTATACTGTAGTTCTGGTTGGTACAGGAATACTATTAAAAATAACCGGTATTAATAAATATACTGTAGTTCTGGTTGGTACAGGGATAATTATATAATATTGAGAATTACTGGTATTAATACATATCCTGTATCTGTGTTCTTGGTTGGTACAGGATACTATCTAAAAGAATTAAAACCGGTATTAATACATATACTGTAGTTCTGGTTGGTACAGGGATCTATATAATATTGAGAATTAACTGGTATTAATACATAACTTTATTTCTGGTTGGTTACATGGATACTATATAATATTGAAAATTACTGGTATTAATACATATACTGTAGTTCTGGTTGGTACGGGGATCTAATATTGAGAATTACTAGTATTATACTATACTGTAGTTTGGTTGGTACGGGATACTATATAAATATTGAGAATTACTGATATTAATACATATACCAGTATTTCGGTGGTACAGGGAAGAAATTATAATATATAGAATATTACTGGTATTAACTAACATTATACTTTAGTTCTGGTTGGTACAGGAATACTATATAAAAGAATTACCGGTATTAATCATATCATACTGTATTCTGGTTGGTACAGGGATAACTTATAATATTGAGAATTACTGGTATTAATACATATACTGTAGTTTCTGGTTGGTACGGGTGAAAACTATTTGGCGATTGTCCTTACATGCCTGGGACTGGCCCAATACAAATTGGTAACCGGTCCATGAGTTGGTTCTATATGATGAACGGTATCTACTATCTTGTCTCTGTTGGATATATCATATTCTGGAATTATGGAGTTGAGTTGCAGGGGAGACCCTATACAACGGATTGTTTTACAGAATAGTAATGCATCTAGACAAATCAAGGGTAGCCTAGTTTAGCTCTGGGTACTATGAGGGATGGTGGGCTTTTGTTGGTTAAAGTAATAGTTCTCATTACAACTGGTATGTTTTAGCCATAAAAACGTGTAGTATGGTGGTTTAGCAAAATTCTATTGGTTCTGGGGCCTCATTAACTATATTCCACTGGGAATTATCTAATTGTGGACACAGATTTAATATGAAATAGATTGTTTAATATTTGATTCTTTGACACAATTCTTAGACTATGAAAGCAATTAACTAAGGATTAATATATCCCCTATTTTTCATCAAAGTCTATCCCCATGTTACAAATGGGAAACTATAAAGAGTACTAAGATAAATCAGACCCAAGATGTTGAATCAATTTACTATTATATTTGTGTTGTATTTTAATATTCGAACTAACCTAAACACTCCTGCATTTTACCCCAATCACAACCTACCTAACCCACCCCACCGCATTCTCCCTAACATTCCTAACCCTATCCTAAAGTTGATCGAGGAGGCAAAAACCCCATAAATGGGGAAAATTCCTTCCGACTCCACTGTGGCATCGGATAAATCCCTGGATAATTTGGCAATATTATTTAGTTTAAATTGGAACAAATCCCTCCTTTGGGATATACCCAGGATGATGTGTACTGGAACCCACTTGTTCTCACTCCTTGGCAGTGCAGCAGGTAGTTTGGATTTCGCTCCTTCCCCCTGGGTAAAGACAAAGGGAGGGTTTTTGTTCCCCTTTAACAACCCAAATCTCTACCCTACCCAAAGATTCCAGAGGAAGGAAAAAACCTGTGGTATCTACCAAACCACTTTGTTCCCAGAACAGGAGAAAATCCTTCCTGACCTCCATGTGGCAGTCGGATTTAATCACTGACCATCTTAGGGACGTTTAAACAAGTCTCTCGTTAAACCTTGACTGCTGTGAACTTGGTCCAATAGTTTCCATCCTTTCACAATCCATCTCTGATTTCCTCCTATCCCAGAGTTGGTCCCAGAGGGAGGACATTACCCAGTCCTGATGGCACAGCCAATGTTCTCAAGAGGAGAAACACATTACTTAAAGAGAAAGGAAAAGTCAAATCAACCTCCCTCCCTTTGGCTATACCCAGGGTAAGGACCTAACTTACTATGATCTTCACCCCCTGGAAGTACAGTAGGTAGTGTGGACCTTATCTACTAGCTGGTGCCTCTTTCCATCCTATCCTGCCTTCCTCCCTATGGCCGGTCCTAGTGGAGAGGGCAGGACCAACTGGTCTGGAATAGAGTGGCACCTGCAGCTAGTAGGTAGGTATCTGAACTACCTACTACCCCCAGGGGTGAGGATCTAGTGAGTTAGGTTCTTACCCTGGGTCAGCCAATGACTTTTGTGGCAATCATACCAATCTCTGGATCAACTCGGACACTTAGATGTAATTAATCAGTAACAATTGGAAATGGTTATTGCTGTCAAGTTTAATAAGACCCCCCCCCCAACCCCAAACCCCAGTTATACTACCCCCTACCTACCTGAACTCTGTCTCACCTAGTGTAACTTCTCCACCTCTCTGGTGTAAACTTCTACCCCCTGGTCTGGGGGGGGCCCAGGGGCATAAGGTGGCCCGGGTCCTTATTAATCAGCCACCAGAACCATTTAATTAAATCCCTTTCATCATTCTTTTTGTTTTCCATTTTCATTTGCTTTTCTTTTACTCGCGCCTGCCGGGGGGGTCCTGTACTGGTCCAACCCAATTCATGATTGGATTGCCTTTTGGCTGCGCGCTTTTATACGAGTCCCGGCCTTCAATTTTCTCTGGGAGGAGTGGACACAGGGGTCACTGTGCGTGTGCGACGGAAGTTCATGTTAAAAGAACCGCTGCCTTCTGGAGACTGGTTCCATTCCATCCGCGGTGTGTCCTCACTCCTCCTGTGCTAAGGCATACTGCCTGAGTGGGACCGTCTGAGTGTCGACTGCTGCGCCCCTGCCCACCTGCTTAGTTGTTGTGCAGTGTTGTACCGATCCGACTCCAGTAAATCCTAATAATAATATAAATAAATGTGAATGAAAAAAATGGCAAACACTACTTTTACGATTACAGATGATGTAGATAGACGATGATAGATAAATGAGAGAGAGATAGATGATAAAAGATAGATGATAGATAGAAGATAGATAGAAGAGAGAATGGCTAATTATATATTGTGTTCGCCACCCAATAAAACTACTTACCTGAATCTATTGGAGAAAACTCCACAAGGTCCAATCGCTGGAAGAAGCCCTCTAAGGCAGTGTAGTTTAGGTTCTGTAACAATAAATTTCATTACAATCCATGTGAGACAATATTCTATTTCTTTGTTGTGTGTATTATAATAAAGAGAGACTGTACTGTACCTGGCTTGGCCGATCGTGTGCATTCCATGGCGACTTCTCTGAGCACCTCATGGAGGTCACTCAGCCTTAATCCAGAGCCTCCATCTTCCTTCATTCAGTGCTCTTGTTTTTTTTTTGTGCTTTGGGGCACTGACCACCTCCAATAACCTCACATATATACATGCACTCTTCATCTCAACAATCTCTTCTCTTTTCCTTTTCCGCCTTTAATATCTGCATCACTAAATTAGTCCCGCCAGCCTCAGGTATACACTGCAGGCGGAATATTTGGGGAAGACGCCCATGGAATGGCCTGGCTGATCTCTCCTATGAGTGGAACAGTATCCCTACAGAAAAGATACAATTAAAGGGATGATATTCATTTCCTTTATGGACATAAACACCCCCAGACCTTAAAAACCCAGACATACCACCTTAAACTTTGCCTGATTCACAGTTATGGAAAATATAAACAATGAAATGGATTTGTGGTCACTGCACATTTAATGACCGTGAGCAAAATGTGCATCTAAACCCTTTTAAACAGCAACAGCCAATCAGATGTCCCCCTTTATACTGCCCACTCAACAGTTAAAAAACATTCCCGATTGGTTCTTTTTCTGCATGATTAACAGCTCAGGCCAAATGTTTCCCTTCTTATTAAATAATCCCTTTTTATTTCCCTTTTATTTCAAAGTAAAATCTGCTCTGTGGCCCTATTGGGTTTTATATATACGTTCGATATGGGTTTCCATGCAGCAATTTGTCACCACCAAACGTTATCACCTTCCCCATATTGACCATGAATTGTCTCCCGCAGTCTACCTTATCGCAGGCGAGACGCTGGTGTTTTTTATCCCCATCGTTAAAACCTCCTAAAAGATAAAACACACGGTCACATATCCAAACTGAACACGACTTATATCCCTTTTCCCATCACACAATACGGATATGCAGGGACAACACGGTTTTAGTTCTAGTTCATTTGGCTTGAAGAGCCATAAGTCAGAAAAAGCTCATTTGGATTTATCCTCAATAAAAATTTGTTTTATGGTTGTAAACACACGAAAAAAAGACAAACCCCCTTAACCAGACCCAGGTACACACACACCTACTGCAGGCAATTTTCCAATAATAACTCATTTCCCTTATCTAACCCTCTGTCCCAATGTAAAAATACAGGAGCTGACAGCACTTCTTTTTCTTGCACGATCAAAGAGTTAAAATGATTAGTGCGCAGCTATCTTATATACCCACTAACTGTGATATCCTGTGATGTCATCATCTAATTTGAATACCTTGGTCACATGATCCCTACAACTGTGACATCGTCTCATTATCATAACATACCTTGGTCACATGATCCCTACACTGTGATTATTACCACTTTTATGTAGGAGGCAATGCAATTGTCCATAGACTTTGGAAAATGGCAGTTTAAAAAACATGACCATTAATAACAGTCCAGAATGACAAAAGCAACAGATTGGAAATAATGATCATTCACTGACAGGATTGGGGTGTGTGGGGGGGAGATCTCACTTCTTTATATCAAAACCAACCACACAAACCATGTAACCCAAATAGTAATGTAGAAGTATCCACGTGTTCCTAGTTCATTCATTTGGCTTGGAGAGACACATTCCTGTTCTTCTATTTCTTCTTCTTCTTGTTTTATTCTTCAGCTTTTTTGGAGACGGTATCTCCTCCCATAGTTCTGAGCCAGAGACATGAAATTCGGTACAGATGTGGGGGCATATAGGAAGAAGTGTGCTATACCTCCTACCTAAGGAATCTGCGGAAGCGTTACGGCATTTATCGGTGAATTTCGGACACATTTTTTCCCCTTGACTAAATGGTAACGATCCTCAAAATGTGAATATTTCGAGGTTAAGGGTCATCAAAACAGTTTGTTTCATGGACCCCCCCCCAACCCCCACCAGACACATATACACACCCCCTACTGACCTACCATTCCATTCCCATGGAAGCCTACTTAAAGGTAACTATAGTCAAAAAACAAATTTTGATCAATAATCAAAAAGTTTGTCATTTAACCTCCCAACCTGACCCAGCTCCCCCTGTTTCCTGGTAAGGCCGTTGCATAATAAAATGTGTTTTTTGGGCTTTAATATCTCCTTATACAAGTTAGTAGTTGTAGGCCTACCATTGGCAAGCAACTATTTAATAAGGTGACTTATCTAGGGTAGTGCAGTGGAGGACTGGCCCCAGTAGGCTGAGGG